>CANTUQ010000104.1:1268750-2537500 GCA_947683425.1 Excoecaria cochinchinensis | reverse complement strand
CGAATCAAAGCGCATTTATTCACATTTGGAAAGCGGTAAATGAACAAATAAGTAATAAAAGCGATAAATTACAATAACACAAGGAGCGGAATACAACTCCCTTTTATAAGTGTGCGATACATACACGAATTGGGGCATTACTTATTTTGAGGACTTTGGTCCTCGTATGCATCATTATTAAAATGGATTTTTTCTTATTGTGAGGATTTTATTGGATAAAGAATAGGACATTGGGTCCTTGATTTTATGAAGAATTCAGTTTATTAAGTATAAAACATTTGGTCGATTTTTTTTTACATTAGCAAGAAATACAACAATTTTGTTATATACAGGAGGAACAATAAATAAATACATAAAATATAAAAAATAGGAAGATAGAGAACTAAACCAGGCAAACTTTTCGCACGGGAGAACTCTCTCAGGCTCCAGTCAGTCGAAGAAATAGAAACATATTCTCACAAAACAAGCCAAAAGGGTGTTAAAATATAGAAGAAAGACTATAAATACACATAAAATTTGAATGAATAAAAAAGGGGGAAGAAAAGGATTTGAAGATGCGGGACAGAACCCACCGACGGGCTATGTTGAATGACCGACAGACGTCGGTCAAGGAGACCGATTCAGCCCGTCGCTTACTCAAAGGAAGCCGTCTGTGGGGATGACCGATGGGTTATGTTAAGGCGACCGACAGGCATCGGTCACAGCATATGACCCGTCGGTCACCTCTGTCCCAGAAAACAGAAGCTATCCAAAAAATTAAAAGGGCAAGTTTTACTAGTACGAAATGAAAATAAGGGCAAAAGCAAAGATAATATCGAAAATGAAGCTAAAAAAAGACAGAAAAGGGTCCGGAATATTTACCCTCAGAATAACCTTTTTGGTTGGATTCCTTGTTGTTGTATGGCTCCCCGCACGCTCCACGAGAAAATAAGAAGAGAAATCAAGAATGAGGAAAATGGGTTGTTTCCTTCTTGATTTTTCTAAAAACTGAATATTTGGAATCAAAACCTTAGGAAAAACCAATTAAATTTAGCTCCTTTGATGGTTTGATACTTGAATCGATTAAAATTTTTTTAGAAATGTGTTTGTTAGAAGAGAGAGAAAATACGCATGGATTTTGGCAGAGTTTTCCCTTTTAGAAATTTTTCCAACCCTCTTTATGAGAAAATTCAAAGCTTTTATAGGCCAGCACGATCGATGGGCGTCTGTGGTGGCGACGAGCGTCGGAAGAATCCTACTGACACAAGGATTCATCCGACAGCCCTGCCACTTTGACTGACGGGCGTTGAAAGAATCCTTCTAACACAAGGATTCATCCGACGGCCCTGCCCCTCTGACCGGCGGGCGTCGGAAGAATCCTTCTGACACAAGGATTCATCGGTCCTGCCACCTGTCCGACGGGCTGGCCTCTGACCGATGGGCTGGCCGTTTGTCGAGGAAAACATGCTTTTTTTGGACCTTATAAACTCCCCGTTTTCCCCCTTCTGCCTACGAAGGATAAAAAGGACTCGTTTCTCGTGGAACATGGGACTAAAGCCTTCGAATCCAAACCGTTTGTACAGGCTCAGATACCGATTTCATCATAGGATAATCTCTGATCCGGACCGCTCCGGGACACGGTGCTTACAGTTGCCCCTAGTTTTGGGGAAACTAGTGCACAAGCACCTAAACGAGCCAAAACTCAGAGAAAGGACAGAAAGGAAGAAAGCATACCTGTGGCGGCTCTTATCTTCTGTGCCTTCTACCGGGTAGACCTCATCTCAGTCTGTTCAGCGGGTGAAGATATCCCCATTGGTCTCGTCTCGACCTATAGGTGTTGGTGAGATGTAGCATTCTCTAGCCACTAACTCGATGTGAAGAGCAGTGTTTCTCTAACTGCAGCTTCTGCTTCTGCTAGCCTCGTCTCGGCTCGCACAGTTTTGAGGAGATGTAGCACTCTCTGACTACAAACTCAATGTGAAGAGCAGTGTTTCTCTAACCGCAGCTTCTGCTTCTGCTGGCCTCATCTCGTCTCGTGCAGTTTTGAGGAGATGTAGCACTCTCTTACTACAAACTCGATGTGAAGAGCAGTGTTTCTCTAACCGCAGCTTCTGCTTCTGCTGGCCTCGTCTCAGCTCGCGCAGTTTTGAGGAGATGTAGCACTCTCTGACTACAAACTCGATGTGAAGAGCAGTGTTCCTCTAACCGCAACTTTTGCTGTGAAGTTCCCCTACTGACCCCCATCCGATCTGCAAGGTGCGTAGCGCTCTCTGACTACTGCATGAACTGTGAGATAAGGTACTCTCTGACCGTAATCTTGATTTTGTAGAGGAGGAGACCTCACTGGGTTCCCTTTTCCAAGAAGACATGAATCTTAGGCGCTCATGTTCGGACTTTTGATCGATGCTTGTGTCCGGATCAATGTTTCTCTGTACCTGAAGCGGCGACCTTCCTGCTGGATGGAGTTATGAGAATAGTTGTTGCCGTGTTATAGGCAGGCTGTCTTTTGGTTGTGACTGGTGACGCTGTAGGTGTGCTAACCTCTCGTGGGTGGTGCCATCGTGCTAACCGCTGTGAATTTTGAAGCTGTGCCCCTCCCAGGTTGGTCTGATGTCGTCACTCGGCTTTTGTTGGTATTCCCCGCCGATTTCTCCTGCAATATTGTATGCGTAGGGATATACAAGAAATCATGTGCGTATGATATGGAATGCAAATGCTTACAAAAATATATAGATCATGCTCCAGGTGGTCCGAGGTTTGCTGAGGTTATAGCTTGCCTGCTCTACCATGCCCCCGGAGTCCTGAGGATTGTTGATAAGTTTCTGAAAGAGACGTCCAGTGTACATCCTTTGCCCCCCTGGTCAATGATCATTTACCCGGGATTCTGATTCATGTTCTGTGTTGTGTGTTATCTGATATAAAGAGGCTCATCTGAAATAACGCCGCCTTATCGCTCCAGGCATTGAACGTCATTGTTTTAAAGGTAGTGCGTCCCTTGTGGATTTTCATACTAGCTTTTCTTAGCGGGAAGTGCGTCCTTTCGGATTTTCACACAACCCTTTGCCTTACTTTTGCCTGAAGTAAACCCTACTTACTCCAGCGGCTTTTGCTCTTCTTTTTTTTTTTTTAGATCTGACTGCAAGAAAAACTGAGGATGCTGTCTGAGCCACCTCCTCGGCTCATTCCACAGTACTCGCCGAGCCATTTTCTTCCGCGTCGGCAGCTGTATGAGTGTGCCACTGCTGGTGAAGTCATTACCGGATTTAGCGAACTGTCAGATGACGACATCAGTTTCACGTCTTCTTGGCTCCCACTATCTCATGTGGTCATTAATGGGCCCTCGGGGTGTGTTCCCCTCTGTGGGTTCCTTCAAGCCACCTTCTGCATCACTTCTCGATGTGCGCGTCATCTCGAGATGGCCCAGGATGTGGTGAGGGTTCCTTTATCCTTTTGGGGAGGAGCTCTTTCGACTGCCTTTGCCTCTAGGTACATGAGCTGTGGAGCAAACTGCCAGTGAACACCATTATTCCGAGGTTCGGCGATCACTCCGTGACTTCAAGCAGCGAGTATAAGAAATGGGTCCTCAGCCCAGCATCTGATAATAGGTCACGAGGGCTCAAGCATCTGGTTGGCGAGAGCAGTGGCAGGACTTAGCTTAGCTTGCATATGTATTTCTTTTGGTCTTACATTTCTTTTTAATGCAGAACTAGAAAATGAAGAACACGAAAAGAATAGTATTTGTTCTATTTCACGAAATTGTGTACACTTCCATGTAATTTCAGCATACATGATCTGTTTTGACATTAACTCGACCCTGTACGCCCTATTAATACATGAAACCAAATTTTAACAGCATCAACTCCTGTTACCAATCGGCCCTCTCGGGTTTTCACGATTGGACATTTTCTCTCGTGCCTCTTATTTTTGCATAGGATGCCTTTTTTCGGTTTTCACCCTGTCGAGGCGCCCAATTTTAGCACGGCCACCTTTTTTCGGTTTTCAACCTGCAGGACATTTTATTCTCTTCTTTTTATTTTGGTCTTTAGCCATGGAACCTTTTGAGTCTGTCAACATTGATCGGCTCCTTGAATTCATTTCCATCGCTATCCGACAAGATTACAGCTCCTTTGGACAACAGCTTTTTAAGGATATACGGCCCCTCCCAGGTTGGTCTGAATTTTCCTCTGATGTCCGGTATACCTGGTCTCATCTGCTTGAACACTAAGTCCCCTTCCTTTAGCGGATGCTTTCTCACCTTCTTCCCGAATGTCCTGGCCAACCTCTTTTGGTAGATCTGATTGTGATAATAAGCCTTCAGCCTACTCTCATCTAGTAAGTTTAAGTGTTGTAGCCTCTGTCATGCCCATTCGGCCTCCGGAATTTGGGCTTCCATAACTACTCTCAACGATCGGAGCTCTATCTCAACTGGCAATACTACCTCCATCCTGTATACCAGAGAATATGGCGTAGTGCCCGTAGATGTCCTTACAGTTGTCCTATATCCCCACAGTGTGAAGGGTAGCTTCTCTGCCCAGTCTTTGTAAGTTTGGACCATCTTAGATAGGATCCTCTTCACATTTTTATTGGCGGCCTCTACTGCCCCGTTAGCTTGTGGTCGATAGGGGGAGGATCTGTGGTGTTTGATACCATATTTTTCAAGGAGCTTCCTGGTTTCCCCCATGAACTACACCCCGTTGTCAGACACTATGTGGTGAGGGAGGCCATATCTGCAGATCAGATTTCTCTCTATGAACTTGGCCATATCCCTTGCATCAATCTTTTTGAAGGATTCTACTTCTACCCATTTGGTAAAATAGTCAACTGCGACTATGATGTATCTGTGCCCGTTGGATGCCGTAGGGCGAATCTCTCCAATGATATCTATCCCCCAAGCAGCGAAAGGCCAAGGCGATGTCAGGTTTTGTAGCTCTGATACTGGCAGATGTCTCAAATCTGCGTACTGTTGGCATAACTGGCATTGCTTGACATACTTTGAGCAGTCATTGTCCATCGTAAGCCAATAGAAGCCTTGCCTCATGATCTTCTTTGCCAGAGTTAAACAGTTCATGTGAGCCCCACAGACGCCTGCATGGGTCTCCTCCATTACCTTGCGGGCTTCTTTTTCATTCAAGAACCTGAGCTGAATCCCGTCTGCCTGTCTTTTATACAACATTCCTTCCAAGGATATAAACTGAGTAGATAGCTTCCGGATCATTCTCTGGTCTTTCTCGGTAGCTTCCTCTGGAAACCTAGCATTTTCCAAATAATTCATAATGTCGAAGTACCATGGTTTTCCATCCGCCACTTCTACTTCCATTACTGGCTTGACCTCAAAGATGGGCTTCTCAGAACTCGAAATCAGCACTGGTTTCATAGCTACCCCTTCGGGATTATCCCACATCGACACTAGGGTTGCCAACGCATCGGCTAGACGGTTCTCATCTCTCGGCACGAAGTGGAAAGTGCAGGTTTCAAACTGCCCACATATCTCTTTCAGATATTCAACATAGGGTACCGGCCGCTCTTCTTTTACAGCCCACTCACCTCGGATCTGGTTAATCACCAAGGATGAGTCACCAAAGACTTTTACATTCTTTGCCCCCAAAGCAGCTAAAGCTTCTAACCCGAAAGTGCATGCTTCATATTCGGCTTCATTGTTGGTTGCTTTATACCTCAACTTCTTGGCTAGAGGGAGTTTATCATTATCTGGGGTTGTTAAAATAATTCCAACTCCGGCCCCCTTGTTATTTACTGCCCCATCGAAGTGTAACTGCCATCCTTGGATAGAAATCGCGACTATGCTCTCATCAGGAAAGGTGAACTCGGGGGTGTCCCCTTGAATAGGATGCTCAGCAAGAAATTCGGCTACGGCTCGTCCCTTGATAGTTTTACGAGTGATGTATTCAACATCGAACTCCTGAAACAAAAGCAGCCACCTCCCCATATTACCAAGTAAAGACGGCGCTTCTTGCAAATATCTCAACGGATTCTGCTTGGCCACTGCCTGAACTTTGTACGAATGGAAATAATGCCTCAGCTTCTTTGACGCCCAAATCACGGCGAGGAAAATCTTTTCTACTTCAGCATATTTTATCTCATAAGCCAGGAACTTCTTGCTGAGGTAATAAATTGCGAATTCTACTCCAAATTCATCCTCCTGAGCCACATGGCACCCACAGAACTGCCTTCCACTGCCAAATATAGGATAAGCGATTTGACTGGTTGCGGCGGCCTCAACACTGGCGGATTTAACAGATATTCCCTGATGCTGTCAAAGGCTTTCTGGCAGTCTTCGTTCTAGACCACATGCTGATTCTTCCTGAGCAGCTTAAAAATGGGCTCACATATCGAAGTGAGCTTGGCAATGAATCGGCTGACGTACTGCAGCTTGCCCAGGAAACTCCTTACATCCTTCTCCTTTTACGGCACGGGCATCTCCCTGATGGCCTTCACCTTGTCTGGATCAATTTCTATTCCCCTCTGGCCGACGACATGTCCCAACAGTTCCCCTGAAGTCACTCCGAAGATGCACTTCTTAGGGTTAAGTCACAGAATGTACTTATCAATTCTGGTGAAGAACTTCTCTAAAGCTTCAAAATGGCCCTCTCTGGTGGCTGACTTGACCATCATGTCATCGACATATACCTCCACCTCCTTGTGGATCAGGTCGCTTAAAATCTTGGTTGCCATCCTCTGGTATGTGCCCCCTGCATTTTTCAGGCTAAAAGGCATAACTCGGTAGGTGTAGGTCCCCCACTCTGTGATGAAAGCGGTCTTAACCCGGTCAGCTATCTTGTTTAGGATCTGGTTGTAGCCCACATAACCATCCCCGAAGCTATACATCGCGCAGTTGGCGGCACTGTCTATCAACATGTCAATGTGAGGTAGTGGAAAATTATCTTTAGGGCAGGCCTTGTTCAGATCTCAATAATCCACACATACCCTGACCTTCCCATTTTTCTTCGCTACAGGGACCATGTTTGCCAACCATGTAGGATACTGCACTTCAACAAGGAACTTGGCCTCAATCTGCTGTCGAATCTCCTCCTTGACCTTGTCTGCCCATTCTGGCTTGAGCCTTCTCAACTTCTGCTTTACAGGCTTTTAGTCCGGATAAGTCAGGATGGCATGTTCTGCTACGTCTCGGTCGATCCCTGGCATGTCTTCATAGGTCCAGGCAAAGACTTTTTCATATTTTCTTATTATTCTCTCAAATTTTTCTCTCTCATCAGGAGTTATATTTGATGCTATTAGAATTTCCTTCGGATTTTTCGAGGTTTCGACATTAAAAGGCGTTGTATCAGTGGAATCAATATCAAAAATTGATGGAATATGATCATGTTCATGCATGTTGAAATTATTGGAAACATTGCACAAGTAAGAGAAATCGTTTGCCTTATTAATAATATTATAATTGTCATTTACATCATAAAAAAGTTCTGGAATAAAAAGACAATCTAAGCTAGAGTCTTCTTCTACCTCCCTAGATGTTGATGCTGCCGCAGCTTGCTTATCGGCTTCTTGATTCAGCAGAGGCACTTCCGGCGCGTCTGAGGAAATCTTTAAATCCCCAATCTTCAGCTCTATTTCTGTCATCTTTTCTTTCCCCTTCAGCCTGGCAATCAGTAGACTCTCGGTGACAATCTCTTCGGGCTCACATCTGTCCCAAGCCATACACTGAGTCACGACCTCTTCGTCCCAGAAGTTCTCAACGGTCTTGATAACCCCGACATCCCAGTCAAATACATCATTGAAGATTTCAAATCCGGGGACAATCCTCCCATTTACCCACTGTGGCTCATCTTCACCAGTATAGGTGCATACTGAGGATGCGGGTACAAAGCTTTCTGAAATGTGAGGGACCTGATCTGCTGTTTTCTTCTTGCCAAAACCGCCTCTGTACCCCAGACCCTTCCGGCCCTTCTGACCTCTAGTGGTGATCGCAGTCTGCAGCCCCTGAGAGTTCCTACCCAAACCAGCCCCAGGGAGATAGTGCATCTTTTTCATCATGTTAACCACTGCTGTGTTATCCACCGGTCCGTACTCTTCTCCTATCATTGACACGTGGAAGCCACTGAATGGCTGATTAGTAATTCCAAGAGCTGACACCTGATTCTCCCTAGCCGCCTTAATAGTTACCACCTCCCCTTCATGCGGGAACTTTATCATTTAATGCAGCGTGGATGGTACTCCTCCTAGTCGGTGGAACCAAGGTCTCCCAAGCAGGGCTGAGAAATTAACGGGAATGGGCAGAACCACAAACTCTACTTCTACCTCAATGGGTCCCGTTTTGACCAGGGTCTTAAATGTTCCCGAGGCTTGTCTTCTTGAATTATCATAGGTTGTAATCGTCAAATCTGATTCACTGAGCATATCCTCACTCAATCCAAAAGCCTAAAGAGCTATTAGAGGGCAAACATTGATAGAAGATCCATCATCTACCATAACGCAAGCGGTGTGCTTGTCGTTAATCTGTGCTTTGATGTACAGGGGTCGGTTATGATCACGGCCTTCGATTGGCAGGTCGGCGTCGAAAAAAACCAATCTCTCCCCCCATCCTCCTTTAACTAGACCCAAAAGCTCTGATGGGGAAATTGTGGTGGCAACAGTGGACTCAGTTAAGGCCTCTACCACTTTCTGTCTGTGAGAAGGGGACTGTCTTAAGAGATCCCAGATGGATATCTGAGCTGCGGTCTTCTTCAACTGCTTAACAATCTGGTCCTCCTCCGGCTCATTTCTTGTCGATGGCTGTGCTGGTTCTAGCACCCTCATAATCTCAAAGACCACTCTCCCACTTCTTGTCACAGCCCCTACCTCTTCTTCATCCTCATCAGATCTCCACAAATCAGAGTTCGTCTCTCTTCCTCCTCTTCACCGCTCTCACTGCTCGACCAACAATCAATGGTCGCTACAGCTGCTCTTCCTTCTCTATCCTCAGAACAAACAACAGCAAAACCCTTGCTCCCAAATAAATCCTGCAGTACATACCACTCTGGCAAGCTGGATCCGATCATAAAAACTGGTAGCGGCACAGCATTGTAACCAGGCTTCTTCTTGGACTCCCTCTTCTCGGGGTCGAAAATTTGCTTGTCATCAATCAGATCTTGAATAGAGTGTCTCAGCGCCTTACACTTGTCTGTTAGATGGCCTGTATTCTGATGAAATGCGCAGTATTCATTGTCCTTGTGACCTGGCTTCCCTTGCGTCATAGCAGGCCTAGGAGCCAAAGGTTGTAACTTTCCTTCCTTCATTAACCTTCTTAAGACCCAAGATAGTGGTCTTCCTAAGTTCGAAAACTTCCTCGGGGTAGTTGCGTCAGTAGTAGACACCTCAACCGTTCTTCTAGTGCTACTATTGGGACCAATTGGCCTGCTGGTTCCCTGACCAGCATTGGTTCTCTTTACAAAAATATCATTGCTAGCTTTTCGGGCCAAGAAATCTCCTTTCGCTTCAATGGCTATGTCCTTCAGAGACTCCCAATTCTTCAGCCCTTTCATCCTCAGACCATCCTTCAAATATGGGCTTGCATTCTTGATAAACAGGCAGATCTGGTCCTGGGTGTCTGGCTTTCTTCGCATTTCCATTACCCTAATCCGTCAGCGGGTGAGATAATCGTGAAAAGATTCCCCGGCCTTCTGCTGGAGCAATTCAAGGTCTTTAAGAGTCACCTCCATCCTGGTGTTGCAATCGTATTGCCTCAAGAACTCCTCTGTGAGTAGATCCCAATCTTCCTTAGTTCGACGATCGAGGCTATGGTACCAGTCGATGGCAGGGCCAGTCAGACTCAAACAAAAGTACTCCACCTTCTACCTCTTAGACAGAGTGGTCCCTTTCATGACCAGAGAGTACTGTTTCACATGGACAGTCGAGTCGGAGGTACCGTCGAATTTTGGCACATCAGGCATCTTGAAATTATAAGGGATCGGGTCTTCTCCCTCCAATTCTTTGTCCTCCGGGTTCATCCCCTGACCTCTACTCAGCATATGGGCCATGGCTTCGAACCTCTCTTCCATCTTCTTCAGAATGAACTCATCAGTTTGGGGAGCCTTCCCTCTCTCAGACACAACACTCATTTTGTCGTCTTCGTCATCCCTGTCATCATCTATCCTCAGCGCTGGTCTTCTCCTCTGACCTCCCGAAGCTACTGACCTCAGCTCTATTGGTGGCGGCCGAATAGGATCTTCTTGCCTCTCAGCCCTTTCCTCCCCTTGCTCATTTTGCCTCACGGGAGGAGGTGGTGGATTTTGCGGAGCATTCTGTTGTGCCAAAGCTGTTAGCATGTTCATCATTCTGCCTTCAAACTCTTCAAACCGTTGACCCACTTCTTCTGTAATCATGGCCCTGGTGGCGTCATTATCCCTCGATGAGTTTGCCATCTCAGATACGGTACAGCTGACTTCCGGTAAGATCTTTAGAAGGTCTTCTCTATCTAGCAGTTCAGATACGGGAACTCGGATCAACCGTCCAGTAGGCGCTTTAGTCCACCTAGGCAGATCTATGATGGCTGCAGGGATAAAGCGTTAGATGTGATGCATGGGGTGGTGATGCAATGCATGATCATGATATGCGACACTTACAAAACACAAACAAGCAGGTAGGTCCTTCCGCCCTTATTCCTCCCACACACATGGTCGCGCGGTCTCTTTCCTAGGCGGGATTAGCCCAAGGGTCAGCGGGTGACCCAATGGACGTGAATGGTGCATGGCAAAAAATCGGCAGCATGACACTCCTATGCTAATGTACAAGCGAATGGATAATGATCATCATGTATTTAGACATTCCAAAAATTTTGGCATGGCCCTACCGGGGCATGAAAGCCTTTGGCTAGGTTACCAAGTAAGACATCTGGACTCGCCCAATACATAAGGATCCATACAGCAGGCATGGAATTACAGTTCATATCATCTATGGAAAGTAGCTACGGCCATTACATGAGTTTTAGACAAGTGAGATGTTACTTTAGGGCTACCCAAGCATGATCCCTGCCGACGGGTCTAGCTCATCACGAGCATAATGACCGATCGGGTCATCATTTGATATACCATGACGGTACAAGGCTTGGGCTGGTGATTATCCCTAACACTTCCCCACATTGAGTGAACGTAGGGTTGTGCTTCGAGAACGCACCGGGGTTTAGAAGGGACCAATCTAGCATATTCTAAGGCTCTAATGGTATGTAAATGCAAATTTGAGAGAAAGTGAATTTATGAATTAAACTTTAATTATAAATTTTAAGCGAGGTATTTTTAAATCGAAGTCTCGAACCATAAGTCCCCAGCAGAGTCGCCACTGTGACGCGCGCCGGACCCCGCAGCCGCCCCTCTGACCGCCCGCTCGAGGGCGATCGGGCAATTGAGGATCCGTTGGCAACTTGTAAAGATATTTACAAGTGCATCTATTTTGGGCAATAAGGAGGTTTTATGGAGTCGCCACCCAATAGAACATTGGGAAAGTTTCTCTCGCCTCGGAGAGCCTAAGACTGCGCTTAGCATCCATTTTGGGCCAACCAAAGGGGTCTTGGAGGGTAAACCTCTCGCCCTAAGGAGCCTAGGATTAACGTCAAAGTCTTGTGACACAAGAGGTGTCTTGGAGGTCATAGTTCCAATGAGTGATCGGATAGACCTCTCGCCTCTTTTAGCCCAAAGACCAAAGCTGGGTTCGGGACTTCTCATCTATTTCTACCTCGATTATTTTATGATCAAATTTTATATTTTCATTAATTCACTCTCTCTACACACGATGCAATCGAATCAAAGCGCATTTATTCACATTTGGAAAGCGGTAAATGAACAAATAAGTAATAAAAGCGATAAATTACAATAACACAAGGAGCGGAATACAACTCCCTTTTATAAATGTGCGATACATACACGAATCGGGGCATTGCTTATTTTGAGGACTTTGGTCCTCGCATGCATCATTATTAAAATGGATTTTTTCTTTTTGTGAGGATTTTATTGGATAAATAATAGGACATTGGGTCCTTGATTTTATGAAGAATTCAGTTTATTAAGTATAAAACGTTTGGTCGATTTTTTTTTACATTAGCGAGAAATACAACAATTTTGTAATATACAGGAGGAACAATAAATAAATACATGAAATATAAAAAATAGGAAGATAGAGAACTAAACCAGGCAAACTTTTCGCACGGGAGAACTCTCTCAGGCTCCAGTCAATCGAAGAAATAGAAACATATTCTCACAAAACAAGCCAAAAGGGTGTTAAAATATAGAAGAAAGACTATAAATACACATAAAAATTTGAATGAATAAAAAAGGGGGAAGAAAAGGATTTGAAGATGCGGGACAAAACCCACCGACGAGCTATGTTGAATGATCAACGGACGTCGGTCAAGGAGACCGATTCAGCCCGTCGCTTACTCAAAGGAAGCCGTCTGTGGGGATGACGAACGGGTTATGTTAAGGCGACCGACGAGCGTCGGTCACCTCTGTCCCAAAAAACAGAAGCTTTCCAAAAAATCAAAAGGGCAAGTTTTACTAGTAAGAGATGAAAATAAGGGCAAAAGCAAAGATAATATCGAAAATGAAGCTAAAAAAGGACTGAAAAGGGTCCGGAATATTTACCCTCAGAATAACCTTTTTGGTTGGATTCCTTGTTGTTGTATGGCTCCCCGCACGCTCCACGAGAAAATAAGATGAGAAATCAAGAATGAGGAAAATGGGTTGTTTCCTTCTTGATTTTTCTAAAAACTAAATTTTTGGAATCAAAACCTTAGGAAAAACCAATTAAATTTAGCTCCTTTGATGGTTTGATACTTGAATCGATTAAAATTTTTTTAGAAATGTGTTTGTTAGAAGAGAGAGAAAACACGCGTGGATTTTGGCAGAGTTTTCCCTTTTAGAAATTTTTCCAACCCTCTTTATGAGAAAATTCAAAGCTTTTATAGGCCAGCACGACTGACGGGCGTCTGTGGTGGCGACGAGCATCGAAAGAATCCTACTGACACAAGGATTCATCCGACAGCCCTACCACTTTGACCGACGGGCGTCGGAATAATCCTTCTGACACAAGGATTCATCCGACGGCCCTGCCCCTCTGACCGGCGGGCGTCGAAAGAATCCTTCTGACACAAGGATTTATCGGTCCTACCACCTGTCCGACGGGCTGGCCTCCAACCGACGGGCTGGCCGTTTGTCAAGGAAAACATGCTTTTTTTTGACCTTACAAACTCCCCGTTTTCCCCCTTCTGCCTACGAAGGATAAAAAGGACTCATTTCTCATGGAACATGGGACTAAAGCCTCCAAATCCAAACCGTTTGTACAGGCTCGGATACCGATTTCATCACAGGGTAATCTCTGATCCGGACCGCTCCGGGACACGGTGCTTACAGGGGTGTGACAATGCTTCTCTTGCACGACTTGTGCAAGGATTGCACGAGTCGTGCTTTTATTTAGCTCACCCCTTCTTTCGCTTTTCCTACCCGAAGGTTTTCCTTCCAACTCGAACGTTTTCCTTCGTATTTTTCAAGTGCCCGAACGTTTTTACTTCCCTGTTTCCCTAAAATATCCAAATACATAAACTAATTAAAATGCATGAAATATGATGTAATTTACTCCATTGATCCAGTTAATTTATGTCCTAATTCACTTTGTTATTTTTCCAGTTTTCACTCAATTAACAATTATTAATGATATTGTTGTTGTTTTATTATTTAATTCATTTATTTATTAATTTTTATTTAATTGTTTGCTCATATATTATTCATTTAATTTACTTTACTAACATTTTATTTATTTCTTTGTTTTATTGCCTCAAAACTTGTTTATTATATGCGAGTTATATTTGTGCACGGGATGGAGAATCGGGATATCAAAGACCTTCAAGTTTAGGGTTTGCATTTTAATTATTGTATTTCCTTTATTGTATTATTTTTATGTTGTATGTAAAAATGTGTTTTAAATTCTCCGTATTATAGAAAATCATGCTTTTTTACAATAATTAATAATTTGGAAGGAATTCAATCATACACTGGTTTAGATCGATAGAGGTTAGATGACCTTTCCCAATTTCTTGTAAATTGGGTGGCGACTCCAAAATACCTCAAAGGTGCCTAAAGGTGTCGTGAAGCTAGATGATCCTTTCCAATGTTCTATTGGAAAGGAGGTGTCCAAAATGTCTCATAATGTCTAAGATCAAAAAGACACGAACCAATCCCTCGAGCCCTAAAAGTTGCTCTCGTCTAGGAGGGTCTTTGCTAGGTTCGGCGCACGTCACAGGTAGGTCAAAATATAAGCCGTCATACTGTCAAAATTTTGACCAAATAAATAGTAACCTTAGACAGTTATAGGTCAATTGGCAAGTTTAAGTGTGTACAGTTATTTGATGTAACAGTTAAGCAACTTAAATGATTTAGTTAAAAGAATTCAAAAAATTTGACCCGCCACTTCGCATATAAACTTAATTAGACTTTAAACAATCATGGTAACCGCACGGTAACTCTAAATTAATAGTGTACGTATAGTGTAAGGGTGTTATAACTAATGTGTTCACTCGTTTTCCACTTCATTGAGTTTGCAGGCACAACAATATGTATGAATATGACATGAAGTAATGCAATTTATAAAAATGATAGTACATGAAATGTATAAGATGTAATTTGTTATGGTGTACTAAATGCTTCTCTTGTTGGATAAAATAATGTGATAAGGCATCTATTAAGCAAGGTGTGTGAAGTGAATGTTGTAAACCAGAATGAATGTGAACAAGTGAACAAAGTGATATGTATAAGATGCGAAAAGATGTAAATAATGTGTAAGTGATTTGTTAACATCGATATGCGAATAAAAGCATGTATTAATTGAACATATATGTGTTTACACTATTAAGATTTCCCTTGATTTATTGAGATAGTGATAAACGGTATAATTATGTTTTAAAGAATGCTTCCATAAATGAATCTGTTTAATGGCTACTCTTAGGGAGCCATCCATATTTATGTGTTTCCCACTAAGCTTTATGCTTGGCACAGATTTTCTTTTAATCCGTGTAGGTGCTAGTGATCGGATCTTTTGAGAGTCATCCGCAGTAGTCTAGGCCAATGCAAGTTTATGAAGAGATCTTAGGGTAGGATTTGTATAGTCTTAAGAATGTATGTACGATTTGTAAATTTGATATATAAGTTTTGTAAAATGTAATATCAGTGTATGATTGATTTATATGTGATAAGCTATGGAAATTTGTAGTTTACAAAGTGTATGTGCAATCATTTTCTTTATAATGCGATTTTATGCTAATTGAAAATGAAAGAAATTTTATAACCATGATTTTCGACATAACTTTTGTAACTTGAAAGCAATTGTTCTGATAACGCCCTTCACCATTGTCCTAAATCCGCTGGATCACAGTACAATTTATTATGTATGGGTTAGGGGTGTTATTTTAGTGGTATCAGAGCATAGGTTTAGTTAGTTCTGGACGACTAGAGTTTAGAGATGAGTTTTTATACTATTTGCATTGGCCAATGCAGATGTCCTAGTTTTCATATAAGTAATGTGTTAGGAATGAATAGATGTTGATAATATCATCAATGAGATGGTTAAGCGTGGTGTGCGATGAGTTATAATCAGTCTATTGTGAATCCGTTTGCGATTAATAAGTTATTAGATGTAGCTTTGGAGATTCTATTTAGAAATCATCTATAGTATAACATAAGTTATGTGTAAGTTTTCCCTGAGGAGAAATATAGAACAAAGGTTTAGATAGTGCTGGATTTTCAACATTTAGAAGTATCTTGAGGATTGTGACACTCTGTACACCTGTCAGCTACTTTACTGATGAGAGCAAATACTTGAGTGTGATACATAATGGCAATTGGGCAACTTGCATTGCCATTATGTGAACTGCATTAATACATTGCATCATTCTGCATACATGAGTCATTCAACATCCATTGCATTCACATCAGTTATTCATTCATAAAGAACATCAACCATGTGCATCTGCCTCAAATAATAGGAAGCTAAAAGAATATGCATTGAGTGTAACAAAGTTGAGTTAGTGTACTAAGGATTTAGTGATACAAACTAGAAATTGATAAGAGAAAAGTGAAGGATCACTGAATGTGTCTAAGTATGAGTAAGAGATATGTGTTTATAAAATTTGTGGGTTTGACCCTTCTTTGTTAATGAGTTCAGGTATAGAATGTGATAAGATTTTGACATGTTTTGAGAGGAATGGAATTGTATCTGATTAGATTGACTTATTGGAGTGAATAATATTGTGGACTTTTGAAAAGGTGGTTAAATGATAAGTATAGTAAGATATAAGTAATGTTTCAGAAGTGATAGGTAAGTTGTGACCAATGATACTGGTATTCTGGAAGGAAAATATTATACTTATTTTGATCAAAGAAAGAGTTTAGTGAATGTGTGAATGATTCTATATTGAGAAGACAATGTGTTTTAAGAGAAAGGAGTTATGTGAAAAGGTTGACATGATAAGAATAGGATAAAAGTATATGTAAGGATAAAGAAATGAATTAAATATTTGGAATATGTGTCTGTTACGATTGTATTGAAATGGGATATGGAATAATTCGATGAAAAGAGTTATATATATGATTTGATAGGGTAGATTGAGAATGACATTTGGGACATGATAGTGATAGGATGCAAACAATCTGTAACTCAAATTTTGGATATTCTTACGTTTAGAGAAAACAAATTTTGATATATATAATGATATTAGTAAGAATGATTTGGAATGTATGATGATGATGCAAGGTGGTATATTGTAACAATGACAGTTGATACTGATTTGAGTGAGATGACTTGCTATTTGGATAGCAATGTCGATGATTTCCCAAGTAGGCTACCATTGTTTTTAGATAATAACAATAGGGAGTAAGGAAAATAAGAAGTATAAGTAAACATTGAAAGGGTTTATAATTATGCTATGAGACAAGAAGTAGTAAGATGGGTTGTGTGAAAAGCAAAGTGTATATGTTATAGGATAATATAAAGTTAGCGTATATGAATCTTAGTGATAAAGAGTTTGGTATTCAAATAATCGGATATGAGTGAATTTCGAGGACAAAATTCTTTTAAGGAGGAGAGAGTTGTAACACCCCAAAATGCACCCTAACTGTATTAAGGCATGTTTAGGATGAAGTGAAAATCGAATGTGTTTGGTTTAGCGACGGAAGTGTCAGAAAGGACACAACCGTCAATAATTCGAAAGTTTCAATAAATTGGACAATCATGTCATTATGCCTTAAACGGCATTAAAAGAATTATTTTGGTGATCGAAAATGGGTAATCGGATGATTGAGATGGTTAATTGTAGTAAAGGACGTATTCGGTATTAAGTGGAAAGGGTAACGGTAATTTGGTCATTTTACACCTATGAATTTAATTAAATGAATGAGTTAATAATGTGGGCCAATGTATGAGAATGGATTAATAGTATGCCAAATGTATGAATAAACAAAAGAAGAAAGGACTAAATTGATATTGAACATAAAAATCTAGGTGTAGCCAATAAGAGCTTGACATGTGGCTTATTGTAGGCCAAGTTTATATGATAAGCATGAGGGAAAAGAGAGGGCAGCCGGCCACTCCTTTTGGCTGAAGAAGAACCCATCTTTTCTTCTCCCAACTCATGAATAAGGTGGCCACTAAAAGAGGTGGTATTCAAGTCAATTTTTTATCAAGTTTGTGAAGAGAAAGGTATGATTTTATTTTTGTTATCTTCTTTCTCCTTCTTCTTTTGTTTAAGAACTGAAAGTATGAGATTGAGTATAGTTTTTAATGTGATTTTTTATGTGTTTTGGTTGAGGAACATCTAGCCCAAGAAAGAGAAGAAAGAAATGGGGAGTGAAGCAAATGAAGTGATTGGGTGTCTTCAAGAGGTTTGGAAACTCTCTTGTTTATGTATGAGTTTTTGAGTGAATTGATGTATGGTATAAGTTGATTTGAATGTTGTTATACGGATTTATGATGGTGGTAGTGAGTGTTGACTTTAAATTGTTAAAACTGTGCATGTGAATAGGATTTGGTGAAAAACTGTGTTGGGACACACTTGACCTCTCTCCGGTTATTAGGATTTAATTGGCGTTTTTTACCTTCCAATTATATGAAACTAGTTCCATTGGAAAGCTAAGACACACATTTACAAATGTCCTAGAAATAGACATGAGGTAATTCTAGCTCTAAGTGCTCCAAAATTGGCCAAAACAAAGGTGTCTCTACTTTGGCCGGTTTATAGGAATAGTTTAGGATATTTTAATCATATTTGATGATTTAGATATCCAAATGATCTGAAATTTGTTTCATATGAAATATAAAATCCTAGGGATCATTTTTTAAGATGAATTTTTTCCCAAAAATGAGGTTTAGATGTTGGTTTAGGCGGTTCAAATTTGAAGTGAAAAGCAATCCTGTTATCCTATTTTCACGGGAGACCTGATGGAGGCTTCTATCGTGAGCGCGATAGAACATGCTTGATGAGGGTTTTTCTTCTTATTTTGAACCTCATGGTTGGCATGAATCATTGCCCACCTTTATCCTCCTCTAGTTTGTGTATTTTGGTGTGTTTTTCCTCCCAAAACGCACACGAACTTCACTAAAACTTTCTATGACTTATCCATCACCTATTTAGAGTTTGTAAAAAAGTAATTAAATGGCTATCACTTAGAAATACAAGTGACTAAGGTTATAAATATGAATTATGGCTAAAGTACTTAAAGGCGTAACTAGTTAAATATTTTTGAATGAATCCAAAAGTGGCATTTATTGATATGTTAAGAGATTATAAATGTAAATACTTTAATTTTATTGAATCTTTAGAACTACGGGGTTCTGATTCCCAATCCCTTGGAATACGTAGGAAGCTTGGAATACCATCCCAAGTCTAAACCAAATCATAGAAACTTATTCGTACATATAAGATAATGTATTAACTGAGACTCTGATAATGCCTTAGTACTTGTTAAAAAAATAAATGTGGCATGTATGTGCATATGTATAAAAAGTTTATTGGGCTATTAATGATTCAAGTCTCAAGTAGGCTTATTTATGGTTTAAAATTGGTATAGGATGTTAAGATTAAATTAAATGACTTTGTTAAGTGTGTCAAAAACGAAAAATAAAATGAATCTTTCGTTTCTCAAATGGGTTTTAAGTGACTGTCTAAATAATGAATAATTCTTGATAAATTGAATGGTTTGAGATGTTCTCTATCACGAGCGCGACCCTCCTTTATGCTATAAATGTTTATGTGTTTTATGTACTTTGCATGGTTTCCTACTTATGAATTATATATGAATTAATATATGAACTATAATATGTGATACCGTGTAAGCCATATATGTAAGTAAATTACTAAGTGATATGATATTGGCTATTTAGATTAAATGATTTTATACTATGCGACTAACTGAGCAATAATTGGATAAATAATTTAGCCTGCAAGTCTAGTAGTGGATAGATAGGAATGCCTATAGAGTTCTGTTAGCTGCAGCCCCAATGTGTTTTGGACCCTGATCAGGTCACTGTTTGGGTCCTCGCGATCCTCATAAGTTGGATCTTGTTTAAGATTCCCAATGTGAAAACATTTTTGATATGAAAAGAAAAGAAATTATTTTTACCTACAGGTACCAATGTGTTCACTCATTATCCACTTCATTGAGTTTGCAGGCACAACAATATGTATGAATATGACATGAAGTAATGCAATTTATGAAAATGATAGTACATGAACTGTATAAGATGTATTTTGTTATGGTGTACTAAATGCTTCTCTTGTTGCATAAAATAATGTGACAAGGCATCTATTAAGCATGGTGTGTGAAGTGAATGTTGTAAACCAGAATGAATGTGAACAAGTGAACAAAGTGATATGTATAAGATGTGGAAAGATGTAAATAATGTGTAAGTGATTTGTTAACATTGATATGCGAATAAAAGCATGTATTAATTGAACATATATGTGTTTAAACTATTAAGATTTCCCTTGATTTATTGAGATAGTGATGAACTGTATAATTATGTTTTAAAGAATGCTTCCATAAATGAATCTGTTTAATGGCTAGTCTTTGGGGGCCATCCATATTTATGTGTTTCCCACTAAGCTTTATGCTTAGCACGAATTTTCTTTTAATCCGTGTAGGTGCTAGTGATCGGATCTTTTGAGAGTCATCTGCAGTAGTCTAGGCCAATGCAAGTTTATGAAGAGATCTTAGGGTAGGATTTATATAGTCTTAAGAATGTATGTACGATTTGTAAATTTGATATATAAGTTTTGTAAAATGTAATATCAGTGTATGATTGATTTATATGTGATAACAAAATGTAATATCAATGTATGATTGATTTATATGTGATAAGCTATGGAAATTTGTAGTTTACAAAGTGTATGTGCAATCATTTTATTTATAATGCAATTTTATGGTAATTGAAAACGAAAGAAATTTTCTAACCATGATTTTCGACATAACTTTTGTAACTTGAAAGCGACTATTTCGGTAACGCGCTTCACCGTATCACTGTATAGTTTACTAGTACGGGTTAGGGGTGTTACACTACCAATGGAAAGCCATGGTTTTATGATGTTCAGAATTATTTAGAAAGATCATAATTTCTTGAGGAAGCAATTGAGAGGGACCAAAGAATGATTCACAAGTTGTCTACTCAGTTCATTAGCATAAAGGGAATACTGTATAAAAGGAAACCCGATGGTATTCAGCTGAGGTGCTTAGATGAGAAAAAGACTCAGAAGGTGATGGAAGAAACACATGTAGGGGTCTACGATGCACACATGAATGGGTTAACACTCGCAAAGGAAATCATGTGCCAAGGTTTTGCTCATGATGGATATGGATTGTTCTAGATATGTAAAGCAGTGTCACTTATGTCACCAGTATGCGGACTTAAGACATCTACCATCTTAGAGTTATGTAACCTTACATCTCCATGGCCATTTGTAGCTTAGGGAATCGACATTATGGGGGAAATACATCCAATAGCTTCATATGGATATCAGTATATCGTGGTAGCTATTGATTACTTCACCAAATGGGTAAAAGCTGAATCTTTTAAGAAACTAGGTGCTTGGAAAATGGCTAGGTTCATCGAATAACATTTACTATGCAGATATGGTCTTCCACGCCACATAGTGTCAGATAACGGGGTACAATTTCAGGTTGAAACCAAATAGATGCTCAAAAGTATGGTATCCAACATCGCAAATCTTCTCTTTATCAACCTCAGGTCAATAGGGCAGTTGAAGCAGCGAACAAGAATGTAAAGAGGATACTATCTAAGATGGTTCAGACATATAAGGACGGGATAGAGAAGTTACCTTTTGCATTATGGGGATACCGAATTACCGTCTTCAACTGGAGCTACTCCATTCTCCTTGGTTTATAGGATGGAAGGAATGCTGCCAGTGGAAGTCGAGCTTCAATCTTTGAGGGTTGCTTTAGAAGCCAGACTACCAAAAATAGAATGGGCATAATAGAAGCTGATGCAGTTGAATTTGCTAGATGAAAATCGAATGAGGGCCTATTATCACAATCAGATCTATCAAAAAAGATTGGCTCATTCTTTCTAGAAGAAAGTTAGAAAGCATCCTTTGAAAGAAGGGGATTTAGTCTTCAAGCAATGAGGCTGGGCATACTAGATATTTGAGGTAAATTTAGACCGACATGGGAAGACCTTTTATAGTAAAAAAGTTGTTGTCAAAGGGAGCTACAATCCTAACTGATAGCGATGGGAATGAGTTCAAAGAGCCGGTCAATATGGACAGATTGAAAAGGTTCCATGGCTAAAGACTGAAATCAAAAGAAGAGAATAAAACCCCCGCAGGTCGAAAATAGGAAAAAATGATGGCCTTGCTAAAAGTGGGTGCCCCGTCAGGGTGAAAGCCGAGAAAAGGCACCTTAAGGAAAAATTAGGGATTGAGAGAAAATATTTAATCATGAAAACCCGTTGATTGATAATACGAGTTTGATGCTTTATAGATCTACTGTGAGGTTAAATATGTTGTTGTATTGATGAGCTTAATGTCAAATAATGATCATGTATGATGAAATCAAATCGAAATGTACACATACAACAATATATTAATATAACCAGAGCATTTTATTTTGCATATCTAAAGTTATTCAGTTTAAGTGTAAAAAGAAGCATAATGATCCATTTATTACATATGCAATCTATCAACTATTCTCTACTACTCTCGTCATCCTGGGTCTTCAGCCAATTCATCCTATTGTCCACTACGGAGCTGATGACCTATCTCTTGTATTCGGTTAAAGTAGTAAAACAACAATCTTTAATTTTCGGTATGCTAGTCTTCACAGGTAACTATCACAAAAGAAGATGGAAACTAGAAAGGTAGGCAACAGATAGCACACCACCTTGAAAAGATAGTGGATGCCTCACAACATCTTGTTGTTCTCCAAATTGTCTCGCACAATGAGTCATGATGCAAAAGGTAGCCTTATATAGCCCACATAATGGGATGCATCCGGAAGACCCATCTCGAGTAACAAAAGAAAGGGTCAGCCATGGGCACATAAAGTTAATGTCCCCATCTGCCATCGTGGCTAGCCATACAGTCCCTTCATGTGGAGAGTTAGAATCATACAGCTGCTGTGTATGAATATATGCTGATTGCTTTGGGAGGAGGTTCTGACACCAATTTCAATTTTTCCTGCAACCATACCTAAAAAACAAAAGCCACTGGGATGAGTTGAAGTCATTTCAGGCAAAAGTAAGGCACGAGAAAATGTGAAAACCCGAAAAGGGCACATTCCTACTAAGAAAAGCTAATGTGAAAACCCATAAGGGGTGAGCTACCTTTAAATAATGATTGTAATTACCTGGAGTAATAAGGGGCTACCAATCAGGAAAGCAGAAGAATCAATGCGGAGCGTGTCCAAACCGAAGATTATTTCCACCAAGATTAGTGGAAATGGGGTCAGACCATCGCAAATGCCCTTAAAAACTTGGAATAGTCGATAATAACTGATCAACTCATCCGAGGTCACTATCAAATACTGAGAATGACACTAATACAGTAAGTAGGGATGTTGGTGAAGTCAACCAATGCATCAATCAGAAGCTCCAGGGAAAAGGGGCCGCCTCGAGGAACTAGTTTGATAGCTGCAGATGGTAAGATCCTTAGAGCGCATGCAATTTCTCCGGGATAGTTGGGCATATAACTCGGAGTAAAGGGTAGTGTACCAAGAGGGAAACTCACACTGAGAATCGCAGCGAATTCTTCAGCCATGGAGCACAATTCTTTGTAGGTTTGGGTGAACCTAAAGACATAAAATCTAGGATCCCAATAATAAATAGCAACTAACATAAGGGTTTTGTCTATCTTAACTCTCCTCAAGAATTTCGAGCTAGCATAAGAGGCTAAAATGGAAATATTCCAATTTTGAGGGTCATATAAAAGTCGGTGCAATTTGCTAATAGCTGATATTGACTTAATGGATTAGCCTGTGCAAAAATATAAAGATGAAAAAAAATAACTCTAAAGAAGACCTGGAACAGAAATCGATGAAGTTTGATGCACAAAAGGACAGAGAGGAAGGGTTATTTATAGAAGCATGACGACCGACGGGCGTCACTCATAGAGCGAGCCGCGGGAAGCCCATCTGTCATCCCTGAATGACTTAGATGAATTTTTCACTGCATTTTTGCATGGCCCGTGCATTTCACATGCACATGCATCCTTTATATACTTGTTTTGCTTAAGTTTTGCAGGAAGAAAAATCTATTTTCGCAAGACACGAAGTCCAATACAGTCTGACTTGAGTATTCAGGAAGTATTTAATTTAATAATAAAAAAAACATAAATCCTGAACGACAGACGAGATGGAGCTTACGCCTATCGGTCGCTAAAACGATAGATGCTCATCGGTCGCTAAAATGACAGGCGCCTGTCGGTCGCTGAAACTATAAATGCCCGCCAGTCGCGTTGAATTATAAATTTCTGGCCTTTCTCCTTCTCCTCCTCCTTCTTCTTCTTCTTCTTCTTCTTCTTCTTCTTCTTCCTTTTTCTTTTTTTTTTCTCTTCTTCTTCCTCTCACTGACGATGCGACAGTCCGGTTTTTCTTTATTTTCTCCCTCATTTTTTCACCGTTTTGTGCATCATTTGTGCCAATGCGATCCTACGTGAGCCACGCACTATTGGGTACTAATTTTTTTGATTTTTATCGAGTTTCACGAGTCTATCTTCCACACTTCCAAGGTCAGTTTTATGTGATTTTCTCCATTTTTTATTATTATTTCCATGTCTAATTATCCATTATAAATGCATTTCATACATTGGTAAGTTGAAATGTTGCAAAATTATGTAGTTTGGATTGTGTGTATTTTATTGTGTTTTGTGTATTTTACTGTATTTTGCATATTTTAATGTATATTTTATGTATTTTATTTGCCCAAACTTGCTAAATTAGATAATTTAATCAATTGCATTTTTTAGTCTTTCCTTGTACAAAAATAAATATTGAGTAAAATTTGGACAGCGAATTGTGAATTATGAATATTAAATAAAATTTGAATTATGTCGAGGAATTCTATTGCAAAAAATGTGTTTTTTTATATAGGAAGTGTTGGGTTTCATCACAGTAATTCAAAATTAAGCGCAGCGGAATATAAAATGAAACCAAATAGGATCCATGTATTTCAATTGATTCAAAAGGAGGGATAAAGATTTACTAACCTTTATAACGCAGAAATATGAACTAACACCTTAGTTCGATCAGATAACAGGCGCTACTCAAATAACGAACACCCTCTACTAGTATCCACATGCACGAACCAACTAACAAATAATCACAGGGGTGCTAGCTCCCTCTCTTGCGACTGGATTTTTTTAACAAATTTTCTCTTTGTTTTCTTTCACAAAGAAAAGTGGCGGCTAGGTATTTTGCTACCTCTCTTAGAAAAACAAAATTAGGGTTTTTTTTCTTATCAACATATATCCAAATATATATATGTATAAATTTAAACCCTAAAGAGATAAATTTGGGATATTATCTCTAATTCAAAATAAGATATATATATATATATATATATATATATATATATGTATGTATGTATGTATGTATGTATGTATGTATGTATGTATGTATGTATGTATGTATGTATGTATTATTCAAAATAATAAGAAATATCATATGTAAATATATTTATATATAATTACGAAATTTAAATATAAATACCCATATTTATATAATTTCATAATACCCTAATTAAAATTCAGTCTGTTCATTGTGGTCTTGGTGCGTGACCCAATAGCTTTATATTAAGTTGTCAGCGGGTCCAATTCCATAATAGGCCCACAAGTCATAATTAGTCTCTAGTAAGACATTATGACTACCCAAATAATATAAATATCGTTAGTCCGATTTTAACCTGACAGCAGAACATGTTATTATCCTTTTATCACACAATATCTTGTTTGAACATAAGTTATGGTCCATGTAAAACTTATATTATTCAAACATATAATTTTTCGATCACTAAGTAGACTGATAAATTCAAATGACATTGGTCACACTATCAATTCATTCGAGCACGACCATGCATTTTACAGTCCTACTTATCGAGGGGCCCAATAGATATCTCTCTCATGAGAGAGGGACAAATTCCATCTTAATTATTCACTATCCTCTGCATAATTCTCATCATGTTCAAGAATAACCTTTATGATTATCCGATTAAAGACAATGTTTGATTATGTCAAAACATGATGTTCCTTATGTAGGAAACCACGATAACCTCAGGTCAAAGGATTTAATAACATATCTATTATAAGATATGTGGGTCTATCCAGTACCTTGTTCTCGAACAAGTACCTACAAATTTGATTTATATCACCATATATAATCATATCATGATTATCGATCAAATCTATACTGGTCTTAATTTATCTTTGTGCCTTTTAGTGATAGATGACTAGGGATGACAAGAATAACATAATTATTCATAAACATTACAATAATGTGACATGCTAATAATATTAATGTGAAGAAAACCATTATATAAATGAAAATGTAATGATTATATCAAGGTCCAAATATTTGGCCTAAGGCATAACCACTAACAAGAAGGTAGGCACATTTCTAGCAGCAATGCTGCCGAAATTTTTGCGAGTTAAAATTTTGAATGAATATGATAATGACAGTTTATTTTGCATAAATTATTGCTATATAAATTAAATTCGAGATTTCTTTGTGCAAATATCTTGGTCTTTTGTACAAACCGATTTTTGATTTTTTTATCTCTCCGCAGATGCCACCAAGACGAGAGCCACCAACACACGAGGCACCACCAGCTCCCGGATTGCTGACCGATGAGCAGAGAAACAGTTTCGAGTCCATGCCCCATGTTCAGTTTAAGGCCAATAGGTTCATGTCCCGGTTATTCCTTGGAGAGATAGGTATGATAGCAAGGTGGATGCCTTGCTGGCAGCGGCGGATTGGGCACAGTTTTTCGCAGGTGCTTTTCAGATGTACCCCAATATTACTCAGGAGTTCCTGGCCACAATACATTATAGAGGATTTCAAAGACCCGACACCGAGCCAGGTGTGATTACCTTCAGGATTAGAGGGGTACACTATAGCATGAGCCGGCATTAGTTTACAGAGGTTATGACGCTTCTGACAGGAGGAGGGATTATGATAGTCGAGAGATCAATCGAGCGGCAACATTGGGCCGAGATCACATTACTGGGAACCACATATCGTCCAAACACAGCAAAGAGTACATAACTATCCACCCAGGTCATTCGATATATTCAGAGGGTGCTACCCAGTTCTTTTCTCGATCGGATGGGAAGCCCAAGATAATTGAATGCAGTAGAGATAGCAAATTTATGGGCCATGACCCGAGGTCACCACATAGACATCAGCCAAGAGATAGTGGCAAATTTAGTTTGATTGGCCGGGCAACCAACCTCTCAGATTTGCGCGGGAGGAGTGGTGACGAGACTTTTGTTGCATATGGGGACAGACATGGCCACTTTCGGGGAGCCCTTAGATGAGGAGATGTATTTAGACCATGCGGCAGCATAGATCATAAGGATGATAGCTTCGATTCCCCGGTACCCAGGACAGTATAGACGGCTTGTTATTCAGGAGATACAATGAGCTTATCAATTACCAGATCTCCTAGCAGTTGTGGATGTCTCAAAGGAGGCATAACCACCTCTTTCTCAGCTTGAGAAGCCAACATCGCAGCTAGCGTAGTTGTCTCCTCATACGCCTCGGGATGATATGGATCTTGATATAGACTTAGAGGACATGTTACGCACTCCACCATCACAGATAGCACCTTCTGAGGCATAAGGCCATACTCCTCCATCTACACGGGTCCAGCGCTTGACCACCTGCATATCTAGGAGGTACATGCCTTATGGTGACCTGGGAGCTTCTACATCTAGAGCACTACCACCACCACCAGAGCTTGCGGTTCATTCTCTCGACCTCCTTAAGTAAAGGATAGAGGCCCTGATAGATCAGAGGATGGTTAGGCTTGAGGTTGTTGTTGAGCAGCCGATTAGCAGGCTGGAGGAAAAGATTGAGTTGAGGATGACGAGGGCAAAAGCTCACTTAGAGGAGGAGTTTCAGGTGAGGACTGCTGCTGTTGGACATCTTTTTGATGAGGCACTCCAGGTGGTGGACGAGTTAGTATACACGCTCGGGCAGCAAGTGGGAGCACTGGAGGGTTCATTGCCTGGTATGATAGAGGCTGCGAGAGATCGGCATGAACAAGTAGAGACCTAGCTTGCAGACATCAGATGACACATGGATCAGCATACCACCTCTATGACACATCTGAAAGGCGACATCAATGGTCTCATGGATGATCGGGTCTGTTTTATGCTCAATCTCTCAGCAGATATTAGCAGTTGAGCTTCGACGACGTTGGCAGTCACCTCTGCCACAGCCTCCCTCTACTTCTCATCCATCGACTTCTAGAGCCCAGCCGGGGATTGAGCTAGAGAGCGATCTGGAGAAGAGAATGAATAGACTATCCAATTATCAAAAACTCGAATACAACAGGCAAACTCAAAATCCTTTCAACAAGAAAAATCATTTCAACGGGCAAAATCAAGACCTTTTAGCATGCAAACTCAAAATCCTTTTAACAGGCAACTTCAAGACCTTTCAATAGGCAACTTCAAGATCTTTCAACAGGCAAAATCCTTTCAATAGGCAACTTCAAGACCTTTCAACAGACAAAATTCTTTCAACGGGCAACTTCAAGACCTTTCAACAAGCAAATTCAAGTCCTTTTAACAGGCAAAATCCTTTCAACAGGCAAACTCAAAAAGACCTTTCAACAGGAAACGACAATATATTTCCAATGAGCGCAACACCGGATCAACATTTCCATCAATTCAATTGACACGGTGGTAAATGTGAAAATGGTAACTTCAAATCTGGAACCATGAGAGCCATTAAACAAAAGCTGCAAAAGCTGCATCCAAATTATGGATTAAAAGTTAATCCTCATATAGATTCAGAGATGAGGAAATGGAAAAAAAATTATGCAATAGTTTATGACATGATGAAAAAAAGTGGTTTTGCTTGGAATGATATAACCAAATGTATTGAGGTTGATAGCGATGAGGCATGGAAAGCTTATATCTAGGTTTAAAATTTAATCATTCGAGTAATTAGTTTTTTCTTAGAACTCAAATCTAATTTATTGTACTTTTTGTATTATTGTAGCACAATACTGATGCAGTGGGATGGAGAGTGTAACACCCTTATACCCGTAAATGATATGGATACCGGATGTCACGACACTGCAATGACAAGCACTACAATGCACTCGATCGTTCTGTAGAAATTTTTGTTTTTTATAACAAACACAAGCATACACATACTAAAACAGAACAATACCATATACCTCGTATATATTTTTTTCCCGCGGTCGTATACATGCCATGCCAAACATCGATTCTTGCTGCCAATATCTTCGTCCAGTCGATACTACATCTTCGGCCACATTAAAATCTACCATAACCTGCGCGCAGCGACACTCTACGCGCTAAGCATTAAAAATGCCCAGTGGTGGATACATATCCTAAATTTTCCACACTAATAATACATGCATGCACACACACATATTTTTCTCTTACTTTATTTAAATTATAAGAGCATTAATTTCTGAGACTTTGGAATGATTAATATACACTTTTGCGATGTTCGTTATCTTTGTTTCTCACACTATCACTGAGTTTCCACTACTCATTTTATACACTGTTATCAATATCATTAACGCTTTCACTTACACTGCTACGTTCACTATCACTTTTACTATATTTAACTATTACGCTATTAACTCTAACCACTTATCATTTCATCTCTTGTTAATATTTTTAAGACTTTACTTTAATACTATTCAATTCGATTATCAAATATTTATTTATTATTAGTAACTATTTAACACCATAACACTACGATTCGGTTATCACTTATCAATCGATTTTCATTACTATCCCTTGACATAATCTTATGTTTACCTCTGTAACTACTTATCAATAAGTCATTATTTCAATATTCGAAACATTGATTTACTAATATGACTTACTTTATGTATTTAACATTTTCTTTACTTTCTTTCATTACACTAATTCTTTTCATTGGTACTTTTTTTTTACTACATCAAATCTCTCGTTAAATTACTTAACGTAAATCATCTATAAATTTATTTATCACTAAATGAATACTTTACAATTCAAATACTTGGTTACTTGAATGCTGATTATTCGATGACTATTTCTTTATTCATTTCTTAATCGATGTTGCTTCTATATTTACTGACATCATCTTCATACTTACAGTCTCACTATTAATACATACCTTTCATTTAAATTCTATTCACTTATACAATTACCATTATAACGGATCTATAAATTTTTTCATTTTATCACTATCTTATTACTCACACTAAAATCTATAATTTTTAACCTTTATTTATTATTTTCCATTACATTTAATTAAAATCTTTCTATATTATTATTTAATAACACACACGTCATCAATTATATTAATTCTTTATAACTTTATTCACTAATCTTGCACTATGATTTAATTCACTAAGGCCCCTTAATTATCTCTCCATTCACCATTATAAATTTACCTTTTTACTTCATTTTATTAATATTATTATTCTCATTTTCAAGTTCATTAATTTCTATTATCACTTCCTAATTAATCCACATATAATCATTCAAGGTTTTTCCCACTTTCACTTATTAGTCCATTTTCTTATTAATTTTCACTAGTTTCCTGACCATAGCCTTACGTAGTCAATTATTCACTTATTTACACTAAAATCCTTTAACTTGCCTATTGACTATTCACTGTCACTTATTTAAAATTTATTCAATATCTAAATCTTAATTAAGTCATACATATACATTTACAATCAATATATATATATATATATATATATATATATATATATAAATCAATTGAATCAATTATACCATTAACAATTATTCAAATAATAACAATTAATTTTTCACTAGTTAAATTTCATTACTTCATTAATTCATTAAATAACACACAATTCCTCAATTTATCATCACCTTAATATTTTGAATTAAAATTACACTTTTGCCTGATACATTTTTCAATCTCATTATTATCACTCCAATTACAATTATGTCACTAATTAATTTCCAATTCATTATTAATTTTATTATTATATCTATTATTTTTCATTAATTCATTATTCATATATTGTCAATAAATCAATCAATTGATGCTATATTCACTCAATAAACCATATTATTTACTAATTATATTTTAGTCCCTTAATTAAACTTATTATTTCTATAATTACACTTAAATCCTTATTTTTTTTCCATGGTATCCAATTATACCCTTATCTTTTCCATTCATGACATTTATGTCCCCACAATTAAATTAATTCCATCCATGACGTTTCTTTTTGCTTATTTACATCTATGTCCTCTCTTTTACACTAATTCCTTTTATGTCCTCACCTTCACATTAATTACCACTTTGCCCTTCATTATTCCTTATTTACCTTTTTAACCTTACATATTTTCCATTTTACACTTATATTCCACTTTTAACCTTATATTTTCACTAAATTACATTTAATTCCTTATTTTATCACTATTCTACTAATTTACTATTTCATTCTCATAATTTGTCAAAATTACGATTTTACCTTTACTCCTACACTTTTCATCTAACTTTCTCACTTTTTACTAACTTTTTATAAAATTACCATTTTAACCCTAAACTTTATATTTATAACATTTTGGTCCATTTTTCACTCATTTTCACTTTTATCACTATTTTAACCATAATCATCACATATTTATCATTGTACCCCTAGTATGGAGCCGATAGAAAATCTATTGACCGGATATGCGGGACGTGGATCCCATAAATCCACTACACTATGAAATGATCCCGATAAGACCATTTCTCACTGCACTGCATTACACTGAACACTGAGATAAGCTGACACTGGTTTATCAATATCGAGTCGCCATGACTCGTACGGCGGTGTGGAATCCCTATGGCTAGCCAATTATTTTCTGGACTAGATTTCACTACCAGACATCTACTAAGGGCAATATTTCATCATTATTCATATAAATATCACACTTTATCATCATACACATTTCGGCATACCCATCATTTTCACTTGCAATTTTGCATACACACTCGTTTATAATCAATTAATCATTTAATGCCAATAATTATAATAAATCATCAAAATACACTTTATTATTCCCCTACACTCAATTCGGCTAAAGCATCACTTTATCATTATGTTCACTTTTAATTTATTTAATCACTTAATTATTGCAATTACATGTTATACTTATTATAAACATCCATTATAAGCCATCATTTTCAATATACTTAACTGAATTCTTCATTATTCAATTCGGCCAACACACTAACTTCTCATTATTTTTATTTTAATTTCATTTAAACATTCAATCATTCAATTTACATATTGTATTAGCCATAAATGTCATTTATTTGCCTTGTTACACAACATAACTCATTATTTTCTTTAATATTCCATTCGGCCACAACACTTAATTTTCTTTATGTGTTCTTTCATTTCTTTTAATCACTCCATCATGTCTTAAATATGTTATACATATAATAACCATCAATTATAAGCCATAAACTTCATTTAATCTTGATGAAATCTTTAATATACTATTCGGCCAACATTAGAATTTTCATACCACTTAGTTTTAATTTCATCTAATCATACTTTTACACTATTTTAGGTCCACTAATCACATATATTAAGTTAGATTCAATTATTCATGCATAATACAAACATAACATAAAATCATGCCTCTACCATGGAAAAGAAAGGATATTATATCCACTAACGTTATTTCCATGCTCTCCACCACTTAACCTTGCTTTTCATGTCTTATCTCCTTAAAACTCTATCTTCTCCATAAAAATCCTAAGGTGGCCGAATTTAAACATCAATATTTTCTCAAATCCTTACTTCCTTTTTGCAATATAATTACATAATCATCATCTACATACCCAAAAATACCTATTTGAACCATTAGATAAAATTATAGAACTCAAAATCTCTTACCTCACTTTTAGGGCATAACCTTGAACTCTTGGTTTTTTCCCACTTTCTTCACTCCAATTGAGCTTTTGAAACCATCATCAATGAAAAGAGAGGCTATAATTTACTTAGGAGGGTTGGATTTATGAAGAACTTTGGAGAGAGAAGAAGAAAATTCAAGAGAAAGTGAGGAGGTGGAGTTCGGCCAAAAAGAGGGGGAGGAAGGGTGGAGAGAATTCTGGAAATTGGGAGATTATTTTGCCTTTTGGATGTGTCTTGAGTGGGCTTGGGCTTAGTTCAACCTATTGGGCCAACCCTAAAGCCCATTTAGGTTATTAAGCCCATTTTTCATCCAAAAATTATTTTTGTTATTTTTCAAGCTCAATTTCTCCCAATATTAATTCGATAATTCTCAAAATATATAATTTAACCTCTATATAAAATTTTAACTCAATCGGATACCATTTTTCGGTCTGCTAATTCCTTGCCAGTCCGATAACTCAATTTTCTCCCTTATCGTAAAATTTATTTTTCTTTACCAATTGATTCCCCATAATATTTCAAGCACAACCATGCTTCTAAATAATTTTTCCGATATCCAAAACTCCATTTAAAACTCAGTCAAATTTTGGTCAAACCTGATCAACCAAAAGTCAACTGGACCGGTCCGATTCACTGGTTGAACCGGTTCGGTTCACTTTTCACCCTTAATATCATTTTCACTCTTATATGCCCTTTAGACCTTAATTCCATCTCAAATAGAGTCATTATTTGGTCCGGTTCAATTAAATTGGTCCGGTTTACTAATTCTCCAGTATCTCCATAAAATTCCATTTTCACCATCAAAATATTCTACAAACTATTCTGAGCCCATCTATACCTTCAAATAATTTTTCAGATGTCGTTTAGTATATTTAGAGCCTCGGTCAAATTTCGATCAAACTTGGTTACTATTTGAATCGAACCGTAGGCTTCCTTCAAACTGAGTTTCGGAGGTCGTTTTAGCTCCGTTTTCAGTTCCGATTTCACCACTAAATTCCTTACGATCGACAGATCATTTTTGCCAAATCAGAATTTTTTCGACTCCGGACTGCCGGGTTCGCTGTATAGCCACAACGGTGTTACCCATACCGAAATCATTATATTTTTAGCACACTTGTCAGTAAGTTTTAACACTGGCAAACTTACTTGCTACACTGTTCGACACTGCGATCGTCGTGATAACACTGAAATTATGCACTGTCACTTCTAAACCGGTATTTGAGCTACTATAATTCTCCCTCACTAATAAAAATTTCGTTCTCGAAATTTCCTTTATGCATCACAAGCACGCATCATTACAACTAAACTGATAAAACATCCAGTACAGGAAGTCTATTTCTTTCCCATCAGTCATCCTACTTTACATCCTATAGGACTACACTATTCTTATGTCTCCTTCGATACTTGCACTCATTTCCATCATCAATATCGATTCATGGCATGTATACGTATCACTTCGTCCTTATTGCACTAACTCCGATTTTAGGATCGCCTAAACCTTTGCTCTGATATCAAAATAAATGTAATACCCTTATACCCGTAAATGATACGGATACCGGATGTTACGACACTGCACTGACAAGCATTACAATGCACTCGATCGTTCTGTAGAAATTTTTTTTTATATTACAAACACAAGCGTACACATACTAAAACAAAACAATACCATATACCTCGTATATATTTTTTTCCCGCGGTCGTGTACATGCCATGCCAAACATCGATTCTTGCTGCCAATATCTTCGTCCAGTCGATACTACATCTACGGCCACATTAAAATCTACCATAACCTACGTGCAGTGACACTCTACGCGTTGAGCATTAAAAATGCCCAGTGGTAGATACATATCCTAAATTTTCCACACTAATAATATATGGATGCACACACATATATTTTTCTCTTACTTTATTTAAATTATAAGAGCATTAATTTCTGAGACTTTGGAATGATTAATATACACTTTTACGATGTTCGTTATCTTTGTTTCTTACACTATCACTGAGTTTCCACTACTCATTTTATACACTGTTATCAATATCATTAATGCTTTCACTTACACTGCTACGTTCACTATCACTTTTACTATATTTAACCATTACGTTATTAACTCTAACCACTTATCATTTCATCTCTTGTTAATATTTTTAAGACTTTACTTTAATACTATTCAATTCGATTATCAAATATTTATTTATTATTAGTAACTATTTAACACCATAACACTACGATTCGGTTATCACTTATCAATCGACTTTCATTACTATCCCTTGACATAATCTTATGTTTACCTCCGTAACTACTTTTCAATTAGTCATTATTTCAATATTTGAAACATTAATTTACTAATATGACTTACGTTATGTATTTAACATTTTCTTTACTTTCTTTCATTACACTAATTCTTTTCATTGGTACTTTGTTTTTTACTACATCAAATCTCTCGTTAAATTACTTAACGTTAATCATCGATAAATTTATTTATCGCTGAATGAATACTTTACAATTCAAATACTTGGTTACTTGAATGCTGATTATTCAATGACTATTTCTTTATTCATTTCTTAATCGATGTTGCTTCTATATTTACTGACATCATCTTCATACTTACAGTCTCATTATTAATACATACCTTTCATTTAAATTCTATTCACTTATACAATTACCATTATAACGGATCTATAAATTTCTTTCATTTTATCACTATCTGATTACTCACACTAAAATCTATAATTTTTAACCTTTATTTATTATTTCCCATTACTTTTAATTAAACTTTTTCTATATTATTATTTAATAACACAAACGTCGTCAATTATATTAATTCTTTATAACTTTATTCACTAATCATGCACTATGATTTAATTCACTATGTCCCCTTAATTATCTCTCCATAAATAAATTTTCGGTTTAGTCCTCTGCATATTTTTCACCATTATAAATTTACCTTTTTATTTCATTTTATTAATATTATAATTCTCATTTTCAAGTTTGTTAATTTCTATTATCACTTCCTAATTAATCCACATATAATCATTCAAGGTTTTTCACACTTTCACTTATTAGTCCATTTTCTTATTAATTTTTACTAGTTTCCTGACCATAGCCTTATGTAGTCAATTATTCACTTATTTACACTAAAATCCTTCAACTTGCCTATTGACTATTCACTGTCACTTATTTAAAATTTATTCAATATCTAAATCTTAATTAAGTCATACAGATACATTTACAATCAATATACATATATATATATATACATATATATATATATATATATATATATATATATATATATATATATATATATATATATATATATATATCAATTGAATCAATTATACCATTAGCAATTATTCAAATAATAATGATAACAAGGTAGAAATCTTCCGTTAATCTTCACTTGAGTTACCTGAAAAGAAATCAAAGGACCGTCGTGGGTTCCGACAGGGGAAGCTCTGACGATCAAGTCAATTCTTGAATTAATAAAGGCTTTTCTTGTATTTGAGTCTAGAGAGAGTAATGTACCTGATGATTTCCTTTATATAGAGCTGTGCGAAATAGGAGATAATCTCTTGAATAGGAGAAAATCATCTTAATCTCTTCATTGATGCTTGATTCCCGATTTGTGAAGATTTAATGAGTGATTCTCGGTACTTTCCATCATTATAAGATCAGGATCTCTTCAATATCTAGAAAATATCCGTTATTGATGACTTCCCATAATTCATTACCGAACTATTACCGAACTATCACCAAAACCGAGCAACTGTTATAGCAATTATCGACGTGTCTGATTGCCAGACTCATGTCACTCAAGTTCGACATACGATTCATGTCCGGTTAAACCCATATCGAGCTATTGATCGAAGAGTCCGGTTATCATAAGTCCCCCCCCCCAGATGATAACATTAATGTTATAAGTGCTTTAACCAAACATTCCCAGAGAGCGCGCGTGGGATCACTCAAACTGCCTTGTTGACAGCTGTGCGCGTGACCTTCGAGAAGCAAGGACAAACGCGTCGTTCCTTGTGCGCAGTCGCTTCGTGAACTGTGATCCAACTGTGGTGCCAGGCCCTGAGATGATGGCGCCTCTTCGATAACCGCGCAAGGAGTAATTATTGCCAGTTCACTCAATCAACGCATGCCATCTGTCCTCATCTGAATGGTTCCGTTTTCATATAAATAATGGCCTCTTCTCCTTTCTTCCACTTTCGATTTTCTTAGGGATTTCAGATTGGATTTCAGCCTTTTTCGCTCTAGTTCTTTCTTGTTCAGTCTTTACTACCTCAAGCATCCCTTGGCATTTTACGTCTTCTAGATCTCTCCTTCCTATCTCAGGTTAGTACTTCATCTTTTTCCTTCTCCTTTTCACCATGAGTGCTTCTGAGGATTCAACTGAGAGCCAAAGAGTCGAAGAGGGACTCTTACACGAAGATATCCTAGAGTCTCCCAGTACCAGCCAGCCAAATCAACCTAGAGGGAAAGAGCCGAAAAGGAATCCTCGAGTAAGTAGTATTGGTTCGATTGTGAGAACCAGTGAAATGGTTGAGTTGCATGCAAGATTAGGGATTCCTGAGAGCTACAGGATTCGAGTGCCTGGAGCCAGCCTCCGAGCTAATGCAAAGTTCTCAGGCAAGAAGACCATAACTGTGTATGAGGCCGATTTCGAAGCAGGGATGAGCCTTCCTCCTACTACATTTGAGGTTGAACTGATGAATCACTATGGTTTAACCATGAGTCAGATTCATCCCAATGCTTCGCGAACCATATCCGCCTTGCAAATGTGGGCAACAGACAACGACATCGAACTAACAGTTCGGCTCTTTCAGGCTACCCATGTGGTGGGACTCCGAATCACTACCGAAGATCACAATTATGTCCAAGCCCGAGCTAGTTACGGGGTATTTAGGGGAAATCCCGAATCTCTGAAGAATTGGAAAAATCGATTCTTTGTCGTCGAGAACGACAATGACTTTCCATTCCGAATAACGTGGGGTCGATATGTAAATAAGAATGATAACCCCATCCTTCTTTCCGAGGAGGAAGAACGAACTCTAGCCCGATGGAGAGCCTTAGCGTCGAACAAGATCGATATTAGAGATCAACTTATGTTTGGTTTGGACCGAATAACCTCTTCTCGTCGCCAAGGAAGAGGTACCTTCTCTTATCGATTCTTCAGTTCTAATACTCTCTCATTGTTCGGTTTTTTGCAGAAATGAAACGAGCAGAGAGACCAAGCATGGTTGAGATGATGAAGGCAAAGTGTCAAAAGAAAACTGTCGGGCCAACGCCAGGGGAGTCCAGAATGGGTGCTACTGCTGCCGCCGCAGGTCCAGTTCCAACCGATCCTACTCAAACTTCTAGCGCAATACCCACTGTTGTGCTAGAAGACACTTCACCCCCCATTCCAACTGCTCGGATGCCATCGGTTAGCCTGCAGACCCCACCTGGGCCTTTTTCCCCTGAAGGAGACGCCGCCGCTGGCCCCTCGGATCTCCCTCCTCAGAGAAGGGATTTTAGAACCTTTGCCAATGAAATATGCACTCAATTGAAAGAGGATGGAGATGCGTATTCCGAACAAAATTCGGGCTTTTGTGACTTTGTTCACCAGATTGCCTGTATCCCTCACAAGGTTGGCCCTATGTCACGCTGGAGAGCCGAGGATTTGAGCCTTGCCATCAAGAGGCACCAAGTTGAGGTTAGCCATTCTTTGATATCCTTCCTCTAGTTAATTCCGTGCTCTTTTCACCGTTTTCTGTTCTGGTGTAGGCTTTAATGCTGAGCGGTGCCGTTATAGGGAAGATGAACCACCTGCTCATGGCTTACAATCGGGAAGCCCGATCTGTCGCCGGGCAGCACTTTAGAGCTAACACCGTGGAAGCCAAGTTAAAAGAGGCTGAAAAGAGAGCTCTGGATGCCGAGATCAGAGAGCAAGAGGCCAAGAATAATGTTTCTGATGCACTAGAGAAAGCAGTGGAGAGTGATAGGAGGAAAGAAGAGGTGGAGACCGAGCTATCGAGTATTCGGATAGAGCTTGATGAAACGAAGCGCAGTCAAGCCGAACTAGAGGATAAATTTGCCGATCTCGAGTACAAGTCTATGGAGTTGGCCATTGATAAATGCCTTGCTTTTAGTCAGAAGCTTTCTGATGCTGTTAAACAGCGTCATCCGGATATGGATTGGTCCTGGTTGGACGAAGTGTATCCGGATGAATAAACTGTGTAATCTTTGATCGTTAATGAAATGAAGATTTTATTTCTGTTTGTGTATGCCGAACCCTTTGTATTTTCCATATGTGCAGTTTGATCGATAAAGTGTGATATACTCTTTAATGAATGAACCAACGTTCTTATGATTGTTCGGCTAAACAAGTTCTTCAATAAGCACTGAGATGAAAAATTCTTGGTAGATTTAACCGAGCTGAATATCTTTCGACACATAAGTCATAAAATGCTTGGCGGCATAATAACCGAGTGTATTTCGTAGTTGAATATGAGAGTGTACGCCCTGTCGGCGGTGTTTTGAATGTACGCCCTGTCGGCGGTGGTATTGGATGGACGCCCTGTCGGCGGTGATATTGAATCGAGTCATAGCGATTCGAGCACAGATAATCATAAGAGACATTGTGTTTTCATGAATTACCTCTTTTATTGAAATTTTATCAAGTACAATGATATATGACAAAAATCGAACAAAATAAAATGCAAAGTATCGGAAAATTGACCGATGGTTCGCTAGCCGAGAGAGCCATAAGAATACCGGGCCGAGCTATTGATAATATGCCTTCAGATTCGAAATATTCCATGAATGGGGAAGTATTTTGCCTGAGTGATCCTTCAACCTATATGATCCCCCCTTGACATCGTTAACTATGTAAGGGCCTTCCCAGTTGGGATTCAGCTTGCCCACGCCGGCTGATGTTTGTGAAGCAACTACCCTTTTGAGGACTAACTGCCCGATCCTGAATGTCCTCGGCTTGATGTTCCGATCATGGTAGGATGACATCCTTTGTTTGTAAGCAGCAGATCGCAGCTGGGAATGTTCTCTTTGCTCTTCCAACCTATCCAGCTGACACAACAGGTGCTCGTCATTGGAAGCTTCATTAAAACTAGAAGTCCGGGCATTTGGCATACCGATCTCACAGGGAATAACCGCCTCTGTCCCATATGTGAGTGAGAAGGGGGTTTCTCCCGTTGCTGATCTTGGCGATGTTCGGTAGGCCCAGAGGACGTTGTATAGCTCATCCACCCAAAGACCCTTTGCTGAGTCGAGTCGTTTCTTCAGACCTGCAAGAATAGTACGGTTAGTTACCTCGGTCATGCCGTTCGCCTGCGGGTGATATACCGAGGTGAAACAAAGCTGGATCTTCAATTCTGAACAGTATTCTTTGAAAGCGGCACAATCGAACTGTTTGCCGTTGTCCGTGACAATGGAGTGCGGGATACCAAATCTCGTGATGATGGACTTTTGCATGAATTTGATAACATTTGCCGGAGTTATGGTTGCCAAGGGTTCCGCCTCTACCCACTTGGTGAAATGATCCACCGCTACCACTAAGAACTTCCGTTGCCCGGTTGCTAGGGGGAATGGGCCTACTATATCAATGCCCCACTGGGCAAATGGCCAGGGGCTATGGATCGAGGTCTGGAGAGCAGCTTTCTGATGGCTCAGATTGCCGAACCGCTGGCACTTATCACATTTCTTAATCAGTTCCCTGGCGTCGCCCTCCATGCTAGGCCAATAGTATCCTTGTAATAATGCTTTCCGAGCTATTGCCTGTGCTCCTTCATGGGCCCCACAAATTCCTTCGTGAATTTCTCTTAGCACATATTCACCTTCCTCAGTACTCAAACATTTTGTCCATGGACCCGAAAACGATCTCCTATATAACTGATCATCCAGGATCGCATACCGACTGGATCTCCGAACTGTCTTACGGGCTTGAACTTGATCTTCGGGTAGAACTCCGCTATTCAGATATGTGTAGATGGGAAGTCTCCATCCATCCATCGGCTCATGCAAATGTACCTTGTACGTCACATGTGTTGGGGAGGACACGATAGACCAGATGATGTTTGATACGGCTGGTTGATTTTGAAGGCAAGCTTGTTTGGCTAACACATCGGCCTCAACATTCTCCTCTCTGGGAACCTGATCAATGGACCATGCACAACCCCGGCTCTCAAGTTGGGCGAATAGTGCAGCTGTTAACTCCTTGTATCTTATCATCGTACTGTCTTTGGCTTCAAACTTGCCGAGCACCTGGCTAACAACAAGCTGTGAGTCAGAGAAGATATTCAAGGAATCCGGTCTTACCTCCAAAGCTAGCTGTAAGCCAAAACTGAGAGCTTCATATTCAGCCACATTGTTGGTTGCATGGAATGCAATGTGAGCCATCGCCCTGATCACAATCTTCCCTGGTCCGATCAATATCACCCCGGCTCCAGCACCCACAGACGAGGATGCACCGTCTATGTACAATTTCCATGAGCAGGGACTAGGCTCCTGCGGGGGTGCATGCAGTTCTGCCACAAAATCTGCCAAGACTTGACCCTTCATAGATGGCCGAGCTTCATATCGGACATCAAACTCTCCTAGCCGAGCCGCCCACTCTGTTAGTCTCCCGGATGCCTCGGGCTTTTGCAAAACCTTCCGGAGGTTTGAGTTTGTCCTTACTGTCACCGTATGGGCCTGGAAATAGGGTTGTAACTTCACAACCGAAATCACCAACGCGAAGGCAAGCTGCTCGAGTATAGGATACCGCAGCTCGGCACCTCTCAAAACCTTGCTTGAATAGTAGATAGGAAACTGTTGACTACCCTCTTCTCTTATCAAGACTGACCCTAAGGCTCCTGATGAAACTGCCAGGTACATATACAACACTTCCCCTGGCGATGGCCGACTTAGAAGAGGTGGGGTGCTAAGGAACTTCTTCAATCCGTCAAATGCTTTCTGACATTCTGGCGTCCATTCAAAACCATTCACTTTCTTAAGGGTGTTGTAAAAAGGAAGGCATCTCTTAGCTGAACAAGAAATAAATCTGCCTAGAGCCATCACCCTTCCATTGAGTTTCTGGACCTCTCTTACCGATCTTGGTGGCTCCATCTCCAGAATGGCTCGGATCTTTTTCGGGTTAGCCTCTATTCCCTTCTTTGAAATCATGTACCCCAAGAATTTACCAGACTGAACTCCAAAGGCACATTTCTCTGGGTTTAACTTCAGACCGAACTCCCTGAGCACCCCAAACGTTTCTGCTAGTTCCCGAGGTAAGTCTGCAGCAGTCTTGCCTTTGACAATCATGTCATCGACGTAAACCTCTACATTCCTTCCTAACTGCCCCGCAAACATCTTATTCATTAATCTCTGGTAAGTGGCCCCGGCGTTTTTCAACCCGAATGGCATGACCCGGTAACAATAGGTGGCCCGGTGTGTAACAAAAGCAATTATTCCTTACTTCAAGTGAGTCCGGTTATCAAATAACAATTAATTTTTCACTAATTAAATTTCATTACTTCATTAATTCATTAAATAACACACAATTCCTCAATTTATCATCACCTTAATATTTTAAATTAAAATTACACTTTTGCCTGATACATTTTTCAATCTCATTATTATCACTCCAATTACAATTATGTCACTAATTAATTTCCAATTCATTATTAATTTTATTATTATATCTATTATTTTCCATTAATTCATGATTCATATATTGTCAATAAATCTATCAATTAATGCTATATTCACTCAATAAACCATATTATTTACTAATTATATTTTAGTCCCTTAATTAAACTTATTATTTCTATAATTACACTTAAATCCTTATTCTTTTTCCATGGTTTCCAATTATACCCTTATCTTTTCCACTAATGACATTTTTTCCCCACAATTACATTAATTCCATCCATGACCTTTCTTTTTACTTATTTACATCTATGTCCTCTCTTTTATACTAATTCCTTTTATGTCCTCACCTTCACATTAATTACCACTTTGCCCTTCATTATTCCTTATTTACCCTTTTAACCTTACATATTTTTCATTTTACACTTATATTCCACTTTTAACCTTATATTTTCACTAAATTACATTTAAGTTCTTATTTTATCACTGTTCTACTAATTTACTATTTTATTCTCATAATTTGTCAAAATTACGATTTTGCCCTTACACCTACAATTTCCATCTAATTTTCTCACTTTTTACTAACTTTTTACAAAATTACCATTTTAACCCTAAACTTTCTATTTATCACATTTTAGTCGATTTTTCACTCATTTTCACCTTCATCACTATTTTAACCATAATGATCACATATTTATCATTGTGCCCCTAGTATGGATCCGGTAGAAAATCTATTGACCGGATATGCGGGACGTGAATCCCACAGATCCACTACACTATGAAATCATCCCTATAAGATCATTTCTCACTGCATTACACTACACTGAACACTGATTTTCACTGAACATCGAGATAAGTCGACACTGGCTTATAAATATCAAGTCGTCATGACCCGTACGGCGGTGTGGAATCCCTATGGCTAGCCAATTATATCCTGGACTAGATTTCACTTCCAGACATCTACTAAGGGCAATATTTCATCATTATTCATATAAATATCACACTTTATCATCATACACATTTCGGCATACCCATCATTTTCACTTGCAATTTTGCATACACACTCGTTTATAATCAATTAATCATTTAATGCTAATAATTATAATAAATCATCAAAATACACTTTATTATTCCCCTACACTCAATTCGGCCAAAGCATCACTATGTCATTATGTTCACTTTTAATTTATTTAATCACTTAATTATTGCAATTACATGTTATACTTATTATAAACATCCATTATAAGCCATCATTTCCAATATACCTAACTAAATTCTTCATTATTCAATTCGGCCAACACACTAACTTCTCATTATTTTTATTTTAATTTCATTTAAACATTCAAACATTCAATTTACATATTGTATTAGACATAAATGTCATTTATTTGCCTTGTTACACAACATAACTCATTATTTTCTTTAATATTCCATTCGGCCACAACACTTGATTTTCTTTATGTGTTCTTTCATTTCTTGCCTTGTTACACAACATAACTCATTATTTTCTTTAATATTCCATTCGGCCACAACACTTGATTTTATTTATGAGTTCTTTTATTTCTTTTTATCACTCCATCATGTCTTAAATATGTTATACATATAATAACCATCAATTATAAGCCATAAACTTCATTTAATCTTGATGAAATCTTTAATATACTATTCGGCCAACATTAGAATTTTCATACCACTTAGTTTTAATTTCATCTAATCATACTTTTACACTATTTTAGGTCCACTAATAACATATATTAAGTTAAATTCTATTATTCATGCATTTTTCACATACACACAATACAAACATAACATAAAATCATGCCTCTACCATGGAAAAGAAAGGATATTGTATCCACTAACCTTATTTCCATGCTCTCCACCACTTAAGCTTGCTTTCTATGCCTTATCTCCTTAAAACTCCATCTTCTCCATAAAAATCCTAAGGTGGCCGAATTTAAACATCAATATTTTCTCAAATCCTTACTTCTTTTTTGCAATATAATTACATAATCATCATCTACATACCCAAAAATACCTATTTGAACCATTAGATAAAATTATAGAACTCAAAATCTCTTACCTCACTTTTAGGGCATAACTTTGAACACTTGGTTTTTTCCCACTTTCTTCACTCCAAATGAGCTTTTGAAACCATCATCAATGAAAAGAGATGCTATAATTTACTTAGGAGGGTTGGATTTATGAAGAACTTTGGAGAGAGAAGAAGAAAATTAAAGAGAAAGTGAGGAGGTGGAGTTCGGCCAAAAAGAGGGGGAGGAAGGGTGGAGAGAATTCTAGAAATTGGGAGATTTTTCTACCTTTTGGATGTGTCTTGAGTGGGCTTGGGCTTGGTTCAACCTATTGGGCCAACTCTAAAGCCCATTTAGGTTATTAATCCCATTATCTATCAAAAAATTATTTTTGTTACTTTCCAAGCTCAATTTCTCCCAAAATTAATTCCATAATTCTCAAAATATATAATTTAGCCTCTACATAAAATTTCAACTCAATCTTAGACCATTTTTCGGTCTGCTAATTCCTTACCAGTCTGATAATTCAATTTTTTGTCTTACTGTAAAATTTATTTTTTTTACCAATTGATTCCCCATAATATTTCAAGCACAACCATGCTTCAAAATAATTTTTTCGAGTTCCAGAACTCCATTTAAAGTTCAGTCAAATTTTGGTCAAACCTGGTCAATCATAAGTCAACTGGACCGGTCCGATTCACTAGTTGAACCGGTTCAGTTCACCCTTAACATCATTTTCACTCTTATATGCCCTTTAGACCTTAATTCCATTTCAAATAGAGTCATTATTTTATTCGGTTCAATTAAACCGGTCCGATTCACTAATTTTTCAGTGTCTCCATAAAATTCCTTTTTCACCATCAAAATATTTTACACACTATTCTGAGTTCATCTATACCTTCAAATAATTTTTCAGAGATCATTTAAAATATTTAGAGTCTCGATCAAATTTCGGTCAAATTTGATTACTATTTGAATCTAACTGGAGGATTCTTTCAAATTGACTTTCGAATGTCGTTTTAGCTCCGTTTTCAGTTCCGATTTCAGCACTAGACTCTTTACGATCCAAAGATCATTTTTACAAAATCAGAATTTTTCGGACGCCGGACAGCCGGGTTCGCTTTATAGCCACCCCAGTGTTACGCTTACCGGAACCACTATATTTTTAGCACACTTATCAGTAAGTTATAACACTGGCAAATTCACTCCCTACACTGTTCGGCACTCGCTTTATAGCCACCCCGGTGTTACCCATACCGGAACCACTATATTTTTAGCACACTTATCAGTAAGTTATAACACTGGCAAATTCACTCCCTACACTGTTCGACACTGCGATCGTCGTGATAACACTAAAATTATGTACTGTCACTTCTAACCCGGTATTTGGGACACTACAATTCTCGCCCACTAATAAAAATTTCGTCCTCGAAATTTCCTTTATGCATCACAAGCACGCATCATTACCACTAAAATGATAAAACATTTAGTATAGGAAGTACATTTCCTTCCCATCAGTCATCCAACTTTACATCCTATAGGACTATACTATTCTTATGTCTCATTCGATACTTGCACTCACTTCCATCATCAATATCGATTCATGGCATGTACACGTATCACTTCGTCCTTATTGTACTAACTCCGATTTTAGGACTGCTTAAACCTTTACTCTGATACCAAAATAAATGTAACACCCTTATACCCGTAAATGATACAGATACTGGATGTTACGACACTGCACTGACAAGCACTACAATGCACTCAATCGTTCTGTAGAATTTTATTTTATTTTTATTATAACAAACTCAAGCGTACACATACTAAAACAGAACAATACCATATACCTCGGATATATTTTTTTCCCGCGGTCGTATACATGCCATGCCAAACATCGATTCTTGCTACCAATATCTTCGTCAAGTCGATACTACATCTTCGGCCACATTAAAATCTACCATAACCTGCCCGCAGTGACACTCTGCGCGCTGAGCATTAAAAATGACCAGTGGTTGATACATATCCTAAATTTTCCACACTAATAATACATGCAAGCACACACACATATTTTTCTCTTACTTTATTTAAATTATAAGAGCATTAATTTCTGAGACTTTGGAATGATTAATATACACTTTTACGATGTTCGTTATCTTTGTTTCTCACACTATCACTGAGTTGTTTCTCACACTATCACTGAGTTTTTACTACTCATTTTATACACTGTTATCAATATCATTAACGCTTTCACTTACACAGTTATGTTCACTATCACTTTTACTATATTTAACTATTATGTTATTAACTCTAACCACTTATCATTTCATCTCTTGTTAATATTTTTAAGACTTTACTTTAATACTATTCAATTCGATTATCAAATATTTATTTATTATTAGTAACTATTTAACACCATAACACTACGATTCGGTTATCACTTATCAATCGACTTTCATTACTATCCCTTGACATAATCTTATGTTTACCTCTATAACTACTTATCAATTAGTCATTATTTCAATATTCGAAACATTGATTTACTAATATGACTTACTTTATGTATTTAACATTTTCTTTACTTTCTTTCATTACACTAATTCTTTTCATTGGTACTTTTTTTTTACTACATCAAATCTCTCGTTAAATTACTTAACGTAAATCATCTATAAATTTATTTATCACTAAATGAATACTTTACAATTCAAATACTTGGTTACTTGAATGCTGATTATTCGATGACTATTTCTTTATTCATTTCTTAATCGATGTTGCTTCTATATTTATTGACATCATCTTCATACTTACAGTCTCACTATTAATACATATTTTTCATTTAAATTCTATTCACTTATACAATTACCATTATAACGGATCTATAAATTTCTTTCATTTTATCATTATCTTATTACTCACACTAAAATCTATAATTTTTTACCCTTATTTATTATTTTCCATTACTTTTAATTAAACTCTTTCTATATTATTATTTAATAACACACACGTCGTCAATTATATTAATTTTTTGTAACTTTATTCACTAATCTAGCACTATAATTTAATTCACTATGGCCCCTTAATTATCTCTCCATAAATAAATTTCCGGTTTAGTCCTCTGCATATTTTTCACCATTATAAATTTACCTTTTTATTTCATTTTATTAATATTATTATTCTCATTTTCAAGTTCATTAATTTCTATTATCACTTCCTAATTAATCCACATATAATCATTCAACGTTTTTCACACTTTCACTTATTAGTCCATTTTCTTATTAATTTTCACTAGTTTCCTGACCATAGCCTTATATAGTCAATTATTCACTTATTTACACTAAAATCCTTCAACTTGCCTATTGACTATTCACTGTCACTTATTTAAAATTTATTCAATATCTAAATCTTAATTAAGTCATACAGATACATTTACAATCAATATATATATATATATATATATATCAATTGAATCAATTATACCATTAACAATTATTCAAATAATAACAATTAATTTTTCACTAGTTAAATTTCATTACTTCATTAATTCATTAAATAACACACAATTCCTCAATTTATCTTAACCTTAATATTTTAAATTAAAATTGCACTTTCGCCTGATACATTTTTCAATCTCATTATTATCACTTCAATTACAATTATGTCACTAATTAATTTCCAATTCATTATTAATTTTATTATTATATCTATTATTTTCCATTAATTCATGATTCATATATTGTCAATAAATCTATCAATTAATGCTACATTCACTCAATAAACCATATTATTTACTAATTATATTTTAGTCCCTTAATTAAACTTATTATTTCTATAATTACACTTAAATCCTTATTCTTTTTCCATGGTTTCCAATTATACCCTTATCTTTTCCACTAATGACATTTTTTCCCCACAATTACATTAATTCCATCTATGACCTTTCTTTTTACTTATTTACATCTATGTCCTCTCTTTTACACTAATTCCTTTTATGTCCTCGCCTTCACATTAATTACCACTTTGCCCTTCATTTTAACCTTACATATTTTTCATTTTACACTTATATTCCACTTTTAACCTTATATTTTCACTAAATTACATTTAAGTCCTTATTTTATCACTGTTCCACTAATTTACTATTTTATTCTCATAATTTGTCAAAATTATGATTTTGCCCTTACACCTACACTTTTCATCTAACTTTCTCATTTTTTACTAACTTTTTACAAAATTACCATTTTAACCCTAAACTTTCTATTTATCACATTTTAGTCCATTTTTCACTCATTTTCACTTTCATCACTATTTTAACCATAATTATCACATATTTATAATTGTGTCACTAGTATGGACCCGGTAGAAAATCTATTGACCGGATATGCGGGACATGGATCCCACAGATCCACTACACTATTAAATAATCCCGGTAAAACCATTTCTCACTGCACTGCACAACACTGGACACTGATTTTCACTGGACACTGAGATAAGCCGACACTGGCTTATCAATATCGAGTCGCCATGACTCGTACGGTGGTGCGGAATCTCTATGGCTAGCCAATTATATCCTAGACTAGATTTCACTACCAGACATCTACTAAGGACAATTTTTCATCATTATTCATATAAATTTCACACTTTATCATCATACACATTTCGTGCAATTTTGCATACACACTCATTTATAATCAATTAATCATTTAATGCCAATAATTATAATAAATCATCAAAATACACTTTATTATTCCCCTACACTCAATTCGGCCAAAGCATCACTATATCATTATGTTCACTTTTAATTTATTTAATCACTTAATTATTGCAATTACATGTTATACTTATTATAAACATCCATTATAAGCCATCATTTCCAATATACCTAACTAAATTCTTCATTATTCAATTCGGCCAACACACTAACTTCTCATTATTTTTATTTTAATTTCATTTAAACATTCAATCATTCAATTTACATATTGTATTAGCCATAAATGTCATTTATTTGCCTTGTTACACAACATAACTCATTATTTTCTTTAATATTCCATTCGGCCATAACGCTTGATTTTCTTTATGTGTTCTTTCATTTCTTTTAATCACTCCATCATGTATTAAATATGTTATACATATAATAACCATCAATTATAAGCCACAAACTTCATTTAATCTTGATGAAATCTTTAATATACTATAATGCCAACATTAGAATTTTCATACCACTTAGTTTTAATTTCATCTAATCATACTTTTACACTATTTTAGGTCCACTAATCACATATATTAAGTTAGATTCAATTATTCATGCATTTTTCACATACACACAATACAAACATAACCTAAAATCATGCCTCTACCATGGAAAAGAAAGGATATTCTATCCACTAACCTTATTTCCATGCTCTCCACCACTTAAGCTTGCTTTTCATGTCTTATCTCCATAAAACTCCATCTTCTCCATAAAAATTCTAAGGTGGCCGAATTTAAACATCAATATTTTCTCAAATCCTTACTTCCTTTTTGCAATATAATTACATAATCATCATCTACATACCCAAAAATACCTATTTGAACCATTAGATAAAATTATAGAACTCAAAATCTCTTACATCACTTTTAGGGCATAACCTTGAACTCTTGGTTTTTTCCCACTTTCTTCACTCCAATTGAGCTTTTGAAACCATCATCAATGAAAAGAGAGGCTATAATTTACTTAGGAGGGTTGGATTTATAAAGAACTTTGGAGAGAGAAGAAGAAAATTCAAGAGAAAGTGAGGAGGTGGAGTTCGGCCAAAAAGAGGGGGAGGAAGGGTGGAGAGAATTCTGGAAATTGGGAGATTTTTCTGCCTTTTGGATGTGTTTTGAGTGGGCATGGGCTTGGTTCAACCTATTGGGCCAACCCTAAAGCCCATTTAGGTTATTAAGCCCATTTTCCATCCAAAAATTATTTTTGTTACTTTCCAAGCTCAATTTCTCCCAATATTAATTCGATAATTCTCAAAATATATAATTTAACCTCTATATAAACTTTTAACTCAATCGGATACCATTTTTCGGTCCGCTAATTCCTTACCAGTCCGATAACTCAATTTTCTGTCTTACCGTAAAATTTATTTTTCTTTACCAGTTGATTCCCCATAATATTTCAAGCACAACCATGCCTCCAAATAATTTTTCCAAGATCCAGAACTCCATTTAGAGCTCAGTCAAACTTTGGTCAAACCCGATCAACCAAAAGTCAACTGGATCGGTCCGATTCATTGGTTGAACCGGTTCGATTTGATTTTCACCCTTAACATCATTTTCACTCTTATATGCCCTTTAGACCTTAATTCCATCTCAAATAGAATCATTATTTGGTCCGGTTCAATTAAACCGGTTCGATTCACTAATTTTTCAGTGTCTTTATAAAATTACTTTTTCACCATCAAACTGTTTTACACACTATTCTGAGTCCATCTATACCTTCAACTAATTTTTCAGAAATCGTTTACTATATTTAAAGACTCGATCAAATTTCGGTCCAACTTGATTATTATTTGAATCGAATCGGAGGCTTGTTTCAAACTGATTTTCGGAGGTCGTTTTAGCTCCGTTTTCAATTCCGATTTCACCACTAAACTCTTTACGATCCACAAATCATTTTTGCAAAATCAAAATTTTTCGGGCGCAGAACGGTCGGATTCGCTGTGTAGCCATCCCGGTGTTACCTATACCGGAATCACTATATGTTTAGCACACTTATCAGTAAGTTTTAACACTGGCAAACTCACTCCCTACACTGTTCGACACTGCGATCGTCGTGATAACACTGAAATTATGTACTGTCACTTTTAAGCCGGTATTTGGGCCACTACAGAGAGGAAAATACTTTCTTAAATTTGATCGCTTTGCTAATATATTTGGGAAAGAAAGAGTAACTGGTAGAGGAGTAGAAACACCAGCTGATATGGCAATTATAGTTGATCGTGAAGATAAAAATTTAGATAACACTAATAATGATATTATGTAAGGGATTGATACAGATGAGACTTCACCAATATCAGTTCCAAACATATCAACCAATACATTTCAAACTAGAAAGAGAAAAAAAAAAAAAGTATGTGATGAATCTGATGCCAATAGTATAAAAATATTTAGAGAAATGTTCAAAAAAAGTGTTGAGCAAATTGCTACTGTTATCGAAAGGTTTGTTAGAGCAAATGATTCTGACATTTTCAAAGAGTTGAAAGCAATAGGTCTTTTTTGTGAGGATCGTTTTGATGTTTTTCAAACAATAATAAATAAATATCAATATGTGGCATCATTCAGAACACTAAAATTCAAAATTAAAGAGATATTTTTTAAGAGGTTACTTAGATAAATAAAAGGTGATTGAGAGAATTGTGAATCCAATAATTATGTTTTAAATTAGGTTGCATCTTTGACAAGGATATATGATTTTTTTTTTGGTTTTCGTTAATAATTTGGATTATGTCTAAAATAATCATACATGAAGTTTATTTATTTTGATTTGTTATTGGACTATGCATAAAATTATTAATTGTAGCAATTTTGTTAATATATTTCAATTATATAATTAATTGTTATTAATTGAATTGGTTTGTTTTATTATTAATTTATCTACTAATATATATTCATATTTAATGAAATTTGTACAATTTTTTATTTTAAAATTTGATGTTTGTATGAAAAATTGTATAATCATTTTTTTTAAACTAGTAACATTAAAAATAATTTAATTTTATTTATTTTTAATTTTTTAAAAAATAATATAGTACAATTTTATGCACTAAATATATTATAAAATTTTACAAATTAATAAAAATTTATATTAAATGCTATATATTATAATATAAGTTAATAATATACAAGCTAATATTATATAGATTAATAAAGCTAATATTATATAAAATAATACAATACGCATAAATTAATACAATACAACGCTACAAAATGCCCTGCATATTTTAAAAAATCCCACCAGCTACCGTTTCTTGTTAATGCTACATGGTGCTACTGAATGATTTTGGGAAATTCTAAGGAATAAAAGGTACGCGTTTTCCCAAAAATCAGAAATAATTCAAATTCAATTCAAAAATAGAATTGATATGAAAATCTAAAATCAAACGCTCCTTGTGTCTCTCTCCTCCGCGTTTTATGTCTCAAAATCTCACTGCCCAATCCCAAAAGATTTTCCTTGAAAACTAAAGGGAAATACTTGACCCGACCCGACCGGACTTTGACGGAGAAAATGGCGGCTTATAGAGCAGACGACGATTACGATTATCTGTTCAAGGTGGTGCTAATCGGAGACTCCGGAGTTGGCAAATCGAATCTACTCTCACGATTCACTAAGAACGAGTTCAGTCTCGAATCCAAATCCACTATCGGAGTTGAATTTGCTACCCGTAGCATCCGTGTCGATGATAAGATAGTCAAGGCTCAGATTTGGGACACAGCTGGCCAAGAAAGGTTTTTGTTTTTTTTTTTAAATCATTTCATTAAAATTTTCCCTAACGGAAGCAAAATTGTTCCCGCATTTTTATGGTTTTGGGATTTTGGAATCTGAAAAGCCTTCGTAATTTGGTTAGGTTATTGTTTGTGCTTGGATATTGTAATCTATTTTTTCTTGCTGAGACATAATGTGGGAAAATAGGAAAACAAAATCTATTGGCATTCAGGTATTTTTATTTTCTTTAACAGATACATTTGTTGTTTACACTATGTTCACGGAGTGAAGTATAGTTTAGTAAAATATGGCAGATATAGTACACTATGGCAATTACTGTTATCAAACAATGCTCGGGAGTATGATGTGGTATGGTATGTGTTTATGTTTGGTTCGATAGGATGATATGGTCCAGAAAATAATAACATGACTAGAATTTTAAATTAATTTTTTTGGATTAAAAGTTAAAATTAATTAGAGACATAATAGCTGAAGAATATAATGGAGAAGATGAGATATTTCATATGGAATTAATGAAAGATATGGAATGTAATTTTGAATTTTTTTTAAGGTTAGTTTTGGAATAATTTTTTTTTTTACCATGACATACCACCAGATTTCATGGTTTTTAAACCATGAAATTACTACCATAAAAACTTGTTGAGTTCACTTCATATTTTTGATGTTAATCTATTTTTTTTTTAAACATGAATTTGATAATATATGCATGTTTTTCCGTAGTGGTTCATATAATATTTTAGTTTTAGGATCCTCATGGGCATTTATAAGGCATTTTTGGTAACTAAACTCTGAAATGAATTTAAGTTAGGCTGTGATTAGAAATTTGGCTCAGACACTAAGACTTTAAATTGGTGATATTTGGTATGCCTAGGATTATCGTTGGGTTATGCATGTGCTGTTGAGCTAAAATTGTGAACTTGATTGTTCTTTGCACTGGATGGAGGTTATTTTCTTTTGTTTAAATTGTTGTATCAGCTTTGTTCAATGTTTAGCTGCATTCTTAGTAGTAGCAGTGCTAACAAGCCTTCTTTACATTATTGGAATTGATTATTAAGTAGAAAAAGAATTGCAAGAAAGTTATTTGCAACTCCTTAATGACCACTACTGATTTACATGGAGAAAGTGGTGATCAGAGAGAATTTTCTGCTAGGTGTGCGAATGCCTGAATAAGCATGTATGTGCATGTGGTAGTTCAACCAATTGTCATGAGAAAGTAGTGATTAAATAGACTTTTGCTGCTAGGTGTGCCATGTGCATGTGATAGTTCTACCAATTTGTGTGAGTATTTAGTGATGGAGACACTTTTCCTGCTAGGTCTGCCAATTCTTTGCTTGTCATCTGTATGCAGGTGCTAGTGAGAATTCCATTGTTCCATGTTGTAGCTTTAGCTCAGATCTGTGCTGCCTGCTGTCTTGGAGAACTAGTTCAATATCAGGGAATATTAATGGGTGCAGCAATCTGCTCTATCCAACTATGCCTGTTTAAGCACTTATTTCTTTTTATTTGCATAGGTAAGAATTTTATTTTGTGCTCTGAGCCTATCAAGTAGTGATGTTTTCTAGAAATAAGCAGACCAGCTGCCGCGAGTGTCCCTTATTTTAGTCTTTCGCTAGTATTTTGTTTAAGATAAGAATTCAATATCTTTCTTTTTCTGACATGTTCATGTAGTCGATCTTTAGCCTTAAGTCATTTTCTAGAGAAATGACGTTCAAAGTCTTAGATTCTCTTTGCAATTATATTATTTCTGACATATGTCTATTTGCCCTTTTCTTCCTCTCTTTCTTACCTTGTTTTGAGAATTTATAATTGATATTTTTATCGTTTGAAGCTTTATTCTCAAGCTAGTGAAAATATGCAGTAGAATAAAAATGAGGCATAATGCATATTTAGTTGGAATACCACTTAATTACAACAGTTCCACAATTCACTCGGACGCTATGAGCTGCTTTCTCAACTATAATTGTTGCAAGGTTTAGTTCATACGTGGTCAAAAATTTGTGATATGCCTTATGAAAAGTCTCACATTGACTGAATAGAGGAAGATTACTTCTTTATGATTATCCAGTTAGATTCTCTACTGAAATGGCCATTTAAGTGGTTTTTGATTTTGCACGACTTCTTTGAGAAGTGAGCATCACTAAGCCAAGATCAACTGAGCTTGGGCTTTTTGTGTTTGTCAAGCTAAATGCAAGCCACCCAGTTATGCAGCTTAGGTTTAATCAGTTGCATCCCTAACTTCTGGTGCCTTTTATGCCTTTTATTGGCAATGAAGAGTTGTTTTCAACTGTGCATGCAATCTTTACCTCAGGACAGAAATTTACAGTTGCTTTTAGCACCATTTTCTTATGATCCTTAAATGGTATATGATAAATGCAACAATATGTTTTCATTCTTTAGTTATGGTTTTCCTCATGAAGCTTTGAAGTAATTGGTGATTTGTTAATTTTGCTTAGATATCGTGCAATCACAAGTGCGTACTACCGAGGAGCTGTCGGCGCATTGCTTGTCTATGATGTTACAAGACATGTAACATTTGAGAATGTTGAGAGGTGGTTGAAGGAGCTACGGGATCACACAGATGCCAATATCGTGATTATGCTTGTGGGTAACAAGGCAGACCTGCGTCATCTGCGTGCTGTTTCCACTGAAGATGCTACAAGTTTTGCTGAGAAGGAGAGAACATTCTTTATGGAAACATCTGCCCTCGAGGCTATGAATGTTGAGAATGCTTTCACGGAAGTGCTAACTCAAATATATCATGTGGTTAGCCGGAAAGCCCTCGAGGTAGGGGATGATCCAGCAGCAGTGCCTAAAGGACAAACCATCAACGTTAAGGATGATGTTTCGGCAGTTAAGAAAGTTGGTTGTTGTTCTATTTAAGCGCAGGAGTGAATACCGAGGTGGAAATTTTGCCTGAACCTCAACAAGTATAGACTTAAAAACACTTCCACTTTTCAAGACATTTCAACTTTGATGTACCATTACAATCTGTGGTTAGGGTGGTGACGTTTCTATGAGATTTATTTGGAGTAAGAAGAAAAAGATTTTTATTTTTCATTTAATGTCTATTACTCAATGGATACTTGAGATTTACCAGTTTGTGAATTGTTTTTTTTTAGGGATGTAGCTTATTGTTGTATTTGGTTGCTTTAGCATAAAATTTTCAGAAAATTTTAGCTTCAACTGATGTGAGTGATTTTTTTAATATTCGAATTGCTTTCTTTGTTTATGCTTATCTTGCAATGGATATAGCTGCTGTTGAACTGCATGATCAACACAATAATTTTGGGCACCCATACACTGGCTCAAGCACGACTAGAAAAATAATTTGATTCTATAAGCAACTTGATCCTCCTTGAAATCTTAGTGTGATATGGTTGTAGCGGGGATGGTACCAATTGGATCCCAATATTAATATCAGTCATAACCGGTGTGCAGTTTGCCATCCAAGGGTTTTTGTCTTGGGCTGATTTGAGTCTGCCTTAGCATACTTTTTGTATGCTGTGTTTTCACTTTTCGATCGTTGAATTGTATTTTTGGATGGTATTGTTAATTGATCCAATTGTCAAAAAATTGGGAAGTACCATAGATTGAGAACGATGGTAGGTTTCTCTTGATCTGAGCTGACATTAGCCGCCAGATTTAAAATGGTTGAAACCCCAAGAATATTATGACTCCCTCTGCTTTTAACAAAACTTGTTAGGTTCTGATCATTAAGCTTACCTATGTATAGTAAAATGACATATAGAGATGCTGAACTTTATAGGTAGTTTTGATTTTTGATGTTTAGAGCGATAGATTTTTGTATCTATACTATATTAAAAGTAGGTAAAAACTTGTTTTAGACCATAATAATCCTCTATTAATTTTAAAATTAGTCTAAATTAGTCTTTTTTAATTTTATATTAGAAATTTAAAGTATGAATTGGACTTGTACATACAGTAATTGAATGTTGAATAGCTACAAACTTTAAAAACCTATTCTATATTAATTACCGATTAATTAATTAACTACAAGATATGGATTTTTTTTTTCTTAAAATATCTTTATAATTCTCTTTAAAAAAGAAAGTTTTCCATAAACTTTTTAAAAGTTATCTTTATTTTTCTAAAGTGACAATTTTAAAATATAATTCTTAATTATCAACCATTAATGTTTTAGATAAACATTAACATAAACCTTATAGATTAATATGAGTTAATTTAAATAATTTAAAACTTTTAATTGCCCCATTATGAACATCAATTTATTGCATGAAAAAGAGCTAAAATTTCCCATTCTTTAACTTTTTTTTTTGGTTGTTTTTCAGATTTATTAATTTAATGGATTAGAGAAAGAAATACTTTTAGAATTTATTAATTTAATAATTAATGAAAGGAATAGTACTAATTTTTGGCCTTATATGATTCATGTATAGTTTGTTGATTATTTTTTTTAATTATTTTTAGGTTAATATATTTAGATTTAAAGAGAAAAGAACTACTTCAAAATATTACCCATGTTTCAAAATATGAAATTAACAAGGTATGTTGAGTTGTTGTTTACTTATGATAATAGGTTGAATGCTATATAATTGGGTATAGTTCTATTTATAAATTATATTAATTAATGTAGATATTAATTATATTCTATTTATATAAGTATGATTCTAAAAATGCTAAAGCAATTATATTCTAATTTTATTTAAATATTGGGTAGCAAATGATCTTTACATTTGAAAACTGATGACAATGAGATTTTTCGAAGCATCATCTTAAGTAGATCACCTGAAAAACTCAAGAAAATCGACGGGATTCCGATGATGGAAGTTCCGATGATCAAGTCAGTGAATCGACCAAAGTGTATATTCTATGTAAAAAATTCAGAGAGGCCAGAACGTACCTGTTCCTTTTCTTTATATAGAGCTTTTTCCCTAGGCCAAATAGGAAATAGGATCCTGAATAGGAGGAAATCACTCTGACTCCTTAATTGGTGCTTGATTCCTAATTTGTGAAGATTTGTTGAGTGATTCTTGGTAATTTACATCATTACGTGATTAGAATCTGCATAATATCTGGAAGATACCCGTGAATGATGACTTTCCGTACGCTGATTCCGAGCTATTTGGAGGACCGAGCTACGGATATGGTGGATATCCGAGGGAGCCCAGTTACCGAACTCTTCGACTGAGAGTCCAGTTCGCAATGTGTATTCGAAGAGGTGTTACCGATCTCTTGATCAGAGAGTCCGGTTATCATAAGTCCCCCCCTCAGGTGATGACATGCATGTCATTAAGACGATGAACTAACACTCGAAGAGGACACCTGTTAGGCGTGTGAGTGTCAGCCAACGGTGCTTTGAAAACAAATGTGCGCATGGCCCCTTAAAAGGCGTGAACAGGCGCTTCGTTCACCGTGATCCTACGGCTGTGTCAATTATTGAAATGATGGCGTCTCTTCGGCAGTCGCGTAGGGAGCAATTATTGCAAGGTTTCCCAATCAATGTTTGCCACCTGTCCGTATCTCAGTGGCTCAGTCTACCTATAAATATCAGTCCCTTCTCCTCTCTCCCATTTTTCGTTTTGCTTAGGGATTTCTTTTTTGCTGCTTTGTTCTATTTCCTTCTCTCTTGCGCGATTTTTTCTTCATCTGGCCTCAATTCTTGTCTCTGATCTTGCATTTTCTGAAGCTTCCAATATACCCATCCGATTTCAAGTTAGTGTTTTGCCTTTCTTCTTTTTTTTTTTTGCAATGAGTGATTCTGAGAGTTCATCTGAGAGGCTGAGAGTGGAGGAGGGCCTTTTGAAAGACGATATCCCAGAGTCTCCCAGTACCAGCCAGCCAGATCCATCGAAGAAGAAAGAGCCCAGAAGTAATCCCCAGGTGGGAAGGGTCAGCTTGGTCATAAAGAGTAGTGAGATGTTAGAGCTGCATGAGAGCCTGGGGATTCCTGAAAGTTATAAGATCCGAGCTCCCGGGCTAGTGTCCAAGCTAACATAAAGCTCTCAAGTAGGAAGACCATAGCAGTTTATGAGGCTGATTTTCAGGCTGGGATGAGCCTTCCCCCAACTCCTTTTGAGGTTGAGGTGATGAATTACTATAGTTTAACCATGGGCCAAATTCATCCAAACGCTTGGCGAACTATATCGGCCTTGCAAATGTGGGCAGTCGACCATGACATCAACTTGACACTTCGGCTCTTCCAGGCTACTCACGTGGTCGAGCTCAGGGTAACTACCGAGGATCACAACTATGTCCAGGCCCGATCCAGTTATGGGATCTTTAAGGGGAACCCGGAATCCCTGAAGAATTAGAAGAACCGATTCTTCATTGTTGAGAGCAATAACGACTTCGGTTTTCGGACAACATGGGGTCGGTATGTCAATAATAATGGCAACCCCCTGTATCTTACCGATAAGGAGGAGCAAACTCTAACCCGGTGGAGGGCTCTAGCTAGGAACAAGATTGATATAAGGGATCAACTCATGTTTGGCTTAATCCGAACAGAATCATCTTGGCGCGCTAGAAAAGGTATATTCTTTTAGCAACTCTTCTGTTCTAATACTTTCTCATTGTTTATTTTTTTGCAGCAATGAAGAGGACTGAGCTGAGCATGGTTGAGATGATGAGGGCCAAAACGCAGAAAACATAGGTCCGCCCAACACCTGCTGAGACTTTGTAAGACACCCTCACAACGACCTCCTCCCATAGTCCCGTGATATCGGCCCTGACCACTAGCTTGGTACCTATTGATGTGCCGGGTGATACTTCATCCCCGAATCAAGCAACAGATGCTCCTTTAGCCGATCCTCCGATAACTTCTGGGCCTTTATATCTCGAGGACCATGCAAGGGTGGGGATCTCAAACCCCAAGCCCGGAAAAAGAGATATGTATGCCCTCGCTGATGAGGTCTGTGACATCTGGATGGAGGAAGGGGATGATTACTCCCAAGACAACCCCGTCTATTGCGATTTTGTGCATCAAGTTGCTCGCCCTCCGAAGGCGATTGCACAGTAGTGCTGAGTAGTTGAGTACTGCCATCAAGAGGCATCGGATAGAGGTAGGCTTCCTTACTCGGTTTCTGCCTTGACTCCTTTTCATTATCATACCATATATTTTGAGTCCCCAACTGTTCCGTTACAGGGGTCAATTTTAGGCGGAGCTGTCATTGCAAAGATGAACAGGCTGATTATGGCCTGGAAGAAGGAGATGCAAAATGTGGCCGGGCAGCACTTCCGAGCTAATGCCGCGGAGGCCAAGCTGAAGGATAGCGAGAAGAGGCCTATAAAGGCTGAGCTCAAAGCCACAAATGCATTGAAAAGGGTTGCAGAAGCTGAGGAAAAGGCGGCTGTGAACGAGAGAGGAAAAGCTGAGGCGGAGGGCAAGTTGAAGAAAATTTAGGCCGAGCGCGAGGATGCTACCAAGGTGAAAGCTGAACTAGAGGAGAAATATTATGAGCTAAATTATAAGTCAGTGGAGTTAGCTATTGACAAGTGTCCTGCGTATAATTAGAAACTTTTCGACGTTGTCAAAGAGCGATATCCCGATATGGACTGGTCGTGGTTGGACGAAGTATACCTAGATGAATAGACCAACTTGTATTGTTTTGAGCTTAATAAAATCTAGAATTTTTTGATTACCAAGTGCTTTGAACTGTTATCGTAAATAACCGCACTGTCCAATCAATTTAACATCCATGCGCGAATGAAATAATAATCTGAATGTTTATCCGAACGATAACGTAGGATGAATGGTGATCAAAGCCGAGCAGTATAACGTACCTTAGTTTTGATCGCGTTATCATTGTTAATAAAGCAATTGATGAAATTGCGACTTAAGTGGCAATATAGCCGAATTGATCGATGAGCTGTAGGATAATGCTCGGAGTGCTGTATAGCCACATTGAGTAGTAATCAATTGAACCGATGCTCTGGTGGCGATAATGCCAAGCGAGCTCTTCGGTAAATAATAGAACAAATATTCTAATATTGATATAGCCGAGCTTGAGCAATAAGTTATAGAAAATAAGTGCTTTGATGGCGATATGGCCAATCTTATTATTGAATATGAGAATGCACGCCCTGACGGCGGTATAGCTGAATTGGTGTTGTTGTAATAACATTCGGTTGCTCAATGGCGATATTGCCGAGTTAGAGCAACCTTATTGCAGATAACATAATAGAAAACAAAGTTTTTCCATGAATATACCTCTTTTATTGATATTTTTGCTAGTACAATTGCTTTTATGGCAATATAGCCGAGATAAGCAAAATAAAATCCTAGCCAAAAATGCTCGATGGCGACATAGCCGAGTGAGCGATAAAAATGTAAAACCGAATTGCAATGAAAATTAGTGCTTGAGAAAAAGTGCCGATCTGTAGATCCTAGATTACTGATAATAGATCTTCAAGTTTGAAATGTTCCATGGATGGGGAAGTATCTTCCCAGAGAAGTCCTTCAACCTGTATGTTCCACCCATGACTTCATCTATTATATAAGGACCTTCCCAGTTAGGGTTTAGCTTTCCCACTCCAATAGATGTTTGGGATGCAACTATCTTCTTGAGAATAAGCAGCCCCAATACCGGGTTAGTCGTAAATAGTATATTTTCAAGAGTGAATAGTACTTTCGGGATGAATAGTACTTTCTGGAATAAAAAAATATTTTATTGGACCATTGGATAGAGCTCGTGAATATGAGTCCGTAGGCGTAAATTTCAGGTCAATCAGAGGTCAAACGAGTCCGGAATGGCCGAAATAGTGAACAAAAATATTTATTTCGGTGAATAGTAAAAGTTAGCCCAAGTGGGACCCACTGAATAATAAAAGTGGGCCCAGGTGGGGCCCATAAATAGTAAAAGTGGCCCAGATGGGGCCCATGGATAGTAAAAGTGGGCCCAAGTGGGGTCAATGAATAGTAAATGTGGGACCATGAATATTGACATCAGCGATGACATTATGATGAATAGTAACTGTGGGACAATGAATAGTAATATCATCATTACTGTGTTACATGAATAGTAATATCATCATTACTGTGTCCCATGAATAGTGACAACATCTTTGACTGGTCTTTGAATAGTAACTGTGGGTCCCGTGAATATAACTGTGGGGCCCACAAATAGTGATTTCAAGGTGAATAGTACTCGAAAATATTTTATTTTACCATTAGAAAGAGGATGTTACATGGAGGATAATGGTATAATCTGGTGTAAAAATGAGGTCATTTAGGCTCCCGAAAGTCAGTCTGAAGTTTCCTCTAGTTCGGTTTGATTGAACTAAAGTTTGACTGAAATTTGACTGAAATTTGACCGAATTTTTATAAATAGTTAGAGTGAAAAAAATGGTCTACTGTAAGAGGATTAAAGGTTTAGAATAATTTATAGAAATTTTTGACAGCATTAGAATTGTGTTTTACGGTAAAACCGGACTAAACCGAATTGGACCGGTTTAAGTGAACCGGACCCACAACGAACTCCGATTGAGCTAAAATTTTGTAGGGAGACTAATTTTAATATTATAAGAATTATGGAATTGGTTGGGAGTAAAAATGAGTTTAGAAACTTTCAATTACACAAAAACAGTGAAAAATGACCCGAAAACTGAAAATCGGACCAAATCAGCTCAACCACTTTGGTTGGACCTGGTTGGGTCCAATTGGACCCATATAAAAGCACCCAAAAATCGGGAAATCCCCTTGGATTCCATTTTATTTCAGCCTTCTTCTTCCTCTCCTTTGGCCGAATGCTTCTCTCCCTCTCCTCCACCATTTTTCTTTCATTTTTTTTTCATCTCACCTCAAAATCAAACCTTTCTACATAATTTAGCTCATCTATAATCCATTGGTGGTCATATAATTTCGTTTGAAGTTGTAAAAGTGGGTGAAATCTAAACTTGAAAGTTGGGTATAAAATTGAAGTAAGAGATTTAAGTATTTTTAATTTGGTTTTAAGGTTCCAAAAGGTAATATGATCTGAATAAGAGGTTTATTAAGTTTATTTGATGAAAGAAAATTTGGTTTTGATGAAATCTTAATTTTTGTGTTTGGACATAATTATGTCCATTAGGTGAAGGAACCTCTAATCAAGTTAAGGGCAAGGAAAAGGATAATTGGGAAGTATATTTCAAGGATTTGAGGTTTGTGATTGCAAATTCCATTTAATTCCATGGTAAAAGTATGGATTTAGGTTATGTTTGTGAAGAAAGTATGTGATTTATGCATGTTTAATTAGAAATAACATGATATTCATGCTTAGAGATGTTAAAAATGATGGTATGGATGATTAAAATGAAGAAATAAAATTTGTGTGAAAAGTTCCTTCTTTGGCTGAATGGTAACCATGTGATTTTCATGTGTTTTCATGATGTTTTATGTTTATTTATGATGGATCTATGGTATTTGGCATGTGAACTAATGTATGGTATGTGTTAGAGCATGTGAAAATATCATGAGGTATGTGATGCATGTATGGCAGAATGTATGTCATGTGTAAAGTCATGATTTTAATGTATTTTCATGGAAATTGATGGTATGGTGATGTTATACATCATGAAATTAGCCTAAATAAATGATAAAATTGATAAAAGGAATTAATGTAAATAAATTGGTATGTGCGCCGTATGCATGTATATATGTATGGATCTGTACCATGATGAAATAATGAGTTTACATGGCATTTGATGATGTAATAATGATGATCACATGTGTAATGATGAAATGGTATGAAAAAGAATAAGATATTATGATGATATACCATGAAATATATGTATGTCACATTAATAATGTGAAAAATAAAATAATATTGCCCTATATAGTGATCTAGTAGTCAAGTCTAGTTCAGGATATATTGGCATGCCATAGGAACATAATACCGCGGGTGTGAGCATGGCGTCTCACTTATTAGTAGGCCAATGATGGTCCTACCTCTCTGTATCTGAATATCTGAATTGTACTGTACTGTATTTAAAGACAGTGGTGGTCGCACAGGACTCCGCTGGTATTTCTATAAACTTCTGGAGTTCATGTCTCGTTTATTCTGTATTCAGAGTGTGCCAATGTGTTATAGGGGCATAATGGTAAAAATGAGATTAAAATAGTTAAAGTGTGATTAAAATAACATTTATGTAGAAAAAGGGCATAAATGGAATTATATAAAAAGTTTTAGGGAAAAATGGTAATTTTGTGCATATGTGTGTTAAGAATGATTAATAAGGGTAAAAATGTAAATAAATGGTTAAATATGAAAATTTGCCACTTTTTAGGGGTAAAAATGTAATTTGGCATGAAAATGATAATTAGAGGGTAAAATCGTAATTTGGCATTTAAATTAATGATAAGATTGCAATATTAGTGAAATTAATTAAAATAGTGGCATAATTGTAATATTATTGAATTTAAAATGAATTAGTGGCAAAATTGTAATATTAGTAAAGTTAAATTGAACTAATGGCATAAATATAATTTTGGTGAAGAATAAATGAACTAAGGATATTTTCGTCATTTTGAAAAAGTTTAAGGGTATAATTGAAATATTACCATAAGTTAAGAATAAAATGGTAAATAAGATTATTTATGTGTATTAATTGTGTAATTGCCCTAATTATGTGATTTAAAGATAATTAAATATAATATTTCATGAATAATTGGTAATTAAATTAAATATGTTTAATTATGAATATTTAAATGATATTATTTATTGAATATCATTCATGCATGTAAAATTAGTCTAGTGAAAATTTATGGAATTGCAATCACCACTGGGCATATTTAATGCTCAACACGTAGTTTTATTTGACTGCGTATAGGTATTCCGTAAGATTTTGGAGCAGTGCATACCTCACGTTTTGGAAGTGGTATTGAAGAAGTTATTTGGAAAATTTAAGTATGTTAAGACCGGCATGTATATGACTTATAGTATTGTTTTGGGTTTTGGTCTGTAATAGATTATTAAAACTGTGCGGGAGGCTGCACTGCACGAGGCGAGGCCTTGCGCGTGGCGCTCTGCGAGCCCGTACGCGGCCACCGCGCAAGGCGAGGCCTCGCGTGCTGCACCTTGCGAACCCGCATGCGGGCGCCGCGAGCTCCCACGCAGGAGCCACTCCTCACGCGCGCCTCGTGTGCGCTGCCAGCAGACATTATGCCTCGTGCGCGCCGCGCAGGTCTCGCGGCGGCAGGCTGCCGAAAACCCAAAAACCCCAAAATAAAATTTTAAAAAAACTGTTATTTAAAAAGAAGGATTTTCGACGAGGGAATCATCAGTTCTAACCTTTTTGCCTGTAAACAATCATTATTTTCATTATTGGGTAATCCTGATCTTGGACTGCCTTGGGACCCGGTGTCTACAGTTGCACCCAATTTTGGAGAAGCTAGTGTTTGGGTGCCTAGGTGAGCCAAAATTCAGAGAAAGAAAAGAAGTGCGTACTTGAGACGGCTACCGTACTCAAATGGTGAGGCACTGAGTTTGCTCCAAACTTACAAAGCGCCAGGGTTGTTCTCCTAAACTGCACCGAGTCTGCCCCAAACTTGCAAAGTGCGGGTGCCATCTTTAAATGGCGATGCGTCGAGTTCGCTCCAAACTTACAAAATGCGGCAAATGTCCTCCTGGACTGCACCGAGTCTGCTCCAAACTTACAAAGTGCTGGGGCCATCCTCAAATGGTGATGTGCCAAGTTTTCTCTAGACTTACAAAACGCGGGAAGTGTTCTCTTGAACTGCAACGAGTCTACTCCAGACTTACAAACGACTTGGAAATTGGCCTCCTCAGAGGACTTTGGGAACTGACCTCCTTAGAGGACTTGGAAATTTGAACTTGAGTAGACTTCATCTTGGCTTGGTTGCCTAGTACGGGTGAGTGCCAATGTTGAGCCGAAGCCGTCATTGACCCACTTTCATGCGTGTGGTCTTCATTTGGTCTCTTCATGCAATGCTGTGTTCATAGGCATATATACAAGGAATTGTGCATGCATGTGTAAAATGGCATATGCAGATGTTTGTTAAAGAATTGTATGAAATGAGATGTATGCAAAAATTGATAGACTATGTCTCGGGTGGTCAAGGATTCGTTGAGGATACGGCTTGACTGCTTGATCATGCCCCCAGGGATTTAGAAGTGTCATCTTGACTTAGGAACTCTGACCCAAGATCTTTCCAGAGAGAACCGTTCGGTGTGCATTTTTGTCCCTCGGTCAATGATCATATGCCTTTTGCTATGCACTATACAACATCTTGCTCCTTGGTCTTTGACTCATGTCTTGAATTATGCATTACCTGCTTGAAGGAAGATCATCCGAAGTAATGCTGCCTTATCGCTTTAGGCATCGAAAGTCATTGTTCTAAAGGTAGTGTGTCCCTTGTGAATTTTCACACTAGCTTTTCTTTGTGAGAAATGCGTCCCTTTTAGGGATTTTCACATAACCCTTCTGTGATGCACGTGAACCCCCGCTCAACATCCGAGTCACTCTCGGAAGTCCACTTTTAGGACTCGAGACCAGATGGAGGTTCATTAAGACTTGTGAAAACTGGTCGCTTCGCAATGGACAGGGATTCACCCCCATTCCATTGTTGGCAATCAACCTACGAGGGCATCTATTGGATATCATAAGGTAGGTATCATGGAGTCGCCACCCAATAAAACATTGGGAAATGAATTCTAACCTTATGAGTCCAAAACTAGAGAGAGTTCGGGACCTCACTCTTATTTATACCTTTGGTTAATGTTATATGACTGAGTTTTAGAGTTAATTATTTTATCTCCCTTCTCACACGATCATGCAATAAAATTAAAGCGCATTTCAAGCATTTTTGGAAAGCAGTAAAGAAAAGCAATAAATAAAGCAATATATAAATTACATGTGAAAAATATGGGACAGAACAATCCCCAAAAATAATAAAAGCATAAATAAAGAAAGAATAAAATTGTCCCAAAATTAATTACAAGGGCCCGAAATAAATAAATATACAAGAAAGAATAAAATAAAATACATAATACATAAATAGGGACATTTATTAGATTTTAGGAACATTGGTTCCTTCGTTAACTTAAAAAGCTGAGAGTCATTTTTGGGCAATAAAAATAATAGGGACAATTGGATCCCATTTTATGAAAATTAACTTTCTTTTGAAAATGAAGGTTTACTGGCTAAAATTAGGACATTGGTCCTATTTTATTAATAAAAATTCCAATTTTAATTATTGTAGAAAAACATAAGTTTCTATAAAATAAATGTGTTTAAAATACTATTTTGCGTACAATACAACAAAATAAAGGAAATACAATAATTAAAATGCAAACCCAAACTTTGGGTCCTTAATTTCTTGATTCTCCATCTTGCATAGCAACATCGCTCGAAGTGAAACAAACAAAGTTTGATGGACAACAAAAACAAAAATAAAATAAAACGTTAGCAAATTAAATAAATCAAATGAACATAGCATGGTATAATATAAACAAGCAAGTAAATGAGTCAAGGATACAAAATATGTTATAATAGGAATAAGCAATTAAATAAAACAAGTACAATAAATAATTCTAACTGAGTAAGAAAATATTTATGATTATTAGCACAATAATGTTTGATAAAAATAATGTAGGAAATTAATAAAGTGGATTAATGAACTAAAACAGAATCACATGGAAAGCAAAATTATTACAGAATATTCATAGATTTAAACTATATTGCATGCATCATGTCAATAAGTTAATTAGATTAATCTAAATTCAACTTGATTACAATAGTCAACAACAAAATACACTAATTGCAATTTACAGTAACTACAATGGAGAAAAACAAATGAACGACACAATTAAGGAAAGAGAATGGATCGGCTCTAACCCGTGAATTTACCCTCAGAGGTTTGATTTTGTCTGCAAAAGAAGAGTGAATTGATTTCTTGTCGATTGCTTGAAAGCAATGTTATTAAAACCGGACCGGATAAAGAACCGACAAGGCTGATGGTTCGTGGTTTGACCGGTTTTAACCGGGTTTTTTTATATTTTTTAAAATATTATTAATTAGTATAATTTTTATAAATACTACTACTCAAAAAAAAAAAAATCAATCAAAACATTTAATATATGTCTCAAATATACTAGTAATAATATTTTTTCATCTTTTATTTTTTTTTTAAATTATTACTTGATTAGTTATTTTCTGTTAAAATATTTTATTTTATGAGTTTTAATTTAAAAATTAAATAATTCAATAACTGTAGGTGAAATTAAAAAAAAATGATAGAAAATTATCTTTAAGTTTACCAATTTTAATAATTTATTCAAATTTTATTCTATTGTATTTTATTGAATTATTAAATCATTATATTATTTTCATTAAGTTCAAATGTGATTAAATAGTAAAAAAACCAATTATTTGTTAAATAAAAGTTATTAGATTATTTATTTTTTATTTTTATGAAAAAATAATTATTTTAAATTAGATCCGGTTTTTTACCGGTTCAACCCGATTTTGACCGATTCAATCCGGTTCTTTCTGGTTTTTCTCCAATCCGGTTTTCTACAGTTGAACTAATCGATTAGGCAACCGGTTGAACCGGCCGGTCCGGTTTTAATAACCATGCTTGAAAACAAAAGAATTAAACAAACAATACTTCCTCTCACTAAGAACTGAAGCTCAAAACCTTTTATTTTTAAAGAAATTAGATGATCAAATTGAAACTTAAATGCAAAGAATTAATTTTCCTGGCTCAAGAACAATTTTAGAATTAATTTCTTTGGCTTCAAAAATCTTCTTTTAGAATTTTTGTGTTTTGTCGTCCTAATGCTCTCCCCCTTCTGGGGTCCTAACTTTCCCTTTTATATGATCTTTGTGAAATTAGGTTTTTAGGAGTTTTAATCTCAGTCAAATTCCTATTTATCCTTTAAAAATGAAATTTTATCCTTTTGAAAATCGGAAAAGAATTTGAATTTAATTTTAACTGAAATTCAGTGAAATCCAGTGAAAAACAGAGTCCGTGTGAGGTAGGAGACGCACGAGGTGCGGCCCTCGTGTTGGAGGCTGTGCCTCACGTGCGCAAGGTGTGGCCTCGTGCAAGGCAGGCCGTGCCTCGCGTGCGGCCCTGTGCGGGAGGCCGCATCTTGCTGCGCGAGGTGTGGCCTCGCAAGGGAGGCCGCACCTCGCGTGCCTCCCCTCGCATCCGTGAGGTACGGCCTCGCGCTCGAGCGGCCAATGCGCGTGCCTCCGCGGGACTATGTGCAGGGGCTACGCCTCGCACATGCTGCCAGCAGGTGCTGCGCAGTGCGGTCGCATGTCACCAACAACACCAAAAATAAAAAATAATTTTTTTATTTAAAAAGAAGAGTTTCGACAAGGAAATCATCACTTCTAATTTTTGCCTATAAACAGGTATCATTTTCATCACTGGGTAGCTTTGGTCTGGGCTGTCTCAGGACCCGGTGTCTACACCTTCGCCTAACTTTTTCTTGGAATGGACCCAACCCACTTCAGGGGCTTTCATCCATTATTTTTTTGGTAGGGCAGACTGCCTGTTTCCAAGTTTTCACCCTGTCCTTTGGCCTAACTTTTGCTTAGAGAGCCAGTCACAGTTTTCATCTCTAACGGCCTTCTTTTTATTTTTTTTTGGTGAAGGGTATAGCTGCAAGAAAAGTCGAGGCAACTATCAGAGCCCACTTCTAGAGCGATTAGTAGCTACCCATTGAGGCATCTTCTTCCCCAGATTGCGGTCGTATTCCTTTGCCTCTCTTGAGGAAGATGTTACTAGATTGGGCGAGGCGGCAGAGGAGGATATCAGCTTCATGTGCGCCCGATCCCCACTTTTCTGCTGTAACTCCAGATGGTTCTTCAAGGTGTGTCTCATTGCGCGGGCTCTATGAAGCTACCTTCTGTATCATCGCCGCTGTGTCCAACAGTTCAAAGGGAATTCAAGATGTTGTGAGGCCCCTCCTATCCTTTCCAAATGGCATCTAATCTTCGGCCTTCACCTCCAAGTACCATAGGCTCTGGACACAGCTGTTTGCAAAGACCATCATACCACAGATCGGAGACTACACCTTTGCTTCCACAAGTGCATACAATAGGCGGGTGTTTAGTCCCGTATTTGATAATAGGGTCCATCGACTTAGGCATCTGGCCGGTGAGAGCAGAGTATAGTTATTTAGATTAGATGCATTCAACAATGAACAATGTTTCTTTTTTTATAAAAGAACTAGAAGATAATGAACACATGAGTCTAATTGCCTTTGTTTTATATCTTACTGCAAAATTGTGTACATTTTAGTATGATTTCTCCATACATGATCATTATCTAAAATAGATTCAAAATGCAAAACTACATTTAATCTCAGAATAGATCTTGTAAGCATCAAACTCCTATTTTCAATCAGCCCTCTCGGGTTTTCTTGATTGGACATTTTCTCTCAAGGTTCTAATTTTTGCCTAGGACGCAGTTTTTTGGTTTTCATCCTGACGAGTTGCCCATTTTTAGCAAGGTCGCCTTTTTTCATTTTTTGACCCGCGGGGCATTTATTATCTTCTTTTGATTTTTAGTCTTTAGCAAGGGAGCTTCTTGAGTCTGTCGATGTTGACTGGTTCTTCAAACTTGTTTCCATCGCTGTCTGTTGGAATCGCTGCTCCCTTGGGTAACAACTTCTCAAGAACAAATGGGCCTTCCTACGCTGGTTTGAATTTGCCTCATCCGTCTGGAACATTCGGACTCATTTTCTTAAAGACTAAATCTCCCTCTTTCAATGGGTTCTTCCTGAATGATCGAGCAAAGTGTTTTCTGATAGATCTGACTATGATAATAATCCCATGACCTGTCCTCATCTGACGTGTTCAACTGCTGCAGCCGTTACTGTGCCCAGTCGGCTTCTGAAATCTGGGCTTCCATGACTGCCCTTAAAGATTTTAGCTCTACTTCGACCAGTAGTAATAAAGCGTGACTTTTGTAGAGGTTCCGACCGTGGTTCTCTAGTCCCAAAGTGCAAAAGGCCATTTCTCTGCCCAATCCTTGTAGTTTCGAACCATCTTGACCAAGATCTTCTTGTTAGCAGCCTTTCCTGCCCCACTGGCTTTAGGGCGATATAGAGAGGACTTGTGGTGCTCATTGCCATACCTCTGGAGCAACTCCCTAGATTTAGCCATAAATTGCCTCCCGTCCTTGAACCCCATGTGGTGCGGGAGACCAAATCGACATATCGGATTCCTTTCGATGAACTTGTCCATACCCCGAGCGTCGACTCTCCTGAAGGACCCAGCTTCTATCCACTTGGTGAGGTAGGCGATGGCAACTATGGTGAACATATGTCCGTTGGAGACCGTAGGGCGCACTTCCCCAAAGATATCTATTTCCCAAGCTCGAGCAATCTGTATTCATTGTAAGTCAATAGAACCTCCGTCTCATGATTTTATTTGCTAGAGCTAGGCCATTCATATGAGATCCACAGACCCCATCATGGGTCTCCTCCATAACCTTCTTTGCCTTCTTCTTGTCTAAGCATCTTAACTGTATGCCATCAGCTTACTTCTTGCACTGCACACCATCTACACTGATGAACTGGGTAGATTGTAGCACCCCTTACCTATACGTAGGGAGTTTTATCCCTCGAGGAGGAAGGACCCCGATAGATAAGGGTTTTCACGCAAGACCTCAAACTAAGTAAACAAAGTTACGAATCATTCATTAAAATAGGATAAAATAAAATTTCTTAAAAATAGCAAGAGACAGAGGCTAAAAACAAAAGCGTGGTATTTTATTAATTTACATTATAGTCTTTACATATCAAAATACAAAAGTGCCTCAGTATAGAAGATCATATACATATCTGATATCAAAACCAAACTACAAAAAAAATAGAGCTTATATTAGGAGTCATCTTTACAAAATGATTAAATTAATACATATACAAAAGGTACAATCCGATACTATAAAATCTCTCTCTCTTAGTTGTGTTGGCCCTGCTGAAATGGATCAGCCTGCCCAAAACCTCCAACAACTTCCACACCTGCACGGATGAAACACCCATGCTAAGCGAATACTCTTAGTGGGGAAACACAAATGCAAAACGACCACTCACAGTGGCGTCAACAGAAAATCACATGCTTATGGCACACATACAGGATAATGAAGGCTTATAAAATAGTTCAACACATAAAACATACGGTTATAGCATCACACTAATATATATATCTTCACATATTATAATCCCATATCCATAAAAGAAATCCTACCATACAAATCAGTGGATAATGAGTACGCATAGATACCTGAGGGTACCGATAATCTTTCATAACGCATGGATACTCGAAGGTATCAAAACCAATTTTTCTTTTTGTTCCAAAAATATTTTCGCATGGGATCTTGAACAAGATCCAAGACAAAAGGATCACGAAGATCCGATCGGGGGACCTGATCAGGGTTCAAATCACAGAAGGCTGTAGCTACAGAGACTCTATTAGGCATGCCTAACTATCCACTTATTTGACTCTAGCAGGTCATGCATTATTCATCAAATCACATTCATATAATTCATAAAATTATCCATGCATAATTCTGAAAGCATCACAAGTTCGAAAACTAGACATCAAAAGCATAAAAGAAAACTGAAGTTGAAGCTAGGAGGTGTCGCGCTCGCGAAAGAAGTAAAACTTGCCCCAGGTCGCGATCGCGGTAGACTTTGCGTTCGCGCGGAGACAGAAGCACATCTCACTGTCATGCTCGTAACGAGCATCGTGCTCGCGACAGTGAGCAGCCAGTTAAAGCTGTCACACTCGCACACAGGCGCAAGCTCATGACAGAGAACTACCAAAATCCGCTTGGTAGCCGAGCGCTTTGTCGTGCTCGCAATAGAGAGCTCTTGCTGTGGCGGCTCGGCAACCCAACGCTCGGCCACGCACAATGGATGAATTCACCAAGCTCTATCGCGCTCGCAATAGTGTCGCGCTCGCAATAGAGTCGTGATTTCTAGCTCTTACGCGAAAATCTATAGAAAATCACACTCCCAAAATCATCCAAACCTCCAATTGACTTCAAAACTCAACTCCACACAAATTGATCATTCAAGTCATCTTAATTACCCTAAAACCCAACTTTTAAACAATAACCAATAATTCAATTACACGAATAACATAATCAAAATCCTCACTTTAGAAAACCAGAAATTTCTCTCTAAGTTCAACCACAAATTCATATCTTGGTTCAATTACTCATAATCCAAGCATCTCAACCCAAAATAATCATTACCCACATCATTGAGATAGAAATACACATATTATGTCTCATCAATTACCAACAATTCAACAAAGAACACAAAATCACATAAAATGCACAAAGAAAACAAAAATTCCCAAACCTCAAACTCTTGAGCTCCAATCACGAGGCTTCGCTTCCACTAGCTATTTCCTTGCCATTATGCTCTTTAGGAGGGATTTCTGAGCCAAAACACCCATCAAAATAAAATTTAAAAATCTAACCCCAAAACACCTAAATAACCAAATTCAAAAGAAAGAAGAAGATAAGGAAGAAGAAATAGCTACAACTTACCAAACCAGCTTAGAGCTACCCAAAACTCACCAAAACTTACAGGTAAATGGGAAATTAAGAGGAAATAAAAGGGGAAAAGGAAGAAGAATAAAGAAGCATCATGAAGAGGAGAAAGAAGAAAAGGAATGGGATAAGAATAAAGAAAAACCAGCTGTCCCTCACTCTCTCTTCCCAATAAAAACCCCTCACCCTCTCATGCCACATGGCAACACCTCATAGGAGAACTTCCTCATCATACACCCAACTATCATCCTTTCTCATACACCCAAAACCAACCTTACTAAAACACATCCTAATCCCATACACACACTCACACCCAAGCAAAACCCCAAACTACAAAATAAACATAACTTAAACCTATACATACAAAACACACACACAAGGCTCAAACTACTAGGGTGGGAACGGGGCGTTATAATACTCCCCTCCTTAACAGAATTTTGTCCTTGAAATTCTCACCTGATCTAAATAATTGAGGATGCTGAGCTCTTAGAGCCTCTTCCGGTTCCCAAGTTGCTTCTTCGATTCCATGATGCTTCCAAAGTACCTTAACTAAAGGGATTTGCTGGTTACGGAGCTATTTGATCTCCCTAGCCAAAATTTCCTTCGGTTCTTCATCGAATGAGAAATCTGGTTGAACCCGAATATCTTGCACTTGTAACACATGAGACGAATCTGATCGGTAGCGACGGAGCATAGACACGTGAAAAATATCGTGTAATTTAGCTAACTCTACTGGCAACGCTAACCGATAGGCTACCGAACCAATATTTTCCAGGATCTCATAGGGTCCAATGAACCGAGGACTCAATTTCCCCTTCTTACCGAACTGAAGAACTTTTCGCCAAGGTGATACTTTTAAGAATACCTTGTCGCCAATTTCATAACGAATATCCCTTCGCCTTAAATTGGCACAACTCTAACTTTCTCTTCAGTATCTTTAACTATCTTCGGACCCATTATAGATCATTTTAATAACTCCATCCAACACACTGGGGTTCTACATCTCCGTTCATAGAGAGCTTCATAGGGACCCATTCCAATACTTGCTTGATGACTATTATTGTACGCAAACTCCATTAAAGGCACATACTTATCCCAACTACCTGAGAACTCCAAAGTACATTCCTGAAGCATGTCTTCAAGAATCTAAATAACTCTTTCTGACTGACCATCGGTCTGAGGGTGAAATGCGGTGCTAAAATTTAACCAAGTACCCAAGGCTGACTGTAATTCCTTCCAAAATTTTGACGTAAACCTCGGATCCCAATCAGACACAATAGAGAGTGGGACTCCATGAAGCCTTACTATTTTATCCACATAGATCTATGCCAACTTATCCATGGAGTAATCTAACCGAACTAGCAAGAAGTGTGCTGATTTAGACAACCGGTCGACTATCACTCACACTGAATCATGTTTGCGCTGTGTCAATGGTAACCCAACTACAAAGTCCACCGTAACATCATCCCACTTCCATTGAGGAATGGGTAAGGGATGCAACAATCCTATTGGAACTTGATGCTCACCTTTCACTTGCTGACACACCAGACATTTCGAAACAAACTCCACTATGTCCTTTTTTATACTCGGCCACCAATAAAACTGCTTAAGGTCTCTGTACATCTTGTTTCCTCCTGGATGCATCGTGAAAACCGACGAATGAGCTTCTTGCAAAAGCTTTCTCTTCACATCACTCACATCAAGCACACACAACCATATCGGAGCACTCCTTCACAATCCATAGAAAGTTCCGTTTGCTTACCATCTCTTGCCATATAAAAGACACGCTGTAATACCAGGTCACTCAACTGTGCATCCACTATCAGTTGTCTCAAACTCGGTCTAACCTTCAGTTGAGCAACTAGTGCACCTTCTGAATCAAATCTCCACATTCCTCTACCCAAAGACAGAGCTGAAACTAATTTCCTACTTAGGGCATCTGCCACTACATTTGCTTTGTCTGGATGATAATCATTAATACAGTCATAATCTTTGAATAACTCCAACCATCTTCATTACCTCAAGTTCAATTCTTTCTGAGTGAGCAGAGATTTCAGACTCTTGTGATCTGTAAAGATCCTGTAAGTTTCCCCATACAAATAGTGCCGCCACACTTTAAGAGCAAACACTACTGCTGCTAACTCCAAATCATGTGTCGGATAGTGCTGTTCATGAGGTTTTAACTGCCTAGAAGCATAGGCTATCACCTTACTGTCCTGCATCAGAACACAGCCCAATCCTATACCTAAGGCATCACTATACATAGTATACTCTTTACCTGAAATGGGTTAAGTACAGGAGCCTTAATCAACATATCTTTCAACTGCTCAAAACTTGCTTGGCACTTATCGGACCACTTGAACTTAACCTCTTTTCTAAGAAGCTGAGTCAAAGGCGAAGCTAACATTGAACATCCCTTGACAAATCGCCTATAATAACCAGCTAAACCCAAAAAACTCCTCACTTCTGCCACAGACTTAGGTGGAAACCAGTTCACAATTGCTTCAACTTTGGATGGATCTACCCGAATACCCTCAGCCGAAACCACATGCCCAAGAAATGTTACCTCTTTTAACCAAAAGTTGCACTTACAAAGCTTAGCATAGAGTTGATGGTCCCTCAACACTTGCAATACCAACCTTAGGTGTTCCTCATGTTCCCTTTTATTCTTGTAATAAACCAAGATGTCATCAATAAACACTACAACAAAATGATCCAAATACTGTCTGAATATCCTGTTCATTAAATCCATGAAAGCTGCGGGCACGTTAGTCAAACCAAATGGCATCACTTAAAATTCATAATGACCATAACATGTCCGAAAAGCCATCTTCGCAACATCCGCATCCTTCACTCTCAACTGATAGTAACCGGACCTCAAGTCTATCTTAGAAAACACTCCAGCTCCTCTCAACTGATCGAAAAGATCCTCAATCTATGGCAACGAATACTTGTTCTTTACCATAACCTTATTAATCTGTCGATAGTCAATACACATTCTCAAGGTACCATCCTTCTTCTTAACAAACAGCACCGGAGCACCCCAAGGCAACACACTTGGTCGAATAAAACTGTAACACCCGGTTCTCTCCCTAGTAGTTTGAGCCATGATTGCCATGTGTATGTGTGCATGTGTGAGTATTTTGCCATATGTTAAGGGTATTTTGGGCAAAATGCATTTTTTGTTTGATTTAATAAAGTGTGGGTGCATATATGTTAGTAGGGTATGTGTGTGTTGGGTTGTGTTAGTGTGTGCATGTGCATATGGTAGTAGTGTGTGAATTATGAGGGTTAGTCTTATGTGTATTATCATGTGTGTTTGTTGGGTATGAGTGGTCAAGTTCCACCAACCATAGAGTGATATGTGGCTAGGGATTTAGGAAAGAGGTATAAATAGAAGAGAGAGAAAAAGGGGACAACCATTCTTGTTGCTTTTCCCGTTTCCTCCTCTTCTCTTCACATCTTCTTCCTCTTTTCTCTTCATTTGTGTGCCCTAGCTTGGATCCAAGTGTTTTGTGGTGGAAATTGATCATTCCTTGAGATTTGATTGGTAAGTTGTTAGTGGGTTTCTTCTTCTTCTTCTTCTTCTTCCCTTGTTCTTGATTTTGTTAGAATGTGTTTTAATTTAGGATTTTGTGTTTGTATGAATTTTGTGTGTTCTTGTTCGTTGAGCCTCCTCGCGATCCCAAGGGAAAAGACAAGGCTAGTGGGAGTGGTGCTCATTGATTTGGAGCATAGGAATTACAGGTTTGGGAATTTGATTGATTTTAATGTACATTTGTGATTTGTGCCTTTGCATGAGATTTCTGGAAGTTTGATGTTTGATGAGGCATATTATAGTGATAATGTTATGGGTATTTAATTTATTTAAGTTATGATGCATGGTTGATAATTTATTGAAGCAAATTTGAAGTTTGATGAATTTTTGCTAAAAATTCTGGGTTTGCGTTCTTGAGAAGCTTGATTATGTTAATGCATGATCTTGATTGTGATGATTGTTAGAAAAGTTGTGTTTTATGTTATTTGTGATGCATGGAAGGTTTATTTGAAGGTAAGATGAGGTTTGGTTTGATTTGGGTCAAAATGGGTTTGATTTTGGAAGTCTAGGTTTTTCCTGCATTTGGCTGGAAAATGGAAGTCGTGATGTTGTCGCGAGCGTGACAAATGGTGAAATCCAGTTTTCACGATAGTTTGCACTGTTGATCGTGAGGTGTTCGACTCATGAATTGGAAACACGACTCGTCAAGCTTTGGCATGCGCGAGTGGTGCAGAAAATCACGCGTCGGCAGGGGAAGCTGAGAGATTCACGGGTTGTGAACCATGTTAATGGGGTTCACGAGTCATGAAATATGTTCATGAGTCGTGAACAACCTTCACGAGTCGTGAAGGTTGTTCAGGACTCGTGCTATCACAACACGACTCGTACGCCCATGCCCCTTCCCTAGCGTAAGGCCTTCCAGCCACTGTCACGAGCGCGACACTGGTCGCGATCATGACAGTGACCCCTGCATGCCCTGTTTTTTCGATTTTGCCCTTTTCTTCTAAAATGACTTTTATATCATTTCTTCATGGGTTTTTACTACTGTATGAGAATAATATGCTTATATATGTGTAATATTATGATTTCTTTGTGATAAATTATATCTTATGCTTCGAGTATGATTTGTATTATGTATGACCTGCAAGAGTCAGTCTAGTGGATAGTTAGGCATGCCTAATAGAGTTATATAGCTGCAGCCCTCAGTTCTATTCTGGACCCTGATCAGGTCCCTGTTTAGCTCCTCGCGAACTTCAATGTGCTTGGATCTTGTTTAAGATCCCCTTTGTAAAATGTTTTGAAAGAGAAAGAAAAATGTGATGTTGATTTTCGATTCGTACCCATAAGGTACCGCCATGTGTTTGATTCGTACCCGTAAGGTACCGCAATGTGTTGCTCGTTATCCACTACTGTGAGTTAACAGGTGTTGTGATTTGTTCTGTTATACTTATGAGAATGTGAATCTGAATGACTATGATTATAAGTTTGTGCATCTGAATGACTCTATTGATGAGCATATGAATCAATTAGTATATGAATGTGATTATGAACCTTTGAATGGTTACGATTGTGATTCATTTAGGATTATATCTCATGATATTCAGCTTATGCCATTATTAATGTGATTTGCCTCGATGACCATTGTGAATGGCCGTCCATATTATTGTTGTTTATTTCCCCTCTAAGGGTTATCGCTTAGCATGGTGTTTCACCTGTGCAAGTGCGAAAGGTGTATAGCTTTTTGGGAGAGTCGCCATCAGTCAAGCCAACACAGTGGGATTGATGATAGGACTTAGCTTCTTTTTGTATTATGATTCTTTTGTAATAGTGAACTCTCTTTGTATTTAGTCTTTTAATCAGCTTCCGCTTTATAACTCTAAAAGTTGTAATTATGTTGGTATCAGAACAATTATGTATTGAATCTTATTCCATCAATGAATGATTAGTTTGGTTTTAAAGTTTTAATTTTCGCTATATATATGTATATTTATATTATGTGAGTGAATGTTTTGTATCATTTTTCTTGGTGACACCCTTGCTCATACAGGTTCTCACTCCCTTGCGGATGGGTTCTCCTACGTATGGGAAGGGGTGTTATAGTTTTTGGCATCAGAGCCTAGTTTAGGCATATTTTGGGTGATTATTGTGTATACATATATGATTAGGACTATGTTGGCTAATGCGGTTGTCTTTGTGTTTGTTTTAGATGGATTCTGATTTTGTTCGTGGGTCGCTTGAGGGGTCCGCTGAAAGTGTGAATCCCCAAGATGTAGATCCTTCAGTGTCTGTTTCGGTTTAAACACCTAGGGTTCAGCTTGAGGCCACAGCCATGCCCTTTGAGGCAATGTTGAAGATTTTTTAGGGCATGGCTCGAGTCTTGGATAAGGTGACCACTCCGAGAGCCCCTTTAGAGAGCATGAGGAGAGCTGGTGCAGAGGATTTCTATGGGACCAGTCTAGATGAGTTTGAGCTTACTGAGAAATGGATTGAGAAAGTGGAGCGAGTGTTTGAGGAGACTAGGTGTCCTCCAGACAGGCAAGTTGAGAGTGTTGTTGCATTGCTTCAGGGGTCTGCCTATGACTGGTGGAAATTGGTTCGTACGCATCCCCAGTTGCCTGACCCGGTCACTTGGGAGTTCTTCGAGAGGGAGTTCACAAATAAGTATGTGATTAGGGAGTATAAGGATGCTAAGTGGGCACAGTTCTTGAGTTTGAAGCAGAGGGCTATGTCAGTTTTCGAATTTGAGAAAGAATTCAACCGTCTTGCCAAGTATGCTCCAGAAGGTGTTTTGACTGAAGAGTTTTGGTGTTGGCATTTTGAGGCCGGTTTGAATGAGTCGCTGAGGGCGATGTTGATTTCTTTGATGAGTACTTCGGGTATTGGGTACTATCAGATAGTGCAAGCAGCAGTGCGGGCTGAAAGATCTGAGTCGGTTCTGAGAGAGAGAGCTCAGAGAAGGAATCCCCCTCGTGGAGGATCATCATCATCTTCGGGTAAGTGGTCAAGGAACCCGCATGATGAGTCTTCTTCAGGTCCGGCTTTGAGAGGCAGGAGGCAAGGTTATGCCATGGGTTCTAGTTCTGGTAGAGGTGGTTCTAGTATTAGGACTGATGTGTTACCTGAGTGTTCTCACTGCAATAGGCGCCATCGGCGTAAGTGTAGGTGGCTCACGGGTGGTTATTTTCGATGTGAGAGCACTGACCACTACTTGGCTAATTGTTTGAGGTTGAGTGAGGTTTTAGGTGATCAGTGTGAGGCTAGCAGAGTTGGATCTAATGCTCCACAAGCTAGTCGTGGTAGAGGCCGAGGTGGTCGGCATAGAGAGGGAGCTCCATCAGAGTCTGTTGATCCTCCTTTGATGGTTCCAGCTAGAGCATATGCCATGAGAGCTCGGGATGAGCAGGATGCCCCGGATGTGATTGCTGGTAAGTTCCTACTCTTTGACACTGAGTTATATGCTCTAATTGACCCTAGTTCCACACACTCATATTTGTGCACGAGTAAGTTATTTGATAAGTTGCATGATGTTAATCAGTTAGATTATGAGGTTTGTGTGACCAGTCCTTTAGGGCATAGTGTCAATGTGAGTAGAGTGCATAGGAATTGTCCTCTTTTAGTTCAGGGTGTTGAGTTCTTTGCTGATTTGATTGAGTTGCCTTTTCGGGAGTTTGATCTGATTTTGGGTATGGATTGGCTTAGTAAGCACCGGGCTGTAGTGGATTATCATAGGAAGGTGGTTGTGTTGCGAGATAGAGATCAGTTTTCGGTAGTGGTTAAAGGTTTGGGTTTGAGTTCTTTGAGTAATGTGATTTTCGCCATGCAAGCTAAGAGGTTTATGAGGAAAGGTTGTGAGGCATTCTTAGCAGTTGTGTTGGATTTTAAGCATGATCAGATTGAGATTGAGGATATCCCAGTTGTTAGAGAGTTTAGTGATGTGTTTCCAAGTGAATTGCCTGGGTTGCCTCCCAAGAGAGCAGTGGAGTTGTCCATACAGATAATGCCGGGTACTTTGCCCATTTTGAAAGCACCTTATTGGATGGCTTCTATAGAGTTGAGGGAACTTAAGACTCAGCTACAAGAGTTATTGGATAAGGGGTTTATTTGACCCAGCATATCTGTGATGCGCGCCGGATCCCCGTAGCCGCCCATGGGACCGCCCGCTTGAGGGTGATCGGGGCATTTGTGGGTCCGTTGACAGCTTGCAATAAATCGTAAGTGCGTCTATGTTGGGCAACAAGGAGGTTTCATGGAGTCGCCACCCAATAGAACATTGGGAAAGTTTCTCTCGTCTCGGAGAGCCTAAAACTGCGCTTAGTATCCATTTTGGGCCAACCAGAGGGGTCTTGGAAGGTAAACCTCTCGCCCTAAGGAGCCTAGGATTAATGTTAAAGTCTCGTGACACAAGAGGTGACTTGGAGGGTAAACGTCTCGCCTCTTTGAGCCCAAAGACGAGAGCTGGGTTCGGGATTTCTCATCTACTTCTACCTCGATTATTTTATGATAAAATTATAATTATCATTAATTCGCTCTCTCTCCACACGATGCAATTGATTGAAGGCGCATTTATCCATTTAAGAGCGTAAGATAAAATAGAATTAAAGCGTAAAAAGCATAAAATAAAATTACAATAATACCAAGGGCAGAATACAACCCTCATTGCAAAGAGTGCAATACATGCATAAAACGGGTTATTCATTTAGATGGGAACGTTGGTTCCAGACTACTTATTATAAAAAGATATAAGATTATTGAATAAGCTTAAATCTTTGTTTGGGATGAAAACCAGGACGTTGGTCCAGTTTTGTTAACCAATGTTTTTATTTGGTAGAAAACATTTATGTGGTGGTTCTTTTTAAGCGCGGTCAAAAATCTTTTATTATTACAGACCACAAACGAATAAAAAGAATAAAATAATAATTACATATTCCAAATAATAAATAATAAATTCATCCTAATTTACCTGTTCCAACCATACTTCTCAGAAGAACCACATGCCTCCCGCATTGCAGTTAAAATAGAAAAATGATATTGGTTAATCGTGAATAAGTAAACAATTGAATAAATAAATAAACAAATGAATGATTGAATAAAGTAAATTGGAAAAATATTTAAAGTTAATAATGGATTAAATTAAATTAAATGATAAATAAATCGATAAATGAATAATTAATTAAACAAATTATTAATGAAATAAATTGATAGTTAATTTAGTGTAATTAATGGATATGCAATATGAATGATAATTATAATAATAAAATAAAAATAATAAGGCTTGCGGTAATATCATAAAATACTAATGCTAAGATATATAAATTAAATAATATTAATAATAATAGCAAGGAAAGTAAAATAAACATGAATTGATTAGTGCTAATAACAATTATAAACAATATAACACCATAATGCATAAATCAAATAAATTAGATAATAATAATGTAAACTAGTAAATTAATTAGTAATAATAATAATACTAAAAACAGAATATTAAATAAACACCATAATAATAACAATAATAATAATAATAATAATAATATTAATAAAAACACATAATAATAATAATAATAATAATATTAATAAACAGAAAAATAAATATTAAATAAAATAATAAAAATAATAAAAACAGAATTATAAATAATAATAATAATAATAAATAAATAAATAATATTATTAATTAATATTAATTAATAATATATTAAAATAAATAAATATAAAATAGGCTCACCGGATTTCCCTCGTCGGAGCGGCCGTTGGAGACACCGCCAACACCGGATGGTAGATCGGAGCGCCGGGAGTCGAACGCCGGTGGTCATGCGCCGGAATGTCGCCGGAATAGGTCGGAAGTCGCGTCGGCAGCGTCCTCTCTTCTCTCGCCGATCTCCTCCATGCCGGCGACTGCGGCTGATCGACGACCACCATCAGCTTCGTCCGGGTCTCCTCTTCACTCCGGCGGGGCGCGTGCGGCGGTTCGGCGCCGTGGCTGGCTGGCGGAGGGCTCGCCTCCTTCCTCTTCCTTTTTTTCTTTTTCTCTTCTCTCCGGCGTCGTGGGTCTATGGCTGCTGTGTGTTTTCCATTGGCCCTCCCTCTCTTTTCTTATTTCTTCTTTTATCTCCTCTTTGATTTCTCTTTTGTTTTCCTTTTCTATTTGCCTTTCTTGCTCTATGTTTCTTTTCTTTTCTCTTCTTTTACCTCTTTGGCTTGTTCTTGGTCTTATGGCCGGCCACCACTCTCTGTTCTTGCTCTTCCTTCTTTTCTATTTCTTTTTCTTTCTTTTTTGTTCCAGCCGAGAGAGAGAGCCCCCCCCCCATTTCCCTTCATTCTTTTCTTCTTATACCCTAAAATTAGGGTTGGTTTTTGGGTCATAATGGTAATTTCCTCCATTTTTTGTTTTTTAATTACTTTAACTTAATTAAATAACACACATTAATTAATTTAAACATTACATATTTTACATCTTAATATAATTAATCTATTTAATATATCATATAATTTATTTAATTAATTAAACACTTCACATATTAACTAATTAATCTTTAATCTTTCATGCATTTTAATTATCTAATTAAACTTACAATATTAATAAATTAAATTAACCCAACATTAATAATTAATTTTTAATTTTATCTACCTAATCTATATTATATATTTTTTCGGAGGGAATTACTAAGGACCCAAAATCACTTTTTGACATTAAACTCGACTCGGGACCCGGTGTCTACAGTTGCCCCCAATTTTGGAGAAGTTAGTGTATAGATATCTAGGTGAGCCAAAATTCAAAGAAGGAAGAGAGAGAATTACATACCTGGGGATGCCGGACCTTACCTTGTTGCGTAGTTACATGTGCCCTTACCGGTCTCGTCTCGACCTGTTTCTGCTGGCCTCGTCTCGACTTGCGCAGCTTTGGTGAGATGTAGTGCTCTCTGACTACAACCTCGATCTGTGGTCTATTCTACCACGAGTGTTCCGCTAGCCTCGTCTCGGCCTGCACGGAGTTTGTGAGATGTAGTGCTTTCTGACTACAACCTCGATCTGTGGTTTATTCTACCACGAGTGTTCCGCTAGCCTCATCTCGGCCTGCACGGAGTTTGTGAGATGTAGTGCTCTCTGACTACAACCTCGATGTGAAGAGCAGTGTTTCTCTAACCGCAGCTTCTGCTTCTGCTGGCCTCGTCTCGGCTCGCGCAGTGTTAAAGAGATGTAGCGCTCTCTGGCTACAAACTCGGTGTGAAGAGCAGTGTTTCTCTAACTGCAGCTTCGACTTCTGCTGGCCTCGTCTTGGCTCGTGCAGTGTTGAGGCGATGTAGCACTCTCTGACTACAACGTCGATCTGTGGTCTATTCTACCACGAGTGTTCCGCTAGCCTCGTCTCGGCCTGCACGGAGTTTGTGAGATGTAGTGCTCTCTGACTACAAACCCGGTGTGAAGAGCAGTGTTTCTCTAACTGCAGCTTCGACTTCTGCTGGCCTCGTCTCGGCTTGCGCAGGGTTGAAGAGATGTAGCGCTCTCTGGCTACAAACTCGGTGTGAAGAGCAGTGTTTCTCTAACTGCAGCTTTGACTTCTGCAGGCCTCATCTCGGCTTGCGCAGGGTTGAAGAGATGTAGCGCTCTCTGGCTACAAACTCGGTGTGAAGAGTAGTGTTTCTCTAACTGCAGCTTCGACTTCTGCTGGCCTCATCTCGGCTTGAGCAGGGTTGAAGAGATGTAGCGCTCTCTGGCTATAAACTCGGTGTGAAGAGCAGTGTTTCTCTAACTACAACTTCGACTTCTGCTGGCCTCGTCTCGGCTTGCGCAGGGTTGAAGAGATGTAGCGCTCTCTGGCTACAAACTCGATGTGATGAGCAGTGTTTCTCTAACTGCAGCTTCGACTTCTGCTGGCCTCGTCTCGGCTTGCGCAGGGTTGAAGAGATGTAGCGCTCTCTGGCTACAAACTCGGCGTGAAGAGCAGTGTTCTCTAACTGCAGCTTTGACTTCTGCTGGCCTCGTCTCGGCTTGCGCAGGGTTGAAGAGATGTAGCGCTCTCTGGCAACAAACTCGGTGTGAAGAGCAGTGTTCTCTAACTGCAGCTTCAACTTCTGCGGTTTGCGCAGGGTTGAAGAGATGTAGCGCTCTCTGGCTACAAACTCGGTGTGAAGAGCAGTGTTCTCTAACTGCGACTGAAGTTCCCCTGCTAACCCCCATCCGATCTGCAAGGTGCATAGCACTCTCTGACTACTGCGCGAACTGCAAGATGTAGCACTCTCTGACTACAATCTCGGTGTGAAAAGCAGTGTTCTCTAACTGCAACTCCGATTGTGAGATGCGGTATTCTCTAACCACAGTCTCGAGGTGAAGAGTAGTATTCTCTAACTACAACTTCGATTGTTGAGAAGCGGTACTCTCTAACCACAATCTCTAGGTGAAGAGCAGTGTTTTTCTAACTGCAGCTTCGATTATTGAGGAGCGGTACTTTCTGACCACAATCTCTAGGTGAAGAGCAGTGTTTTTCTAACCGCAGCTTCAATTGGTGAGAAGCGGTACTTTCTGACCACAATCTCTAGGTGAAGAGTAGTATTCTCTAACTATAACTTCGATTGTTGAGAAGCGGTACTCTCTGACCACAGTCTCTGCTTGTTGGCATTCTCTGGCTAACCCCTCATCCGGCTAGTATAAAGTCTGATCTGCTAACCTCCATTCGACTACAAGGTGTGTAGCACTCTCTAGCTACCGTGTGAACTGTGAGATGTAGCACTCTCTGGCTACAATCTCGGTGTGAAGAGCAGTGTTCTCTAACAGCAACTTCGATTGGTGAAGTTCCCTTGCTAACCCCCATCCGATCTTCAAGGTGCGTAGCACTCTCTAGCTATCGCGTGAACCATGAGATGCAACACTCTCTGGCTACAATCCCGATGTGAAGAGCGGTGTTTTTCTAACCATAGCTTCGATCTGAAGTTCCCTTGCTAACCCCCATCTGATCTACAAGGTGCGTAGCACTCTCTGGCTGCCGCGTGAACCGTGAGATGCAGCACTCTCTGGCTACAATTCTGATGTGAAGAGCGGTGTTTTTCTAACCACAACTTCGATCTGAAGTTCCCTTGCTAACCCCCATCCAATCTGCAAGGTGCGTAGTACTCTCTGGCTGCCGCGTGAACCGTGGGATGCTGCACTCTCTGGCTACAATCCCGATGTGAAGAGCGGTGTTTTTCTAACCACAACTTCGATTGTGAGATGCAGTGTTCTCTAACTGCAACCTTGATTGTGAGATGTAGTGTTCTCTAACTGCAGTTCCGGTTGCGATCTGCTTTATCGTTGATATTTATCTTGAACTATCTTTTTTTCTGCAAAAAAAGAAGACGCAAATTTGTAGGGTAAATTAAAAAGAGATGCGTACCTGTAGCAGCTCCTGCTTTTGTGATTGTTGTCAGTTGACGCTCCCTGGGAGACTTGGATGCTCACCGAGAGGCTTTGATGCTCACTGAGAGCCTTTGATTTTCTAGAAATGAGAGATCGGTTGAAAGAGTTATGTTGCTTGCCCGGTTGCCCCTCGGCACGGCGTGTGTGAACAGGCCCGCTTTTCTGGGTAGTGCCTGATAACGTTGGGCTGAACCCATCATTTGGATCACCTTTAAGCATGAGTTCTATTCGGACCTTTCCCCTGAGTCACGTACATGGTAATATATACGAAATATTGTGTGTGTATGGAAGCATGTGTGCAAAATGTATATATACATTTGAATTCGGATTTTGTACAATTTGTGTGATGTGTGTGAGCGTACATCTTATGATAGAAAAACTTACCTGCTTATCCCCGGCATGACATGCATGAATAGGCTTGCTTCCTACTCAAAAGACTTTCAGATTTCGCCTCCTCATAGGACTTTGAGATCTTTGCTTCCTCAGAGGACTTAAAAATTTTGCCCACTCAGAGGACTTTGAGATTGTGCCTCCTCAAAGGACTTTTAGATTTTGCCTCGCCCCCTCGGAGGACTTAGAAATTTTGCCCACTCAGAGGACTTTGAGATTGTACCTCCTCAAAGGACTTTTAGATTTTGCCTCGCCCCCTCGGAGGACTTAGAAATTTTGTCCCTTCAGGGGACTTTGAGAGGAGTGTTGAGCACCATGTATGCATGGAATGCACGTTAAAAGCTATGCATGCAAACGTTCAAGCATGAGAAATGTATGTAGAGGGATAAGAATCGCTTTTTCAGAGGACTTAGAGAACTGATTGCCCCGGAGAGGACTTTTGTTGATTTGCTTTACCTCTTGAGAGGACTCAGGTTGACTTGCCCCCGGAGAGAATTTTGGTTGATTAAGAATCGCCTTTTCAGAGGCTTGAGAATTGCCTTTTGAGAAGGCTTTGGAAGTTCGCCTTTTGAGAGGGTTTAGAGATTTGCCTCTTGAGAGGGCTTTGGAAGTGTCAGTTTATCGATGTGTGAAGTGTTGATTAAGACTGATGTACACCATCTAGTAGACGAAGGGCATCATGGATGCATGGAAATTATATGGAAAGCTATGCACGTATGATGTGCATGTATGTTATGAATGTAGAATTTAAGCATAGAATTACCTGTATGAAATATTACACATATGCGAATGTGACATTTGACAACTGCAAGGAGTTGTGAAGTGAGTACTGCGCGTACTATGCATGGACTACGAACATGAAATGCATGCCGAGAATTACGCATATGACATATATGCCACGTACATGACTTGTATGCATGTAAAATATTTGCAAATGATCATGAATGAGAAGGATTATGCATGAGAGATATGTGCAAGGAGTTATGTATGCAGAATATATGCAAATAACCATGCATACAAATGATCGTGCATGTGACAAATGTAGAGAGTCATTCATAGGCATAGATGTAAAGAATCGTATGCAAAGATAGGCAGAAGTCATTATATACACGAAGGCTGTATAAAGTAATGGGTGTGTGCGATGTGTGCACCTACAACTATGTGTATGGAACACGTGTAGGAAAAAAATATGTACATGTATGTACTGAATGCATGCGAAAAATGTGAATGCAAGATGTTGGCAAAGGATATGCCCATAAAGAGCCATGTGTGTCAAAAGCACTTATGAAAAAATATTCGCTAAAGCTCTTATGCCAAAAGACATGCGCCAAGAATTCTATATGTGAAACTATTTTATAAGAATGTTTGCTACGGTTATGTGTAAAAAATATTTGCAAAAAGCATATGTACAAGGGATGTTGCTGAGAGTGTACGCAAAGTATCATTTTCATGGGTAGTGATAAGAAATACCCCAAGATTATAAAATGAGTGCAACCTATTAGGTACCTCAAACTCGAGTTTCTATCTGCCTTTGAGCATACTGAATGAGCCACATTCTCAACTGATTCAATCTCAGCAAAAGAATTCGGGAGTCAATCCCAATGAAGGGCAAGAAGATAAACACGTAAGTATCAATGTTTACTAAATCAGCATGTAAATACAAGGCATACGATGCGATCTCTGTGTGTATGTGCAAAGGCCAAAACAGAGTTTTTCATCACTTGAAAGCAAATTCTAATTGCAACTTTGGAGACGAGACTCAACTCGAATGCAAATGCACTCGTGGCTTCCCGCTTGAAGCTCAAGAGACACCATACGCCTCTTCCTACGTACCAAACCTTACTAGAAGGTCATCTCCGCTAGTTAGATAAGGCCAAACCAAGAATCAATAGGTCTTACTTTGGTTGTAACGTTAGGCTCAGGTAGGTGGTTATCAAAGGAGGATCAGGTCACTAGAGAAAAATGGCCGCAGCGTTCATTCGACGGATGGAAGGACCATTCCCAACCCCAATTGTATACTATATAGATACTCTTGAATTTGAATTTGGTAATACTTGATCTCATCAAGCTCAGCATAAAAATTAAGCTAAAAAAAGATAGCTATTGAAACTCATCAAGGGGTATTATCATGAGCTCTACGTTTTTTTTTTATTTTTTCTTCAATTTCGATTTTTTTTCGCTTTTTTTTTTCTTCGAAAGCTCATGTCTCTAACTACACAAAAAGTTATCGATGATTCAAACCCCTTTCCAGAAGTGTAGCCCAAAAATTATCGATGGTTGAAAATTTTCTCAAGGGGTAAACCCATCCTTATCAAGGTGATTATTGGTAGCTCAAAGAATTGTCAAAAATTGAGGCTCTTTTCCCCAAAGTGTAAATCCATTTTAATCGGGACAATTTTTGGTAACCCAAAGAATTATCGATGATCGAAATTTTCTTCTCGACGTGCAGACCCATTCTTATCAGGGTGATTTTTTTGATGGCCCAAAGGATTGCCAATGGTCAAGCCTCAAAGATCATCAATGATTAAAAATCTCTTTCAGAAGTGTAAACCCACTTTTGCTGGGACAATTTTTGATAGCTCAAGAGAATATCGTAATGTGCATCCATCTTTACTAGAGCGGCTTCTAAGGGAAAGCCAAAATCATTTTAGGCGAAAGGTAATTTTAATGTGTGTAACAACAAAACTGGCACGCATTTAGCATACCAAAATAAAGGCTCAAGGGGCTATCAAGCGATTGTGAAATAAGGGTAGGAGATGGTCATTTAAAGACCTATACAAAGAAATAGTTGCCTAAATCATTTTCTAGATTCAGCCTTATCCAGGGGTTGCTTTGATGGGTAATCAGAAAGGTTCTAGTGCTCTTAGTGAGTTTTCATCCAATCCCCTAATTGCAACTAGATTTTTCAGTTTGTTTTCAAAACGGGCCAAAAGTGCTCGGAATTTAGACATTACATGATATAGTCAAATATTTTAACGTGATCTAGCTCTTAAAGACCAAACATATATACCTCTTACTTAATTCAAAGTGGAATGAAACTCAGATTTCTAGAGTTAAGATCAAATCCATTCATAGTTGAGAACTACTTAGGCAGAGTCGAACCGTGAATCAGAGGTACCTTAATGAGGTGCAAACATGTCAACATTTTAGGATACAACTTAACACAAAAATTTTGACTCTATCAAAATACACAAAAATCGTTTAAACAAATAGAGAATTTTTCTTTCTTCCCTTTTTTATAAAATATGCACAAACTATGCGTTAAGAATCATGTATATGTATATGGAATGGCATATGTATATTAGCAATGCGCGTAAGGAACTATATGTGCGAAACATGTATAAAAACATTTGTATAAAAATGCGTACATGAAATATGTGCAAAGATGTGTGGGTGTAAAACACCTGCGAAAAGAAATATGAGTGTGTACACACCGCATGATAAATGATGTGCATGCATAAATTCGCAATGTACATGTATACGATGAAAGCATGAGTACAACCTATGGCACAGTATGGGGATGAATGTTCATGATATATGGTGCATGTGAACATGGCATGATTTAGACAAGATACGAATGCATGATGTAAGGTGAAGACGACCTAGCATGGTAATATGCACCAATGAGTCGCAAGGAGTGGAAAAACTCACATATATAGAAGTGCAAAACATATACAGATAATGCACATGAGATGGGACACAACATAACAATGATTGTGTACAGTGAGCGGAGTATGCGTGCAATACGAGGTATGCAATGAAAGTGCCTGCACGAAACAAATAGCATTCACAAAGTATGCGCATTTACATGGTATGAGCATGCAAGACATGCATTGGTATATACAATGACTAATATGCATGATGAAGAAATTATATGTACATGGCATAATTCATGTATGATAGTACATGTTCATGATATGGTGTACAATGTGAAAAATGCAAGGTATTTTCTGTGTTTGATGTCTAGTCTAATGAAGTATGCTAATGTGTGCACACTATGACATGCCGCAGTATATGTATGTTCCAAGGCACAATGTTAATGTACATGTGTAATGTAAGCATACGGATATGTACATGCTATGACACATGGTGAATGCATTATTTTGATTTGATATTATTTTTTTGCATTTTTTTGTGTCATGGGGACAATATGTCTATACTTGCTATAATGCATGTTAATATGTATATCTGATGATGTATGCTGTATATACAGATAATGGCGCACAATGGATGTCATAAAGAATGTTAATAAGTATGTATTGCGACAAGCATTATTATGTGCATGCATGACAAACGTGTTATATTTATATTCACAAATTATGATACAGGCAATCTTATATACAGAGTGCACGGATTATAAAAAGAATTACACATGAGACAAAATGCATGTGTTTTATTTATTATTATTGCTGTTGTGCATTTTTTAATGATGCTACAAACCGCAAGTATACGGTGTACCGCAATAGTACTTTAGATATCGATCCCACAGGGAACGTGTTACACACTATTACTAATTGATTTTAATCTTGTTTACAATGATCATATATTTGATGGTTGAATTAGAACTACTTAATTTGAACCTAATTTATGTTTATTAGAAGAAGATAAATAGTATATGAATGAAGAACTAAACATAATGAATTTGACCCATCATTTTGATTTACATTTATTCATCTTTCATGCAAGCCAAGTTAGAATAAATTTTTAACTCACTCTCTCGACATGAATTAAAATGCCTAAAACATACAATTAAAATTCTAACTCACAACTTTCATTAATGAATTAGAGGTTTCTAATTACATATTTTAAGAATAAACACTAACTTATAGCAATTATCTCAATATACCAATCTCTTAAATATATCTTAATAATGAAATTCTATTAGATGTCAGATAAAGCAAACTCTCGAATTACTTTAACTTGTAAAGATCAAGCAAAAGATACTAATAGAAATTCTACAATGAAAGACTATTAAAGTAGATGAAAATAGAAATAATCATAACATACAAATTCATTAAAATGATATTCATAAAAATATTGGAGAAGAATTAAAAATAAGAGAATAAGATAGAAGTTCTTCAACCCTTTTTCTCAAACTCTTGCAATAGATTTTCCTTCTCCTTAATCTTCTTCTTCAATACATAAAAACTAACTAAGAAATTAAAACTAAAGGAAATACAGAAAATTGATTAACTAAAATTTCATCTAATATTATTGTCTCTCCTTAATCTACAGTTAAACTACATATTTATAGAATATAATTGAAAGCTGATGTCCCTTGAAGATGTCTCTTGGGAAAGGTTGCACAATTTGGTGAAAATATGTGACTTTTGAAGTGATTTTTGGCTGAAAACCGTCCAACGGTCGTCTCTGTCGCGCTCGCAACGGTGTCGCGATCGCGACAGAACGCGCTTGCCCATTTCTTCCTTCTTTCCTCTCTTCGGTTTACGCTTCCCTCTCTGGCCAGTCACGTCGCGTGACTTCCCATCACGGCGTGATTCTTCTTCGCGTGTGGCGTGACTGGCGCTCACGCCTTGCCTCTTCTCCTCTCCTTTCTCTTCTCTTCTCTTTTCCCTTCTTTTCCTAGCCTCTCTGTGGCGTCACGTCGCGTGACCTTGGCTCACGGCGTGACTCTTCTTCTTTCCTTTCTTTCCTTTCTTTGCTGGCTTCTCTTCTTCAGTCACGTCACGTGACCTTAGCTCACGGCGTGACTCGCCTCTTCTCAGCTTCTTCTTCCTTTCCTCCTTCTTCTACATTCTTCTAGCAAGTCACGTCACGTGACTCATAGTCACGGCGTGATCAGTTCCTCTCTCACGATCATCTCATTCTATTAACTTCTTCATTTGCTCTTTTCTTCATTTTTCACCTACAAATGACAGTAAACACACAAACTAACAGACTAATACTAATATACATAAACTAACAAATATAACATCAAATATTCACTTAATTATATAATTAATTAATTAAACTCATACTAAAGGTATACTTAATTATACATTAATTAAGCTCCTATCAAATTCCCCCACACTTGAACCTTGCTTGTCCCCAAGCAAGATCAAAGAAATAAGAAAATTTAATAACCAGTAAAAATTACTACAAAACACTGTTATTTAGCACAGGTAATAGAATTGAAAAGAACCAAAATATCTCATACACTCATAATAAAATCAGTAAGTCAAAATTTAAGAGTATGCATCCCAAATTCAACAAATTACTAATCTTTACTAATGCCAACATAAAGAGTATGAAGTCTCAAAAACTAAACATGAACTAAAGAAAGAAAATTAATCATAAAGTTAAAATTCTCAATCAACTAGCTGCATTTAGGACATTTTAAGCTCACTTACCCTTAATCCAATCTCATGGCATTTTTAGATTTTGCTTTTTCTTTTTCTTTGATTTTTCTTTTTGATATCTAGCAAGAGAAAGTATATGGGTGCGTTTTACGCTCCATCCCATATTTTTGACAATTTTTGATATATATCTTGCTTTTCTTTTTTTTTTTATGACTTTAGTGGGTGCATTTTATGCTCCATCCCACTTTTAACTTTTCTTTTTATTCTTTCAAGTCCTCATCCATTATTGAAAAGAAATAAGGTAAGTATTATGGCTATAGTTTCCTTAAACAACTAGAAATTGAAAATTATAAACTAAATGAGTAAATTCTAACTTTAAAAATATGGTTAGTTAGAAAGACTAAATAATCTATAATGTTGAAATAAGTAAAACAAAATAACTTGAAAAACTTAAAATACATGCTAAAAATTTTTGAAAAACTGATAAAAAATGAGCATAAAAAATAAATGTCTTAACAACCTATACAATATACCAAATAAACAATGCTTCATAATAAAGTTTACTTAAAAAGCCTAATTGAAATATAAAAACACACAAACAAAAACAATCATTCAATTTACATACATAATACCTACACAAACTCACAAACACAATCACAAACATCACAACACACAACAAAGTCACTCCCCCACACTTAGAACCAACATTGTCCTCAATGTGTAGGAATGACACACAAAAACAATAAAAAGAAACAAATAACATGAAAAGAAAGAAAACTCCCCTATCATGGTGATGGTGGAGGTGAAGGAACCCGAAACCCAACTTGTGTTATGAAGTTGTCAAATTTGTACTCCAACCTTCTTTGTCTTCTAGCTAAAATGGTTTGTTGATCTTGTATATGGTGCAAGTTGCTAAGAATTTGATCAAACATTTCTGGCATATTTTGGCTAGATGAACCAACTTCAGGAGCAACAGCTGCAGCAGGTGGAATATCTGCCATCTCCTCATCTTCACTTGCCTCCTCCTCACCTTCTTCATCTTGTTCCTCAACTGGTGGCGCAGCATTTCCAGTAATATCCCTCCAACATGATCGAGCACGTGCCGGAATTTCCTGAAAATTATTGCCAACAACCTCTCCACGAACTAACATAGTCTTATTAAAATAATGGCAAGGAAAAACTCTATAATAGGCATCAAGATCAACATTTAAATTAGTTGCAATACTAGAAATAACATGCCCATGTGTTAAAGGCGAATCATGCTTATGTACACATTGCAACAATTGACTTACTATCCAAAAAGGCCAACATACGTCCTTGCGTTTATGTACACACCACATCAAAAACAATTCATTATATGAAACTCTATTGAATTCGGACCTATTAAAAACCAAAGAAGCTAAAATCCTATGCAAAATCCAATATCTTAAATCTTTAATAAACATGGATTTAGCATCCCTAGCTCTATAACGAGTTTGCAAATCAGTCAAAAATGTCCAAAATTCATGAGGCTTAAAAGATTTAGGTGGCTCGGTCAAACCAGCTTGAGAAAATCGAAATATCCTATTCATCATAAAATATGTCAAAGTGTAAGGTATTCCAGCCATCCTAAAGTCTAACCAATTCTCATTATCATCATTCTTTTTTAATGTGGTATAGAATTCTAAAACTAAATCAGGACGCACATTTTCATGCATAGAAGCAAATTTAAACAACCCACATACCCTTAACATATCATTAACTACTTCTAACATACCAATTTGATTAAGTAAAGAGTCAGGAAAAAACTTACAGTGCATCAAATGCCTATTACGAAGTAGTAAATACTTACTACCTTCGTCTACAGAGAAAATGGGAAATAGAGCACCATAATGAGAAGCAATGTTCACCACTTCAACTTCCTGCTCTTCTGGTTCAGTTCGGAAAACAGTTGGGTTCTTTGTCCTTACCATTCTTGCTTGTTTGGGTAAACAGACAAGGACAACTAAAGAAAAGTAAATCTGAAGACAAATGAAAAAAATTAACAAAACAAAATACACTAAAGAAAAACAGAATAGATAAACGAAACAGGAATGTAAATGGAGAATAACTATAAACAAATGTGTTCTAGTGATGCATATATGCAACCGAAATACACTAAAGGAAAATGCAAATAGACAGAAGAAAAAGAAACAGAAACAGATATGAAACAGATAATAAACTTATAGCAAAATGCAACTCTGTTATTGAAGAAAAATGCCGAAATGTAATGTGCTAGGGTAAAGAAGAAAAGAAAAATGAAAAAATGGAGACAAACCTGCAAATCAAGTGAAAATCCCGAAATCCCTAAGTTATTGAAGAAAAGAAAAGAAAAGAAAATAGAAATGGATTGCGGGTATGTAACAGATAGAAAAGAGACAAATATAGAATGATGGAATTTTAAAACTAGAAAAACGAAATGGCAACAGAAGATGAAAGGTTGAAGAAGAAACAAAATAAGAAAAGTGGCGTGACCTGTGTTAGAGAAAGTAAAAGAACAGTGAAATGAAATAGAAGAGGAAATAAAATGAGGGGTCACGACTTTTAGGGTTTTAAAAATTAGAGTTCCCGCTTTTAAATTTTTTAGTTTCCTGTGTTTTAATGCTTAATTGGAAAATTAAGTTAATGTAATTGAATTTAATAATCTAAATCAGAAAAGAAAATAAAATAAAACCAAATAATAAAAAAAATAATAAGTGAAATCAGAAAATAAAGAAAACATTTAAAACTTACCTGAGTCTGCACTTAACGCATCACGTCGTGAGGCAAAGTCACGACGCGTGACGCTCTCCACATACCTGGGCGAATTCCACTCAAGCGAAAACCAAAGAGCGTCACGTCGCGTGAAGGTACATCACGCCGTGACGCTTCGGCCTTACCTGGGCGAAGTCCCTCCATCACGCGACGTGAGGAAATGTCACGCCGTGACACTCTGCAGAAATGGCTTCCTTTTTGCTTCATCGCCTTCTATCGCGATCTCGATACTTGCCGCGATCGCGACAGAAGCCAACGTCTTCATAAAATTTTTATTTTCTTAATTTTTTCTTCTTCTTTTTTTTATTTATTTATTTTTTTAATATATTTATTAAACAAATCTAATCTTACTAAATTAGCTGTAAAATAAAATAAATACGTTAATAACATGAAAATCTAGAATACAAAAATAAACTATATAAACAAATTTAAAACAAAGTACAAAAACATAAATAAAAACAATATAACTAAGTAACCTAAATAAAAGAAATAGACAAATCATGGCTTAATATTCTCCCTAGGATTTTCCTCAGTATTGCTTGGAAGGCATCCTAGATTCCTAGAAGGTAAAGAATTTGCAAGTTGGCCTATTTGAACCTCAAGATTATGAATAGAGGCTGCATGATTTTTAGTGATTTGATCAATTTTTGCCTCAAGTTTCTTTTGGCTTTCATCTTGAAAATTCATCTTATAATTAATTTCCTCAATAAACTTATCAAGTTTTCCTTCAAAAGCACCAAACCTATCTTGTGGTTGTTGATATCCTACTCCCCTATTTTGGTTATTAACATTATTATTCCCCCATGAAAGGTTAGGATGGTTTCTCCAACCAGAATTATAGGTATTAGAATAAGGATTTCCACGACCTTGGCTTTGAACAAAATTAACTTGCTCTTTATTAGCTATGCCTAAAGTGCAATTACCACTATCATGCCCATTTTGACCACACACATTGCATGCATTTGATACATTACCTCCCATGCCTAGGCTATTAACTCTATGAGTTAAAGCCTCAACTTGAGCTTGTAATGCAACCATAGAATCAACTGAATGTATCCCCCTAACATTAGAATTATTATACTCTCTTACTCTTTCAGGAGGCCACATACAGTTATTCATTGCCATTTCTTCCAAAAGCTCATATGCTGCATCAATTGTTTTTCTCATTAAAGATCCACCAGCAGCAGCATCAATAGTACCTCTTGTGGTTGGATTTACACCATTATAGAATGTTTGCATCAACAACTCTCTTGGCAAATTATGATGTGGACACATCCTTTGCAATTCTTTGAATCTTTCCCAAGCCTCATATAATGATTCATTTTCATTTTGAACAAATGTAGTAATATCCTTTATGATTTTTGCAGTTTTTGCCAAGGGAAAATATTTTGATAAGAATGCTTGGGCCAATTGGTCCCAAGTAGTTATAGAACCCCTTGTCAAAGAATTCAACCAAGCCTTTGCTTTATCCTTTAATGTAAATGGAAAAAGCCTAAGCTTGATTGCATCATTTGAAACCCCATTAATCTTAAAGGTATCACAAATTTCAAGGAAATTGGCCAAATGAGCATTTGGATCCTCATTTGCCAAACCATAAAATTGTATACTATTTTGAATCATTTACAATAATGAAGGCTTAATTTCAAATTGATTGGCATTTACCGTTGGTCTTACCACTCCTTGTTGAGCACCACTCAAAGCAGGTGTGGCAAAGTCCATCAATCTTGGTGGATTTTCATCAGCCATGATAATTGATCTTCTATTTTTGTTCTTCTTTTTATTTGACTTCCGGTTACTCAATAAAAACCTCTCAATTTCAGGATTTAAAGGCTCAAGCTCTTCTAAAGAACTCCTTGTACTAGGCATGAACTTCTAAAATCCTGTAAAACAAAACACAAAATTAATTTAACATACAAACAAATTAAAACAAAACAAAATATTGTAATCCAAAATCATAAATCAATTTTTATAATGGCAAACAACCGTTTCCCCGGCAACGGCGCCAAAAACTTGTTGTGCATTTTTTAATGATGCTACAAACCGCAAGTATACGGTGTACCGCAATAGTACTTTAGATATCGATCCCACAGGGAACGTGTTACACACTATTACTAATTGATTTTAATCTTGTTTACAATGATCATATATTTGATGGTTGAATTAGAACTACTTAATTTGAACCTAATTTATGTTTATTAGAAGAAGATAAATAGTATATGAATGAAGAACTAAACATAATGAATTTGACCCATCATTTTGATTTACATTTATTCATCTTTCATGCAAGCCAAGTTAGAATAAATTTTTAACTCACTCTCTCGACATGAATTAAAATGCCTAAAACATACAATTAAAATTCTAACTCACAACTTTCATTAATGAATTAGAGGTTTCTAATTACATATTTTAAGAATAAACACTAACTTATAGCAATTATCTCAATATACCAATCTCTTAAATATATCTTAATAATGAAATTCTATTAGATGTCAGATAAAGCAAACTCTCGAATTACTTTAACTTGTAAAGATCAAGCAAAAGATACTAATAGAAATTCTACAATGAAAGACTATTAAAGTAGATGAAAATAGAAATAATCATAACATACAAATTCATTAAAATGATATTCATAAAAATATTGGAGAAGAATTAAAAATAAGAGAATAAGATAGAAGTTCTTCAACCCTTTTTCTCAAACTCTTGCAATAGATTTTCCTTCTCCTTAATCTTCTTCTTCAATACATAAAAACTAACTAAGAAATTAAAACTAAAGGAAATACAGAAAATTGATTAACTAAAATTTCATCTAATATTATTGTCTCTCCTTAATCTACAGTTAAACTACATATTTATAGAATATAATTGAAAGCTGATGTCCCTTGAAGATGTCTCTTGGGAAAGGTTGCACAATTTGGTGAAAATATGTGACTTTTGAAGTGATTTTTGGCTGAAAACCGTCCAACGGTCGTCTCTGTCGCGCTCGCAACGGTGTCGCGATCGCGACAGAACGCGCTTGCCCATTTCTTCCTTCTTTCCTCTCTTCGGTTTACGCTTCCCTCTCTGGCCAGTCACGTCGCGTGACTTCCCATCACGGCGTGATTCTTCTTCGCGTGTGGCGTGACTGGCGCTCACGCCTCGCCTCTTCTCCTCTCCTTTCTCTTCTCTTCTCTTTTCCCTTCTTTTCCTAGCCTCTCTGTGGCGTCACGTCGCGTGACCTTGGCTCACGGCGTGACTCTTCTTCTTTCTTCTTCTTTCCTTTCTTTCCTTTCTTTGCTGGCTTCTCTTCTTCAGTCACGTCACGTGACCTTAGCTCACGGCGTGACTCGCCTCTTCTCAGCTTCTTCTTCCTTTCCTCCTTCTTCTACATTCTTCTAGCAAGTCACGTCACGTGACTCATAGTCACGGCGTGATCAGTTCCTCTCTCACGATCATCTCATTCTATTAACTTCTTCATCTGCTCTTTTCTTCATTTTTCACCTACAAATGACAGTAAACACACAAACTATCAGACTAATACTAATATACATAAACTAACAAATATAACATCAAATATTCACTTAATTATATAATTAATTAATTAAACTCATACTAAAGGTATACTTAATTATACATTAATTAAGCTCCTATCAATTGCTCATAAACTCATCAGTCAGAAGGTTCCGCTCTTCCTTGACTCTCCTATCCAGCCCATGATACCTGTCTACCGCCGAACCTACTAAATTGAAGCAAGAATACTTCACTTTTCGCTTCCTACTTAGCCCCGCGCCCTTCATCGCTAAAGTGTATTGCTTGATATGGGCAGAAGGGTCTGAAGTAGCATCCATCTTCGGTAGCTCAGGCATTTTAAATCTCTGATGCAACAATTCCTCATTTCTTGAATCTCTGTCCTCGGGATTGATTTCCTTCCCAACTGATGGCAAAAATATTCAAATTGTTGGAATAATGCATGGATGATAATATACAATGCGTGAGCATAAACAACCACATGCAAGCAAGTAAAACCTTCCAACCTTATTACCCCCACACACGAGGTCGTGCGGTCTCTTTCCTAGGCGGGGTTGACCCATGGGTTAACAGGGAACCCAATAGGCGCGTATAGTGCACGGTGAAAAAAAACCGGCAGTATAACCTCCCTTAAGTAATGCACAAGCGCATGGATTATGATCATCACGTATTTAAGTAGTCCGAATAAATTGACATGGACCTATCGAGGCATGAAAGCCTTTGATTAAGTGATCAGTCAAATTATCTGGATTTGTCCAATACATATTGATCCATATAACAAGCAAGGTATTATGGTTCATACCACCTAGGGAAAATATCTATGTCCATTACATGGGCTTTGGTGCAAGGTGATGATATTTTAAGGCTACCCAAGCATGGTCCCTGCCAACAGGTCTAGCTCATCACGAGCGTAATGGCTGATCGGGTCACCATTTGATATACCATTTGATGGCATGAGACTTGGGCTAGTGATTATCCTTAACACTTCCCTAAATTGAGTGAAAATAGGGTCGTGCTTCAGGAACGCACCGAGGCTAATAGAGGGACCAAACTAGCATATTCTAAAGCTCTAATGGAATGTAATGCAAATTTGAAAGAAAGCAAATTTATGAATTAAATTTTAACCATAAATGTTAAACGAGATATTTTCAAATTGAAATCTCGAACCATATCGTCCCCAGCGGAGTCTCCACTGTGACGCGCGCCGGATCCCCGCGGCCGCCCATGGGACCGCCCGCTTGAGGGCGATCGGGGCATTTGTGGGTCCGTTGACAGCTTGCAATAAATCGCAAGTGCGTCTATGTTGGGCAATAAGGAGGTTTCATGGATTCGCCACCCAATAGAACATTGGGAAAGTTTCTCTCGCCTCGGAGAGCCTAAGACTGCGCTTAGTATCCATTTTGGGCCAACCAGAGGGGTCTTGGAAGGTAAACCTCTCGCCCTAAGGAGCGTAGGATTAACCCTAAAGTCTCGTGACACAAGAGGTGTCTTGTAGGGTAAACCTCTCGCCTCTTTGAGCCCAAAGACCAGAGCTGGGTTCGGGATTTCTCATCTATTTCTACCTCGATTATTTTATGATCAAATTTTAATTATCATTAATTCGCTCTCTCCACACGATGAAATTGATTGAAGGCGCATTTATCCATTTAAGAGCGTAAGATAAAATAGAATTAAAGCGTAAAAAGCATAAAATAAAATTACAATAATACTAAGGGCAGAATACAACCCTCATTACAAAGAGTGCAATACGTGCATAAAACGGGTTATTCATTTAGATGGGAACGTTGGTTCCAGACTACTTATTATAAAAAGATATAAGATTATTGAATAAGCTTAAATCTTTGTTTGGGATGAAAACCAGGACGTTGGTCCAGTTTTGTTAACCAATGTTTTTATTTGGTAGAAAACATTTGTGTGGTGGTTCTTTTTAAGCGCGGTCGAAAATCTTTTATTATTACAGACCATAAACGAATAAAAAGAATAAAATAATAATTACATATTCCAAATAATAAATAATAAATTCATCCTAATTTACCTGTTCCGACCATACTTCTCAGAAGAACCACATGCCTCCCGCATTGCAGTTAAAATAGAAAAATGATATTGGTTAATTGTGAATAAGTAAACAATTGAATAAATAAATAAACAAATGAATGATTGAATAAAGTAAATTGGAAAAATAATTAAAGTTAATAATGGATTAAATTAAATTAAATGATAAATAAATCAATAAATGAATAATTAATTAAACAAATTATTAATGAAATAAATTGATAGTTAATTTAGTGTAATTAATGGATATGCAATATGAATGATAATTATAATAATAAAATAAAAATAATAAGGCTTGCGGTAATATCATAAAATACTAATGCTAAGATATATAAATTAAATAATATTAATAATAATAGCAAGGAAAGTAAAATAAACATGAATTGATTAGTGCTAATAACAATTATAAACAATATAACACCATAATGCATAAATCAAATAAATTAGATAATAATAATGTAAACTAGTAAATTAATTAGTAATAATAATAGTACTAAAAACAGAATATTAAATAAACACCATAATAACAATAATAATAATAATAATAATAATAATAATAATAATATTAATAAAAACACAAAATAATAAATAAACATAAACATAAACATAATAATAATAATAATAATAATAATAATAATAATAATAATAATAATAATAATAATAATATTAATAAATAGAAAAATAAATATTAAATAAAATAATAAAAATAATAAAAACAGAATTATAAATAATAATAATAATAATAATAATAATAATAAATAAATAAATAATAATATTAATTAATATTAATTAATAATATATTAAAATAAATAAATATAAAATAGGCTCACCGGATTTCCCTCGCCGGAGGCTCGTCGGAGCGGCCGTTGGAGACACCGCCAACACCGGATGGTAGATCGGAGCATCGGTAGTCGAACGCCGGTGGTCACGCGCCGGAATGTCGCCGGAATAGGTCGAAAGTCGCATCGGCAGCGTCCTCTCTTCTCTCGCCGTTCTCCTCCACGCCGGCGACTGCGGCTGATCGGCGACCACCATCAGCTTCGTCCGGGTCTCCTCTTCACTCCGGCGGGGCGCGTGCGGCGGTTCGGCACCGTGGTTGGCCGACGGAGGGCTCGCCTCCTTCCTCTTCCTTTTTTTCTTTTTCTCTTCTCTCCGGCGTCGTGGGTCTATGGCTGCTGTGTGTTTTCCGTTGGCCCTCCCTCTCTTTTCTTATTTCTTCTTTTATCTCCTCTTTGATTTCTCTTTTGTTTTCCTTTTCTATTTGCCTTTATTGCTCTCTGTTTCTTTTCTTTTCTTTTTCTTTTACCTCTTTGGCTTGTTCTTGGTCTTATGGCCGGCCACCACTCTCTGTTCTTGCTCTCCCTTCTTTTCTATGCATCCTGGTCTTTACTATGCATCCTGGTAGTGAGAAGATGTACCGGGACATGAAGCAATTCTACTGGTGGTCTGGGATAAAGAGAGACATTGTGGAATTTGTGGCGAAGTTTTTAAAGTGTCAGCAGGTAAAGGCTGGGCATCAAGTCCCTTCGGGATTGCTCACTCCTTTATCCGTTCCTATGTGGAAATGGGATGATATCGCCATGGATTTTGTGTCGGGTTTGCCAGTGACTCAGAGGAAGCATGATTCAGTGTGGGTTGTTGTGGATCGGCTTACGAAGTTAGCTCATTTTGTGCCGGTTAGAGTGGACTACTCGATGGATAAGTTGGCCAGTGTGTATGTGGATGACATAGTTTGACTGCATGGTGTGCCGTTGTCGATAGTGTCAGATCGGGATCCAAGGTTCACATATAAGTTCTGGAAGGAATTGTAGAGAGCTTTGGGTACCAAGTTGAATTTCAGCACAGCATTTCATCCTCAATCAGACGGTTAGTCTGAGCGAGTTATCCAAATTTTAGAGGATATGCTTTGGGCTTGTACTTTGGATTTTTCTAGCAGTTGGGACAAGTATGTGCGGCTTATGGAGTTTGCCTACAATAATAGTTTTCAGTCCAGCATAGGGATGCCACCATTTGGAGCTTTGTATGGTCGACTGTGCAGGACTCCGGTTTGCTGGACAGAGTTAACTGAGCGATCTTTTATTGGGCCAGAGATGATTAGGGATACCGAAGAGAAGATCAGAGTGGTGCAGCAAAACCTGAAGGTGGCTAAGGATAGACAGAGATCCTATGCCAATCTGAAGAGAAAGGATTTTCGGTTTGAGGTCGGGGACAAAGTTTTCCTTAAGGTTTCACCTTGGAGGAAAGTATTGCGGTTTGGCAAGAAAAGTAAACTTAGCCCTCGGTTCATTGGGCCTTTTGAGATTTTGGAGAGAGTTGGTCCGGTAGGCTATAGGTTGGCTTTACCGATGGAGTTGGCTAAGATGCATGATGTTTTCCATGTCTCCATGCTTCGTCGATATAGATCGGATCTATCGCATGTGTTGTCAGTTCAAGACGTTCGAATTCAACCGGATTACTCCTAGGATGAAGAGACGAAGGCTATTTTAGCTCGAGAAGTGAGACAGTTGAGAAGCAAGCAAGTCCCTCTGGTCAAGGTTCTTTGGTAACATCACGGAGTTGAGGAAGCGACTTGGAAACCAGAGGCGATGATGAGGATTCAGTATCCACAGTTGTTCAGTTCAGGTGAGAATTTCGAGGATAAAATTCTTGTTAGTAGGGGAGAGTTGTAACACCCCGTTCTCCCCCTAGTAGTTTGAGCCATGATTGCCATGTGTATGTGTGCATGTGGGAGTGTTTTGGCATGTATTAAGGGTATTTTGGGCAAAATGCATGTTTTGTGGGCTTTAATAAAGTGTGGGTGCATATATATTAGTACGGTGTGTGTGTGTGTTGGGTTGTGTTAGTGTGTGCATGTGCATATGGTAGTAGTGTGTGAATTATGAGGGTTAGTCTTGTGTGTAGTATCATGTGTGTTTGTTGGGCATGAGTGGTCAAGTTCCACCAACCATAGAGTGACATGTGGCTAGGGATTTAGGAAAGAGGTTGTGACGCGCCCGAACCCCACTCACGATCCGGATGGCCCTCAGAAATCCGCTTTTAGGACCCGAGACCGGATGGAGGTTCATTAAAACTCGTGAAAGCTGATCGCTTCGCAATGGACAAAAATATATCCAAACCCATTGTTGGCAATCAACTTACGAGAGCGTCTATTGGGTTATCATAAGGCAGGATCACGGAGTCGCCACCCGATAGAACATCGGGAAATAAATCTAACCTTATGAGGCCCAAAACCAGAGAGAGTTCGGGACCTCACTCTTATTCATACCTTTGGTTAATATTATGTAAAAGGGTTTTTGGGATCAATTATTTTATCTCTCTTCTCACACGAGTTATGCCATAAATTAAAGCGCATTCAAACAAGTAAAAAATAATAAAATAACAAATAAAGCGATAAATAAAATATATTTACAGTTATCCAGAAATAAATATAAAATCATAAAAGGAAGATATAATAATAAGAATACATACATAAACCGGGCTATTTATTTAGGTGGAAACATTGGTTTCCAACTACTTGTTTTATAAAAAGTATAAAATTCTTGAATCAATTTAAATCTTTTGGTTTTGGAATGAAAACGTGGACATTGGTCCAGTTTTATTGACAAATTTCATTTTGTAGAAAACATTTGTGTGGTGATTCTTTTTAATGCGGTCGAAAAATCATTTGTTATTACAGACCACAAGCGAATAAAATAAAACAAAATAATAATTACATATTTCATAATAATAAATAAATCCTAATCTACTCACCTCGACCGTGCTCCTTGGACGAGCCATGTGCCGCTCGTGGTTACAATCATGACATAAAATTAATATTGGTTAATAATGAATAAATAAATAATTGAATAAATAAATAAACAAATAAATAGTTGAATAAAGTAAATTGAGAAAAATAATAAAGGTCAATAATGGATTAAATTAAATTAAGTGATAAATAAATAAATTAATAAATTAATTAATTAAATAAATAGAGAATTAATGAATATAAAAACACAAATGGCAATTATAATGATCAATAACAATAAAAATAATGATGCTAATAAAAATACCATAAAATGATAATAATGATAATAATAAATAATAAATAAACATAAAATGACAATAATAGATAGGTAAAATAATAATAATAATATAAAATAAATAATGATATTAATAGCAATGATATAATATAATAATAATAATAATAATGCTGTAAAATAATATAATAATAATGACCATGACAATATTAATTAAAGCAATAAAATAATAACATCAACAATAATAAACATAGTAATAATATTAACACAATCCTAATAATAATAATAATGACATTAAAATAATAATAACTAACCACAATAATAATAATAATAATAATAATAATAATAATAATAATAATAATAATAATAATAATAATAATAATAACAATAATAACAACAATATGACATCAACAAACATAAAATAAACATATAATACTAATAATGGTAAAAACAGAATAATAATAATAATAATAATAATAATAATAATAATAATAATAATAATAATAATAATAAAAATAAACAGAATGTTAAATAATTACAAATAATAATAATAATAATAATAATAATAATAATAATAATAATAATAACGGAATATTAATAATAATGAATAAGTAATAATAATAATAATAATAATAATAATACAGAAAATAATAATAATAATAATAATAATAATAATAATAATAATAATAATAATAATAATAATAATAATAACAACAACAACAACAACAACAACATAACACAAAATACTAATAATAAACAAACATAACAATTAATTAACAATAACCCAATAATAATAATAATAATAATAATAATAATAATAATAATAATAATAATAATAATAATAATAATAATAATAATAATAAAACAGAAATTAAATAAATATATAATAATAATAATAATAATAATAATAATAATAATAATGATAATAATAATAATAATAATAATAATAATAATAATAATAATAATAATAATAATAATAATAATAATAATGATAATAATATACACAATAATTAATAAATGTATAATAATAAAAATTATAATAATAATAATAATAATAATAACAAAATAACATTAATAATAATAATAATAATAATAATAATAATATACAGAATAATTAATAAATATGATAATAATAAATATAAAACATAATATTACATAATAATAACAAATAAATACCAATAATAATAATAATAATAATAATAAAATAAATGAAATAAACCTCCCTTACCGGTTTTTCGCCGCCGGAGCCTCCGTGGGTGGCCGGTGATGAGCACCTCCCTCACCGGCGGATAGATCGCCACCCGAGGAACCCGCCGGAGTTGGTCACGCGCCGGAAGGAAGTCGGTCTTCGCCGAAAATCGCGTCGGAGCGTTGCGGGCTTCTCCTCGCCGATCTCCTCCACGCGCCGTCTGCCGGAGTCCGATGGAGGAACGGTGGCGTCGCCTGAATCGTTCGGCTGTGGTGGTTCTCCCGGTGTGGCGCGTGCGGCGATCGGCGGCCGCGGCTGGCCGGCGGAGGCATCGCCTCCTCCTCCCCCCTTTTTTTCTTTTCCTTCTTCTCTCCGGCGTACCTGGTCTGTGCTCCGTTTGGCCACCCCTGGCTGTCCCTCTCTTCTTATTTCCTATTTCCCTTTTATTTCTTTGCTTCTACTTTCTTTTGTTTTCCTTTCTATTCTTTTTTTGCTTTTCTATTTTTGGTTTCCTGGGTTCTTCTTGCTCTCTCTTTATTTTCTTGTGTTTCTATGGCCGGCCACCTCTTGCTCTCTCTGTATCTTTCTTTTCTCTTTTCTTTTCTTTTTTTTTTTTGTTCCAGCCGAATGAGAGAGCCCCCCCGTTTCTCTTTGCTCATTCTTTTCCCTTTATACCCTAAAATTAGGGCTAATTGGCACAATGGTCATTTCCTCCACTCAATTATTTCCCTCCTTTTCCTTAAATTAATTTAACTTAATTCAAATAACACACACATTAATTAATTAAACATACATATTAATTAAACATTACACTAATTAATCCATTTAATTATTATATATATATTTTATCTAATTAATTACACACTTCAACTTTAATTTTACATGCATTTTAATTAACACAATAATATTAACCACTTAATTAGCTAACAAGATCAACTAACTAATTACCTAATTTCACACACACATATTTATATATATATATTTTTTATATTTTTTATATTTTTTATTTTTTATTTATATATATATATTTTTTTATTTTATTTTTTTTTTCCGGAGGGGATAATCAAGGATCAAAAATCACCATTTTCGTTTTATGCAGGGGTTCGGGACCCGGTGTCTACAGTTGCCCCCAATTTTGGAGAAGCTAGTGCATAGACATCTAGGTGAGCCAAAATTCAAAGAGGAAGAGAGAGGGGATTACATACCTGTGGCAGAGAACTTGCCTTCTTGCCGAGAAGTGATGATGTGGTGAATGCGTCGAGTCTGCTACAGACTTACAAAACGCAGGGTTGCTCTCTTGAGCTGCGCTGAGTCTACTCCAGACTTACAAAGTGCTGATGTTCTGAAATTTGCCTACTCAGGGATCTTCAAGATTTGCCTCCTTAGAGGACTTCGGGATTTTACCTCCTTAGAGGTCTTTAGGATTCTGCCTCCTCAGAGGACTTTGAGGTTTTGCCTCCTCATAGGACTTGAAGGTAATACTCCGAAGAGACTGAGAATGCCTTTAAAGAAGGACTTAAGGATAATGCTCCGAAGAGACTGAGAATGCCTTTAACGAAGGACTTAAGGATAATTAATTTGCCTTTAAAGAAGGACTTAAGGATAATGCTCCGTAGAGACTGAGAATGCCTTTAACGAAGGACTTAAGGATAATGGTCCGAAGAGACTGAGAATGCCTTTAACGAAGGACTTACAGATAATGCTCCGAAGAGACTGAGAATCCCTTTAAAGAAGGACTTACAGATAATGCTCCGAGGAGACTGAGAATGCCTTTAAAGACTTAAAGAGAATGCCTTTAAAGAAGGACTTAAGGATAATTAATTTGCCTTTAAAGAAGGACTTAAGGATAATGCTCCGAAGAGACTGAGAATGCCTTTAACGAAGGACTTAAGGATAATGCTCCGAAGAGACTGAGAATTCCTTTAACGAAGGACTTACAGATAATGCTCCGAAGAGACTGAGAATGCCTTTAAAGAAGGACTTACAGATAATGCTCCAAGGAGACTGAGAATGCCTTTAAAGAAGGACTTAAAGAGAATGCCTTTAAAGAAGGACTTAAGGATAATGCTCCGAAGAGACTGAGAATGCCTTTAAAGAAGGACTTAAGGATAATGCTCCGAAGAGACTGAGAATGCCTTTAAAGAAGGACTTAAGGATAATGAATTTGCCTTTAAAGACGGACTTAAGGATAATGATCCGAAGAGACTGAGAATGCCTTTAAAGAAGGACTTAAGGATAATGAATTTGCCTTTAAAGAAGGACTTAAGGATAATGAATTTGCCTTTAAAGAAGGACTTAAGGATAATGCTCCGAAGAGACTGAGAATGCCTTTAAAGAAGGACTTAAGGATAATGGATTTGCCTTTAAAGAAGGACTTAAGGATAATGAATTTGCCTTTAAAGAAGGACTTAAGGATAATGCTCCGAAGAGACTGAGAATGCCTATAAAGAAGGACTTACAGATAATGAATTTGCCTTTTAAAGAAGGACTTAGGGATAATGAATTTGCCTTTAAAGAAGGACTTAAGGATAATGAATTTGCCTTTAAAGAATGACTTAAGGATAATGAATTTGCCTTTAAAGAAGGACTTAAGGATAATGCTCCGAAGAGACTGAGAATGCCTTTAACGAAGGACTTAAGGATAATTAATTTGCCTTTAAAGAAGGACTTAAGGATAATTAATTTGAAGATATCGATGATGCCTGTTGGATAAGGACTTAGAGATAATGCTCCGAAGAGACTGTAGAATGCCTTTAAAGAAGGACTTAAAGAATTACCTCTTACGAGGATTTGAAAAGTTTGATTCCTCGGAGAGGACTTTCAGATTTCGCCTCCTCAGAGGATTTTGAGATTTTGCCTCCTCTGAGTGCTTAGAGATTTTGCCTACTCAGAGGACTTTAGGATTCTGCCTCCTCAGAGGACTTTGAGGTTTTGCCTTCTCAGAGGACTTGAAGATTTTGCCTCCTCAGAGGATTTTTGACTTTGAGAATTCTGCCTCCTCAGAGGAATAGATTTTGCCTCCTCAGAGGACTTGAAAATTCTGCCTCCTCAGAGGATTTTTGACTTTGAGAATTCTGCCTCCTCAGAGGAATTTGAGGTTTTGCCTCCTTAGAGGACTTGAAAATTCTGCCTCCTCAGAGGACTTAAAGGTAATTAATTTGCCCCCTGGGGGCTTGAGAAACGTCAGCTTGTCGACGTGTGACTGATGTACACTATCTAATGAGCGTCAAGCACCATGTATGCATGGAATATGTGAAAGGATATGCATTTATGAAATGATATGCAAAGGACTATGATCCTGAAATACATATATGTCGATGGCTTGCATTCATGTGGAAGATCATGGAATCGTCATTCTAACATGTTTTCAGATGATCATAAAAGGGAAAAACATGCAAAGGTTCAACATGAGAAATATATACAAAGGGATTATGTATGCAACGTATATGCAAATGTTCATGCATGTGACAAGGATAAAGAGTCGCTCATAGGCATAGATGAAAAGAATCATATGCAAAGATAGGTGGGATATGTTATATACATGAAAGCTATGTAGGGAATTGGGTGTGTGCGATGTGTGCACATACAACTATGTGTATGAAACATATGTAGAAAAAATCATATATATGTGTATTGAATGCATGCGAAAAATGTGGATGCAAGATGCTGGCAAAGGATATGCCCATAAAGAACCACATGCGTCAAAAGCACTTATGAAATGTATTCGCTAAAGCTCTTATGCCAAAAGACATGCTCCAAGAATTGTACATGTAAAACTATTTATTGAGAATATTTGCTACAATTATGTGTAAAAACATTTGCAAAAAGCATATGTACAAAGAATATGGCTGAGAGTGTACGCAAAGTATCATTTTCATGGGTAGTGATAAGAAATACCCCAAGATTGTAAAATGAGTGCAACCTATCAGGTACCTCAAACTCAAGTTTCTAACTGCCTTTGAGCATACTGAATGAACCACATTCTCAACTGATTCAATCTTAGCAAAAGAATTCGGGAGTCATTCCCAATGAAGTGTAAGAAAGTAAACACGTAAGTATCGATGTTTACTAAATCAGCATGTGAATACGAGACATACCATACGATCTCTGTGTGTGTGTGCAAAGGCCAAAACAGAATTTTTCATTTTTTTTAAAGCAAATTCTAGATGCAATATCGAGGACAAGACTCAACTCGAATGCAAATGCACTCGTGGCTTCCCGCTTGAAGCTCAAGAGACACCATACGCCTCTTCCTACGTACCAAACCTTACTAGAAGGTCATCTCCGCTAGTTAGATAAGGCCAAACCAAGAATCAATAGGTCTTACTTAGGTTGTAACGTTAGGCTTAGGTAATTGGCTATCAAAGGAGGATCAGGTCGCTAGAGAAAAACGGCCGCAACGTTCATTTGGATGATGGAATCATTTTCGGACTAATTGTATACTGTCCAGATACTCTTGAATTTGGATTCGATAATGCTCTGAATTATCAAGATCAACATAACAATTAAGCTAAGACAGGTAGCTGCTGAACTCATCAAGGGGTATTATCTTGGGCCCTATTATTTTCCTTTTTTTTTTTGCCTTTTTTTTTTCGATTTCGCAAGCTCATATCTCTAATTACACAAAAAACTTATCGATAATTCAAACCCCTTTCCAGAAGTGTAGACCAAAAATTATCGATGATTGAAAATTTCGTTTCCCAAGGGGTAAACCCATCCTTATCAGGGTGATTATTGATAGCTCAAAAAAAAAATTGTCAATGATCAAAATTCCCTTCTCGACGTGCAGACCCATTCTTATCAGGGTGATTTCAACCCACAAAATTATTGATGATTGAGATTCTCTTCTCGAAATGTAGACCCATTTTCATCGGGGCAAATTTTTGATGGTCTAAGAGATTGCCAATGGTCAAGCCTCAAAGATCATCAATGATTAAAAATCTCTTTCAGAAGTGTAAACCCACTTTCGCCGGGACAATTTTTGATAGCTCAAGAGAATATCATAATGTGCATCCATCTTTACTAGAGCGGCCATTCTTCTAAGGGGAAGCCAAAATCATTTTAGGCGAAAGGTAGTTTTAATGTGTGTAACAACAAAACTGGCACGCATTTAGTATACCAAAATAAAGGCTCAAGGGGTTATCAAGCGATTGTAAAATAAGGGTAGGAAATGGTCATTTAGAGAGCTATACAAAGAAAAGGTGCCTAAATCATTTTCTAGATTCAGCCTTATCCAGGAGTCGCTTTGACGGGTAATCGGAAAGGTTATAGTGCTCTTAGTGAGTTTTCATCCAATCTCCTAATTGCAACTAGTTTTTTTTTTCAGTTTATTTTCAAAACGGGCCAAAAGTGCTCGAAATTTAGACATTACGTGGTATAGTCAAATATTTTCATGTGATCTAGCTCTTAAAGACCAAACATATGTACTCCTTAATTCAAAGTGGAATGAAACTCGGATTTCTAGAGTTAAGATCAAATCCATTCATAATTGAGAACTACTTAGGCGGAGTCAAACCTTGAATCAGAGGTACCTTAATGAGGTGCAAACATGTCAGCGTTTTAGGATACAGCTTAACACAAAAATATTTTTACTCTAAAAAAATGTATATGCACAAAAAATCGTATAGGCACAAAAGCTCTTTTTTTTCATTCTTTTTCTTTTGAATATGCACAAACTATGCGTTAAAAATCATGTATATTGAATGGCATATGCAATAGCGTCATGTATATTAGCAATGCGTGTAAGGAACTGTATGTGCGAAACATGTGTAAAAATATTTGTATAAAAACGCGTACATGAAATATGTGCAAGATGTGTGTGTGTAAAACACCAGCGAAAAAATGTGTGTAAACACTGCATGATAAATGACGTGCATGCATAACTTTGCAGTGTACATGTAAGCAGTATACAATGAAGGTAAATGTGCAAGATATGACACAACATGAGAATGAATGTTCATAATACAGGGTGTATGTGCATATGGTGTGGTTTATACATGATAGAGATATGTATGTAAGATGAAGATGTGATGTAGGATGAAGATGATCTGGCACGAAAATGTGCGCCAATGAGTTGCAAGGAGTGGCAAAACTCACATATATAGAAGTGCAAAACATATACAGATAATACACATGAGATGGGACACAGCTTAAATATGATTGTGTACAGTGAGCGGAGTATGCGTGCAATACGAGGTATGCAATGAAAGTGTATGCACGAAACAAATAGTGTTCACAAGGTATGCGTATTTACATGGTATGAGCATTCAAGACATGCATTGGTATATACAATGACTAAAATGCATGATGAAGAAATTACATGTACATGGCATAATTCACGTATGATAGTACATGTTCATGATATGGTGTACAATGTGAAGAATGTAAGGTATTTTCTGTGTTTGATGTCTAGTCTAATGAAGTATGCTAATGTGTGCACACTATGACATGCAGCAGTATATGTATGTTCCAGGGCACAATGTTAATGTACATGTGTAATGTGAGCATATGGATATGTACATGCTATGACACATGGTGAATGCATTTTTTTTATTTTATTTTTTTTATGCATGTCACGGGGATAATACGCCTGTACGTGTTATGATGCATGTCAATACGTACATTTGGGGACGTATGCCGTATGTACTGGCTATGGTGCATGATGGATGTTGGTGTGAGTTGTGACAGGCACTGCTATGTATGTATATGCAAGATAAATACATGTTATATTCATATTCACAAATTATGATACAAGCAATTTTATATACAGAGTGCACATGTTCTATTATTGTATGGAAAGAATTATTATACATGAGACACAGAGTAATAGGTACATAGTAATAGGTACATGTAATGATTTTATGCACAGAAAATGATGTATACATAAGGAGGAGATACAAAAAATTTATTTGTGTATGAATGATACATTGAAATTCGTGAAAAACTATGCACACGATTATATGTACATGTAATAATTTTATGCACAGGAAAAGATGTATATATATGGGAAATGATAAGAAAGTTATGTGTATGAATGACATGAATATACAATACATCAATAATAACCACATGCAAGCAGTAAATCCTTCCAACCTTATTGCCCCCACACACGAGGTCAATTGGTTTCTTCCTAGGTGGGCTTAATCCGTGGGTCAACGGGGGACCCAAGGAGCGTGTTAGAGCATAACGTCTCTCAAGATGCGCACACGTATGATTTTCGGCCATTGTATATTTGGACACTTCAACCAAATTAAGGTGAGGTTATCGAAGCTTTAAAGCTTTTCATAGAAGACCACTTAATTTGTTTGATGTTGTTTAATACACGATGACCCACGTAGCAAACACTGTATTAAGGTATATACCACCTAGGGGAAGTATCTATTGCCATTATATGAGCTTTGGTCAAGGTGGTGTTGCTTTAAGGCTACCCAAGCATGGTCCCTGCACGACGGGTCTATCTCATCACGAGCATAACGACCGATCGGGTCACCATTTGATATACCATTGAGGTACGAGGCTTGGGCTGGTGATTATCCTTAACACTTCCCCAAATTGAGTGAAAATGAGGTCGTGCTTCAGGAACGCACCGGGGATGATAGAGGGACCAAACTAACATAATTATAAGGCTCTAGCATGATGCAATGCAATTTTTCGAAAAGAGATAAAATTTCTTGATCCTAAACCCATTTACATTAGATTAACCAAAGGTACTTTCGGAGCAAAATCTCATGATATCCCCAGTGGAGTCGCCACTGTGACGCGCCCGAACCCCACTCACGATCCGGATGGCCCTCGGAAATCCGCTTTTAGGACCCGAGACCGGATGGAGGTTCATTAAAACTCGTGAAAGCTGATCGCTTCGCAATGGACAAAAATATATCCAAACCCATTGTTGGCAATCAACTTACGAGAGCGTCTATTGGGTTATCATAAGGCAGGATCACGGAGTCGCCACCCGATAGAACATCGGGAAATAAATCTAACCTTATGAGGCCCAAAACCAGAGAGAGTTCGGGACCTCACTCTTATTCATACCTTTGGTTAATATTATGTAAAAGGGTTTTTGGGATCAATTATTTTATCTCTCTTCTCACACGAGTTATGCCATAAATTAAAGCGCATTCAAACAAGTAAAAAATAATAAAATAACAAATAAAGCGATAAATAAAATATATTTACAGTTATCCAGAAATAAATATAAAATCATAAAAGGAAGATATAATAATAAGAATACATACATAAACCGGGCTATTTATTTAGGTGGAAACATTGGTTTCCAACTACTTGTTTTATAAAAAGTATAAAATTCTTGAATCAATTTAAATCTTTTGGTTTTGGAATGAAAACGTGGACATTGGTCCAGTTTTATTGACAAATTTCATTTTGTAGAAAACATTTGTGTGGTGATTCTTTTTAATGCGGTCGAAAAATCATTGGTTATTACAGACCACAAGCGAATAAAATAAAACAAAATAATAATTACATATTTCATAATAATAAATAAATCCTAATCTACTCACCTCGACCGTGCTCCTTGGACGAGCCATGTGCCGCTCGTGGTTACAATCATGACATAAAATTAATATTGGTTAATAATGAATAAATAAATAATTGAATAAATAAATAAACAAATAAATAGTTGAATAAAGTAAATTGAGAAAAATAATAAAGGTCAATAATGGATTAAATTAAATTAAGTGATAAATAAATAAATTAATAAATTAATTAATTAAATAAATAAAGAATTAATGAATATAAAAACACAAATGGCAATTATAATGATCAATAACAATAAAAATAATGATGCTAATAATAATACCATAAAATGATAATAATGATAATAATAAATAATAAATAAACATAAAATGACAATAATAGATAGGTAAAATAATAATAATAATATAAAATAAATAATGATATTAATAGCAATGATATAATATAATAATAATAATAATAATGCTGTAAAATAATATAATAATAATGACCATGACAATATTAATTAAAGCAATAAAATAATAACATCAACAATAATAAACATAGTAATAATATTAACACAATCCTAATAATAATAATAATGACATTAAAATAATAATAACTAACCACAATAATAATAATAATAATAATAATAACAATAATAACAACAATATGACATCAACAAACATAAAATAAACATATAATACTAATAATGGTAAAAACAGAATAATAATAATAATAAAAATAATAATAATAATAATAATAATAATAATAATAATAATAATAATAATAATAATAAACATATAATAATAATAATAATAATAAAAATAATAATAAAAATAAACAGAATGTTAAATAATTACAAATAATAATAATAATAATAATAATAATAATAATAATAATAACGGAATATTAACAATAATGAATAAGTAATAATAATAATAATACAGAAATTAATAATAATAATAATAATAATAATAATAATAATAATAACAACAACAACAACAACAACAACATAACACAAAATACTAATAATAAACAAACATAACAATTAATTAACAATAACCATATAATAATAATAATAATAATAATAATAATAATAATAATAATAATAATAATAAAACAGAAATTAAATAAATAATAATAATAATAATAATAATAATAATAATAATAATAATAATAATAATAATATACACAATAATTAATAAATGTATAATACTAATAATTATAATAATAATAATAATAACAGAATAACATTAATAATAATAATAATAATAATAATAATAATAATAATAATAATAATAATAATATACAGAATAATTAATAAATATGATAATAATAAATATAAAACATAATATTACATAATAATAACAAATAAATACCAATAATAATAATAATTAATAATAACAATAATAATAATAATAAAATAAATGAAATAAACCTCCCTTACCGGTTTTTCGCCGCCGGAGCCTCCGTGGGTGGCCGGTGATGAGCACCTCCCTCACCGGCGGATAGATCGCCACCCGAGGAACCCGCCGGAGTTGGTCACGCGCCGGAAGGAAGTCGGTCTTCGCCGGAAATCGCGTCGGAGCGTTGCGGGCTTCTCCTCGCCGATCTCCTCCACGCGCCGTCTGCCGGAGTCCGATGGAGGAACGGTGGCATCGCCTGAATCGTCCGGCTGTGGTGGTTCTCCCGGTGTGGCGCGTGCGGCGATCGGCGGCCGCGGCTGGCCGACGGAGGCAACGCCTCCTCCTCCCCCCTTTTTTTCTTTTCCTTCTTCTCTCCGGCGTACCTGGTCTGTGCTCCGTTTGGCCACCCCTGGCTGTCCCTCTCTTCTTATTTCCTATTTCCCTTTTATTTCTTTGCTTCTACTTTCTTTTGTTTTCCTTTTTATTCTTTTTTTGCTTTTCTATTTTTGGTTTCCTGGGTTCTTCTTGCTCTCTCTTTATTTTCTTGTGTTTCTATGGCCGGCCACCTCTTGCTCTCTCTGTATCTTTCTTTTCTCTTTTCTTTTCTTTTTTTTTGTTCCAGCCGAATGAGAGAGCCCACCTGTTGCTCTTTGCTCATTCTTTTCCCTTTATACCCTAAAATTAGGGCTAATTGGCACAATGGTCATTTCCTCCACTCAATTATTTCCCTCCTTTTCCTTAAATTAATTTAACTTAATTCAAATAACACACACATTAATTAATTAAACATACATATTAATTAAACTCTCTATTAATTAAACATTACACTAATTAATCCACTTAAATTATTATATATATATTTTATCTAATTAATTACACACTTCAACTTTAATTTTACATGCATTTTAATTAACACAATAATATTAACCACTTAATTAGCTAACAAGATCAACTAACTAATTACCTAATTTCACACACACATATTTATATATATATTTTTTTATATTTTTTATATTTTTATATTTTTTTATTTATATATATATTTTTTTTTATTTTATTTTTTTTTTCCGGAGGGGATAATCAAGGATCAAAAATCACCATTTTCGTTTTATGCCGGGGTTTGGGACCCGGTGTCTACAGAGGTATAAATAGAAGAGAGAGAAAAAGGGGACAAACATTCTTGTTGCTTTTCCCGTTTCCTCCTCTTCTCTTCACTTATTCTTCCTCTTTTTTCTTCATTTGTGTGCCCTAGCTTGGATCCAAGTGCTTTGTGGTGGAAATTGATCATTCCTTGAGCTTTGATTGGTAATTTGTTAGTGGGTTTCTTCTTTTTCTTCTTCTTTATCCCTTGTTCTTGATTTTGTTAGAATGTGTTTTAATTTAGGGTTTTGTGTTTGTATGAATTTTGGGTGTTCTTGTTAGTTGAGACTCCTCGCGATCCCAAGGGAAAGGAGAAGGCTAGTGGGAGTGGTGCTCATTGATTTGAAGTATAGGAACTACAGGTTTGGGAATTTGATTGATTTTGATGCACATTTATGATTTGTGCCTTTGCATGAGATTTCTGAAAATTTGACGTTTGATGAGGCTTATTATAGTGCTAATGTTATGGGTATTCAATTGATTTAAGTTATGATGCATGGTTGATAACTTATTAAAGCGAATTTGAAGTTTTATGAAATTTTGCTGAGAATTCTGGGTTTGTGTTCTTGAGAAGCTTGATTATGTTAATGCATGATCTTGATTGTGATAATTGTTAGAAAAGTTGTGTTTTATGTTGTTTGTGATGCATGGAAGGTTTATTTGAAGGTAAGATGAGGTTTGGTTTGATTTAGGTCAAAATGGGTTTGATTTTGGAAGTCTGGGTTTTTCCTGAGTTTGGCTGGAAAATGAAAGTCGCAATGCTGTCGCGAGTGCGGCAAAATGGTGAAATCCAGTTTTCACGATAGTTTGCATTGTTGATTATGAGGCGTCCGACTTGTGAATTGGCAGCGCGAATCGTGAAGCTTTGGCATGTGCGAGTGGTGCAGCAAATCACGCGTTGGTAGGGGAAGTTGATAGATTCACGAGTCGTGAACCAGGTTCACGGGTTGTGAACCAGGTTCTCGACCCGTGAACTATGTTCACGACTCGTGAACAGCCTTCACGAGTTGTGAACAACCTTCACGAGTCGTGAAGGTTTCTCAGGACTCGTGCTGGCACAGTACAACTCGTACGGCCATGCACCTTCCCTCGCGCAAGGCCTTTCGGCCACTGTCGTGAGTGCAACACTGGTTGTGATTGCGACAGTGACCCCTGCATGCCCTTTTTTCCCGATTTTGCCCTTTTCTTCTAAAATGACTTTTATATCGTTTCTTCATGGGTTTTTACTACTGTATGAGAATAATATGCTTATATATGTGTAATATAATGATTTCTTTGTGATAAATTATATGTTATGCTTTGAGCATGATTTGTATTATGTATGACCTGCAAGAGTCAGTCTAGTGGATAGTTAGGCATGCCTAATAGAGTTCTATAGCTGCAGCCCTCAGTTCTGTTCTAGACCCTGATCAGGTCCCTGTTTAGTTCCTTGCGAACTTCAATGTGCTTGGATCTTGTTTAAGATCGCCTTTGTAAAATGTTTTGAAAGAGAAAGAAAAATTTGATGTTGCTTTTTGATTTGTACCCGTAAGGTACCGCTATGTGTTCGATTCGTACCTGTAAGGTACCGCCACGTGTTGCTCATTATCCACTACTGTGAGTCAGCAGGTGTTGTGATTTGTTCTGTTATACTTATGAGAATGTGAATCCGAATGACTATGATTATAAGTTTGTGAATCTGAATGACTCTATTGATGAGCATATGAATCAGTTAATATATGAATGTGATTATGAACCTTTGAATGGTTATGAATGTGATTCGTTTATGATTATATCTCATGATATTCAGTTTATGCCATTATGAATGTGATTTGCCTCGACGACCATTGTGAATGGCCGTCCATATTATTGTTTTTTGTTTCCCCACTAAGCGTTATCACTTAGCACAGTGTTTCACCCGTGCAGGTGCGGAAGGTGTATAGCTTTTTGGGAGAGTCGCCGTCAGTCAAGCCAACACAGTGGGATTGATGATAGGACTTAGCTTCTTTTTATATTATGATTCTTTTGTAATAATGAACTCTCTCTGTATTTAGTCTTTTGTTCAGCTTCCGCTTTGTAACTCTGAAAGTTGTAATTATGTTGATATTAGAACAGTTATGTATTGAATCTTATTCCATCAATGAATGATTAGTTTGGTTTTAAAGTTTATTATGTGAGTGAATGTTTTGTACCGTTTTGCTTGGTGACACCCTTGCTCATACGGGTTCTCACTCCCTTGCGGATGGGTTCTCATACGTATGGGAATGGGGTGTTACAGAAACCTTTATCCAAAAGCTCTTGCTATTGATTTTTCAATTACTTCAATTCCACCGAAGCCATTCGATACGAAGCCTTAGAAATCGGAGCTACCCCCGGCACAATATCTACAGACAGTTCTACCTCTCTCTTTGGTGGCAAACCGGGTAATTCCTCTGGAAACACATCCACAAATTCTCTTACTACCGGAATATCTTGTATCTTTACTTGCCATCGCCGAGAATCCCAAACAAAAGCCAAATACGCTTCACATCCCTTCCTCATAAACCATTCTGCCTTCATAGCCAAAATTACATTGTGCAGCGAATTACTTCACAAACCTTTTACAACCACAGGTAATTGATCCCTGTCTTTGAGCACAACCGTTTTCCTATGACAATCAACTATAGCGCGGTGTTTAAACAACCAATCCATACCTAGAATTAGGTCAAACTCATGAAATGGCAGACTAATAAGATCAACCGAAAATTCCTTATCTTGCACCATCAAAGGACAATCCCGATACACTCAATTCACTTTAACTGTAACACCCCAAAACAGGCCTAGTCGGAATGCGCATGTTAAGTTAGGACATATGAGGGTATTTTGGTAATTAGTGTTTACAAAATTGGGTGTAGTAAGGACTTAATTGAAGGAATTAAATTAATAAAATGGTAAATGAGGAGATTATCTAGTGTGTATGTATGTGTATGGTGTGTGTATAAATGTAGTCAAAGATATTTTGTGTGAGCCAATTAAAGGATGTTAAGTGGGCTAGTAATATGAGGACATTTGGGCCTATGGGAAGTAAACAAGTGGAGTAAGCAATTAAGGGGAGATAAGATTAAGGAGAGAGAGAGAGAGAGTGAGAAGGCAGATTACGTTTTGCTCTTCTCCTCCTCCTTCTTCTTTCTTTTCTTTTCCTTGGATCGTGTTCTTCTCGGTGGCTAGGCATGGGTTGATGTCTTGGTGGAGCTTAAGAGTCTTTTATGGAGGTATGTGTATGGTTTTGGGTGCTAGGGTTTCCTAAGAGAGATTATGTTTCCCCTCTTCTCCTTGTTTTATTTGAGTTAGGGTTTTTGGGTTAAGAGTAATTCTTGGGTTTTTGATTTGTGTAAGCTTTGGCTAACAAGAGGAAGTATAAGGGCAAGAAAAGGTTTGAGGATCAAGATTGAAGAAGAGTGGTTTTTGCTTCAATGAGGTTTGGGAGCTATTTGAGTTATTTTATCCAAGTTTTTCACTTAATTTGCATGTATGCTTTGATTTGTTTAAATTCTGGAAAATAGATGATGAGTATTAGGTTGGAATGAATGTTTATTGTATGGGTTTTTAATTGTGATGAAAGGATATGCATGATTATAGAATTAATAAATTGATTGTGAGAATTGGTTGAATGTACTGCCAAGTTTCTGATTTTCTAAATTTTGAGGTTTCAATACGTGAATAGATTATATGATTGGAAGTAATTGTTGAAATCTTGTGCTTTATATTGGTTAAGATGTTTGGGAAGTTCTATTTTGAGGTAAGATTGAATTCAAGTTTGGTTTGAGTGAAAATGGTTTTGATTTGGATGTTTGGATTTTTCCTGTGTTTTTGCTGAGAACTGAAGATCACGACGCTGTCGCGAGCGCGACAATGTTGCCAGCATGACAGAGACGTGAAATTCAGCTCTTGCGTGTTGAGGGCAAGTTCACAGATCGTGAACTGTGAATAGACGTAAGCAGTGCTCACGGCATGAGCAAAGCTCACGTGACGTGAGCAAAGCTCACGCAACGTGAGAATTGCTCACGACGTGAGCAAAGCTCACGTGGCGTGAGGGATGCTCACGAGGCGTGAGCAAAGCTCACGCGACGTGAGCATCTTGGGCAGTGCTCACGCGTCGTGAGCAACCTTCACGTCGCGTGAAGGTTGCTCAGGACCCGTGTCCCGCGCGTTCTGTCGTGAGCGCGACAAAGTCGCGATCGCTACAGAACCTCCATTTTGCCCTGTTTCTCTCTTCTGTGCTCTGTGTTCCGAAAATGAATTTTAAATGTTTTTGTCATGGTTTTTCTTTCCCGTATGCTATGTGAACTTGGTTATATGCCTATTATTATACGGATTATGCTTAATAAATTATACGTTATAATTGAAACATAACTTGGATTATTTTCTGAAGTGAGAGTAATGAAATGATAATATGTTCACACTTGCTTATGATAGGAGTAGTAAGAGGGATTCCAGGTAATCTAATATCTAATTTAAGTTGTGTAATTTGGTTTATGAATACTAACTAATGTAAATTATAACGCATGCTGTATTTTGATATACAATTAGTCTTTGAATAACTAATATCATGTGTAAAATTTTACTTTATTCTTGGTTGAATGCTATGGGGTTATGGATATGATATTTAATGATTATGGTGATCTGTATTACATGTCGTGTTTAGAAAATGAAGAAATTATAAAAGTTAAGTTCATAATTGGTTACTCCCGAATAGGTTATATTAAAATATAAAATATGTCATGCCTATCTTTAGTCAGATCCTGCTCTTAGGATAATATGTTATGCTTAGATGTATATTGTATAATTTCCTGATTAGAATTATGCGCTGTGAATTATTGGCATATTATAATTCTATCTTTGATTCTGATATGTTGTAGAATTTTGGATGTGTTAAAATGTGTCGGTTGAGTTATATTACGCGCTTTATAATATGAATAGTAGGGGGGTATGATTGATATTATATACTTATGTATTTGGATATTAGACTCTAGATCATGCATAATGACATGTATATATATATATATATATGCAGTGTAAATAGACACATGATTTACATGATACATGTGGGTAGTGTGAACTTATTGATATGCCTATTTATACGCAGTATTGTGTATGATGAACTTTGTCGTGTGACTTGAACATGATTTGTATTAAGCATGACTGATATTATGAATTTCTTTATATGTCTACTATACTCTGGATTAAGTATGATGATATTTATATATTGTCCGATGTGACACATGATTTAAATGATGCATGACCTGCGAGAGTCAGTCTAGTGGATAGTTAGGCATGCCTAATAGAGTTTTGTGCCGCTGCAGCTATATGTACGACTTTGGACCCTGATCAGGTCCCACGATTGGATCCTCGCGATCCCTCTGTCTGAATCTTTCTTAAGATTCCACGTAAAAACAATTTGAAAATAAAGTAAAAAGAATGATTCGATACCTTCGGGTATCTATATGTATATGTGACGATATCGATACTCTCAAGTATCTATGTGCACTCGTTATCCACTATTATGAGTCAGCAGGTATATGATTGGTTATGTGTGTTTATAAGTATACTATTCTGATCAGTTAGGATTATAGTTATGGGAAGCAAAGTGCAAACTTATTATTGGACTCTCTGGAACATCGTGAATATGATGCAATATTGTGTATTTGTTTATGTTAAAAATGAATGTTACGCAGCGGAAGTGTGAGGGTGATGTGACTTTGTATCTATGTTCTCAGTCAATGTAAATGTGTTGTAGAGTGATTATGGTACAGGTTGACCCTAGTAGTCTTGCTTGAGGATTTGTGTGCAGTATGATGTGATCAGTTATAGTACTAGTTCGGGATTGGTTTATGGGTATTATGATGGAATAATTGCATGGTTAAATTGATCTGTATTTATGCATAATGTACTTCCAAATGCCTGACTTCCCAATGTACTCAATAAAGGTATACATATAAGGACCTGTATTTTTTTATATTGCTGTAAGTAATAATATATTTTGTATAATGATTTTGCTATGTGATACGTGGGTAAGTATCCACATGTGAGGTTGTATGTAGTCATGCATGGAATACTTACGTCTTGTATAGTATGATGTTTACTTTAGTTTATGTCATTCGTATGAGTATTGGAATGTGATTAGAAACATTTAAATGCAGGGCTACTTTATGCAAGCATGTGTATTTATCTGCAAGAACTATGTGTGTTTGCCACTCGCATGTGTTATGCCTTGACAACTAGTGTGTATGACTGTCTACATTATTATTTTCGTTTGTTCTCCCCACTAAGCGTTATCGCTTAGCACGGGTTCTTTTTCCCGTGCAGGTGGCAGGTTTGTTCTGTTCGAGTCGCGCATCTGCAAAGTCGGCCATGTAGGAGCTAGAAGTCTTGTATCTTGTTCAGCTTTTGTAATTCGGCATTTTTGTATATCTGTGAAATATGTAAATGTAATAATAAATAAAGTATTCATTTTGTCCTGTATCACTCTTCAGTCTTTTAAAGTTTTTAGTTATATCTGATATGTCACTCTGTATATGATTTTGCATGTTTGTACTAGTAGGATGTGACACTCCTATCTACCTTGGACTCTTCTCCCTTTATTTACGAGTAGAAGTATCCATGGTATAGGTTGGGGTGTGACATTAACACACTGCCCTAACGGACTAGTCACACACATCTCATAATCCAATTTATCCTCATTAGACAATTTATCACACAACTTATCAGAACATAGATAAGAATGAGTAGAACCCGAGTCTATCAAAGCATACATTTCAATGTTGAAAAGTACAAACTTACCGACAATCACTTCTGAAGCATCCTGCTCATCACGAGCTCTCGTCGCATATGCTCTTGCGGCTGTTAGCACTGGGCAATCAACTGTCTCAGAGGGTTCTCTTTCCTGAGGCCTTCCACCATGACCCCGTCCTCTAACTCTGCCACGACTGCCCTGAGGAGCATTCGACCCTGCTCGACTAACCTCTTGCTAACCTTGAGAATTCTCATGCAAATTCGGGCAATTGACTAGGAAGTGGTCTGTAACACCCCCAACGTCCCCATTGGAAGGACGCCGGAGAGCGCTACCCGATGCTCACTCACAAATAAGCACACATACACTATTCGAAAGCATACATTTATCTAAAACATGGGGAAATTAAAACTTTGGAAAGCAAAAGCATATACGTTAACTCACACCCACGCAGGCACTAAGCAGAAACATATACACATGTATACATATGATCATTCAGCGGAAGCTTAAAGCGAAAGATAAAACAAAGGAATAACTGAAAGCTTAATTACAAATACCATAATACAGAAATACAAAAGCTGAAATACATAAGCTGAACAAATTACAAAACTTCTAACTCCTATGTGGCCGACCTTGCAGATGCGCGACTCGATCCGAACACAACCTGCCACCTGCACGGGAAAAGAGCCCATGCTAAGCGATAAACGCTTAGTGGGGATAACACACAAGTAATATGGACGACCATTCACAATGATCGTTAAGGCATAACACATACACAAATGACATATGCAAATAATCACAACAGATGGATATACAATCCTGCATATGAAAGCCATGCATTCGGAAGTTCATATTCACATGCAATACAATTATCAGGCAGTAACGAACCCAATTATCATGCCGAGAACACTAGGTATCAAAACATATTTTTATCATGCCACAAGGCGCATACACAAAATGAAACCCAGGGCATAGCATCAAACCACCACACTTCCACTGCGCAACTCTAAACCATACAATATCATGTTATGAACTGCAAACATATAACAACGTACCGAAGACACCACGGTGACTGAGTTCAAAGGAACATATAGCATATCATTAAATTATGGCACATGCTCTTACCGGACGTCGACCCACATGCATTGCATCATAATAGTACATATACTCATTCACACATTTAACCTTAACATTCAATGATTCAAATCAGCGTACTTATACATATTAGTTCACATGCTTACAATTCTAACCAATGAAATCAAACATATTCCCAATACGATATATATATATATACGGGAAAACCGATACAAAATACATATTGAGTCATATTCGACCCACTCGGGAATTCATAATCTTATTCAGAAAGATGGCTGATTCACGTTACTGAAATCTTACCCATTCAGTTATCATATTCTCATATTCATATCAGACAAAGCGAACAGAAGACCTGCTGACTCAAAATAGTGGATAACAAGTATACAGAAAGTACTTTACGGGTACAAGTCGATTACAGAAAGTACTTTACGGGTACAAATCGCAAACTATTTTACTTTTCATTCTCAAACATTTTTATGGGGGATCTTAAACAAGATCCAACCACATTACAGAAGGTTCGCGAGGAACCAAACGGGAACCTGATCGGGGTCCAAATGGAAACAGAAGCTGCAGCAAAGACTCTATTAGGCATGCCTAACTATCCACTAGACTGACTCTTGCAGGCGGAGGATTACACAGTTTACGGCCATAGTTCAATTATAACACGCAAAGAGTTCACTTACTTTGAGGAATCAGTACATACATAATATAGCTCATATCAGGTGGTATCGTGTGCTAAAATCCATGATTAAACATTCCTAACACATACAAAAATTAAAGGATTTTATTGCAAAAATAGGGTAGGTCACGGTGGTAATCAAACTGGTTGCCACCGTGACATACCAAGGATCTTCGGCAGAAAGCAAGTCTGGGGTACCTCACGGTGGTAATTAATTAGGTTGCCACCGTGACATACCCACAACCCAGAACAGAATCTAAGGTCTGAACACCTCACGGTGGTAACCGGATTGGTTGCCACCGTGACCTATTCAAACTCACGGCAGAATGCATCTGGTTCGTGCCTCACGGTGGTAATCAAATTGGTTGCCACCGTGACCCATGCCCAGATGCGATTCTTGAGGGCGATTTCCAGGTTATTCAAACCAACTATCCCAAAGTTCTCATTTCAAACAACATATCCTCATTCCAATAGCAATAAAAACCCAAATCAAACATCATTGAATCATGCCATTAATAAGTCTTTCACATGAATTCGAAGAACAACATTACATTACATCAATTCATGCTAACACTTAACAATACAAAGTCTTAGTCATGCAACGGAACAATTTACACTCAAGCATAGCATAATATTCTTAGAGAAGGATCATAAGTACAGATATGCACAATACATTTCACATCCAATATTACATGTTCATGATGAACAACCATGAAATTGGCATTCATAACTCACTCAATTTCAGATGGCGATATACGATACCACCCACAACAACTAACATTAATAAATCACGTCAAGCAACCCCACATCATTCGATATCCTTTAAATGTGTATAACTTAATCATGTTACACATGCTCATACAGATTAAGGTATTACAACCCTTAAATGTCATTTAACTGGACTAGATTCTAATCATACAATTACACCTAATTATTTCATTAGTTTGTATTAATCTTAATCCTATTCATGTTTATTTTCCAAGTGAAAACTATTCTTATACTCATTTAATAGTCCTAAACATGCATTGGATGGATCCTAGGAAGTTCCGGTGCAAAACGGGTTCAATTCGGGAAGAAAAACACCTAAAATGGTCAAGACATAAGTGGTCACGGTGGTAATGAATTCATTGTGACCATGAGGTCCAAAAATAAGCATTCTGCCCAGCATTTTGGTATGTCACGGTGGCAATGAAATTCATTGTGACCGTGACATACCAAAAATTTGCAAAACAGAAGGCAAAACTCAGGGCTGCTGCACTACACGTTTTTGTTTAGCCTAAACGGGAATTTAACAACATTCTTAGACAAAACTTTCTTCTTAAAAAATCTTACCTAGGATGTTAAATTTCAAATGAAACAAATTCCAGGTCAATTGGACATCTATAGATCCAGATATGTTCTAAACAACCCACAGTGCTTCCCTGAACCCGTCCAAAGAAGATAACTCTACTTCTTGACCACTTTTGGGACACTTAGAGTTGCAATTAGCTCAAACCTATTTCTAACACATTTGTAGGAATAGATCTTAGCTTTCTGAAGGTACTAATTTCATACCATTTGGAGTTCTACAACTCCCAAAACAGCTTAATATCCGAAGGAAGGTCCAGTGTATTCTAATCCAGTTTTTCACCCATAATCCTATTCACATGCACAAATGAACAATTTAAACCAACACTCACTACCATCATCACAAATCATCAACAACACACTCAAGAAGCTTATATCATACATGAATATACAAAAATTCATTTACATATAAAAGAAAGTTTCCCAAACCTCAAAGAAGCACAACCCACTATTCTCTTCAAGTTTTTAATCCTCAATCTTTTCCTTAGTCCTTGCCATTCCTCTTGCTTACCAAAGCTTGCATACACCAAAACCCAGAAAATTATTATTAATCCACACCCTAGATCCAAAATCAAAAGCAAACTTAAAAAGAGAAGAAAATCAAAGTATCAATAACCAAACCCTAACCACTTACCTCTTCAATTATGTTCCCCAAGCTCTACCAAATTAACTCTAACTCACTCAAAACCAAAAGATTGAGCAAGAAACGGGGAGGAGAGGAAAAGAAAAATGGAAAATGAGGAGGAAGAGAGGGCAACGGGAACAAGAACAAGAAGAGAATCTGCTTTTCCTCTTTCCTAAACCCAAATCACACTAAATGCTCCCACCAAACTCTCCACATGGCAAGCTCCCATTGGGCAAACAAACCACCTTTGACTTAGTCACTCCTTGCACCATACTCACTCCACATACAAACATTTATTGAATAAAAATCTTCAAGGTACCACACTTGAGTCACACCAAATCATTTCCTAAAACCCACTTATACCCTACTTCCATACACAACAAGCACACTCTAACCTTTCCTCACTTAACTTAACTTATTTAATTAATCACTTTACAATTAAGTCCTTATCATCAAATTCACTCACATACAAATTACTGAAATACCCTTCACTTATCCGACTTAGCATGCGAATTCCGACTAAGGCCATTTTGGGGTGTGACATGGTCTGTGCTACCGCATCTAAAACATCCTCCCGTCAACCACTGACATTTGCCCCAATAGTATTGAGGCACTCTATCACCTCTACCACCCGAATTTTAAACAACAACCAATAATTTAATTACACGAATAACATAATCAAAATCCTCACTTTAGAAAACCAGAAATTTCTCTCTAAGTTCAACCACAAATTCATATCTTGGTTCAATTACTCATAATCCAAGCATCTCAACCCAAAATAATAATTACCCACATCATTGATATACAAATACACATATTATATCTCATCAATTACCAGCAATTCAACAAAGAACACAAAATCACATAAAATGAACAAAGAAAACATAAATTTCGAAACCTCAAACTCTTGAGCTCCAATCATGGGGCTCCGCTTTCACTAGCTATTTCCTTGCCCTTATGCTCACTAGGAGGGATTTCTGAGCCAAAACACCCATCAACATAGAATTTAAAACTCTAACTCCAAAACATCAAAATAACCAAATTCAAAAGAAAGAAGAAGATAAGGAAGAAGAAATAGCTACAACTTACCAAACCAGCTTAGAGCTACCCAAAACTCACCAAAACTTATAGCTAAATGGGAAATTAAGAGGAAATAAAAGGGGAAAAGGAAGAAGAAGAAAGAAGTAGCATGAAGAGGAGAAAGAAGAAAGGGAACGGGATAAGAACAAAGAAAAACTAGCTGTCCCTCACTCTCTCTTCACAATAAAACCCCCTCCCCCTCTCATGCCACATGGTAACACCTCATAGGAGAACTTCCTCATCATACACCCAACTATCATCCTTTCTCATACACCCAAAACCAACCTTACTAAAATACATCCTAATCCCATACACACACTCACACCCAAGCAAAACCCCAAACTAAAAAATAAACATAACTTAAACCATAACACATACTCAAAAATAACACATGCCAAAATTATACATACAAAACACACACACAAGGCTCAAACTATTAGGGTGGGAACGGGTCGTTACATAGATAGCTTGCGAATCAGTCTTTCGATCCTTTCGGTAGTCAAGAAGAATGGCAAAGTGCAGGTATGTGTAGATCAACGGGATTTGAACAAAGCTTGCCCGCAGGATGACTTTCCTTTGCCCTATTACAACGATTTTCGGCCAGATCTATATATTAATTCTTTTCCTTCTTTTTTTTTTGTGACGGCCGTCTATGGTGATAGATGAATGTCTATGGGCAATAGACGGCTAGGTCATCAGTGGTGAAGGACGTCTAGGCCGTTTGTAGCTTCAGACGGGAGTCTGAAGGCTCTTTTCAGTCCGGTTTGACCAATTTTGACATGAAATTGACCGGACCATATCTTGAGCTATGAACCTCAGAAAAATATTTTGAAAATATGAATGTGCTTATAATAATGAGTATAATCTATTGGTAGAAAGAAATTAATATTTTAGTGATAATGAAAATTCAGCTATTGGACAGGGTAAGTAATTATTGGACCAGAAAACGGTCTTTGATTGAGCCCAAATTTTATGTGTAAGCCATTTGAAATATTTTATGAATTATAGAATTTGATTTGAGTTTAATTGAGGTCGAGAAGTGAGAGAATTAATTTATGAGTGCATAAATGGCTTAATAAGTAATTTGGGCTTATCTATTATTGGGCCAAAGAGTAGGAGTCAAGCCTAACCCACTCCTGCACCTAGAAATAGCTATAAAGTGCAGAGTGCACTAGAAGTTTCCACCATTTTCTCCTCTTTTCTTCTCTCGTCTTTAAGGCCGAATGCAATTCTCTTCCATCTTCTCAAATTTTCTTTAATAATTTCTCAAATCCAAGCCCCTCTACCATAGTTTAACCTCTTTTCGACTAATTGGTGGGTTTTAATTCTCATTTGGGGAAGAAAGAGTGAAAGAAATTAAAGATTTCAAGTTAGGGGTATAAATTGAGTTAAGTAAATATGATGGAATTAAATTATCTTAATGGTCCAATTAAGTTGTCTAGGATGTATATAGTATATTTATGTGGTTAGATTTAATTATTGAAGTAATTTTTGATGGGTTTTCTTTAATAGGAATTTTGGCCTCATATAGAAGAAAAAGGAAGGGAAGGTTGTTCTAGAGGAAAAGGCAAGGAGAAGGAGGTTTTAGAGGCCTAAAGCAAGTATATGAGGTTTGTGGTTACTAAATTCAACTTTTTCCTTTGAAAATTGCATGGTTTTAGGTTATGTTTTGAGTAAAGTGTGTGAATTGTGTATGCTGATTTGAAATTAACTTGACAATTATGCTTTAGGAGGTAAAAAAATGAATTTTAGGAAGCTTAAATTGAAATAAAAGAATTAGTAGGAGTAGACTCTTAATTGGCCAAATGGTATATCCTTATGGTACCAAAGCATATTTGATGCTTAATGCTAAATAATGACTTTTACATGTAAATTAAGGTGTAAATTAACGAAGTGAATGATAAATATATGAAAATTAAACTTGTAACAATTATGGTGTTCTTGGCTGAAGGGGTTTGGTTATGAGTTTTGGTGTAATTTGTTAAATTATGAAAGATAATGTTATAAAATGATCATGAAATGAATTGTAAGTGTATGATAGTTTAATTGGAATTATTGGAATTAAATGAAATTGTATTATGATTTAGAATGAATTAATGAGTATGTTATGACTAAAAGTGAAATTAAGATATTTTAAGTATTTATTTGGCTTAATAAGAAAAGAAATGAAAATGAGAAAATGGAAAGAATTGATTTTAAATGAATTTGCCCTTAGTAGTAGCTGGTAGCTAATATAGTTCAGGATATAGTGGCTAGCCATAGGGATCCTATACCATGGTTAGAGTCACGATGACTCTTTTAGGCAGGCCAATGACGGTCTACCATAGTGATAAAGTGATAAAGTGCTCAAGTGTTCATTGATAGTGTTAAGTGATCCTTGGCGTCACTCTATAGTGTTGTGGGTCTTTGGGATCCACGTCCCATGTATCTGGTTCTTAGATTCATACTGGATTGATACTAGGGGCAATTTAATAAAAATTAGATTAAAATTGATTAAATGGGAAGTGATATGAAATGGATAGTTGATATTATAGCTGTTATGCTACCGAATTGCACTTAGACAAACAGTAACTTTAGACAGTTTTAAGTTATCGATAAAAAGTGTTAAGATTCACATAAGTGTAGTAAGTGGAAGGAATTATGGGTTTAAGAAAAAAAAAATTTTACCCGAACTTTTCATAGTCTTTATTACAAACCATACTTATTTTGCAATGGTAATAGTATGCGCTTAATGTGTGTAATGTATAAGGATAGTATGGGTGTTACATTTTATTGGTATCAGAGTGTGGTTTAGGCGATTCTGGAAATTAAAATGAGGCTAAAGAAAGTTGATTAAATTCATATACATGTTAATTAGTGAACGAAAAGTGTTATGAGATTAATGTATGGTTGCTCCTTTTTGTTTTATAGTAAGTGATGGCCTCTAAAGAAAGGCATCGAGATGGTGAAGCTGAAAGTGCAGCTTTCATTAGTGTGGGGCGAAATGAGTTGCCACCGCGGCAAGCTACTCTGACAGTTGCACCACCTCCTCCATCTTAGTCAGACTTTCTTAATTTGATGCAAGATTATATACAGCATCAACTGCAGACACAGTATGGTCCGCTGCCACAGCCTCCAGCTCTAGGGTAGCCTCTAGCTCCACCAAAAAGGAAGTCGATTTTAAAGCAACTTAAAAGCCTTGGCATTGAGGATTTTTATGGGCATGAACCTTTGACGCCAATCTAGGCCGAGGAGTGGCTCTTTAAGGTCAAGAGAGCATTTGAAGTTACCCAGAGTCCTTCAGAAGGGATGTTGCTAGGGACAGTGGCTTTATTACAGGGTCCAGCCTTTTTGTGGTGGGATGCAGTTAGGAAACATACTCCCGCTGACCAGTTAACTTGGGATTTGTTTTTAGCTCAATTTAAAAAGAAATACATTAGGTCTGAATATCGAGCTTCTATGCAGGATGCATTCTAGAGACTCAGGCAGGGTAATAAGACAGTGGGAGAGTATGAGCACGATTTTGAGCGCTTGAGTGCTTACTTGGATGAGGGACAAATGACAAAAGAAAGATTATGTCAAAAATTTGAGAGAGTCTTGCATAATAGGATCAAAAAAATTATGGGTGCTCAGAAGCATCTAGATATTCGTTCTTTGATTGAAGCTGTTACAAAGGTAGAATTGGTTTAGGCTGATAAAGTGGAAAGAGAGACACAATTTCAGCAGAAAAGGAGACCAGGTCAGGCCAGTAGTACTGGGGAACAGAGTAAGAAGCCAAAAGGAGCCCCTTCATCGTAGACTCATGCTTTTTCAGCACCAGATCATACCCAGAGGAATCTAGCTAGTAGTAATGCTCCTGTTACTTCAGTTGGTAGTGCACCTAGGGGCAGGGGGAGAGGCACTGTTCAGGCATGTGGTCATTGTGGCAGAAATCATCCAGGTGAATGTAGGTATCTAACAGGAGCTTGTTTTAAGTGTGGGTCAAGTGAACACCAGGTTAAGGATTGTCCTAAAGCTTAGTGTTTTACGGTTACATCACCAGCACAGAGGCCAAGACCAAAGGTTGCTAGAGGTATAGGTAGGGGAGCGGCCCCTAATCCAGCTACATCCAGACCTCCTGCTCAGTTAGTTCAGGGTCAGGGATGAGCTGCAGGCTTGTAACACCCCTTACCCATACGTAGTAACTTGCACCGTGGTCCGGCGAGTTCACCACAACGGTTCAAGGTGTTACCGAAACGGTCGATTTTAGGATAATAAAAGTTATGTTGAAAATCATGGTTATAAAATTTCTTTCGTTTTCAAATACGATAAAATCGCAAAATAAAGAAAATGATTTCACATACACTTTGAAAATTACAATTTCCATAGCTTATTACATATAAATCAATTATACCTGAATATTATATTTTACAAAACTTATATTTCAAAACTTAGAAATCTTACATACATCCTTAAGACTATACAAATCCTACCCTATGATCTCTTCATAAACTTGCATTGGCCTGGACTACTACGGATGACTCTCAAAAGATCTAATCACTTGCACCTACACGGATTAAAAGAAAATCCATGCTAAGCATAAAGCTTAGTGGGAAACACATAAAATATGGACAACTGCTAAAAATGGCCGTCAAACAGATTGATTTACGGAAGCATTCTTTAAGACATGATCATATAGTTCATCACTATCTTAATAAATCAGGGGAAATCGTAATAGTGTAAACACATATATATATAAATTAATACATGCTCTTATTCACATAATGATGTTAACAAATCACTTATACATTATTTACATGTTTTCGCCTCTTATACATATCACTTTGTTCACTTGTTCACATTCATTCTGGTTTACAACATTCACTTCACATAACTTGCTTAATAGATGACTTATTATATTATTTTATCCAATCACGAGGACCCAAACGGTGACCTGATCAAGGTCCAGAACACATTGGGGCTGCACCTAATAGAACTCTATAGGAATGCCTATCTATCCACGACTCAACTATTGCAGGCTAAATTATTTATCCAATTATTGTTTAATTAGTCACATAGTATATCATTGTTCAATCTCAATACACAATATCATGTCACTTACTTACATATATGGTTTACATGGTATCACATGTTATAGCTCATACATTGATCCATGTCTAATTCATAAGTTAGAAACCATGCAAAGTATACCAAACAAATGAACATTCATAACATAAAGGAGGGTCGCACTCGTGACAGAGGTGAAATGTGCTATATGTCTCGCCCGCAACTACCAGTCACGCTCACACTAGCTTTTCTTGGCGGGAAATGTGTCCTTTCAGATTTTCACATGACCCTGTGCCTTATTTTTGCCTGGAATAGACCCAACCCAATCCAGCGGCTTTTCTTTTTTTTTCTTTTTTTTCTTTTTTTTAGGACAGACTGCCTGTTTTCAAGTTTTCACCCTGTCATTTGGCCTAATTTTTGCTTAGAGCACCAATTACGGTTTTCATCTCTAACGGCCTTTTCTCTTTTTTTTTTGCAGAGAAGCTGAAATTATTACCAAAGATCTTTCGGGTGTGACTGTCATGTGCTTGTGCCTCAAATCACAGTTGCACAGGCTTGATTCTTGTCATGAAGCACAACTGTAGACACTGGCTTCACAGTTGACAACATGATGAGTTGATTGGCGTGCTTGAATGATGAGAGCAGCAGCGGATAGACAGTAGCTTTGAGTATACAAGATGAACTGCTCTGGTTACATCAATATCATTGTATAAATGCACATATTTCAATTTGATTTCATAACACATGATCATTATTTGGCATTAATCTCAAGATACAAAACCTCATCTAATCTCGGGATAGATCTTGAAAGCATCAAACACCTGTTGTCAATCAGCACTCTTTTGATTTTCACAATTGAATATTTTCTCTCTGCTCTTATTTTATTCTTTGAACGTGGATTCTAGATGCAACGTTGGAGACAAGACTTAACTCGAATGCATGAATGCACTCGTGGCTCCTCGCTTGAAGCTCAAGAAACACCATAGGCCTCTTCTTACATACCAAACCTTTTTAGAAGGTCATCTCTGCTAATTGGATAAGACTGAACCAAGAATCAGGAGGTCTTACTTTGGTTGTAATGTTAGGCTTAGGTAAATGGCTGTCAAAGAAAGATCAGGTCACTAGAGAAAAATGGCTGCAATATTTACTCGACTGATGGATGAACCGTTCTCAGCTCGGTTGTATATACAAAAGTATTTTTGAATTCGGGCTCGGTAACATTTTAGCTCCTTGAGATTAGAATAACAATAAAAGGGTAATCATTAAAACTAGTCAATTGGTTACTATTTTGAGCTCTCTTTTTTGCTTCTTCTCTTCTTCTTTTTTTTTGTTGTTTTTTTTTGCTTTTTTTTTTTTTGCGTTTTTTATGAGCTCATGCCTTTCATGCATGACTGAACCCTTTTTTCAAAGTGTAAACTTGCGCTTACCAAGGCAATTTTTGATAACCCAAAGAATTGTTCAAACGTATATCCATCATTTTTAGAGCGGCCACTCTTCTAAGGGGAAGCCAAAATCATTTTAGGTGAGGGGATAGTTTTAATGTGTGTAATAACAAAATTGGCACGCATTCAGCATACCTCCATAAAAGCTCAATGGGCTAGTAAGCGATTGCAGAATAAGGGTAGGAAATAGTCATTTAGAGAGCTATGCAAAGAAAATGTTGCCTAAATCATTTTCTAGGTTCCGTCTTATCCAGAGATCGCTTTGACGGGTAATTAGAAAGGTTCTAGTCCTCTTAGTGAGTTTTCATCCAGTCCCCTAATTGCAACTAGTTTTTCTTTCTTATTTTTATTTATTCTCTGAATTTCCCTCTCTACAGGAGTTATATCATATGCTATCAAGATTTTCTTTGGATTTTCCAAAGTTCCAAGATTAAATGCAGTAGTATTAATTGAATTAATGTCAAAATGAATGAACGTATCATGATCATAAGAAATAAAATCATTAGAAATAATATACAAGTAAGCAAAAACATAATTAAAATGACCAGTACTGCATACATCATTACTAAGGAGTTCAAATGTAAAGACAACTCCTAGTAATGCAGGCACTGTGACCAATGTCTGTTATTTACCATCGGTTTTTATTTCCTCCTCTTCTTTGGGCCAGGAATTTCTTTGTTGTCGATGAGATCTTGAATCCAGTCCCTCAGAATTTGGCATTGATCCGTTAACTGGCCAATGTTGGTGGAAAGCACAAAATTGCTCCGTTCTACGAATAGCTTCCCCTTGGATTAAGGCAGGCTTAGCCGACAATGGATGTAATTTTCCCTTTTGAAGCCTCTTTTTCTTCTACCCTGGGTGCTCTACCCCTTACGGCTTGATAAACTTTTGGCTCATCTTTCTCCTCCATCATAAATCATCATTGGGATTGGGAATTTTTTCCCTTCTTGGCTTAATAGGTGCCGCAGCTCCATGCTCATTGACAGGTTAATAGTAGCATTGCCAATAAAAAGAGCCTCTCCACCAGTAGGTGGTTCGGCTTGCCCCCCAGTATGGACTATTTGTTGTTGTGGGTCAATAAGTGGTTGTGGAGCAGAAGGATGAGCAATCCTTTCGGCGATGTCGCCCATCGTGTTCTAACATTCTTCGCTCAAAGTCCTCTAGCCTTCTAGCAAGATCTTGAGTGGTTAAAGCCCTAGTCTCTTCTGCCATGGAGGATGATTCACTGATTGATGAGGGTGACTCAAAATCCCAGTCAAGCATTAATTCTAGTAATCCAAAGGGCTGGTCCTTTCTTACGAGTCGACCGTCAGGACCTCTAATCCACTTGGATGAATCTATGATGGCTAAAAATTTAAAATTGTTAGAATGATGCATGGATGACAATATACAACGCATGATCGTGAACCGTGCGGATGGAGTGAAGAAATCAATAAATTGCAATTATGCGATGCAAAGCATGAAAATAAATATACACGTGATAGTATATGTATGTGAAAAATAATATGCAGGCACAAGGATATATACACACAATATGAAATGTATTTTTTACTTTTTATATTTTATATATTTATATATTTTTTATTTTTTGATTGATTTTTTTTGACATGAATGACATGTGATGTATGTGCATGTTGTGCAGCATTCACAGCCACATGCAAGCAGGTAGAACCTTCCAACCTTATTTCTCCCACACACGGGATCGTGCGGTCTCTTTCCTAGGTGGGCTTTATCCAAGGGTTAATAGGGAACCCAATGGACGCGTATAGGGCGCAGTGGAAAAACCGGCAGCGTAACAACTCTTACTTTAAAGCACATGCGCATGGATGTTTGGCCATTATATATTTAAACAATTCGATTAAATCAAGATGGGTCCACCGGGGCATGAAAGCCTTTGATGAAAACCATCTGATTCAATTGATTTTGTTCAATATATGACGGCTAAAATAGCAAGCACGATATTATGGTACATGTCACCTGGTGGAAGTTTCTATTGCCATTACATGGGCTTTGGTCAAAGGGTGGTGTTACTTTAGAATTGTGTTGGCCTGATGCGGATATCCTTATGTTTTGTAGTTAGATGGAGTCAGCGCGTGGATCTCTCGAGGGGTCAACTGAGAGTGCAAATCCCCAAGAGCAAGATTCATTAGTCTTTGGTCCTGCTCAGCCAGTAAGGGTACAACCTTAGGCTCTAGCCATGCATTTTGAGGCTATGCTTAAGATATCGCAAGACATGGCTAGAGTTTTGGAGAGGGTAACGGCGCCAAGAGCTCTAATTGAGAGTATGAGGAAGTTTGGTGCTGAGGATTTTTATGGGATGAGTTTGGACGAGTCCGATAAAGCAGAGTTATGGATTGAGAAAGTGAGAAGGGTATTAGAAGAGATCCGATGTCCCCTGGATAGGGAAGTTGAGTGTGTTGTGTCGCTCTTATAAGGTTCCACCTACGATTGGTGGAAACTGTTTCTTAGGCACCCATAGATACCTAACTCGGTTACATGGGAGTTTTTCATGTGAGAATTTCACAACAAATATGTGACCAAAGCATATAAGGAGACTAGATGGACTCAGTTCTTGAATCTTAAGTAGAGAGCCCTATCTGTAGCGGACTGTGAGAAAGAGTTTAACAAGCTTAGTAAGTATGCGCCACTAGGTGTTCTAATAGAAGATTTTTGTTGTAAACATTTTAAGGCGGGTTTGAATGAGTCCCTCAAGGCTATGTTGGTCTCTTTGATGTCCTCTCAAATCGTTAGTTGTTATCAGATTGTGCAAGCGGCGATGCGAATAGAACATTCGGAGTCTATTTCAAGAGAGAGGGCTTAGAGGAGGAATCCCTCTCATGAAGGCTCGTCTTTAGGGAAGTGGTCAAGGAACTCCCAAGTAAATTCTTCGGATGAGTCTACCAATAGCCCCACTATAAGAGGAAGGAGGCAAGGATCTTCTCAGGGGTCTGGCCTGGTAGGGGTGCTCTGGGTGGCAGAGGCGATATTGTACCGGAGTGTTCGCATTGTAATAAGCGACGTCATGGTGAATGTCGTTGGTTGATAAGAGGCTGCTTTAGGGTGGCAGCATGGATCATTTCCTAGCCAACTGTCCTAAATTGTATGAGAGCACCCAAGAACAGAAGGAGGCCAGTCGAGCAGGATCTAATGCCCCTCAAGTTAGACGTGGTTAAGGAAGGGGACGAGGTCGTGGTGGATGGCCTAGAGATGGATCTTTTTCTGAGACAGTAGATCATCCTCCAGCGGCGCTAGCCAGATCATATGAGATGAGGGCTCAGGATGAGCAAGATGCTCCTAAGGTGATTGCGGGTAAGTTTCTACTCTTTGACACTAAGTTGCATGCTTTAATAGACCCTGGTTCCACATACTCATATTTATGTTCTGAAAAGTTATGTGCTAATTTGCCTATTGCTGATCAGTTAGATTATGAGATTTGTGAAACCTGTCCTTTAGGGCATAGTGTCAATGTGAGTAGAGTATATAAGAATTATCCGTTAGTGGTGCAAGGAAAATAGTTTCCAATTGATTTGATTGATCTACCTTTCCATGAGTTTGATCTGATTCTTGGTATGGACTGGTTGTGTAAGCACCGAACTGTGGTTGACTGTTATAGGAAGACGGTAGTGCTTAAAGCTTGTGATCAGTCTTCTGTTGTTGTGCGAGGTATGGGTTCTGGTCCTTTGAGTAATGTGATATCGGCTATGCAAGCTAGGCGATTTATAAGAAAAGGATGTGAAGCTTATTTAGCTTTGTTTCAAGATATTCCAGTAGTTAGGGAGTTTGTGGGTGTGTTCCCTGAAGAATTGCCTGGTTTACCACCAGAGAGAGAGGTGGAGCTATCTATAGAGATTCTGGTGAGTACTACTCCTATTTCTAAAGCTCCTTATCGAATGGCTCCCGTAGAATTGAAAGAGTTGAAAACTCAATTGCAGGAGCTATTGGATAAAGGCTTTATCAGGTCCAGCGTTTTTGTTTGTGAAGAAGAAGGATAGTACTTTGAGGATGTACATTGACTATCGGCAGATTAACAAGGTTACGGTGAAGAATAAGTATCCATTGCCAAGGATAGAAGATTTGTTTGATCAGTTAAGAGGAGCTGGAGTCTTCTCTAAGATAGATTTGAGGTCTGGTTACTATCAGCTCCGAGTGAAGGATGTGGATGTTGCTAAAACTGCTTTTAGGATGAGATATGGCCATTACAAGTTTTTGGTAATGCCATTTGGGCTGACGAATGCACCCGCGGCTTTTATGGATTTGATGAACAGGGTGTTTAGGCCATATCTTGACCGATTTTTGTTGTGTTTATTAACGATATTCTGGTATATTCAAAGGATAAGAGTGAACATAAAGAGCATTTGCGTGTTGTGCTTCAAGTTTTGAGGGATCACTAGTTATTCACAAAGCTAAGCAAGTGTGATTTTTGGCTTAAGGAGGTGTCTTTCCTAGGACATATTGTTTCCTCGGAAGGTATTCGAGTGGACCCATCTAAAGTTGAGGCGATAGTGAATTGGAAGCCACCTTGGAATGCGCTGGAAGTGAGAAGTTTTCTAGGATTAGTTAGCTATTATAGGCGATTTGTTAAAGGATTTTCGGTTATTTCTTCACCTTTAACTAAGTTACTTTGGAAAGGAATTAAGTTTCAATAGATGAATAAGTGTCAATCCAATTTTGATCAGTTGAAGAAAATGTTAGTAGAGGCTCCTGTGCTTACTCAACCCACTTCGGATAAAGAGTATACAATGTACAGTGATGCTTCGGGTATTGATCTCATTGTGTTTTGATACAGGATGGTAAGGTAATAGCGTATGCGTCTAGATAGTTGAAGCCTCATGAGCGGAACTATCCTATGCATGATTTGGAATTAGTTGTAGTTGTGTTTACCCTTAAGATATGGCAACATTATCTGTATGGGGAGACTTGTAGGATCTTCACCGATCACAAGAGTTTAAAGTATCTTGAATTTAAGGCAGCAGTGATGGTTAGAATTGTTCAAAGATTATGATTGTGTAGTGGACTACCATCCGGACAAAGTGAATGTAGTTATAGATGCTTTGAGCAGGAAGTCAGTTTCGACTCTAGCATTGCAGCGTGTTAGATGGAGAATAGATTCTGATGGAGATTTGATTGCCCAACTAAAAGCTAGGCCTAATCTGAAGCAGTTGATTATTGATGCTCATAAGGATGACCTTAAGTTCCAGCAAGCTTTGGAAGTAGTGAAGAGTGGGAAAAAGAATGATTATTCCATGAGTGATGGGGTGCTTTTTTATAGAAATCATTTGTGTGTGCCAAATGATAGTGATGTGAAGAAGAAACTTTTGCAGGAGGCACACACTACGATTTTTACTGTGCATCCGGGAAGTAATAAGATGTATAGGGATCTGAAGCCATTCTATTGGTGGCTAGGGATAAAGAGAGATGTTATGGATTTTGTTTCTAAGTGCCTAACTTATCAGCAGGTAAAGGCTGAGCACCAAGTTCCGTCAGAGTTGCTTAATCCATTGCCTATTCCTTAGTAGAAGTGGGACAATGTCACAATGGATTTTATATTAGGATTGCCTTTGACTCAAAGAAAGCGCGATTCCGTATGGGTAATATCGGCTTACCAAGTCGGCTCATTTCTTGCCGATTCGACTGGATTACCTTATGAATCAGTTAGCAGAAATATATGTGAATGAAGTGGTTTGGCTACATGGAGTTCCTTTGTCGATTGTATCAAATAGGGATCCCAGGTTTACATCGAAGTTTAGGAAAGAATTGCAAGCTGCTATGGGTACTCATTTGAATTTTAGCACGGCTTTTCATCCTCAAACCAAGGGTCAGTCAAAAAGGGTTATTCAAATTTTAGAGGATATGCTTCGAGATTGTGTATTAAACTTTTCTGGAAGTTGGGACAGATATGTTTCCTTAATGGAGTTTATGTATAATAATAGCCATCATATGAGTATTGGTATGGCACCATATGAGGCTCTCTACGATAGGAAGTGTAGAACCCCTGCTTGTTGGATAGAACTAAGTGAGCACTCTATAGTGGGTCCGAATTTGGTTAGGGATACCGAAGAGAAGATTAGACTGGTATAGCAGAATTTAAAGGCGGCAAGAGACCGACAGAGATCTTATGCCAATTCAAAGTGAAAGAATATTGAGTATAAGGTCGGGATAAGGTTTTCCTGAAAGTATCGCCTTAGTGAAAGATTCTTCAGTTTGGTATAAAGGGGAAGTGTGATGCGCGCCGAACCTAGCAAAGGCCCTCATGACGAGACCCACTTTTAGGGCTCGAGGGATTGGTTCAAGTCTTATTGATCTTGGGCATCATGAGTGTAACACCCCTGCCGCCGCCCCCGTTGGAAGGGCGCCGGCGGGCGCGCTACAACACGACACTCACTCACGACGCGACAAAGCATACAGCGGAAGCATATATGCGCTAAGCGGAAGCATTCAATAACCATATAATAAAATCTTGGAAAATATAAAAGGAAACATACTTCATTACATAGATAATCAAATACGAGTTATATACAATGGCCCAAAAGATTACATCTTTAAAATCCTTTACAAAATAATCCATATACAAAAGGAATTACATCAGAAAACAAAAAGAAATAATAGACTTGACTCCTAAGTGGCCTGCCTGCAGATGCACGACTCGAGCACTCCCAAAATCCTTCACGATACCTGCACGGGATAAAAGCCCGTGCTAAGCGATAACGCTTAGTGGGGAGAAACAAACATAACAGAACACTATACAAGGAAACATGCACTAATATACATAAATCATTATGCATCAGAGTACAGAGATATTACAATATAATATGGATAATAAAACGCAATGCATTAAACCATTACACCATTCCGAGTCACACAATAATCAGAACACTTCACGGTATCAAAACCAGACAGTTCACACAATAGCCTGAAATCAATGGTTGAGGATACGGGAACACGGCACGGGAGACCGAAGCCTCAAAAACACTTTAATACCCGAAGGTAGCGCGGGAGACCGGAGTCTCAAAACATTTTATCACTACACGATTGATGACCATCTCGGAGGTCGACCGCTTCGCCCAAACGGGGCGGACAGAACAGCTGAACACTAACCCTTCTTAAGCATGCTTAATTATCCTATACCTTGACACTTCAGGCTCGACAACACAATAATTCACCAGACAATACATAACAAAAACAATATTCAAATTAAGACTCTTATATAAAATAAATCCATAACAAGGACACTAGCACATTAATATCACGAATCCAAAAGCACACACACATACCATGTAATAGTGAGAAACCGTGCAAAGTGAAACAAGAGAAACACATTCAGAAAACAAGGCAAGCAGGAAGGGCCTCTGTCGCGATCGCGACAAGTGTTGCGCTCGCGACAGAGCACGGGGTACTTCCTCGCGAGGTCGCGCCAAAGGCCTCCTCGTGACGAAGCACTCGCGGCAGAATTTCACGGAGCCGAGCTCTGTCGCGCTCGCGACAAGCGTCGCGATCGCGACAGTGACCAGTTCCTTCCTCCTCGCGCGCACGCTCGGCAGCACGCCCGCGCGGAGGTTTCCGCGACCAAGCTCTCTGTCGCGCTCGCGACAAGCGTCGCGATCGCGACAGAGGGCTCTTCAAGAACAAGGGGCCAAGTCCGCCTTCTGTCGCGATCGCGGCACTTGTCGCGATCGCGACAGAACCCAGATTTGCCCAATTCTGCACTTATTCCTACTCTTTTCACATGCAATTCATCATACATGCATACAACAAGCTCAAAACACTTACCCTACGCCTCCAGCACATCACCGCATCATTCCCAAGCCACATAAACACATTTACACTATAATCAACTATAATTTCCATAAAAAATCACTCACAATCAAACTCAATTACACTAACAGGGCATGCTTAAATTCTGAAAACGCATAACATCGTCACTATATCACTTGCACTTCACTATAAGTCACTACACAATTTAAACATGCATTGATAAAAATACTCAAGATTACCAATGACATGCAATCACCACTTAGAGTTGATCCAAGGAGTAAATTAGGGAAAAGACCACAATCCACAACACAACTCACAACACTTACATGCACCCAAAACACATTCAATAACACAGCTCTCATACATCAACAAATGAACTTCCAAACCTGAAAATCGCAGCTTCAAACCGAGCTCCTCACGAATCCACTTTATCCTTGCCCTTGCTCTTCCTTCTCTCTTCCGATTCTTGCACAAAAACCCATCCACAATACACTCAAATCAGACCCAAACACAATCAAAAATCAGAAATCCAAGAACAAGAAACAAAAACGAGACCCCAATCCGAACTCCACCACATACCTTCAACACTTCAAGCTCAAACCTTCAAGATTACCACTCAAAACACAAGGAAGCACAAGAGAAAAGGAATGAGAGCAGTAAAATGGAAGAAGGAGAGAGAGAGAGGGACGGAAATTGAAGAAGAAAGGGAAGAAATGAGATAGCTTCCACGGGAAGCTTAACCCAAAATCTGCCCCTCCCTTCCTCTCTCCTACTTTTCATTAAATGCTCACCAACCCTTGCCACTTGTCACCTTCTTAGAGAATCAAGCCATCCATCTAACCAAAACCACTCATGGCACCATACACTAACCACACACAAACCTTTCTAACACAAATATCTTCCAATGCACCATACACCACAACCCACTCAATAAAAGCCTTAATCCACTCACACCCTACAATTCTACACCACAAGCACACACTAATATTTCCTTCTCTTCAATTAATACCTAATTTCTTAATTCCTTAATAACAAATCCAATTTTCCTTATACCTATATACGAACATACCCTTACTATACCGGCTTAAAACACAGATTCCGACCAGGCCCTATTTGGGTTATTACAATGAGACATTTTGGACACCTCCTTCCGATAGAACATTGGAAGGATCATCTAGTTTCATTACACCTTTTAGGCACCTTTTGAGCTATTTTGGAGTCGCCACCCAATTTACGAGAAAGTGGGAAAGGTCATCTAACCTCTGGGGTCTTAAACCAGAGAAGGTGTTCGGAACTTCACTCTTATTAATGCCTTAAGTTAAGTTTATAATTGAGTTTTTAAGAAATCAAAATTCCATCTCTCATCTCACACAGCCGTACAATAAATTTGAAGCGCATTGCAATCATATTAGAAAGCAGTAAAGAAAACGTTAAGGAAAGCGAAAAATAAATTACATATAACAAAATGAGACAGAACAATCCCCCAAAATAAGAAAGCATAAAAGAATAAAATTCGCCCCAAAATAAATTACAAGGGGCCAAAATAAATAAATGAATACTACCAAAAGAATAAATAATATAAAATACATCATACATAAATCTTGACATTTATTGGGATTAGGAACTTTGGTTCCCTTTTATTGACTCAAAAAATTGGAGAACCATTTTTTGGGTATTTATTGAGAAAATCGGGATGAGTGATCCCATTTTATGAAAATTAATTCTCCATTTGAAAGTGGGATTTTATTGGTTAAAATAGGACATTGGTCCATTTTATTAGGAAAAACCCGATTTATTAATAAAAATCTTTTTGGTGATTTTTCATTCAAACGTGCATAAAAATAATTAATTTCACATAAAAATACACAAATATGACAAATAAATCGAAGAAAAGAAAATGCATAATTTAAAATACGCAAACCGAAGTTTTGAAGGTCTTTAATTTCCTGATCCACCGGTTCACTCGGAAATGTCACTCATGGTGAAAACGAATAAATTTTGAGGCAATAAAAAAGAGTAAAATAAAATGTTAGTAAATTGAATCCCTCTATATAACTCTTAACATTGGCATCCCTCTATATAACTCTTAACATTGGCCCACAAAATTAATCTTACTCCTTCAATTAAGTCCTAAACTCACACTTCACAATTTTACCATTAATCGTACTTGCCGAAACTTTCACTTAAATTCTTAAATGGTTCATTTGACATACCTAACACTTCAATTTGCATAACTTTAGTCACTACTCATCTCAATATGCACGAATCCTTCTAGGATACATTTCGAGTTGTGACAATTCTTTCCTCCTAAAAGAATTTTGTACTCGAAATTCACTTACATCGGAAAAATCCGAATACTACACTCCAATTCACTATCATACTCATATCGATTATTTCTATATCATCAAATAACATGTACATTCAATATTTCAAAAACATTCGGCACACATGCTACTTTCCTTACCAACGATACTCGTATCTTACTTCAAACTCCTTTCACATTCATTTATGCAATGTTGCAAAATACTCTTTCTACTCAACTCTAACTATACACACAGTACATTTTCCTTAACAATTGCTATGCTCTTAGATCACACTTAATCTTAATATCAAATACACAATGTACACCCTGTCAACTTTTTCTCCATCAAAAACACATTCACAAGTGCTTCTCATGTGTGATCAAAGGAGGATGATGCAATGAGGATGTGATGGTTCATGTATGCAATATGATGCAGGAATGCAATTGATGCTATAATAATGTACTTTTCCCATCCCCATGGTTCAATATGCTTATGTTCAAATAATTTTTCGGAGATAGCTGACAGGTACACTGAGCATTACCATAATCTTACAAATCCAAATACTCTTCCAATTCAAACACCAAATATCTATTCCCATAAAGGTAACAATTTATCAATACACTTCAAGGGTTTCTACAAAACCTACTCCTAAACAACATAATATCAAAACAAAATTCTAATAGAACCTCTAATACTCATCTAATAAACACATCCCAAATACGCACATACACACATAACAATACAGGACAGGTAGATTATGACCTACCAAAACAACATTTAACTAAACACTTCATCTAATCGGGAAAATCTCATTCTCAACTCAAACCTAAAAAAACAAAATCATCCGCTTTGGCCAATGCTAAACTATACAGACACACACTTCGAAACACTTAGTCAAACAGAATCGACTAAACCGGTGCTCTGATACCAAATTGTAACACCCCCAACTCCCACATGTAGCATATCGAAGGATGAAGAGCTACGGCAAGTAGAGGGTGCTACCAGACGAAGACACACATGGCAATACAGAAATCAGAGTAATAAAATTTCTAACTTCTAGAATTGAAATCTCAAGACATGCACATCCTAAATCTATGTCATCAACACACCATTATTCGCACTATAAAATATTACAACTTATCACAAAACCACATAAACAAACTTAATTACATTCCGAAAATAATAACACTTCCTATAAACTCTACCAACGTGTTGGCCAAAACTCTGAGGACCGTTGCGCAACTCTGATCTCCTAACCTACACAAAGAAACACCCGTGCTAAGTGATGACGCTTAGGAAGGGTCTGCAAATAAATAATAACCAACCACTCACAGTGATTGGCGAAAACTAGCACATGCATTTACACATATTCATAAGCATAAAATATACCGGTTAAAACTATCATAAATTCATATTCTTTAGTTTATTATGAATCATTACACATACATTAGCGTCTTATAAACCATAAACAGAAATACTTATTTACTTTTTAATCAAAAATATATTATACAAAACTTATCATATACTTTAAATCACTTAATGGCCTTATAGATAGTTATACTTCATAAATTCCGGAAATACGTTTTAAGGTTCGAAATATAAACTTCAGAAATTCCCATTATTACAAATATTTCAAAATCATACAAATTACAGTATCAATACTTAAATCAAAACATTTCATTTTAATCAAACCGTTACTTGCTTGAAACTAAACAAAACATTTTAATACTCAGATTTGGTTCGGGCTTGAAACAGTTATTCCAAGCTCCCCACATATCCCTATGGTTGGGGAATCAGAACCACGTAGTTCTACAGAAAATCTTATACACTTATTCTAGGTTCAATCATAACTCATTTCCTAAATTCAGTTATCTATATCATGCTTAATACTTCACTTCCCTTTAACTATAAATCAATATACCATTACCGTAATCACTGAGAACCAACAACAATACACAAGGATTCTTATCGACATACTTACATTGGTCATCTAGGCTAAGGTTCAGAAGGCAGACAATACATAACATACTTATATTCTTGTTATAAATATATAATCGACTACATTCATAAAGCTCATTTATTTAGTATCCAACTATAGCAAATACACATATCAGTTACTTTAATAATTCTTTTCAAAGAGTATATAAAGACATACATACTTCTAACTTTTAAACAGATTAATGACATGCATTTATCACATACAAAATTCTTATGCAGTCAATAGTCATTCACACATCTGCATTGGATTAAACATTATTTACTATACTTCTTTTCATTTAACTGACATTAGATTCAGATGCTAAGCATTAAGGTATCCGAAGATACCGCACATTTCCACATTAGTGTCCATAAAGGATCTAGAATAGAGGAGTGCATAGTGCACAAGTTCAAATGGCATTTTAACAAATGCATCAGATGCTTATTTACATAATCATTTGCAAATCATCACAGAACTTATCAATTAATTCACATTAATTTACTCTTTTAATTTCCTGCTAAGTCGAAGGGGTGTATAAACGAGTAACAGAACACATTGGGGGTACCCATAGGTACAATCGAAAAGCAATATCGTATTTTTCTCATTCAAAACATTTTCACATTGGGAATCTTAAACAAGATTCGTAACAATGCTGCACGCCGTTAAAGCACGTGCGAGTGCGCAAGGCTGCCGCTCCGACGCCCGTCCCTATATAGCGACGGGCGTCCCTACTTCTGGCCGTCGCTAAAGGGGCTGTTTCATGTTTTTTCCTATTTTTCATCAGTTTTTTCCGTTTTTTTCACCAAAAATCCGTTTTTTATCCCATATTTTCAGGTTTTTTAAGGATTTATTCAATTTTTAAAATTCAAAATAGTTAATATCTGATTTAATTAAATTTTATCCCTTTAATTATTTTATTTTTCCTATTTTCTTCATATAAAACGAATGAGATGAAAACCTAAAAGGGGGATTTTTGGCTAGGGTTTTTTCTCTTCATCCTTTCTCTTCTTCTTCCTCTCAAACTCTAAAAAAATTCCAGATTTTTTCCCTACCAAAGAAGAACAAAAAATTGAGTTCATCTTTAATTTTTTTTTCCAACATAATTTATTCTAAATATATATTTAGAAGGAATTTTATTGTTTGATTAATTTTTTGGAGACAAATACAACAATTGTTTGTTCTCAAAATTCTTTTTTAACCTTTTATTTGTGTTCAATAATTTTTTTTTCCAATGATTTTCTTTTGAATCTCTTTTTGATGAAAAATTAATTTTGAGACAAATAAAACAATTGTTTGTTATCAAAATCTAATTTTTTCATTTGATTTTTTAAAATTAGACTTTCAATCATTTTTTTCTTCATACAAACAAAGTGATTGTTTATTCTTGAAATCATTTTTCTTTAATTTTAATCAATAAAAAGTTTTTTTATCAAAATCATTTCTTTAGGCAAAGAAATCAATTCTTTGCTCTTAAAGAATTTTTGATCATTTTTTATCCCATTTTTTCTTGGAACCAAATTCCAACATTTTTATCATATTACACTCTAATATTGCAAATCATCAAACAAAGAAATCGATCTAATATTGCAAATCATCAAACAAAGAAATCGATCATCATTTTACCTTCATCGAATCCGAAACTCTGAGGGTAAACATTTTGGGCTTATTCTTTCTTTTTATTATTTTTGCTCATGTTTAATTTATTCATGTATGTTTTTATTAACTTTATTTATTTATTTATTTTATTTATTTTAGATTTTGTTTTATTTAACTTGTTTATATATGATTTTTTTCTTATTCGTCTATATTATTATTATTTTTATTATTTTCATTTATTTATTCATTTATTCTATTGCTTTTATATTTTTTTTAATTTAATATGTTAATATATTATTTTGTTCATATAAATATTGATTTTCTTATCATTTATAACATGTAAATATTATTTTCTTTTAATTCTTAACATGTAATTAATTTATTTCATTTTAACTCATCATTATTTTTAACATGTAATTAATAAATTCATTTTAATAGATATTTTTACCATGTAAATGTTTTATATTAAATTTAATTACATTAATTAATCATGTTGCTCATTTAATTGTTTTCATCGTTCTTTAATTCATTTATTTTATTATTCTTTCCTTTATTATTTTATATATTCATTGATTTGATTATCTTCATCATTATTGTTGTCATGTTCATGTTTTTACATATATATTCATTAACATGTTATATTTTATTCCAATCACTTTATTTAATCCATTTGTCATTAATAACACATTTTTCTAGTTCACTTTAAATTGGTAACATTTTAATTCATTTATGATTTTGATATCATTTCATTTTATCTCATTTTATTTTATCTTATCATTTATTTTATATTTATTTGATTTTAATTGATTTAATACTAACATTATTTTATTTGTGTTTTATTTTATTTCACATCTCATTTTTTGCTTGGGCATTTTTGCAAGCACACGGGGAGATTCAAGAGGCTCGTTCGGGTTACATATTTATTTTCTTCGTTTGTAATATTTATTTATTTTGGCTTTTTCATTTATTTTTGCCATGTAATTTTCTTGTAAAATTATTTATTTAGGCCCACTAGAAAGAAAGTCACTAAATGTTTTTTCATTAATTAATTTGAAATTTTTCCTAAATAAAAATGGGACCAATGTCTCAATTTTGTCCATCCAAAATAAAACCATCACATCAAAATTGTTTTATAATAAATATGCATGCGAGGACCAATGTCCACATCATTAATGAATATCCCGTTTTATGCATATTTTTATTTTATTTAGAATAGGGGTTGTATTCTGCCCCTAGTTTTGTTGTAATATTTTTACATATGCTTTATTTTATTTATGCTTTTATTTATCGCTTCCATTACGTGATTGACATGCGCTTTAATTAATTGCATTAAAATGAATGAGAAATGGGATGAAATTCTAAATTCAAAACTTGATTATAAACTTAACTAAGGTATGAATAAATGGCAAGTCCCGAACTCACTCTGGTCTTTGGGGCTCAATGAGGCGAGAGGTCTAGGACTTTCAAGACACCTCTTGAGTCTCACCAAATGACTTAAATTTATAATCCTAGGCTCCAGGGGGTAGAGGCTGAGACCTCCAAGATCTCTCTGGCTTGCCCAAGATGGATATGTATGCGCCGTCTTAGGCTCGCTGAGGCTAAACGACCCTTCCCAATGTTCTATTGGGTGGCGACTCCAAGAAACCTCCTTGTTGCCCAATATAGATGCACTTGTAAATACCTTACAAGTTTTAATGAATTCCATCCCTATCGCCCTAAAGCGGGCTTTCGGGAGGCCACGTGGTTGGCGCATATCACAGGTGGGGTCTCCAAAATATCTCTTGTTGCCCAAGATAAGCCAAATTTGCAAGGTCTTAGGCTCCATAAGATTAGATGATCCTTCTAGTGTTCTATTGGAACGAGGTGTCCAAAATATCTCTAGCTTGTCCAAAATAGACGTATATGTATGGTCTTAGGCTTCACGAGATTAGATGATCCTTCCAGTATTCTATTGGAAGGAGGTGTCCAAAATATCTCTGATTGCCCAAAATAGACATATATGCGCTATCTTAGGCTCAGTGAGGCTAGACCTTTCCCAATATTTTATTAGGTGGCGACTCCAAAACACCTCCTTGATGCATAAAATAGATGCCTTTGTAACTCCTTACAAGTTCTATGAACCTCTCTCGAAAACTCTAAAAGCGGGTCTTCGGGGCCTTCCGGGTTCATCGCGCTTCACAAGACTGAATTGAATTTAAGAGAAATTCTTAATATATTTTGATGTTTAATTCATGTAAATGATGTATAAGCATTGTTTAACATGATATTTAGTAAATGGAGTAATTAAAAAAAAAGAAAAGTAAGCTTAGTGTGAATATAAACCCTTGGCCGAATTGATGTCTAAGGAAACTATTAATGTATTTTGGTGTTTTATATAAGTAAATGATGTGTATAGCATGGGATTAAGTTAATTAAGTGGTTAAATGAAAGAAAAGTGAACATAGTGAGTAAGGGGTAGTTAGGCCAAATGGTATAAAGGAAGATTTACTCATATACTTTAGTAACTAAGGCATGAAATTTATGTTTGTAATAAGTATAATATGTAAATGGAATGTTTGAGTAATTAAATGAATTAAATATAAACATAGTGAAAAAGTGATACCTTGCTCGAATTGAACATGATGGATTTCTATTGTGTATTTTGATGTTTAATCACATGTAATGGCATAAAATGGTTAAATAATGATAAGTGAGTGTGTATGCAAAATTATAAGTGAAAATGATGTCTTGGCCGTAATGCGTATATTGGCATAATGTGAAATTTATGTGAATTTTAATGATATATTGCCCTTAGTAGTGGTCTGGTAGTAAAATCTAGTCCAGGATATAATTGACTAGCCATAAGGATTCCATACCGCGGTTTGAGTCATGACGACTCACTATTGATAGGCTAATAACGGTCTATCTCAGTGCAGTGTTCAATGATTTCAGTGTTCAGTGTAGTTCAGTGCATTGTTGAATGATTCCTTTGGGGATCATTCTATAGTGTAGTGGATCTGTGGGATCCACGTCCCGCATATCCGGTCAGTAGATTTTCTATCGGATATATACTAGGGGCATAATGGAAGTTATCTGATAAAATTGGTTAAAAGAGTAATAAATCTGAAAATGAGTGAAAATGGGACTAAAATGAAATAAATGGAATGTTTAGGGGTAAAATGGTAGATTGACATTAATTAGGTAAAAAGTGGTAAAGTTAGGTAAAAGGTGTAATGATAAGGGTAATTTGGTAATTTGGATAAGATATGAGGTTAAAATGGTAATTTACTGTAAAAGTGGCAAATTGGGGACCTAAATGTAATTTGGTAAATTTATAAGGTTAAAAATGGAATTTGAGTGTAATGAAGGGTAAATTTGTAATTAAGAATAATTAAAAAGGGTAAAAGTGGAAAATAAGAATAAGAAAGGTTAAAATTGTAAATTATGTATAATTAAGGGTATATTGGTAATTAAGTGGAAAATGAGGACATGAATGAAATTATTGAAAAGAAGGGACATGGATGGAATTATGGTAAAAGTGGAGATATAGATGTAATTATGAGAAAAGTTAAGGACATAATTGGAAATTAAGAAAAAAGAGAATAAGGACTTAAATGTAAATAATGAAATGGTAAGTTTAGTGAAAGGATTGAAATGTAAATAGTGAATAATATGATTTAATGAGTAACTATGTAATTAAATTGACGAAATTATTGGCTAAATATGGTTAATGATTTAATAGAAAAAAAAAATAATAATAATAAATTTAAAGTGAAATTAAAATTAACCAGTGGCATGATTGTAATTTTAGTGAATTAGAATGGTAACATTGGAATTGAAGGATAAAACAAGGACTAAAGTGTAATTTGATTTAAAATGTTATGGTAAGGGCCAAATAATAAATTAAGGTAATAATAGAATTAGTTAGTGGCACTTTTGTAAATATGAGACAATTAAGGGTAAGATCGTAAATTAATATAAAGTTAGGGACCAAATTGTAAATTTACAATATTGAGACTAATTAAGGGATTAAAGTGTAATCAATCAATGATGTAAGAAATAAATGAGTAATTAATCATTAGTGAATGAACAATTAAGAATTATAGAATATTATTATACGAATAATTATTAGATGTATAACAGTTTTTAATTGATTTATATATACAATGATTATGGATGTGAGTGTAACTTAATTAAGTTTAAAATAATGATGTAATTATAAATAAGTGGAAATGAAAGGTAGAAAGGTAAATTAATAGCATTACTGTAAATAAGTGATAAAGCAGTGACTTAAATGTAATTGATCATAAAAAGGATAATGTTTGGACTTGAATATAAATTGATGAGGAAATTGACTATTAAGTGAAGTTATGAAAACATTGTTTTGCATATATATATTGGTGAATTAGGGAATGATACAAAAATAAATAAAACTAACAATGTAAATAATAATGATAATATTAATAAGGTAAAATAGAAAAGTAAATTTGTAATTGTGATAAATATGGAGGACTAAATTGTAAATTAATTATGGTAAGATTATTAAAGGGGCCTTAGTGAATTAAGCTATAATGCAGGGTATTGAATGAAAGTTTATAAAGGATTAATGAAATTAATTGTGTGGTTTGCTAAATTAGAATATTGAAAGTGTTTAACTAAGTATAATGGAAAATAATAAATGTAAGGGTAGTGGTAATAGATTATAGTGTGATTTAATAGGAAAAGTGTTAATATACAAAGAAATTAATAGACCCAGTGTAATGTTAATTATATGAGTGAATGAAATTGAGAAGAAATTTTACATATGAATAATTAAACTACCAAAACTAACAATAATGTAAAATGAGGATTAGATAATTGTTAAAATTTAATGTAAAACCTATATTATTGATTAATTGATATGGAACCTCTAGAGTAAATAATAGGAGTGATGGCAATATCAGTAATAATAGAAATAGCATTGATTAAGAAAGAAATAAAAGAATAATAATGGAATAATAAGTATTCAAGTAAGCCAGTGTTTGAATTATAGTGTTAACCATTTAAGAATAAATACGACTCGTAATTGATTAAAATCAAGTGACCTAATGAAAGATTGGATATAGTGATAGTTATTAATGCAAAGAGTTAGTGTAATGTAAAAGAGTGAAGAAAGTGTTAAGAACATAAAGAAAGTCATAATAGAAAACCAGTGTCGCTAATATCGTAAACAATGACTATCTAATTAGTGATTCAGTAAACAATATAATGTTGGAGTTTAGACCGTAATTTGGTATATAAGTTAAAAAGGAGGAATCCAAAAGTTATTAAAATAGATAAAGTAATATAAAAGTATTTATAAATTGGATTGTTAATTGACAAACCGAACAAAATGTTAAATGGTAAAGATTATTAGTGTTCATAGTAAGACATTGATAATAGAAATGAAAAGGATAAAGTAAATGATAAAAATAGTTACAGAAACAAAAACAAATGAATATATTTATAAGATAATTACGATATTGTTAATATTGTTACTCCTCAAAATAATAGAAAGAACACAATAGTGATATATCGTAAAAGTTAATAGTGTAAGTGATAGTGATATTGGCAATAGCATTACTAATGACTAAAGTGATTGCAGTGATAATAACAAAGGTAGAGATAATGATTGATGTAAAAGTATGTAATAACTTTTTAAAAGACTTAGAAATTAATATTCCCATAATTCAAATAAAAAATATATTTGTGTGTGCATGCATATAATATTAGTGTGGAAAATTTAGGATATATATCCACCACTGGGCATTTTTAATGCTCAACACATATAGTGTTAATGTGCGCAGGTTGTGATAGCTTTAATGTGGCCAAAGACGTAATGATAACAGAAGAAAAGATTGACAACAAGAATAGAAGGAGTGGCATGGCATGTATACGATCGCAATAGAGAGAAGCAATGGTATGTGGTATAAGTATGTGGTTTGTATGTTAGTGTGTTGTTAAGGCTTTGTATATGTATGTTGTGATTGTCAATGTTGAAAAAAAACATTCTATAGAATTATTGAGTGCTTTGTAATGGCTGTCAGTGTAGCGCTCTGTGACATCTGGTATCCATATCATTTATGGGAATAAGGGTGTTATAGGTATACTGATAGGTGACTAATTGATGCATTATTTAGTATATATTTGGTGTGAATTTATGAAGTTAAGTATGTAAATATGTGTATCTTTCATGTTATTTGTATTTGTTTATGTGTTTTTGTGCTTGTAGGCTAATTTGGGTGTAAAAGAGAGAAAAGGAGCATGATTCGTGATGTATAGCACGACTCGTGAACAAGAGGAGATAAGAGAGCACAACTAGGGAAGATGGACACGACTCGTGATGGGCAGAAGGAGATGCATGACTCGTGAAGACCAACACGAGATGTGAAGGTGTGCAAATAGAAGGAAGAACAGCAGAAGAAGAGGCAGAGCACGAGATGTGAGCCAGAGCACGACTCACGCAAGCGGTGCACTACTCGTGAAAGGATATCACGAGTCGTGAAGGGCCAGAGAGAAGCATGAGGAAGAAAAAGAGAAGAGAAGAAGAAAAGGAAGAAATGACCGAGACATAAAGGCAGAGCACGACTAGGACAAGAGAACACGACTCGTGCAGGAGAACACGAGTCGTGAAAATGCAAAGAGAAAGCAGAGAGGAAAAGCAGAAGAGAAGAAGGAAAGGAACGAGTCACGTGTTCTGTCGCGAGCACGACTTTTGGAACTATTTGAGCAAAGAGACACAACTTTTGGAACTCTATAAATATGTAACTCAACTGTAATTTTAGGGATGATTAATTAGAGGTTAGATAGATGATTAGAATCTAGAATTTTAACTATTATTTTATTTTCTGTAAGTTCTATAGTTAAAGTTTTTAATTAGAATTATGCTTTGAAGAAGAAGACTAAGGGGAAGAAAAATTTATTACAAGGGTTTGATAAAAGTGCACAAGTCATCTTTCTCATTACTCTTATCTATTATTTCTTCTCTGTCATTAAATGATTTTTATTTAATGAAACTTGAATCATACTATTGTTCTTTTCTATTACCATCTATGTCTTTGAATGCAGAATTTTCTATTAGTATATTTGCATGATCTTTATAAGTTAAAGTAAGATTCGAGAGACCATTTTATCTAACATCTAATAGATATTCGTTATCAAAGCATAGTTTGAGAGATCGCATGTTGAGATAATTGCTATAGGTTGGTGAATATTCTTAAAGTATGTAATTAGAATCAACTAGTTCATTAATGAGAGTTAAGGATTAGCATTTTAATTGCATGTTTTGAGCATTCTAATTCATGTCGAGAGAGAGGATTAGAACTATATTCCAACTTGGCTTGCTGATAAGATTATAAATGTTAATTAAAATGATGGAATCAAGTTCATAACCATTAGTTCTTCATTATATATTTAGTCTTCTATGTTTAACATAAACTAGGTTTAATTAGTTTATATGATAGAGTAGTTTAGATTTAACTCACAATTTAATGATCATTGTAAACAAGATTAAAATTGAGTAGTAATAGTGTGCAATATTAATCACATTCCTCTTGGGATCGACATCTTTTGTACTATAATTGGTACACCGTATACTTGCGGAATTAGCATGTAGAAATAAGCTAACAAGTTTTTGGCGTCGTTGCCGGGGAATGAATGATTATTTATTGCCATTATGAATCTTGATTTATGATTTTGGATTACAATATTAAATTAGTGTTGTTTTGTGTTGTTTTTACAGGATTGGTAGTTCAAGTCTATGCCGAGCACAAGAAGTTCTCAAGAAGAACTTGAACCATTGAATCCTGAGATAGAGCATTTTCTTTCATGTAACCGAAAATCCAACAAAAAGAAGAATAAGAATAAGAGACCTATTATGGCTGAAGAGGAGAATCCACCGAGGTTAATGGATTTTGCTACACCTGCATTGAGTGGTGCTCAATAAGATGTGGTAAGGCCTACGGTAAATGCTAACCAATTTAAAATAAAACCATCTCTTTTGCAAATGATTCAAAATAGCATTCAATTTTACGATTTGGCAAATGAGGATCCAAATGCCCATTTGGCAAATTTCTTGAAAATTTGTGGTACTTTTAAAATAAATTATTTTTCGGTGGATGCAAGTAAGTTAAGGCTTTTTCCTTTCACTTTGAAAGATAAGGCGAAAGCTTGGTTGAACTCCTTAACTAGAGGATCTATTACCACTTGGGACCAATTGGCCCAAGCATTTTTATCTAAATACTTTCCTCTAGCCAAACCTACAAAAATTATAAAAGATATCACCACCTTTGTGCAACATGATAATGAAACTTTGTATGAAGCTTGGGAGAGGTTTAAGGAATTGCAGAGAATGTGTCCTCACCACAACCTTCCAAGGGAGTTACTTATGCAGACTTTCTACAATGGAGTGAACCCTACCACTAGAGGGATTATAAATGCTGCAGCCGGAGGTTCCCTTATGAGGAAAACGACGGAGGCTGCGTTTGAATTGTTGGAAGAAATATCCATGAACAATTGTATGTGGCCCACCGAGAGAGTAAGGGAATCTCATTCTTCTAATGCTAGGGGGGTACATTAAATTGATTCTGTAGTAGCTTTGCAAGCCCAAGTTGAGGCATTGACACATAAGGTTAATAGCCTAGGAATGGGGGGAAGTCCACCAAATGGATGCACTATGTGTGGTCAAAAAGGTCATATTAGTGAGAATTGCATTTTAGGACTGACTAATAATGTGGAACAAGTGAGCTTTCTCCAAGGCCAAGGGCATGGTAACCCTTATTCAAACACTTATAACCCTGGTTGGCGTAATCATCCAAATTTTTGATGGGATATAGTAGCAATAACCTAAATAGAGGTGTAGGTTTCCAACAACCATAAGATAGGATTGGAGCATTTGAAGGGAAAATTGAAAAATTTATTGAGGAGATTAATTTCAAAATTAGCTCTCAAGATGAGAACTAAAAGAAGCTTGAGGCAAAAATTGATCAAATTACTAAAAATCATGCTTCATCCATTCATAATCTTGAGGTTCAATTGGGTCAGCTTGCAAGTTCATTACCATCAAGGAATCTGGGGTGTCTTCCAAGCAATACGGAGGAAAATCCTAGGGAGCACATGAAATCCTAGTATTTTATAGTCTCTTATTTAGGTTGCTTAATTAGATTTTCTTTCTATATGTATTTATGTTGTTCTTAAGGTATTTTATGTAAATTTGTTAATTAAATTTTATATAGTGGATTTTTATATTACTAACAAGGTTGTTTTTGTTTTACAGGTTACAATAGTAAATAAATTGTTATGTTGTCTAAATATTTAGTGTCTTCTTCATAAAAAAATAAATATAAAAAAAGAGACTCAGGAAAAAGAAAATCTTATATTTAGATATGATTCAGATTGCATTGCATGCACTTAATAGTGTTAGAATTAGGTATTGGTTATGTGTTATTTTATGTGTTTTGAGAAAACAGGTGAAAGTGGAGAAAATAGAGCACAAGGAGCGTTTCTGTCGCGAGCGCAACACGCATCGTGATCGCGACAGAAGGCGTTGCTTTGTAGGACATCCGACTCATGCTGGCGTTCACGAGTCCCACCAGGTAAGTGGCATCTGCACGAGTCATGCATGGTTGTCCGACTCGTGCAGCATGCTGGCGATCGCGATGGGACCCAAGGTACGTATTTTTCTAATTTACTTATCTTCTTTCTTTTTTTTTTCTCCTAATTTGTTTATTTTTCTTCTTAATGAGTTTAGTGTGTGTATCAATTTAACTTAATTAACCCCATAAGGAAAAATCAAAAACAGAGGGAAATACAATTTTTCTTTTCGTCAAAACCCTAATTCCTTTAAATAGATGTGACCCTTTGTTTTCCAGCCCTCTTCTTTTTATTCTTCCCTTTATCATGTTAGACTTCACGAGTCACACACATTCTTCTGCCTCTTCATCTTCTTTCATTCTTTTTCTTTCATGAGTTCTCTTTCACGCATTTAACATTTAATCAGTATCTCCTTCTGTTCGCTTTTGCATTACTCTTCCTTTTCTATATCTTTAATTCGTGTGTTTAGCATTTCATATTTCTCTTCATAGTTAGTTCTCTTCGAAGCCAGTACTCTATTTCTTTTTAATTCCTTTCTTTAACACAAAATGGTAAGAACAAAGAATCCCTCATCTTCACGCATAGATCAAGCGAGACTGGAGGCTGAACAGGGAGATATATCTTCCACCTTTGGTGCCGGTTTTCCTATCTTTTCTGTGGATGAAGGTACCATATTTCTTGCCCTTCATGACCGTACATTTTTGCAATGTAAGTATTTTCCTATCTCTCTTCTTGAGCAAGTAGGAATGTCAGATTCTATTAATGAGATGTTGTCCAATTGTGGCTTCCTGAGGTTTGCAACCATACATGAAAATATTCATCCTGACTTAATGTTAGAATTTTACACTACTTTGCAAAAGAATGAGGAGAATGAAAACTTGTTAGATTTTAGATTGGATGGAAAGGCACATACTTTGACCTATTTTATGATGAATATAATGTTTGGGTTTTCACATAATGGCTTATCTAACCCACCTAAATCCTTTAAACCTAATGAATTTTGGTCATTTTTAACTAGTTTGCAAACACCCTATAGATCTAGAGATGCTAAATCTATGTTCATAAAAGATATAAAATACTGGATTTTGCATAAGATTTTAGTTTTTAACAGGTCTGAGTTTAATAGAGTTTTTGCTCAGGAATTGTTCTTGATGTGGTGTGTACATAGAGGTAAGGATATATATTGGTCTTATTGGATTTTTAATCAATTGTTGCAGTGTGTTAGTAAACATGATTCACCTATGACATATGGGCACATCATTTCTATTATTGCAAGAAATTTAGATATTGATCTTCGTGCAAATCATAGAGACCGTTCTTGTGTTTATTTTACTAAACATCTATTTGTGCGTGGAGAGGTTTTCAATAATTCATTTCAGGAAATCCCACCACACTCAAGGTCTTGTTGGAGTGATCTTACAGGGTCCTCTGCTCAACAAGAGGAAGCCAGTGATGATGAGGGTAGTGGGGATACAGCTATGCAAGATGTGGTTGCACCTCCTACTATTAGGTCCTCTAGCCACAACATACCATCTATGCTTGAACAAATCTTACAAAATCAGTCCACCATGCAAGATCAGTTAACTTCCTCGTTTAGATGTCATCGTCGACTTGAGCATAAGGTGGACACATTCATTGCTCAAGCTGGTTATATAGTATTATCTCCTCCACCTTCACCATGAGCAGGGAGTTTTTCTTACCTTTGTTTTATTTCTTTCTTTCTTTTACTTTTTCATTTTCTTTTATTTCTTCACATTAAGGATAATGTTGGTTCTAAATTTGGGGGAGTGAGTGTGTTTGTATGTTCTTGTGTTTGTTTGTTTGTGTTTTATGAATTTTTGTATGAGTGTTGTGTATGATCGCATGTTTGTTTGTGTGTATTAGTTTTTTTTTTAATTAGGCTTTTTAGTAAGTTTTATTATAAGGCATTGTTCAATTTATATATTATCTAGATTGTTAAGTTATTTATCTTTTATGCACATTTTACTAGTTTTTCAAAAATTTTAGCATGTGTTTTAAGTTTTTCAAGTTTTATTCTTCTACTTCTTGCAACATTTTAGATTATTTAGTCTTTTCACTAACCATGTTTTAAAGCTAGAAATTGCTCATCTAGTTTAAGATTTTAGGGTTCTAGTTGCCTTTGGAAACCATAGCCATAATACTTACCCTTAGTTTCTTTCAATAATGGATGAGGACTTAGAAAAAAAAATAAACGAAAGAATAAGTGGGATGGAGCATAAAATGCACCCACAATATTCATTAATAAAAAAGCAAGATGTATATCAAAAATTGAAAAGTATGGGATGGAGTGTAAAACGTACCCATACTACATTCTCTTGCTATTCATGGGATAAAAATTAAAAGTATACCCATGTTCAAAACAAAAAGAAGAGTAAAAAGAAAAGAAAAGAAAAGTCTAAAAATGCCATGAGATTGGATTAAGGGTATGTGAGCTTACAAATTGTCCTACAAGGTAATTAGCTACCTTAGAATTTTAAAATTTATGATCAATATTCTCTCTTTAAATCATATTTAGTTTTTTAGGACTTTACATTCTTGATGTTGGAATTAGTAAATTTAGGAGACTTGTTAAATTTTCAATACATGCTTTCAAATTTGATTCACTAGTATTTTGAGTGTTTAAGATATTTGATCTCTTTACAATCCTATCATCTATTAATAATGAACAATGATGTATAGTAAAGTTTACTGTTATTAAATTTTCTCATTCTTTTCTCTTGCTTGAGGACAAGCAAGGTTTAAGTGTGGGGGAATTTGATAGATGCCTAATTGATGCATTATTTAGTATATATTTGGTGTGAATTTATGAAGTTAAGTATGTAAATATGTGTATCTTTCATGTTATTTGCATTAGTTTACGTGTTTTTGTGCTTTGATAGGAGGTTAATTGAGGTATAATTTAGTATTTATTTTGTATGAGTTTATGTTATTAATTATGAAATTGTGTGAAAATTTGATGTGATATGTTAGTTTATGTTTATTTGTATTAGTTGAGTGTTTATTGTGTTTATTGATGTTTTTAGGTGAAAAATGAAGAGAAAGGGGAGAGGATCACGAGAGAGGAGCAAGTCACGTCTCATACAAGGACTCACGCGACGTGAGCGTAGGTAATGAGACGTGACTGGATTAAGAAGAACGAAGAGGAAGGAGGAAAAGAAGAGAAGAAGCTGAGAGAGAAACGTCACGCGACGTGAGCGGAGGCGGCGACTCGTGACGACACAGAGAGGCCAGGAAATAAAGGGAAAGAGAGAAGAAAGAGAAGAGAAAGGAGACGACGAGGCGAGACGTGAGCGCCAGTCACGCCACACACAGCCAGTCACGCCACGTGATGGGGAGTAGCATCTCGTGACTGGCCAGAGAAGGAAGAGAAAACAGAGAGAAAGGAAGAAAGAAGAAAATGCACCAGCGCGTTCTGTTGCGATTGCGACACCGTTGCGAGCGCGACAGAGGCGACCGTTGGACAGTTTTTAGCCAAAAGCCACTTGAAAAGCCACCTATTTTTACCAAAAGTTGCAACTATTCTCAAGGGACATTTTCAAGAGACACATCTCTCAAATCAACATCTATAAATATGTAGTTTAACTGTAATTTTAAGATATAGAGGAGACAATATAGATGATAAAAAATTTTAGTTAATTAATTTTCTGTATTTTGTAGACAGTTTTCTTTAGTTTTATTTTCTTACTTAGTTCTTATGATTTGAAGAAGAAGATCAAGGAGAAGAAAATTTATTTTCAAGAGATTGAGAAAAGGGTTGAAAGGCTTCTATCTTATTCTCTTATTTTTAATTCTTCTCCATTATTTCGATGAATATCATTTCAATGAATTTGCATGTTATAATTCTTTCTATTTCCATCTACTTTCATGGTCTTTCAATGTAGATTCGCTATTAGTATATTTTACATGATCTTTATAAGTTAAAGTAATTTGAGAGTATGCTTTATCTGACATCTAATAGAGTTTCATTATCAAGGTATATTTTGAGAAATCGGTATATTGAGATAATTGTTATAGGTTAGTGTTTATTCTTAAAATATGTAATTAGAAACCTCTAATTCATTAATGAAAATTGTGAGTTAGAATTTTAATTGTATGTTTTAGGCATTTTAATTCATGTCGAGAGATTGAGTTAAAAATTGATTTTAACTTGGCTTGCATAAAAAGATGAAAGATGTTAATAAATTGATGGAATCAAGTTCATTGTCTTTAATTCTTCATGATTTATTTTATCTTCTTTTGACTATCATTAACTAGGTATATTTAGTTTACATGTTAGATTAGATTAAAATCAACTCTACCATTAATTAATCATTGTAAACAAGATTAAAATCAATTAGTAATAGTGTGTAATAACGTTCCTCGTGGGATCGACATCTTAAGTACTATTGCGGTACACCGTATACTTGCGGTATAATTAGCATCTATAGAAAATGCTCAATAAGTTTTTGGCGCCGTTGCCGGGGAACGGTTTTTTGCCATTATGAAAATTGATTTATAATTTTGGATTACAATATTTTGTTTGTTTTAATTTGATTATGTGTTTAAATTAATTTTGTGTTGTGTTTTTGTTTTACAGGATTTAGAAGTTCATGCCTAGTACAAGGAGTTCTTTAGAAGAGCTTGAACCCTTAAATCCTAAAATTGAAAGATTCTTGTCAAGTAACCGGAAGTCAAATAGAAAGAAGAACAAAAATAGGAGATCAATTATCATGGCTGAAGAAAATCCGCCAAGATTGATGGACTTTGCCATACCTGCTTTAAGTGGTGCTTAACAAGGAGTGGTAAGACCAACGGTAAATGCAAATCAATTTGAGATTAAGCCTTCATTGTTACAAATGATTCAAAATAGTATTCAATTCTATGGTTTGGCAAATGAGGATCCAAATGCTCATTTAGCCAACTTTCTTGAGATATGTGATACCTTTAAGATAAATGGGGTTTCGGCTGATGCAATCAAGCTTAGGCTTTTTCCATTCACTTTGAAGGATAAAGCCAAGGCTTGGTTGAATTCATTAACAAGGGGATCTATAACCACTTGGGACCAATTGGCCCAAGCATTTTTATCAAAATACTTTCCCTTAGCCAAAACTGCAAAAATCATAAAGGATATTACTACATTTGTTCAAAATGAAAATGAATCATTATATGAGGCTTGGGAAAGATTCAAAGAATTACAAAGGATATGTCCACACCATAACTTGCCAAGAGAGCTGTTGATGCAAACGTTCTATAATGGAGTTAATCATACCACAAGAGGGACTATTGATCCTGTTGCTCGAGGTTCTTTGATGAGAAAAACAATTGATGCAGCATATGAGCTATTGGAAGAGATGGCAATGAATAACTGTATATGGCCTCCTGAAAGAGTAAGGGAGTATAATAATTCTAATGCTAGGGGGGTACATTCAGTAGATTCTATGGTTGCATTACAAGCCCAAATTGAAGCATTGAATCATAGAGTTAATAGTCTAAGTATGGGTGGTAATTCATTAAATGCATGCAATGTGTGTGGTCAACAAGGACATAAGAGTGATAATTGCAATTTAGGCATGGTTAATAAGGAAGAACAAGTTAATTTTCTTCAAAGCCAAGGTCGTGGAAATCCTTATTCTAACACTTATAATGCTGGTTGGAGGAATCATCCTAACCTTTCATGGGGGAATAATAATGTTAACAACCAAAATAGAGGTGTAGGATACCAACAACCACAAGATAGGTTTGGGGCCTTTGAGGTTAAAATTGATAAGTTCATTGAAGAAATTAATTGTAAGATGCATTCTCAAGATGAAAGTCAAAAGAAACTTGAAGAAAAATTTAATCAAATTGCTAAAAATCATGCTGCTACTATTCATAATCTTGAGGTTCAAATAGGCCAACTTGCTAATTCTTTACCTTCTAGAAATCTAGGATGCCTTCCAAGTAATACTGAGGAGAATCCTAGGGAGCACATTAAGCCATGATATGTCTAATTCTTTTATTTAGGTTACTTAGTTATATTATTTTTATTTTATGTTTTGTACTTTGTTTTAAATTTATTTATATAGTTTTATTTATTGTATTCTGGATTTTCATACTACTAACACATTTGTTATTAATTTTTAGCTAATTTAGTAAGATTAGATTTGTTTAATTCAATAATTAATAAATAAAAAATATATATAATTTTGCAGACGATGTATTATGTCGCGATCGCGGCGAGTATCGCGATCGCGACAGCAAGCGATTTTAGCAAGGCGTCTCGTGATGCAACTTCACGCAACGTGACAGTCTGAGGAGATGGATTTCGCTCAGGTAAGTGAAGAGCGTCACGAGTCGTGACGTAGCCTCACGACTCGTGACGCGTGATGTGCTAAATCAGCTAATCTTTAAATTTTTTTCTTTTCTTTTCTTTTATTTTCTTATTTTACTTATTATTTTTCTATTATTTGGATTTGTTTTCTTTTCTTTTCTGATTTAGATGATTTAATTTCAATTACATTAACTTAATTTTACCATTTAAGCATTAAAACACAGGATAAAAGAATTAAAAGCGGGAAATTTAATTTCAAAACCCTAACGTCGTGACGTTTCAAATTTTTCTTTCCCTTGGCTACCTTATTTCACTTGACTCTTCATTTTTCTCTGTTAGTTTTATTTTGCCCAGCGCCGGTCACGAGTAAAAGACCCTCATTAGCCATTTTTCATTTCTTTTTCTTCTTCTTCTACAGAAAACTTTTGAACTTCCGTACCCTATTTTCCTCTCATTTTTCTCGTTCTTCATTTTAGCATTCTATTTCTATTTCTTTTCTTAAATAGACTTAGGGATTACGGGATTTTCATTCTCTTTTCAGGTTTGTAACTTTCTTTTCATTTTTCTTTGTTTTATTTTCTTTTTAATTTCTTCTTTTTACTAACACACTTGATTTCGGTATTTTTCCTGCATAACAAAGCCACATTTCATTTGTAGTTTATTATCTGTTTCTATTTCTTTTTCTTTTATCTTTTCAGTTTTCCTTTCGTGTATTTGGATTTGTTAAAATTCTTCCATTTTGTCTTCAGTTTTCCTTCCCTACAGTTTTCATTCTCTGTTTACCCAACACATTCAACAATGGTGAGAACAAAGAATCCATCTGTTTCCCGAATTGAACAAGAAGAGCAGGAAGTTGAAGAGGTGAATATTGCTGCTCATTATGGTGCATTATTTCCCATTTTTTCTGTAGATAAAGGCAGTAGGTATTTAACCATTCGTGGTAGGCATTTGATGCAATGTAAGTATTTTCATGATTCCTTGCTTATTCAAATTGGCATGTTAGATGTAGTGAATGATATGTTAAGAGTATGTGGCTTGTTAAAATTTGCATCCATGCATGCAGAAGTTCGTCCTGATTTAGTTTTAGAATTTACACCACATTGAAAAAGAATGATAATAATGAAAATTGGTTAGATTTTAGGATGGCTGGTAAACCTTATACTTTAACCTATGTTATGATGAATAGGATGTTTCGATTTTCTCAAACTGGTTTAACTGATCCACCTAAATCTTTTAAGCCACATAAATTTTGGACGTTTTTAACTGATTTACAAACACCTTATAGGGCTAGGGATGCTAAATCCATGTTTATTAAAGATTTGAGATATTGGATTTTGCATAGGGTTTTAGCTTCTTTAGTTTTTAATAGGTCTGAATTCAATAGAGTTTCATATAATGAGTTGTTTTTGATGTGGTGTGTACATAAACGTAAGGATGTATGTTGGCCTTTTTGGATAGTTAGTCAATTGTTGCAATGTGTTAATAAGCATGATTCACCTTTAACTCATGGGCATGTTATTTCTAGTATTGCAAGCAATTTAAATGTGGATCTTGATGCTTATTATCGCATTTTTCCTTACCTTTATTTTAATAAGAATATGTTAGTTCGTGGAGAAGTTGTTGGTAATAATTTTCAGGAAATTCCACCTCGTGCTCGATCATATTGGAGGGATATTGCTGGAACTTCTGAGCCACCAGTTGAGGCACAAGAAACAGAAGGTGGTGATGAGGAGGCAAGTGAAGATGAAGTGATGCCCGATATTCCAGCAGATATGGCTGCTGTTCCTGAGGTTGGCTCATCTAGCCATAACATCCTAATGATGTTATCTGGTATGCAAGAATAACTTTCTTCCATTGAGCGACGTCAAAGGAGGTTGGAGTATAAATTTGATAATTTCATGATACAAGCTGGTTTTGGGGTTCCATCGCCTCCACCTTCACCATGATAGGGGAGTTTTTTTTCTTTCACTTCATTTTATTTGTTTCTTTTTCTTGTTTTTGTGTGTCATTCCTACACATTGAGGACAATGTTGGTTCTAAGTGTGGGGGAGTGAGTTAGCTTGTTTGATTATTGTTTTATATGTTTATGTATGTGTTGTTTATATGTTTGTTGTGTGTTTTTATATTTCAATTAGGTTTTAAGTAAGCTTTATTATGAGGCATTGTTCATTTGGTATATTATATAGGTTGTTAAGTCAAATTATCTTCTATGCTCATTTTTATCAGTTTTTCAAAAATTTTTAGTATGTGTTTTAAGTTTTTCAAGTTCTTTTCTTTTACTTATTTCAACATTATAGATTATTTAGTCTTTTTAACTAAACATTTTTTTAAAGTTAGAATTTACTCATTTAGTTTAAAATTTTCAGTTTCTAGTTGTTTAAGGAAACTATAGCCATAATACTTACCCTTTTATCTTTTCAATAATGGATGAGGACTAAAAATAAAAAGAAAAATAAAAATAAGTGGGATGGAGCATAAAATGCACCCACTTAAGTTATAAAAAGAAAAAGAAAGCAAGATATATATCAAAATTGCAAAAATATGGGATGGAGCGTAAAACGCACCCATATAACTTTCTCTTGCTAGAAAACAAAAACAAAAATCAAAAGAAAAGAAAAACAAGCAAAGTCTAAAAATGCCATGAGATTGGATTAAGGGTAAGTAGCTCAAAATGTCCTACGTGCAGCTAGTTGCTTGAGAATTTTAACTTTATAATTAATTTTCTTTATTTTAAGTCATGTTTAGTTTTAATAGACTTCATACTCTTTATGTTGGAATTAGTAAAGTTAAGTAATTTGTTAAATTTGGGATGCATACTTTAAAATTTTGACTTACTGATCTTTTTATGAGTGAATGAGATATTTGGTTCTTTTCAATTCTATTAGATATGCTAAATGAACAGTGTTTTGTAGTGATGTTTACTGGCTGTTGAATTTGCTTATTTCTTTTCTCTTGCTTGAGGACAAGCAAGGGTTAAGTGTGGGGGAATTTGATAGGAGGTTAATTGAGGTATAATTTAGTATTTATTTTGTATGAGTTTATGTAATTAATTATGAAATTGTGTGTAAATTTGATGTGATATGTTAGTTTATGTTTATTTGTATTAGTTGAGTGTTTATTGTGTTTATTGATGTTTTTAGGTGAAATATGAAAAGAAAGGGGAGATGATCACGAGAGAGGAGCAGGTCACGTCTCATACAAGGAGTCACGCGACGTGAACATAGGTAACGAGACGTGACTGGATCAAGAAGAACGAAGAGGAAGGAGGAAAAGAAGAGAAGAAGCTGAGAGAGAAGCGTCATGCGACGTGAGCGGAGGTGGCGACTCGTGATGACACAGAGAAGCCAGGAAAGAAAGGGAAAGAGAGAAGAAAGAGAAGAGAAAGGAGACGACGAGGCGAGACGTGAGCGCCAGTCACACCACACACAGCCAGTCACGCCACGTGATGGGGAGTAGCATCTCGTGACTGGCCAGAGAAGGAAGAGAAAATAGAGAGAAAGGAAGAAAGAAGAAAATGCACCAGCGCGTTTTGTCGCGATCGCGACACCGTTGCGAGCGCGATAGAGGCGACCGTTGGACAGTTTTTAGCCAAAAGTCACTTGAAAAGCCACCTATTTTCACCAAAAGTTGCAACTATTCTCAAGGGACATTTTCAAGAGACACATCTCTCAAATCAACATCTATAAATATGTAGTTTAACTGTAATTTTAAGATATAGAGGAGACAATATAGATGATAAAAAAATTTTAGTTAATTAATTTTCTGTATTTTGTAGACAGTTTTCTTTAGTTTTATTTTCTTACTTAGTTCTTATGATTTGAAGAAGAAGATCAAGGAGAAGAAAATTTATTTTCAAGAGATTGAGAAAAGGGTTGAAAGGCTTCTATCTTATTCTCTTATTTTTAATTCTTCTCCATTATTTCGATGAATATCATTTCAATGAATTTGCATGTTATAATTCTTTCTATTTCCATCTACTTTCATGTTCTTTCAATGTAGATTCGCTATTAGTATATTTTGCATGATCTTTATAAGTTAAAGTAATTCGAGAGTTTGCTTTATCTAACATCTAATAGAGTTTCATTATCAAGGTATATTTTGAGAAATCGGTATATTGAGATAATTGCTATAGGTTAGTGTTTATTTTTAAAATATGTAATTAGAAACCTCTAATTCATTAATGAAATTGTGAGTTAGAATTTTAATTGTATGTTTTAGGCATTTTAATTCATGTCGAGAGAGTGAGTTAAAAATTAATTTTAACTTAGCTTGCATAAAAAGATGAAAGATGTTAATAAATTGATGGAATCAAGTTCATTGTCGTTAATTCTTCATGATTTATTTTATCTTCTTTTGACTATCATTAACTAGGTATATTTAGTTTACATGTTAGATTAGATTAAAATCAACTCTACCATTAATTAATCATTGTAAACAAGATTAAAATCAATTAGTAATAGTGTGTAAAAACGTTTCTCATGGGATCGACATCTTAAGTACTATCGCGGTACACCGTATACTTGCGGTATAATTAGCATCTATAGAAAATGCTCAACATGCTTGTAGGCTGATTTGGTTGTAAAAGAGAGAAAAGGAGCACGATTTGTGATGTATAGCATGACTCGTGAATAAGAGGAGATAAGAGAGGACGACTGGGGAAGATGGACACGACTCGTGAAGGGCAGAAGGAGATGCATGACTCGTGAAGACCAACACGAGACGTGAAGGTGTGCAAACAGCAGGAAGAACCGCAGAAGAAGAGGCAAAGCACGAGACGTGAGCCAGAGCATGACTCACTCAAGTGGTCCACGACTCGTGAAAGGAGATCACGAGTCGTGAAGGGCCAGAGAGAAGCACGAGGAAGAAAAAGAGAAGAGAAAAAGAAAAGGAAGAAATGACCGAGACATAAAGGCAGAGCACGACTAGGACAAGAGAACACGACTCGTGCAGGAGAGCAAGAATCGTGAAAATGCAGAGAGAAAGCAGAGAGGAAAAGCGGAAGAGAAGAAGGAAAGGAACGAGGCCCGTGTTCTGTTGCGAGCGTGACAGTGATCACGAGCACGACAGAAGTATCCATTGGGCAGTTTCCTATGAAAAGTCACCTGAAGTGTAATAATTTTCCACCAATATTTGCAACTATTTGAGCAAAGGGACACAACTTTTGGAACTCTATAAATATGTAACTCAACTGTAATTTTAGGGATGATTAATTAGAGGTTAGATAGATGATTAGAATTTAGAATTTTAACTATTGTTTTATTTTCTGTAAGTTCTGTAGTTAAAGTTTTTAATTAGAATTATGCTTTGAAGAAGAAGACTAAGGGGAAGAAAAATGTATTATAAGGGTTTGAGAAAAGTGCACAAGTCATCTTTCTCATTACTCTTATCTATTATTTCTTCTCTGCCATCAAATGATTTTTATTTAATGGAACTTGAATCATACTATTGTTCTTTTCTATTACCATCTATGTTAGTAATCTTTGAATACAGAATTCTCTATTAGTATATTTGCATGATCTTTAAAAGTTAAAGTAAGATTCGAAAGATAGTTTTATCTGACATCTAATAGAAATTCGTTATCAAAGCATAGTTTGAGAGATCGCATGTTGAGATAATTGCTATAGGTTGGTGAATATTCTTAAAGTATGTAATTAGAATCAACTAGTTCATTAATGAGAGTTAAGGATTAGCAGTTTAATTGCATGTTTTAAGCATTCTAATTCATGTCGTGAGAGTTGATTATAACTATATTGCAACTTGGCTTGCTGATAAGATTATAAATGTTAATTAAAATGATGGAATCAAGTTCATAACCATTAGTTCTTCATTATATATTTTTTCTTCTTTGTTTAACATAAACTAGGTTTAATTAGTTTATATGATAGAGTAGTTTAGATTTAACTCACAATTTAATGATCATTGTAAACAAGATTAAAATTGAGTAGTAATAGTGTGCAATATTAATCACATTCCTCATGGGATTGACATCTTTTGTACTATAATTGGTACACCATATACTTGCGGAATTAGCATGTAGAAATAAGCTAACATATACTCGTCGTTAGATTCCGAGCTCATTGTTGATTTGGGTAATGATAATGAACATGATTGTTATGGTATTTTCTTTTTTTACCCTTCATAACGGCCTCTTTTCAAACATGGGCTCAGTCCACAGTTTACAAAACGATAGACTTAATCCATACCTTATATTTTCAAAAATAGGTTTATCCCATCTATTGTATAGGCCGAGCAAAAAAAAGGTTTTTGTCCAAACATTTTATCTTGTCGGTAGCTTAATAATTTTTCAACACCATGTAAAGCAACAGGAATTCTGCATGTGAAGCTCCAGCTTTACAGCTCACCCAGTCACTTCACCTTTCAAAAATATCAAAATCAACACTAAAAACTCACCATAAAAAGGCTTCCCTTCCTCTTTATGAGCCAAAATTCTCTTCTGGGATTAAAAACTTTTTAGAGACATTCAACTTAAAATATAGGAAGCTACTGTGTTGAGCACACCTATCTTAAGTTGAGTTATCTTATCTCATATTTTTCAAATATATCTTGTATTTTCTGCATTAAAAAAAAACTTATAAGTATTATAGCTCATATGTTGAGTAATTTATAAATATATTTTACGTATTTTAATTATGTGTTAAGTTTCAATTTCATTTTTCACTTTTATTTATTCTCATTTTTCATTTTTATTTCTTCAAGTATTCTCTACACTTGCAACACAAGCTGATTTGGTGCATCAGAAATTCAATTAATTAATCTATTAATTATTTTTATTTTTTAAAATTTTAATATTAATTAGATCCTATGGCATCCTTGGTATTAGAACTTTATAATCTACCAACAAATCCTTTTCCTATCATAATAAGTTTATTAATGACATTTTCTGTTATTTTAGAAACAGATGGCCAAGTTAGTGGCGAAGTTAGTGGTGAATCATTCTCATCAGTTCTCTAAGGTTTTGTAAAAACTTGGCGAGGTAGATTTGTAGAAGAATCCACATTTTGGAAATAAGCATTAGGAATGCTTGACCAAGAAAATCTTAGGTTTTGAAACTTTCTGTTTTGTAAAGAAAATTAAGGACTGGGGGTGATCTTGAGGCTCTCCCCAAATCAACAGTACTCGTGACAGAACTAGTACCAGAAAATATGCTACTGGAAGTTCTTTGAAAACTTAATTTTACATTGTTGTCATTGTAGTGAGTTGCTTCTCTCTCATATGAGTGTTTAGTTTTGTGTGCTTAGGGGATTTTGGTTTTGTAGTGCCTTCTAAGATCCATTCTTCCAGAAGAGTTTTATCTTTTCAAAGTATAGATTTTGGAATCATTGTATTTGTTTTTGACAAATCTGTTCGTAAAAATAGGGTTTCACATTTTTTGTTTTGATTAACATTTTCTGTTGCACAAAAAGCATAAACCATGGCTTTATAATGCACTCTGAAAATTGTACCTATTGGAATAGATCTTTCCAGCATTTGATAATTTTGGGTTTTAATTTGTAAGTCCAAAGAATTTAAAATATTTTGATCTTTCAAAGAAACCAAAAAATCAGGATAACATTCAAAAGAGAACAGCCCTTGATAAAGGCTTGATTCGATTGAATTTATCATTGAATCTTGAAAATTTAAAAATTTTGAATCCCTTAAGACATAAAGGATTGAAGTGTTTAAATCTCCTTTTATCAATGGTTTTTTGCCCACCTGGACAAGACTAATATGAATGTAATTATATTGTCTATTTCGGTATTTCAATCAAGATTTTTGAGAAAGAAAGATGAATAATTTAAAAAGTTTTTAAAAGCTGGACATCTCTTTCTTTGGTTTCGATTATGAAATCAGTTTTGAAAAGGTTTTGAAATAAATGGACTTCAAGGCTTTGATCTTTTTTAATTTTGGGAATTTTTTAATTATTTATTGATTTTTGAAAATCTTCAATAGCGATTTCTTCGCTATTAATGACTCTTGTTTGATCCATGGAGTTTGAGGTATAAGAGATTGAAAAAAAAAAAGTGGTTCTATAAAATAAATTATACATAGCTTTTGAAAATTAAGGTTTTTTCAAAAAAAAATTATTTCTTACTTGGATAAACTTTCAAATGATTCACTGCCCTAAATTCATCAACTATTAACAACGGAACTTACTACTCAAAAACTATCCTTTATCCAAATAATATTTTAATTTTTCCAAGAACAAATATTTTTTTTTAAAACTACCAATAATCTACCATGTAAACTAGACTCTACTACTGAGGACACTATATGTGGATCTAGATGAGCTATTTTGATTTATCTTAATGGTGTGTGTTATGATTGAATTTTTCTACCATTTGAAATTTTCCATTTTGAAACCTTGTATTTAGAAGGTACGGGGTTTATCAATTTTGAATTTGTTTTGAATGGATATGAAATTTATTTTTAAGAAGCATAAATTTCAAACTAATCAAAGAGCAGAATGTGAGATTTATTTTGTGAAATAAAATTATAAAACTCACCTTGAATTTATTTTCTTGTACTCAGAAAAGTTTTGAAAAACTAATGTCTTTTTTTCTAAGTTATAAAGGGCAAAGGATGTTGCAGGATCTAAAGGTATATAATTAGTATTAAAATTTTTAAAAAAAGTAAAATTAATTAAGAGTTTAACATAATTTCGATGCATCAAATCAGCTTACGCTGCAAGTGCGGAGTATAATTAAAGAAATGAAAATGCAAAATGAAAATGAAACTTAACACATAAAATAAGTAAAATATATTTATAAATTTCTCAATGCATGAGCTATAATACTTACAAGTTTTGTTAATGTAGAAAGTACAAGATATTTTTGAAAAATAAGAGATAAAATCACTTAACTCGAGATTTTATAGGTGTGCTCAACACACGAGCTTCCTAAATTTTAAGTTGAATGTTTTTACAAAGTGTTTAATTATAAAAGAGGATTTTGGTTCTCAAAAAAGAGGAGAAGCTTTCTTATAGTAAGTTCTTAATGACAATTTTGAGATTTTTGAAAGGTGCAGTAACTGGTGAGCTATAAAGTTAGAGCTTCACATGCAGAATTTCTTGTGCTTTACATGGTTTTGAAAATGTTGCTGGAAAAGCTACCGATAAGATAAAATGCCTAGACATAAACTTTTTTTTGCTGGGTCTATTACAATGGATAGGCTAAACCTATTCTTGAAAATGCAAGGTATGGACTAAGTCCATAATTTTGCAAAGTATAGGTTGAGCCCATATTTGAAAAAAGGTCGTTATAAAGGTGAAAAAATACTATAACACTTATCTTCATTATCATTAACCAAATCAATAATAGGCTCATAATTTGAAGAGGAGTCTACCTTTGAAAGATTTGAAGAGGCTTTTGAAGAAGTCTTACTTTGCAAGAGTTGGGCGATTATTAAAAATATTCTTCTTTTATTTTTACAACTGCTGGTTAGGTCTGAGTAAAAGACTTATGGACAAGAAATTACATTGTTAAGGGATTTGGCTTGAAAAGACCTCAGTACTGGATCCATTGTGTGACGCGCGCCGAACCTAGCAAAGGCTCTCTTTGAACCCGCTTTTAGGGCTCGAGGGATTGGTTCGCGTCTTTTTGATCTTAGGCATCATGAGACACTTTGGATGCCTCCTTCCCAATAGAACATTGAAAAGGATCATCTAGCCTCACGATACCTTTAGGCACTTTTGAGGTATTTTGGAGTCGCCACCCAATTTACAAGAAATTGGGAAAGGTTTCTAACCTCGGGGGCCTTAAACCAAAGAACGTGTTCGCAACTTCACTCTTATTAATGACTTAAGTCAAGTTTATGATTGAGTTTTTAAGAAATTAGAATTCTATCTCTCATATTATGCATTGAATTTAAAGTGCATTGCAAGCATATTGGAAAGCAATAAATAAAACGGTAAAGAAATAAATAAATTACATGTAAAAATTGGGACAAAACAATCCTCTCAAAATAAAAAAGCATAAAAGAATAAAATTTGCCCCAAAATTAATTACAAGGACCCGAAAATGAATAAATAAACACATACAAAATAATCAAAATGCATCATACATAAATCGGGAGATTTATTGAGTTTTAGGAACATTGGTTCCTTTTTATTAACTTAAAAAAACTGGGAAACTATTTTTGAGTATTGATTGAGAAAACCGGGATGAGTGATTCCATTTTATGAAAATTAGCTCTTCATTTGAAAGTGAGATTTTATTGGTTAAAATAGGACATTGGACCATTTTATTAAGAAAAATTCCAAATTATTAATTATTAAAAAACATGATTTTTTATAATGCGGATGAATCTAAAATACATTTTGCATACAACACACATAAAATAATAATAATAATAATAATAATAATAATAATAATAATAATAATAATAATAATAATAATAATAATAATAATAATAATAATAATAATAATAATAAAAGGAAATACAACAATTAAAAAATGCAAACCCTAAATTGAAGGTCTTTGGCCTCCCGATCCTCCATCTCGTGCCCAAATATAACTTGTATAGATAAATATTTTTTAGGCAACATAACAAAAGTAAAATAAAATGTTAGTAAAGTAAATTAAATAATTAATATAATATGAACAAATAAATTAGTTGAATAAATTAATTAATTAAAACGATTAATAAATCAATCAAATAATAATCAATTAAACTAATTAAATATAAACAATTAATTAAATATAAAACAGTTGCATTAATAAGAGATAAAAATAAATAAAGCGAAGGCTACATGCAAGAAAAGTAAATTAACAAAGCATATTAAGACTGGAATTGACAAGATAAATGGAGCAGGTCATATTGTATTTCATGTGTTTTACGTTCGGAGGTTCGGGTAAGATAGAAGAGAAAGGAGGATCGGATAATGGGTAGAACAGGAGGGAAGGACGATCGGGCAAGAAAAGAGCTGACGAAGGAAGAAGGGGGTGAAGCCAGGCGTGCACGAATCGTGCATTCATTGCACGAGTCGTGCAATGAGTGCACGACTCGTGCAGAGATGCACGAATCGTGCAATGCCCTCATGGGCTATCGGGACAAAAGGGTGCACGACACGTGAATCTGGAACACGACCAGGACAAAGGCTCACGACTCGATCGAAAAACCAAAAGCACGACTCAGTCTCAATGCACAATCCAATCGGGCAAAACACGATACGAACAAAACAAAGGCCAAAATTCGATCGGGCAACACGATACGAACAAAATAAAGGCCAAAATCTGATAGGACAACACGATTCGAACAGAAGAAACACAGGGAAGACTCAAATGAATAAAAAATAGAGACGAACAGAGGAATATCAATAGGCTAACAAATATGACAATATACCATCAAAACATGCATAATAGAATGACAAACATGCCGATCAACCATAATAAATATTTAAAGCTCATATCTGATAACAAATAACAACAAAACATACAATATATATATTAATGAAATCAAACAATAAATATATACAGTATGTACATCATAGGAAACTCAGTAAAGAAAAATAAGAAATAAAAAAAGAAGAATGAAAGAAGAGGAGATTTATCCCAGTATTTACTCTTAGATATGATCTTTGATTAGCAGATGAAGAAGTTCTGGATTTCCTCTTTGCTTTTGTTGAAAAATGAAAATAGAGATAGATAAAAACTTTTGAAATGAAGGTTGCGTTAAAGAAAAAAACCAAAGACGATTGAATCTCAAACGTCAGGAATTAATTTCCTGGATTCAAGAAACAAACTCAAAATGCATTGAGAATAAAAATCGTTGTTCTTGCTCAAAGCTTTTCTCTCTGTGTTTGTTTTTTTCTTTTTCATTTCGGCCTCTTCCAAAAAATCCCCCTTTCTTCTTTTTTCAACTTTCCTTTTATACTCCTTCTGAAGGATTAGGCTTTTCCTCACCAAATCAGCCATAAATCTGTGTTTTCCAACCAAATCCCCCGAAAAAAATGGAAAGGAGACGTTGGGGGTGCTAGGGGCAATGAGGCAAGTGAGATGCACCTCACTAAAGTGAGGCTGCCATCTCACGTTGTAGTGAGGCTGCCTCTCACCAACGTGAGATGGGCCTCACACCACAGGCCCTCCAAAAAACTCTCTCTTCCTCCTTTTTTTTTAAATTAAAAACGAAAAACTTATTTTTCGAGGAAATCATCACTTCTGTCTATCTTTTTTCTGTGAACATGTATCATTTTCATCATTGGGTAACTTCGGTCTAGGCTGTTTCAGGATCTGGTGTCTACACATTGGCTAACATCATGTTTTTTTATGCTAGCAAGAATTGAGAATTTTGTCCACCAGTGAACTCTAAATCTCTTAATGAGATAGGTGTTAGCTTCCTTTTGCTAATATTCTAGATACCAAGTTATCACCCATAGTAAGAAGAACTTTATATAAAAGAGCATTAGAGGAGCAAAACTTTTTCTCTATCAGACAATTTGTAAGAGGTTTTGAAAAAGTTATTGCTTTCCTAAAATGTTAAGTATAGCACCGTATAATTTCCACCAATAGGCACACCAGAAGAGAAATTTGGTTGGCTCCATTTTGAGGTTAAATTAGAATAACCAAGTATCGGTAAAAGTTTATGTTTTAGAAAAAGAAGGCACTATACCAAGCTTGTTGGTAATCCCATTAGATATAAGTCCTACAACAGTTGAGGGTGGTTTTGAAATCAATAGGAAAGTGTTTTGGCTGATGAACTTTTTGTCTCCACTTAGTGGGAGAAAGAACTTTGTAAATTTTTTCTGTTGACTAATTTACTGGGCAGCTCTTAGGGTTGTGTTGAAAAAAGAAAAAACCTATTAATTCAAAAATTGCCTTGCAATAATTCTAGGTTTTGTTAAATCCCATGGTTTAAAAAATCAGCCTTTGGGGAAAATTTTTGAAATGGCCATGTGAGGGTTTGGATGAAAATAACGTTTTTTCATGCTCTAAATGTTTTGAAAATCTGTTTTGACAAAACATTATGATTTCAACTCTAATTGTGATAATATAATCTTTGAATCATTTTATTTCCTCATTTGAAGGTTTTGAAATGGTTTTGTCACAAAAGACATCCTGCGAGGCTTTTGTAATGCTTTGAGAAGGGGATTTTGAGGAAGAAGATTGTCCCTTCTCTATTTATGTAAAACGTTGGAATGCCTTACCTATACGTTCCTCTTTGCTGGTCAGAGATTTTTAAAGCTTTCACATCTCCAAAATTTGCTTAAGGAGTAGTTCTAGTTCTAGTTGTTTTTAAAGTACTTCAACCTATTCTTGGATTCAAAGATTATGTGAATCATCTTCCTTGACCATTTTGGCCAAAGATTTGATCTTTTTGGAAAATGAAAGTACTAGTTTTGAGTCTACCTGGTCCTTTTGGACCATTTTGTCTTTTTGCTTTATTTTTCTAGGCATTTTAGGTCCTGATTTAAAGGAAATCTCTGGTCAAAAAAAAATTGGAATTGAGTTTTTATCTCTTTTTATAAATTCAATATCAAAATTGAAAATACTAAGGATAACTTGCCATCCATCAAAAATCTGTCTTGATGCAATTTTTTGAACATCTTTTTGTAAAACTCTTTTGCCGATTTAAAAGTAAAAACCTTTTTATTAAGTAAATTACTTTGAAATTTTGTAATACACGTGACAATTAAAAAAATTTATTTTTAATGGTAGAGTAATTCTTTTGACAATTATTTCAATGTGCAGATTTAAACTGGATAATACATTCTTTGTTATGCATATTTTGTTTTAATATGCCTCATTATCCTAAGCCAGACACATCAATTTCAACAATTTTAGGAGCTAATGTGTCCGCTAGATGCAGACATGGAATTTCTTTAATTTATTTCTTAATCTGCTAAAACTATCCTCATATATTCATTAGACCATGAGACATGGGTTTTCTTCCACCTCTTATGCAATGATTTTGCTAATTGGTTGATGTTAGGACAAAAATTTAATACATAATTCATACTTTTTAGGAACCTTTAAAGCTGGGTCTTGTCTAAACTTTTATCTGAAAATTTGTCTGCAAAAGACTAAGATCTCTCAATTGGTGTAATTATTCCTTGGAAATATAATCTCCTATAAAATGAATTTTTATTTGAAAAAGAGATATTTTTGTTTCTAAAACAACCAATCCATTTTTCTTAGCCATGTAGAAAAATGTTGAGATTTTTAAAATATTGTTCAATTGACTCTAAAAAGATAAGAACATCATCAATATAAACGATACAAAATTTTGAGAAAAAGATTAAAAATTTCATTCATAATTTTTTTGAATTCTGAAGGAGTATTTTGTAATTCAAATGGCATAGCTGTCTATATTATTTATGATTTTTATTATTCATTTATCATGTAAATTTAAATTCATTTATCATATCATATAAATATTTTAATAAATAGTTAAATAATTATTCATTAGTTATAGCTCATGATTAAAAAAATCTCATACTTATATATAAAAAAAATATTATAGTAAACTATTTAATCATCTAACTAAATAATTTATTAGCTAACTATTTTAAGATTTTAATTTTATATATTTTTAACATCAATACTACTTATCTATTTTTAGTACTAATGTCTATATAAATATATAGTTATTGTTGAAATATTGAATTATTTTGTACTGTATGATTTATTTCTGAAAAATCGAACCAAACTATTTCGAATATTTGAAAAATGTTACAAATAAAGGTTAAAATCAAAGCAAAAATATAAAGAGGAATGAGAAATATATATTCTCTGATAATTTTTATTATGTTGTATTAATAGCTCACAGCTAACATATTTATAGGCACAAAAACCTAGTAATAGAATTTGATTACGAATATAATACTAGTAGACTTAGAGTCTAATTGGGACTAAAGGTAGTCATCCAATAGGAATATTCCAATATTCCACAACACTTCCCCTTGGATGACTATACACTATGAACATTTCTCGTTAAAACCTTGCTAAGAAAAACCCAGTGTGATAAAAACTTAGAGAAGGAAAAATAGTACAATATTCATAGGTACTTCCCCTCAAAAATGGAATGAATCATACTAAATCTTTCAATTGGCGCATTCCAATATTGTGCACATGCTTCTTAAAAATTAAACTTAATAGGGTCTTTGTGAACAAATCTGCCAGATTATCACTTGATCTAACTTTTCGAACATCAATTTTTTCTTCTTTCATAAGTTCATGAGTGTAGAAGAACTTTGGTGAGATATGTTTGGCTTTATCTCCTTTGATATAGCCACATTTGAGTTGTGAAATACATGTTGCATTATCCTCATATAATTTTGTTGGCTTGTTCTCTACCACTTATCCATTTGCTCCTTTATCATGGATTCCAACCACACACATTCACAACTTGCTTCATGAATAGCTAATATTTCTGAATGATTTGAGGAAGTAGCAATGATTGTTTGCTTCATAGATCACTAAGAAATAGCAGTGTCACATATGTGAACACATAACCTGTTTTGTGACCAAGTTTTATGAGGATTTGATAAGTTCTCGACATCAGCATACTGTTAGTGGTTATGCACTAGGCCAACTATTTGGCCCTTAACGTAATGATCATATTTTATTTATATAATGGTTTTCTCCACATTAATATTAATGGCATATTACATTATAGTAATGTTTGTGAATAATATTTAATATTATTCTTATTATTCCTTAATCATTTATCACTAAAGGGCATAAAGATAAATTAAGACTAGTATGAGTTTGATTGATAATCATGAGACGATTATATATATATGGTGATATAAATCAAACTTGTAGGTACTTGTTAGAGAATAAGGTACTGGAGAGACCCGCTATAAGATCACTACATGGGTTAGTGTCATAAGTGATCTTATAATAGATATGTTATTGACTCTTTTGACCTGAGGTTATCACGGTTTCCTAAATAAAGAACATTATGTTTTGACATAATTAAACATTATCTTTAATAGGATAATTATAATATTTATGATTGGACATGATGAGAATTATGCAGAGAAAAGTGAATAACTAAGATGGAATTTGTTCCTCTCTCATGAAAGAGATATCTATTGGGCCCCTCGATAAGTAGGACTGTGAAATGCATGGTCGTACTCAAATGAATTGATAATGTGATCAATGTCATTTGAATTTATCAGTCTTCTTAGTGATCGAAAAATTATATGATTGGACAATATAAGATTGACGTGCACCATGACTTACATTCAAACAAGATATCGTATGATAAAAGGATAATAACATGTGCTATTGTTAGGTTAAAATCGGACTAATGATATTCATATTATTTGGGTAGTCATATTGTCTTGCTAGAGTCCACTTATGACTTATGGGCCTACAATGTGATTGGGCACATTGCCAACTTAATATGAACCTTTTGGGTCACACACCAAGAATGTAATCAATAGACTAGATTTTAATTTGGGTTTTTCGGATTTAAATATAACAGATATTTAATTCAAAATTATTCATTTATATACATACATACATATATATATATATATATATATATATATATATATATATATATATATATATATATATATATATATATATATATATATATATATCTTATCTTTGAATGAGAAATGATATCCTTAAATTTTCTCTCTACATATTAGGGTTTAGGTGGCTATATATATATATATGGAGATATATTTTTCATTCACTCTAATTTCATTTTAAGAGTAGCCGCACTTTAGAAATCCTAGCCGCCAGTTTTCTTTGAGAAAGAAAAACATAGAGAAAAGATAAAAAAATCTAATTGCACGTGAAGGGAGCTAGCACCCCTGCATTCCTCTATTCATTCGTTCGTGCGTGTGGATACTGGTAGAGAGTGTTCATGATTGGAGCAGTGCCTACAATCGGATAGAACTAAGGTGTTCGTTTGTATTTCAGCACATTTAACAGGTCGGTATTCTTTATCCCTCCTTTTCAATCAGTTGGATCGCATGGATCCTGTTTGGGTTTTATTTTATTCCGTTGCGCGATAGTTTAAATTATTCCATTTAAAACCCAATAGTGGTATTAGAGCCACTTGCGGATTCAATTGATTCAAATATTATGTGTTTTGTATGTATGTGATATCTATGAATCTGTTTATATAAATATCAATCGGATTGTATGTTGATACATGGAAATTGATTTCTATTTTTTAATTGTTAAAATGAATAGATTGTATATGATATGAATGAAATCAATCAAGTAATGTTATTAACATTCTGTATCAGGTCTATGAATTTGATTAATATTAATATGATTAACATAACTCATGATATTTTGAGTTAATGTCAAAAACAAATTCTGTTAAGTGTTAACATGATTGACAAGTTTTATGATTAACGATATTAACTTTATTAATATGATTAATATGATTTTGTTAATATGATTAATATGATTGTATTAATATGATTAATACGTAATTAATTCTGGTGGCATTCTGTATTTAATAATAATTGTTTAATAAGATTAAACCATGTTGATGTGATTAGCAAATTCGGTTTTAAAAGATACATAATGGCAGACGTGCTATTAAATCGTAGTGCCTTTTATATCATTGGATTTAATATTCATTAATTTTGATACATCAATTTAAAAATATATTTGTATATTATAAGATAATATGATTCATTTGATGTATTGTATGTATGATGTCTTTGCATGGTGCATAGCATGGCCAATTGAATCTCATGTGAATGAGATTTATTTTATTTTATTTTATTAATTTTACAGGTTTGCAATTTTAAATACGACCCGCGTGTCTTTAATTTTTTTGTAATCTTTATTTTACTTAATAGTTGTAGTAGAATTTCTTTGTATCATTATTGTAATGAAGACGAAGATCCTACATAGAGACTACAATGGAGATCAATCCAAGTCCATGGGGAGGTGAAAGATGGAAGCTGTTGATCAAGTAAAATCCATATAATACACTTAGGATTGACCCTTGATCTTCATATTGACTTATAAGGATCAAAATAGATTTTGGCCATGCTATGACATATTTTATATATTATGCATATTTTATCAGTATATGATGTGACGAATGATTATATATATGTGTGTATGAGATGCCATGTATAGAATGATGTATGATATATATAAATAATTAGACATCATAAGTTAAAATCAAAATCCCTCACCATAATTTTAAGTCATATACCACTCATGAATAAAACAACTGTCAAGACTAGGATCACCAAAATGTGAGTTTTGCCAAAGTGAAGTACATTAGGTTATCCTAGTAAGGCAAGATGGGTAATGGTGATACCCATATGTTTAAAATGGTTAGACTTAATTAGGCTATCAAAACCGTTTTGGGCCTAAGGGCACTAGATCGGATTAAAATATGCCAGGACATATGACGTCAAAATACCATAAATGATCTAAAAGTTACATAAGATGTAATTGGTAAAGGAGCTACCTACCTAAATAACTTAACTATAAGTGTCATGCCAAAGCTGACTTAGAGTTAGGTGAAATATAGATCTTAGCCCACTAAATTATTACAATTGTTGTGATTAATAATCGAGGGTTATTTTAGTGAGAGTTTATGAGAAAACCTAAAATGAAATTGGTACTAATAATATTTATCTTGAATGTTTGTAGATTAATGGCATCAAATAACACTTCCACTTTATCGCTGCGATCTGTCCTTGAGAAAGACAAACTTAAAGAAACTGGCACAAACTTCCTTGACCAGTTCAGGAACTTGAAAATTGTTCTCAAGCAAGAAATGAAGCTATATGTGCTGGATGAGCCTGTTCCTGATGACCCACCTGCTGATGCCACAAGGATGATCAAAGAGAAATATAACAAAAATGTTGATGATTCTGTAGATGTTGGGTGTCTTATGTTAGCTACCATGTGCCCAGAACTTTAGAAGGATCTGGAAAATATAGAGGCTTATGAGTTGAGTGCTCATCTCAAGCAGACATTCCAATAGCAGGCAAGGCGAGAAAGGTATAAAACTACCTGAGCATTACATTCTTGCAATATGGCTGCAGGTGCCTCAGTTAGCTCTCATGTTTTGAAAATGAAGGGCTATATTGATCACCTTAAGAGGCTTGGATTTTCCCTCAGTTTAGAACTAGCAACAAATTTGATCCTTAATTCATTACCTAATAGTTATGACCAATTCGTTATGAACTATAACATGAACAATATAGAGAAATCCATTGCTGAGCTGCATGCGATGCTTAAAACAGCTGAGCAAAGCATCAAAAAAAAGCCTAGCCATATATTAATGGTCAACAAAGGGAAAGGGATGAAAATTAAGGGTAAGGGTAAGGCTAAGGCAAAAGTTGCTTGTAAGCCCAAGCCCAAGCCCAAGGCTAAAGCTCCAAAGGAAGGAGTTTGCTTCCATTGCAATGAACCTAGTCATTGGAAGAGGAACTGCAAGCTCTACTTAGAAGAATTGAAGAAGAAGAAGAGTGGTGAGACAACATCTTCAGGTATTTAGGTTATAAAAATTAATCTATCTACTTCTACTTCCTAGGTATTAGATACTGAATGTGGATCTCACATTTGTACAAATGTGCAGGGACTCAAAAGGATTAGGCAACTGAAAAAGGGTGAAGTGGACCTACGAGTAGGAAATGGAGCAAAAGTTGCCGCTTTAGCTGTAGGCACTTATGAATTGACTTTGCCTAATAGGCTTTTGTTAGTTTTGAATAATTGCTATTATGTTCCTAGTTTGAGTAGGAACATTATTTTAGTTTTAAGTTTGGATGATGAAGGTTTTTCTTTTCTTATTAAGAATAAGAAATGTTCTATTTATTATGATGGCATCCTTTATGGTATTGCTGATTGATATTGTGGGCTTTATGTCCTACATCTAGAAATATTCAATAATCATAATATTTATAACATAACTACAAAGAAATCCAAACCAAATATTTTAAATACAACATATTTATGGCATTGTTGCCTTGGTCATATAAATGAGAAACGCATATCTAAACTCCATCAAGAGGGACTTTTGCAATCATTTGATTTTGAATCATTTGATAATTGAAAATCTTGTTTATTAGGCAAGATAACAAAGGATCATTTCACTAGACAAAGTGAAAGGCCCACTGACTTATTAGGCCTTGTACATTCTGATGTTTATGTCCCATTAAGCATAAATGCCAGGGGAGGATTTTAGTACGTTATTACATTCACTGATGATTTCAGTAGATATGGCTATGTCTATCTAATAAAACATAAATATGAATTAATTGAATGTTCAAAACCTTTCAAAATGAAGTACAAAATCAGCCTGGTAAAACTATTAAGGCACTTCGATCTGATCGAGGTGCTGAATATTTGAACCAAGAGTTTGACAATCATCTAAGAGATTATGGAATTTTTTGACAATTAACTCCACCTAGAAACCATAGTGGAATGGTGTATTTGAAAGGAGGAATCGTACTTTATTAAATATGGTTCGATCTATGATGAGTCAAATAGATCTTCCTTTATCCTTTTGGGGTTATGCATTAGAAACAGACGCATTCACTTTGAACCGAGTTCCATCTAAAGCGGTTGAAAAGACACCATATGAGATATGGACTGAGAGAATTCCTAGTTTATCTTTTCTAAAGATTTGGGGCTGTGAGGCTTATGTCAAATGACAAGTCTCAGATAAATTAGCACCAAAATCTGATAAATGTCTTTTTGTGGCATATCCTAAGGAAACTAAAGGATATTACTTTTACAATCCTTCTGAGAACAAAGTATGTGTTGCTCGAAATGGTGTCTTTCTAGAAAAGGAATTTATTTCTAAAATAACCAGTGGGAGCAAAATACAACTCGAAGAAGTTCGAGAACCACAAGATAACATAGAACCATTGATGGAAACTTAACAAGTTTCACAAATAGTTGTGGAACCTGTACTTATTACACAAGTACCACGTAGATATGATAGGATACGACACAAGCCTAAGAGATATGGATTTCTCATGACAGATAGTCATGAAGTAATACTCATGGATCAAGATGAGCCTACTACCTATCAAGATGTTGTGTCAGGTCCAAAATCAGAGAAATGGATAGATGCCATAAAATCTGAGATGCAATCCATGTATGATAATCAAGTTTAGAACTTGAATAATCCACCTGAAGGAATTAAGACCATTGGGTGCAAGTGGGTTTTCAAAAAGAAAACCGACATGGATGGCAAAGTAAATACCTTTAAAGCAAGACTAGTTGCAAAAGACTTTAAGCAAACTCATGGTATTGACTATGATGAAACCTTTTCACCAGTCGAGATACTTAAATCAATTAGGATTCTTATTGCCATTGTTGCATATTATAACTACGAGATATGGCAAATGGATGTCAAAACAGCGTTTCTTAATGGAAACTTACTTGAGGATGTGTACATGTCACAACCAGAGGGTTTTGCCCATCCTAAGAATTCTAGAATGGTATATAAGCTGCAAAGATCCATTTATGGATTGAAGCAAGCTTCTCGAAGCTAGAATCTTCGTTTTGATGAAACGGTCAAAGAGTTTGGATTCATCGAAAATGAAAATGAACCTTGTGTATACAAAAAGGTTAGTAGGAGCACAATCATGTTTGTTGTATTATATGTTGATGACATATTATGCATTGGGAATGACATTCCTATTATCCAAAAGACCAAAGAATGGTTGGGGAAGTCCTTTTCTATGAAATATTTTGGTGAAGCTGCTTATATCCTTGGGATTAAGATCTATAGGGATAGATCTAAAAGGTTAATTGGTCTGAGTTAAAGCACTTATATTGATAAGGTGCTGAATAGATTCAGTATGCAAAATTCTAAAAGAGGATTTTTGCCAATGTCTCACACTACAAAAAAAAAAGGAAATTAGCGACGGAAATTTTTGTCTCTAATTGGGCAATTTCTGTCGCTAATTTATTTTAGTAACGCGATGGCTAACCGTCGCAAGGAATTTTGCAACTAAAATATAAAACAGTCGTTAAAAATAGCGACGAAAAAAATAATAGTTAAAAACAAAAAATTTAGTCACTAAATAACCCCTAAAATTAGTCTTAGGAAAAATTAAAAAATATTAGCGACGGATAATCCGTCGCTATTTCGTCACTAAAAATATTAAATTTGAATTTCCAATCATTATTATTATTATTATTAAATACAAAATTTAATTTATGTAAATAATAATTATGCAATATTATTAACAATACTATTAATTTAAAAAATATAATACCATAGACTCGAAATACCCGAATTTCTTTAATAAAATAAAATTAAAAATTAATTTACATATAATTAAAATTATATTAAATAATATAAACACTCATGTCCAAGTCTCGATCGGCCTACCATCTTCCGATCGAAAATGCCTTGAGTGCCTCACGCTCGGCTATCGATCAAAAGATGGGAAGTTCCGATCGGGAAAGTGGATATCAACACTCGTAACCCTAATTTTCTTCCCCGATCGGCTATGTGGGGAGAGACCAGTCACGAGTCGTGATTGCCAGTCACGACTCGTGACTAGCCAAGAGGCCAGTCACGAGTGGTGATGGCCAGTCACTACTCGTGACCAGCCAAGAGGCCAGTCACGAGTCGTGATTGCCAGTCACGACTCGTGACCAGCCAAGTCACGAGTGGTGATGGTCAGTCACTACTCGTGACCAGCCAAGAGGCCAGTCATGAGTGGGGACGACCAGTCACGACTCATGACCGGCCAACCTGGTGCGAGTGGTTACCTCTATTCGGCCTATTTTCTGAAATTGCCCAGTTTTAACTAAAAATGAATTTTGTATCCCTTCTGAATGGACTTATACTACTGTATGATACATGTCATGCTTTTATATGCTTTTATATGAGTAATACCATGATTCTTCAGATGAATTGTATGTTGTACTTTGAAATATGATTTGTATTATACATGACCTGCGAGAGTCAATCTAGTGGATAGTTAGGCATGCCTAATAGAGTCTCTTAGCTGTAGCCCTCAGTTCTGTCTGGACCCCGATCAGGTCCCCATTTGGTTCCTCATGAACCCCTCAGTATTTGGATCTTGTTTAAGGTCCCCTCAGTAAAATAATGTGTTAATGATAAATAAAATGGTTTCTGTTTCGTACCCGTAAGGTACGCTATGCATTCGATTCGTGCCCGTAAGGTACGCTATGCGTTTACTCGTTATCCACTATTGTGACTCAGCAGGTGTTCTTTTTGTTTTGTTCCGCTTTGACATGTTATAAGAATATGGTATTCGGATGCGTAAAATGATAACTATGAGAAATCAATTAAAGTGTAAATGAATGTGGATGTGAACTTCTGAATGCATGTCTTTATTATGCAAGTATGATTATTTAGCTAATATCATTATCCGTATTTGTCATATTATATGTGTATGGCATCGACGACCATTGTGAATGGCCATCCACTCTTTCGTTGTGTGTTTCCCCACTAAGTGTTTATCGCTTAGCACGGTGTTTTATCCGTGCAGGTGCGGAGGATGGTGTTCTTTTGGGAGAGTCATCGCCAGTCAAGCCAACACAGAGGGATTAGTGTTAGGGCTTTATTTTTGATAGCATGATTGATTCTTTTGTATCGGAACTCTCTTTATACCATTATTTTGTAAAGCTTCCGCATTTATATACTTTTGGGTTATGTAATTATCTTATTCTGACTTTTGATCAGGACATTTTTGTAACGAATTTTGTTATTGTAATGATGGAATATTCTGATGCTTAGTAAAGTTTTAATTTCCCTGTAATGATGTATGGTTATTATGTATGAATGTATGCTTTGTATCTTTTTATGCTTGGTGACACACCCGGCTCATACAGCTTCTCACTCCTGGAGGATGAGTACGCCTATGTATGGGTAGGGGGTGTTACAGTTAGTGTCATAAGTGATCTTATAATAGATATGTTATTGAATCCTTTGACCTGAGGTTATCACGGTTTCCTACATAAGGAACATTATATTTTGACATAATCAAACATTATCTTTAATCAGATAATTATAAAATTTATGATTGGACATGATGAGAATTATGCAGAGAAAAGTAAAAAATTAAGATGGAATTTGTTCCTCTCTTATGAGAGAGGTATTTATTGGGCCCATCGATAAATAGGACTATGAAATGCATGGCCGTACTCAAATGAATTCAAAAAAGTTATCAATGTCATTTGAATTTATCAGTCTACTTAGTGATCAGGAAATTATATATTTGGATAATATAAGTTTGATATGCACCATGACTTATGTTCAAATAAGATATCATGTGATAAAAGGATAATAATGTAACAACCCGAAAAGTACTCTAGAGGGATTTGTGCATATTGAGGATGAGTAGTGACCGAAGTTGTGCAAGTTGAAGTGTTTGGTATGCCAATTGGACAAATTTAAGAATTTAAGTAAAGGTTTCGGCAAGTACAGTCAAGGTTAAAATTGTGAGGTGTGAGTTTAGTATTTAATTGAATGAGTAAGATTAATTAAGTGGGCCAATGTGATAAATTAGTAAGTTATGAGTGTCAATGTTTCAGGTTATAAGAGTTTGAGGATTAAACTGATAATTTGACATAAATATCTAGATTGGACCCATAGGAAGGTGACAAGTGGCAAGAAAATGGGAAGAGGTATAAAAGGAAGAAAGAGAAAGAGGGAGAGGGCAAAATCTGCTCTTCCCCTTTCCCGTTCTCCCGTTCTCCTCCTTCTTCCTCTCTTCCTCCTCTTCTTCCTTTCCTTCTTGTTCCAACACCAATTGTTCCCTCTTAAGATCAAAGCCCAAGATTTGCTGATGGAATTGATTAGCTTAAGTGATTTAAGTGAAGAATGTGTTAAGGAAAGATAAGTTTAAGTTTTGATTTCTTCCATTTCTTTTGATTGGTTTTTAAAACCCTAGATTTGTGATTTGTATATTTGTGTGTGTTTTGATGAGGATTTTGGTTAAGAAAGATTTTGGATGGGTTTGGGAGAAAGAAGATCAGATAATGAAGCTATTAGAGCAAAGGAGTTGAGGTTGGGGATTTTTGTGTATTTGCTGTATTTTTTAAATTTTGGGGATTTTGATTATATTATTTGTATGATTAAATTGTGGTTTTTGGTTTAAAAGTTGGGTTTTATAATTCTTTTGATGATTTGAAAGTTTGATTTGAGTTATGTTGAAGTTTGGATTATATTGGAGGTTTGGGGTAAGCTTTTGGAAAACTGGATTCTGCAATTTTTGCTGGAAATCTGGAAACCGCGACTCTGTCACGAGCGCGATACTTGTCGCTATCGCGACAGAGACGGGTTCTTCGCTACCAGCTGAGAGTTCGGTGAGGGGGTGCACAAGTCATGCACTTATGCACGAGTCATGCACTTAGTGGACAAGTCGTGCACGTGGTGCCCATGCAGTTATGCACGAGTAGTGCACATAGTGCAGGAGTCGTGCACTTTATGCATGACTCGTGCACTTGGAGCACGAGTCGTGCCACTAAGCACAACTCGTGGCAGTCTCCTCTCCCTCTTGCTCCTGCTTTGTTCCTCTGTGATTCGCCTTCAAGAGTCGTGTCTCCGAGCACAACTTGTGCTCGGTTCCTTGTCCACAGGGCAAGCTTGGCCACTGTCGCAAGTGCGACCTTTGGTCGCGATCGCAACAGTCCCCTCTCTGTTTCAAAATATTTTTGAAAGATCTTCTTCTTTGCATGGTTTCTCACTTATGCTATGCATATATGATTTAAAATGTGAATTATTCAATGTGTTCCCATGCATGGTAATTATTGAAATATGATAATTTGATCTACTATTATTATGTTATAAATGTATATCTATAATGAAATGTAAGATTATCTGTTAAGTTTAAATGAATGCATGATGATTAATAATATGAATATGTTTAATATGTTCTTATGAATACTTCGATCTATGAAACCACACGTGATTAGTTTTGAATATAATAAACGTAATTGTAGATATGATATGCAAATATATGAATGCATGTGATCATAAAAGAATGTTACAAGTATTTAATGGAAGTATTTAATGGAATGTATATATATAAGTGAAATGTGACGAATTAAATAATGATATGGAAAATTTAGCCTGCGTGAGTCGGTCATGGATAGATAGGCATAACTATAGAGTCTGATGCTACAACCCCTTTATTCTGTTTGGACCCTGATCATGTCCTCGTTCGGATCCTCGCGATACTCAATGTGTATGGATCTTGTTTAAGATCCCCCAATGTGAAAACGTTTTTATGAGAAAATAAGAAATTGCTTTTCGATTGTACCCTCGGGTACCCCCAATGTGTTCTGTTACTCGCTTATCCACCCTTTGATGTAGCAGGCAATTAAAAGAGTAAAATAATGTGAATTAATTGATAAGTTCTGTGATGAGTTGCAAAATGATTATGTGAATAAGCATCCGATGCATTTGTTGATAAATGCCATGTGAACTTGTGCTCTACGCACTCCTCTGTTCTGGATCCTTTATGGATACCTATGTGGAAATGTGTGGTATCTCCAGGTACCTATGTGTTTTGCATAATCAACCAATGTCTGTTAAATGAAAGGAGATATAGCAAACAACGTTTGCTCTAATGAATGTGTATGAATGAATATTGATTGTCTAAGAATTCGTATGTTGATAATGCATCTGTTCAAAAGCTATGGGTATGATTGTCTGTATGAAGTGTTTGTAAAGAATTATAGAAATATTTGATATGCATGTTTTCTATAGTTGAATAATCAATGAATGAATTTTATGTATATATTTGTTTACATGTTTGAATTGAGAACATAGGTATGTTATGTAATTGCTTGTCTTCTGAACATTAGCTTGGATGATCAATGTAAGTATATCGGTAAGGAATCTTTGTGTAATGTTTGTTAGTTTTTGATGGACATGATGATTGCATATTGATTTATAGTTATAGATAACCGAATTTAAGAAAGGATTTAGAGTTAATTTTGGATTATTTAAGTATAAAAGTTTTCTACAGAACTACGTGGTTCTGATTCCCAACCATAGGGATACGTAGGAAGCTTGGAATAACAGTTTCAAGCCCGAACCAAATCTGAGTATTGAAATGTTTTGTTTAGTTTTGAACAAGTAACGGTTTGATTAAAATGAAATGTTTTGATTTAAGTATTAATACTGTAATTTGTATGATTTTGAAATATTTGTAATAATGGGAATTTCTGAACTTTATATTTCGAAGCTTAAAACGTATTTCGGGAATTTATGAAGTATAACTATCTATAGGGCCATTAAGTGATTTAAAGTATATGATAAGTTTTGTATAATATATTTTGATTTGCATGTGTTTGCCTCGACAACCACTGTGAGTGTGTAGACACCGAGTCCCAAGACGGTCCAAGATCAGGATTACCCGATGATGAAAATGATACTTGCCACAAGTAAAGGTGTCAATAATGATGTTTTTCTTGTTGAAAATCTCCCTTGTTCTTCTAAAACTTTTAATTCAAAAATTTACATTTTTACTTTTATTTTTATTTTTATTTTTATTTTTATTTTTATATTTTTTATATTTTTTATTTTTTATTTTTTTAATTTTTTTAATTTTTTTATTTTTTTATTTGCGCAACGCAAGCAGGGGAACGGCGAGCGCCTGCAGGGCATTGTGCGCCTGCCTGACGACGTGCGACCACAGGGGCGCACGTCGCCAGGGGGGATGCGCACCCACTAGGCGCACATCGCCTATCCACCTGCGAGCATACCCGCGCATCTCCCCTTCCGCTGTGCTATCGCTTTCGCCTGTTTTCTCTTGGTCAATTTTTCCAGTCTATTTTTTTGGTTTCATGTTTTAGTGTTAATTTTGGTTACTGAGATTAAAAAGAATATTTTGTCTCTTCCCATTTTGGGGCAAGGCAGGGAAACAAAAGGCTCATTGGTTTTCATTTGTAAGGGGGAGCTGCATTATTTTTTCAAAGGATTTTCTCTCAAGAACAAGGAGCAGCCGAAGGTTTTTGAAAAGTAAAAAAAAATATATTCAGATTTTTAAAGTCTAGTTTTTTTTCTCTTTCTTTTTTCTTCAAAATATTTTCGATTCTTGAATTTATTTCAAGCAAGGAAAATCAATTTCCTTTGTTTTGTATCATCCCTCCAAGAAAATAGTTTCTTGGGTTTTATTTGTTTAAAACTTGAATTTTTTTCTCAAATATTCTTGTATTTATTATCGAAAAATCGATAAGGAGAACGGATCAAGATATCCTATTTTCCGATCTAAAAAATCTGAGGGTAAACATTTTTGAACCCGTCTTTATTAATTTTGTCTGTTATTTATTAGTGTTAATATTTTTATTTTTGTCATTGTCCCCATTTTTATTATCTGACATTTTTTAATGTTATTGTTACTATTGATATTTTATGTGTGGTTTTTAAATTTGATTTCTTTGTGGTTTTAACTTGGTTATTGTTATAGTTTTGGTGTCCTACGGTACACCCTATTATTATCACATGTGTAAGCACCGTGTCCCGGAGCGGTCCGGATCATAGATTACCCTATGATGAAATCAGTGTCCGAGCCTGTAGAAACGGTTTGGATTCGGAGGTTTTAGTCCCATGCTCCATGAGAAATGAGTCTTTTCACCTTTCATAGGCAGAGGGGGAGAAAACAGGGAATTTATGAGTCAAAAAGGTGTATTTTCCTCGGCAGATGGCCAGCCCGTCTGTGAGAGGCCAGCCCGTCGCTTAGGGTCACAGACGGCTTGTGGTATTTTTCGACGCCCGTCGGAAGGCACCGCCTCTTCCAGAGCATGCCACCTGATTTCCCGGAGCATGCAACCTTTCCGACGCCCGTCGGTGAAAAAGGCGAGGCCGTCGGATGAATCCTTGTGTCAGAAGGATTCTTCCGACGCCCGCCTCCATACACCGACGCCCGTCGGTCGTTCCTGGCTTATAAAAGCTTCGGATTTTCTCTTAAAAAGGGTTCCAAAAAAATTTTCAAAAAGGGAAACTCTGCCCAAATTCAAGCGCATTTTCTCTCTCTTCCAGCAAACACATTCATCAAAAAAAAATCTCTTTTAATTTGTGAATCAAAACCATTAAAAAGGAACTAAATCTAATTAGTTTTCTTCGGTTTTCTTTGATTCTAAAGTCAGTCTCTTTTTGAAAGGTTTAGAAGGAAATCATCTATTTTCCATTTTTTGTCCTTTCATTTCGTTTCTCGTGGAGCGTGCGGGACTCTAATCGACATCAAGAATCTTATTAAGACATTATCTGAGCGTAAATATTCCGGACTTATTCTTCATATTATTTCATCTTTATCTCTTCATTTTTGTTGTCTTTTTTTTTGCTTTTCTGCCTCCATTTTTCTTCATTTTCATTTCTCTTCGTCTCATTCTGTGATAAAACCCCATTTTGCTTTGAAAAGAGAGTTTTTTACGATTTATTTTCAGAGACAGTGGTGACCGACGAGTCATCTTCTTCACCGACACCCGTCGGTCACCCAACTCACAGACGCCCTCTCTCTTGAGTGAGCGACGGACATGTCGGTCACTTTGACTGACGCCCGCCGGTCACCCAATAGAGGCCGTCGCTGGGTCCTGTCTCCACGTTTTCGAATCTTTTTCTATTTCTTTCAAGCTTTTTGCCTTTATTTATGTTGAGCTTTTATATATTGACATCTTTTAACTTTCTGTGAGCACATACTGATTTTCTTGGACTGTCCTGAGTTCGAGGGGCTATCTACCACGCCCGGAGGATTTCGTCCGGTTTAGTTTTCTAACTTTCTTGGTCATTTCCTTCATTTGTTTATTCATTAATTACTTTATGTACATGAATATACCTTTTTATATCCCGCTAAATATAAAAATCACTAAATGTTTTATATTCGATAAAAAGAGGTCTTCATAAACATAAGGACCCAATGTCCTATTTTTATCCAACAAAAATCATCACAATAAAAACACCCAATTTTAATAATGATGCATGCGAGGACCAAAGTCCTCAAAATAAACAATGCCTCGATTCGTGTATGTATCGCACATTTATGAGAGGGAGTTATATTCCGCTCCTTGTATTATTGTATTTTATTACTTTCACTATTCATTTGCTCATCTACGGCTTTCCAAATATGAACAAATGCGCCTTTAATTAATTGCATCATGTGGAGAGAGAGCGAATTAATGATAATTAAAATTTGATCATAAAATAATCGAGGTAGAAATAGATGAGAAATCCCGAACCCAGCACTGGTCTTTGGGCTCAAAGAGGCGAGAGGTTTACCCTCCAAGACACCTCTTATTCCATGAGACTTTGGCGTTAATCCTAGGCTCCTTAGGGCCAGAGGTTAACCCTCCAAGACCCCTCTGGTTGGCCCAAAATGGATACTAAGCGCAGTCTTAGGCTCTCCGAGGCGAGAGAAACTTTCCCAATGTTCTATTGGGTGGCGACTCCATGAAACCTCCTTCTTGCCCAACATAGACGCACTTGCGATTCATTGCAAGCTGTCAACGGACCCACAAATGCCCCTATCGCCCTCAAGCGAGCGGTCCCATGGGCGGCCGTGGGGATCCGGTGCGCGTCACAGTGGCGACTCCACTGGGGACGATATGGTTCGAGATTTCAATTTGAAAATACCTCTTTTAACATTTATGGTTAAAATTTAATTCATAAATTTATTTTCTCTCAAATTTGCATTACATCTCATTAGGGCTTTAGAATATGCTAGTTTGGTCCCTTTATTAGCCCCGGTGCATTCTTGAAGCACGACCCTATTTTCACTCAATTTAGGAAAGTGTTAAGGATAATCACCAGCCCAAGTCTCGTACCTTAATAGGTATATCAAAATGATGACCCGATCGGTCGTAATGCTCGTGATGAGCTAGACCTGTCGGCAGGGATCATGCTTGGGTAGCCTTAAAGAAACATCTCCCTTGTCCAAAGCTCATGTAATGGCCGTAGTTACTTTCCACAGGTGATATGAACCCTAATTCCATGCTTGCTGTATGGATCCTCATGTATTGGATGAGTCCAGATGTCTCGCTTGGTAACCTAGCCAAAGGCTTTCATGCCCCGGTGGGGCCATGTCAAAATTTATGGGACGTCTAAATACATGACGATCATTATCCATTCGCTTGTACATTAGCATAGGAGTGTCATGCTGCCAATTTTTCGCCGTGCCCCATGCGTGTCCATTGGGTCCCTCGTTGACCCTTGGGCTAATCCCGCCTAGGAAAGAAACTGCACGACCACGTGTGTGGGAGAAATAAGGGGGGAAGGACCTACTTGCTTGCTTGTGCTTTGTGAATGTTGCATATCACGACCATGCATTACATCTGCATTCCATGCATCATATCTAACGCTTTGTCCCTACAGCCATCATAGATCTGCCCAGGTGGACTAGATCACCTACCAGACGATTGATCCGAGTTCCTACATCTGAACCGTCAGATAGAGAGGGCCTACCAGAAATTTTATCAGAAGTCAGCTGTACTGTATCTGAGATGGCAAACTCGCCTAGGGGGGATGATGCCATTAGGGCCATGATTGCAGAAGAAATGGACCGGTGATTTGAGGAATTCGAGGGCAGAATGATGAATGTGTTGACTGCTTTGGCACAACAGAATGCTCCATAAAATCCACCCCTTCCTCCCGTGAGACAGAATGAGCAAGAGGGAGAAAGAGTTGAGAGACGAGAAGTGTAACACCCCGAATACACCCTAGTCGGATTAGGGTAAGTTCAGGGTGTAACAGAAACCGAATATGCAAGAGCTAGGGACGGAAGTGTCAAAAAGGATATAATCGTCATTAATTTGAAAGTTTCGGCAAGTCTCGATAAATTGGACAGTTATATCATCGTGCCCTAAATGACGTGAAAAGAACTATTTGGTGATTAAAAATGTGTAATGGGATGATGGAAATGATTAATTGCGGCAAAGGATGTGACCGGTTTTATTTGTGTAAGGTAAGGGTATTTCGGTCATTTTGTAATTATGGATTAAATTGAATAAATTAGTTAAATCATGTGGGCCAATGTATGTAATAGAAAAGTGGAATGCCAATTGAAGGAAAGGAAGTAAGGAAAGGGATTAAAAGAGATGTTTGACATAAATATCAACTTTGGACCAATGAAGTGGTGACATGTGGCATTTAGAGGATTAGGATGGATTAATTTAGCCTTTGACTATTCTAAGGCCAAGGTTGGACGGGAAACAAGAAGGGAAAAGAAAAGAAAGAGGCTCTTCTCCTCCTACCTCACGCCCATTCAAGCAATTCAAGCCAAGATGGATTTGTTCAAATTCTAAGAAATTAGATGCAAGATTTGGGTTAGGAAAAAGGTAAGTGGTGAGTTTGTCTCTCTTCCTCTCCTCTTCTCCTTAAAAGATAAGTAAGGATATGTGTAACTTTGAATTTTGATTGTTTTGTTTAGAGGGAACAAGAGAAGCTAAAGATGGAGTAAGGAAGAAAAGGAGGCTGTGCGGCTATTTAAACAGTTGGGAGCAAAGGAAATAGAGGTTTGGAAACTCTTTAGTTATATATGTGAATTTGACTATGTTTATGTGTTTTATGAGTTATTTGAATGTTGTTATAATGTTATATGATGATGGTAGTGAGTGCTGCTTTAGATTGTTAAGTTGTGCATGTGAATAGGAGTTTTGGGTGAAAACTGTGTTAGAAAGCACTTGACCCTTCTTTGGTTATTAGGCTATTTTGGGAGTTTTAGGACTCCAAATGATGTGAAACCAATACCGTCTGAAATTTAAGACGTATTACTACAAATTTGATAGAAATAAGCTTGAGCTAATTTTTGTTCTAAGTGTCTCAAAAGTGGTCCAGAAGTAAAGGTATCTCCTCTGGCCGGGTTCAGGGGAGCAGTAGAGGTTGTTTTTATCATATCTGATGATTTTGGTATCCAAACGCCATGAAACTTGTTCTATATTAAAGCTAACATCCTAAAGCTTATTTGTTAAGAAGGAAACTTTGCCTAAAAATGAGCTTTAGAGGTCTGTTTAGGCGGTGGAAGTTCGAAGTGGAAAGCAGTCTTGTGATTTGCTCTTGTGAGAAACCTGAAGCGAGCTTCTGTCGCGAGCGCGACCATGGTCGTGAGCGCGACAGAATCTGCTTGAAATGTGTTTTTCTCCTTCTTTTGAACCTTTTTGTTGGTAGGAACCCTTGCCTACCTTTACCCTCTTCTAGTTTGTATATTTTATGATGTTTTCTCTTCTGGAACACTCCCGAACTTCATCGGAACTTCAGGAGACCTATTTGTTATATGTTTAGTGGTTGGAAAAGAGTAAATAAGTAGATATTACTTAGGAATGTAAGAGACTAAGGTTGTATACAAGAATAATGACTAAGGTATTTCAAGTCTAATGAGTCAAACACCTTTGAATTCATTCAACATTAATCTGATCTAAATTCTGTTAGGAAATTGGAGGCCAAACTCTATAAACTGTACTTTGGTCTTGTAGAATTATAGGGTTATGATTCCCAATCCTTTGGGATACGTAGGAAGCTTGGGATATTCTTCCAAGTCCGAACCAAAGCGTTTAGATTTAGTTAGACATAAAAGCTAGTGTTTTAATTGAATTCTGTTAAACCCCTGGATATTTGTTAAAAATAAATGTTATAGGTATGCATCAATTTATAAGTTTATAGAGCTATCTATGACTCCAGTTTGAGTAAGATAATTGACAATGTAGAATTTGTATGTGATATTGACATGGAAGTAAATGAATGTTTTATATATGTCTTAACTAAAGTTAAAATGAATACTTCGCATATCAAATATTAACTGGTCTTATATGATTGGCTAATTAATAAATAATCCTTAATAAATGGAATAGTGTGAGTTATTTGTATTGGAATTTTTGAGGTTAACATACGTGGTTGAAAAAGTAATGTTTATAAAATTATTTGTGGACAATATAAGAATAAATATGTTTTATGTAAAGATCATTTAATTAAGAATAATATGAGTGCGATGCTTGACTCTGTCGCGAGCCCGACAGATGTCGCGAGCGCGATAGAGGCCATTTAGTGTCTATCGCGATCGCGACTACGGTCGCGAGCGCGATTGAGGCCTTTTAGTGTCTATCGCGATCGCGACTACGGTCCTTTAGTGTCTGTCGCGAGCGCGACAGGGGCCCTTTAGTGTCTGTCGCGAGCGCGACTCCTTCCTATGTTATAAATATATGTCGTTGGAGCTTTTGAACATGAGCCTTGACTGTAATTTACATATGACATATTGTTTCAGATAAAATATGATATACCATGTAAGCTATAGTTGAAATAAATTGTTAAGCCGTTAAATAATTAAATTATGATTGTAATTAAAGCCCATGGTTGGTTATATTTATATGAGCCATTGCTTTAGCTTATGTATAAATGATACATAAGATTGTTATATGACAATAATACGTGTATCTATTTATGAAAAATATGAAACTATAATATGTACATCATTAAAAGAAACAAGTATGTATTAGCCTGCATTAGTCGAGTCGTGGATAGTTAGGCATGCCTAATAGAGTCTATGTATGTGTAACTGCAGCGCCCTTTGAACGATTTGGACCCTGATCAGGTCCCCGAATGGTTCCTCGCGAACCCCTATTATGTGTATGTGTATGGATCTTGTTTAAGGTCCTGTTCAGTGAAATGTTGCTTCCGACTTGTACCTGTAAGGTACATTCTATTATGTGTTCGATTCGTACCCGTAAGGTACCATTCAGTACTCGTTATCCACCCTTTTTGACTTACCAGGCATTAAATGAACATGAACATGTGAATCATACAATAAGTTATGAATTGATGAATACATATGTGAATACTGGTGTGAAAGTATGCATTTTGTTATTGCAATCTAAATGTCTTATTGATTGAATAATTACATACTGAAGCATCTGTTAAGGAAGATGCGTGAAATGAATTGTGGAAACCGAAAAGAAAGTAAATAAGTGCACAAAGTGACATGTATAAAATGTGGAAAAAGGTGTGTTTTTATATAATTGATTTGTAACATTGATATACGGAGTAAATGGTTATTTTGATGACCTCTTTGAAAGTATCTAATTGTTATAATTGAGATGATTATATCTTTTATATTATGCTTTCCTTTGAACTCTTTTGACGGCCATTCTTAATGGTCGTCCATATTCATGTGTTTCCCACTAAGCTTTATGCTTAGCACGGATTTTCTTTTAATCCGTGTAGGTACTATTGATCAAGTTGTTCGAGAGTTTTCCGCAGCAGTCCAGGCCAATGCAAGAACTATGAAGTGGTTTTAGGATAGGATTTATATAGTCTTCAGAATGTATGTCAGATTTGTAATTCTAAATTATAAGTTTTGTGAAAGTAATATTGGTTATGTAAAAGATTTATCTCTAGTGAATTCTGAAGAAGTTTACTTTGGAATGTGAATGTATAAGGAATTTAAAGTTAACCATAATGTGTTATTGAAAACAAAAGAAATTTTATAATTCATATTTTAGCTTAAAGGTTTATAAGTTTTACATGGTTGTTCGGTAATGCCCTTGACTGTCGTTGTGAACCACCGGTTCGCGGTATGGTTTACTACATACGGGTAAGGGGTGTTACAAGAAGAGCCCGTTCGGCCGCCGCCAATAGAGCTGAGGTCAGTAGCTTCGGGAGAGCAGAGAAGAAGACCAGCCCTGAGGATTGATGATGATAGGGATATCGAAGATGACAAGATGAGCATTGCATCTGAGAGAGGGAAGGCACCTCAGACTGATGAGTGCATTCTAAAGAAGATGGAAGAGAGGTTTGAAGCCATGGCCCGTATACTGAGTAAAGGTCAGGGGATGAATCTAGAGGACAAGGAATTGGAGGGAGAAGACCCGGTTCCTTACAATTTTAAGATGCCAGACGTGCCAAAATTTGATGGTACTTCTGACCCGACTGCTCAAGTGAAGCAATACTCTCTGATTATGAAAGGGACCACATTGTCTAAGAAGCAGAAGGTGGAATACTTTTGTCTGAGTCTGACCGCTCATGCCATCGACTGGTATCATAGCCTCGATCGCCGGACTAAGGAAGATTGGGATCTGCTCACGGAGGAGTTCTTGAGACAATATGATTGCAACACTAGGATGGAGGTAACTCTTAAAGATCTTGAGCTGCTCCAGCAGAAAGCTGGGGAATCTTTTCACGATTATCTCACCCGCTGGCGAAATGGAGTAATGGAAATGCGGAGAAAGCCAGACACCCAAGACCAGATCTGCCTGTTTATTAAGAACGCAAGCCCGTATTTGAAGGATGGTCTGAAGATGAAAGGGTTAAAAGACTGGGAGTCTCTGAAAGACATAGCCATTGAGGCAGAGGGAGAGTTCTTAGCTTGAAAGGCTAGCAATGACAATTTTGCAAAAAGGGCTAACACCGGTCAAGGAACCAGTAGGCCAGCTGGTCCCAGTGGTAGCACCAGAAGAACAGTTAAAGTGTCCGCTACTGAAGCAACTACCCAGAGGAAGTTTTTGAACTTAGGAAGACCACTGTCTTGGGTCTTGAGAAGGTTGATGAAGGAAGGAAAGTTACAACCCTTAGCTCCTAGGCCTGCTATGACGCAAGGGAAGCCTAGGCCCAAGGACAATGAATTCTATGCGTTTCATCAACACTCAGGCCATCTAACAGACAAGTGCAAGGCGCTGCGACACTCTATCCAAGACCTGATTGATAGCAAGCAAATTTCTGACCCTGAGAAGAGGGAGTCTGAGAAGAAGCCTGGTTATAACGCCGTGCCACCACCAGTGTTTATGATCGGATCCAGCTTGCCAGAGTGGTACGTGCTGTAAGATTTATATGGGAGCGAGAGTATTGTTGTTACTTGTTCCGCAGATAGAAAGGAGAGAGCAGTCGTGGCGACACTTAATTGTTGGTCAAGCAGCGAGAGCGGTGAAGAGACCGAAGAGAAGGGAGAGATGAATCCTGATTTGTGGAGGTTTGATGAAGATGAAGAAGAGGTAGGGGCTGTAACGAGAAGTGGGAGAGTAGTCCCTGAGATTACAAGGCTACTTGAGCCAGCGCAGCCGTCGATAGAAAAAGAGCAAGAGGAGAACCAGATTATCAAGCAGTTGAAGAAAACTACAGCTCAGATATCCATCTGGGATCTCTTAAGACAGTCCCCTTCTCATAGGCAGAAAGTAGTAGAGTCTTTGGTTGAGACCACTATTGCCACCACAATTTCCCCATCAGAGCTTTTGGGTCTAGTTAAAGGAGGATCGGAGGAGAGATTGGTTTTTTCTGATGCCGATCTACCGGTCGAAGGCCGCAATCATAACCGACACCTGTACATCAAAGCACAGATTAACGATAAGCACACCGCTTGCGTTATGGTGGACGACGGGTCTTCTATCAATGTGTGCCCTCAGATAGCTCTCCAGGCTTTTGGTCTGAGTGACGATATGCTCAGTGGATCAGATCTGACTATCACAGCCTATGATAATTCAAGGAGGCAAGCTTCGGGAACATTCAAGACCCTGGTCAAGACAGGACCCATTGAGGTGGAAGTAGAATTTGTGGTTTTGTCCATCCTAGCGAACTTTTCAGCCCTGCTCGGGAGACCCTGGTTTCACAGATTAGGAGGAGTGCCATCCACGTTGCATCAAATCACAAAGTTCCCACACGAAGGGGAGGTGGTGACTATTAAGGCGGCCAGGGAGAATCAGGTTTCAGCACTTGAAATTGCTAATCAGCCATTTAGTGGCTTCCACATGTCCATGATAAGAGAAGAGCACGGGTTGGTGGATAACCCAGCTGTGGTTAATATGATGAAGAAGATGCACTATCTCCCTGGGGCTGGTTTGGGTAGAAACTCTCAAGGGCTGCAGACTGCGATCACCACTCAAGGTCAGAAGAATCGAAAGGGTCTGGGGTACAGAGGCGGTTTTGGCAAGAAGAAAACGATGGGTAAGATTCCTCATATTTCAGAAAGTTTTGTACCAGCATCCTCAGTGTGCGCTTATACTGGTGAAGATGAGCCGCAATGGGTGAAGGGGAGAATTGTCCCCGGATTTGAGATCTTTAACGATGTATTTAACTGGGATGTCGGGGTTATCAAGACCGCCGAGAATTTCTGGGATGAAGAGGTCATAACTCAGTGTATTACTTGGGACAGATGCGAGCCTGAATAGGTTGTCACAGAGAAGATGTTAGCTGCCAGGCTGAAAGGGAAAGAGAAGATGGCAGAAATAGAACTAAAGATGGGGGATTTAAAGATTTCCTCGGACATACCTGAAGGGCCTCTGCTGAATCAGGAAGCCAATGAACAAGCTGCAGTAGCATCAACCTCTAGAGAGGCAGAAGACTCCAGCTTAGATTGTCTTTTTATTCCAGAACTTTTTTATGATGTAAATGACAATTATAATATTATTAATAAGGCAAATGATTTCTCTTACTTGTGCGATGTTTCTAATAATTTCAACATGCATGAACATAATCATATTCCATCAATTTTTTCCACTGATACAACGCCTTTTAATCTTGGAACCTCAAAAAATTCCGAAAGAAATTCTAATAGCATCAAATATAACTCCTGATGAGAGAAAAAATTTTGAGAGAATAATAAGAAAATATGAAAAAGTCTTTGCCTGGACCTATGAGGACGTGCCAGGGATCGACCAAGATGTAGCAGAACATGCTATCCCGACTTATCCAGACTATAAACCTGTGAAACAGAAGTTAAGAAGGCTCAGGCCAGAATGGGCAGACAAGGTCAAGGAGGAAATTCGGCAGCAGATTGAGGCCAAGTTCCTTGTTGAAGTGCAGTATCCTACGTGGTTGGCAAACGTGGTCCTTGTTGCGAAGAAAAAAGGGAAGGTCAGGGTGTGTGTGGATTATCGAGATCTGAACAAGGCCTGCCCTAACGATGATTTTCCACTACCCCATATCGATGTGTTGATAGACAGTGCCGCCAATTGCGCGATGTATAGCTTCGGAGATGGTTATGTGGGCTACAACCAGATCCTGAACAAAATAGCTGACCGGGTTAAGACCGCTTTCATCACAGAATGGGGGACCTATGCCTACCGAGTCATGCCTTTTGGCCTGAAAAATACAGGGGCCACATACCAGAGGATAGCGACCAAGATTCTAAGCAACCTGATCCACAAGGAGGTGAAGGTGTATGTCGATGACATGATGGTCAAATTAGCCACCCGGGAGGGCCACTTTGAAGCTCTAGAGAAGTTCTTCACCAGGATTGATAAGTACAATCTGCGGCTTAACCCCAAGAAGTGAATTTTCAAAGTGACTTCAGGAAAACTATTGGGACATGTCGTCAGCCAGAGGGGAATAGAAATTGACCCAGACAAGGTGAAGGCCATCAGAGAGATGCCAGTGCCGCAAAAGGAAAAGGATGTAAGGAGCTTCCTGGGCAAGCTGCAGTACGTCAGCCGATTTATTGCCAAGCTCACTTCAATATGCGAGCCTGTTTTTAAACTGCTTAGAAAGAATTAACCTATGGTCTGGAACGAAGACTGCCAGAAAGCTTTTGACAGCATCAGGGAATATCTGTTGAATCCTCCAGTGCTAAGGCCACCGCAACCGATCAAACCGCTTATCATGTATCCGGCAGTAGAGGGCAGTTCTGTGGGCGCCATAATGGCTCAAGAGGATGAATTTGGGGTGGAATTCACAATTTATTACCTCAGCAAGAAGTTCCTGACTTATGAGATTAAATATGCTGAAGTAGAGAAAATCTGCCTCGCAGTAATTTGGGCATCAAAGAAACTGAGACATTACTTCCATTCATACAAAGTTCAGGCAGTGGCCAAGCAGAATCCGTTAAGATATTTGCAGGAAGCGCCATCTTTGCTTGGTAAGATGGGGAGGTGGCTGCTCTTGCTACAGGAGTTCGATGTGCAATACATCACTCGTAAAACTATTAAGGGGCGAGCCGTAGCTGAATTTCTTGCTGAGCATCCTATTCAAGGAGACACTCCCGAGTTCACCTTTCCGGATGAGAGCATAGTCGCGATTTCTGTCCAAGGATGGCAGTTACACTTCGACAGGGCAGTGAATAACAAAGGGGCCTGTGACGCGCGCCGAACCCGGACAGCCCAGCAAGGGCCCTCACTTTGAATCCGCTTTAGGATTCGAGGTATGAAAGGTTCGCGTCTCTTGATCATGGGCGCCATGAGGCATCATCGGTGCATCCCTCCCAATAGAACATTGGGGAGAATAACCTAGCCTATTGACGCCTAAAGGCACCTTTTGAGGTACTTGGAGTCGCCACCCAATTTGCAAGAAATTAGGAAAAGGTTTCTCACCTCTAACGGTCTAAACCAGAGTTATGGTGTCCGGAACTTCCCTCTTATTCATGCTTTGGTTAGTTATAAATGGACTTTTAACTTCTTAAGATTATATCTCTCATCTCACGCGATTGATGCATTTAAATTAGATAGCGCATTGAAAACACGTAAAGAGAATAAATAAAAGCGATAAGCAAAGTAAATAAAGAAAGCGGTAAACACCCAAGCACTCAATTACAATGGAAATAGGGACAGAATACAACCCCAATAAAAGGAGGATTAAGAATACAAATGGGGGCGGAATACAACCCCAAAAATAAATAAAGTTGCCCCAAAATTAATTACAAGGGCCCAAGATGAAAGAAAAACACTCACACAAGAAAATAAAAAGACATGCATAAATCGGGACATTATTTTAGGAACATCGGTTCCTTCGCACTTGTTCGAAATTTAGGAACATTGGTTCCTTCGTGTTAACTTAAAGAGAGTTCGAAGAGTCGTTTTGATTGTTTGAATGAAAACCGGGATGAGTGATCCCATTTTTGTAGAAAATTTGACTCTTCGTTTTAATTGCGATATATTTTTATTGTCGGGCTAAAATAAGGGACATTGGTCCCGGTTTTATTAGTGAAAATCCCCAATTTAATTGTAGAAATGTTTTTGTGATTTTTTATCGCACACGTGCACAAATAAAATATACATTTACAAATAGCACGACATAAAGATAGGGAATTAGAGAGATCTCACCAAACCGATGTGATTCTCCGCGCGTTGCGACCCATCCGGGGAGCCGCGGGGACACTCACATAACCCGACTCAAGTTAAATCTCAGACAGGAAATAATATCAAAAATAATATTAGTAAATATTCACAATATATTAATCAAACAAATGCAAAGTATAATAATAACAACAATAAGTGAGATAAATGATAGCACTAAACAATAATAATAAAAATAATACGGGATATTAAATAGTAATAACAATGACAATAATGCTAACTAGTTAATTAGTCAATAATAATAGTAATAATAATGCTAAAAACAGAATAATACTAGTAAATAAATAAATAGTAGTGATAGTAGAGAACTAAATAATAATAATGATAATAATAATAATAATAATAATAATAATGATAATAACCACAATGGTAGCACAATGAATATGGCAATGGCTCAAATAACCTTAGTATTAATAATAATAATAATAGTAACAAAAGGTCAACGAGAAAACAAAAAAAAGGAATCAACTTGAAACAAACAATTAATACATCAAGAGTAATATTAATCACATTGACATGCACAAAATAAATAATAAAGGCGGTAGTAATGGCCAAAAATAATATTTATCAACAATAAATAATGTACCAAAAATTGATGAGAAATGAGTCCAAGAATGTTTACCCTCAGAATTTTTGAGATTGGAAATAGGATGTCTCGTTCCGTTCCTTTGTCGATTTTTTGATGATAATAATATCCGAAAATAAATGTAAAATTTGTGTTCTAAAACAAATTAACTTGAGAAAATATTTTTGTGGGATGAATAAACAAAGAAAATTAATTTTTCTTGCTCGAATCAACCCAAGATTAAATATTTCGTAGTAGCAAAAAACTAGAATTTGAAAAGAAGGCTTCAAGATCTTTGAAGAATTTTTTGAGGAATAAAGAGCTTCCTGGAGAGTGCAAAAAAGTTGAGAGGAAAAGCTAACCAAAAACTTGAATTTTTATCTCCGTCCTCCCAAAATGAGGGCAAATTCCTCATTTTATTTTGTCTTGGCCAAAAATGGCAAGGGACAAAAAAAACCTTCCTTTTTAGTTAATCTAAAATAACATAAAATGGTGAAACAACGTAAACTGAAAAAAAAATCAGAAAATCAGACTGAAAACAGCGCAAAAAACGGACAGGCGAAACAGGTCGCGCGGAGGAGCCAAGGGCGCGCGGAGCGCTGCGCGTGGTGCCTTGGCACCGCGCGCGGCAGGCTGCCGCGCGCAGGGGGGTCGCGCGAGGCAGCAGGCCTCGCGAGCAGGGGGGCGCGCGGAGCGCCCCGCCCCGCGCGCAGGGGGGTCGCGCGGAGCGCCCCGCCTCGCGCGCAGGGGGGGGGGGTCGCGCGGAGCGCCCCGCCTCGCGCGCAGGGGGGGGCGCGCGGAGCGCCCCGCACCGCGCGCGGGGGGGTCGCGCGGAGCGCCCCGCCTCGCGCGCAGGGGGGGCACGCGGAGCGCCCCGCACCGCGCGCAGGGGGGTCGCGCGGAGCGCCCCGCCTCGCGCGCAGGGGGGGGGCGCGCGGAGCGCCCCGCCTCGCGCGCAGGGGGGGCGCGCGGAGCGCCCCGCCTCGCGCGCAGGCGCCCTGCGCGCTGGGGCGGCCTGCCTCGCAGGCGCCCCCGCGCGCTGGGGCAGCCTGCCGCGCAGGCGGCCCCGCGCTGCCGCAGTGGCACTCGCGAAAATATTTTTTTTTTTATTTTTTTTTTTATTTTTAATTTTGACACAATATTAATATTTTTTTCCCATTTTAAATTTTAATCCCTAAAATATATATTTTAAAATTATTTTTCGAAAACACAATCTTGACAAGGGAACGGTCGATTCTCACTTTTCTTGCCGAAAGTCGGTCTTTTGTTTCATCATCGGGTAATTCTGATCTTGGACCGCCTCGGGACCCGGTGTCTACAGTTGCCCCCAATTTTGGGGGACTTAGAACCTAGGTGCCTAAGGAAACCAAAATTCAGAAAAGAAGGGAAGAGATGCGTACCTGAGGCGGTCGCTTTCCGAACTTGACATTGCCAGCTTGTCGGCATCATAGGACTACTCCGGTCACATGATTGAGGAACGCCAACTTGTCGACGTGAAACCAGTGGCTGAGCGACTGAGAAACACCAGCTTGTCGGTGCGTGAAGGCGCCAGACTTCGAAGAACGTGATTGACAGAACACCAGCTTGTCGGTGTGTGAAACCACGGCTGAGCGACTGATAAACACCAGCTTGTCGGTGTGTGAAGGCGCCAGACTTAGAAGAACGTGATTGATAGAACACCAGCTTGTCGGTGTGTGAAACCACGGCTGAGCGACTGATAAACACCAGCTTGTCGGTGTGTGAAGGCGCCAGACTTTCGAGAACGTGATTGATAGAACACCAGCTTGCCGGTGTGTGAAACCACGGCTGAGCGACTGATAAACACCAGCTTGTCGGTGTGTGAAGGCGCCAGACTTAGCAGAACGTGATTGATAGAACACCAGCTTGTCGGTGTGTGAAACCACGGCTGAGCGACTGATAAACACCAGCTTGTCGGTGTGTGAAGGCGCCAGACTTGGAAGAACGTGATTGATAGAACACCAGCTTGTCGGTGTGTGAAACCACGGCTGAGCGACTGATAAACACCAGCTTGTCGGTGTGTGAAGGCGCCAGACTTAGAAGAACGTGATTGATAGAACACCAGCTTGTCGGTGTGTGAAACCACGGCTGAGCGACTGATAAACACCAGCTTGTCGGTGTGTGAAGGCGCCAGACTTTCGAGAACGTGATTGATAGAACACCAGCTTGCCGGTGTGTGAAACCACGGCTGAGCGACTGATAAACACCAGCTTGTCGGTGTGTGAAGGCGCCAGACTTAGAAGAACGTGATTGATAGAACACCAGCTTGTCGGTGTGTGAAACCACGGCTGAGCGACTGATAAACACCAGCTTGTCGGTGTGTGAAGGCGCCAGACTTGGAAGAACGTGATTGATAGAACACCAGCTTGTCGGTGTGTGAAACCACGGCTGAGCGACTGATAAACACCAGCTTGTCGGTGTGTGAAGGCGCCAGACTTGGAAGAACGTGATTGATAGAACACCAGCTTGTCGGTGTGTGAAACCACGGCTGAGCGACTGATAAACACCAGCTTGTCGGTGTGTGAAGGCGCCAGACTTTCCTGCGAAGACAAAAGAGATTTGTATGCAAAGGTAAGTTATGCACGTGCATATGCATATGTTATGCGGAATGCAGGTGACACCACTCATCTGAGTGGCCCAGTAGTCGAGGTGCGATAACTCTCGTTGAAACGACTCGTGGCTTCGTCTGGTCGATTATGCCCCCAGGTGCCGGAGGGCGCTGTCCTGATTCAGGGGCTCTGACTCATAATTTTTCAGGGAGGTTTGCCCGATGTGTGTCTTTGCTTGAAAGGGGTTGCCCAAGGTAATGCTGCCTTATCACTCCAAGCGTCATTGTTTTAAAGGTAGTGCGTCCCTCGTGGATTTTCACACTAGCTTTTCTTAGCGGGAAATGCGTCCTTGTCGGATTTTCACATAACCCTGTGCCTTATTTTTTTGCCTGGAACGGACCCAACCCAATCCAGCGGCTTTTATTTATTTCATTTTTTGTAGGGCAGACTGCCTGTTGCCAAGTTTTCACCCTGCCCTTTGGCCTAACTTTTGCTTAGAGCGCCAGTCACGGTTTTCATCTCTAACGGCTTTTTTTTTTTTTTTTTCGGCTGCACGGATAAATTGTGCATGCTAAAAAGGGGAGTGATTGCAATGGATGCATACAAATGGGGAGTGACATGTTACTTGTTGGAAAAGAACTATTGGCATTTATTGAATAAAAGAGTTTCTCTAATGCATAACTGCATACATGTACATGTTTCTCGTGTGACTTCATTGCACATGATCATCATTTTGACATTAGGCCCAAGTTACCGGACCACATCTAATCTCGAGATAGATTTTAAAAGCATCACAACTCTTGTTATCAATCAGCCCTCTCGGGTTTTCTTGATTGAACATTTTTCTCTCTCATTTTTTTTTTCAGCCGTGGAATCTTTTCAATCTGTCGACGTTGACTGGCTCCCTGAATTCATTCCCATCACTATCTGTCAGGATCGCGGCTCCTTTAGACAAAAGCTTCTTCAGGACGAAGGGTCCTTCCCAAGTTGGTCTGAACTTGCCCCGAAAATCCGGAACCCCTGGCCTCATTTGTTTGAAGACTAGGTCTCCTTCCTTCAATGGGTGCTTTCTTACTTTCTTCCCAAATGAGCGGGCTAGTCTTTTCTGGTAGATCTGGTTGTGGTAGTATGCCCGCATCCTATCTTCGTCCAATAGGTTCAACTGTAGTAGCCGCTGCTGAGCCCATTCGGCTTCTGGTAGCTGAGTTTCTGTCACCACCCTCAACGATTGGAGTTCTATTTCTACTGGTAGGACTGCTTCTGTCCCGTAAACCAAGGAGAAAGGGGTAGCCCCTGTAGATGTTCTGGCAGTGGTCCTGTAGCCCCAAAGTGCAAATGGCAATTTCTCTGCCCAGTCTTTATAGGTTTGCACCATCTTAGCCAATATCTTCTTAACGTTCTTATTAGCTGCCTCGACCGCCCCGTTGGCCTGTGGTCGGTATGGAGAGGACTTATGGTGTTGGATGGCGTACTTCTTGAGCATCTGTTTAGTCTCAGCTTGGAACTGTACCCCATTATCTGACACGATGTGATGCGGGAGCCCGTACCTACATATCAAATGCCGCTCGATGAACCTGGCCATTTCCCGGGCGCCTATTTTCTTGAAGGATTCAGCCTCAACCCACTTAGTGAAGTAATCAATGGCGACTACGATAAACCTGTGCCCATTAGAGGCTGTCGGGTGTATCTCCCCTATTATGTCAATCCCCCATGCGGCAAATGGCCACGGAGATGTCAGGTTGCACAATTCCGACACCGGCAGGTGTCTCAGATTAGCATACTGTTGGCATAATTGGCATTCTTTCACATATTTAGAGCAATCTGTATCCATTGTTAACCAGAAGAATCCTTGCCGCATTATTTTCTTTGCCAGGGCCAGACCATTCATATGGGCCCCACAGACCCCTGCATGGGTTTCCTCCATAACCCTTTTAGCCTCTTTTTCATCTAAACATCTGAGTTGCATGCCATCGGCTTGTCTCTTGTACAACACCCCATCTACACTGATGAATTGAGTGGACAGTTTGCGGATTAGCCTTTGGTCTTTTTCAGTGGCCCCTTCCGGGAATATTGACCTCTCCAAATAATTCAGGACATCATAGTACCATGGCTTTCCATCAGTGGTTTCAACATCCCCGACTTGTTCGGTCTCAAAGTATGGCTTGCTCGAACTGGAAATGAGCACAGGCTTCATAACTATTCCTTCCGGGTTATCCCACATGGATACTAAGGTAGCTAGGGCGTCTGCCAATTGGTTCTCATCTCGGGGCACGTAGTTAAAAGTGCAAATTTCAAACCGGCCACTAAGTTCTTTCAAGCACTTTGCATATGGCAACAGCCGCTCTTCCTTGATGGCCCATTCACCCCTGACTTGGTGGATTACTAAAGATGAGTCCCCGAAGACCTCTACTACTTTTGCCCCCACGGCTGAGAGCGCCTCTAACCCGAAGATGCAGGCTTCATACTCTGCTTCGTTATTGGTGGCTCTGTACCTCAGTTTCTTGGCTAAGGGGAGCTTCTCACCATCTGGGGTTACTAGAATTACTCCTGTTCCGGCTCCCTTGTTATTTACTGCCCCATCGAAATACATCTGCCACTTCTGCACGGTGATGGCTAACACATTTTCGTCAGGGAATTCATACTCCAGTCGGTCTCCTTCAATGGGATGGTCAGCAAGAAACTCCGCCACGGCTCGACCTTTAATGGTCTTTCTAGTAATGTATTCCACGTCAAATTCTTGTAGCAATATCAACCATCTTCCCATTTTCCCTAGTAAAGAGGGTGCCTGTTGCAGGTATCGGAGGGGATTTTGCTTGGCGACTGCCTGCACTTTATAAGAGTGGAAGTAGTGTCTAAGTTTCTTTGACGCCCAGATCACGGCCAGACAAATCTTCTCCACTTCGACGTACTTGGCTTCATAAGGGAGGAATTTCTTGCTGAGGTAGTAAACCGCGAATTCAACCCCAAACTCATCCTCTTGGGCCATCATGGCACCCACAGAATTCTCCTCTATTGCTAGGTAGAGAATCAAAGGTTTAACAGGCCGTGGCGGTCGTAGCACTGGGGGATTTTGGAGGTAATCCTTAATGAGATCAAAAGCCTTTTGGCAGTCGTCGTTCCACCTGACTGGCTGATTCTTCCTGAGGAGCTTAAAAATTGGTTCGCACACTGAAGCGAGCTTGGAAATGAACCTACTGATGTACTGCAATTTGCCCAGAAAACTCCGAACTTCCTTTTCCTTTTGGGGCGCTGGCATTTCTCTGATTGCCTTAATTTTATCAGGGTCCACTTCTATTCCCCTTTGGCTCACCACATGGCCTAGCAACTTACCAGAAGTAACTCCGAAAATGCACTTCTTAGGATTAAGGCGAAGGTTATACTTGTCAATCCTCTTAAAGAACTTCTCTAAGGCCTCGAAGTGCCCTTCCCGAGTAGCCGACTTGATCATCATATCATCGACATACACTTCGACCTCCTTGTGGATCAAGTCATCCAGGATCTTAGTGGCCATCCTTTGGTACGTCGCTCCGACATTCTTTAACCCAAAAGGCATAACTCGGTAGGCGAATGTCCCCCATTCTGTGATGAAAGCTGTCTTGATTCGATCCACAATCCTGTTAAGGATTTGGTTGTACCCAGCATACCCATCCACAAAGCTGTACATCATACAGGCGGCTGCGCTATCCACTAGTACATCAATATGGGGTAGGGGAAAGTCATCTTTCGGGCAGGCTTTATTCAGGTCTCGGTAATCAACGCACACTCGGACTTTCCCATCCTTCTTGGCTACGGGGACAACGTTAGCTAACCATGTTGGGTACTGGACCTCTACCAGAAACTTGGCTTCGATCTGCTTGTGCACCTCTTCCTTTACCTTTTCTGCCCATTCTGGTCTCAGCCTTCTGAGCTTCTGCTTGACCGGCTTGCACTCTGGATAGGTCGGAATGGCGTGTTCAGCAACTGCCCGATCAATCCCTGGCATATCCTCATAGGTCCAGGCGAAAACTCTTTCATATTTTTTTCAAAATTCTCTCAAATTTTATCCTTTCCTCAAGAGTTACGTCGGATGCTATCAAGATTTCCTTCGGATTTTCCGAAGTCCCGAGATTAAATGAGGTGGTATTGGTTGAGTTAATGTCAAATATAAATGATTCATGCTCGTGATTATGCATAATGAAATCATGAGAAACATCACACAAGTAAGCAAAGTCATTCATATTATTGAAGTACTCAGAATTACAGACAGAATTGTCAAATAGTTCGGGAATAAAAAGTACATCAGCAAAGCTATCATTATCATCTTCCGCTGGAGCCGGCTCTGAGGTCGATGGCCCTTCGTCGTCGACGATCTTCAAACTTCCCAACTCTGGTGCCGCCTCTTCATCTTCTACTTTCTCCTTGCCCTTCACTCGGGTGGCCAGCAGACTTTCAGTGACAATCTCCTCGGGAACCTCTCGATCCCATGCTAGAGCCTGGCTGAAGATTTCCTCATCCCAGAAGGCTTCCACTGCCTTGACTATTCCCTCGGACCAGTCAAACACATCATTGAAGATTTCAAAGCCGGGGGTAATTTTGCCTCCAATCCATTGAGGCTCTGCCTCCCCGCAGTAGGCGCATGCCGGTGCAGCCGGTACAAAAGTCTCCAAAATGTGCGGCACTTCCGCAGGCTTTTTCTCGGGTTTGCTCTTCTTGGCATCAGTGACGTAGCCTAAACCTTTCCTATCCTTTTGCCCCCTTGTGGCGACAGGCTCTTGAATCCCTTGTGAGCTCTTACCCAAACCAGCCCCGGGGAGAAAGCTCATTTTCTTCATCATATTGACAACTTGGGGACTTACCACTGTCCCGTCTTCCTCATTCACCATGGCCACGTGAAACCCGCTAAAGGGTTGATTGGAAATCCCTAACACCGATACTTGATTATCACTAGCCGCTTTAATAGTCACGATCTGGCCTTCATGGGGAATCTTGATCATTTGGTGGAGCGTAGATGGAACCCCTCCTAACTTGTGAAACCAAGGCCTTCCCAACAGCACTGCGAAGTTAGCCGGTATCGGCAGAACAACAAACTCAGCCTCTATCTCAACTGGCCCGGTCTTGACTTGTGCCTTAAAAGTCCCAGAAGCTTGCCTTCTCGAGTTGTCATAAGCGGTGATGGTCAGATCGGATTCACTCAACATGCTCTCATTCAATCCTAGTGAAGGTAACGCCACTAGCGGGCACACATTAATGGAGGACCCGTCATCCACCATGACACAGGCCGTGTGTTTACCATTGATCTGAGCTCGAATATACAGGGGGCGATTGTGACTACGACCCTCGATCGGCAAGTCGGCATCAGTGTAAACTATATTTTCTTCAGATCCCCCTTTCACAATGCCCAATAACTCGGAGGGTGAGATAGTGGTGGCGACTGTCGATTCACACAAGGCTTCAACCAACTTCTGCCTATGGCTCGGGGATTGCCTCAATAGGTCCCACACCGATATCTGGGCCGGCGTCTTCTTTAATTGCTTTAGGACCTGATTCTCTTCCGTTTCTCGCTCTTCACTCGGAGGCACTGGATCCTGCTGTCTCTCAACCTCTGGCACCACTCTCCCACTGCGGGTCACTGCTTGCACTTCTTGCACTTCTTCTTCACCCCCAGAACTCCATAGACCCTCTGGCCCATCGGCTTCTTCAATCTCACTTTCACTGGTCGTGTCCCAACATTCTATCATATTGACCTGGGGTCTTTCCCTATTGACTCCCTGTTCGGGGCGGACGATAGCCATGTAGTCATTGCCGTAGAGATCCCTCAACACATACCACTCGGGCAAACTTGATCCTATCATAAAGACTGGGGGAGGAACGGCGTTATACCCGGTATTCTTCTTCTTTTCCCTCTTTTCGGGGTCGGAGATCTGCTTACTGTCAATGAGATCTTGGACCCGATCCCTTAAAGTTCTGCAGGAGTCAGTGAGGTGACCGGTGTGCTGGTGAAAAGCACAGTATTGGTCCCCTCTGTGGTTCGGCTGGCCGTAGGTCTTAGCTTGTCTGGCTGGCAATGGCTGAAGTTTTCCCTCTTTCATTAATCGTTCTAGGACCCAGGACAATGGTCTTCCCAAATTTGAATAGTGTCTCTGGTTTACATCGGTGGTTGAAACTTCCGCTGTTCTGCCCACTCTATTACTGCTGCTTCCGGCGCCACCAGACCTATTTCCCCCTTGGGTCCCGAAGTTCTTCCGAGCAAAACTATCATTATTGGCCTTCTTTGCCAAGTATTCCGCTTCAGCTTCGATTGCTATGTCTTTTAAAGATTCCCAATCCTTGAGCCCTTTCATCTTAAGCCCCTCCCTCAAATATGGGCTTGCATTTTTGATAAACAGTCTGATTTGGTCCGAGGTATCGGGCTTTCTCTTCATTTCCATAACGCGATTCCTCCACCGCGTAAGGTAGTCATGGAAAGATTCACTAGACTTTTGTTGCAGGAGCTCTAGGTCTTTCAACGTCACTTCCATGCGGGTGCTGCAGTCGTACTGCCTCATGAACTCACTTGTAAGCAGATCCCAATCTTCTTTCGACCTCCTGTCTAAGCCATGGTACCAATCAACCGCGGACCCTGTCAAACTAAGGCAGAAGTATTCTACCTTTTGCTTCTTGGTAAGACCTGTGCCCTTCATGATTAAGGCATACTGCTTGAGATGGGCCGAAGGATCAGACGTGCCATCAAACTTTGGTAAATCTGGCATCTTAAATCTCTGAGGCAGCAGCTCCTCCTCACCCAAGTCTACATCTTCGGGGATGACCCCCTTTCCGACCGACACCATTCGTGCGATGGCCTCCATTCTTTCCTCCATCTTCCTCATCACATCATCCTCTAGTTTAGGAACTTTGCACCTCACAGCTTGAGGGACTACTGGCTCATCTTCCTCTTCCCCCAAGAAATCATCCCTCGGGTCTGGGATCCTTACCCTTTGTTGCTCAACTGGTGCCGCCACTCTAGGCTCGGTAATTGGCTGTGGCACAGCAGCGGTTGGTATGGTGGTCTCCACAACAGGTGTTTCGACCGGATCAACAGTTGGAGCTCCAGATGCTTGTCCAGCGTGTGGTGTCATTTGGGCGACAAAGTTTCCCATCATAGCAAGCATTTTCCTTTCAAAGTCTTCGAACCTTTTGTCCAAGTCTTGTGTTGTTACAGCACCCGAATCTTGCGGTAATTCTGCCATTACTGATCCGGAGGATTGTTCTGAATAAGAGTCTGAGTTTCTATCCCAATCTGAACCCGAAGCTGATGCCAGACTTGACTGCTCAACTACTTGATTTCTGACCAACCTCCCGCTAGGATCTCTGGACCACTCAAATGGATCTATGATGGCTGAAAAAACCCAATTCGTTAGCATGATGCATGGATGGCATTAAGAATGCATGGTCGTGTTGATGCAGCATCCACAACCACATGCAAGCAAACAGACCCTTCCAACCTTATTCCTCCCGCACACGGGGCAATGTGGTCTCTTTCCTAGGTGGGCTTAGTCCATGGGTCAACAGGGGACCCTATGAACGCGAAGAGGGCACGGCGAAAAACCGGCAGCATAACAGCTCTAATCTAATGCGCAGGCGTATGGGTTTTGGCCATTACGTGTTTGGACAATTCAATCAAGTTAAGGTGGGCTCACCGGGGCATGAAAGCCTTTGATAAGAGACCACTTAATTTGGTTGAATTTGTCTAATACATAAAGGCCCACATCACAAGCGTTGTATTAAGGAGCATACCCCCTAGTGGAAGTTTCTACTTGCCATTACATGGGCTTTAGTCAGGGTGATTTTCTTTAGGCTACCCAAGCATGGTTCGCGCCAACGGGTCTAGCCCATCACGAGCATAACGACCGATTGGGTTCCCATTTTGATATACCAAAAGGTACAAGGCTTGGGCTGGTGATTATCCTTAACACTTCCCTACAATGAGTGAAAGTAGAGTCGTGCTTCGGGAACGCACCGGGGTAAGATAGGGACCAACTAGCGTAAGTCTAAGGCTCTAAAATGATATGATGCAATTTTCGAAAAGAGATAGAATTTTAAGTTTCAAAAACCCAATTATAAATTTTAACCAAAGAACTTTCGGAGTGAAGTCTCAAACACTAAGTCCCCAGTGGAGTCGCCACTGTGACGCGCGCCGAACCCGGACAGCCCAGCAAGGGCCCTCGCTTTGAATCCGCCTTTGGGATTCGAGGTATGAAAGGTTCGCGTCTCTTGATCATGGGCGCCATGAGGCATCATCGGTGCATCCCTCCCAATAGAACATTGGGGAGAATAACCTAGCCTATTGACGCCTAAAGGCACCTTTTGAGGTACTTGGAGTCGCCACCCAATTTGCAAGAAATTAGGAAAAGGTTTCTCACCTCTAACGGTCTAAACCAGAGTTATGGTGTCCGGAACTTCCCTCTTATTCATACTTTGGTTAGTTATAAATGGACTTTTAACTTCTTAAGATTATATCTCTCATCTCACGCGATTGATGCATTTAAATTAGATAGCGCATTGAAAACACGTAAAGAGAATAAATAAAAGCGATAAGCAAAGTAAATAAAGAAAGCGGTAAACACCCAAGCACTCAATTACAATGGAAATAGGGACAGAATACAACCCCAATAAAAGGAGGATTAAGAATACAAATGGGGGCGGAATACAACCCCAAAAATAAATAAAGTTGCCCCAAAATTAATTACAAGGGCCCAAGATGAAAGAAAAACACTCACACAAGAAAATAAAAAGACATGCATAAATCGGGACATTATTTTAGGAACATCGGTTCCTTCGCACTTGTTCGAAATTTAGGAACATTGGTTCCTTCGTGTTAACTTAAAGAGAGTTCGAAGAGTCGTTTTGATTGTTTGAATGAAAACCGGGATGAGTGATCCCATTTTTGTAGAAAATTTGACTCTTCGTTTTAATTGCGATATATTTTTATTGTCGGGCTAAAATAAGGGACATTGGTCCCGGTTTTATTAGTGAAAATCCCCAATTTAATTGTAGAAATGTTTTTGTGATTTTTTATCGCACACGTGCACAAATAAAATATACATTTACAAATAGCACGACATAAAGATAGGGAATTAGAGAGATCTCACCAAACCGATGTGATTCTCCGCGCGTTGCGACCCATCCGGGGAGCCGCGGGGACACTCACATAACCCGACTCAAGTTAAATCTCAGACAGGAAATAATATCAAAAATAATATTAGTAAATATTCACAACATATTAGTCAAACAAATGCAAAGTATAATAATAACAACAATAAGTGAGATAAATGATAGCACTAAACAATAATAATAAAAATAATACGGGATATTAAATAGTAATAACAATGACAATAATGCTAACTAGTTAATTAGTCAATAATAATAGTAATAATAATGCTAAAAACAGAATAATACTAGTAAATAAATAAATAGTAGTGATAGTAGAGAACTAAATAATAATAATGATAATAATAATAATAATAATAATAATAATAATAATGATAATAACCACAATGGTAGCACAATGAATATGGCAATGGCTCAAATAACCTTAGTATTAATAATAATAATAATAGTAATAAAAGGTCAACGAGAAAACAAAAAAAAGGAATCAACTTGAAACAAACAATTAATACATCAAGAGTAATATTAATCACATTGACATGCACAAAATAAATAATAAAGGCGGTAGTAATGGCCAAAAATAATATTTATCAACAATAAATAATGTACCAAAAATTGATGAGAAATGAGTCCAAGAATGTTTACCCTCAGAATTTTTGAGATTGGAAATAGGATGTCTCGTTCCGTTCCTTTGTCGATTTTTTGATGATAATAATATCCGAAAATAAATGTAAAATTTGTGTTCTAAAACAAATTAACTTGAGAAAATATTTTTGTGGGATGAATAAACAAAGAAAATTAATTTTTCTTGCTCGAATCAACCCAAGATTAAATATTTCGTAGTAGCAAAAAACTAGAATTTGAAAAGAAGGCTTCAAGATCTTTGAAGAATTTTTTGAGGAATAAAGAGCTTCCTGGAGAGTGCAAAAAAGTTGAGAGGAAAAGCTAACCAAAAACTTGAATTTTTATCTCCGTCCTCCCAAAATGAGGGCAAATTCCTCATTTTATTTTGTCTTGGCCAAAAATGGCAAGGGACAAAAAAAACCTTCCTTTTTAGTTAATCTAAAATAACATAAAATGGTGAAACAACGTAAACTGAAAAAAAAATCAGAAAATCAGACTGAAAACAGCGCAAAAAACGGACAGGCGAAACAGGTCGCGCGGAGGAGCCAAGGGCGCGCGGAGCGCTGCGCGTGGTGCCTTGGCACCGCGCGCGGCAGGCTGCCGCGCGCAGGGGGGTCGCGCGAGGCAGCAGGCCACGCGCGCAGGGGGGCGCGCGGAGCGCCCCGCCCCGCGCGCAGGGGGGTCGCGCGGAGCGCCCCGCCTCGCGCGCAGGGGGGGGGCGCGCGGAGCGCCCCGCACCGCGCGCAGGGGGGTCGCGCGGAGCGCCCCGCCTCGCGCGCAGGGGGGGGCGCGCGGAGCGCCCCGCACCGCGCGCAGGGGGGTCGCGCGGGGCGCCCCGCCTCGCGCGCAGGGGGGGGCGCGCGGAGCGCCCGGCACCGCGCGCAGGGGGGTCGCGCGGAGCGCCCCGCCTCGCGCGCAGGGGGGGCGCGCGGAGCGCCCCGCCTCGCGCGCGGGGCGCCAGCCTCGCGCGCAGGCGCCCTGCGCGCTGGGGCGGCCTGCCTCGCAGGCGCCCTGCGCGCTGGGGCGGCCTGCCTCGCAGGCGCCCCCGCGCGCTGGGGCGGCCTGCCTCGCAGGCGCCCCCGCGCGCTGGGGCAGCCTGCCGCGCAGGCGGCCCCGCGCTGCCGCAGTGGCACTCGCGAAAAAATTTTTTTTTTTATTTTTTTTTTTATTTTTAATTTTGACACAATATTAATATTTTTTTCCCATTTTAAATTTTAATCCCTAAAATATATATTTTAAAATTATTTTTCGAAAACACAATCTTGACAAGGGAACGGTCGATTCTCACTTTTCTTACCGAAAGTCGGTCTTTTGTTTCATCATCGGGTAATTCTGATCTTGGACCGCCTCGGGACCCGGTGTCTACAGGGCCAGAGTTGGAATCATTTTGACAACCCCAGATAGTGAGAAACTCCCCCTAGCCAAGAAGCTGAGGTACAAGGCAACCAATAATGAAGTTGAATATGAAGCATGCACTTTCAGGTTGGAAGCTTTAGCTGCATTGGGGGCAAAGAATGTAGAAGTCTTTGGTGACTCATCCTTGGTGATTAATCATGTCCGAGGTGAGTGGGCTGTAAAAGAAGAGCGGCTGGTACCCTATGTTGAATATTTGAACGAGGTATGTGGGCAATTTGAAACTTGCACTTTCCACTTCGTGCCAAGAGATGAGAATCGTCTAGCCAATGCGTTGGCAACCTTAGTGTCAATGTGGGATAATCCTGAATGAGTAGCTATGAAGCCAGTACTGATTTCGAGTTCTGAGAAGCCCAGCTTTGAGATCAAGCCTGTTATGGAAGTAGAAGTGGCGGATGGGAAACCATGGTACTTTGACATTATGAATTACTTGGAAAACAATAAGTTTCCAGAGGAAGCTACGGAGAAAGACCAGAGGATAATCCGAAAACTATCTACTCAGTTCATATCCTTGGAAGGAGTGTTGTACAAAAGACAGTCAGGCGGGATTCAGCTCAGGTGCTTGAATGAAAAAGAAGCCCGCAAAGTGATGGAGGAGACCCATGCAGGCGTCTGTGGGGCTCACATGAACGGTTTGACCTTGGCTAAGAAGATCATGAGACAAGGCTTTTATTGGCTTACGATAGACAATGATTGCTTGAAATATGTCAAACAATGCCAGTTGTGCCAACAATACGCAGACTTAAGACACCTACCAGTATCAGAGCTACACAACCTGACATCACCTTGGCCTTTCGCTGCTTGGGGGATAGATATCATTGGAGAGATTCGCCCTACGGCATCCAATGGGCACAGGTACATCATAGTCGCAATTGACTATTTTACCAAATGGGTAAAAGCAGAATCCTTCAAAAAGATTAACGCAAGGGATATGGCCAAGTTCATAGAGAGAAATCTGATCTGCAGATATGGCCTCCCTCACCACATAGTGTCTGACAATGGGGTGCAGTTCATGGGGGAAACCAGGAAGCTCCTCGAGAAGTATGGTGTCGAACATCATAAATCCTCTCCCTACCGACCACAAGCAAATGGAGCAGTAGAGGCCGCTAATAAAAATATGAAGAAGATCCTGTCCAAGATGGTCCAAACCTATAAAGACTGGGCTGAAAAGCTACCCTTCGCACTGTGGGGATATAGGACAACGGTAAGGACATCTACAGGCGCTACGCCGTTTTTCCTGGTATACGGGACGGAAGCAGTATTGCCAGTTGAGATAGAGCTCAAATCACTGAGGGTGGTCATGGAAGCCCAAATTCCGGAGGCCGAATGGACGCGGCAGAGGCTACAGCACTTAAACTTACTGGACGAGAGTAGGCTAAAAGCTTATTATCATAACTAGATCTACCAGAAGAGACTGGCCAGGACTTTCGGGAAGAAGGTGAGAAAGCATCCGCTGAAAGAAGGAGACTTAGTGTTCAAGCAGATGAGGCCAGGCATACCAGATATCAGAGGAAAATTCAGACCAACGTGGGAGGGGCCGTATATCCTTAAAAGGCTGCTGTCCAAAGGAGCTGCAATCTCGTCGGATAGTGATGGAAATGAATTCAAAGAACCGATCAATGTCGACAGACTCAAAAGGTTCCATGGCTAAAGACCAAAATAAAAAGAAGAGAATAAAATGCCCCGCAGGTCGCAAATCGAAAAAAGGCGGCCGTACTAAAATTGGGCGCCTTAACAGGGTGAAAACAGAAAAAAGGCACCCTATGCAAAAATTAGAGGCATGAGAGAAAATGTCCGATCGTGAAAACCCAAGAGGGCCGATTGGTAACAGGAGTTGATGCTGTTAAAATTTGGTTTCATGTATTAATAGGGCATGCGCAGTTGAGTAAATGTCAAAACTGATCATGTATACTGAAATTACATGGAAATGTACACAATTTCGTGAAATGGAATGAATATTATTCTTTTCATTTTTGTCATTTTCTAGTTCTGCGTTAAAAAGAAATGTAACACCAAAAGAAATACACATGTAAGCTAAGCTAAGTCCTGCTGCTGCTCTCACCAACCAGATGCTTGAGCCCTCGTGTCCTGTTATCAGATCCTGGACTAAGGATCCATTTTTTATATTCGCTGGTTGAGACCACAGAATGATCGCTGAACCTCAGAATAACAGTCTTCACTGGTAGTTTACTCCGCAACTCATGATACCTTGAGGTGAACGCAGCCGAAAGAGCTCCTCCCCGGAAAGATAAGGGAACCCTCACCACATCTTGGGTCATCCCGAGCTGACGCGTACATCGAGAAGTGATATAAAAGGTGGCTTGATGGAGCCCAAAGAGGGGAACACACCTCGATGGCCCATCAATGACCACATGAGACAGTGGGAGCCAGGAAGATGTGAAACTGATGTCGTCATCTGACAACTCGCCAAATCTGGTAATGCCTTCACCAGTAGTGGCACACCCATACAGTCGTCGACGCGAAAGAAAATGGCTCGACGAGTACTGTCGAATAACTCGAGGGGGTGGCTCAGACAGCATCCTCAGTTTCTCTTGCAGCCAAATCTGAAAAAAAAAATATCCGCTGGAGTAAATAGGGTTTACTTCAGGCAAAAATAAGGTACAGGGTTGTGTGAAAATCCGAAAGGACGCACCTCCCGCTAAGAAAAGCTAGTGTAAAAATCCATAAGGGACGCACTACCTTTAAAATAATGACGTACCTGGAGCAATAAGGGGCTGCCGGTAAAAGAATTAGTGGATCTAGAGCTCACAGAGTCTAAGCCCAGAATGGTCTCGGCCAGAATAAGTGGTAAGGTTGATAATCCCAGGTGAAAGTCGCTCAGAACTCCGAACAAGCGAGGTTCACCTGTCAAACCACCTGGAACAATAGTGAGGAAGTTCATCATGCAAAACAAGAAAACGGTGTTTACCCGGTAAGTGGGGATGTCAGTGAACTGATCCAGAGCCTCGATCAGTGGCCCCAGAGCAAAGGAAGAGCCCGGAGAAATCAGTTGGACGGCCTCCAAAGAAGGTATACCGAGAGCCATAGCTATGTCCTGAGTCTGGAGTAGGACGCAAGGCAGAGCGTTAGGAGGGAACCAAGCTCCGAGAATAGCAGCTAACTCTTCAGGCAAGGGGCACAGTTCTTGGTAAGTGAACCGGAAGACGTGAAACCAGGGGTTCCAGAAGTGGGTCGCCGCCAGAAGAAGGTTCTGATCAACTTTGACCCGACACAGGTATTTTAGCCCAGACAGAGAGGAGAGGGCGCCTTCTTCCCAAGTGTGCTTGTCATCTAAGATACGGTGCATTCTTTGGGCAAGAGAGGAAGACATTCTGAGAGGAATAAAGGGCTCAAGGTGTTGAGAAAATGAAGAGACACAAAAGGAGTAAAAATTTTGGGAAGAATTTATAGAAAGGCGTCACCGACGGCCTACCCGTCTCTCCCAAGAGACGGCCTGCCCGTCGGCAAAAATCCACCTGGTAGACGCATACGTCAGCATTGCATTCATCACGCACATTAATTCGCATTTATTGAAAGACAGACGGCCAGCCCGTCGTTCGCTCCTACAGACGCCCAGCCCATCGGTCACGAAACTCTATATAAGGGCGAGTGACAGACGGACCAGCGGCGCTGTCACTTTCACTCTTCCTCTCAAAAACGGTTCTTTAAGCGTTTTTTCTGCATTTTCAAGTCTTCTTTCTCATTTTTCTTGCATTTTCTTCATCTTTTCGCGTTCTCCATTCACCAGACGCTTGGACATTCATATTTCTTCAGTTTTTATACACTTTTCGCGATTACAAGTAAGTAAAATAATTACTTTACTTTTTAATTTAATTTATTTCTTCTCCTTTTAGCCTTAAAAATAGTTATGACTCTTTAGGTGCTTTAAAATATCTAGGGAGACTGCTGCCTTCTTTATTATTTTATTTTTTAGTGCAACCCGAGCTTTTGCATGATCACATAGAAATAGAATTTTTTCTACACTTTTGCCGCCTTAGAAATAGGCTTTTTAGCGCATTATTTTGTGTTGTTGAGGCCTGAGGCCATTATGTTGTGTTGTTGGGGGCACACTCTTGCCGGGGTGCGTCCCATTCTTATACATATATTGTTGTTGAGGCCCGAGGCCTGTTTTAATGCCCTTTTATGCAGGAGGTTGGACACGCCCTTGCCGGAGTGCTGCCCAATTTTTTATTATTTTCTAAAATTGAATAGTTTCGTGTATAATGCATGCCTTGGGGTCTAGAAAGCCCATTTTTATTCGCTTTAAATATTTCCATGCCGATTGCATGTTCCTTCTGCTTTTGATATGTGCAAAGCATGCTGGGCAACATACCTTAACAGGACGTTCGCCCATCCTCATTTATTATCTATTTTTTTTACCTCGTATTCGGGCCGCTATTGCCCGGGTGAGGCCTAAATGGGTTTTCACCTAGAAGGCGAGCTTAATAATGCCTATTTTGTCAAAATTTTCACCATCTAATACTTCTTTTGCAGGATGCCTCCTAGACGCAGAGCACCGCAGGCCCAGCCCGAGGTCGTGGTTCCGGGTTGGATGGACGATGAGTCAGCTCAGAGATATAGAGCATTGGCTCAGGTAGAGATTCCGGCCAGCCGCTTCGTATCCTGGCCGTTCCTAGAGGCCCTAGGGATGGCCCCGGAGGTTGACATGCTTGTTGAGGGTGCCGGATGGACTGAGTTCCTTGAGCATGCTTTCCAGACTTTTCCCGAGGTGACCCGTCAGGTGCTAGCCACCCTACGATATGGCAGTTTTCAAAGATCAGACACAGAGCCAGGGGTGGTCCAGTTCTGGTTCGATGGCCAGCATTACAGTATTACCAGGCAGAGATTTGCAGAGGCCATGGGGCTCCCCAGGGAGGAGGGGGTCGATCCCGAGGCGAGCGGTGAGACGCGCCCACTGGGCGGCCATTGCCTTACCGAGAGTGTTGTATGATCATGATACAGCGAAGAGCACCATACTGGTGTCTCAGGCACTCCGGTACCTGCACAGAGTGCTATCCAGTTCGTACCTTAGTCGAGCTGGTAATCCAGGGTCGCTTAACACGGCCGAGATCTGGAGCCTCTGGGCTATGGTGGCGGGCCAGCGCCTCAACATTAGCCATGAGATTTTGGCTAACCTTGTCAGAGTTGGTAGAGGGCTGACACCGATGGTGATAGTGGGAGGAGTCATCACCCGTCTGCTTTTGGGATTAGGAGTCGCTTCAGACAGGCTAAGAGGACCCCTGGATGAGGGGATACATGTGGATGCCGCCGCCGCTGTACAGATGGGGATGATCTCACAGATATCAGGGCAGGCAGAGCCTTACAGAGTAATGTCCATCCACGAGACCAGGCGGATGTTCTCCCTTCCACCTTTGGGCCCAGACCCGGAGCAGCAGCCTCCCCACCCAGAGCCAGAGCAGCAGCCTCCCCACCCGGAGCCAGAGCACCAGCCTCCTCACCCAGAGCCAGAGCCTCAGCCTCAGCCTCCTCAGCCTCAGACTGTGCCACCGCCACCACAACAGGAGCAGCCCAGGACCCCGTCGGATTTCGACATGGAGTTCACTATGGATGAGCTCTTTGCCGCTTCACCGGCATCTAGAGTGCTAACTCCTGTCCCGTCGCCGAGTATCAGGGTATAGAGGACTACCCACGGGCCCCCCCGAGAGGTATCATCCGTATTTTCGAGGCGACCCAGGGGCATCCACCTTCGCGGCACCGCCGCCAGAGCCACCACAGTAGCAGCCAGCACAACCTGACTTCTCTCAACTCCTCACGTCCACAGCCTTAGAGCGACAACAGGATGAGAGGGATAGAGCTATACATGAGAGGTTAGACCACCAGCAGGCTGCTATTCAGGAGCAGTCCCAGTCGATAGAGCGGTTAGCCCAGGAGCAGGCCGGTTATATTGAGCACACAGCGCGGGAGCAGGCTCGGGTTATGGAGGCCTTTAGAGATGAGCAGGTGAGGCTGATCGAGCAGGTTGTCTAGGGTCAGAGGGAGCTTAGGCAGCAGCTCGCTCATGATCTGAGGGTGTCTCAGGATCAGGCGTCTCAAAGGGTTGATATGACCCTACAGATGATCGACGAGTCACTTGACTCTCTGAGATCCCGGGTCCAGGCGATAGAGGGGATTCTCCCACCCTTGTCTCAGACCATGAGGGAGTTCAGAGAGCAGACAGAGCAGCGCGTAGAGCAGATGAGAAAGGCCACCAGCGAGCAGACCATTCAGATGAGCCAGGCGTTCAAGAAGTTGGGAGGCACGGTATCAGAGACCTTAGGGTTCATGAGGACTTGCACCCAGCCCTTCTTGGATGGCTATGCTCAGATCCGATTCAGGCAGACCCACGATCCTGGGGCTGGACCCTCCACGGCTCAGCCTCCACCTCCGGCACAGCCAGCTCCGCCTCCACCTCCGCCAGGGACAGTGCACATATCAGATGATGAGGATCCCGATGAGCCCTCTGACTACACACCCCTCTGATATTCAGGGAGTCATATTTTCATATTTTGTACATTTTCACTTTGTATATACATTGTACGAAATAGATATTTCTAGTGAAAAACTTTTGTTTTCAGTTTTATGCATTTATTCAGTTATTTATGATTCATTCATATTACAGATGAATATATGCTTTCACATTTACTCATATTCCAAAGTAAGGAAAACAAAAAAATGATGAAAAATGATGAATGACAACTCAATAAAAAAGAATATAAATGAAACATGACATGGAAGATAAAGCAAAATCACGCCATTAATAAACATGTTGAAAGATAACAACTCAGACATGAACTAACAAAACCTTTTATCCCACAGGTACGAAAAAACATCGATCCGAACACAGGCATCGATTAAAAGTCCGAACAAGGGTGCCTGAGGTTCATGTATTCTTGGAACGAGGAACCCAGCAAGGTCTCCTCCTCTACAGTATCGGGATTGTGGCCAGAGAGTGCTACATCTCACAGTTCGCGCAGCAGCCAGAGAGCGCTACGCACCTTGCAGATCGGATGGGGGTTAGCAAGGGAACTTCAGATCAAAGCTGTGGTTAGAAAAACACCGCTCTTCACATCGGGATTGTGGCCAAAGAGTGCTGCATCTCATAGTTCGCGCGGCAGCCAGAGAGCGCTACGCACCTTGCAGATCGGATGGGGGTTAGCAAGGGAACTTCAGATCGAAGCTGTGGTTAGAAAAACACCGCTCTTCACATCGAGACTGTGGCCAGAGAGTGCTGCATCTCACAGTTCACGCGGCAGCTAGAGAGCGCTATGCACCTTGCAGATCGGATGGGGGTTAGCAAGGGAACTTCAGATCGAAGCTGTGGCTAGAAAAATACCGCTCTTCACATCGAGACCGTGGCCAGAGAGTGCTGCATCTCACAGTTCACGCGGCAGCCAGAGAGCGCTACGCACCTTGCAGATTGGATGGGGGTTAGCAAGGGAATTTCAGATTGAAGTTGTTGTTAAAGAAACATCGCTCTTCATATCGAGATAGTAGCTAGAGAATGCTACGTCTCACCAACACCTGCAGGTCGAGACGAGACCGATAGGGATATCTTCACATCGTCGAACAGACCGAGACGAGGTCTACCCGACAAAGGGCACGGAAGGTAAGAACCGCCACAGGTACGCTTTCTTTCCTTCTATCCCTTCTCTGAGTTTTGGCTCATCTAGGCGCTTGTGCACTAGTTTTCCCAAAACTGGAGGCAAATTTAAGCACCGTGTCCCGGAGCGGTCCGGATCAGAGATTACCCTATGATGAAATCAGTGTTCGAGCCTATACAAACGGTTTGGATTCGGAGGTTTTAGTCCCATGCTCCACGAGAAATGAGTCTTTTCACCTTTCAAAGGCAGAGGGGGAGAAAACAGGGAATTTATGAGTCAAAAAGGTGTATTTTCCTCGGCAGATGGCCAGCCCGTCTGTGAGAGGCCAGCCCGTCGCTTAGGGTCACAGACGGCTTGTGGTATTTTTCGACGCCCGTCGGAAGGCACCGCCTCTTCTAGAGCACGCCACCTGATTTCCCGGAGCACGTAACTTTTCCGACGCCCGTCGGTGGAAAAGGCAGGGCCGTCAGATGAATCCTTGTGTCAGAAGGATTCTTTCGACGCCCGCCTCCATACACCGACGCTCGTCAGTCGTTCCTGGCTTAAAAAAGCTTCGAATTTTCTCTTAAGAAGGGTTCCAAAAAAATTTTCAAAAGGGGAAACTCTGCCCAAATTCAAGCGCATTTTCTCTCTCTTCTAGCAAACACATTCATCAAAAAAAATCTCTTTTAATTTGTGAATCAAAACCATTAAAAAGGAACTAAATCTAATTAGTTTTCTTCGGTTTTCTTTGATTCCAAAGTCAGTCTCTTTTTGAAAGGTTTAGAAGGAAATCATCTATTTTCCATTTTTTGACCTTTCATTTCGTTTCTCGTGGAGCGTGCGGGACTCTAATCGACATCAAGAATCTTATTAAGACATTATCTGAGGGTAAATATTCTAGACTTATTCTTCATATTATTTCATCTTTATCTCTTCATTTTTGTTGTCTTTTTTTTGCTTTTCTTCCTTCATTTTTCTTTATTTTCATTTCTCTTTGTCTCATTCTGTGATAAAACCCCGTTTTGTTTTGAAAAGAGAGTTTTTTGCGGTTTATTTTCGGAGACAGTGGTGACCGACGGGTCATCTTCTTTACCGACGCCCGTCGATCACCCCACTCACAGACTCCCTCTCTCTTGAGTGAGCGACGGACATGTCGGTCACTTTGACTGACGCCCGTCTGTCACCTAATAGAGGCCGTCGCTGGGTCCTGTCTCCACGTTTTCGAATCTTTTTCTATTCCTTTCAAGCATTTTGCCTTTATTTATGTTTAGTTTTTATATATTGACATCTTTTAACTTTCTGTGAGCACATACTGATTTTCTTGGACTGTCCTGAGTTCGAGGGGGCTATCCACCACGCTCGGAGGATTCCGTCCGGTTTAGTTTTCTAACTTTCTTGGTCTTTTCCTTCATTTCTTTATTCATTAATTACTTTATGTACATGAATATACCTTTTATTATCCCGCTAAATATAAAAATCGCTAAATGTTTTATATTCGATAAAGAGAGGTCTTCATAAACATAAGGACCCAATGTCCTATTTTTATCCAACAAAAATCATCACAATAAAAACACCCAATTTTAATAATGATGCATGCGAGGACCAAAGTCCTCAAAATAAACAATGCCTCGATTCGTGTATGTATCTCACATTTATGAGAGGAAGTTGTATTCCGCTCCTTGTATTATTGTATTTTATTGCTTTCACTATTCATTTGCTCATCTACGGCTTTCCAAATATGAACAAATGCGCCTTTAATCAATTGCATCGTGTGGAGAGAGAGTGAATTAATGATAATTAAAATTTGATCATAAAATAATCGAGGTAGAAATAGATGAGAAATCCCGAACCCAGCTCTGGTCTTTGGGCTCAAAGAGGCGAGAGGTTTACCCTCCAAGACACCTCTTGTGCCACGAGACTTTGGCGTTAATCCTAGGCTCCTTAGGGCGAGAGGTTAACCCTCAAAGACCCCTCTGGTTGGCCCAAAATGGATACTAAGCGCAGTCTTAGGCTCTTCGAGGCGAGAGAAACTTTCCCAATGTTCTATTGGGTGGCGACTCCATGAAACCTCCTTGTTGCCAAACATAGACGCACTTGCGATTCATTGCAAGCTGTCAAAGGACCCACAAATGCCCCGATCGCCCTCAAGCGGGCGGTCCCATGGGCGGCCGCGGGGATCCGGCGCGCGTCACAACATGTTTGCCATTATAACACCCAATGTCTTTGTTATCATTTCATTACTTTGCCTATTGTTGCTATTTCACAGTTTGCATCTCGTCACCTTCATTATTAGTATCACTTACATTCATGTTTATCTTGCATTACCATCATTATTATTATGCCACTGTGTTTGTTATTATTATTTTATTATTATTGTTATTATTATTATTATTATCCTATACATATTCTGTATTATCATTGTTTGTCCATATGATTTTGTTTGCATTATTATTATTATTATTATTATTATTATTATTATTATTATTATTATTATTATTATTATTATTATTTCATGTTATTAGTACTATTATTCCATGTTTATTTCCTGTTATTATTATTATTATTATTATTATTATTATTATTATTATTATTATTATTATTATTATTATTATTACTATTATCATCTTTATTATTTTCGTCTTTGTTATGTTTATTGTTATTATTATATTTTCGCATGATTAATTTTTTTTATTTTTTTCCCTTGTCTTTGCATGCAAATTATTTGTTTGTTAAATTAATATAGCCTATATTTATTTTGTCTTTGCTCGATTAATTTTCCATAATTATTACTAATGTTTTAATATTATTTTCTGTCTGAGATTAAATATGACTTACATTATGTGGCCGTTCTCGTGACCTCCCGAATCGCGTCGTTTGATGAGACCTTTCCTTTTCCTTCTCTTCGTGTTGTGTTTGTTTGTAAATAAATATTTTATTTATGCACGCATGAGACAAAAAAAAATCACAAAAATATTTTTATAATTAAATTGGAATTTTTACTAATAAAATTGGGACCAATGTCCCTCATTTTAGCCAACGAATGTAAAATGTCACAATAAAACGAAAAGTTAATTTTCTCCAAAAATGGGATCACTCATCCTGATTTTTCAAGCTTATAACCCAATAACTCTTCGATCCCTTTTCAAAATAATTATGAAGGAACCAATGTTCCTAAACCAAACAAATGCCCCAATTTATATATGTTTTTCTTATGTTTGACTTTATTTGTTCGTTTTAAATTTATATTCATGTATTTTCTTTTGGGTCCTTGTAATTAATTTTGGGGCAATATTATTTAAATTCCATTTGGGATTTTATTCCGCCCCAATTTACATTTTTAATATTCTTCTAATGGGGTTGTATTCCGCCCTAATTTCTCTTGTAATTGTGTGCTTGGCGTGTTTATCGCTTTTGTAATACCCCGATCCCCCCTGATGGAAGGATACCGGAGTGCCCCCACAACACTCACGCGAAAATATACATACATAACAGCGGAAGCAACAATAAAATAATAAACTATTCAATACTCACAAAATTACATAAAGATCATCCTTAATTACTTTACATAATAATTATACAAAATACAGAACGATATACAAACTTAAACACTCACTCACGAACATACATTTCAGTGGAAGCATACACTATACACTATTCATAAAAGAAACTTAAATATATATATATAATTAAAAATATAATTACATTATCCAAAATTACATCTGAATCCTTATAACAAAAATACATATACAAAATTACAGGAGCAGAATACAAAATAAAACACTTCTAACTCCTATGTAGCCAACCCTGCAGATGCGCGACGCGAACCAGAACTGAACCTGCCACCTACACGGGAAAACAACCCATGCTAAGCGATAACGCTTAGTGGGGAGGGACAAAAACAGACAGAAACAAGTACACTAAACAGGAATACAATAAGTCATGCAAACACGAATACGTTACATACTGAAATACTCACCATGGCAACACACGAGATATCACATGCATAATATACCAGAATCATATTAAAACATAATCACTATATCAAGCCACTCATAATTATAACACTGCACTGAACAATTATAACACTACACTGAACATACACTTCCATAACTCAAACCTTAGCCTGAACCTCACTAGCTGTGGATACGGGAGCACTACACGACAGAGGATACTGCGAACAGTATCAATTGTGAGAGACCGAAGCCTCGATCACACACTACATGGGAGACCGAAGCCTCAAAAACACTTTTGGGCCTGAAGGCAAGGGGGAGACTGAAGTCTCAAAACATTTTATCACTGCATGAAAAATGACCATCCGGAGGTCGGCCGAACGACCCAAATGGGGCCTACATAAGCAGCTGCACTCATATATCCCTTTATAAGCATGCTTATCTATCCACTACCATGACACTTCAGGCTCAACTCATTCACTTAGAATATAACACTAGACACTTTCATAATCCAGAGTCATATCACTGGAATACTGTACTCACTAAACATTCACTAGACAGTATTAAAAGCACAAGCCAAAACACTAGCATAATAATAATCATTCACTTAGTTCTAAAACAATAGCATTAATAGGGCATAATTAAATACACGATCCATACAATAGCGAGAAACCATGCAAAGTGGGATAAGAAAAATAGATTAGAAAAAAGGGCAGAAAACAGGGCAAAAAATAGGGTTTACTATCGCGATTGCGATAAGAAGTCACGCTCGCAACAGAAGCCAGGTGCGCTGCAGGAAACGGGGCCAATTACACGATTCGTACTCTTGTGCACGACTCATGCATATAAGCACGACTCGTGCACAAGAGCACGACTCGTGCTCAATGTGCACGATTCGTGCACTTATGCACGTCTTGTGCACAGGTCCAAAAGCACACTTGTGCACGACTCGTGCTCATTGTGCACGACTCGTGCACAGGAAGGCAATTCCTATCCCTCTGAGTCGTGTCCTCAACTATCCAGAGAGCATTTACACGGGGGTAAGGCCTACCCTTACCGCCGTGTAACTCGACGAACCCACAAATTACCAATCTGGAATGCAATTACACGTCGGTATGGAGATCCCTTACCACCGTGTAACTCATTCCTGCCCAGATTTTTGTAGAAAACTCATTTCATTCAAAAACCCTACATCCTCATCTCATGCAATAATTCTTACCTTAGCACTCAGTTGCCTCCAAGACATGCTCAACAACATAATTAACACAATAATCATACACTATCTCAAGATTAACATAATCATGCACAAACCCAGAAATTCATCTACATCACATGCTCATATTTTTCAACAACAGATACAATTATCAATATAACACTAGCATTTAAACCCATACTCACTACCTCACTAACACATGCATATACTCAAGCAAATCACTCAAGTTTCCAGAATTTAAACAACACACACCATACACTCAATCCAAGATGAGAATTAGGGCAGATAAATCACACTACACAAAACTAGAAACAACTCCCAAACCTAGAAAACTTGCAGCTCAAATCCTCTATCTTCAAGAATCCACTTCCTAGCTTTTACTCTTCTTCTAATCACCCAAATCTCGCACAAACAAACCCAAAAATTCTTAATCCAAAACCCTAGATTCCCAAAAATCAGAAGCAAAACTAGAAGGAGAAGAAGATCAACTATAAGCAACTAAAATCAAACACTTACCTCTTCAATCTTGCTCCCAAACTCTACCAAATCAACTCTAACCCACACAAAACCAAGAGAGGAAGAGCAAGAAATGGGAAAGGAGAAAAGAAAAGAGAGAACGAGAAGGAAAAGAGGGCAGAAACGTGAACATCTACCCTTCTCTCTCTCTTCTTTTCCTTTTCTTCTTTCTCATTAAATGCTCATACCAACCATGCCACTTGTCCACTTCCTAATGGTCCACTTGTCATGATCCTATTGAACCCAAGATCCATCTTTGACGAACTCTTCATCAAGGTACCATACACAACACACACTAGATAAATTCCTCACTTAACACTTAATCCTTAATTATCCAAATTCCGACATGCACAAATTATCGAAAATACCCCTTACTTTCCGACTTCTCTTGCGAATTTCGACTAGGCCTTTTTTGGGTCATTACAACTTTCTTTTATCGCTTTATTTTACTGCTTTTTTTATAGTCTTTTATTTGTCGCTTCTTTGAATGCTTGCAATGCGCTTTTAATTAAATGCATCCATCGTGTGAGATAAGAGATAGAATTTTAGGAAATTAAAACTCATTTATAATTAACCAAAACATAAATAAGAGTGGAGTTTCGAACACCAATCTCTGGTCTAGACCAATAAGAGGTTAGAAACCTTTCACAATTTCTTATAAATTGGGTGGCGACTCCAAAATACCTCAAAGGTGCCTAAAGGCGTCATGAGGCTAGATGATCCTTCCCAATGTTCTGTTGGGAAGGAGGCATCCAAGATGTCTCATGGCACCCAAGATCAAAAAGATGCGAACCAATCCCTCGAGCCCTAAAAGCCGGTTCAACGAGGGCCTTTACTAGGTTCGGCACGCATCACAGTGGCGACTCCACTGGGGATTGTTTGTGACTTTGCTCTAAAAGTGTTTTGGTTAAAAATATAATTGAGTTTTTAAAACTTAAAATTATATCTCTTTTCGAAAATTGCATTGCATTTTAGAGCCTTAGAATTATGTTAGTTGGTCCCCTATCTACCCCGGTGCATTCCTAAAACACGACCCTACTTTCACTCATTGTAGGGAAGTGTTAAGGATGATCACCAACCCAAGCCTCGTACTGTTAAAGGTATATCAAATGGAGACCCGATTGGTCGCTATGCTCATGATGAGCTAGACCCATCAGCAGGGACCATGCTTGGGTAGCCCTAGAGTAATATCACCTTTGACCAAAGCTCATGTAACAGTAAATAAAAACTTCCACTAGGTAGAATGTACCATAATATCGTGCTTGCTATTTGGGCCATCACATATTGAACAAAATTAATCAAATTAAATGGTCTTCCATCAAAGGCTTTCATGCCCCGTTGGGTCCATCTTGATTTGGTTGAATTGTTTAAATACATAATGGCCAAATACCCATACGTATGTACATTAGGCTAGAGATGTTATGCTGTCGATTTTTCACTATGCACCATACGTGTCCGATGGGTTCCCTGTTAACCATCGGATGAAGCCCACCTAGGAAAGAGACTATATTACCTCATGTATGGGAGAAATAAGGTTGGAAGGATCTATCTGCTTGCATGTGTTTGTCTATGTTGCACTAACACAGCCATGCATTGCACTCTAATCATGCATCATCCTAACAAAGGTGTTTTGCAGCCATCATAGATTCATCCAGGTGGTTTAGAGGTCCTGACGGTCGACTAAGAAAGATTTCCCAAGAGCTAGTGTTAGTTCATGGTTCGGATTCATCAATAGAGACAAGCATGGCTGATCCATCAAGTGGTTCTGATGCAACTAGGGCAGTGATCGCTGAAGAAGTGGGGAGAAGGTTGGAAGAGTTCGAGGCTAAAATGATGGCATGATGGGTAACCTTGCCACTACCCTGGCCCCACCTACTAGGCAACAGACTGCCGCTCCAATTAGGGAGCAAGATAAACAAAGGGCTGTTAGAGAGGATCCCCCAGCGGCAGTTGATCCACCTGCAGCTGAGCCAAGAGGAACTGATGGTAGTGAAAGGGAAGTCGCCCAAGCTGGAGGATGCAATCTCGACAAAGATGGAGGAGCGGTTTGAAGCCATGACAAGGATGTTAAAGGTAGGGGGAGGAATGAACCCTGAAGATCGGGAGATGGATAGTGATGATTTGGTCCCTCAGAATTTCAAAATGCCTGACATTCCCAAGTTCGATGGCACTTCCAATCCCATTGCACATATTAAATAGTACTCACTAGTGATGGAGGGTACTACCTCAACAAAAAGACAGAAGATCGAGTACTTTTGTCTGAGCTTAATCGGCCCGGTAGTGGATTGGTATCATAGGCTAGACCGAAGGACAAAAGAAGATTGGGACTTGCTGGCAAAGGAGTTTTTCAGACAGTATGATTGTAGTACAAGAATGGAAGTAACTTTGAAGGACTTGGAATTATTGCAACAAAAGGCAGGCGAGTCTTTCCACGAGTATCTGACCCGATGGAGAAACAGGGTAATGGAAATGAAAAGGAAGCCAGATACTCAGGATCATATACATTTGTTCATCAAAAATGCGAGCCCGTATCTGAGAGATGGACTAAAGATAAGGGGTTGAGAGACTGGGAGTCTTTGAAAGACATTGCTATCGAGGCTGAGGGAGAGTACCTTTCGAGAAGGGCAAGCAATGAGGCTTATGCCAAGAAGGGCTACACTAGTCAGGGGCCAACCAAGTCAGTAGGCTCCAGCAGCGGCAACAGAAGTGGGAAGACAGCTGAGGTATCGACAACAGGGGTCAGTCAGAGGTACTTCTCAAATTTGGGTCGGCATTTATCCTGGGTATTGAAGCGATTGATAAAGGAGAGAAAGCTACAACCCCTGCAACCCAGGCCAGCCAGGACCTAAGGACAACCGGGGCATAAAGAACGTGAATATTGCGCCTTTCACCAACATACTGGGCATTTGACGGACAATTGCGTAATGCTAAGGCACCAAATTCAGGATCTGATCGATAGTAAGCAGATCACAGATCCTGAATGGAGAGAGGGCAAGAAGAAGTCCGACTATAATACTGTGCCACCACCTGTTTTTATGATTGGGTCAAGTCTACCCGAGTGGTATGTCCTACAGGACTTGTATCGGAATGAATATGTCGCTATCACTCGCCCTGCAGCAAGTGAGGAAGGGATACCTGTGGCGGCGGTAGATTATTGGTCCACTAGCGAGGGTGAAGAAGAAGACGAAGACGAAGAGGAAAGAGAAATGCCTGCGGATCCGTGGGAGTCAGACGGAGAAGGGAAGGAAGTAAGGGTTGTGACAAGAAGCGAAAGAGTGATCCCAGAGGTGGAAAGGTCATAGGACCCAGTGCAAGCACCAGCAGAAAGGGAGCCGGAAGAGAATTCCATAGTCAAGCAGTTGAAAAAGACCACGGCTCAGATATCTATATGGGACCTTTTGAGACAATCCCTTCCCACAGGCAGAGGTTGGTAGAGGCTTTGAGTGAGTCTACTGCGGCCACCACAATTTTGCCATCCGAGTTGCTAGATCTTGTCAAAAGGGGATCCAGAGAGAGATTGGTGTATTCTGATGCTGACCTGCCGGTCGAGGGCCGAAATCACAACCGGCCTCTGTACATCAAGGCGCAAGTTAATAGCAAGCACACCGCTTGTGTTATGGTTGATGATGGCTCATCCATAAATGTCTGCCCCTTAGTGGCACTTCAGGATTTCGGGCTAGATGAAAGTACGCTTAGCAAGTCGGATTTAACCATCATAGCCTATGATAATTCATGAAGACAGGCGTCAGGAACCTTTAGAGCTCTGGTCAGGACTAGGTCCATCGAAACGGAGTCAGAATTTGTGGTTTTATCTATCCCAGCAAATTTCTCAGCCCTACTCGGAAGGCCATGGTTCCATAAATTGGGAGGAGTGCAGTCTACCCTACAACAGATGATCAAGATACCACATGAAGGGGAGGTGGTGACTATCAAAGCATCGAGAGAAAACCAAATGTCTGCCTTGGGGATTTTTAACCAACCATTTAGTGGCTTTCACTTATCAGTGATAGGGGAAGAACAGGGTTCAGTGGATAGCCCTCAAGCAATAAATATGATGAAGAAGATGCACTTTCTCCCCGGAGCTGGTCTGGGTAAGAACTCGTAAGGGCTGCAGTCTGCTATCAATACACGAGGCCAAAAAGATCGAAAGGGTTTGGGGCACAAAGGAGAGCATGGCAAGAAGAAGGAAATGTCAGAGAAGATCCCCCACATTTTAGTGAGTTTTATTCCCGTATCCTCGATCCGTGCTTCTACTGGAGAGGAAGAGCCTCAGTGGGTAGATGGAAAGATCGTACCAGGTTTCAAAATCTTTAATGATGTCTTCGACTAGGATGTTGAGTTATCAAATCTACAGAGGACTTCTGGGATGAAGAGGTCATGATGCAATGCAGTGTCTGGGACAGGGATGAGCCCGAGGAGATTGTTACTGATAAGCTGTTGGCCACCCGGCTGAAGGGGAAAGAGAAGATGGCAGAGCCAGATGTGAAGATTGAAGATCTGAAGATTTCACCAGAGGTAGTTAAAAAGCCTCCACCAAGCCAAGAAGCCAAGGCGCAGTCGGCCACAACATCGGCGTCGATAGAAGATGAAGACAATAGTCACGTAGATAGCCTTTTTATGCTAGAACTTTTTGTTGATGATAATGTTAACGTTGCTAATTATATTAATGAAATGAACGACTTTGCTTACTTGTGTGATCTTTCTGATGATTTCATTTCTCATGATCATAAACATGATGCATTCATTTTTGACATTGAATCAACTAGCACGACTGCATTTAATCTCGAAACTTTGGAGAACCCAAAGGAAATTTTGATAGCATCAGACATAACTCCTGAGGAGAGACTAAAATTTGAGAGAATTCTAAAAAAATATGAAAAGGTCTTTGCTTGAACCTACGAGGACATGCCAGGAATTGATCGAGACATTACCGAGCATGCCATCCTGACTTATCCAGAATCTAAACCAGTCAAGCAAAAACACAGAAGACTTAGGCCGGAATGGGCGTAAAAGGTGAAATAAGAGATCCATAAGCAGATCGAGGCTAAGTTTCTAATAGAAGTTCAATACCTGACCTGGTTAGCTAATGTAGTTTCGGTGGCTAAAAAGTACGGGAAGGTTCGAGTATGTGTGGACTATCGGGACCCGAATAAGGCTTGTCTGAAAGACGATTTCCCTCTGCCTCACATTGCTATGCTAGTGGATAGTGCAGCTGCTTGCATGATGTACAATTTTGTAGATGGGTACGCTGGGTAAAATCAAATCCTCAACAAGATTGTGGATCGAATCAAGATGGCCTTCATCACCGAATGGGGTACATTCGCCTACCGGGACATGCCTTTTGGATTAAAGAATGAGGGAGCAACCTATCAAAGGATGGCCACCAGAATACTCAATAACTTGATACACAAAGAAGTGGAGGTGTATCTTTATGACATGATGATCAAGTCAGCTACCAGAGTAGGTCACTTTGAGGCCCTGGAAAAGTTCTTTCAAAGGATCAATAAGTATAATCTGTGCCTCAATCCCAAGAAGTGCATCTTTGGGGTTACCTCGGGTAAGCTATTGGGCCACGTAGTAAGTTAAAGAGGAATCGAAGTAGATCCTGGTAAGGTCAGAGCCATTAGAGAGATGCCAGTGCCCCAGAAGGAGAAGAAAGTTAGAAGTTTCCTAGGAAAACTTCAATACATCAGTCGGTTTATTGCCAAGCTAGCTTCGGTATATGAGCCCATCTTCAAGATTCTCAGGAAGAATCAGCCAGTCTAGTGGAACGATGACTGCCATAAATCTTTTAATATTATCAAGGAATACCTTCTACACCCCCCAGTTCTGCAGCCACCACAGCCGGTTAAGCCACTGATCCTTTACCTAGCCATAGAGGAAAATTATGTGGGTGTTATGATGGCTCAAGAGGATGAATTCGGGGTTGAATTTGCTATTTACTACCTCAGTAAGAAATTCCTTCCTTATGAAGCCAAATATGTTGAAGTGGAAAAGATTTGTCTAGCAGTAATCTGGGCTTCAAAGAAACTGAGACACTACTTCCATTCATACAAAGTACAGGCAATCGCCAAACAAAACCCTCTTCGGTACCTTCAAGAGGCACCGTCCTTGCTAGGAAAAATGGGGAGATGGCTGATATTGCTGCAAGAATTTTACATGGAATACATCACCAGGAAGACCATTAAGGGTCAAGTAGTTATAGAGTTCCTAGCTGACCACCCGATCAAAGGGGATCAGTTGAAATATGAGTTCCCAGATGAGGGCGTGGCGGCCATCACGGTGCAAAAGTGGCAGATGTACTTCGATGGAGCAGTGAATAGTAAAGGAGCCGGAATGCGAGTAATTTTAGTAACCCCAAAGGGTGAGAAGCTACCCTTAGCTAAGAAATTGAGATATAGAGCCACCAATAACAAAGCTAAGTACGAAGCCTGCATCTTCGGGTTGGAAGCACTCTCAGCGGTGGGGGCAAAAGTGGTAGAGGTCTTCGAAGACTCATCCTTGGTAATCCATCAGGTCAAGGGTGAATGGTCCATCAAGGAAGAGCGACTATTACCCTATGTAAGGTGTTTAAAGGAATTAAGTGGTCAGTTTGAAATTTGCACTTTTAACTATGTGCCCCGAGATGAGAACTAATTAACAGATGCCCTAGCCACTCTGGTATCTATGTGGGATAACCCAGAAGGGGTAGCCATGAAGCCTGTACTCATTTCTAGTTTAGACTAGCCATATTTTAAAACTGAGCAGGTCGGGGATGTTGAGGCCACTGACGGAAAGCCATGGTACTATGATGTCCAGAATTATTTGGAAAAGTCAGTATTCCCAGAAGAGGCCACTGAAAAGGACCAAAGGATGATTTGAAACTGTCCACCCAGTTCATCAGCATAGATGGTGTGCTGTACAAGAGGCAAGCTGATGGTATACAGCTAAGGTGTTTGGATGAGAAGGAAGCCAAGAGGGTTATGGAGGAAACCCATACAGGGGTCTGTGGAGCCCATATGAATGGCCTGGCCTTAGCCAAGAAGATCATGTGCTAAGGGTTTTATTGGCTCACAATGGATGCAGATTGTTCAAAATACGTAAAGTAATGCCAGTTATGCCAATAATATGCGAATTTGAGACTTTGCCCAGTTTCAGAGCTACATAATTTGACCTCTCCATGGCCGTTTGCAGCTTGGGGGATAGATATCATAGGTGAGATACATCCCACCACTTCTAACGGGTACAAGTTCATCGTGGTTGCCATCGATTACTTCACTAAGTGGGACGAAGCTGAATCTTTCAGAAAGGTTGATGCTAGGGATATGGCTAAGTTCATTGAGCGAAACTTAATATGCAGATATGGCCTCCCACACCACGTTGTGTCTGATAATGGGGTACAGTTCTTGGCAAAAACCAAACAGTTTCTCCAGAAGTATGGAATCCAGCATCACAAGTCTTCCCCTTACCGACCTCAGGCTAATAGCGCGGTTAAAGCAGCGAACAAGAATGTTAAGAGAATATTGGCCAAAATGGTTTAGAGCTATAAAGATTGGGCAGAAAAGCTACCTTTTGCACTCTGTGGTTATAGGACCACAGTCAGAACCTCCACAGGAGCAATGTCGTTCTCTCTGGTATATGGGACTGAAGCGGTTCTGCCAGTTGAAATCGAGCTAAAATCTTTGAGGATAATCATGGAAGCCGAAATTCCAGAGACAGAATGGGCACAACAGCGATTGTTGCAGTTAAATTTGTTGGACGAAAATAGGCCGCGAGCATATTATCACAATCAAGTTTATCAGAAGAGGCTGGCTCGGTCTTTTGGCAAGAAGGTGCGAAAGCACCCATTGAAAGAAGGGGATTTGGTCTTTAAGATGATGAGGCCGGGAGTGCCAAACATACGAGGAAAATTTAGACCAACCTGGGAAGGTCCGTTCGTGCTGAAGAAGTTACTAACAAAGGGAGCAGCGATCTTAATAGACAGCGATGGAAATGAATTCAGGGAGCCGATCAACATTGATAGATTAAAGAGGTTCCATGGCTAAAGGCTAAAAAATATATAATAATAGCAAGGAAAAGAAACCTTGAGAGAAAATGTTCAATCAAGAAAACCCGAGAGGGTCGATTGATAACAGGAGTTTGATGCTTATAGAATCCATTATGAGATTAGGGGTAGTCTTGTGCTTTTGAATTCTTGTCGAATGAGGATCATGTATGATGAAATCATATAGGAATGTACACAATTTTGCAATGAATAAAAGAATTCAGTTTGCATTCCCATCTGTTTTTTGTTCTGTCTTAAAAAAAATATATATCATCTATCTAATGACCATTGTCTAATTGTGTTCATCGAAAAGTGTCTAAGCTGATATATGTTGATCACCCTCAGAAGAAGTTTCGATAACGATCTCCTCTCATAACTGCGAAAAAAAAATGCCGTTAGAGATGAAAACTGTAATTTACGCTCCAAGCAAAATTTAGGCTAAAAGGCAGGGTGAAAACCTGGAAACAGGCAATCTGTCCTACAAAAAATGAAATGAATAAAAGCCGCTGGATTGGGTTGGGTCCATTCTAGGCAAAAATTAAGGCACAGGGTTATGTGAAAATCCGGAAAGGACGCATTTCCCACTAAGAAAAGCTAGTGTAAAAATCCACAAGGGACGCACTACCTTTAATTAATGACTTTCGATGCTTGGAGCGATAAGACTGTGGTTCTTCGGATGACCTCCCCTCGAGCAGGTGGTGTATAATGCATGACATGAGTCAGAGCCTGGGGGGCAGAGATGCACGCCTAACGGGTTGTTCAGAATAGGTTTTGGGTCAAAGTCCCTAAAGCTAAGATACACTCTTCTGAATCCTTGGGGGCATGGTGGAGCCACCAAGCCGCATCCTTAACGGACCCTTGACCGCTTAGGACGTGGTCTATCCATTTTTTTGCAACCATTTACATCTCATACCATACACACAGTTTCTTGTATATACTTCTGTGCATGTAATTTTGTAGGAAATATCTAAGTGAGAACCAACACCATCTCAAGACAACCCCCGCCCTTTATAAGTCTGAAGCAGACTCGGTGCAGCTCAGAAGAGCCCCTCTCGAACTTTGTAAGCCTGGAGCAGGCTCGGTGCAGTTCAGAAGAACAACCCCCGCACTTTGTAAGTCTGGAGCAGACTCGGTGCAGCTCAGAAGAGCACCTCTCGCACTTTGTAAGCCTGGAGCAGGCTCAGTGCAGTTCAGAAGGACAACCCCCGCACTTTGTAAGTCTGGAGCAGACTCAGTGCAGCTCAGAAGAGCCCCTCTCGCACTTTGTAAGCCTAGAGCAGGCTCGGTACTGTTCAGAAGAAGAACCCCCGCACTTTGTAAGTCTGGAGCAGACTCGGCGCAGCTCAGAAGAACCCCTCTCGCACTTTGTAAGCCTGGAGCAGGCTCGATGCAGTTCAGAAGAACAACCTCACACTTTGTAAGTCTACAGCAAACTCGGTGCAGCTCAGAAGAGCACCTCTCGCACTTTGTAAGCCTGGAGCAGGCTCAGTTCAGTTCAGAAGGATGACTCCCGCACTTTATAAGTCTGAAGCAGACTCGGTGCAGCTCAGGAGAGCACCTCTCTCACTTTGTAAGCCTGGAGCAGACTCGGTGCAGTTCAGAAGAACAACCTCGCACTTTGTAAGTCTGAAGCAGACTCGGTGCAGCTCAAAATAGTGACTCTCGCGCTTCGTAGGTCTGGAGCAGACTCGACGCATCACTTAGAATGATGAAAATTCATTCCGCAGTCTATACGGCGACTTAAGGAGATGATTTCATCAACATGAACAGAAAGACAGTTGCCTCAGGTACACGCTTCTTTTTCTTTTCTGAATTTTGGCTCACCCAGAGACCTAAGCTCTAGGTTCCCCAAAATTGGGAGCAACTGTAGACACCGGGTCTCGAGGCGGTCCAAGATCAGGATTACCCGATGATGAAAATGATACTTGCCACAAGTAGAGGTGTCAATAATGATGTTTTCCTTGTCGAAAATCTTCCTTGTTCTTCTAAAAATTTTAATTCAAAAATTTACATTTTTACTCTTATTTTTATTTTTATTTTTATTTTTATTTTTATATTTTTACATTTTATTTTATTTATCTATTTTTTTATTTTATTTTATTTTTTTATATTTTTATTTGCGCGCCGTGCACCCAGATTGCGGTCGCGCGCGCGGCTCGAACGGCGTGCGCCTACCTGGTGACATCGCCTGTCCACCTTCGGGCATACCCACGCGTCTCCCCTTCCGCTGTGCTGTCGCTTTTGCCTGTTTTCTCTTGGTTAATTTTTCAAGTCTGTTTTTTTGGTTTCATGTTTTAGTGTTAATTTTGGTTACTGAGATTAAAAAGAATATTTTGTCTCTTCCCATTTTGAGGCAAGACAGGGAAACAAAAGGCTCATTGGTTTTCATTTGTAAGGGGGAGCTGCATTATTTTTTCAAAGGATTTTCTCTCAAGAACAAAGAGCAGCCGAAGGTTTTTGAAAAGCAAAAAAAATATATTTAGATTTTTAAAGTCTAGCTTTTTTTCTCTTTCTTTTTTCTTTAAAATATTTTCCATTCGGGGATTTATTTCAAGTAGGGAAAATCAATTTCCTTTGTTTTGTATCATCCCTCCAAGAAAATAGTTTCTTGAGTTTTATTTGTTTAAAACTTGAATTTTTTTCTCAAATATTCTTGTATTTATTATCGAAAAATCGACAAGTAGAAAGGATCAAGACATCCTATTTTTCGATTTATAAAATCTAAGGATAAACATTTTTGAACCCGTATTCATTTATTTTTGTCTGTTATTTATTAGTGTTAATATTGCTATTTTTTTCATTGTCCCTGTTTTTATTATTTGACGTTTTTTAATGTTATTGTTACTATTGATATTTTATGTGTGGTTTTTAAATTTGATTTCTTTGTGGTTTTAACTTGGTTATTGTTATAGTTTTTGTGTCCTATGGTGCACCCTATTATTATCACATGTTTGCCATTATAACACCCAATGTCTTTGTTATCATTTCATTACTTTACTTGTTGCTATTTCACAGTTTGCATCTCGTCACCTTCATTATTAGTATCACTTACATTCATGTTTATCTTGCATTACCATCATTATTATTGTGCCACTGTGGTTGTTATTATTTATTATTATTATTATTATTATTATTATTATTATTATTATTATTATTATTATCCTATACATGTTCTATATTATCATTGTTTGTCCTTATGATTTTGTTTGCATTATTATTATTATTATTATTATTATTATTATTATTATTATTTCATGTTATTAGTACTATTATTCCATGTTTATTTCCTGTTATTATTATTATTATTATTATTATTATTATGGTTATCATTATTATTATTTTTTATTATTACTATTATCGTCTTTATTATTTTCGTCTTTTTTATGTTTATTGTTATTATTATATTTTCGCATGATTAATTTTTCTTTATTTTTTCCCTTGTCTTTGCATGCAAATTGTTTGTTTGTTAAATTAATATAGCCTATATTTATTTTGTCTTTACTTGATTAATTTTCCGGAATTATTACTAATGTTTTAATATTATTTTTTGTCTGAGATTAAATATGACTTACATTATGTGGGCATTCTCGTGACCACCCAGAGGGGTCACACGTGTAGGAAATCGCATCATTTGGTGAAACCTTTCATTTTCCTTCTCTTCGTGTAGTGTTTGTTTGTAAATAAATATTTTATTTATGCACGCGTGAGATAAAAAATCACAAAAATATTTTTATAATCAAATTGGAATTTTTACTAATAAAATTGGAACCAATGTTCCTTATTTTAGCCAAGGAATGTAAAATATCACAATAAAATGAAGAGCTAATTTTTTGCAAAAATGGGATCACTCATCCCGATTTTTCAAGCCAACAACCCAATAACTCTTCGATCCCTTTTCAAAATAAGTATGAAGGAACCAATGTTCCTAAACCAAACAAATGCCTCGATTTATGTATGTTTTTCTTATGTTTGACTTTATTTGTTCGTTTTAAATTTATATTCATGTATTTTCTTTTGGGCCCTTGTAATTAATCTTCGGGCAACTTTATTTAAATTCCATTTGGCATTGTATTTTGCCCCAATTTACATTTTTAATCTTCTTTTAATGGAGTTGTATTCCGCCCCAATTTCTCTTGTAATTGTGTGCTTTGCGTGTTTACCGCTTTATTTTACTGCTTTTCTTTATAGTCTTTTATTTATCGCTTCTTTGAATGCTTGCAATGCGCTTTTAATTAAATGCATCCATCATGTGAGATAAGAGATAGAATTTTAGGAAATTAAAAACTCATTTATAATTAACCAAAACATAAATAAGAGTGGAGTTTCGAACACCAATCTCTAGTCTAGACCAATAAGAGGTTAGAGACCTTTTCCAATTTCTTGTAAATTGGGTGGCGTCTCCAAAATACCTCAATAGTGCCTAAAGGCATCGTGAGGCTAGATGATCCTTCCCAATGTTCTATTGGGAAGGAGGCATCCAAGATGTCTTATGGCACCCAAGATCAAAAAGATGCGAACCAATCCCTCGAGCCCTAAAACCGCGTTCAACGAGGGCCTTTGCTAGGTTCGGCGCGCGTCACAGAGTGGCTGTCTATTATTTGTTTCGCCTGACTAAGCGTTATCATTTAGTATGGTTGTTTGTCCGTGCAGGTTAGGCGATCAGAGTAGCGCAACGGTCCGCTGAGTTTTGACCAACGAGTTGCTAGATTTTTATAGGAAGTGTTTTTTATTTCGGCATGTAATTAAATTTCATTTATTTAGTATTTGTAATGAGTTGTAATATTCTATAGTGCGAATAATGGTGTGTTGATGACATAGATTTTGGATGGGCATGTCTTGAGATTTCAATTCTAGAAGTTAGAAATTTTATTACTCTGTGTTTCGTATTGTTAAGTAGTGTTCTCGTCCGGTAGCACCCTTCGCTCACTGTAGCTCTCTATCCTTCGATATGCTACGTGTGGGAGTTGGGGGTGTTACAAATAACATGTGCTATTGTAAGGTTAAAATCGGACTAATGATATTCTTATTATTTGGGTAGTCATAATGTCTTCCTAGATGCCACTTATAACTTATAGGCCTACAATGGGATTGGACCCATTGCCAACTTAATATGAACCTATTGGGTCACACATTAAGAATGTAATGAACAGATTGGATTTTAATTTGGGTTTTTCGGATTTAAATATAACAAATATTTAATTCAAAATTATTCATTTATATATATATATATATATATATATATATTTGTTTATTTATTTATTTATATGATATTTCTTATTATTTGAATAAGAAATAAATATATATATATATATATATATATATATATATATATATATATATAAATATTTATTCATATAAATAAATAAATAAACAAATAAATAAATAAATATATATATATATATATATATATATATATATATATATATATATATATATATATATATATATATATATATATATATATATATATATATATATATACACACACACACACACATATATATCTTATTTTTGAATAAGAAATGATATCCCTAAATTTTCTCTCTACATATTAGGGTTTAGGTGGATATATATATATGGAGATATATTTTTTATTCACTCTAATTTCATTTTAGGAGTGGCCGCACTTTATAAACCCTAGCCGCCAATTTTCTTTGAGAGAGAAAAACGTAGAGAAAAGATAAAAAAAATTCTAGTTGCATGTAAGGGAGCTAGCACCCCAGCATTCCTCTACTCATTCGTTCGTGTGTATGGATACTAGTAGAGAGCATTCGTGATTGGAGTAGTGCCTACAGTCTGATAGAACTAAAGTGTTAGTTCGTATTTCAGCACATTTAACAGGTCAGTATTCTTTTTGCCTCCTTTTGAATCAATTTGATCGCATGGATCCTGTTTGGGTTTTATTTTATTCCATTGCGCAATAATTTGAATTATTCCGTTTAAAATCCAACACATACCCTGTCAATTCTTACTTTGCTCTTTTGGGAAAAACAAACCCATGTTAGAAGTGCCACGAAGATAATGTAGAACATATTTTACACCATTCCAGTGTCTTCGAGTTAGTGCAGAACTAAATCTTGATAGCAAATTAATTGCAAAAGCTATATCTGGTCTAGTGCTATTTGCAAAATATAAAAGTGCACCTATTGCAGTGAGATATGGTACTTTAGAACTAAGAATCTCTTCATTATCTTCTTGTGTATGAAAATGATCTTTCTTAACATTAAGAGAATGAACAACTATTGGAATACTTAATGGATAGGATTTATCCATATAAAATTGTTTTAAGATTTTGTCTATATAGGTTGCTTGATGCACAAGAATTCCTTTTGGCAAATATTCGACTTGAAACCTAAGATAAAATTTTATTCATTCAAGATCTTTCATTTCAAACTCCTTTTGTCAAATATTCTACAGTAATAGAGATCTCTTCTAGAGTCCCTACTATGTTTAAGTTATCAACATAAACTGCAACTATAGCAAATCCATAATTTATCTTTTTGATAAAAACGCATGGACAAATGGAATTATTCTCATATCCATTTTTTCACTGAAAGATCTATAATGCTTCTGGCGGACTTTAAATTAATTGACAATATTGTAAAATGTCTTGCATGGACAATAATTGTTTACTTTTTCCGTTTGATATACCATGCTATCAATCTTAAGGAGTCATGGACATTCATAATCATGTGATTTGTAATGCATACTTCCCCTTGAATGTCCATTAATACGTACTGTGCTTCATTAAAATCCTGCTAGGAAAAAATTCTGTGGCATAAAAACCTAGTGAAGGTAAAAAGAGTACACAATATCTTTAATACACATCATAAGTTATCTTATTAAAAACCGTAACAGGAAAACCCAATGAGAAAAAAAAACTTTAGTTAAGGAAAAAATAGTACAATATATATTTTTTTTCCCCTTATAACAATATCAATACACATCTTTAAACTTGTGCATGTAGAGTTTTGATATGTCATATTATAAGATTTTTTGTCTAAAAATAAGTCACATATCTTTTGGATATACTGGCCATATATCTTCTGGATATATTATGCATTAACTGAAAAATAACAACTGTTGTACCTTCACAAGCATGTACAAGTTCATCTCCATGTCTTTCATCTCTTTAAGATGGAGAAAAACTTAATAATATCATCATACATACAACAGGTACATGACAAATGTACTTTCATATCATATCCATTCTCAAATGATTTTCTTAACCATTCTTATTCTTTCTCTTAATTATCAGTCACTTCATGTGGTAAAAATTAATAATAATATAATAATAATAATAATCATTTCTTGAAAATACCATTTTTGTGGCTATAATTTTATATTATTTCATTCACTTCAGGGAATGAAACAAATGTAATAGAATATTTTTCGTGACATATGTACAACATAATCATATAATAGCTATTACAAACGAATTCATTTAGTACTTTAGTTAAAATATTTCTAAAGCAATACTTACAAATAAATGAAAATAATCGAATAAAAATATATGATTATACAAAGAACTAGAATCTTTAAAATAACATGTAATTTTAAGTAACAATTCGATAATTACCTTATAATTCATGATTACATAATACATCAATAGCAATAATATATGATCAAAAAATATGTTGTATCTAGTGACTTTACAACCATTAGGGTACTGAATGGAAGATAACATGTAATCACTTTATCAAAAATTATACTTTCAATCCAATAGTGTTCGATGTTCAAGTCTATATAAAATTTTAATTTTTAATATTTGTTAAAATATTTTAAACTTTTCAAGAGTTTCAATAACAATTAAAATCATAAATAAATCATGATAGTATGCACCATTATAATACTTTAAAATCATATACATTAAATTTAATACATATTTGTATTAAACAAAATTTTTCAGAAATATTTATATGCTTCAGGCATGATAAATTCTTCAAAAATTTTATGTAATTTCATTATCAAATAGGTAAATAGCATCAATTATTTACATATTAACATATTGCGAGATTGATAAATACTTTAAAATAATTGCATCCATATCTATTATAAGAAAATATATCTCTTCATAATAAATGTCAATATATTGCAATAAATGTCATAAAATAAGTCATATTTTATGACTTTGTTGTACATTGCGTGAATATCATGTGTACTCATTGGCATCATATTTTCAATATTTGAACTACAGGTCCAAAAATTCATATTATAGAATTAAATGTAATTAGCATCTGTATTTTTCAACGAATTTAATTTCAAGATCCTTACTATGTTGAAAATATCAATATCAGAATTATTGTTGACAACTTTATCTTTTTCGGTTACTTTCAATGACATAACATATTAAGATCTCTTATTTAATTTCAAGTACTTCAACTAATTCCGGGGTTTTAAAATTAGCTATGTCGTATATCTCTTCAAGAGTATCTGCCTCCATAATATGACCATATTTAGGGGAGCCTCCAAAAAAAATCAGTCCATTAATATCGATTTTTTTCAAAATACTAACCATTAACCAGTTCATTATAATCGATTAACCAGTCCATCGGTTTCAATTTTTCGGTTCGATTAACCGATATTTTTTTATTAACCACTATAATTATAAGATATCATTATTGTTAAAATAAAAGTTTTTGGTGGACATAAGCAACTTTATTTTTAAAAATTAAGACTTAATAAGCAAATAAATTAACCGGTTCATGATAACCCTAATTACATGAACGGTTACACTTATTAATCACCAATTAAAAAAAATTAAAAATTTCAAAATAATTAGGATAATGAAAAAAGTGTAGTAAAAATACTTAAAAATGCTAAATTATTAAAATAGATCCATCCAATGCTAACAACTCTTTTTCTTTATTTTTTTTAACTTGACACACATTATTTTCACATATATTAAAAATTTTAGTTTTTTGTAAATTATTGAAAATTTTAGTTAATAGATTAATATTAAATAACTTTTCGAATATATTTTGATTTTCATTAATGGAAAATTGATAAATCAATAAATAATAATAAATACTAAATATGGACATATTGAATAATTAATAAATTAATTAAAATATTTTTTTAAAAAAAATAGAATAAATTTGAAATATATTTTAAAGTAATGAAAATTAAAAGAATATAAATAATTAAATATGAAAATAATGAAATAAAAAAAATTGTAATATATATATATATATATATATATATATATATATATATATATATAGGAATATTTATGTATCGTTTGTCGGTTCGGTTAATCGGTCCATAAGCCAAAAAAAATAAACCAGTCCATTAATATCGATTTTTTTTAAACACTAACCGTTAATCATTAAAATCGGTTCGGTTAACCTATTTTTCGGATCGGTTTTGGTTTCGGTTTCTCGGTTAACCAAGTCCAACGGTTTTTTTGCTCACCCCTAACCATATTGATTTATTTGCTCCTTACTATTCAAAGATTTTATTTTTATTTGGAACCGAATAATTTACCCTATAAGACAAATTGTCCTACTGGGACATTATTTTGAATTAGAGCATTTGCAAGCGGTACATATGAGATTTAATAAATTTTTACACACTAACAAATACATTAGCATCATAATTTGAACTTTGAGTTCATGATATAAGGATCTAAATTACATGTAATGTATTTATTATTTTATTTTTTTGCTGCTTACTTCCCCTAGTATTAGGAAAACTATTTAATTAAAAATGAAATTTTTAACTAAAAATTGCATTAAAGGAGTTTAATGATATTTATTGGCATAATGCATGTAAGTATTGTTTCAAGCAATAATATCCCTATATAAAAAAATAGGAATATTGTTATTTTCTTAAAAATATCTGGTAATTAATCATAGACATTTAATAAACATTTTTGCTAAACCTTTGAGAATAAATATATACATCGGGCTTATAACAATTATTTACCCGCGATATATGATTACCAGTATTATCAAGAAAAATGTCTTGATTGCGTAATTTAGAAGTTGTGCACTTAATTTGAATAATCTCACAAATTGCAGGTTGTGAGTTGATAATAAACATATATGTTATCATATTATCAATGCATTTCTCAAAAATCATGAAACATTTGAATAGTTAACACGGTGGATAGTGGGCCTACATATATTATCTTTATTCATTTCAGAATGAAATGAATTCAGTCTCTTTATTAGCTAGCGATATTTTAGTAATATTTCTTGAATATAAGTAATTTATGAGAATTTCTTAAATTGAATTAAAGAAACTTCTGATTCTTTAATATATATGAATTCTCAATAATTTAAGCATTATAATTGATCCGAAATGGTCAAGCCGGTCATACCAAGTAATCAATTGTCATTCTATTAGTAAACTTCAGGTTCACTATTTTTATTATATCAAATATTTATATCAATTGATAAACATCAAGTTTTTTAATATTAACATCAATTAGTCAGTAAACTTCGAGTTTACTAATATTTGTATTTATCAACAAACTATTTACTGATATTAGTATCAATTAATTAGTAAATTTCTGATTACTAATATTTGTATAACAATTAATAAACTTCAAGTTACTAATATTTTTATTTGTCTGTAAAATCAAATAATTTTCAAGAATATTTTTCCGATACAAATATTACCATATATATATTTCAATATTCTAATTTCAATTTTAAAGTGATATATATTTCAATGAATATCTTTTAGAAATCAATAAATTTTTTTGAAAAATATTAAAAAATAATATATTTCATAATAAATTGTATGCGAATAATGGCAGTACGGCTCTTTAGGAGATTTCAAATAATTGTATTACTCATAATAAAAATTATAGAGTTCATTATATTATAACTCAATCTATAACAAATTTATTGATTCATGAAAATTAGAACAATTCAAAATTTACGGATAAAATTTACTTACTTTCTAATTCTTGAAAATTAAAACCTTAATTTTTCGAGTCGGATTGCATTAAACCACCAGTTTTCAATTATCAAAATTGATCGTACTAATAATGTATTATAAATAAAAGTTAAAATCAACACAGAAATATATAAAATAATGAGAAATATATATTTTATGATAATTTTTATTGTGTTGTATTAATAGCTCACAGCTAACATATTTATAAACACAAAAAGTAATAAAATTTGATTAGCAATATAATACTAATATACTTAGAGTACAATTGGAATTAAAGATAGTCATCCAATAAAAATATTCTAATATTCCAAAAAAAAATGTAATAAATTATTTCAAATTTTTAAGATAATAACACTATTTAATTTTTAAAATATTTAAAATTTTAAAACAATATCGAAAATTTACATATTCTTAAAATGCATCTTAACGTGTACACCCTAATTAATATTGCAAACTTAAAAAATCAATTATTTTCTGAAAACAATTGACTTAAAAAGTGACGTTGAGAACTGTAAAGAATAAATAAAGGAGAAGCAGACCAGAGACGAAGAGAAAAAAATGGTACCAGACGTTCCAGCGTCTTTGGCGGCGGCTGGTGATGTTTCCGGTGGAGAAGAAACTAAGAGAACGTGGTGGAAGAAATTATTGGACATGGAAGAAGCCAAGAACCAAATATTGTTTTCGTTGCCAATGATTTTTACTAACCTTTTCTATTACTTTATCACTTTAGTCTCCGTCATGTTCGCCGGTCATCTCGGAGAACTTGAACTTGCCGGCGCCACTCTCGCTAATTCTTGGGCCACCGTCACTGGCTTTGCCTTCATGGTATCTATCTCTCGCTCTCTCCTTTAACTGTTAATTTGAGCTCAACTATCGTATGATAAAAATGAAAAAGTTTAAAGTGCAAATTTGTCCTGCCCCCAATGTGTTAACATTGAGAAAAATTTGCTCTCTCGCTACATGATGTGTCAAATGTCTATTTGTTCGAGTAATAGGAACAGATTTTTTTTTTTTAATTTCTAACAAGAAGAAATTGAGACGTTAGGAAAATTACACTTTTTATAAATTTACACCTTCGGCCAAATGAAAAAATGGAGTTTAGCTTTAAATATATTGAGGATTGGATCTAACATCTATTAAAATTATATATATACTCGATAAAGAAAATATTGTAATTCTTTGCCAAGGTCATTAGTTCTCCATTTTGTTGATGATTCTTTCTTTAACACTTCTGTTGTTTTAGGTAGGGTTAAGTGGAGCACTTGAAACACTGTGTGGTCAAGGCTTTGGTGCAAGATTGTATAGAATGTTGGGAATTTACTTGCAAGCTTCCTGCACAATTTCATTATTCTTCTCTATTATAATATCAGTAATTTGGTTATATACAAAGCCAATTCTGGTCTTAATCGATCAAGATCCTCAAATTTCTGCCGCTGCTGCTCTCTATATGAAGTATCTTATTCCTGGATTATTTGCATATGCAGTTCTGCAGAATATTTTGAGGTTTCTTCAGTCACAATCTGTAGTAATGCCCCTTGTTCTGTTCTCAATCATACCATTCTGCATTCATATCGGCATTGCTTATGCTTTGATTTACTGTACTTCTCTTGGTTTCAAGGGAGCTCCACTGGCTGCTTCAATCTCATTATGGTTGTCAGTCCTTATGTTGGCCATGTATGTGTTAATTTCTAAGAAATTTGAGCAGACTTGGAATGGATTTTCCTCCGAATCGTTCTGTTACATTCTTATTGACTTGAAGTTAGCTCTTCCCTCAGCTGCAATGGTATGGTAAGGTCCTCATAATTCATGATTAGCAATCTATCAAACTAATTAAAGAAACATAATTTTGAGTAACTGTTTGTTCTCTCTATTGTTCTTGGCAGTTTGGAGTATTGGGCTTTTGAAATTTTGGTGTTCTTAGCAGGACTCATGCCAGAGTCAACAATAACTACCTCAGTGATTGCTATATGGTACATATTTTTTACCTTAATTTCTTCTTATTTTTACCCTTTAAATTTCATGTTTTAGTTTTCCTATTGATTTGGATATTCAGTGTGAACACAGAAACTGTAGCCTACATGTTAACCTATGGTCTTAGTGCTGCTGCGAGGTTAGCTGAAACATTCTTGAATTGACCTTCTTGTTTTATCACTACAATTTCTTTATCCGGTCATGTTGAGATTATTGATTTGTAATGGCAGTACAAGGGTGTCTAATGAGTTGGGAGCAGGCAATCTGGACCGAGCTAAGAGAGCCATGGCTGTGACTCTAAAGCTTTCTGTGTTTCTTGCACTGGTAATTGTGTTGGCTCTAGCACTAGGTCACAATATCTGGGCTGGATTTTTCAGCGGTAGCAAAGCAATAGTGAAGGAATTTGGCTACTTGACACCCTTCCTTACAATTTCTATAGCAGTTGATTCCATTCAAGGTGTCTTGTCAGGTTTGAATCATTACATCTTTTCAGGCTCCTCAATGTTGTATATCTTCACCAATAAAATCTAAGGTAATTACATATAATCTCTTAGAAATTTAAGACAGCAAGTGGTGCCCCCAGCATATCAGCTCTATATCTTTTACCCATTAAGAGTGGTATTAACAATGAAGTAATTATTCAATACTTTTAAAATATAAAACTCGCAGTGTGCAATTATAATGTTATGAGTATTTTATGTATTAATATTAGATTATACAGTTACTTTTTATTATTATTTTTTTATATGAATGAATTTTTTATTAGTCTTGATAATTTTTGATCCCATTGAACCAAATTTATGGCTACATCAGTCAATGGAGTGAGATTTTGGTGGTGCAGGAGTAACAAGAGGATGTGGATGGCAGCTTTTAGCTGTTTATGCTAACTTGACGGCGTTTTATATCATTGGGATGCCATTAGCCTGTGTTTTTGGATTCAAGTTGAAGCTATATGTCAAGGTAAAAAGCTATTGTAAGATAATTGAAAAGCCTTGACTTCATAAGATTAAGTTCCTAGTAACATTTGTGCTTAAATTTTTTTTGGAGCAGGGTTTGTGGATTGGCTTAATTTGTGGCCTTTCTTGCCAAGCTGCTACTTTGTCATTCATTACAGTTCGGGCAAAATGGACTCACACATATGTTTCCATAAGCAAAGACCAAGAAAATCCTCTCCTCTCTTAACCAAATTTCCATTTAATAATTGAGATTTGTGTTCTTATAGTTTATAACTCCTTTCAAGGAGTAATATGAATTACATCTTATTCTCTCTTGTTTTATAATTTGGTGAAGAAAGAAAAAGAAATAATTCAAAGGACAAATGTGCAAATTTGTCCTTAATATTTGCTTGTCCTTAATATTTGCTTAAAAAAATGCAATTTTATCTCTAATATTTCAATTGATATTATATTCTCTTTCATTTTTTAAAAGTGGAGAATTTTGTCTCTCACATAAATAAGTATACGATAAGTACAAATTATCATAGCATGAGATGAGTATTTTTTTTTTTTAATTTTAAAATATACATAGTAATATTATGCCTACTAAAATATTAGTGATAAAATTACTCTTTTTATTAAATATTAAGGATAAATTTGTATTTAAACTTCATTCAAAATTGAATTTGCAACACAACTTTATTTCTTTCACACCTTTTCAGTTCATATGGTTATATCAGTGTGAAAAAACCCAATTGATGGCAACTACACTGTTTGATGCTGACATTTCTGAACGAGTTCTGTATCGTCAAATTGATTTTAGGATTGATATTGTGCTTAATTGAATCACTGAACAACATCAGTACAAGCATATAAGCATCCCTATCAAATGGAATTTGATGAAACGCAAAATTAGAAGCAAGAAGTAGAAAGGGGAATTTTTCGAGTCTTCAACTCTTATAATTGTAAAACAAGAGAGAATAAGATGCAAGCAATCAAGCAACTTATCATAAGCAAAAATTAAACAAGATATTACATGTAATATATCAAATTTAGGCAAAATAAATGTGAAAAAAAAAAAATTTATTTTAGATATATAGAAATTAAAGATAGAAGAAGCAGTTCACATGGACTAGAATTAGAAACATTTAAGGAAAGAAAAAGTAAGAAATGCTACATACAATTATTATTGAATCAGCAATGTTGCTTGCATTATCTTTTCACTCTTTTTTCTCTGCTTTAGAATCCTCTACCTTAGCTTCATGAAGCCTATCCTCTACCTTAGCTTCCTTTGCCTTTGGTTTTCCCTGCTTAGGCTTCATGAAGCAGAAGCATGAGCAGCAAGGACACTGAAACAAGAACTTCATTGCTTATGCCCCTCTCTCTCTCTCTCTCTCTCTCTCAAAATGTACCAAAAAACTTATATGTAGAAAAAGTGTTACTAGCTTTTTAACACTCTTTTTAATTTCCTATTCTTTTTAGGTTACAACCTTTTCATCTTCTTTCTTATCTAATTTTTTCTTTAAGGAATAATGGTGATTTTTATCCTAAACTATTTAAAACATAGTGATTTTATATTTATTTTTTTTATATAAATTTTTGTAATTGAATTATTTAAAATAATGCAATTTTTATCGGGACATTTTTTTAAATAATATTTTTTTTAAAAATTATTTAGAAAAATTGTGTTTGTCAGAAATTATTTGGGAAAATGGGGTTTTTTTATAAAAACGCAACAAATGGTTGCGTTTTCAGAATGCGGTGCCCACCAAACAAGAAAATCAGATTTGTCTGAAAACGCAGCAGGCTGTTGCGTTTTCAGACAAAATATTAAAATATGTTGAGTCCGGGTAACAGAGAGCAATTGTGGCCCAGCGGTGCCAATGTATCTAATTTTCGTCATACATCACGGGTTCGAGTCCAAGAAAATGCAAATAAATTGTTTTGCCATTTTTATCAATATATTAAAACATATAAGGAATATAAATTGTAATTAATAGTTTGTGTTCAAGTGGCACAAATACACTTCCCTATCTTCTATTATCCAACAGGTCACGGGTTCAATTCTTAGCTTCTCCCAATTTTTCTATTAAATTTTTACTTATAAAATCAACTTAATTAAAATTTTTTTTATTGTTGTTAACCATCCGTAAAAAATCAATTTAATTATTTTTTTTCATTTTTTCATTTTCTTGAAATGTGACCGTGTATAAAATTAAATTTTTACATATAAATTCAACTTAATTAAAATTTTCTTTTTATTGTCGTTGACCATCCATAAAAAATCAATTTAATTAAAAAAATGTTAATTATAATTATGTGCGAAAAAATAATATTTAAAAAAATTACTGCTCTTATACATTATTTTATTATTCTAACTGTATAAAATTAAATTTGACATATAAATCAATTTAATTAAATTTATTTGCTTAATTTATAAAATTACTCTATAGTAATATTAAATTTATATAAAATTACTCTATAGTAATCATAATTAAATTTTATATATAAAAATCAAAATTTTTACATATAAAATCAATTTAATTAAATTTTACATGTAATATTACTATAGATTTATATAAATTTAATTAAATTTTGATTTTATATATAAAATCAAAATTTTTACATATAAAATCAATTTAATTAAATTTTACATGTAATATTACTATAGATTTATATAAATTTAATTAAATTTTGATTTTATATATAAAATCAAAATTTTTACATATAAAATCAATTTAATTAAATTTTACATGTAATGTTACTATAGATTTATATAAATTTAATTAAATTTTGATTTTTTATATAAAATTTAATTATGATTAAATTTTACATAATTATAATTAACATTTTTTTAATTAAATTGATTTTTTATGGATGGTCAACAACAATAAAAAGAAAATTTTAATTAAGTTGAATTTATATGTAAAAATTTAATTTTATACACGGTCACATTTCAATAAAATGAAAAAATGAAAAAAATTAATTAAATTGATTTTTTACGGATGGTTAACAACAATAAAGTAAAAATTTAATAGAAAAATTGGGAGAAGCTAAGAATTGAACCCGTGACCTGTTGGATAATAGAAAATAGTGAAGTGTGTTTGTACCACTTGGACTAAAACTATTAATTTCAATTTATTTTCCATACATGTTTTAATATGTTGATAAAAATGGCAAAACAATTCACTTGCATTTTCCTGGACTCGAACCCGTGATGTATGACGAAAATTAGATACATTGGCACCGCTGGGCCACAATTGCTCTCTGTTACCCGGACTCAACATATTTTAATATTTTATCTAAAAACGCAACAGCCTGCTGCATTTTCAGACAAATCTGATTTTCTTGTTTGGTGGGACCCCGCATTCTGAAAACGCAACCATTTGTTGCGTTTTTGTAAAAAACTCCATAAATATTTTCTGACAAACACCATTTTTCTAAATAATTTTTAAAAAAACATTATTTAAAAAAATGTCCCATTTTTATCATTATCCTGTACAACAAGTTTCATTTTAGATATAAAATATTTCCATTTTAATAAATTTAAAAATAAAAATTATCTATTTTAAAAAGTGTAAAAAAAATTAATTTTTAATAATTTAAAAGTAAAAATCCATAAAAAAAATACAAAAAGAAAATCAATATATTTTAAATATTTCATAATAAAATTATTCTTTTATTTTAATAATTTATAGGATTCCAATTCAATCACTTTCAATAAAGAAAATGGTTGCCTAATAATGCCAGCTTTAGAATGGGGAGTAGTGGGGCTGGCTAGCCATGAGAAACAATGTAACTTAATAGCCTCATCCATGGTGGGTCATGTTTTGCTTACTTTTGTAGAAATTCAGAGGCTCCTTTTGATTTCTTTGTCTCTCATTAAAGATTCCCTTGCTGGCAACCAATACATCAACATAAATTTTACATTCCCATGTGGTTACTCCTCAAAGAATTTTTGAAGTTTATTTCATTTGGATTTCACATACCTCCATGATTAGGTTATTGAACTCTTGGACAATCAACAATTTGTGCAAAGTGTTATCCAACTCTAGATATGAAGTAGCCTATACTCATTTTCTATATCGGTACTTTTTATTTTTTTAACCGTAAAATTAGTGTATATTGGTATTTGTAACATGATCTGATGGTTAAAAATTAAGTAGTGTTAGGACTGCCAAACATCACCTTAACTCTGCATTAGTATGATATTATCCGCTTTGAACCAAACTTGTACGGATTTGTTTTTGGGCTCCTCTCAAAATGCCTCATACTAATTGAGTTAGGTGAATTCTTTATATTTAAGGTGCTCACCCCTTATATTTTCGATGTGGGATTTGGATTGACATCCCAACAATCCTCCCCTCAAATCAAAGACCACACAGGTTATGTCTTCCTCTTGATCGATAATTCATTTGATTCGTCATATCATCTTGCACCGCCGTTATCAGCCAACAGGACACGCCGCCTGACAACCACAATATCAGGAAAACTTTCGATACAAGATACCAAACACGAATCTCCAATCTCGGGGTTGTACCGGGGGCTTCCCACATAACGCAGTTCACTATTCCGGATCGTCTCCAAGCCATGGCTCTGATACCACTTGTTAGAACTGCCAAACATCACCTTAACTCCGCATTAGTATGATATTGTCCGCTTTATCCCAAATCCGCATGGATTTGTTTTCGGACTCTTTCCAAAAGGTTTCATACTAATTGAATTAAGTAAACATTTTATATTTAATGTGCTCACCCCTTATATTTCCGATGTGGGATTTGGATTGACATCCCAACAAGAAGCATCATATATAAAGAAATATGCTAGTCAATATCCACTCTTGGTATCAACCATAGGAGAAATATATGATTTTGAAAAAAAAAAAAGTATTGTGGATTAAATGTGGATGCAAAAAATATATTTTAATTCCTTAATTAGATGTGTTCTGTCTAATAAGTCACTAAGTTTTTATTTTTTTGTCAAGTTATACTCTACTAAAAAAAAAGAGAGGAGGCATAATTAAACTATTTAGCTATTAATCTATCATGAAATAGTACATGTTCACATATAAATGTTTAATTCTCGACAAAAATGTCCAATTTTCCACCAACAATTATGATCATCATGAATAGACATGTTCATTTTGATTTGAACTCGTCAGAAAAAATTATGTAAATTCTATCCGAGAAAAAAAAAACTCGATCCGAATTTAATCTCAAAATTTAAAAATTGGTTCAGAATTGATTAAAAATCTATCGACTCAATATTGATTTGAATTGATTAGATCATGAGTTGGCCCAAATGATTTGATTTTGTTTAAAATTTTTCATTCTTAAAATCAAACTCTTTTTTTTGAAAAAAAAAACTCAATTCTTCTTATATTATGTCATTTTGTTGTATAAAGAATTTTTGCTGTAGTAAATTATATGATATTCCCTTTTCATTCAAAATCATACTTATCAAATTTTGTAAAAGTCATTATTTTGGCTATATGTATTACATACATAAATGCATGCATGTATATACATATAGGTACGTGCATGTGCGTGTGTATATATACATAAAGCTTGTATACATTATGGTTAAAATTGAAATTTAAAATTGGTTGAAAATTTAAAATCTATTAATTTTTATTAAATAATATGATATTAAATTTTCATTTAATAATTCAAAAATAAGTCAATCAATCTGATGCTACATAAATATATATGGATTCAATCCCAATACCTAATCCGATTGAATCCAAATAATCCGTTTAGAAATTAGTTTAAAAAATAATTCAATCTAATGATACAATCTAAACCCATCCAATCTATTTGACGGGTCCAATTATCAATATTGAATAGCAATGTATTGCTTTTTCTTCTCTTTAATTATTATATATAACTTTGCTTAAAATGTCCACCTTCACAAATAAAGAAATGGCAAAATTCATTTTTATATTTCTAAATTTTAATTTCTTTTATATTGGAGCCCTTTAAAAAAAATTCTTGATTAAATCTTTATATTTTAATATAAGATAGTATGCAGTCTCTAATTAACGGAACTAAGGCACATCGTTTTTTTTTATAAAGAGACTCAATGTGAAAAATTATAAAAGTTTAAAAATTAAATATGAAAAATTTTAAAAGTTTAGAAATCCAATCGAATTTTGCTAGCATAACGCACCATTAACGGCGAATGAAATATATGTGTTAGTGTATTATTTATAAGAAACTGCGTGTTACCTCATATTAAAATATATAAATCTAATTATCTTTTTTAAAAAAATATAATATAAAAAATTTTAAAAGTTCATAAAACGGAAAATGAATGTTGCCATAAAAGAAAATTAAGAAAAAAAAAAGTCATCTCGCATGTTTCTTTCTTGTTTGCATTACCAAACAATTACAACACTAATTTTGAATATGATTGATTTGAATTACAAACACTGCTCTAGCCAGATAACTGGTCGTTAAACATGCAATTTCAAGGGATGCATACAATTGTACCTAATCATTTTGAATCACTGCTATTATCATTTATTTTTTTTAATAATATTCATTCCATCAGACTCAAGTGTAGCACAGACTTCCAACTTATTTTTAATGCTACAAGCATGATGCTAGAGGATTCTTCAAGTATCAAACAGACCATCAAAAGTCCTGAACAATCCATTACTTCAAACACAATCTTCTTTTTTGGAAAAGAATAACACAAACGAAGGGCCTGCAGATGAGATTTATGCTAATCTTATTTACAAAGACATCAGTGTTATGAGTCACTGCCTTAAAAATGCTATAATTTCACAGCCGAGCTGATGGTTTTACTTGTTTTCTTGCTTTACGATAGTCATATACCCCAATAGCGCATTTTCGTCCAAGACGACCTGCATCAACGTACTGTACAAGAAGAGGACAGGGAGCATATTTACTGTCCCCTAAGCCAGCTTGAAGGACCTTCATTATTGACAGGCACACATCCAATCCAATAAAATCTGCAAGCTCCAACGGACCCATTGGATGGTTTGTTCCTAACTTCATTCCAGTATCAATATCCTCCTTTGTTGACACTCCTGTATAAAGCGTATGGAATGCTTCATTTATCATCGGCATTAGGATTCTATTGACAATGAAGCCAGAAAAATCCTGAGAGCATATAACTGTCTTGCCAAACCTGTAGATATATAGTCACCAATGTTAAAATGGGTGTCAAATTACAATTATAACAATCCTCAGAGGGCAAAATAAATTAAAATTCCCAGTTTGCTTTCTGCAATCCGAAAACAACAAGAAAACAGATTTTAAAACTCCCTACTTGAAGGAATAAGATTGATAAATGATTTGAGTGGCGATTACAATTTGTAAAAGTGTATCTCAGTCACCTCTCTGCCAGGGCCTTGGTTGTATTAAATGTCTCATCTGATGTGTCTGCACCACGGATAATCTCAACCAATTTCATTATAGGAGGAGGATTCATAAAATGCATGCCAATCACCTGCAGAAGATATGTCTCTTGGACCTAATCAGACTCCTGATTTGTTGAAAACAATGCATAAACATGAAATGTGACACGCTATAGTTCATGCAAATGTTGTTACTAGAGTTTTCAATTGTAAATCAGGCCAAAAATCATAACAAACCTGGCTTGGCCTGCTAGTTACAGCTGCTAGACGAGTTATAGAGATTGAACTGGTATTTGAAGCCAAAATGGCAGAGCTTTTTACAATTTTATCAAGTTGAACAAACAGTTTTTTCTTCACATCTTCAGATTCCACTATAGCTTCAACAACCACATCAGCCGTATGTAGTTCTTCCAAGTTTGAGGTGCAATGTAGACGGCCTGAAGCATCCTTACCCAAAGCCTGTCAAGTGGAGAAAACAGAATTTTAAAATTTCATGTACGGGCATCACAAGAAAACATGATTTATTTTTATTAAAAGCTTCATTCTTACAATTTTGTAAGGGAAATCACCAGTAATTCTAAAGAAAATGGGTTTGACCCCATTAGAAACTTTTCTAGTGCTTCAAGTGGTTTCTCCCAGTTCAATTTCTCCCAACAAGAAAACGAAAACAATAAACATAAAGTTCATACCAAGCAGAGTTTCCAATACATTAATGCCTATCATTTATTATAGAATTGCTGAATAATTAGCTTCCTCAACCTTCATTTTCTAAGTAGTGGGACCTCAATAAACTTAAAACCAGCGAGGTACACCTACTCAGAGCACAAGATAAACCATTCTTCTAGAATCAATTGGTCAACTAATCTAATTCTCTAATCAAAACTAATCAAGATATTAAGAAAACAAGCATCAAACAAGTTCTCACAATTTTTTTTATTGGCACTTTTTTTATCGGCACAATGATTTGATTACTTGTTAGTTGAAGAAGAACTATGTTCTTTGACTCCAAATAAAATGAAGTAGAAATGAAATGAAGTTCCTAGGAAAAAGTGCTTCTTTAATTAAGCATTGCCATTTCAGGGCCTTAGAGTAGCGTATTTCCTAGCTTCTCATTTTTTGATCCATTAGAATGTGAGAAGATAATATTTTACTGATCTGACGGTCAGATATATGAAAGAAGGACAGTAGATTTTCTCCGTTTCCCGGCATGTGCAAGTGCAAGCATCAAGATAAGTTTAATAGAAATATGGTTTCTTAAAGAATGTAATCGCACTAAAATTACTCCCATTTTAGAGCATACAACTATCCAAATATCTTGTGGCAAATATCCTTCGGAACCAAACAAACTTTTTTTTTTGGGGGGCCCTTTTGGCGTTGTGTTAATAGCAAAAAGGTCAACTTTTTTGCTCAGGTTTTGAGTATACCTTCAGATCCAGAAAATGGAACCATATAATTGTGTATCTTCATATAAATTTGGAGTTCAAACTTGGTTCAATTTAACTTGAAAAAAAAAAAGTTTAGCAAAGAAGAAAACAATATAAATGTGCAACAAATTTTCTTCAAACAAAGAAATAAACAACACCCACAAAACAAAGTACCAAAAAAGGAGAGAAAAAAAAAACTGATGGACCTGAGAGAGGTGGCCTTTGGAGATGAGACGGTGGATGTTACTCTCTATGGATTTTCTGGCTCTAGTGAGGGCGGCAGCATCCGTGTCAAGGAGCCAGACATCGACCCCATGTACAGCGGCGAGTTGAGCGATTCCGGAGCCCATTTGGCCGCTGCCGAGCACACCAATTGACTTCGTCTCCGCCATGTTAAGTAGCAGCTCCTTCGAGTATGCAAAATGGATATTTAGAGTGGAAAGAGTAAATTCAATGGGATTTTGAGAGAAACATTACAGTGACTGGGTTGAATAAAGAATCAAAATCTGAAATTACAACAACTACGAATTCCAGCACAAATTAGAAGTAGAAACTTACACCCTACTAAGGTAAACTCTTACCAATTATTTGTGCTCTTAGGTCTCGAGTTTCGAGGACGGCTGCACAAGAATTTTTTTTTTAAATGAAAAAACATTGTTCAGTATGGATGAACTCCAAAATGATAAAAGGCTTTCCTTTTTTTCTTTACAAAAAACTTTTTAAAATTACAATAAACTTGTAATGCAGCGCAGTATTGAAATATTCTTATTGAAATATTACTTTTAATTCTAATTAGATTTTAAGTTTATTAGTATTATATTTTAAATTAAATTTTATTACTAAATTTGATTGAAATGTTCAAATAAATAATGGCCAAAACTTATACGTATATGCTTTAAATTAGAAAATGTTATACTGCCGGTTTTATACCGTTCATCATACGCGTCTATTGGATTCTCTATTAACCCATAGATCAAGCACACCTAAAAAACAGACCGCACGACTTTTTATGTGGGAGTGTTAAGATTGGAAGAATATACTTGCTTGCATGTGATTGTGAATATTGCACGGTATGCTCATGCGTTATGTGTCATTTATGCACATAAAAAAAAGATATACATTTCATTTCGTGTGTGTACATTCTATTATGTGCATATAATTTTCACATGTATATGTTGTCCTGTGCATAATTTTATTCCATGCATCGCATGCATCATTCTAATCTTTCGACTTTTCAGCCATCGTAGGCCATTTACCTGGAAGGTTTTGGGATCCCGATAGTTGACCCTTCGCAACAGAAATTTGGCGTCTATATCAGAACATCCGCAGGCATTAGAAATGGTTGACCTTTCGCAACAGACTAAAGAACTCGTGTCCTAATTGCCCAAGAGATGGATAGAAGGTTCGAAGAGATTGCAAAAAGGCTGTTGGCTATGGTTAAGGAAAGAATGGATGCCATGGCGTTTGTTCTTCAAGCTCAACTTATGGCAACTGCTTTTAACCAAGTTGAACCGGCCACGGTCAGGAAGGCTCATACAGCGACGGCCGCTGTGTAATGGCCTAGATTTTACTTTTGTAATGATTAGTGAAATTTATAGAGTCTCTATTGTGGTTTGGGTATGAAAATGACAGCTTTAGTACCTTTAATTACAGTAAAATTAAAAAGTTAAGCGTGCCAGATACATAGCAATCCTAGGATGGGTGACCCATTGGGAAGCAAAGCATGTGAGGCCCCAATTCGTACCCCAGTGGTTTTGAGTAGGGTTTTGGTATGAGTGTGGCTTGTGTTTGATATTATAACAACCCGAATTATACCCTACCAAGATTTATAGTATAATTGTATTGTAAGGGTGTTATAGTAATTGAATTAAGTGGAAATTTATGAGTTTATAGGGATGCAATTGAAAGGAATTGAAATTAGCTTGATAGAAAAGTAAAGTAGTTGTAAAGCAGAATTTTAATTGAGGGACTTAAGGGAGAATAGCCATCGACTTGTAAAGGAAGTTTGCTTGAGTGGGACACTTGTTAAGTGTAACGACCCGATTTGGACCCTAGAAGTTTTGACTAAATTTTTGTTGGATTCTGACAAGTTTATGAGCGAATCAAGAAGGGAGTTATTTTCAGTTTGCAAGTTGTTACGTTATAAGTTTTGATGGTGTAAGTGTGACTTTAAAAGAAGAGTGTTAGTAGAGTGTGAGAGTTCTGTCGCGAGCGTGACAGAACCCTCCAGCGGAAGGTCAGCTTAAGTGGGTTTAAGAGACTTTGAGTTGGGATTTTGACATATGGCAGCGTGGTGGTTTGACACATGGCAACAAGGGAGTGTAACACTTTGTTGAATGAGTTTTTGTTTTGAGCAAATAAATGAAGTGAGTGGCATTAAAGAAAGTGGTTTGGCATTTAAGGCTAGTTGGTGGCATTAATGTGAGGGATTGGCTTTCTTTGGGTTTGACCGGCCACTCTCTTTCATACTCTCCTTTTAATTTCTACTTTTGGCCCTTTGTTCTTCTTTTTCTTTCTTGCTCTTGGTTCTGCCGTGTTTCTTCCCTTTTCTTCTATTTTTTCTTTTGCTCCTTAAGTGGATCACTTGGATTGGTTTGAAGGGAGTGAGCTAAGGATAGAGTTGGTTCTTGAGAAGGTAAGTAGTGTGATTTTGTTAGTATTGGTCTTCTTCTTCTACTTTAGTTTTCTGTTTTTGATTTAATGTGAGAAAAAGGATTGATTCATGGGTTATTTTGAATGATTTTGTTGAAGTTGTGGACAAGAAGAAGGACAAGGGTAAAGAGAAGATTGGAACTGAATAGAGAGCAGTGATCAAGCTATTTAGAGGTTGGGATCGAGTGCGATTTCAATTATTTTGCATGTGTTTGTAATTGAGGAATTTATGCTCACATAGAGATAGGTATGAGTAGTGATGCCTCGTGAACTTTGACTAGTCAATAGTTCTATTAGTTGCATACGTGTTTATATGCTCATTTTGATTGCTTACAGTGTTTATATGAATATGGTCTTTATATGAACTTCTGAGTTAGGGTAAACTGTAATTTGAATGTTTTTGTGGTTTAATTCGCATGTTGAGTGTATTTCTTGTTAATAATTAGCGTATAATGATTATAATTTGATTACAACATGTCTTAGTATGCATTTGAGTGATGAGGTAAGTGTTAGTGCATGATTGAAAGGATTTGAGTATTGATTGTGATGGTAAGAAGTGCAGTGAAGTGAAGATTCTGGGTAATTCTCGTCTCTGTCGCGAGCGCGATGTCTGTCGCGAGCACGACAGAGTGCGAAATGGCCTTTGTGTTGCTGAGGAGCCCTCTGTCGCGAGCGCGACAGAGAGCTCGGTAGGCCGAGCTTCGGTAAGCCGAGCCCCAGTGCGAACGCGAAGGGAAAATGTACGATCTCTGTCGCGAGCACAACAGAGCCCAGTAAAGTGAGTGTCTATCGAGCTGTGCTTTGTCACGAGCGCACGACGGGGTACCCTGCGCTCTATCGCGAGCGCGACGCACGTCGCGATCGTGACAGAGGCCCTTCCTGCTTGCCCTATTTTCTAAATTGATTCTTGTTGCTCACTTTACAAGGTCTCACATTATTGCATGACACATGGTTTTGTTCTTGCCTTGATGATATTTTGTTCTAGCTTTTGTATTAGTAATTAATTAATGAAATGCTAGTGTTTGGATACTTGTTCTGGCACTGTCTAGTGATGAATGTCTTGAGTAAGTGAGTTAAGCCTGAAGTGTCATAGTAGTGGATAGATAAGCATGCTTATAAAGGGTTAGAGGCGGCTGCTACAGTGGACCTTAGTTGTGTCTATTTGATAAGTACTTAGCGTATTCAACGCTATTGAGTTAGTTCTCTAGAGTTTATATAGTATCCACAGTACTCGTATCCACCATTGAGAACTCAGCCTATTGTATATTTTGGTAGTGAGCAAGAGATGAAGTAGAGACTTGTATATGTATATGAACACAGTTTGATATGTTATCGATATCGTTTGACATATTTGGGTTTTGGCACATGAATGGGTTGAAGCATGATGTTATTTTGCTTACAAGATTGTGTATATGAGTATTTATATATGACATGCCTATCGACATGCCTTTGATATATCTGTGACTTCGTTCGAAGTCTATTATTTCTGTTTATCCCCACTAAGTGTTATCGCTTAGCACGGGTGTTTTTTCCGTGTAGGTTTACAGGATGGAATTAGAGAGTTTGCATTTACAGGTCATGGCCACTAGGAGCTTGAGTGAAGAACTTTTTGTATAAGATAGAGTTTCTTATATTTTGAGTAACATCATTATGTATATAGGGAAGTATAGTATCGAAATGTAAATGTTAACTGTTTTGTACATGTACCGAAGATGATTATGTATTAAGTACAGAACTTTTGTAAAATGTACAGTTTATATATGTTATAAGAATATTGTGTTTTGGCCCAAGTTATTCTAATTATTTATTGTTACTGCTTCCGCTTTCGAGTTGATTATGTATGTATGCGTAGGTGTGCATTTGTTAGCGCGTGGCGCCCCGATATTCCTTTTCGGGGGTATTGGGGTGTTAAATTTAGTGGTATCAGAGCATAGGTTAGAGGTTCTGGTCTATAAGATATGGAGTATAGATTAAACGTCAGAGTTTATTTAGAGTTGTGGCCTAATGCAGATGTTGTTTGTTTTGTAGAGTATAGATGGGGTAACACCCCCTACCCATACGTAGGCGATCCCATCCGATAAGGAGTGAGATGCCGTATGAGTAAAGGTGCCACCAAACAGATACAAAGCAAAACATACATTCATTCATACCATACATACTGAAATACGGGATAATTAAAAACTTTAAAGGAAACGAAAGCAATAGCTGATCATACATTAATATAATAAAACCATCACAATAATGTTCTGATCATCTAGCTGAAACAAAAGATATTACATAACCAAAATATAAATACAACAGCGGAAGCTATAATAAAACTGATACAGGAGAGTTCTATACAAAAAGAATCATTACAGATTACAAAAACTGAGCCCTACACTAAAACCTTCTGTGTTGGCTTGACGGCGGCGACTCTCTCAAAGCAAAACTCCTTCCGCACCTGCACGGGTAAAAACACCGTGCTAAGCGATAAATGCTTAGTGGGGAAACACACATAAAATATATGGACGGCCATTCACAATGGTCGTCAAGGCATAACACATACACAATGGCAAAATGCAATAGTTTATAACATATTCCATATAAGCATGCTCACAACTTAAAAGCCAAACGTTCCGTATCTCAAATTCATTTTCATGCCAAATAATCCAACATCCATCTCATCATTAAACTCATTCAGATATCACATTTATATAGCCAATTCAGAACAGAGCAATTCAATCGAACACCTGCTGGCTCGAGGTAGTGGATAACGAGTGTACTGAAGGTACCTTATGGGTACGAATTGAATGCTGAGGGTACCTCACAGGTACAAATCAAAAGTCATTACATTTTTATCAAAACACAATATTTTTACTGAGGGGATCTTAAACAAGATCCTAGTACTGAAGGGTTCGCGAGGAACCAAACGGGGGACCTGATCGGGGTCCAAACTGAACTGAGGTCTGCAGCTAAAAGACTCTATTAGGCATGCCTAACTATCCACTTACTTGACTCTAGCAGGTTAAGCGTCATTCAAATCAAATTTCAGAGTACAGAATAAAATTCATCTGAAGAATCATGATATCACTCATATTAAAGCATATAAAAGTATGACATGCATCATACAACAGTATAAGTCCATTCAGAAGAAGTACGGAAATTCATTTTTGAGTTAAAACCGGGAAATTTCAGAAAATAGGCCAAACGGGGGTGACCAATAAGGTGGGCTGGTCACGAGTCGTGACTGGCATCACAACTCATGACTGGCCTCTTCCTCTGGCTGGTCACGAGTCGTGACTGGGAGTCACGCCTCGTGACTGGCTTCTGGTCACGACGTGACTTGCTTTTTCCTCTTGCTGGTCACGAGTTGTGACTGGGAGTCACGGCTCGTGACTGGCTTCTTCCTTTGGGCTGGTCACGGGTCGTGACTGGCAGTCACCACCCGTGACTGCCTTCTCTGGCCGGTCACGAGTCGTGACTGGGAGTCACGCCTCGTGACTGGCTTCCTCTTGGCTGGTCACGAGTTGTGACTGGCAGTCACCACTAGTGACTGCCTCTCTGGCTGGTCACGAGGCGTGACGGGGAGTCACAACTCGTGACTGGCCTCTCTCTTGGCTAGTCACGGAACAAACACAACCTGGAAACGGGATTTTCAACAGTAACGCGATATTCCAGAATTCCAGAACTCAAAAATCAATCCCATATTTGAATCAAAACCATACAAATCTGTTCTTACCTTCCAGAAAATGTCCCATACAGCATAAACAAGATAAATGCAACTTAATTCAGAAATTAAAACAACCAAATCAAGCATAAATGCATTCAATCTTCTCAAGAACATAAATCCTAAATTACAGTAAGTTCAAATCAAGCACAATTCACAAACAAAAATCCCAAACCTAAGATTCTAAGCTTCAATCACTTAGCTCCAGTACTCCCAGCAATCTCCTTGCCCTTGGGATCGCGAGGAGCCACAGCTAAGCAACAACACATCTAAGAACAACCAAAATAAAACCCTAAGTTAATCTAAACCCAAAGAAGAGAGTGAGGAATGCAATGACTTACCAAAAGAATGCCAAAGAGATGATTGATTTCCACTAACAGTAGCTTGATCCAAGCTAAGGTTTCAAAATAAGAGCAAGGAAGAAGATGAGCCAAAGAGAAAGAAGAATCGGGAAGAAGAAATGGATTTCTGCCTTTCCCATTTTCCTTTCTCTATTAACTCCTCTTTTTCCTATCCCTACATTTGTCACTCTCCTGTTGGTGGAAACCATGCACTACACACACCCAATGCACTCCCAACTTATGCACACCCAACAATGGTATGCTCAAATGCACACAATCATATCCCAATTAATTCACACACTAATGTCATACATATAACCATATGCTAATAAACCCCAAAAACATGCATTTTACCAAAATAGCCTTATGATATGCCGAACACATACAAATGCTTGCACATACAGACAGGCTCATACTACTAGGGGGCAAACGGGGTGTGACAGATGGAGTTCGACTCGAGTGAGAACGTAAGAGAGATGACAGGTAGTGTGAATGCGGTTTGTGGTAGTGCAAGAACAAGGTAGAGATGAAAGAGCTGATCCTGTTTAGGATAACCAAATGCTGATGCAAGGGTTAGTTCAGATTTTAGATCGACTGACAGATCCTAAGGCACCAATGGACCTCATAAGAAAGAGAGGAGCTGAAGAGTTTAATGGAACCTCATTGGACCAATCTGATATAGCGGAGTTTTGGCTAGAGAGAACAGGAAGGATTCTGCAAGAGATTAATTGCCCATAGAATCAGAGAGTAGCTTGTACTGTGTCATTGCTGCAGGGTGCAGCATATGACTGGTGGAAGTTGGTACTGAGAAACCCACAGCGGCCAGTAGAATTGTCTTGGGATTTCTTTGTCCACGAGTTCAAAGAGAAATATGTGACTAAAGCATATAGAGAGGCTAAGTGGAAAGAGTTCGTGAGCTTTAAGCAAAGGAATATGACAGTCGGGGAATATGAGAAAGAGTTCACCTGGTTGAGTAAATATGTGCCCGATATTCTGTTAACAGAAGATTTTAAGTGCCGATAGTTTGAGGATGGACTAAGAGAAAGCATTAGAGGACCTCTATCCGCCATAGTTGCTTTGCAACCGGTGAATTACTATAGATTGGTACTGGCAACCATTAAATTAGAGGATTCGGAGTTATTGAAGCAAAAGAGAAAGTTCCTGAAAGGAAATGAAGGTTCTGGTAAAAGAGCTAGAGAAGTGATGAGAGGAAGAGATGACCAAAAATCAGTGCAAGTGCCAACATCAGTTGGGAGTTTAGTACCAACATCAGTTGGGAGTTTAGTGCCACCTACCAGTAGAGCAAGTGTAGCACCAAAGTGTGTTCATTGTGAGAGGCACCACTGGGGTGAGTCTTCACAATGGTTGCAGAAGCTATAGATGCCCCTATTGGTTCTTCTGGTAAGTTCGTTTGGTGTTTTACATTATTTTGGTTGAGTATACGAGAATTAATGATAGAAGGTGTTATGTGGTACGGGGGAAATTTCGAGGATGAAATTTCTTAAGGGGGAGAGATTTGTAACGACCCGATTTGGACTTTAGAAGTTTTGGCTAAATTTTTGTCGGATTTTGACAAGTTTATGAACGAATCAAGAAGGGAGTTATTTTCAGTTTGCAACTTGTTACGTTATAAGTTTTGATGGTGTAAGTGTGACTTTAAAAGAAGAGTGTTAGTAGAGTGTGAGAGTTTTGTCGCGAGCGCGATAGAACCCTCCAGTGGAAGGTCATCTTAAGTGGGTTTAAAAGACTTTGAGTTGGGATTTTGACATATGGCAGCGTGGTGGTTTGACACATGGCAATGATTGAATGAGTTTTTGTTTTGAGTAAATAAATGTAGTGAGTGGCATTAAAGGAAGTGGTTTGGCATTTAAGGCTAGTTGGTGGCATTAATGTGAGGGATTGGCTTTCTTTGGGTTTGACCGGCCACTCTCTTTCATACTCTCCTTTCAATTTCTACTTTTGGCCCTTTGTTCTTCTTTTTCTTTCTTGCTCTTGGTTCTGCCGTGTTTCTTCCCTTTTCTTCTATTTTTTCTTTTGCTCCTTAAGTGGATCACTTGGATTGGTTTGAAGGGAGTGAGCTAAGGGTAGATGTAAACACCGTGCCCTGAGGCAGTCCAGGTCAGAGTTACCCGATGAAGAGATCAACGTTTGTTTTTGGATAAATGGATGGAATTCGGAGGTTTTCGTCTTTCAGTTTCACAAGGATTAAAGTCTTTCTCTCTATAGCGCGAGGTTTTGAAAGAGTTTGGGAAATTTAGTTGAAAATTGAGATTTTGCTCCTCAGACGGGAAGCCCGTCGGAGTTAGGACGCCTGTCTCTATTTGGTGTTCCCCGTCTCTAGCATCAAGAGACAGGCTATCGCTTGGATAGACGGGCCGTCTCTTGTGCTGTAGAGACGGCAGTCTGTAGTATGAGTGACGGACATGTGTCCGCATAGAGATGGTCGTCCCTAGTCCCGTACCTCGGTATGTCTGTAGGAAAGATTACCACGCATATCCTTATTACCGACGCCCGTCTGTATTTCTTGGGACGACCGTCGGTAGTGGATCAGATCAGATAATGCCGGATTTGGTGAATTTTATCTCATAAGTTTAAAAACTATTCAAATTTGAATTGGATTGGGATAGTTAATGGGATTAAAACTGAATTTCAATTTTCTTTTCAAATTCAAAATTCTTTAAATTGATATTTATCCCAATTATCTTATAAACTCTATAAATAGTGGATTAAATTTCATTATTTGGGTTAGCAAATTATTTGGTTAGCAAATTATTTGAGGTTAGCAAATTTTTAAGGGAAAAATCTTTTTGTGAGCAATTACCAAAATCTGAATTTAATAGATTTTCTCAAGATCTCTATTTTGAGTTGTTTTATTCCATAAAAACTCTTTCAATCTTTCTATTTTTTAAATTTTTATCCGCGAATTGAGCTAATTTGAGGTAACGAAATTCATTCGTTTCCATCAATCCGGCTAATTCCAATATTTGAATCGCTTTTAGATTTTCAAGAAAGAAAAATATAAATTTTCTTTTCTTGATCCACTTTTTTCGATCCTTGTGAAACGTGCGGGACCGAAGTCATTCGATATCCACCCAAAAGGTAAAATCCGAGGGTAAACATTCTGGATTAATATTTGTGTAATTTAATTGACTTGTATTAATTGTTTTTTGATTTAGTAAGATTTTTTTATTTAACAAAGAATTTCAATTGGAGTTTTTTTGAAGTTTTTTTATCGTTTTTCTGGAATCAGGGGTGACCGGAGGGCAGAGTGGTCACCGACGCCCGTCCCTAATTTGAGAGACGGGATGTGGATGACGCACCTGTGACGCGCGCCGGATGGCACCCAGCAAGGGCCTTCAATTTTGAATCCGCCTTTGAGATTCGAGGAATTGGTTTGCGTTTTTTGATCATGGGCGCCATGAGACATTATCGGTGTATTCCTCCCAATAGAACATTGGGGAGAACAACCTAGTCTAATGACACCTAAAGGCACCTTTGAGGCATTGGGAGTCGCCACTCAATTTGCAAGAAATTGGGAAAAAGTCTCTCACCTCTTAACGGTCTAAACCAGAGATATGATGTCCGGAACTTCCCTCTTATTTATGCTTTGGTTAATTATAAATGAGTTTTTAATCTCTTAAAATTATACCTCTCATCTCACACGATTAATGCATTTAAATTTAAAGGCACATTGAAAGCACATAAAGAAAATAAAGGAAAGCGATAAAGAAAGTGATAAATGGAAGCGGTAAACACACAAGCACACAATTACAAGAGAAATCGGGGCGGAATACAACCCCAATAAAAGGAAATTAAAGATATGAATGGGGATGGAATACAATCCCCCAAAAATAAATAAAGTTGTCCCAAAATTAATTACAAGGGCCCCAAAAGAAATGAACTTGAATTTAAAACACTCACACAAAATCAAAATAAAAAAAAAACATACATAAATCGGGGCATTATTTTAGGAACATTGGTTCCTTCGCCCTTGTTCGAAATTTAGGAAACATTGGTTCTTTCGTGTTTATTTAAAGAGGGTTCGAAGAGTCGTTTTGGTTGTTTGGTGAAAACCGGGATGAGTGATCCCATTTTTGAAGAAAATTGACTCTTCGTTTTAATTGTGATATTTTTATTGTTAGGCTAAAACAAGGGACATTGGTCCTAATTTTATTAGTAAAAAATCCAATTTAGTTATAGAAATATTTTTGTGATTTTTTATCGCACACGTGCACAAATAAAATTATTATTTACAAATAACACAAAACACATAAAAGAGAGTTAGAGGGATCTCACCAAACCGGAGTGTCCATCTATGCGTCGCGACCCATCCGGGGAGTCGCGGGGTGCTCAAACGATGCAACTCAAATTAAATCTCACACAAAAATTAACATAAAAAATATTAGTAAATGCTCTAGCAAAACTAATCGAACAAATAATGATGAAGCAATGATAATGATAATAACCATGATAATAGCAATGATAATAATGGTAATAGCACAATGGTACTAATAAAAATAATGATAATGATAATAATAATAATAATAATAATAATAATAATAATAATAATAATAATAATAATAATGATAATAATAATAATGCTAATACACATAAAACAAGCATGTAATGATAATAACAATAATAGTAACAAACATAAAACAAGCAAACAATAAATTAATGGCATAAAGATAAATAATAGTAATAACAATGATAATAGCATAGAACAATAAGCAACAAATAATAATAATGAAATAATAATAATGGTAATAATGAATGTAAATACAAAGATCATAACCATAATAATAACAGTAATAATAATGATGACACAACAGTAATAATAAAAATAATGACAATGACAATAATAATAATAATAATGGTGAATGAACACAAAAATCAAATTAAAGTAAACAAATAATGTATAATAGTGATGTTAACACATTAAAATGCTAAAAGCAAACAATAGACATGATAATAATGAAAAAAATAATATTAACAACAATAAATAATATACAAAAAATAAATGAGAACGAGTCCAAGAATGTTTACCATCAGAATTCTTAGATCGGAGAAGCGGTGTCTCGATTTGTTTTCTTTGTCAATTTTGTGGTGATGAATATTTGAAGAAAATGTAGAAATCGATATTTCAAAATGAGTTAAGAGGATATCTTGATGAAAATATTTTTTTGGTGGATGATTGAGCAAATGAAATTAATTTTCCAAGCTCAAATATCACCCAAAATGTATTATATTTTTTGAAGAAAAATAAAGAAAGTTAAAGCTTGAGAAAAAGAAAAATAAGCTTCAAGAATATTTTGAAGGAAAAAAGGTTTTTGCTGGAGAGGAGAAGGCTAGAGAGAAAACTCAAGAAAATTTTTTGTCCAAAATGTTGCCGTCCCCCCTCAAAATGAAGGGAAATTCCCCTTTAATTTTCAGTCTTGGCCAAAAAAAAAGGAAGGAACAAAATAGCCTTTCATTTTTAGTTAATCAAAAATAGCACAAGAAGGTGAAAAACTGAAGAAAATCAGACTGAAAAAAACAGAAAAACAGCAGAGAAAGGGACAGCACAGGGCAAGGGCCAGGTGGCCGCACGAAGGGGAGGGAGTGCGCGCGCAGGGGCGCGCGGTGCCCCTGCAGTGCGCGTGCGCGCAGGGGCGCGCTGTGGCAGCCTGCCGCGCAGGCGCCCCTGCGCGCTGGGCCGGCCTGCCGCGCGGGCACCAACTCTTTTTTTTTTTTTTTATATAAAAGCCTTAAAAACACAATTAATATTTTCTACCCTATTTTAATTTTTTAATTTCTAAAATATATATTTTAAATTATTTTTCTAAAGAACACAATTTTAATAAGGAAATAATCGATTCTCACTTTCTCGTCGAAGGTTGGCCTTTTGTTTTCATCATCGGGTAACTCTGATTTTGGACCGCCTCGGGACCCGGTATCTACAGTTGCCCCCAATTTTGGGTAACTCTAGGACTTAGGTGCCTAAGTGAGCGAAAATTCAGAAAAGAAAGGAAGAAGCGCGTACCTGAGGCGGCTGTCTTCCTGAACTGGCTGAAGTTACTGCGAGTAGTTACCGTCTATTTGTCGACGTGTTAACCCCTATTGCCTTAGCATCTAACCTATGCGGTGTATAGCCCCAGCCGTGTCGGCATCTAACCTATTAATGTAGATATCCTCATGGATTGAAAAGATTTGGAATGTTTTGGAGAAAGCTCAATGCTACGAAGGATAATGCTCCGAAGAGACTGAGAATGCCTTGGAAAAAAGGACTTTAAAAATGGCGCTCCGAAGAGACTGAGAATGCCTTGAGAAAGGACTTAAAGATAATGCTCCAAAGAGACTGAAAATGCCTTGAGAAAGGACTTAAAGATAATGCTCCAAAGAGACTGAGAATGCCTTGAGAAAGGACTTAAAGATAATGCTCCGAAGAGATTGAGAATGCCTTGAGAAAGGACTTAAAAATAATGCTCCGAAGAGACTGAGAATGTCTTGAGAAAGGACTTAAAGATAATGCTCCGAAGAGTGGATTAAATTTCATTATTTGGGTTAGCAAATTATTTGGTTAGCAAATTATTTGAGGTTAGCAAATTTTTAAGGGAAAAATCTTTTTGTGAGCAATTTACCAAAATCAGAATTTAATAGTTTTTCTCAAGATCTCTATTTTGAGTTGTTTTATTCCACAAAAACTCTTTCAATCTTTCTACTTTTTTAATTTTTATCCTCGAATTGAGCTAATTTGAGGTAACGAAATTCATTCGTTTTCATCAATCTGACTAATTCCAATATTTGAATCGCTTTTAGATTTTTGAGAAAGAAAAATATAAATTTTCTTTTCTTGATCCACTTTTTTCGATCCTTGTGAAACGTGTGGGACCGAAGTCATTCGATATCCACGCAAAAGGTAAAATCCGAGGGTAAACATTCTGGATTAATATTTGTGTAATTTAATTGACTTGTATTAATTGTATTTTGATTTAGTAAGATTTTTTTATTTAACAAAGAATTTCAATTGGAGTTTTTTTGAGGTTTTTTTATCGTTTTTCTGGAATCAGGGGTGACCGACGGGCAGAGTGGTCACCGACGCCCGTCCCTAATTTGAGAGACGGGATGTGGATAACGTACCGCTCCGTCCGCCGGTCACACTAGGGATGCCCGTCGGTATTATGCAGAAGGCCGTCCTTAGGCAAATTCTCATGTTTTTAACTTATTTCTTTTACCCTTTTTATTTCTTTTATCTTTTAACTCATTTCCTTTAAAATTTCTTGTTACTTTACTTTTCTTTATTTTATTTTATTTTTGATTTTGACACTGACATGTTTATTTTTGTGAGTTATTATCTGACCATTTTGGATGAGTTGGAGTTGTTAATGATGATGGTTGCGCCAACCTGAGGATTTCCATTCGGGTTATTTCTCTATCCTTGTTTTTTTATTTTTATTTATTTTATTATGAAAATTGTTTTAATTTCGTTAAAGTAAAAATGGCCAAATGTTTTATAGTAATTAATTTGGGATTTTTTGAAAATCGGGGACCAAAGTCCTTTTTAGCCAATAAAATCGACACTTCTCAAAAATCGATTTGTAATAAATATGCATGGCAGGACCAATGTCCTCATTTCAATGAATATCCCAATTTCTGTATGATTTACATATTGTTTTATAATGGGGGTTGTATTCCGCCCCTAGTTTTGTTGTAATTTATTTTCGTGTATTTTATTTTGTGTCAATTTACTGCTTTATCGATGTGAATGGATTGCGCTTTAATTAATTGCATTGAATGGAAATTTGATGAAACAATGAATTCAAAACTTAATTATAATATTAATCAAGGTACAAATAAATGAGAAGTCCCGAACCCACTTTGGTCTTGGGCTCAATGAGGTTAGAGGTCCATCTCAATGTTTCATTGGGATGGAATCTCCAAAATATCTCTTGTTTCCCACCAAAAGGCCTAATCAACATAATCCTAGGCTCCAGGAGGTTAGACGACCCTTCCCAATGTTCTATTGGGTGGCGACTCCAAGATCCCTCTGGTTTGCCCAAAATGGATATTTACGCGCTGTGTAATCCTAGGTTCCACAAGGTTAGAGGGTCATCCTAATGTTCTATTGGGCTGGCACCTCCAAGATCCTCTTAGCTTACCCAAAATGGATATGTATGCACCGTCTTAGGCTCACTGAGGCTAGACGACCCTTTCCAATATTCTATTGGGTGGCGACTCCAAGAAACCTCCTTGTTGCCCAATATAGATGCACTTGTAATTCGTTACAAGTTTTAATGAACCTCATCCCGATCACCCTGAAATCGGGCTTTTGGGGCGCCCCGGGGTTCGGCGCGCGTCACAGTAGAGTTGGTTCTTGAGAAGGTAAGTAGTGTGATTTTGTTAGTATTGGTCTTCTTCTTCTACTTTGGTTTTCTATTTTTGATTTAATGTGAGAAAAAGGATTAATTTATGGGTTGTTTTGAATGATTTTGTTGAAGTTGTGGACAAGAAGAAGGACAAGGGTAAAGAGAAGATTGGAACTGAATAGAGAGCAGTGATCAAGCTACTTAGAGGTTGGGATCGAGTGCGATTTCAATTATTTTGCATGTGTTTGTGATTGAGGAATTTATGCTCACATAGAGATAGGTATGAGTAGTGATGCCTGGTGAACTTTGACTAGTTCAATAGTTCTATTAGTTGTATATGTGTTTATATGCTCATTTTGATTGCTTACAGTGTTTATATGAGTATGGTCTTTATATGAACTTCTGAGATAGGGTAAAATGTAATTTGAATGTTTTTGTGTTTTAATTCGCATGTTGAGTGTATTTCTTGTTAATAATTAGTGTATAATGATTATAATTTGATTACAACATGTCTTGGTATGCATTTGAGTGATGAGGTAAGTGTTAGTGCATGATTGAAAGGATTTGAGTATTGATTGTGATGGGAAGAAGTGCAGTGAAGTGAAGATTCTGGGTAATTCTCACTCGCGACAGAGTGTGGAATGGCCTTTGTGTTGCTGAGGAGCCCTCTGTCGCAAGTGCGACGTAAGTCGAGAGCGCAATTGAGTGCAAGCGTGCCTCCGAGCGCGAATGCGAAGGGGAAATGTCCGGTCTCTGTCGCCAGCGCGACAGAGCCCAGTAAAGTGAGTGTCTATCGAGCCATGCTTTATCGCGAGCGCGCGACGGGGTACGCTGCGCTCTGCATCGCACTCGTGATAGTGGCCCTTCCTGCCTACCTTATTTTCTTAATTGATTCTTATTGCTCACTTTACAAGGTTTCACATTATTGCATGATACATGGTTTTGTTCATGCCTTGATGATATTTTGTTCTAGCTTTTGTATTAGTAATTAATTAATGAAATGCTAGTGTTTGGATACTTGTTTTGGCACTGTCTAGTGATGAATGTCTTGAGTAAGTGAGTTAAGCCTGAAGTGTCATAGTAGTGGATAGATAAGCATGCTTATAAAGGGTTAGAGGCGGCTGCTACAGTAGACCTTAGTTGTGTCTATTTGATGAATACCTAGTGTATTCAACGCTATTGAGTTAGTTCTCTAGAGCTTATACAGTATCCACAGTACCCGTATCCACTATTGAGAACTCAACCTATTGTATATTTTTGTAGTGAGCAAGAGATGAAGTAGAGCCTTGTATATGTATATGAACACAGTATGATATGTTATCGATATTCTTTGACATATTTGGGATTTTGGCACATGAATGGGGTGAAGCAAGATGTTATTTTGCTTACAAGATTGTGTATATGATTATTTCTATATGACATGCCTATCGACATGCCTTTGATATATCTGTGACTTCGTTCGAAGTCTATTATTTCTGTTTATCCCCACTAATCGTTATCGCTTAGCACGGGTGTTTTTCCCGTGTAGGTTTACAGGATGGAATTAGAGAGTTTGCATCTGCAGGTCATGGCCACTAGGAGCTTGAGTGAAGAACTTTTGTTAAAAGATAGAGTTTCTTATGTTTTGAGTAACATCATTATGTATATAGGAAAGTATAGTATCAAAATGTAAATGTTAACTGTTTTGTACATGTGCCGAAGATGATTATGTATTAAGTACAGAACTTTTGTAAAATATATAGTTTATATATGTTATAAGAATATTTGGTTTTGGCCCTAGTTATTCTAATTATTTATTGTTACTGCTTCCGTTTTCGAGTTGATTATGTATGTATGCGTAGGTGTACATTTGTTAGCATGTGGCGCCCCGATATTCCTTCCCGAGGGTATTGGGGAGTTACATTAAGAGAGGCTAATGTGGCAAGAGACGTGAACCGCCACATAGATTGGTACATGCAATATAATGGGTTTTAATGGGAATTTCTATCCCATTTCTTGCATGTGGTCTGGTTTCTTCACTTCTCATCTTGCTATTGGTTGCCTTTGATCTTTCTTCTTTATTTATGGCTTTTGTTCTTCAATTGGTAGTTTAATTTTTGCAATTGGATGGGTTAAAATGATTTCTGTGTGAACTAAAGAACGTAAGTGCAATTTGGATTAGTGTGGTCTTCTTCTACTCCATTCTTCTTAGTAAGTGTTTTGAGTTGGTTGAGTTAATGGACTAAGAGTGTATGTGTGAATTTGGGTTTTACAAGAAGCATTGGACAAAAGGAAAGAGAAGGGCAAGGAGAAGGTGTGACCTTGAAGAGTAGAGTTTTTAGCTGCACTTTTGAGGTTGGGATCGTGTGCCTTTTTAATGAATTGCATGTGTTGAAATTGAGAAAGTTGTTATGTTAAGTAGTAGATGCATGTTAAGTTTAAGTACTTCTTGAGTAATGCATGTGTTGTTAGTTGAGATAATGTTATTTGAAGTTATGCTTTTAGATGTATGTTTGAATAAATGGTAAATTGGTGTGCTTGAATTAGTGCTATAGTTCACTTGAGGGTTGGAGTCAACTCTGCTGTTGTTGCATGTTGAGTATGTACAGATTTTGCATATAGAGTACTTGTTATGATTATTATGTTTAATGGTCATTTGATTGTGTTTATTGTTAAAATAGAGTTTAGTAATGTATAAGGCATGATTTTGAAGGTTATGCATGTGAATTTGGAGTTGGTATATGAAGGTTGTGCATGAGTGGGCTGTGTAGCTTGGAGTTGAACATTTAGTTTGGTTCTGTCGCGAGCGCGACAGAATGCTCATTGGGCGCGGTTTGCATTGCTGAGCTTCCTCGCATGGGCGAGTTCGGTAGTTGGTTTGCTCTGCCGAGTTCAGTCGCAGGCACGACAGAAGCTACTTTAGCATTCTGTCATAAGTGTGATCTAGCCCGCGTGCACGACATCTGCATGTGTTAGGTTCTGTTGCGAACGCGACAAGGGTCGCGAGTTTGACACTATGCAGTGTTGGAAATGTAAGTCTTTTGTCCTCATTTGTGTGTGGTATTGTATTGGAATGTGTTTGATCATGCATAATAAAGATTATATGTATTACATATATGAATCATATGCTTGATGGAATGATTAGTTTGTACATGAATTGAATTGATATGTAATCATTGTTGGATACATGAGTGAATGTAAAGTATATGATATAGTGACTAGAGTTGTATGTTAAGCCTGAAGGGTCATGGTAATGGATAGATAAGTATGCTTATAAAGGGCTAGTGTTTTACAGCTGCTAGTGATTGGCCCGCAAGAGTCTAGTGTTTGTTACCTTCGGATAACTAGTGATTTGAGACTTCGGTCTCTAAATGTTTGATACTGCTAGTCAGTATCTAGTGCACCCGTATCCACCATTAATGAGAATTCAGGCTATGGCTTTAGCTATTGTATGATTGTGTTTGAGCAAGTAAAGTTGGGGTCTATCATATGTATATGAATGTGCATGTTTATGCATTTATGTATGTTGTGATAAGTTATCACTTACTGTGTAAGCTATATGTAAAAGTTAGAGGATATGTATATGTTTTAGTGAATATATATAACAAAGGCATGTGTTATGTATTGTGAAAATGTACATGATAATTGTGAACATGAAGGGTACAGGTAAATGATATACATGTGCAATTGTTATTTATGTTCATGCTGATATATATGTCCCTACTTATTGATTTATGTTGCTAGTGTGTATGCTTGGATATGCATATATGTATTGCTGTGACTTCATGAGAAGTCTTTTCATCTGTATATCCCTACTAAGCGTTATCTCTTAGCACGAGTGTTTTCCCATGTAGGTATTCAGGTTCGGTTCAGTTATAAGAGTCGTCCATCTGCTGGCTACTAGGAGTTGAAGTGGAGTTTTTGCTTTTATTTATGATTCTTTTTGTAATGATCATACTGTGTATATGATAAGAGAATATTTTTGGATAGTGTAAATGTTATTAGGCTTTGATCTTGTAATGTAAGAATGATAATATATTTGTATTGTAAATATTTTAAGAATTTATTAATACAAGTATGTTTTGTTTATATGTTACTTCCGCTGTGGTATATGCATGAGTGTTTATTTATGTATGCATATGTGAGTGCGTAGCGACCCGATATTCCTTTCGAGGGGTATTGGGGTGTTACAGGTATTTTTATAGAAGTCTGGGTTAATATTATTATTGACCTTAGGGGTTTAGCTGCATGTTTAATAAAGTTTAGAGGGTTATACGTTTGATAAGTTTAATTGTGTGGTTTGAGAAGAAGAAAAGGACTAGAAGAGAGAATTGCCAAATCCACCATAAGAAAGTGACAAGTGGATGGTGAGATGAGGAGAGAGAAAGAAGGAGATAAGAATGGCTTTAAAAGCCAAGAGAGAGAAATGTGAGAGAGAGCAGAATTCTGCCCTCCTCTCTCCTGTTCTCACGTTCTTCTTGTTCTTCTTCTTCTCCTTCCTTGCCCTAAATCATCCCTTATAGTTGCTATAATTTTGGTGGGTTTTTGGCAATTCATGAGTTATTCAAGCAAGTGTATAGTTCTCTTCTTCTTCTTCTCCCTGTTTTCTTTGGTGGCTGTTTGGCTTTTTTTGTGAATGGTGTGGTTTGGTTTGGTTTGACTAGAAATTCCAGCTAGAGAGGCAAAAGGGAAAGAGACAATGGGTGGAAGTGCTGTTAACTGAGCTTTGAGGAGCTTAAGAGCAAATGTTTGGGATTTATGTGATTTTGTATGATTTTTGCTTTTGAATTATTGTTATAATTTTTAAAAAATTGAGTTTTAAAGTGTGTTTATATGTATCTTTGGATTTTGTTTTGGTGATTTGAAATAGAAATTGGAATTAGAAGTAGAGTATAGAATTTAGGCATGCCTATAGGGTTCTGTTTGCTGCAGCTTAGGCATTTTTTTTGGACCCTGATTAGGTCCCTATGCATTTGGATCCTTACGGATTCCCACGATTTGGATCTTGTGAGATCCCTATGCGTTATTGTTTGAACAGAGAATATTGTTTGTACCTACGGGTACCTATGCATTCACCCGATATCCACCTCTTTGAGTTTGCAGGCATAACTATGTGTATGAATGTTATATGGAATAATGCGAATTACTAAATGTTATATTTGAAATGTATGAAGTGATGCTATTGTTGATGAATGCAAATTATGGTTAAGCTTGTGAGGTTTGAGAAGAAGAAAAGGACTAGAAGAGAGAATTGCCAAATCCACCATAAGAAAGTGACAAGTGGATGGTGAGATGAGGAGATAGAAAGAAGGAGATAAGAATGGCTTTGAAAGCCAAGAGAGAGAAATGTGAGAGAGAGCAGAATTCTGCCCTCCTCTCTCCTGTTCTCACGTTCTTCTTGTTCTTCTTCTTCTCCTTCCTTGCCCTAAATCATCCCTTCTAGTTGCTATAATTTTGGTGGGTTTTTGGCAATTCATGAGTTATTCAAGCAAGTGTATAGTTCTCTTCTTCTTCTTCTTCTTCTCCCTGTTTTCTTTGGTGGCTGTTTGGCTTTTTTTGTGAATGGTGTGGTTTGGTTTGGTTTGACTAGAAATTCCAGCTAGAGAGGCAAAAGGGAAAGAGACAATGGGTGGAAGTGCTGCTAACTGAGCTTTGAGGAGCTTAGGAGCAAATGTTTGGGATTTATGTGATTTTGTATGATTTTGCTTTTGAATTATTGTTATAATTTTTAAAAAATTGAGTTTTAAAGTGTGTTTATATGTATCTTTGGATTTTGTTTTGGTGATTTGAAATAGAAATTGGAATTAGAAGTAGAGTATAGAATTTAGGCATGCCTATAGGGTTCTGTTTGCTGCAGCTTATGCATTTTTTTTGGACCCTGATTAGGTCCTTATGCATTTGGATCCTTACGGATTCCTACGATTTGGATCTTGTGAGATCCCTATGTGTTATTGTTTGAACAGAGAATATTGTTTGTACCTACGGGTACCTATGCGTTCACCCGATATCCACCTCTTTGAGTTTGCAGGCATAACTATGTGCATGAATGTTATATGGAATAATGCGAATTACTAAATGTTATATTTGAAATGTATGAAGTGATGCTATTGTTGATGAATGCAAATTATGGTTAAGCTTGTGATGCTTAATTTATGTGTGTGCCATGTGAATGTGAATTGCATTAGCATCCACTGTGAGTGGTCATCCATCTCTTGTTTTCCGCACTAAGCCATTGCGCTTAGCACGGGTGTTTCATCCGTGTAGGTGTGGAAGCAGTAGGAGATTTTGGGAAGACTTATCCGCAGCAGCCAAGGCCAACATAATAAGATGGGCTTTTGTTAGATGTTTAAGATTTTGTAATTATATAAAGATTTTGTAATGTATCCAATTATGTATTTTGTAAGACTTGAATTTGTATTTATGTAAGGATAGTTTTGTAATACAACTTATCAATGTAATATTTTTGTATATGAATGAATGAGATTTGACAATTTTAGTTTGGTATTCTTCCGAATGAGATGTATGCGAAAAAAATTTTTGTTAACCCAATTCTGTAGGTGTGTATGAATGTATGTATGGTTATTCAAGTGTCATATTGATTGTTTTCTGCATGCGTTAGTTTTATGCGTGGCAACCCTTGCTTATCGAGGCACTCACTTCCCTATGTACGGTAAGCTTCCTTACGTATAGGTAGGGGGTGTTATAAAACAGTTGAAAATGACAACTGTCTACTAAAAAATTTTTATTCAGCAAATTAGATCTGTGGACCATTAGAAGTATAGTGGTAAAATTTGGCGCAAAAATGAGGTCAAATAGGTCCCCAAAAGTCAATTCGAAATTGGGCCCCTAGTTCGGTTAAAATAGCAATTGGATTTGACTAAACTTTGACTTAACTTTCAAAATGCTAAATAGAGTCAAAATGATATTTTGAAAGTATAGAATGACTTAAGATGATATTTAAATATGTTAGAGAGTGAAGAATTTATTTTTACGATAGCATAGAAAAAGTGTCTAATCGGACCGGACCACTAACGGATTTCGATTGAGCTGAAATTTTATGTGGAGGCTATATTCAATATTCTAAGAATGCTAGAACTGGTTTAGGGAGAAAGTAAATTAAGGAAATGATAAATTTCATTTTGGGCTAAAAAATGGGCTTAAAAACCAAATTTGGGCTTATATAGATTGGGTTACTTTGGTTGGACCAAACCCAACCCATTAAATCAACTATAAATAGCCTAAATATATGCCTTGTCAAGATAAGACCAAGAAAAAGCTGCAACCTTATCTTCCACTTCCTTGGCCGAATTGAACATTCTTTCATCCTCCTCTATCTTTCTTTAACTCTCACCTCAAATCGTAGCCTCCTAATTGTAGTTCGGCTCTTTTACAATATGGTAATGAAGATTGGAGTACATTTGCAGTGAACTAAGTGAGAAAAACCTATACTTGAAAGTTTTGGTGTAAGATTGAGGTAAGTGATTTATATGTTTTTAATTAGGTTTAAAGGTTCATATGGATACTATAAGATATGTAAGTTATGTTTATATAATTATCTTGCAAAAAGGAAGCAAGATTTTGTGTGAAAGATTGATGTGTGTATTCGGCCTCCATAGGTAATCAAGGAGAGGAAGGTCCCTCCAAGGGTAAAGGCAAGGAAAAGGAGAACTAAGTGGTGTAAAGCAAGGATTTAAGGTTAGTGATTGCAAAATCCATCTTTTTTCCATGACTTAAGATTGACTTTAGGTTATATTTAAGAACAAAGTATGTGAAATATGCATGTTTAATTGAATATAATCTTACAGGCATGCTCAGGAAGGTTAGAAATGATGATTTGATTGATTAAAATGAAAATATAAAAACTTGATGATGATGATGTTATGTTGGCCGAATGATATGCTTTGAAATTTCCATGATATACGTGATGTTTATGGTATATAAATGATGTACAAGTGATATGTGACATGAGATCTATCTAATTGATTAAATAAAGCAAAGAACAATAAAGATGCTGGATATTACATGTCATGGCCAATTAGTGAACATGATGAAAAACATGATTTTTATGTGTTATGATGGCATGTCATGGTATAGTTAGGTTAATTAGCATGCAATATAACTAAATAAATGATAAATGAAATAAAAATAATTTATAGTGAATGCATGCCATGTTGGCTGAATGGTGTGTCATGATGAAATAATGAGTTTCATTATATAATGATTGAATTAAAATGAAAAGAATGGAATGGCATGTTGAGATTCCATTAAATGTACATATGGTGACATAAAAATGCATAATTGGAATAATTAATGCCCTATGTAGTATTTTGTTAGTCAAATCTAGCTCAGGATATAGTGGCTAGCCATAAGTGTAATAACCCAAAAAGGGCATAGTCGGAATTCGCATGCTAAATCGGAAAATTAAGGGTATTTCAGTAATTTGTGCATGAAGAAATTCGGATAATAAGGACTTAAGTGTAAAATTAATTAAGTATTGTTAAGTGAAGCCATTATCTAGTGAATTGTGTGTATTGTACCAAGGATCTAAAGCATTTAGTAGAAGTTATCTTGTGTATGTGGTGTATGGTGCCTAGGGCATGAAAGTCTAAGTGGGAACTTTGGGTCCAATAGGCTTATGCCATGTGGTTTAGTTGGTGAAAACAATTAATGTGAAATGAGTGAAGGAGAGAGGAAAGCAAGGAAAGAGCAGAATTTCTCTTCTTGCTCATGTTTCTTCTTCTTCTCCTTCTCCTTCTTCATTTCTTTCTTGCTCTCTTTTGCTTGAACAACGTGAATCTTCAAGATTTGGGTTGGATTTTTTGTGGTTGAAGCTGGTTTGAGAGGTAAGTGCTTGGGTTTTTCCCTTCTTCTTCTTCCTGTTTTTCTGCTGGGTTGGTTGGATTTTCTGGTTTTTGATTCAAGTGGTTTATTTGTTTGCAAGTTCATAAGAGGTTGGACAAGGGGAAAGAAAAGGCTTGAGCTTGAAGGTGAAGAGTAGGTTTGAAGCTTCTTTTTGTTAGGTTTGGGAGCTCTGTCTTAAGTGTGTATTGTTTAGAAGTTGTTGTCTTGCCTTTCTCTTTGGATCATTTATATGTTGTTTAATTCTGGAAATTTGAGTGCTTGTATGTGTAAAAGTATGTGTCTAGTGGAGTAGTGATTATGAGTGAGATGCTAAATGTTATAATGATAATGGGTTTGAGTTATTGAAGTGAATAAGCATGGTTTATGCATGAATTTCTGATTTATGTTAAATTGTGTTAAATTCCAGGAATGTCTTGTTTAGCGTCCTATAATTTATGTAAATTTATGTCTATAAATGATTTTGAGCATGTTAGATTGAATGTGTTTAGCAATTTTGAATGTGTCTAGTGGAGTAGTGATTATGAGTGAGATGCTAAATGTTATAATGATAATGGGTTTGAGTTATTGAAGTGAATAAGCATGGTTTATGCATGAATTTCTGAGTTATGTTAAATTGTGTTAAATTCCAGGAATGTCTTGTTTAGCGTCCTATAATTTATGTAAATTTATGTCTATAAACGATTTTGAGCATGTTAGATTGAATGTGTTTAGCAATTTTGAAGAGTTTATGCATGATGGGTTAAAGTGGTTTTGAGTTGGGAGTTAAGTTTGAGTGTAACAAGTATATTTTTCTTCAATATCTGGGTTCTGGGCGGTTTACACGGCGGTAAGGGAGGGCATACCGCCGTGTAAACCTATTCTGTCTTGGTGTTTTTCCCATGTCGTCTTTTTACACGGCGGTAAGGGAGTTCCTTACCACCGTGTAACAGGTTACACGGCGGTAAGGAGAGTGCATACCGCCATGTAAACTGCCTCTGTTTCCCATATTTCTTGATCCTTCTACACGACGGTATATCTCGCTCCATACCTCTGTGTGGGGTATCTTACACGGCAGTAAGGTATCCCCATACCGCCATGTAACCCTCTCTTGTTTTGAAATTTAGTTCTTTAAATGGTATTTTGATTTTAGGGGAATTGCATACTACCCTAAAAGCCGTGATTTTCCTAAAATGCATCTTAAAAACCCTTTTGCATCCTGTCTCACTCTTGCATAGATCTTGTATGATTTATTTTTGGTTTTTACTTCAATCACTTGTGAATATGCATTTGTTTAATCTTTACATGCTTATACAAGTTATGTGCTGTGATATATGTAAGGTCTATGCATGATTTATATATTTAAGCAATGGTTTGATAATATGTATACCTGAGCTAGTGATTTTGCATAGTGTTATATTTTGAAAGTGTGGGTAGAGCCTGAAGTGTCAAGGTAATGGATAATTAAGCATGCTTAAGAAGGGTTAGTGAGTGCAGCTGTTGACCCCGCTATGGGTCAAGTGATTACGGTTGACCTCCGTTAAGGTCTTACTGAAAATGTTTTGAGACTTCGGTCTCCCGTGCTACCTTCGGGTATAAAAAGTATTTGAGACTTTGGTCTCTCATGTAGTGTTCTCGTATCCTCCACCAGTGAAATTCAGGCTATTATTTGAAGTGTTTGGTTTTGCGTAGTGAAGTCTTTTGAATATATGTATTTCCAGTTAGTGTAATGGTTTATTGCTTTCTGTTAATAAGTTCTGATTTTATATAGTGAATTGATTTGTGTATCCCTGTTTCCCTCTACTTAGTGAATTCAATGTGAGGCTTAATTTATGTGTTTTTGCATGATATTATTGTATAGTGTTCTGTTGTTTTTGTTCCTCCCCACTAAGCGTTATCGCTTAGCACGGGTTCTTTTCCCGTGTAGGTGGCAGGATTTTGGGTTTCACCTCGAGTCACGCATTTGCAGGTCGGCCACATAGGAGTAGAGTTATTTATTTTGTCTCATCCTGTAAATCTTTTTGTGTATGTATTATATTTTTGTATTATGGCTTATGTAATTTTTATTAAGGATACTTTGTAATTCTAAATGATATATATATATTTATGTATTGTTTATTTTGGTTTAGTGTTAAGATTTAAATGGTAAGATTATGAGTTTTGCTTTAATTGATATTGTTGTTGTACGCTTCTGCTGATATGTATGCGTGTCTTTAAGTGAGCGTGTGGCAGCGCACCGACGTCCTTCCAATGGGGGGTCGGGAGTGTTACAATAAGGACACCAAACCGCGGGAGTGAGCATGACGTCTCACTTATTGTAGGCCAATGACGGTCCTACTCATTTTATTGAATGTGAAGAATGCCAAATGAATGAAATGTAATGTGGAGGTGGTCCTTCGTGTCCCTCTAAAGTGTATTGAACCTATAGGGTGCATGTAACAACCCAAAGCAGGCTTGGTCGGAATTTGCATGCTAAGTCGGGAATTTAAGGGTATTTCAGTAATTTGTGCATGAGGAGGATTGGATAATAAGGACTTAATTGCAAAGTAATAATTAAATAAGTTTAGTGGAAGAATTTTATGGTGTGCTTGTAGTGTATGGAAGTAGGATATAAGTGAGTTAAGAGGTTTTATAGTGTGGGTTTGTGGATATGGTGCCTTGGAGATATTATTATAAGAGTTGTTTGGGTGTGTTTTGTGTATGGTATCTAGAGCAAATAAGTCAAAATGGGTTTTATTGGTCCAATAGGATGGTGCCATGTGGCATGGGTAGGTGAGGGTAATTAAGGTGAAGTGAGGGAAGGAGAGAGGAAATAAAGAAATCAGATTTTTCCTTCTTTCTCTCACGTTTCCTCTTCTCCTCCTTCCTCTTTTTCACTTCTTCTTGCTCTCTCTTGCTTGTTACCAACATGGATCTTCAAGAGTTTAATTTGGATTTGCTGAGTTGAGTTGGATTTCTAGTGGTAAGTTCTTGAGTTTTAAGTGGGTGTTCTTCTTCATCTACTACTCTATTTTTCTGGGTTTTGGATGTGGTGTGTTTGTTGGATTAAGTGAGTTTTTGGCTGGGTTTTGTGCAAGATTTGGAGGAGAAAAGAAAGAGCAAAGGGAAAGAGAAGGTGGAGGTTTGAAAGAGAAGATTAAAGCTGCAAATTTCAGGTTTGGGAGCTATGTGGTTTGTGTTTTCAGTTTGGATGTTTTGTCTCTACCCTAATTCTTCTTGGATCATGAGTGTGTGTTTATGTTTGATTCCCAGTAAATTGGGTGTTTTGCTATGAGTCTTATGCATGTATTTGTTTGGTTAAATGTACTAGTAATGCATGATAAGGATTAAATTGAAGGTATGTGAGAATTGAAAGTGAAAATGCATGATTGGGTAAACTCTGTTAAGTTTTCATCTGACCTCTGCCCATTGGTTTTGTCATAAGTATAGTTGTAGATCTCTAAATTGTGTAATTCTTGAGCCATTAAAACCATGACTTCCATGTATTTAAAAGTATTATAAATGCCCTTGGGCTAATTCTTGCTCTAACACCCTGAAATTTGGATAAAACCGTAGTGTCTCTATTTGTGTCGGGTTATTTGAGCAGTATAGGTTGTTCAGGTCATATCTAGAGTTCTAGATGTTCTTTTTATCTGAAATTTGTTGTATTGGAACTTTAACATCCTAGGGAACATTTGTTAAGAAGGAAGTTTTGGCTAAAAATGAGGTTTAGAGGTTGGTTTAGGCAACACAAGTAAGGGGCATAAAGTAGTCTTTTAAGGTGTCTGAGGTGAGCCTCTGTCGCGAGCACGACAGGGTCGCGACCTCGCGATAGAAAAACTTGTTTAAGCCTTTTCTTGTTTATTTTTGAGCCCATGGTTGACCCAGATCAATCCCCTACCCTTCCCTTCAGCTTATTATGCACGTTTAGGGTAATTAAATGATTATATAAGTAGTTGTTTTTGGGAAAACTTATGAGTATGATTAAGATTGGTGATCTAACTAGTAAATAATAATAGATATAACTCTGTGAAGGATGGCATATGGATGAGTATTAATATGTGTTGATCTCATGAGTAACCTAAGCATGATGTACCATATGTATGAATGCATATTAACATGGGTGCGATTGAGATGAATGACAAATAGTGCTGATATTATAGATTGTGTAAATGGATATTGTTAGTGGCATGATTTATTTGGAATTCTTGGTATGGATGTTGTGTTTTATGTTGTCAATGATGTGTGGCTTGCTGGAGATGAGGTAAGTGGATGTTTTGATGTTTGGTTTGAGATTTGGGTATCGTGAAGTGGAGTTTTGCTGCAGATTCTAGTGTAAGGGTTGGAATTCACGACTTTGTTGCGAGCGCGACATTGTCGCGAGGTCGCGACAGAGCCCGGTGAAAGCAGCCCTCGCACGCATCCGAGCTCGCTACCGAGCCGTACAGTAGAGCCTCTGTCGCGAGTGCGACATATGTCGCAAGTGCGACAGAGCGCTCGGCTGCCGATCTGAATTGGGCGATCCTCTGTCGCGAGTGCGTTCTCAAGCGCGAGCTCGATAGATTGGGCTAGCAGCTCACTGTCACAAGCGCGACGCCTATCGCGAGCACGACAGTGAGATGTGTATAGTTCCCTCACGAGATCGCGAAGGTTGCCGTGATAGCGACCTGGAGCAAGTCGCCTCTGTCACGAGCGCGACATCCGTCGCGACCGTGACACTCCCTAATTTCCAAATTGAGTTTTCTTTTGTGATTCCAATGTTTGAATTCTGAACTTGTGATGCCTTTAGGTTTATACTTGGAGTATTTTATGAAGTATATTAATATAATTGAATGTATTATGCATGGACAGTGTTATGAATTATATGAATGTAATATGTTAAGTTATGTGCCATGATGTGAGACATGATTTGTATTACGCATGACCTGCGAGAGTCAGTCTAGTGGATAGTTAGGCATGCTTAATAGAGTTTCTTTAGCTGCAGCACCTTTGGACGTTTGGACCCTGATCAGGTCCCTATTTGGTTCCTCGCGAACCCTTTTGTGTGAATGGATCTTGTTTAAGATCCCCTTTCGTTAAAATGTTTTCGAATGTGGAAAATGATGTTGTTTTTCGATTCGTACCCGTAAGGTACCCTTTGGCTGGTTGGTACCCGTAAAGTACTGTTCGTACACTCGTTATCCACTATTGTGAGTCAGCAGGTGCTTTATTGTTTTGTTTTGTTTTGCTTGAATAACTATAAGAATGTGATATCCGAATGAGCACAATAATGATTTGAGGAATCAGTTTATATGTATATGAACGTGATTATGGGCTTTGGAATATATGTCTGTATTATGTAAGCATGATTTTATATCTAACACGATTATCCGCATTTTTCATATGATGTGTTATGAGCTTCAGAATGTCATGAATATGATTCGAATATTATGTATATACGTATGTGACTCAAGCATGGTTTTATTATATATAAACATGTGAATCGGATCAATTGTGGCTGTAAGTATGTAAGATTTAACTGTACTTTCCGCATGGTGATGTTATGTGATTATGTCTTCGGTCTCTGCTATTGGAGTGTTTTTGGCATGATATTTTATGTATTAGAGTTGCACAGCGGAAGTGTGGTGCTTTGGATGTTGTCCCTTGGATTTTAGCTAGTGTGTGTGTGTGGCATGTCACAGCATGTTAGATAGCTAGTATTCTTAGCATGATAGTTGGGTACGTTATTTTATGGTAATTGTGTCGCATTTGAATGGGTTTTCAGTTAATGCATGGGTACTTGGATATGACAATTGCATGTGTAAATTTCATGTGACTTCGCACGGTAAGGTACTGATATTTGATACCTTGGTAGGTATATGCATGTGATATTGTATATAGTTCTGCATGATGATACTTGTATCGTGTATTGTATTATGTCTGTTTTGGCCTATTCTCAACGTAAGTATATGGTCATGGTTGTGAGTTTTTGAATTAATGCCTTTATTATGCAAGCCTGATTATATATGTTTTATGAATGTTCGCACTAGCCATTGTGAGTGTGTATGCCATGACGACCATTGTGAATGGTCGTCCATATTGCTTGTGTGTTCTCCCCACTAAGTGTTTATCACTTAGCACGGATTCCTTCCCGTGCAGGTGGCAGGTTTGGTTCTATTCGAGTCGCGCATCTGCAAGGTCGGCAATGTAGAAGTTAGAAGTTTTATTTTGTGATCAGCTTCTGTATTTTGGATTTTTGTTATCCCTGTAGTCTTATGTATTTGTAGGGTTTTGGATATTATTTTGGGTTATGTAAACGTTATTATATTTATATATTAAGTTATTCCTTCATTTTATCTTTCGCCTTATGCTTCCACTGAATGATTATATGTATGTAGGTGAGTTATTGTATGTTCAGCTATTGTTCCTTTAAAGTTTTAATTTCCTCTGTATTTCCGTATGCATGTCATGTATGAATGTATGCTTCCGCTTAGTGTATGTGTGTATGTGTGTGAGTGAGCGTCGGGTAGCGCGCCCGCCGGTGCCCTTCCAACAGGGGCGATGGTGGGGAGTGTCACAGTCAGGTGCATGTCTCATTTGTCCAGTTCAAAGATTTATACCAGTATTATGCAAGGGACAAAATGGTTAAAATGTGAAAAATATGCTTAAATTGATGTAAAAATGAAATCTAGGTCGAAAAAGGACCTAATTAAAAGAAATAAAAAGTTTAGGGGTAAAACGGTAATTTAGCCATAAATAGTGTAAATAGGGTTTATAAGGGTAAAAAAGGAATTAAGTGAGTAAATATGTAAGTTGGTGACTTTTTAGGGACTAAAATGTAATTTAGCGTGATTTGGTGAATTTAGGGACCAAATGGTAATTTGCATGTTGAATAATGGTTAAAAGTGTAAAGAAAATGAATTGATAGCATTTTTATAAATATGAAGAAGTTTAAGGATTGAAACGTAATTATGCCATATTTAAAGGATTAAAGTGTAAATGTGGATAATTTTTTGTATTAATTGCATATATGAAATAAAATGAAGGATTTAAAGGTAATTATGTACATTATAGCATGCATAGATATTTAATGAATAAAATATTAATTTAATTTAATATTTTATGTGTTACGAAAATATTATTTTATGAATGTGATTTTAGTTAATTGGAAAACCCTAGAATTGCAATCACCACTGAGCATATTTAATGCTCAGCACGTAATTTCATTTGACTGTGTGTAGGTACTCCTTAGGACGTGGAGCTTAAAGCATACATCAATATTTTGGGAGCTAAAACGAGGAAATATATTTAAAGGATATTAAGTATGTTAATTATTGGCATGTATATGAACTTAAATATTATAGTTTTGTGTACTGACATGTATAGAATGTTAATGGATGAATCATAATATAGTGTAATGCACAATAGTTTATTTTTAGACTGCCTGTGACCTTAATATATTATTATGAATATTAGCCTACGTATTGAAATGTGATTGAATGAATTGTAGTAAATGCATATTAATTATGCAGTCGATATGTTTCTAAAATTGACCAAATGAAGAGTAATTCAGACAATTATAGGTCAATTGGTAAATAATGGTGGATTGAATATATGTATATTAAGTTATAATATTATTGACTAATAGACTTAAGTGTTTATTGAATAATAAAATTGTTTAAAAAAAATAAAAAAAAGAATACCCGTCTTTATATTAATAGAATCCTTAATAGCTTTCCAAACAATTGTCGCAATTGGTTTAGAAAGCATAACGTAAGTGATTATCGAATGTACGTTATAAGGGTGTTACAATTTTTATTGGTTAGGCGATTCTAAGACCAAGTGGGTTATTGGGATTAGGTTAAGTACATATACACGCCAAATGATGATGGATGATATTGTGAAAAATTAATATATGTTTGCTCCTTTTGCTAGACTGTCACATCCCAAATATGTCCTAGTTGGAAATAGCAAGATTAATTGGACAATAAGGGTACTTTGGTAATTTATGCAAGAGAATTAAGGGCTTAATTGAAAAGTTAATTAAAGTTTTGAGAGAAGAATTTTTATTAGTGACCATTTGGTAATTTAGTGAGGACTTAAAGAGTTATGCAAGGAGCTGTTGGTAAAAGTGTAGCTAGTGGAATAAGGGGTCCAATGCATGTGTGCCATGTGGATAAGTGAGTGTGTGCATGTTGAGGATTTGAAAGGAAGAGAGAGGGAAGAGATAGAATTCTTCCTTTCTTGTCTGTCTCGTTTCTCCCTCTTACTTCTCTTCATTTCTTCAGCTGCTCTCTAGTTTTTGCTTGTATTGATTCCTCTAAGTTTGAGTTGTGTTTTAAGAGTTTAAGAGCTGAGTTTCCAAGGTAAGTTGTTGTATTTGGGGTTCTTCATCTTTATCTTCTTCTGGGTTTATATTTAGTTGTTCAGCAGTTTTGCATGGGTTGATATGGGTTTTATTTGGTTATTTTATAAAGAAGGACAAAGGGAAAGAAAAGATTGGATTTTGAAGTAGGAGGAGTTTTGGTTTGGAGTGTTTTGTCCATCTCATTTTGGATCCTGTTTTTGAGTTAAATGTTAATATTATTTGTGTATTTATGGTATATGAAAATGCATGAGTAAAATAGCTTTGTGTATATGAATATTGATAGATGATATAATTGAGATATTTAATTGACTTGTGTTGAAATTGCTGATTGAATGATTATTGAGCTTACAATTTGAGTATATACCCTAGTTTAGGGAGAATTCTGTTTATATCTTACCAAACCTCTGTGTATATTTTTGATCATAGCTAGAGTTTGAGAACTCCAATATGAGTGTTTGTTGCGCCATTTGAACCACGACTAATGTACCTTTAAAAGTCTAAGAGTGACCATAAATTAATTCTGTCATTAAGAGGCTTAAAAATGGCAAAAACCGGACGTGTCTCTACCCAAGTTGGCTCATTGGAATAGTCCGTAGTGTTTGATTCATATCTATTGATTTAGGAGTCCAAACGACCTGAAACTTATTCTATTGGAAACTTAACATCCTAGTGAACAATTGTTAAGAAGGATACTTTGTCTAAATATGAGGTCTAGAGGTCGGTTTAGGCAATACAAGTTTGGAGTGAATAGCAGTCTTGTAAGCTCCTGTGGGGAGCTACTATAGCAAACGCGACAGAGTCGCGACAGAACAACTCACATAAGGAGTTTTCTACTTCATTTTGAGCCAATGGTTGGTATGGATCAATTCCTTACCTTTCCCCTCAACATATTTGTATACTTTTATGTGTTTTCTTTCTAGAATTGACCTCGTAATATACCGGAGTGTCCCAAGGTCTATCCAATGCATGATGAATCATGTATACCAATGCGTATGTATATGTATGAGCTATGGGTAAATTAAGCATGATTAATTATGTATGCAAATGCGTATAAACATGTGTGTGCTAATAAGTAATAATATGTACGAGTTAGTATGCAATCATATATATATAAAGTGTTGTATGTGAATGAGTTTAGGATGGCATGTATGCATAAGTTATATGATTTTATTGGTAGTATACACTACTATATGGCAATGAGTTGTGTGTATATTGTTGTATTAAATTTTGAGCCTAATTAGTCATAGTTAGTGGATAAGATAAGCACTTATCTAGGGTTGAGTAATATGTGTGAGTGTAGCTACCAGGCCCCGTTTGGGTCTTGATTCGGCCCCGTTTGGGCCTTTGATTTGGCCCCATTTGGGTCACATAAGATGTTTGAGACCCATGTCTCCATATGCTTGGATACTGTGTCCTATCAGTATCAAATTCCCGTATCCACTAGTTAATGAATATCAGGCTTATATGTTAATATGTGTTGTATATGAATACGATGATCAATGATATGTTATATGATAAATGTGTATGAATTCATGGTTGGTATTGCAATACGTACTTTAGCCTATATGCTTGGGATGTGTAGTGTTTATATTAAACTATATGTAATAAAATGCTTATATCATGCTACTCCTTTACATTTATAGTAATGCGAATTGTACATTGCATGGCTATGTATATGAAATATGATTGGTTATGTTGCAATACTTGAAGTTAAATATTATTCGATTAATTACTTATTTTATTTTATAAGAATACATATGAGGTATGAGTGATGATATTATGCCATGTTTATCAATAGGATTGATGTTTCATATGATTATAAATGGAATATTGCTTACATGTTTTATTGCCATATGAGTCATGAGTTGTTATAGTAGTTGTTGTATATGCATGTTCTGTTTGTATTGCTTACATATTTTCATATGATTTGTTATCGCTTAGCACAAGCTTTTTTCCCGTGTAGGTGGCAGGTTCTTTTTGGAGTCAGACATCTGCAGCTCGACAACTACAAGTCTCTAGTTGGAGTTATTTTATCTTCCGCTGTATTTTTGTATATGGGAACTGATTTTGGAAAATGTAATTTTGTAAAGGATGATTTTGTATATGTATATGTTTAATGTTTACAAATCCCTTTTTGTAAAACTATATGAATATTTATATAAGGATTTGATATCTTTATAGTTATATGTAATTATTTCTAGCATGCTTGAGTATGTAAATGTATTTGTGCGCGTGGCGCTCCGGTATCCTTCCAACGGGGGTAACGGGGTGTTACATAGACAGTACAAATGGCTTCTGAAGAAGGACATCGTGAGGGTGATGTAGAAAGTGCAGCTTTAGTGGGTGCTGGACGAGATGAGACGCCGCAGCAACAGGCTACTCCACTAGTTGCACCTCCCCCTCTACCTCAGCCTGATTTTTTGAATATGATGGTTGACTATATTCAATAGAGATTGCAAGCACAGCAGCCACCTCAACCACAGGCTCCTGAACAACCTCTAGCTCCACCTAAAAGAAAGCCGATTTTAGAGCAAATTAGAAGATTTTTATAGATGGGACCCTTTGACTCCAGTCCAAGCTGAAGAATGGTTGTTTCAAGTGAAGAGAATATTTGAGACTACCTAGAGTCCACCTGAAGAGATGTTGCAGGGAGTATTGGCATTATTGTAAGGACCTGCATTTACATGGTGGAGTGCAGTACGTAAGTATACCTCAACTGATCAGATAACATGGGATTTCTTTTTGTCTCAATTTGAAAAGAAATATATTGGGATAGAATACAAAGCTTGGATGCAAGATGCCTTTTGGAGACTTAGGTAAGGTAACAAGATTGTAGCTGAGTATGAACGGGAGTTTGAGCGACTTAGTGCTTATTTAGATGAAAAACTCCATAATAGAGGAGAAATTGTGTTAAAGTCTTGAGAGAGGTCTCCACAACAATATCAGACAGATTGTGGGTGTTCAGAGGCATCTAGATATGAGATCTTTGATTGAAGCAACAATTAGAGTTGAGACCATACAGACAGATGAAGAACAGTCCCATTTTAGACAGTAGAGAAAGTCGGGTTAGTCTTCTGGAGCTCCTAGCCAGGGAAAGAAGTCTAGAAGGCCTCCTTAGTCACAAAGTCATGCATCTTCAGCACCTGCCCACACGCAGAAGAATCCAGCAGGTAACAGTGCACCGGCTACTTCTGTTGGTAGTACACCGAGAGGTAGAGGCCATGGCAACCTACCACAGTGTGATCATTGCAACAGATTCCATTTAGGTGAATGTAGATTCTTGACCAGAGCTTGATTTAAATGTGGTCCAAGGAACATCATATGAGAGATTGTCCAAAGGCACAACCTTTTACATCTGCTTCACCAGCCCCTAGAGTAGGATCTACTCCACACATAGGCTGAGGTAAAGGAGCAACCTCCCATCAAGCTGCTTCAAGCCCTTCAGTTTAGCCTCCTCGGGGACAAGGTTGTGCCACGGGATGCATGTATGCAATCAGAGGCCGAGATTAGGAGGATGCACCTGATGTAGTAGTTGGTAAATTCTCCTTATTCTCTCATTCAGTTTATGTATTGATTGATCCTGGTTCTACAGATTCCTATATTAGCACTGATATTGCTCAGGGTAAAGGGTTACATGATGCACAGTTAGACTAGGATATCTTAGTGAGTAATCCTTTGGGCCATAGTGTTGTGGTGAACAAAGTATATCGAGATTATCCCATTAGTGCCTAGAATTGTGTATTCTTAGCCAATCTGATAGAGCTTCCTTTCTAAGAATTTGATGTTATTCTGGTAATGGATTGGTTATCTACCCACCAGGCCATAGTTGATTGCAAAAAAAAGAGAACGACCCTTAAAACTCCAAACAGTAAGGAAATAATGATTGTTGGCGAAAGAACAAATTTTATTTCTGATGTGATTTCACCTATAGTTGCAAAAAGGCTTATAAGAAAGGGATGTGTTGTCTATTTGTGCTATGTGATGGAAGCCAAGAAGGAAGATCTTAAGGTGACAGATGTGCCCACTGTATGTGAGTTTCAAGATGTCATCCCTACAGAACTTCCAGGTTTGCCACCTGATAGGGAGATAGAGTTTATTGTTGATTTAATGCCTGGTACCGTGCCTATCTTTATTACTCCTTATAGAATAGCACCATCAGAAGTCAAGGAGTTGAAGGTTCAATTACAAGAATTGCTTGAGAAAGGCTTCATCAGACCAAGTGTTTCACCTTGGGGAGCACCAATCCTCTTTGTGAAAAAGAAAGATGGATCACTCCGATTGTGATTGACTACAGACAGTTGAATAAGCTGACCATTAAAAACAAGTATCCTCCTCCTTGGATTGATGATTTATTCGATCAATTGAAAGGTGCCTGTGTGTTTTCAAAGATTGATTTGAGATCCGGTTATCACCAGCTAAAGATTAAAGAAGCAAGTGTACCTAAGATGGCTTTTTGCACCAGGTATGGTCATAATAAATTCCTAGTCATGCCATTTGGATTTACAAATTCTCCAGCAGCTTTTATGAACATGATGAATAGAATCTTCCATCCTTATTTGGATCATTTTGTGGTGGTTTTCATTGATGACATTCTGGTGTATTCAAAGACTCCAGAAGAACATGATGAGCATTTGCAGATTGTCATACAGACTTTGAGAGAAAAGCAGCTTTATGCCAAATTCAATAAATGTGAATTTTGGCTAAATAAAGTATCATTTTAGGGACATGTTGTGTCATTAGAGGGTACTAAAGTGGACCCTAAAAAGGTTGAAGCAATTCTTAAATGGAGGACACCTAAAAGTGTTAGAGAAGTTAGAAGTTTCCTCAGTCTGGTAGGTTACTACAGAAGGTTTGTAAAAGGCTTCTCCACCATCGCCGCTCCATTGACTCGATTATTACAGAAGAATGTCAGGTTTGAATGGAATAAAAAATGTCAAGTGAGCTTTGACAAGCTTAAGAGTTTGTTGACTGAAGCTCCAGTCAGTACAAGAAAATTGAGTTTTAACGACCAAAATTTAGCGAATGGATAAAAATTCAATCGTAAAAAGATACAAATAACGAAGGGAAATTAATCCGGTCATTAAAACTCAAATTTTATTATTATTTAATAAAAGGGTTACATTTCGGTCGTTAAAAACCATAAAATCCGGTCGTTATTGGCTTAACACAAAATGGCGCCACTTAAACCATTTACCTCCAAAGATAACCTAAAATCACAAATTACATTTTCCCATCTGCTAATTTCTTCAGCTCTCCCTCGCGTCGCCCCCTCCATCGCACATCCCCCCCTCGCGAAGCACCATGCACAGATCCGGTGTTGCCCCCTACTCTCGTCGCTGGTCGCCCCTACCCTACCATCGGAGATTCGGTCTTGCCACTATCGTTACCTCACACGCTATCTCACTCGGTCGCTGTCAGTTTGCTGCCATCGCCTGTCACAGCTCGCCTCTCGCCGCCGTCGCCGATCACCCTTGTCTTTTGCTTGCCAGCGACTCCTCCCTCTCTCGCACTGGTCAGTGTTCTCCATCTTTCTATCTTAATGTTTGTCACGTAAAGTGGTAACGAAACCGTTGTTGTTGAGAAACAGAGCATCAAATTCTTGTGAAAATAACTGAGGAGGCACTAACTCAGTAAAAAAATCGAACCCAATGTCCAAGAATGTTAAGCTTTTCATTCCAAGAATAGATGTAGGAAAAGGACCAGAAAAAAGGTTGTCGCTTATGTTAAGCTCGTATAAATAAAGAAGGTGGTGATTTTAGGTGATAAAGAACCAGAAAAGAAGTTAGAATTTGCATGATAAAGTGCAATATCAGGGAGCTTACCGCAAGATTCATTTCTGCCTTGTTAGGGAGTTGGAGAAAAAATTCAGTGGAAAGGTAATTTTGATTTGACATAAAGATTCTTTATGGTAATAACCTACAAGGTTTTCAAGTATTGATCCTTTGTGCATTCCTTCATATGCTCCTTTTTCTTTCTATTTTTCTCCTTTTCCTCTTTCTATCAGTTCTAGACGCTACAGATTTATGGAAATTGTGAATATATATATATATATATATATATATATATATATATATATATATATATATATATATATATATACATATATATTGATTGTTCCATTTTGAAAGCAGGTTCTGTTGCAGGTAGATCTACATAGTTAATAAAGAGGGGCATAATGGCTAGGACTTGCTACTTTTAAGCAAAGAAATAGCTAATATTAATGCTAAAAGTCTTATACACGTGAATCATCTCCTTGACACGATCTATTTTGCTTTACCCTCTTTGAAACAGGTAAGAAGCACAAAGTTGTTGAATGATATTGGCTTTAAAACTAAAGTTACTCTTAATGATGCTCTGGAGATTTTAAGAGCATGGAAGGAATATGATAAACCTTTCAAAGCCAGGTATTATATTACTTTTGTTATTGGAGGTGCTTAGCTAATCATGTACCTTAGGAGTATTCTCAATATGTGTTTATAATCCTGTACGATCTTTTTCTTTTCTTTTTACTTGATTGGGATGCTCATATTTTAAGTAAAGATGCCTACATGAATTTTTGAACCATTCTGCTATATTCCAATGATGTCTGTAAGCACCGTGTCCTGGAGCGGTCCAGATCAGAGGTTACCCTATGATGAAATCAGTGTCCAAGCCTGTATGGTAGGTTGGATTTAGAGGTTTTAGCCCCGCATTCCGTGAGAAGTGAGGTTTCTTTATCGTTCCCGGGCAGAGAGGGGAAAACGGAGGGTTTTTCAAGTCAAAGGGCTTTTTCTCCTCCACAGACGGCCAGCCCGTCTGTCGAGCCTGCCCGTCGCTTCGAGTCACCGACGGCTCTGGGTATTTTCCGACGCCCGTCGAAAAATCACCGCCCCCTGTCAGATTGCCGCCTGGTTTCCCGGAGCACGCAACCCTTCCGAAGCCCGTCGGTGGATGTGGCAGGGCCGTCGGACTAATCCTTGTGTCAGAAGGATTCTTCCGACGCCCGCCTCTATACACCGACGCCCGTGGGTCGTGTCTGGCTATAAAAGCTCCGGATTTTCATTTGAAAAGGGTTGGAAAAATTTTCAGGAGAGGAAACTCTGCCCAATTTCAAGCACATTTTCTCTCTCTTCCAAAAACACTTTTCCCAAAAGAATTTCATTGAATCAAGGATCAAATCAATCAAAGGAACTAAAAGCTAATTAGTTTTCTTTAGATTTTGACTCCAAAATCGATTTTCTGAAGGATTGAAGGTGAAATATCTCATTTTCTCTCTTTAATCTTTCATCCTTGCTTCACGTGGAACGCGCGGGGCTCTAACCGACACCAAAATCTTACCCAAAGCGACTATCTGAGGGTAAATATTCCGGATTCTTTCTCCATTTTATCTTTACTTTTATTTCTCATTTTGCGAAATTAATAAATATCTGCCATTATCTTCTTTTATCTTGACTCTCTTATCTTTTTTTGGGATAAAACTCTTTTTGGCTTTGAAAAAGGTTTCTCTCTCTTTCTCCCTATTCTGTTTTTCGGAGACAGGGGTGATCGACGGGTCATCTTTATCACCGACGCCCGTCGGTCACCCACCTACAGACGCCCATTCCTGAGTGACAAACGGGCATATCGGATAACCGAACCGACGCCCGTCGGTCAATCAAGGAAGGCCGTCGGTGGGTTCTGTCTCCATCTTTTTAAATCATTTTCATTTCTACTCAGTCTCTTTGATTTCTTATATGTTAATTTTATGTTTATTGACATCTTTTAACTTTCCTATGAGTGTACATTGAATCTCTTGGATAATCCCGAGCTTGAGCGGCTGCCTACCATGAGTGGGGGATTCCGTCCGGTTTAGTTTTCTTAAACCTCTTGATTTATTTCTCTTGCCTATTCATTCATTAATTATTTTGTGCTTATGAATAAGCTCTTTTTTATCTCGTTGAATGTAAAGATAGATCAATGATTTGTACTCAAATACGAATGAGTTTTGTATAACATGCAAAAGGGTCCAATGCCCTGATTTTTATCCAATAAAGATCATCACAAATAAAATGTCCCATTTTTGATAATGACTCATGCGAGGACCAAAGTCCTCAAAATAAGCAATGCCCCGATTTATGTATGCCTCGCACATTTACAAAGGGAGTTGTATTCCGCTCCTTGTATTATTGTAATCTATTGCTTTATTATCTATTTGATCATTTATCGCTTTCAAGATGTGAATAAATGCGCCTTTTAATCAAACTGCATAGTGTGGAGAGAGAGCGAACTAATGACATTAAAATTTGATCATAAACTAATTGGGGTAGAAATAGATGAGAAATCCCGGACCCAGCTCTGGTCTTTGGGCTCGAGAGGTTAGAGGTTATCCTTCAAGATACTTCTTGAGTCACGAGGCTTTAACGCTAATCCTAGGCTCCTTAGGGTGAGAAGTTCACCTTCCATGATCCCTCTGGCTGGCCCCATATGGATACCAAGCGCAGTCTTAGGCTCTTCGAGGCGAGAGAAACTTTCCCAATGTTCTATTGGGTGGCGACTCCATGAAACCTCCGTGTTGCTCAACATAGACGCACTTGCGATTCATCGCAAGATGCCAACGGACCCGCAAATGCCCCGATCGCCCACGTGCGGGCGGTCGAACGGGCGGCGCTCGGGATCCGGCGGGCGTCACAATGTCCCTCTGCTTGAATTTCTTATACTCATGTTAAGTTCACATTATTTCTCATTGTTGAATCTAATATTTGTTAGTAATTTGCTTTATGTCCTTGAAATGACATTTCTTGAGCAGCATAGCATAAAACTCATTTATTTGGGATGAAATGGCTGCTTCAAGGTTTTGCAAATTTTTTTGAAGTGGACTGACGGACTAACATCGGGATTGCTGAGATCTAAAAAAATAATTGACATTAGAGATTGTCTTGTGAGAGTGGAATATGCAGTACTTCTCACTGTACTTGATAGGTGGGTTTCACTACACCTTTCATTTAGTCTAGTTTGCTGGTGTGATGATAAAAATTTGAAGAAGATTTTTAAAGATATGGACAATATTGTTTTTCTATACTTCAGGAATCATGTTATATTTGAATTCCCTGGGATCAAACTTTTGTGCCCAGATTCACTATCTCCCTATCTATTGCTTAATTTATGCAATACTGATTAGCAAGCTTTTCACATGCAGAACATAGTTTTCTGTGCCTGGTTGTGATGATGTGTGTTTCATATGATCTATGTTCAATCTTCACTTCCTCTTAACATAAGCATAAGAAGAGCATATGTGTGTGTATATATGTATACATATATATATTTGCATTCTTCAAGCATAAGGCCATCCTTTGTTAAAATGGAGCTGCTGTGTTAAATCAGCCCTGAGTTTTAAGCCTCATGATTTTCTTTCAGGCAGTGGCAAATTCAACATCAGCAACTTTCTTATGTGTTGTTGGTAGTGAATTAATTCAAAAGTACTTGGGAGATGGCCCTAAATTAGTGAGAGAGCTTTTTAGAGTTGCTGATGATCTCTCACCATTAATTATTTTCATTGATGAAATTGATGCAGTTAGTACAAAGAGGTGAGTGATTCAACAATAACGGCTTGTAAAATTCTACTAAATGAAAACCAAAATAAAATAAAGGGGAAGAAAAGAAACATTTATGGTTTGGCAGATATAATCTTATCACATCTCTAAAATGGAATGCTGTATAGGTATGATGCCCACTCAGGCGGTGAACGTGAAATTCAAAGAACCATGTTAGAATTACTGAACCAATTGGATGGTTTTGATTCAAGAGGAGATGTCAAAGTGATTCTTACAACCAACAGAATTGAAAGTCTTGATCCTGCTTTACTTCGGCCTGGCCGAATAGATAGGAAGATAGAATTTCCACTTTCGGATATTAAAATAAGGCGGTGTATTTTCCAGGTATATGTGACTGGTCAATATGAAGATGCATTGAAAATCTCTGCAACTATCTGCAGTATTATATCTTGTCCCCATCTTTTTGTGATTATTGATCACCGATGTTTGACATTGTAGATCCACACATCAAGGATGATATTGGCCTATGACGTGAACTTAGAAGAATTTATTATGACTAAAGATGAGTTTTCTGGAGCTGATATAAAAGCAATATGCACTGAATCAGGTCTGCTTGCTTTAAGGGAGCGACATATGAAGGTGAGCCTAACTCTATAATGATAAATTTATAGTCAAATGTTTCTTCTAATGTCTTGGTAGAGCCTAGCAATATATTGTTTTCATTAATCACTTGGAAATGGATTGCCATATTGTTTGTTGAATAGAAGTTTAATTAGATTTAAGTCCGTGGCTTTGAAAAAGAAGTGCTTTTACATGGCAAAGACTTGTTGATACCTACTGTGAAAACTTCTTCACTGTAAATTGTAATTGTTAAAAAAAACATTGTCTGTTATTAGCTCAAAACACTGTTCCACTAGTTTGTATTTAGACGTAACTTTCAAGTCTGCTGGACTGTAAAATTGATCATATCCTCATAAATATTGCTCATCCAGATCCTCATATATTTTTTCCAAAATTTGTATATCAGGTTACACATGCCGACTTCAAGAAGGCAAAAGAAAAGGTGATGTTCAAGAAGAAAGAAGGTGTACCAGAAGGACTATATATGTAAAACAGGTTGATTTTTGTGATACTCAGGGGATCATTTACTATTTGCTTTGTCTGTCTTTCTATTAATTTGTTGTATCCTAAATTGTGACTCTATTATTATGTAATATTAAAATCCACTTTTTCAATTTAGTTGAAAAATTAGATGTGTTTCATAGTTTTTTTTCCCTCATTGGTTTTTGAGAATTGCATTTTCTCTGCAAGTTTTCCACTCCCCTTAAGAATTGTAGCTCAAGCTAGTGCTATCAAATTATCACTTTGTTACATTTTGTATTATCCTTGTAGTTTGAAAAATGATTTTCTTGTTTTCGTGATTTCTAAATTCGTTGCATCAAAATAAAATCATGATATGTCAAAACCAAGATAATTATCATTCTCATTTCAGTTTGAGCACAACTATTAATCCTTTTGTTACAAATGATTTAAGTATTGGTGGATGGGGTTGGCAGTGATAGGAAGAAGAGGGAGCAGCAGGGTGACGTGCAGCATAGAGAAGAAGGCAGAAGCAAAAAGCGAAGAGAAGAGAGCAGCATGGTGGCATCAATGCTGACAGTAGCCTCAGCAATGGGAACAGCAACAGGGCCAGCCATGGCATTGATTATGCATTCTTATAAAGATTTTAGGTGAATAAAAAAGTGTATAGATAGGTTTTGTTTTTCTAAACAAACTTGTATAAGACAAATAGAATGTCAAACAATTCCGAAATATTGATATATTTTGTAATTGGTATTTTGCAATATATAAACATACTATTTATTATAATTTTGGATATATATGTGTGTGTGAATGATGTGTACAGTTAATATGTGACGCCTCTTGAAATGGATTAGGCTGTGTATTGATGTAGGAAGGCAAGGTGATTGCTTATGCCTCCCGACAGCTTAAAACTCATGAGAAAAATTATCCTACTCACGATCTTGAACTGGCGCCATTGTTTTTGCTTTGAAAATCTGGAGAAATTATCTGTATGGTGAGAAGTGCTACATCTACACAGATCATAAAAGCTTAAAATACTTTCCTACTCAAAGAGAGCTTAATTTGAGACAAATGAGATGGCTTGAATTAATTAAAGACTATGACTGCTTCATTGATTATCATTCTGGAAAGGCTAATGTAGTGTCTAATGCTCTTAGTAGAAAGTATATGGCACCTCTGCGAGCTATGAATGTCAGGTTATATGTGGTAAACAGCAAGTGAAAAATGCCCAAAGATAGGATGATCGATTGTCTTTCGTTATGAACCGGGTAAAGGATGGCAATGATAGTGACTACCCTTTGGGCGGAGATGGCAGTCTTTATTATAAGCAAAGATTATGTGTTCCCGATTAAGCAAATTTGAGGGAAAATATCTTAACAGAAACCCATCATAGTAGCTATGCAATACATCCTAGTGGCTATAAGATGTTTCAAGACTTAAAGATACACTATTGGTGGCCAATATGAAACGTGATGTAACTGAATTTTTGGGAAAATGTTTGATATGTCAACAGGTGAAATCAAAACATCAAGTTCCTTCGGGGTTTGCTTCAACAAATTACAATACCCGAATGGAAATGGGATAGGATAACCATGGATTTTGTGACAGGACTTTCACTTAATAGAAAGAAGCATGATGCTATTTGGGTGATCATTGATAGACTCACTAAATCAGCTCACTTCTTACCTGTCAGAATGGATTATCCACTTGCCAAGCTAGCTGAATTATATATCAGCGAGATTGTGAGATGGCACTCTATGCCATCTTCCGTCATTTCAGATAGGGATCCGAGTTTCACATCCTAGTTTTGGAAGAGATTGTAGGAAGCATTAGGGACAAAGCTCCACTTTTGCATAGCTTTCCATCCCTATACTGATGGATAATCTGAGCGTGTAATCTAGATATTGGATGATATTTTGAGATGCTGTGTAACACCCCCTACGTCCCCGTTGGAAGGATGCGGGTGTGCTATCGACGCTCATTCACACACATGCACACATACGCTAAGCGAAAGCATACGTTCATGCAAAAACACGGGAAATTATAAACTTATCTTGAGAAGCAAAACTGGACATACATTAACTCACACACACGCAGGCACTAAGCCGAAACATATACACATGCATACATATGATCATTCAGTGGAAGCATAAAGCGGAGAAATAACTGAAACTTAATTACAATAAGATCCTTACATAATCAAAGGCTACAAATTACAGAAATCAAAATACAGAAGCTGAACAGGATAACATAACACTTCTAACTCCTATGTGGCTGACCCTGCAGACGCGCGACTCGAACCGAACCAAACCTGCCACCTGCACGGGAAAAGAGCCCGTGCTAAGCGATAAACACTTAGTGGGGAGAACACACAAGCAAGATGGACGGCCATTCACAATGGTCGCCAGAACAAGTTACATACACAAATGGCATATGCAAATAATCACAACAGATGGATAAACAAGCCTGCATAGGAAAGCCCTGCATTCAGAAGTTCATATACACATACTTGTACATATTACCTGAGTGCTCGTCTTAATATCATATTCGTCCGAATACTACACTCTTATATCATATTAAGCAAAGCCCCTAGCAGACAAGGGATCACAGTAGATACAAATATTCATGTAAAACTACATACAAACTCTCATGCATATAGTTACCGGGGCATCAAGTGTCAGTACCCTACCGTGCACAGTCACGAGAGATAATACACATAATACTATCATGCCAAGTACTCATGCATTTAACGGAAAACCCATTCACATGCAATATAATTATCAGGCAATACGCACCCAACTATCATGCCGAGAACGCTAGTTGACTAAACATACTTTTATCATGCCTTGAAATGTAAATACATGACCACACGCTGAAATCACTACAATAGGAAAACTAGAGAGAGGAGGCACGTAACATAACACAATATATATAACATTCCAAGGTCAAGAGCACATTCATTACGTATCTTGATTCACATAATTCACTATAACCGTCAAAAGTACAAAATCACGTTTGTGCACATGCTTACTAATCATAGCATTCAAAACCTATTAATTCATATTCTTATAGACATAACTAATCGAATTCATGGTATTCAAAAGATCATGGTCACAGTCACTCACATCTTAATTCCCGTACCTATATTCACAATCGTTGGCATACCATACATTCACAATATGTTATACATATAGCCATATATGCAGATAAATATGTCCAATTCACATGTTTAGGTCGCACTTAACCCATTCAGAGATTCATAATCACATTCGGATACATAACCGATTCACATGTCCCGAATCATGCTTAATCGAATATCACATTCTCTTGTTCATATTAGGCAAAAAAGACAGAATACCTGCTGACTCAAAATAGTGGATAACGAGTATACGGACAGTACTTTACGGGTACGAGCCGATACAGACAGTACTTTACGGGTACGAGCCAATAAATCAGATACTTTTAACTTTTACAAAACATTTCCAAAGGGGACCTTAAACAAGATTCTTTCAGATAAAGGGTTCGCGAGGAACCAAACGGGGACCTGATCGGGGTCCAAACAGAACTGAGGGCTGCAGCTATAAGACTCTATTAGGCATGCCTAACTATCCACTAGACTGACTCTTGCAGGTCATGCGTAAAAGAATTCACGTTTCGAGTCGCATAATGCATAAATAGATATAGATATATTATCATGCATAAACCAGAGTACAATAGACATATAAATATGTTCATAAAATCAGTCATGCATCACACAATTCATATTGCAAAGCGTATACTATAATTCATGCTAACACTTAACAATGCAAAGTCTTAATCATGCAATGGTACAATTTACACTTAAGCATAGCATAATATTCTTAGAGAAGGATCATAAATACAGATATGCATAATACATTTCACATTCAATATCACATGCTCATGATGAACAACCATAAGATTGGCATTCATAACTCACTCAATTTCAGATGGCAATATACGATACCACCCACAACAACCATCATCAATAAATTACATCAAGCAACCCCCACTTCATTCGATATCCTTTAAATGTGTTTAACTTGTTCTCAACTCATAATTATGCTTACTTAATCATGTTACACATGCTCATACAGATTAAGGTATTATAACCCTTAAATGTCATTTAACTTGACTAGATTCTAATCATACAATTACACCTAATTATTTTATTAGTTTGTATTAATCTTAATCCTATTCACATTTATTTTTCCAAGTGATCACTATTATTGTACTTATTTAATAGTCCTAAACATGCATCGGATGGATCCTAGGAAGTTTCGATGGAAAGCGGGTTCAATTCGGGAAGAAAAACACATAAAATGGTCAAGACAGAAGGGGTCACGGTGGCAATGAATTTGGTTACCACCGTGAGGTCCAAACTAAACATTCTGCCCAGAATTTTCATATGTCACGGTGGTAATGAATTTGGTTACCACCGTGAACTACCAAAATTTTGCAAAACAGAAGCTAGAAATCAGGACTGCTGCACTACACATTTTTGTTCAACCTAAACCGACTTCTAAACGACATTTTTAGGAATAACTTCCTTCTTAACAAATCTTTTCTAGGACGTTAACGTTCAAAAGCAACAAATTTCAGATCAAAAAGACATTTTTAGCTCAAGATATGAGCTAAAACATAACCACTGTTCTAGTAACCCGACCCAACCAGAGACACTTCAGATTTTAACTTATTCAAGGGTATTAGAGCCAGAATTGACTTCCGGACCTTCAGAGACAATTTTATATCTATGTCTTAGCTTTCAAATGACACTGGAATTACTCAATTTGGAGGTCTTTAACTCTACTTATGACAAAAACAATACACAAAGGTCTGGCAAAAACTATACAGAATTTCCCCAAAATCATACTTTACACACCAAAAGTTATATGAACAGTCTAACACATCCAAAAATGATGCAAAATTATCCAATACCTAATCATGCATCATTTATACATCAAGATAATATCACACATAGGTCCCAAACTTGATTTCTTTGAAGCTTCAAAACCCCATCTTCACCTTCTCTTTGCCCTTCTCTCTTTCTTCCTTCCTCCAATTCTCTTGAACTCAGCTCACAACTTAGAAATCCAACTCCAATCTTGAAAACCCACGTTGAGCACACACAAGAGAGTAACTAGAGCAGAAAAATGAAAGAAAAGGAAAAGAGAGAAGAGAGAGACGTGAGGAAAGAGTAGAAAATCTGCCCTTTTCTTTCCTCTCTCCTTTCCTCACTCTTCATTCAATGCTCCTACCTACCCCTTCCATGTGTCAAGTCACTATAGGACCCAACAATCCACTTAAGACTTAATCACTCCTTGCACCATACACCATCCACATATTATCATTTCTTATAACACACTTACATCCTTGTTACCATGCATCCACCTCACTAGATAAACCTTTATCAAAATATCTTACATCCATAGTACCAAACACACAAACCACTAGATCAAACCACAATAAACACCCTACATCCATACACACATGCACACCTTATAATTTTCCCCTCTTAACATAATTAATTATTTACTTTGCAATTAAATCCTAATTATCCAAAATCTTCATACACAAATTACCGAAATACCCTTCACTTATTCGACTTAGCTTGCAAAATCCAACTAGGCCCGATTTGGGGTGTGACATGCTGTGTTCTTGAATTTGGTTCCAGTTGGGAGAAGTATTTGTCTTTGGCAGAGTTTGCTTATAACAACAGATACCAGTCTAGCATCAGAATGGCTCCCTATGAAGCTCTGTATGATAGAAAGTGCAGGACTCCTCTTTGTTGGAGCAAGTTAAGAGAAAAGAAGATTATGAGATCAGATTTAGTTCGGGAAAGTGAAGAAAAGGTACGGGTAATCAAAGACAGATTAAAAGAGGCTATGGTTCGACAAAAATCTTATGCATATTTGAAGAAAAAAGATATTGAGTTCCAGGTTGGAGACAAAGTATTTTTGAGAGTTTCTCCATGGATGAAAATTTTGAGGTTTGGAAAGAAAGGCAAATTGAGTCTAAAATTCATTGGTCCTTATGAGATCATTTAGTGAGTGGGACCAGTGGCTTATAGATTGAAATTGCCTCGGGAACTGGAAAAGATTCACGATGTCTTCCATGTATCGATGCTGCGGAGATATCGATCCAATCCAAGCCATGCCATTAAACCTGAAGAAATCCTTCTACAGCTCGATTTGACTTATGTGGAATACCCAGTGAAAATTTTAGCCAAAGAAGTTAAGCAGCTCAGAAATAAACAAATCTCATTGGTAAAGGTAGTCTGGCACCACCACAATATTGAAGAAGCGAAGTGGGAACCAAAAGAGTCAATGCGATAGCAGTTTCCACAACTCTTCAATACAGGTAAAATTTTGAGTTCGAAATTTTAATTAGTGGGGGAGAATTGTAATGGCCCAGATTTTAGCGTAGTTATGATCAGTGAAATTTATAGAGTCTCTATTGTGGTTTGGATATGAAAATGACAGCTTTAGTACCTTTAATTATAGTAAAATTAAAAAGTTAAGTGTGCCAGATGCAAAGCAATCCTAGGATGGATGACCCACTGGGAAGCAAAACAGTTGAAAATGGCAGCTGTCTTCTAAAAAAATTTTATTTAGCAAATTTGATTTGTGGACCATTAGAAGTTTAGTGGTAAAATCTGGAGCAAAAATGAGGTCAAATAAGTCCTCAAAAGTCAAACTGAAGTTGGTCCCTAATTCGGTTCAAATAGTAACTGGATTTGACGAAGCTTTGACTTAACTTTCAAAATGGTAAATGGATCAAAATGATATTTTGAAAGTATAAAATGACTTATATATGATATTTGAAGATGTTAGAGAGTGAAAAATTTATTTTTACGGTACCGCAGAAAAAGTGTTTAATCGAACTAGTTTAATCGAACCGGACCTCTAACGGACTTTGATTGAGCTGAAATTTTGTGTAAAAGCTATATTCTATATTCTAAGAATTATGGAATTAGTTTGGAGAGAAAATAAATTAAGGAAATGATAAATTTCATTTAGGCCTCAAAACCAAATTTGGGCTTATATGGATTGGGTTACTTTGGTTGGACCAATCCCAACCCATTAAATCACCTATAAATAGCATAAATATTAGCCTTGTTAAGATAATACTAAGAAAAAGCTGCAGCCTTATCTCTCGATTCCTTGGCCGAATTGAACACTCCTTTCTCCTCCTCCATTTTTCTTCAACTCTCATCTCATATCACCTCAAATCCTAGCCTCCTATGTGTAGTTCAGACAATATGGTAATGAAGATTGGAGTCCATTTGAAGTGAACTAAGTGAGAAAAACCTATACTTGGAAGTTTTGGTGTAAGATTGAGGTAAGTGTTTTAGATGTTTTTAATTAGGTTTAAAGGTTCCTATGGATACTTTAAGATATGTAAGTTATATTTATGTAATTATCTTGTAAAAAGGAAGCAAGATTTTGAGTAAAAGATTGATGTGTGTATTCGCCCTCCATAGGTAATCAAGGAGAGGAAGGTCCCTGTAGACACCGGGTCCTGAGGTAGTCCAGATTAGAGTTAGCCGATAAAGATATCAATGCCTATTTCTAGGCAAATGGATAAAAGTTGTGAGCTTTTGCTCTTCGGATTTACAAGGATTGAGCATTTTTTTTGATGATAGGAGATTTCCGGGCATCAGGATGAGTTTGTCTTTAGAAAATCTTGATTTTGCTTCATCGACAGGAGACCTATCGGTTAGAGGGACACTAGTTATTTGTTTCGAAGGACGGCCTCCCTCGCGCGAGCAGCGCCTGTCGCTCGCTCGGGACGGGCCCTTCTCTCGCGGGAGCGATGCCCGTCGCTCGTGTGAGGGCCCCGTCTCTTGCGGCGAGAGACATCCGACATACCATCTTTCGCACTGAGAGATGCTCGTCGCTCGTGTGAGAGACGCCTGCCTCTCCCTAGCGATGGTGGTCTCTCGGCACCCGTCTCTCGTGGAGTGGTCCGCAGCTCAAAAGACCAAGAGTGCCCCCATGAGTGACGCCTGTGGGTCCTTGACTGACGCCCGTCGGTCGATGATCTGTTGCAAGATTAAACGAGAGTTCCAAGATTTTCATATCTTTTGAAATATATTTTCCAGATTTTCATATCTTTTCAAATATATTTCCAAGATTTCCTAATATTTTCCAAATCTTTTCAAATATATTTCCAAGATCTTCCAATATCTTCAAAATCTTTTCAAATATTTTCAAATCTTTGATTTGATTTTGAGAATATTCTAAAAATCATTCGGTTTTAATTCTGATTTAGGAAATCTTTTAAATTTATTTGAATTAGTTTCCTTAACCTATAAATAGGGGATGGAGGCTCATTCTTCAGGGTTAGCAATTTCCATGAAATAAAGAGTTTTCTCACGAAAAGGTTCTCGCTTTTATTTTTATAAAATGTTTATCGAATATTCTTCAAATCAAGGCGAATCCGGGGAAACGGGATTAATTCATTTTTATCCAATCTTGCCATTTTTAGCATTCATAATTGCTACCAAAATATTGAGGAGGAAAAATATAATTTTCTTTTCTTAATATGTTTTCAAAAAGTATGATTTTGCAGTCAAAATCTCCTGAAATTACACATTACAAATCAGTCCTTGTAGAATTCAAGGGATAGAAATCACGCGACATTCACCTTCCAAGGTAATATTCCGACGGTAAATATTCTGGATCAACCTCTTTCACATTTTATCCTTTCATATTAATTTTTTCACGTAAAATTCCATTTTTTATACAAGACAAAACGGTTTTTAGTTAATTTTCCTTTTTTTTTTTTCGGATCTGGGGTGACCGATGGGCAGAGGCTCCATCGATGGCCATCACTCATTCAAGCGATGGGTCGTCGAGGAGTTCTGACTCCACCCGTCGGTCGGCCCAGGGACGGCCGTCGCTCGCGCGCCATGGGCCTTCCTTCTTTATTTTCTTCTTTTCTTTCTTTTATCCTTCATTTTTTTTCTTTTATTTTTCCTTGAGTAATTCTTCATAGATTCTTTATCTTTATTTATTTTTCATGTTCATTTTATCCCTGATTATTGCACTTATATGATTTTTGTTTTTGTGTGCTTTGTTGTTTCTTTATTGGATTTGGGGTATTAATAATGGAGGACACCGCGATGATCTGAGAGCATTATTCGGGTTTATTCTTTTACTCTACTTCTCTTTATTTCAATTTCCATTTATTGTAAATATTATTTTCATGTCGCTAACATAAAAATGGCTAAATATTTATATTAATTAAGTTGGAATTTTTCTAATAAAATGGGACCAATGTCCTAATTTTTTATCAAAACAAATTGCCACTTTAAAATTATTCTTTTGTAAGTATGCATATAAGGACTAATGCCCTCATCCCTAATAAATGCCCCATTTTCTATATGATTACATATCATTTACAACGGGGGTTGTATGTTACCCCTAGTTTTGTTGTAATTTTTTGGATTTTCATTTATCTTAATTTAATCTTGCTTCTATTTACCGCTTTTGTTATATGATCAACCTGCGCTTTAATTGATTGCATTGAAATGAATGAGGAAATATAATGAAATTTTACATTCAAAACTCAATTATAATTTAATTAAGGTATGAATAAATGGGAAGTCCCGAACCATCGCTGGTCTTAGGCTCAACGAGGTTACAGGACTATCTCAATGTACTATTGGGGTGGAGTCTCCAAAATATCTCTTGTTGACCAAAATAGGCCCAATTTGCATAGTCCTAGGTTCCATGAGGTTAGAGGACCATCTCAATGTCTCATTGGGGTGGGGTCTCCAAAATATCTCAGGCTCACCTGAAATGGACATATATGCATCGTCTTAGGCTCCATGAGGTTAGAGTACCATCCCAGTGTCCTACTAGGATGGGGACTCCAAAATATCTCTGGCTTGTCCAAAATAGACACAGATGCGCTGTCTTAGGCTCAGTGAGGCTAGACGACCTTTCCCAATGTTTTATTGGGTGGTGACTCCAAGAAACCTCCTTGTTGCCCAAAATAGATGCCCTTGTAAATCTCTTACAAGTTTCATGAACCTCTCCCGGATGTCCTAAAAGTGGGTCTTCGGGGCTCCTCAGGGTTCGGCGTGCATCACAGTGGCGACTCCGCTGGTGATTTAAATGAGATTTCACTTCAAAAGTACCTTGATTAAAACATATAATTGAGTTTTAATTTTAAAATTTCATCCTTTTTCGAAAATTGCATTGCATATCATTAGAGCCTTAGATCTATGCTAGTTTGGTCCCTCTTTTAACCCCGATGCGTTCCCGAAGCACGACCCTACGTTCACTCAATATAGGGAAGTGTTAAGGATAATCACCAGCCCAAGCCTCATACCTTTTGGTATATTAAATGGAGACCCGACCAGTCGTCACGTTCGTGATGAGCTAGACCCGTTAGCAGGGACCATGCTTAGGTAGACCTAAAGTATCATCACCCTGGCCAAAGCTCATGTAATGAAAGTAGATACTTCCCCTAGATGGTATGAACCATAATACTATGTTTGTTGTATGGATCATTTTGTATTGGACAAAACCAGAAAATTTGATTAGTTACCTAATAAAAGGCTTTCATGCCCCAATAGGCCCATGTCGACTTATCCGGACTGCCTAAATACACTATGGTCAGAACCCATACATATGCACATTAGTTAAGAGAGGTGATGCTACCGATTTTCTGCCATACACCATGTGCATCCACCGGGTTCCCTGTTAACCCATGGACCAAGCCCACCTAGGAAAGAGACTACAATCTCGTGTGTGGGAGGAATAAGGTTAGAAGGATCTATGTGCTTGCATGTGCTTGTGGATTCTACATAGCACGATCATGCATCTTATGGAATTCATGCATCATCCTAACCTGATATGTTTTGCAGCCATCATAGATCTGCCCAGGTGTTCAACAGGTCCTCGGGGGCGACTATGCAGAAATTCGTTCTTTGAACTGCTAGAAAGGATAGAGTACTCAGACGCACTTTCGAAAAGCAGACATGCTACCTCCTGATAACTTCAATATAGTACTTAGTTTTGATAGTGTTTTCGTATGATTTTTGGGTGTTTAGTTGTATTTTTTTGTCATGTTATGTTTCCTTTAGGTTAATTTTGCTAATCTTAGTCAAATTGGAATTTTGATGCATTATAGATAGCTTTTTGATGGAGTTTGATTTGTCTTTGCAGGTGTGGTTCTAGATACCTCACGGTCACAACCAAATTAGTTGTGATCGTGACATAAAAAGGAATTAAAAACAGGAGCTGACTTACATGGGTCACGGTCACAACAAAACTCATTGTGACCGTGACATAGAGACCCATCGGACAGAATGCAAGTATGAAGCACCTCACGGTGGCAACCTATTTGGTTGTAACAGTGACATGAAAATTGCCAAGGCAGAATCAGTTGAGTACGTACCTCACGGTGGCAACAAATTTCATTGCAACTGTGATATAAATTTTTCCTGGACAGAAGCTAAAATTGAAGACCTCACGGTGGCAACATATTTAATTGCCACTGTGACCACTCTGACACTATATAAACGTATTTTTCTATTTGGCTAGGGTTCCGAATTTTTTAGTTTAGTTTTCATATTAGTTTGGAGATTGACAATTTTTTGAGTTGTTCTTCTATTCTGAATTTTAGGTTTCCAATTTTTGTCTTTAGTTTTGAATTAGAAATCAAGAATTTTTCATCAGATTCACATAATTTATTTTCAAGAGAGTTTTATTTTTGGGTTTCTAGAATTTTGAATTTAATTCTCCATTGAAGATCCAAAGAAGAAGATTGAAAAACGTGGGATTCAACCGGGATTTCTGCCTGAATGAATTTCTGGGTTTATTCTTTCCTTTATTCTTTTGATTTTGTAATGGATCGTGAGTAGTCTTTTAGTTGTTTAGGGGATCTCTAAATCCCCTACCCTTGATGTGAATTTTGAACATACTTTGATATTCAATAAATGAAAGAAAGGTTTATTTCACTGGTTCTTATTGTCAAATCATGAGATGTATATTTTCAAGTTAATTTCTAGTTTTGATGAATGACTTAATTCATGTATCTTTATTGGTTATTGAGTTGTATGGATTGAATGTCATGATCAATTATCTTTAGATTTTCTGTCATGTTTGCTGTATCATTTGGACTGCTTCGGAATGGGAATCTAGATGTGTAGGTTTTCATGGTTTAAGATTGGAGTGAGGAGTGAAATAATTACGTTTTGGGTTGTTTGGCTCCGGAATGGGAAAGCAAACCAAACTTAGGATTTTAGACCCGTGCTTAGGCTAGTTGTATGGCTTGCTCCGGAATGGGACGTCATGCAAATAGAATAGCTTGCTCTGGAATGGGACGCTTGGGTTAAGAGGGTTATCCCGATTTCTTTCATATAGGATTCTTAGATTAATTTTATTCACATTTGGGTATGGGGTGGATGAGTGAACCTGAGCAACGTTCTTTTCATTCTTGAATTTTTTGCTTGTTTTATTCTGTTATCAGTTTTTGTTATCAGTTTTTGCTGTTAGTTTTATTTGTTTACTTTTCACTTGTTTTTTAGCTGTTTAATTCTTTTGTTTTTAATTAATAGATTACTAAATCAATTCAAACTTTTGGGAATTCTTTAGCATACATCTAATTTTCTTCACTTACACACACAATCCCTTGGGTACGATAACTCGGGGTCCTAATTATACCCCACTTTATTACTTGTTGAATCAGTACACTTGCTGAGATCGTGTCAAGTTTTTTGCGCCGTTGCCAAGGATTGGCGTTGTTTGTGAGTTTTGATTTTTATTTCTATGTGTTTTTCTTTTGCTTATTTATTTTATTTTATTTTTATTCTTTGCAGGTAGTCATGGTGCATGAGCAGATTAAGACAAGAACAAATAGGACCCTACGACCCTGAAATCGAGAGGACTTTACATCAGCAAAGGAGAGCCAACAGAGATAACAACATGGAAAACAATCCTCCACCTATTGATGAATTTCCTCCCGAGAACGAACAAGTGCCGAGGGCACAGTAAGAGAATTCGAGAATATACAGAGAAGAGGCCCCTAGGCAGAGAACGATAAGGGACTATACTGTACCGAGATGGAATGAGGATCATCGGACAATTGTACTGCCACGGGGAGTACAGTTTGAACTTAAGCCAGTAACCATCAATATGGTACAGAGGAACCAATTTTTGGGTTCAGAAGTGGAAGATCCTGCACAGCACTTGGACATATTTTTGGAGGTTAGTGATACGATCCAGATTCCAGGAGTAACATCTGACTCGGTAAGATTAAACTTATTTCCATTTACTTTGATCGAAAAAGCAAGAGAATGGCTGCAAATGTTACCGAGACAGTCAATCAGATCATGGGACCAGTTATAAGAGAGGTTTTTGATGCGATTCTTCCCTCCTACAAAGACTGCAAACATCCGCAACAACATTTTGGGTTTTAGCCAAATGAGTGAGGAACCTTTTCATGAGGCCTGGGAAAGGTTTAGAAGATTGTTGAGAAGCTGTCCACACCATGAGATAGCAATCTACCATCTGATGACGCAATTCTATGGAGGAGTTACACCGCAGACAAGATCCCTTTTGGATGCATCATTAGGAGGTTCATTCATGAATAGGATGCCAGAGGAAGCTTTTCATCTGTTGGATAAAATGGCAGCGAATGATGCTCAATGGGCTAATCCTAGATCGGTTCTGAAGAGACAAGGAATACATAATATGGATGAGGTGTCTATGTTGAAGGCACAAATTGAGTAATGAAAAAAGAGATGAGTGGATTGAAAGTGCAAAATGTAGCCTCTGTGTCTCAAGAGAGTGGATGGTACGAAAGTGGGCAATCTAGTCAAGAGAGTGGAGCAATGGGAGATGTAAATGCTGTAGGAGATTACCGAAGGAATGACCCTTACAGTAACACATTTAATCCGGGATGGAGAAATCATCCCAACTTCTCTTGGAAGGATGGAAATCAGAATGCTTCATCATCCTATTCACAAGCAAGAGCTCCCTTCAACCAAAACACTCCATACCAACCACCATATCCATCCCATCAAAACCAAGGTCAAGGTTTTACTCAATCACAGGGTCAATCATACCATCCACCGGGATATCAACTGAGGCCACCTGTTCAAGAGAAAAAACCAAACCTTGAAGATATGTTAGCTAGCTTCATGAACAGTCAACAGCAGTTTGTTAATAGCCAGCAACATTTTATGGCTAACCAAGAAGCAAGGTGGAAATCTCAAGAACAATGGAATCGGAATCAAGACGATTCCATGAGAAATTTAGAAACTCAAGTGGGACAGCTTACAAATTCTATGTCTCAAAGGCAACCGGGGACTTTTCCTTCGAATGTGGACCGGAATCCTAAGGAAGAGGCTAAAGTAATCACACTGAGAAATGGCAAGGAGGTGGTACAGAGAGAGGTCCAAGGTAAAAATTCTTCACCTCCGTTTACTTTGATCGGAAAAGCAAAAGAATGGCTGCAAATGTTACCGAGACAGTCAATCAGATCATGGGACCAGTTACAAGAGAGGTTTTTGATGCGATTCTTCCCTCCTATAAAGACTGCAAACATCCGCAACAACATTTTGGGTTTTAGCCAAATGAGTGAGGAACCTTTTCATGAGGCCTGGGAAAGGTTTAGAAGATTGTTGAGAAGCTATCCACACCATGAGATAGCAATCTACCATCTGATGACGCAATTCTATGGAGGAGTTACACCGCAGACAAGATCCCTTTTGGATGCATCATTAGGAGGTTCATTCATGAATAGGATGCCGGAGGAAGCTTTTCATCTGTTGGATAAAATGGCAGCGAATGATGCTCAATGGGCTAATCCTAGATCGGTTCCGAAGAGACAAGGAATACATAATGTGGATGAGGTGTCTATGTTGAAGGCACAAATTGAGTAATGAAAAAAGAGATGAGTGGATTGAAAGTGCAAAATGTAGCCTCTATGTCTCAAGAGAGTGGATGGTACGAAAGTGGGCAATCTAGTCAAGAGAGTGGAGCAATGGGAGATGTAAATGCTGTAGGAGATTACCGAAAGAATGACCCTTACAGTAACATATTTAATCTGGGATGGAGAAATCATCCCAACTTCTCTTGGAAGGATGGAAATCAGAATGCTTCATCATCCTATTCACAAGCAAGAGCTCCCTTCAACCAAAACACTCAATACCAACCACCATATCCATCCCATCAAAACAAAGGTCAAGGTTTTACTCAATCACAGGGTCAATCATACCACCCACCGGGATATCAACCGAGGCCACCTGTTCAAAAGAAAAAGCCAAACCTTGAAGATATGTTAGCTAGCTTCATGAACAGTCAACAGCAGTTTGTGAATAGCCAGCAACATTTTATGGCTAACCAAGAAGCAAGGTGGAAATCTCAAGAACAATGGAATCGGAATCAAGACGCTTCCATGAGAAATTTAGAAACTCAAGTGGGACAGCTTACAAATTCTATGTCTCAAAGGCAACCGGGGACTTTTCCTTCGAATGTGGACCGGAATCCTAAGGAAGAGGCTAAAGCATTGACACTGAGAAGTGGCAAGGAGGTGGTACAGAGAGAGGTCCAAGGTAAAAATGCTTCACCATCATCTGATATGGAGGAGCCGACATGGAAGGTAAGCAACCCTAACTCTAGCGTAGAAGTTAATGAAAATGCTCCAAAAAATGATAAGGGTAAAAGTCTAGTGAATCCTAGAGAAGAGGATCTTGATATTAATAGACTGCCATTTCCTGCAGTGGCTAGGAAGGAAATGAAAAATGAACAACTAGCTAGGTTTCTAGAAATGTTTAAGAAACTGCACATAAATTTATGCTGAAGCTTTAGCTCACATGGCTAACTATGCTAAATTCATGAAAGAATTATGTTCTAATAAAAAGAAATTAGAAGGGCATGGAACTGTGCAGCTCACAGAAAATTGCAGTGCTATAATTATGAACAAGATCCCTGAAAAATTGGAGGATCCAGGTAGTTTCACTCTACCCTGTGAAATTGGTGAAGGTTTTAATGGAAATGCTTTATGTGATTTGGGTGCGAGCATAAATTTGATGCCTTATTCTATTTGCAGGAGGCTTAATCTTGGAGAGCTCAAGGAGACGGGAATGAGACTCCAACTTGCAGATAGGTCGGTGAGGAGACCGAAAGGAGTGATTGAGGATCTGTTAGTGAAGGTGGGGAAATTTATTTTCCCAGTGGATTTTATAGTGATGGAGATGGAAGAGGACTGCAAGGTACCACTCATTGTGGGTAGGCCATTTTTAAATACAGCCAAGGCATTGATAGATGTACATGGTTAAACGGTAACCCTAAGGTTCAATGGTGAGGAGTTGGTGGTGAACATGAACAAGTCTCAAAAGTATCCATCTGGTGATATGGAGGAGTCTGTTTATTTTGTGGATGAAATAGATGAGTGTGTAGAGGAGGTGCAGGAAAAAGTGTGGGGAGCTGATCCAGTGAATGTGAGTTTGATACATTCATTGGAGGATGGAGAGATGGAAGAAGAGATGAAGTGAAAATCGATAGTAGCCGTGGAAATAGAAGATAAAGAAGAGGAATTACAGCAAGAAGAGCTTAATCCGAAAAAGGGGGATTCAAATTCTGAACTTAAACCTCTTCCCTCTCATTTGAAATATGTGTTTTTAGAAAATGAACAAAAACCAGTAATTATATCTTCTTTGTTGTCAGGTGTTGAAGAGAAGATGTTGCTTGAGGTGCTGAAAAAGCACAAGGGCGCCATTGGATGGGAGACATCAGATTTGAAGGGGATTGACCCTAGTTACTGCATACACCGAATTCCGATGGAGGAGGAATGCAAGCCGGTAGCTCAGCCTCAAAGGAGACTCAATCCGGCCATGCAAGAGGTGGTAAAGAAGGAGGTACTTAAACTCCTAGACTCAGGTATTATCTACCCTATCTCTGATAGTAAATGGGTTAGCCCAGTGCAGTGTGTGCCTAAGAAGGGGGGATGACAGTGGTAAGGAATGAGCTGAATGAATTGATTCCAACTCGTACAGTTATGGGGTGGAGAGTCTGTATTGCTTTTAGAAGGTTGAATAATGCCACTAGAAAAGACCATTTCCCTTTGCCTTTTATTGACCAAATGCTAGAGAGGCTGGCAGGTAATAGGTTTTATTGTTTTTTAGATGGGTACTCGGGATATTTGCAAATCCCTATAGCTCCTGAAGATCAAGAGAAAATAACCTTTACCTACCTGTATGGCACATTTGCATATAGGAGAATGCCCTTTGGGTTATATAATGCACCGGCTACGTTTCAGTGGTGTATGATGGCTATTTTCCATGACTTCATAGAAAAATTTATGGAAGTATTTATGGATGACTTCACTATATATGGAGCTGATTTTAAGAGCTGTTTAGAGCATCTCGATTTAGTACTAGGGAGGTGTGAAAAGACCAACCTAGTTTTGAATTGGGAAAAATGCCATTTTATGGCAAGAGAGGGTATTGTGCTTGGGCACAAAATTTCGGAGAAAGGGATAGAGGTTGATAAGGCCAAAGTTGAAGTGATAGAAAAGTTACCACCTCCGACGAGTGTTAAGGGCATTAGGAGTTTTTTTAGGACATGTAGGGTTTTACCGTCGCTTTATCAAAGATTTTTCAAAAATTGCTAAACCCTTGTCTAATTTACTCATGAAAGATGCTGCTTTTAATTTTGATAGTGAATGTATGCTAGCTTTTGAAAATTTGAAGCAACGGCCCATTTCAGCCTCGGTGATTATATCTCCGGATTGGAATCTGCCGTTTGAATTAATGTGTGATGCTAGTGATTATACAGTTGGAGCAGTGCTTGGACAGCGGTGGGATAAGATATTTTGTGCAGTTTATTATGCCAGTCATACGTTGACTGGGGCACAGGTTAATTACACCACCACCGAGACAGAGCTTCTTGCAATTGTGTATGCGTTTGAGAAGTTCAGGCCGTATTTGCTGGGTGCAAAAATCATGGTGTGGTCGGACCATGCAGCCTTGAGGCATTTGTTTGCCAAGAAGGAATCCAAGCCGCGGTTGATTAGATGGGTGCTTCTATTGTAAGAATTCGACTTGGAAATCAAGGACAAGAAGGGAGTGGAAAATTTTGTGGCGGATCATTTGTCACGATTAGAGAATGCTCACATTGAAAAAGGGGAAATTTTAGATTTTTTCCCTGATGAACATATTTGTGCTTTATTTGCATATGACACCTCTGTTCCTTAGTTTGCTAATGTAGCAAATTTTCTTGCAGGAGGTTTTATGCCGAAGGACTTTACATGGCAGCAAAGGAAGAAGCTGCGAGCTGATGCCAAATATTACATTTGGGATGACCTGTACCTATTCCGCGTGTGTGCTGATCAAGTTCTAAGGAGGTGCATCTCAGATGATGAGAAGGGTGCGATTATCACAGCTTGTTACAGTGGGGAGGCTGGTGGACACCATGGGCCAAATAGAACGGTATCGAAAATTTTATCTTCTGGTTTTTATTGGCCTACTATGTTTAAGGATGTCCAATTTTTTGTGAAAACTTGTGATAGATGCCAAAGGGTAGGAAATATTTCTAAGAGAGATGAGATGCCCTTGACTAATATGCTTGAGGTAGAACTGTTCGATGTGTGAGGAATAGACTTTATGGGACCTTTTCCGGTTTCATACGGGTTTGAATATATTCTAGTGGCAGTTGATTATGTGAGTAAATGGGTAGAAGCTATAGCCACTAGAACTTGTGATGCAAAGGTTGTTTTAGAATTTTTGAGAAAAAAATATATTCACTCGGTATGGAGCCCCTAGAGCCATTATTAGCGATGGTGGTAAGCATTTTGTTAACCACCAATTTAAGGCTTTATTGAAAACATTTGGAGTTAGGCATAAGGTCATGACCCCTTATCATGCTCAAGCTAATGGTCAGGTTAAAGTGTCAAACCGGGAGTTAAAGGCCATTTTAGAAAAGACGGTCAATGCATTTAGAAAAGATTGGTACCTTAAGTTGGATGACGCTCTATGGGCTTATAGGACAACATTTAAGACACCGATAGGGATGTCCCCTTTTAGGTTGGTTTATGGAAAGTCCTGTCACCTCCCAGTGGAATTAGAGCATAAGGCTTATTAGGCTACCAAATTTTTGAATTTTGACCTTGAGAATGCAGGAAAGTGCAGGGCTTTGCAGCTGAATGAGTTAGAAGAGCATCGATTTTGGGCATATGATCATGCCATGAAATACAAAGACAATACCAAGAAGTGGCATAATCGAAAGCTGGCAAGGAAGGAACTTGTACCTGGAATGAGAGTGCTCCTTTATGATAGCAGGTTGCGGTTATTTCCCAAAAAGTTGAAATCGCGATGGAAGGGGCCCTATGAGGTTGTGGCAGTTGATAAGTTTGGAGTGGTGACATTGAAGCACCCGAGGTTTGAGAATGAATTCAAGGTGAATGGACATCGTGTGAAGCCTTATTTTGAGTCTACATTTGATAGTGCTTCCGTGATTGTCGCTCTTGCAGATCCTTGACGGTATTTAAAAGTCCAGCTGCGAACTTGTTAAATGCAGAACTTCTTCTTAACTATATATTTTTTTTTTTATCGATATTTCCTGTAGGTAGTTAATTTTGTTTAGTTTTGTCAAATTTTTGTTTATTAGTGAAACTATGTTTTTGTTGGAGAGTTTTCAAAGTAATTGTAGTTAGAAGTTTAGAGAGGTTGATGAAAATTTTTGCAAGTGTGCAGGTGGTCACGGTGGCGAGGGATTTGGTTACCACCGTGACCAAAGGAAGTTGCATTCTAGATTCTGTTTGGTGCACATGTCATGGTGGCAAGGTATCGGGTTGTCACCGTGACCAGATGAGGAGAGCATTCTGAATTGGTAGAAATGGTATGTCACGGTGACAATGATTTTAGTTGTCACCGTGACCATCGGGTAAGTTACATTCTGATTGTGATGAGTGCATATGTCACGGTGGTAATGGTTTTCGTTGTCACCGTGACCATCTGTGGATGACATTCTGTTTTCAAGGTTGGATATGTCACGGTGGCAATGAAATTCAATGTGACCGTGACATGTTGAACTTTCGACTCTATTTTGAGAGAGTGGTATGTCACGGTGGCAACTGATTTCATTGCCACCGTGACCTCTTGGCTGTCCAATTCTGTAGTACAAATGTAAGGTATGTTATGGTGGCAACCATTTGGTTACCACCGTGACCCCCGCGCAAAAATCTTTTAAAATCCCAGTTTTCTTTACGTTTTTCTCACTCTCCCACACAGCACTCACTCTCTCTAATTGCACATCTCGTTTTTCTCTGCTCTATTTGTGTTTCTCGTTTCCTTTCTCGGCTATAATCTTTGAGATTCTACAACAAGTAAGTAATTTTCTCTTTCTTTTACTTTAATTTTATTTTTGTTTTTCTCCTCCTTTCGTTCCCTGTTCTCGTTCGTTCTCCATTGTTATGCTACTCTCGCTTCATTTGTCAGAATATTTCAATTATTTTCTTTTATTGCTCTGAAATCTTGAGGTGAATCCTATCAATTCTTGCTTTCATTCTTAATTTTTAGTCTTATTTCTGAACGTGAATGATTGGGAAGTAGGAGTTTCGGGCGTAATTTGTGCAACTTTGGGTTGATGATTTTACTCAATTTTTGGTTTGGTTTTGAATTTTATCGATCTTCAACTACTTGTTCTATAGTATATTATTGCCAATTGCCAATTTGGGAGGGTATTCTTGCTTGTGGTTCCGATTTACGTTAGTTGAAATGGTGCTTACCACGTGTTTGATAAATTGTCTCCATGAAATATTTTCCAGATTTTTGCATTTATTGACAATTTAGATTGCAGAGATTCTTTTTCCCTTGTGTTCAGTTACGTTTAATTTTGGGATTGCATGTTCTTGACTATTTTGAGCATTGATGATACTCTGAACAATTAGTTAGGCATGTGTAAATGCATATGCTTGGGTAGAATATATTGAATTTTGATTATGAAAGTTGAAGCCTTTGCCTGTTTGAACTTTTATTGTTATTGAAATTGGCTGTTTGTTTTTCGTGTAGTGGCCCCTAAGCAAAAAAGTAGTGCCCTCGCATCGAGTTCTACAGGCCCGCCTTCGAGCCAAAAAACGGTGGATATTTCTAAAGTACCAGGCTGGGTTCCGGGTCCTAAAAAGGAGGCTTATGCTCAATTCTCCGAATGTTCATACATCCCGACAAGCTATATGGATTTTGCCTTGTTGGAAAAACTGGGGATAAAGAGTGAAGTCCAGAGGTTTATTTCCAACATTGGCTGGGAGAGGGTTCTTGCATATTGAGAAAGTTTATCCTCAATTGACTCGTGATTTTGTGTCGACCATCACTTGTCGACCAGGCCGAGACCTTATCAACGATCCAGGTTCTGTTTCATTCATGTTGGACAACATAGAATATAATCCCACTTTTCATGAATTTTCAGAGTATCTGGGTTTTCCACACCTCACAGTGGACTGTTATGATGATTACGATAAAGATGGTGCTTGGACGATAATTCGAGACACTATGACTGCCACACAATATGTCTCGGGCAAAACTAAGTCTCATCATTTAAATAGCCACATTCTGCACATCCTCCATCATTTTTTCTCACTATCTCCGTTAAGCTATGCGGATTCAGTGGGCCAAGTCAACTTACCTGAAGCCCTGTTTCTCGCATGCATGGTGCAGGGTGTCCAAATTAATGGCGCCATGCATTTCTGGCACAAATTGGAGGAGATGCAATGGCAACCGAAAAAGGTGAAAAAAAATTGCACTTGGTGGATTTATCACTGCCATAGCTAAGCGTGTCCGTCATCCCTTGAAAAAGTATAAATCCTTGCCTTCCATTGCTAAAATTGACAAGAAGATGCTCCGAAATATGAAGGTCATAGTAAAGGATGAGACCACAGCAGATGGATATCGATTGTCCACTCGTGACGAATACCTGCAGGGCGTCGAGCGAGGTCTAGGTGGCTTGCCACATGAGAATGCGGAGGATCCTACAGTACCAGTGCCTCCAGCTCCAGAGCCTGAGCCATTCTCTTCGCAGCAGTACAGTGCTCTTATGGAGCGTATGGATCAGGTGCTTTTGGGACTTTCGTCTTTGACGGCATGGTTTGATGCCCATTTTCCACCACCACCACCGCCAAAGGACTGACCAGGGAGAAATACTATCTTTTGTTTTGTTTTTATTTTTCATTTTATTTTGTAATATTATGACTTGCTGGGGACAGCATGTTATTGTGTGTGGGGTAGCGGAGTAACTCTAAACTCTTAAATATGTAACTAACAGCTTATGATGTATGTTTATTTTTGCATGTTTATTTTTGTTATTTAGTTTTTTTTTTTGTGTACTCAATTATTGTTGCTTGATTATCCCTATCTTAGCTTGGTTGGCTCTTAGTTATTCCTGTTGTGAATGTTTTGAAATTTAATTTGAGAATGGTTTATCTTAAAAATTGATCATAGCAAATGAGTAGTTGGAAGTTTTAGAAGCAAATTAATCTAAATTAGTCATATATCTTGTAATTTCCAATGTTTTCTGCACTATAGGCTTGTTTGTGAAAATTTGAAAAATCCAGTGCGTAAAAGTTTTTGAGTGAAGGAATATTAGGATAGTTAGAACCTTACTCATCACCCTTCGAAACATCATAACAACTCAAGCAAGTTTAGGACATGATCTAGGCAAATTCTTTCTTTGGTAACCATTTTAAATAGCTTTTGACCTACCTGTTTACTTCATTTCCATTGCTAGCCCCGTTGAGCTGATTTAGTATGCTAAAAGCGTACTATGCATTTTTCTTTGTTACACTATTATTTTACCATTTAACCTAAATGCCTTTGACTATCCTTTCTAAGAATTGGCCACTCTAGGATTGGGTTGGGATAACATTGAAAGTTGAATTAGGGTATTTATTGTGAAAATAGTGTGGGAGTGAGAAGAATTATGAAACTTTGGGGTGTTGTCTAGTATATCATTTAAGTTCCCTTTAATGGAGTCAAATTTGTGGTAGGAAAATAGAGGTTTTGTGTATCTCATCATAAAAAAAAGAGAAAAAAAAGAGAAAAGAAAAGAAAAAGAAGTTGATGAGTTGTTGATTATTGTTAATCTTGGAGTTAGTTGATTATAGAAAAATTCGAGTGTGGGGTACCCTTAATTAGAAGAAGACGTATTCATATTCATGGATATTTGGGTTTGAAAGATAAATTCATTAAGCAAGCTCATCACTTTGTTTTCTTAAGGTTTAATGTATTTCATGTTTAGGGAAGTTTAGACGACCTTTGGCAACTATAAGTAAATTGAAGGTAGGTCATGGAAAATTTTTGTTCAGTTTGGGTAGTGGAATTATAGGTAGAGTGGTTGACTCTTTATTTGATTTCCTTTACTATTCTTGTTAGCCAATTACTTAACCCAACATTTCAACCTTGGAATAAGTCCTTTTGATCCTATTCTTGATTTGAGTTGTTTAGTGGAGATGACCCTTATGGTTCCGGTGCTAAAGGAGAGGCTTATGGTTATCCTGAGTTTTAAGTGCGAAACCTGTATGCAAATTTACTTGCATATTCATTTTCTTTGCTCAATTGCTGGAATGCATTGGTTGTTTTGTTTTGAAAAGAGAAAATTTGTTTTGAGCCTAGCACACACACACGTGAAATTACTTGATATAAATTGATTTAAGAATTTATAACTAAGACCCTTCTGCTTGGTGTTATGACTGTTGTTAAGTTTTCGTATTTCGAGTTAGAGTTTGAAATTTCAGGAATGTGGATAATTCATTTACTTGAGGACGAGCAAAGTCTAAGTGTGGGTTATTTTGATAACTTCAATATAGTACTTAGTTTTGATAGTGTTTTCGTATGATTTTTGGGTGTTTAGTTGTGCTTTTTTATCATGTTATGTTTCCTTTAGGTTAATTTTGCTAATCTTAGTCAAATTGCAATTTTGATGCATTATAGATAGCTTTTTAATGGAGTTTGATTTGTCTTTGCAGGTGTGGTTCTAGATACCTCACGGTCACAACAAAATTGGTTGTGACCGTGACATAAAAAGGAATTGAAAACAGGAGCTAACTTACATGGGTCACGGTCACAACAAAACTCATTGTGACCGTGACATAGAGACCCATCGGATAGAATGCAAGTATGAAGCACCTCACGGTGGCAACCTATTTGGTTGTCACCGTGGCATGAAAATCGCCAAGGCAGAATCAGTTGAGTACGTACCTCACGGTGGCAACAAATTTCATTGCCACCGTGACGTAAATTTTTCCTGGACAGAAGCTAAAATTGAAGACCTCACGGTGGCAACAGATTTCATTGCCACCGTGACCCCTCTCCTGTGCGCAAAGGCAGATTAACATTCTCGAGACCTCACGGTGGCAACAGATTTAATTGCCACCGTGACCACTCTGACACTATATAAACGTATTTTTCTGTTTGGCTAGGGTTCCAAATTTTTTAGTTTAGTTTTTATATTAGTTTGGAGATTGACAATTTTCTGAGTTGTTCTTTTATTCTGAATTTTAGGTTTCCAATTTTTGTCTTTAGTTTTGAATTAGAAATCAAGAATATTTCATCAGATTCACATAATTTATTTTCAAGAGAGTTTTATTTTCGGGTTTCTAGAATTTTGAATTTAATTCTCCATTGAAGATCCAAAGAAGAAGATTGAAGAACGTGGGATTCAACCGGGATTTCTGCCTCAATGAATTTCTGGGTTTATTCTTTCCTTTATTCTTTTTATTTTGTAATGGATCGTGAGTAGTCTTTTAGTTGTTTAGGGGATCTCTGAATCCCCTACCCTTGATGTTAATTCTGAACATGCTTTGATATTCAATATATGAAAGAAAGGTTTATTTCACTGGTTCTTGTCAAACATGAGATGTATATTTTCAAGTTAATTTCCAGTTTTGATGAATGACTTAATTCATGTATCTTTATTGGTTATTGAGTTGTATGGATTGAATGTCATGATCAATTATCTTCAGATTTTCTATCATGTTTGTTGTATCATTTGGACTGCTCCGGAATGGGAATCTAGATGTGCAGGTTTTCATGGTTTAAGATTGGAGTGAGGACTAAAATAATTAGGTTTTGGGTTGTTTGGCTCCGGAATGGGAAAGCAAACCAAACTTAGGATTTTAGACCCGTGCTTAGGCTAGTTGTATGGCTTGCTCCGGAATGGGACGTCATGCAAATAGAATAGCTTGCTCCGGAATGGGACGCTTGGGTTAAGAGGGTTATCCCGATTTCTTTCATATAGGATTCTTAGAATAATTTTATTCACATTTGGGTATGGAGTGGATGAGTGAACCTGAGCAACATTCTTTTCATTCTTGATTTTTTCGCTTGTTTTATTCTGTTATCAGTTTTTGTTATCAGTTTTTGCTGTTAGTTTTATTTGTTTACTTTTTACTTGTTTTTTAGCTGTTTAATTCTTTTGTTTTTAATTAATAGATTACTAAATCAATTCAAACTTTTGGGAATTCTTTAGCATACATCTAATTTTCTTCACTTACACACACAATCCCTTGGGTACGATAACTCGGGGTCCTAACTATACCCCACTTTATTACTTGTCGAATCAGTACACTTGCTGAGATCGCGTCACCTCCTTTTAGTTTTCTTTGCACAGTGAAATGGTTAACTCACCAAGAGGGATAGACGCCACCAGGGCTATGATAGCTGAGGAAGTGGGTAGACGGTTCGAGGAATTTGAGAACAGAATGATGGCCATGATGGCAATAATGGCCCAGCTTGCCGCACCACAGAACCCAGCTCCTCCTCCTATGAGACAAAATGAATAGGAGGAGGTTAGAGAGGACCCACAAGAAGAGATTTGTCCACCACTAGTGGACTTAAGGGCCAATATGTTGGCAGGACAAAGAAGTGGGCTTGCCCATAGGGTAGATGAGGATTGGGAAGAGGATGAATATGAGGAGCCAGCATCAGTAAGGGGAAAGGAACCTCAGATGGAAGAAGCCATCTGGAAGAAAATGGAAGAGAAATTCGAAGCGATGTCAAGAATGTTGACTCAAGGACGAGAGATGAACCCTGAGGATAAAGAATTGGAGGGAGAGGATCTGATCCCTATGAACTTGAAAATGCAAAATGTCCCAAAGTTCAATGGCACTTCTGATCCTATCGCCCACATAAAGCAGTACTCATTGGTGATGAAGGGTACTACTTTGACAAAAAGGCAAAAGATAGAATACTTCTTCTTTAGCTTAACTGGCCCGGCGATGGATTGGTACCATAGTTTAGACTAGAGGACTAAGGAGGATTGGGATATGTTAATAGAAGAATTGCTCAGGTAATATGACTATAGCATGAGGATGGAGGTGACATTAAAGGATTTGGAATTGCTGCAACAGAAGTTCGGTGAATCATTTCATGAGTATCTGACCCGATGGAGAAACCAGGTGATAGAGATGAAGAAAAAACCAGACACTCAGGATTAGATCCAGCTTTTTATCAAGAATGTTAGCCCGTATCTGAGGGATGGTGTAGACATCGGGTCCTAAGAGAGCCCAAACCAATGTTACTCGTGATGAAAATGACACTTGCTCCTAGGCAAAAGGGTTAGAATTGACGATTTTCTCGTCGAAACTTTCTTTTCCAATAAAAAATTATTTTTTATTATTTCTGTTTTCAGAGATTTTTTGGTGGCCTGCCATTACGTGGCCTGCGCAGCACAAGTAACGAGTTTTGGCTCACCTAGGCACCTATGCACTACGTTCCCCAAAACTGGGGGCAACTGTAGACATCGGGTATGAGACAGCCCAGACCAAAGTTACCCAGTGATGAAAATGATACTTGCTCCTAAGCAAAAGGGTTAGAATTGATGATTTCCTTGTCGAAACCTTTTTTTCAAATAAAAAATTATTTTTTATTATTTTAATTTTTGGAGATTTTTCGGTGGCCTGCCGTTAAGCGGCCTGCGCAGCACACGTAGCGTGGCACCTCCCAGCGGCGTGAGAGAGGTATCCCCGTGCGTAAGACCGCAAAGCCCCACGCACAGGGTCTCGCCTCGCTCGCAAGGCATGGTTTTTATGCGGGGCCGCACTATGCGCATGCGTGGAGCGGCCCCCTTTGCGTGAGGCCGCACCTCACGCAGGCGAGGTGCGGCCCCCACTGCGCGGGGCACCTCATGGACGAGGGCCTGTCATGGCCGGATTTGTACCCTAAGAGAATTAACCTAATTTGGCATGTGAGTGAGTGGATTGAATGTGTAGGATTGGACTTAATTGAAAGAAAGAAGTTTAGTTAAGGGAGTTAAATGGTAATTATGAATGTTTGTGCTAAGCATGAGTTAAAGGCTAGTTAATTAGTTAAAGGAAGGATTAACTAAGAATAAAATAACTTTGATTTATTGGAAGTGGAGGCAGACTTGAGGAAGTGGTTTCCGTGTGGCTTCTTGAGAGGATGCCACCTACACCTTTGCATGCAAGAGTGAGTTAAGGGAAGGGAAGAGTTTCATTTGTGTAATCTAGCAATTTTCTGTGTTCTTCTCTTTTCTTCTTGCGTGAGAGTGAGTGTTAAGGAAGAGTAAGCATATTGATGTTAGTTGCTCATGAGTTAAGGGTTAAACCTAAGAGGTAAGTGGTTAAGTGTGCTTATTCTCATCTTCTACTCTTCTTCTTGGTTTTGATTTGGTTTGGAGTGAGGATTGATGGATTGTGCTCAATTCTGGAATTTGTGTTGGTTTTGCTAGCTGAAGAAGTGAAGAGAGATAAGGGAAAGGCTGTAATCGGCGAACCGAGCGTCCGTCGTAATTAGGAGCTAAGGCGACGAGGTTTGGGAACAAACCCTAATTGTATGAATATGTGATTAGTGTTGGTTAAATAGGGTTTTGAACTGAATTGCATGATATGTGAAATTGAAGGTTGAGCATGAATTATGTGATGCTAAATTGTATGATTATAGTAGCAATATGATTGTGATAAAGTGCTTGAAAGTGATTATGATTTGTACTATTATTGAATGCCAAACAAGAAGGGAAAATCAGGTATGTGTTATTGATTGTGTGGTTGATGTATTTGGGTTAATTGCCAAAAGTGAGAATGAGATTTGAAGTCTTAATGAGAAGGAAGAAATGGACTGAGAAACATAACCATGTTATGGTGTTTTTGCATAGGTCACGGTGACAATGAAATCCATTGTGACCGTGAGGTATGCTTGAGTTCAATTCTGCCTAATGGATTTTGGTATGTCACGGTGACAATGAACTTCATTGTGACCGTGAGGTACCCAAGGGAGCATTCTGTTTTGCAAAGTGAGAATATGTCACGGTGGCAATGGGATTCATTGTGACCGTGACATACCCTCAGGTTGCATTCTGCCGAGAGTTGGGAACACATCACGGTGACAATGAAATTGGCTGTGACCGTGACATGTCCCCAATTTGCATTCTGTTTTGGACTTCAATATGTCACGGTGACAATGAAATCCATTGTGACCGTGACCCACCCTGTTTTGGTAATATAATCCTAATGTGTTTGGTCATTCAAATGGCATGGCTTTAAGCTGAAATGAAGGACAGCATGAGTAAGTAATGTATGTATGTTAAGTGATCTACAAATGCATACAACTACGATGACTTCTGAATGTGATAAGTTATGTGAATATTAAATGTGAAGATTGAATTTGAAAGCATATTGAATATGCAAATGAAATGTATGGCTGTGTGCTAATACAAATGTGTAAAGTGAAAAGTGAACTGAATAACGTGTTTAAACAACTTAAGCCTGCGAGTCAAGTAGTGGATAGTTAGGCATGCCTATAGGGTCAAGTGCTGCAGCCCCATGCGTTAAATGTGTCTGATTCCATGGGAATCACAATGCGATTATCCTTACTGGATTGTGTTATATGTGGAATGATGAAAAGTACCAGAAGGTACTAATGTGATATGAAGCACCAGAAGGTGCTAAATGTGAAAATGTAGTCTCGATGAGATTACTGGTATCTGAGAGATACCGATGCGATACCCGTAATCCGCGTCATTGAATTGCAGGCAAAGTGGCAAAAAGGCTAATTGGTTAATCGGCTAAAAGTTAATTAAATATAAACAGAAATGACTGTGATATAAGGAAGTATGGAAATGTGAATAAGTAATTGATGCCTTATGATTGAATATAGTAATGGTTGATCTGGCATGATTATTAGCATGTTCTGTATGATGATTCTGATGTGTGATAAATTATATGCTATATGTATGAGTTCCCCACTAAGCGTTATCGCTTAGCATGGATTTACTCTAATCCGTGCAGGTACGGACGAGAGGTGACTGAAGGACGTCCCCCGCATTTTGGTACGGTCAACAATAGGAAGTATATAGTGTAGGTTTGGGGGTTTGTTATTTGGGACTTTTGTATAAGTTTTATATGGTTAATATGTATTTTGAATATGTAAAGGCATGTAATAATGTAGTAATCACGGATGTAACCTCCCACATGTATGTGTGTCATGTGAATGGCTAAGGCGTGTGGCTAATAGTAGTTGGCATGTGATGCATGAATTAAAACAGTGTGTGATGAAATTTTATTATTCAGTTTCCGCATGTGTTTCTGTGTGTGTGTGCGACCTTCTCTAACTAAGATTAGCTGAGCTAGTTGTCGTTAGGGAATGGGCGTCACAAGTTGTGGTATCAGAGCCTAGGTTGAGTCTTTTCTGGGAATTGGGTAGATAAGATGTGTATAGTTTGTTGACCTAATGCGGAAGTCCTTGTTTAATCTGTGTAGTAAGATGGATTCTGGAAGGCATACCGGTGAGGAATCTGCCGAAAGTGTGAATCCTCGTGAAGCTGAGGTGACAGGGTCTGGGCAGTCTAGATCGGTTGGCTATGGGAATGAGATTCCATTTGGGCCTATGGAAGCCATGATGAAAATGACACAAGATATGGCGAGAGTGATGGAACGTATGATGGCGCCAAGAGCCCCAATAGAATCTTTGAGGAAGCATGGTTTGGAGGAATTTCATGGAACAAGGTTAGATGAGTCAGAAAAAGCAGAGTACTGGATTGAGAAGGTGGAAAGGATTCTTAAGGAGATACGATGTCCTCCAGATCAGTGGGTTGAATGTGTGGAGTCATTACTCCAAGGTCCTGCATATGATTGGTGGAAGCTGGTCCTGCAGAATCCGATGCTTCCTGAACCATTAAACTGGGAGTTCTTTGAAAAAGAATTCAAGAACAAGTATATTACTAAAGCACATCGAGAGGCAAATTGGAAGAAGTTCTTGAGTTTGAGACAGAGGACTATGACAGTGGCGGAGTATGAAGCAGAATTCTGTCGCTTAAGCAAATATGCGCCGAAAGGTGTGTTAACTGATGTGTTGCGATGTCAACAGTTTGAGGATGGATTGATTGAGGAAATTAAAGCTTTGCTGATTTCTTTAACAACAGAGCAGAATATAAGTTACTATCGAATTGTACAAGCAGCTTTGAGAGCTGAAAGGACTTTGGGAGCCCAAAGAGAATGGAGACAAAGGAAGAATGCGAATAGAGGTGGTTCCCAGACGGGGAAAAGATCAAGAGATTCTCATGTGGCATCACCTGCGGAATCAGGGTTCAGTTCTGCAGCGAGAGGTAAGAAGCGAGGCGCTCCCTCAGCATCTGGTTCTGGAAGAGGAACATCTGGTAATAGAAGTGAGGTTCATGAGTGTCCTCATTGTGGTAAGAGGCATAGAGGAGAATGCTGGAGAGTGTCGGGTGCTTGTTATAGATGTGGAAGCACTGAGCATTTCATTGCTAATTGCCCGAATACCTATGAGATGTCAGGAAATCAACAAGAGCAGAGTAGGGGTGGTTCAAACTTGCCTTCTACGAATAGAGGAAGAGGAAGAGAACGTGGCAGAGGTAGTCAGTCCAGAGGTGCAGTCGATTCTGAGATTGTGGATAGACCTGATGAGGCTCCAGTGCGGGCTTATGCTATGAGGGCACGAGAGGATCAGGACGCGCCTGAGGTGATAGCAGGTACTATTCTACTTTGTGGTGTGGAAATGTTTGCACTTATTGATCCTGGTTCAACTCATTCATATGTATGTGATAAAAAGATATGTGAAAAGATGCCTAAAGTTGAATGTTTAAAATATGATATATGTGTGTCTAGCCCTTTGGGAGGTAATGTTAATGTGAACAGAGTGTATCGAAACTGTGCATTAGAAGTTCAAGGTAGTGTGTTTCCAGCGGATTTGATTGAACTACCGTTTGATGAGTTTGATTTGATTCTGGGTATGGATTGGTTAACTAAGTATGATGCGGATGTTAAGTGTAAGAAGAAAATGGTTATACTCTTTGATGGTAAGGGAAACAGAGCGACGGTGAGAGGAGTGGGCACTAATCCTCTTGTGAATGTGGTATCTGCTATGCAAGCCTGTCGGTGTATGAGAAAAGGATGTGAAGCTTATTTGGCCCTGGTATTAGATAGTAAGAGAGAACAGGTAAAGATGCAAGAGATACCAATAGTCAGAGAGTTTCCTGACGTGTTTCCTGAAGAATTGAGCGGTGTACCACCAATAAGAGAAGTTGAGTTATCAATTGACGTGGTACCAGGAACTGTACCGGTATCTAAGGCACCCTATAGAATGGCTCCAACTGAGTTGAAGGAATTGAAGGAGCAGTTGCAAGAATTACTGAACAGGGGTTTTATTAGACCTAGTGTTTCTCCTTGGGGAGCACCAGTGTTGTTTGTTAAAAAGAAAGATGGTACAATGAGAATGTGTATTGATTATCGACAGTTGAATAAAGTGACAGTAAAGAATAGGTATCCTTTACCTCGAATTGAAGACTTGTTTGATCAGTTAAGGGGAGCCGGGGTATTCTCAAAGATTGACTTGCGTTCAGGGTATTATAAGTTGCAAGTGAAGAAGGAAGATGTACCTAAGACCGCGTTTAGAACTCGTTATGGGCATTATGAATTTCTAGTAATGCCATTCGGGTTAACCAATGCGCCAGCTGCATTCATGGATTTAATGAATCGGGTGTTCAGACCGTACTTGGATCAGTTTGTGGTTGTGTTCATAGACGATATTTTGGTATATTCAAGAAATGAAAAGGAACATGAACAGCACTTGAGAGTTGTACTTCGGACTTTGCAAGAACATCAGCTGTTTGCCAAACTCAGTAAGTGTGAGTTCTGGCTCAAAGAGGTATCATTTCTGGGTCATGTGATCTCATCTGAAGGAGTTAAAGTGGATCCAACTAAGATAGAAGCAATTGTGAATTGGAAACCGCCTAAGAATGTGTTAGAGATTCGCAGTTTCTTAGGGTTGGCTGGATACTACAGAAGGTTTGTGAAAGGATTTTCAGTAATAGCTTCACCGTTGACAAGATTGTTACGTAAAGGAGTGAAATATGAGTGGTCTGAAAGATGTCAAGCAAGTTTCGATCGATTGAGGAAGATGTTAGTAGAAGCACCGATTCTTACACAGCCTATGACTGGTAAAGAGTATGTATTGTATACCGATGCTTCAGGTGTCGGATTGGGTTGTGTATTGATGCAAGAGGGGAAGGTAATAGCGTATGCGTCAAGGCAATTGAAACCGCTTGAGCAGAATTATCCGACTCATGATTTGGAATTGGCTGCAGTAGTGTTTGCTTTAAAGATTTGGCGACATTACCTGTATGGTGAGAAGTGTAGGATTTACACGGATCACAAGAGTTTGAAATATCTGCTTACACAGAAGGAACTGAATCTGAGACAGCGAAGGTGGCTCGAGTTGTTTAAAGATTATGATTGTATTGTGGATTATCATTCGGGAAAAGCTAACGTAGTGGCCGATGCTTTGAGTAGGAAGTCAATTTCAGCATTACAGTTAAAGCGGATTGAGTGGAGGTTTTCTGCAGATGGAGCTTTATTAGCACAGTTGAAAGCAAGACCGGTTCTGAAAGATGAGTTAATAGTTGCTCAGAGAAGTGATGGGAGATTGCAACAAGTTCTGCAGTCAGTTGGTGATATGGATAAGACTGACTATTCAGTGAATGAATATGGAATACTGCTGTATAAGAATAGAATGTGTGTGGCCAACGATAAAGAATTAAGAAAGAGATTGATGCACGAGGCTCATAATACAGTTTTCACTATGCATCCAGGTGGAAACAAGATGTATCAAGATATGAAACAGTTGTATTGGTGGCCAGGGATGAAGAAGGATGTAGTGGAATATGTGTCTAAGTGTCTTGTCTGTCAACAAGTTAAAGCGGAGCATCAAGTGCCCCAGGGAATGTTGCATCCACTCCCTATTCCCCAATGGAAATGGGATAATATCACGATGGATTTTGTTACTGGATTGCCTCTGACCTCAAGACAGCAAGATGCAGTATGGGTTATTGTGGACAGGTTTTTGAAATCAGCTCACTTTATACCTGTTCGGATGGATTATTCTATGGAAAAGTTAGCTGAATTGTATGTAAGGGAAATTGTCCGATTGCATGGGATACCTTTGTCTATTGTTTCTGATAGGGATCCCAGATTCACTTCTAAATTTTGGAGGAGTTTACAGGCAGCGTTGGGTACGAAATTGAATTTCAGTACTGCTTTCCATCCACAGACCGATGGACAATCGAAAAGAATTATACAGGTTTTGGAAGATTTGATGCGAGCGTGTGTTTTGGATTTCTCTAAGAGTTGGGATAAGTATCTTCCACTTATGGAATTTGCTTATAACAACAGTTATCAGACCAGTATTGGTATGGCACCGTATGAAGTTTTGTATGGAAGGAAATGTCGTTCACCGATTTGCTGGACAGAATTGAATGAAAGCAGAATCATAGGGCCAGATTTGGTTCGTGATACAGAAGAGAAAGCTAAAATCATACAGCAAAGATTGAAGGCAGCAAGTGACAGACAGAAGTCGTATGCTGATTTGAAGAGAAGAGATATTGAGTTCAGTGTAGGTGATAAAGTGTTTCTGAAAGTGTCTCCTTGGAGGAAGGTACTACGATTTGGTAAAAAGGGGAAGCTGAGTCCAAGGTTTATTGGGCCATATGAAGTGCTTGAAAGAGTAGGTTTTGTAGCTTATCGGCTGGCTTTGCCTCCGACTTTGGCTAAGCTACATGATGTGTTCCATGTGTCTATGTTAAGAAAATATAGGTCAGATGATTCCCATGTGCTATCTCTACCAGAAGTGGAAGTGCAGTTAGATTTCACTTATGATGAAAAGCCAATAGTGATTTTAGCAAGAGAAGTAAGGCAACTTCGGAACAAGCAGATACCACTTGTAAAGGTACTCTGGCAGCACCATGGTGTTGAAGAAGCAACTTGGGAACCAGAAGCGGCTATGCGAGAACAGCATCCACAACTATTCCACTCAGGTATGAATTTCGAGGACGAAATTCTTTAAGGAGGGGAGAGTTGTCATGGCCGGATTTGTACCCTAAGAGAATTAACCTAATTTGGCATGTGAGTGAGTGGATTGAATGTGTAGGATTGGACTTAATTGAAAGAAAGAAGTTTAGTTAAGGGAGTTAAATGGTAATTATGAATGTTTGTGCTAAGCATGAGTTAAAGGCTAGTTAATTAGTTAAAGGAAGGATTAACTAAGAATAAAATAACTTTGATTTATTGGAAGTGGAGGCAGACTTGAGGAAGTGGTTTCCGTGTGGCTTCTTGAGAGGATGCCACCTACACCTTTGCATGCAAGAGTGAGTTAAGGGAAGGGAAGAGTTTCATTTGTGTAATCTAGCAATTTTCTGTGTTCTTCTCTTTTCTTCTTGCGTGAGAGTGAGTGTTAAGGAAGAGTAAGCATATTGATGTTAGTTGCTCATGAGTTAAGGGTTAAACCTAAGAGGTAAGTGGTTAAGTGTGCTTATTCTCATCTTCTACTCTTCTTCTTGGTTTTGATTTGGTTTGGAGTGAGGATTGATGGATTGTGCTCAATTCTGGAATTTGTGTTGGTTTTGCTAGCTGAAGAAGTGAAGAGAGATAAGGGAAAGGCTGTAATCGGCGAACCGAGCGTCCGTCGTAATTAGGAGCTAAGGCGACGAGGTTTGGGAACAAACCCTAATTGTATGAATATGTGATTAGTGTTGGTTAAATAGGGTTTTGAACTGAATTGCATGATATGTGAAATTGAAGGTTGAGCATGAATTATGTGATGCTAAATTGTATGATTATAGTAGCAATATGATTGTGATAAAGTGCTTGAAAGTGATTATGATTTGTACTATTATTGAATGCCAAACAAGAAGGGAAAATCAGGTATGTGTTATTGATTGTGTGGTTGATGTATTTGGGTTAATTGCCAAAAGTGAGAATGAGATTTGAAGTCTTAATGAGAAGGAAGAAATGGACTGAGAAACATAACCATGTTATGGTGTTTTTGCATAGGTCACGGTGACAATGAAATCCATTGTGACCGTGAGGTATGCTTGAGTTCAATTCTGCCTAATGGATTTTGGTATGTCACGGTGACAATGAACTTCATTGTGACCGTGAGGTACCCAAGGGAGCATTCTGTTTTGCAAAGTGAGAATATGTCACGGTGGCAATGGGATTCATTGTGACCGTGACATACCCTCAGGTTGCATTCTGCCGAGAGTTGGGAACACATCACGGTGACAATGAAATTGGCTGTGACCGTGACATGTCCCCAATTTGCATTCTGTTTTGGACTTCAATATGTCACGGTGACAATGAAATCCATTGTGACCGTGACCCACCCTGTTTTGGCAATATAATCCTAATGTGTTTGGTCATTCAAATGGCATGGCTTTAAGCTGAAATGAAGGACAGCATGAGTAAGTAATGTATGTATGTTAAGTGATCTACAAATGCATACAACTACGATGACTTCTGAATGTGATAAGTTATGTGAATATTAAATGTGAAGATTGAATTTGAAAGCATATTGAATATGCAAATGAAATGTATGGCTGTGTGCTAATACAAATGTGTAAAGTGAAAAGTGAACTGAATAACGTGTTTAAACAACTTAAGCCTGCGAGTCAAGTAGTGGATAGTTAGGCATGCCTATAGGGTCAAGTGCTGCAGCCCCATGCGTTAAATGTGTCTGATTCCATGGGAATCACAATGCGATTATCCTTACTGGATTGTGTTATATGTGGAATGATGAAAAGTACCAGAAGGTACTAATGTGATATGAAGCACCAGAAGGTGCTAAATGTGAAAATGTAGTCTCGATGAGATTACTGGTATCTGAGAGATACCGATGCGATACCCGTTATCCGCGTCATTGAATTGCAGGCAAAGTGGCAAAAAGGCTAATTGGTTAATCGGCTAAAAGTTAATTAAATATAAACAGAAATGACTGTGATATAAGGAAGTATGGAAATGTGAATAAGTAATTGATGCCTTATGATTGAATATAGTAATGGTTGATCTGGCATGATTATTAGCATGTTCTGTATGATGATTCTGATGTGTGATAAATTATATGCTATATGTATGAGTTCCCCACTAAGCGTTATCGCTTAGCATGGATTTACTCTAATCCGTGCAGGTACGGACGAGAGGTGACTGAAGGACGTCCCCCGCATTTTGGTACGGTCAACAATAGGAAGTATATAGTGTAGGTTTGGGGGTTTGTTATTTGGGACTTTTGTATAAGTTTTATATGGTTAATATGTATTTTGAATATGTAAAGGCATGTAATAATGTAGTAATCACGGATGTAACCTCCCATATGTATGTGTGTCATGTGAATGGCTAAGGCGTGTGGCTAATAGTAGTTGGCATGTGATGCATGAATTAAAACAGTGTGTGATGAAATTTTATTATTCAGTTTCCGCATGTGTTTCTGTGTGTGTGTGCGACCTTCTTTAACTAAGATTAGCTGAGCTAGTTGTCGTTAGGGAATGGGCGTCACAGGGCCGATCAATGCCGACAGATTAAAGAGGTTCCATGGCTAAACACCAAAAATCAAAAGAAGCGAATAAATGCCCTGCTGGTCGAAAACCGAAAAAAAGGTGGCCTTGCTAAAATTGGTGCCTTGTTAGGGTAAAAACTGAAAAAAGGACTCTGGCAAAAAATTAAGGGCTAAGAGAAAATATTCAATCATGAAAATCCGAGAGGGGTGATTGATGACAGGAGTTTGACACTCGCAAGATCTATCTTGAGATTAAGTGTAGTTTTGAGTTTTGAATTTTCTGTCAACAAATAATCATATGTGATGAAATCATAGAAAAAAATTCATAAGTTAGCAATAAAGTACTCAGTTTGCACTTTTCATGATTATCTAGTTCTTTGACAAAAAGAGAAATACATCGTCTTTTGAAATCTAAAAAACTATTTTCTACTGCATTCATTTAGTTAGATGTTTAAGCCAGCTGATCCTATTGTCAATCACAGGGCTAATTACCCACACTTTATACTCTAGCGAGCTAGTAAAATCAGAATTCTTAGATCTTAGAATAGTCATACTTAAAGGTAGCTGCATCCAAAGTCTGCATTAGCCAATAATAAATGCCGAAGACAGGAGTCCACCATGAAAAGCTAGCGAAAGAGTCATAATAGTCTGACGCCCTCCAAACTGGTGAACGCAATGAGCTGTGATACAAAAGGAGGCCCTGTGAAGCCTGCACAATGGGATGCATCCCGAAGGCCCGTCCTGAGTCACATAGTCAAGGTGTATCTAGGGGCTCATGAAACTAATATCTCCATCTGCTAGTGTAGCTATCCATATTAAGCCTTTATAGGGAGAGTCAAACTGATATGTCTACTGTCTAAGCAAAAAATGCACCAGCGAGTATACATTGATCACCCTAGGAGGGAGTTTTGTTAATAACCTTAGCTTCTCCTGTAGCCACACCTAAAAAAAAAGAAGAAGAAAAAGCCGCTGGAATGAGTTGGATCTATTTCAGGCAAAGGTAAGGCACAGGGTTATGTGAAAATCCCTAATGGGATGCATTTCCCAAATAAGAAAAGTTAGTATGAAAACCCACAAGGGGCGTACTACATTTAAAAATAATGAAATATGTTACCTGGAGTAATAAGCTCGGTCATAAAAGCAGTAGGGTTAGTGCGGAGGGCGTCCAAACCAATAATTGTCTCGGCTAGAATGACGGGGAAAGGGGTCAGTCTGCGATGAATGCCATCTATAATGCTGAACAGTCGATAGTCACCAAATGGCTCGGCTGAGGTCACTAATAGGTATCTAGATAAGCAGATCAATAAAACTAAGCTAGCTCGATAAGTACGCACATCTGGAAAGTCACCAAGTGCATCGAATAAGGGTTCTAGTGAAAAGAAATCTCCTCTAGGAACTAGTCAAGCAGCCTCAGAGGATGATATGCCCAAGGCAAAGGCCACATCCCTAAGTTGATATGGCCCATAACTGGGGACATAAGGAAGGGTACCAGGGGAAAACCTCACATCAGTAATTGCGGTAAACTCTTCAGCTATGGGACACAGTTCTTTGTGAGTAAATCGAAAAATATGAAATCAGGGATCCCAATAGCGGATGGCAGCCAACATAAGGTCTCGATCTAGCCCGATCCTTCTCAAAAGCCTCAGACTTGAATAAGGAGCTAAAGTGCCATTTTCCCAAGTCATGGGATCATCCAGTAGCCGACGCAGTTTATTGAAGACGTGTGTTGTCACAACCCGAAAAGTACCCTAAAAGGATTCATGTATATTGAGATGAGTGGTGACCAAAGTTATGCAAATTGAAGTGTTAGGTATGTCAAATGAACCATTTAAGAATTTAAGTGAAAGTTTCAGCAAGTACCATTAATGGTAAAATTGTGAAGTGTGAGTTTAGGACTTAATTGAAGGAGTAAGATTAATTTTGTGGGCCAATGTTAAGAATTATATAGAGGGATGCTAAATATAAGAAGAGAAAGGAGTTGATAGACTAGATGGGAGAATTGACATAAATATCTATTTTTGGACCAGTGGGAATGTGACAAATGGCAAGGGATAAGAAGGAGTATAAAAGGAAGAAAGAGGAAGAGAGAGGGGGCAGAATCTGCTTTTCCCCTCTCCCGTTCCCGATCTTCCTCCTCCTCTTCTTCTTCTTGCTTCATGCCATTCACTCCCTTTGAAGATCAAAGACCAAGATTTTGATGATGAAGGTGATTAATTCAATAGGATTAAGTGTGGAAATTGTTGAGGAAAGGTGAGTTTAAGTTTTGATTTTCTTAATTTCTTTTGATTAGCTTTTAAACCCTAGATTTATGTTTTGTGTATTCATATGTGTTTTGATGAGGATTTTGGATGAGAAAGATGTGGGATGAGTTTGGAAGCAAGAAAGATCATCTAAGTGAGATATTGGAGCAAAGGAGTTGAGATTAGGGATTTTTTTATTTTGATGTATATTTTGATATGGGGTTTTGATTTTATTTTTTGGAAATTTATGGAGTTAAAGTTGTTTAGAAATGTTCAAATGTCATGGGTTTTGCATAATTTGAGTTAAGATGCTTTGAATGTCTTTTATTGAGTCAAAAAGGTGCAATGGAATGAGTTATGTAGTAAATTTCTAATTTTGTTAAATTAGAGATTTTAATAATGTTAATAGCATTGTTTAATTGGGTTTAATAGTATATAAGTTGGGTTTTGTGTTAATTATGAGGTTTTGAATGAGCTATTTGTGTTGTGTTGAAGTTTGAATTGAATGGGAGTTTTGGGTGTGATTTTTGGAAGAAAGAATTTCTACAAATTTCGCTGGAATCTGGAAAATGCGACTCTGTCGTGAGCGCGATACTTGTCGCGATCACGACAGAGATCGGTTCTTCGCTACCAGCTGAGAGTTCGGTGAGGGAGTGCACGAGTCGTGCACGTGGTTTCGTGCACCTATGCACGAGAAGTGCACCTGGTGCACGAGTCGTGCACCTGGAGCACGAGTCGTGCCGCTAAACACGACTTGTGGCAGTCTCCTCTCTCTCTTGCTCCTGCTTTGTTCCTCTATGATTCACCTTCACGAGCCGTGTCTCTGAGCACGACTCGTGATAGGTTCCTTGTCCGCAAAGCAAGCTTGGCCACTGTTGCGAGCACGACCTTTGGTCACGATCACGATAGCCCCCTCTCTATTTCAAAATATTTTCGAAACATCTTCTTCTTTGCATGGGTTCTCACTTATGCTATGCATATATGATTTAAAATTTGAATTATTCAATGTGTTACCTTTCATAGTAATGATTGAAATATGAGAATTTGATCTACTATTATTATGTTATAAATGTATATGTATAATGAAATGTAAGCTTATCTATTAAGTTTAAATGAATGCATGATGATTAATAATATGATTATGTTTAATATGTTCTTATGAATACTTCGATCTATGAAACCACACGTGATTATTTTTGAATATGATAAATGTAATTGTACATATAATATGGAAATATATGAATGCATGTGATCATAAAAGAATGTTACAAGTATTTAATGGAATATATATATATATATATATATATATATATATATATATATATATATATATATATATATATATATATATATATATATATATATATATATATATATATATATATATATATATATATATATATATAATTGAAACGTTATGAATTCAATAATGATATGGAAAATTTAGCCTGCGTAAGTCGATCGTAGATAGATAGGCATGCCTATAGAGTTCTGATAGCTGCAGCCCCTTTGTTCTGTTCTGGACCCTAATCAGGTCCCCGTTTGGGTCCTCGCGATCCTCAATGTGTACGGATCTTGTTTAAGATCCCCTACTATGAAAACGTTTTTATGAGAAAATAAGAAATTGCTTTTCGATGGTACCCTCAGGTACCCCCAATGTGTTCTGTTACTCGCTTATCCACCCTCTTGACTTAGCAGGCAATTAAAAGAATAAAAGAATGTGAATAAATTGATAAGTTTTGTGTTGAGCATTTTCTATATATGCTTATTATACCGCAAGTATACGGTGTACCGCAATAGTACTTAAGATGTCGATCCCACGAGGAACGTTTTTACACACTATTACTAATTGATTTTAATCTTGTTTACAAAGATTAATTAATGGTAGAGTTGATTTTAATCTAATCTAACATGTAAACTAAATATGCCTAGTTAATGATAGTCAAAAGAAGATAAAATGAATCATGAAGAATTAAAGACAATGAACTTGATTCCATCATTTAGATTAACATCTTTCATCTTTTTATGCAAGCCAAGTTAGAATAAACTTTTAACCCACTCTCTCGACATGAATTAAAATGCCTAAAACATATAATTAAAATTCTAACTCACAATTTTCATTAATGAATTAGAGGTTTCTAATTACATATTTTAAGAATAAACACTAACCTATAGCAATTATCTCAATATACCGATTTCTCAAAATATACCTTGATAATGAAACTCTATTAAATGTCAGATAAAGCAAACTCTCGAATTACTTTAACTTGTAAAGATCATGCAAAAGATATTAATAGAGAATCTACAATGAAAGACTATGAAAGTAGATAGAAATAGAAAGAATTATAGTATGCAAATTCATTAAAATGATATTCATAGAAATATTGGAGAAGAATTAAAAATAAGAGAATAAGATAGAAGCCTTTCAACCCTTTTCTCAATCTCTTGAAAATAAATTTTCCTTCTCCTTGACCTTCTTCTTCAAAACATAAAACTAAATAGAAATTTAATTAAGAAAAATCTGTCTTACAAAATACAGAAAAATTACTTAACTAAAAATTCCTCTCCTAAAATTACAATTAAACTACATATTTATAGATATTAATCTAAAAATCGTGTCCCTTGAGAATGGTTGCAAAGTTTGGTGAAAGAGGGTGACTTTTCATGTATCTTTTGGCTCAAAACTGCCCCAACGGTCGTCTCTGTCGCGATCGCAACGTTGTCGCCATCGCGACAGAACGCGCTTGCCCGTTTTCTTCCTTCTCTCTTTCTTTCGGTTTTCTCTTCCCTCTTTGGCCAGTCACGTCGCGTTACTCCCCATCACGGTGTGACTTCTCGCGTGTGTGGCGTGACTGGCGCTCACGTGTCGCGACCTCTCCCCTTTCTCTTCTCTTTCCTTTCTTTCCTGGCTTCTCGTCACGTTGCGTGATCTTTGCTCACAGCGTGACTCGTCTCTTGCAGCTCCTTCTCTTCTTTTCCTCCTTCCTCTTCTTTCTTCTCAGTACAATCACGTCACGTTACCTCTGGTCACATCGTGATCTGCTCCTCTCTCTCGTGATCCTCTCCTTCTTTATCTGTTCTTTTCTTCATTTTTCACCTACAAATAACAGTAAACACACAAACATGCACTCTAATACAAATAATCATAAATTAACACATCACATCAAATTTACACACAATAGCATAATTAATTTACATAAATACATACAAAATAAATACTAAATTATACTTCAATTAATCTCCTATCAAATTCCCCCACACTTAACCCTTGCTTGTCCTCAAGCAAGAGAAAAGACATGAACAAATTCAACAGCCAGTAACATAATTACAAAGCAATGTTCATTCAGCATATACACTAAAGTTGTAAAGATCAGCTATCCCAAAAACTCACACATATCAATAAATCAAAATTCAAAATATGCATTAAAAATTCAACAAGTTTTCTAATTTTACTACTTCCAACATAAAGAATATAAAGTCTCAAAAACTAAACATGACTTAAAAGAGAGAAAATTGATCATAAAAGTTAAAAATTTAAGATTGCTAGTCACCTTTTAGGACAATTGAAGCTCACTTAACCTTAATCAAATCTCATGGCATTTTTAGACTCTTTTTCTTTATTTTTTTAATTTTTTATTTTCACATGGGTATAATTTTTTATTGATTCCCATGTATAGCAAGAGAAATTAATATGGGTGCGTTTTACGCTCCATCCCATATTTTTACAATTTTGAATATACATCTTGCTATTTATTGTTGAAATTAGTGGGTGCATTTTATGCTCCATCCCACTTATTTTTATTTTTCTTTTATTTTTAGTCCTCATCCATTATTGAAAAGAAATAAGGGCAAGTATTATGGCTATAGTTTCCATAGGCAACTAGAAACTTAAAATTTTAAACAAAATGAGCAAATTCTAACTTTAAAAACATGGTAGGTAAAGAGACTAAATAATCTATAATGTTGAAATAAGTAAAACCAAATAACTTGAAAAACTTAAAACACATACCAAAAATTTTTGAAAAACTGATAAAAATGAGCATAAAAGATAATGAACTTAACAACCTATATCATATACCAAATAAACACTGCTTTATAATAAAGTTTACTAAAAAGCCTAATTGAAATATAAAAACACACAAACAAAAACAATCATGCAATTTACATACATAATACCTACACAAACTCACAAACACAGTCACAAATATCACAACACACAAGCAGTCACTCCCCCACACTTAAAACCAACATTGTCCTCAATGTGAAGGAATGATACACAAAACAAGTAAAAGAAACAAATAAAAAGAATAAAAAGAAAACTCCCCTATCATGGTGAAGGTGGAGGCGATGGAACCACAAAACTCGATTGTATCAAGAAATTATCAAACTTATACTCCAGCCTCCTTTGACGTCGCTCAATGGAAGATAATTGCTCTTGTATATTAGATAACATTGAGGAGATGTTATGGCTAGAGGAGCCAACCTCAGGAGCAGCACCCACAACAACATCAATATCGGGAATCACTTCCTCCTCACTTGCCTCCTCCTCACCTTCTTCGTCTTGTGCCTCTACTTGTGGCTCAGAAATTCCAGCAATATCCCTCCAACATGATCGAGCACATGCCGGAATTTCCTGAAAATTATTACCAACAACCTCTCCACGAACTAACATATTCTTATTAAAATAATGGCAAGGAAAAACTCTATAGTAGGCATCAAGATCCACATTTAGATTGTGTGCAACACTAGAAATAACATGTCCATGTGTTAAAGGTGAATCATGCTTATGTACACATTGCAACAATTGACTTACTATCCAAAAAGGCCAACATACGTCCTTGCGTTTATGTACACACCACATCAAAAACAACTCATTATATGAAACTCTGTTAAATTCAGACCTATTAAAAATTAGAGAAGCTAAAACTCTATGCAAAATCCAAAATCTCAAATCTTTAATAAACATAGATTTAGCATCCCTAGCCCTATAACGAGTTTGCAAATCAGTCAAAAAGGTCCAAAATTCATGTGGCTTAAAAGATTTAGGTGGTTCAGTTAAACCAGTTTGAGAAAATCTAAACATCCTATTCATCATAAAATAAGTTAAAGTATAAGTTTTTCCCGCCATCCTAAAATCTAACCAATTCTCATTATCATCATTCTTTTTTAAGGTGGTGTAAAATTCTAAAACCAAATCAGGACGCACATCTTCATGCATAGATGCAAATTTAAATAACCGACAAAATCTTAACATTTCATTCACTACATCTAGCATGCCAATTTGATTAAGTAAAGAGTCAGGAAAATACTTACATTGCATCAAATGCCTATCACGAAGAGTTAAATACCTACTGCCTTCGTCTACAGAAAAAATGGGAAATAACGCACCATAATGAGCAGCAGTATTCACTTCCTCACCTTCCTGTCCTTCTTGTTCAATTCGGGAAACAAAAGGATTATTTGTTCTCACCATATTTGATTATGTTGGGTAAACAGAGAATGAAAATTATAGGGAAGTAAAGCTGTAGAAAATGAAAAAATTAACAAAACCAAATACTCAAAAGAAAAACAGAAAATATACAAGAAAAAGGAATGTAAACAAAGAAAAAAAATTACATGAAAATGCTGAAATTAAATGCAATGAGGGAAAGAAGAAATGAAAAGAAAAATGAAAATACATTAACAAACCTGAAAATAGAAAGCAAAACCCGAAATCCCTAAGTCAAGCTTTTGAAGAAAAGAAAAGAAAAGAAATAAAAGAGGAATGCTGTAATGTAAAACTAGGAAAACGAAAGGAAAACAGAGGATGGAAGTTCGAAAGTCTCTGTGGAAGAAGAAGATAAGAAGAAATGAATAAGAAAAATTGCTAATGAGAGTCTGTATCTCGTGACCAGCGTGAGGGAAAGAAAATGAACAGTTGAAATGAAATAGAGAGGGAATAAAATGAAGGGTCACGACGTTAGGGTTTTGAAATTAAATTCCCACTTTTAATTTTCTTTTTTCTGTGTTTTAATGCTTGAATGGTAAATTTAGGTTAATGTAATTAAAATTAAATCTTATAAATCAGAAAAGAAAAGAAAACAAACCCAAATAATAGAAAAATAATAAGTAAAATAAAAAAAGAAAAGAAAACATTTAAAACGTACCTATTCTCCACATAAGGTGTCACGTCGCGTGAAGCAACGTCACGACTCGTGACGCTCTTTACTTACCTGGGCGAAGTAATCTCCTCAGCCCGTCACGTCGCGTGAAGCTGCATCACGAGACGCACGCCCTGCAATACTTCGATCGCGATTTCGCGATGCTTGCCGCGATCACTTCACGTTACGTCGCGTCACGTCGCGTGAAGTTTCATCACGTCTCGAGCCCTGCCAAAAATCGCTTGCTGTTGCGATCGCGATACTTGCCGCGATCGCAACAGAATCAAACGTCTCCAAAATAATTTTTATTTTTCTCTATTTTTTTTCTTTTATTTTTATTCATTTATTTATTTAATAATTTTTTATATATTTATTAAACAATTCTAATCTTACTAAATTAACTATTATTTAAAAAAAACAAATGTGTGTTTAACATGAAAATTAATAATACCCTAAATAAAACTATATAAATAAATTTAAAATAAATTACAAAACATAAGTAAAAACAATATAACTAAGTAACCTAAACAGAAGAATTAGACATATCATGGTTTAATATGCTCCCTAGGATTCTCCTCAGTATTACTTGGAAGACATCCTAGATTTCTAGAAGGTAAAGAATTTGCAAGTTGGCCTATTTGAACCTCAAGATTATGAATAGTAGCAGCATGATTTTTAGCAATTTGATCAAATTTTTCTTCAAGTTTCTTTTGACTTTCATCTTGAGAATGCATCTTATAATTAATTTCTTCAATGAACTTATCAATTTTAACCTCAAAAGCCCCAAACCTATCTTGTGGCTGTTGGTATCCTACACCTCTATTTTGGTTGTTAACATTATTATTCCCCCATGAAAGGTTAGGATGGTTTCTCCAACCAGCATTATAAGTGTTAGAATAAGGATTACCACGACCTTGACCTTGAAGAAAATTAACTTGTTCTTCCTTATTAACCATGCCTAAATTGCAATTATCACTCTTATGTCCTTGTTGACCACACACATTGCATGCATTTAATGAATTACCACCCATATTTAGACTATTGACTCTATGATTTAATGCTTCAATTTGGGCTTGTAATGCAACCATAGAATCTACTGAATGTACCCCCCTAGCATTAGAATTATTATACTCCCTTACTCTTTCAGGAGGCCACATACAGTTGTTCATTGCCATCTCTTCCAATAACTCATATGCTGCATCAATTGTTTTTCTCATTAAAGATCCACCAGCTGCAGCGTCAATAGTCCCCCTTGTAGTAGGATTTACACCATTATAAAATGTTTGCATCAACAACTCTCTTGGCAAGTTATGGTGTGGACACATCCTTTGCAATTCCTTGAATCTTTCCCAAGCCTCATATAATGATTCATTTTCATTTTGAACAAATGTAGTGATATCCTTTATGATTTTTGCAGTTTTGGCCAATGGAAAATATTTTGATAAAAATGCTTGGGCCAATTGGTCCCAAGTAGTTATAGATCCCCTTGTTAATGAATTTTAACCAAGCTTTTGCTTTATCCTTCAAAGTGAATGGAAAAAGCCTAAGCTTGATTGCATCAGCCGAAACTCCATTTATCTTAAAGGTATCACAAATTTCAAGAAAGTTTGCCAAATGAGCATTTGGATCCTCATTTGCCAAACCATAAAATTGAATACTATTTTGAATCATTTGTAATAATGAAGGCTTAATTTCAAATTGATTTGCATTTACCGTTGGTCTTACCACTCCTTGTTGAGCACCACTCAAAGCAGGTGTGGCAAAGTCCATAAGTCTTGGTGGATTTTCTTCAGCCATGATAATTGATCTCTTATCCTTGTTCTTTTTCTTATTGGACTTCCGGTTACTTGACAAAAATCTTTCAATTTCAGGATTTAAAGGCTCAAGCTCGTCTAAAGAACTCCTTGTACTAGGCATGAACTTTCAAAATCCTGTAAAACCAAAAACAAAACACAAAATTAACATAAAATTAAACTAAAACAAACAAATAAATTAAAATAAAAGAAGATATTGTAATCCAAAATCATAAATCAATTTTTATAATGGCAAACAACCGTTCCCCGGCAACGGCGCCAAAAACTTGTTGAGCATTTTCTATATATGCTTATTATACCGCAAGTATACGGTGTACCACAATAGTACTTAAGATGTCGATCCCACGAGGAACGTTTTTACACACTATTACTAATTGATTTTAATCTTGTTTACAATGATTAATTAATGGTAGAGTTGATTTTAATCTAATCTAACATGTAAACTAAATATGCCTAGTTAATGATAGTCAAAAGAAGATAAAATGAATCATGAAGAATTAAAGACAATGAACTTGATTCCATCATTTAGATTAACATCTTTCATCTTTTTATGCAAGCCAAGTTAGAATAAACTTTTAACCCACTCTCTCGACATGAGTTAAAATGCCTAAAACATATAATTAAAATTCTAACTCACAATTTTCATTAATGAATTAGAGGTTTCTAATTACATATTTTAAGAATAAACACTAACCTATAGCAATTATCTCAATATACCGATTTCTCAAAATATACCTTGATAATGAAACTCTATTAAATGTCAGATAAAGCAAACTATCGAATTACTTTAACTTGTAAAGATCATGCAAAAGATATTAATAGAGAATCTACAATGAAAGACTATGAAAGTAGATAGAAATAGAAAGAATTATAGTATGCAAATTCATTAAAATGATATTCATAGAAATATTGGAGAAGAATTAAAAATAAGAGAATAAGATAGAAGCCTTTCAACCCTTTTCTCAATCTCTTGAAAATAAATTTTCCTTCTCCTTGACCTTCTTCTTCAAAACATAAAACTAAATAGAAATTTAACTAAGAAAAATCTGTCTTACAAAATACAGAAAAATTACTTAACTAAAAATTCCTCTCCTAAAATTACAATTAAACTACATATTTATAGATATTAATCTAAAAATCGTGTCCCTTGAGAATGGTTGCAAAGTTTGGTGAAAGAGGGTGACTTTTCATGTATCTTTTGGCTCAAAACTGCCCCAACGGTCGTCTCTGTCGCGATCGCGACAGAACGCGCTTGCCCGTTTTCTTCCTTCTCTCTTTATTTCGGTTTTCTCTTCCCTCTCTGGCCAGTCACGTCGCGTTACTCCCCATCACGGCGTGACTTCTCGCGTGTGTGGTGTGACTGGCGCTCACGTGTCGCGACCTCTCCCCTTTCTCTTCTCTTTCCTTTCTTTCCTGGCTTCTCGTCACGTCGCGTGATCTTTGCTCACGGCGTGACTCGTCTCTTGCAGCTCCTTCTCTTCTTTTCCTCCTTCCTCTTCTTTCTTCTTAGTACAATCACGTCACGTTACCTCTGGTCACGTCGTGATCTGCTCCTCTCTCTCGTGATCCTCTCCTTCTTTATCTGTTCTTTTCTTCATTTTTCACCTACAAATAACAGTAAACACACAAACATGCACTCTAATACAAATAATCATAAATTAACACATCACATCAAATTTACACACAATAGCATAATTAATTTACATAAATACATACAAAATAAATACTAAATTATACTTCAATTAATCTCCTATCATTCTGTAATGATTTGTAAAAGATATGTGAATGAGCATTGAATGTGTGTTGATATATATATATATATATATATCAACTGAGCTTATGCTTTACGCACTCATGTGTTCTGGATCCATTATGGACACCATGTGAAATTGTGTGGTATCTTTGGATACCTAAAATGCTTTTGTACCTGACTTTAATGTCAACTAAATGAAAAGAGATGTAACAGATAATGTCTGTTTTGATAAGTGTGTATGAATGAATACTGATTGCATGAGAATTTGTATGTGGATAATACATGTTATAAATCTGTTTAAAGGTTAAGGGTATGATTGTCTGTATGAAGTCTTTGTAAAGAATTATTGAACTATTTGATATGCATATTTATTATGGTTGAATAATTAGTGAATGAATTCTATAAATATATATTTGTTTACATGTTGAAGTGAGAACACAGGTATGTTATGTATTTGCTTGTCTTCTGAACCTTAGCTTGGATGACCAATGTAAGTATATCGGTAAGGAATCCTTGTGTATTGTTTGTTGGTTCTCGAAGAATACGATAATTGCATGTTGATTTATAGTTAATGGGAAATAAAGTGGTAAGAACGATATAGGTAACCGAATTTAAGAAAGGATTTATAATTTATTTTGGAATATGTATGTACAAAGGTTTTTCGTAGAACTACATGGTTCTGATTCCCCAATCATCACTACAAGAAAATCATAAAATAGCGACGGATTTAATTCCATCTCTAAATTGCGACAGAATTTCCATTCCGTCGCAGTTTAGCGATGAAAATTAAATTCCGTCGGGAAATAGCGACGAAAAATAAATTCCGTTTCCAAAAATAGCGCCAAGAATATTTGCCAAAATTACCGACCGAAATTAACGACGGTTTTTACAAACCGTCGCTGAAAATAGCGACGAAAAATATCGTCCGTCGCTAAAAAAATTAGAAAAAAATTTAATTTAATTTCGCGACGGAATTTAATAGCCGTCGCTAAAATTAGCGACCGAAATTTTATATCCGTCGCTAAAATTAGCGACGGAATTAAATTTTCGTCCCTAAATAAAAATTAATAAAAATGAATTATTCATTTAGCGACGGAATAAAAATCCGTCGCTAAAAATTGCGACGGAATAATTATACCGTCGTTAAAAAGTAAATTTTTTTAACTTTAACGACGGACAGAACTTTCGTAGCTAAAAATACCGACGGTTTATTTTAGTCCGTCGCGAATAAATTTTAATTTTCAAAATTAGTGACGGAATAAAAATCCGTTGCTAAAAGTAAATAAATATCTTCCTCTCCCCCTCTCTCCTCTCTCTCTCTCTCTCTTTCTCTCTCTCTCTCCTCCCTCTCCCCTCCCTCCCGTTTTCCATTTCTGCCCGCCACCCACCTCCGGCGATGCTCCACCGGCCGGATCTGCGCCTCCCCCTTCCCTCCGGCGCCGATCCGGCCCCGCCTTCCCTCCTCCTCCCTCTCCTCCTCCTCCTCCCCTCCCCTCCCTCTTTCTCTCGCTAGCTGCTCTCGCCTCCCTCCTCTGTGCGGTGCCGATCTTCGTCCGGCATTGGTTGCCGCTGCTCCGGCGCTGGGTGCGGCTGCTCCGGCGTTGGTCCCCACCCCTCCTCCTCCTCCCTCCTCTCCTCCTCCGGCGGCGTGAGGTAAGTGGAATTCCTTCTTTTTTTTTTTGTTTTTAGTTAAATAATAAATATTGTTATTATTTATGTTAGTTAAAATTGTTAAATATTGTTTAATTAAAATATAAATATTTATGGTAAATATTTATGTTAGAGTTAATTGTTGTTGTTAGAATTAATTTTTTTGTTTATGTTAATTAAATATTTTATTATTGTCAAATAATACTATGAATAATTTGTGGCAAATATGTTATTATTAGTGCTATTAGTTAGATTAGATTATTATTAAATAATGATATGAACAATTTATTATTATTAGTATTATTAGAAAATAATTAACTTAATAATTTATTTGAGAATTTTAGTAGTATTAATATTGTCGGTGAATAATAAAGTACAAATATTTGAAAAATTGTGTTGTTTATTAATATTATTGTTTTTAATATGGAATGTTGTTATTGTTAGAATAATTTGTTATGATTTTATTTTAATTAATTTTCTCAAGTAGTTTATTATTAGTGTTATTAGTTTTAGCAGGAATATTGTTAAATAATAAAATAATATGATTTATTGTTCATAGTATTATTAGAAAATAATAAACTTAACACTTTATTTGTGGATTTTTTTTTTGTATTTTATAAATATATTTCTTTATTTATGAGTTTATTAATTTAAATGTTATTATTAAATTTATTATTAGTAGTCTTCATATTATTAGTATTCAACATTTTGTTATTATTAAAATAAAATAAGTAAAATTTGTACCTTAATTATTATTATTAATTTGTATTGTTGTTATTATTGTTTTATTTAATTTTTTTATGTGCTTTTTAAATTACCGACCCGACGGAATATTAAATTCCGTCGGGAAATTCTGATTTTTTTAAAAAAAAAAATTCCCGACGAAATATTAAATTCCTTCGGGAAATTCTGAAATTTTTTTATTTTTTTTTAAATTACCGACGGAATTTAACTTCCGTTGAAAAAATTACCGACGGAATATTAAATTCTGTCGGGAAAATAGCCGACGGAACAATATTTTCGTCGGCAATTTTTGCCTATGATCACATTGCCGACGGAATTGCGTTCTGTCGGCAATTACATTTCCCGACGGAAAATCTTGGCTTTCCTTTGGGAAATCCTTAAATTCTTGTAGTGCATAGGAATACGTAGGAAGCTTCGAATAATTATTCCAAACCCGAACCAAATCTGAAAATTGAAGTGTTTTGTTTAGTCTTTGAACAAGTAAGAGGTTTGATAAAATGAAATGTTTTGACTTAAGCATTGATACTATAATCTGCATGATTTTGGATTTATTAGTAATAATGGGAATTGGTAAGACTTAATATTTTCTGACTAGTAAAATGTATTTTTGGTAACCAATGAGGTATAGCTATTAATATGGTTAATTAAATGATTTAGATAAATAATGAGTATGTGTAACGTATTTATAGTTAAAAAGTAATAAAGTATTTCTGTGTATGGTCTATAGATTCAAATGCATGTGTATTGCTTAAGTTTTCGTAACAGAACAATGATATGAATTTGTAATGATTTTCGCCGCTATTCCTTTATGTTTATGTATGTATATACTGCTTAGGCATGTGTTTGTTCCAACAACTGTGAGTAGCTGGATATTATTTGTTTCGCCCCCACTAAGCGTTATTGCTTAGCACGGGTGTTTCTCCGTGTAGATTAGGAGATCAGAGTAGCGCAGCGGTCCGCTGTTACTTTTGTCAACAAGTCGGTAGAAATTTATAGGAAGTTATTATTATTTTCGGAATGTAATTAAGTTTATTTATTAGCATTTGTAATAAGTTGTAATATTCTCTAGTGCGAATGATGGTGTGGTGATGATATAGGTTTAGGATGTGCATGTCTTGTTGAGGTTCTGTTTTTAGAAATTTTATTATTCTGCTTTTTCGTTATTGCTAAGAGTGTTTGTCTGGTAGCACCCTCCGCTCACCATAGCTCTTTGTCCTTCGATATGCTATGTGTGGGAGTTGGGGGTGTTACATGCGTTGACATTTTCAGATAGCTGTACAAAGATTAAATAAGTTGGATTAGAGAAAAATAAAAAAGAGAAGTGACATGAAAAAGAAAAAAGAGGAACTGGTCTGGCCCGTCTTAAAAAAATTAGACCACTTTTTCGTGAATTTCAGACTCATGCATTTCCACCAGGATAGTTTACTTTTTTTCTTATTGTTATTTTTTTGGCATATATAATTTAGTTGCAGGAAAATGCTCAACAAACGGTGCCAACCGCAAGAATGGAGCCCAATAAAATATTCAGGGAGTAAAGTAAGCAAGTAAGAAAAAAAATTTTTGGTCGAGGTGCGGCCGCATCTCATGTGGCCGAGGTGCGGCCTCTCACGTGGCTGAGATGTGGCCACAAGGCCACATCTCGTGAGGCCGACATGCAGCCTCACCTTGCGGCCGCACATCATGGGGTATTTAAACCCCTTTTTGCCCGTATCACGGCTCCTCTCTCCTCACTCAATTGTTTCTTGCTTTTCTTTGTTTTTTCATTCGTTTTCTCTCGCTTTTTTGCTCATATCTTGTCCATTTGTGATCCATTTTGTGTGTTTCTCACACCAAAGCGATCCTATTTCAACCGTCTTCAAAGTTATATAATTTTTTTAGAGTTTATCTACCATTTTTTAGTGGATATTTTGCCAACAGGTTAGTTCCCGTTTGCTTTTTTTTATTATTATTTATTATTTTTATATTACTTTTATTTATTCAACGTAATACATTGGCTAGTTATTTTTCATAAATAGACAGTAAAAAAAAAGAAAGAAAATAAATAAAAATAAATAAATAAAAAATTGCATGTCTTCTGGCAGAAGGGAAATAAAAGACGAATGAGAAATGCTTACCTTGTTCCTTGCGTGAACCAGTGGGAGGATAAGTGAAAAACGAAGTAGAAATAATGTGTAAATATGGGATGCGTAGAAACTAGATATTTATGTAAAATTTTTCAGCATGTAATTAGATTATGATGTTTTGTATATTTTTATTGCTTATTTAAATAATATGTTAAAGTGTAAGTAAGTAAAGATAATACTAGCTACCAATGCAAACGAGTGAAAACTAATGATTGTAATTCTATGGACATTGAAATTGGTTGCATAAGACTCGAACCTTGTTAGAATATTTTATCTGTACAGATTTGGTGCACTTTAGTCAAAATACTGCCCTAATTTAGTCAAAACACTGTCCGAATTTAGTTAAAATGCTTAAATTTGCAGCATGGAAAGGTAGTTTGATATAGCAAAATAATCGATAAAATAATACTGATTAATTTATCTCGCATAAACTAACTGTCAATTTATTCGCAGGATGCCTCGACAGCGCAGAGCACGCCAGAGACTTGATGTACCTCCACCTCCAGAAGAGATGACAGACGTGCAGAGACAGCATTGCGAGACCTTATGTCAGATGGGGTTTATGCCTAGTAGATTTGTGTCTAGACCGTTCCTACAGCAGATAGGCATGTGGGACGAGGTGAGCGCCCTGATAGCATCAGCTGGTTGGGCAGACTTTTTGAGACTGGCTTACTAGACATATCCAGAGGTCACTAGAGAGGTTTTGGCCACATTACAGTATAAGGGGTACTAGAGGCCAGACATGGAGCCTGAGACTATATCATTCTGGGCTAGAGGCCATTATCACGAGATAAGCTGCCTAGATTTCTCTCGAGCGATGGGCCTCCCGATAGGAGAGCAGGTCAAGATACCAGATAGGACTGTCCCCACATATTGCTGGGAGCAAATCACTACACCAGGTGTCCCTTACCACCATAATCAGGCGAAGAGCACTCTATTGCGCTCACAGGCTCTGAGGTACATTTAGAAAGTTTTGGCCAGCAGTTACCTTGGCCGAACTGGGAGTCCAGGTTCCATAAATGTCACTGAGATTTGGAGTCTGTGGGCCATGATGACTGGTAGATAGCTGAACATTGCCCATGAGATTTTATCTGCATTAGTCAGAGCCGGGTGGGGGACCACTGGGCATATATGCGTCGGAGAAGTGGTGACTAGGTTACTCCTTCATTTGAGACATGATCCCAGCACATTTTGGCCATATTTGGAGGGAGATATATCTGTTGATCTTGCCGTCGCCGGTTATATGGGTATGGTAGAGCCGGTATTAGAGGGATCAGACGAGTACAGGCTACTCAGTATGGCAGAGACCAGGCTTCTCTGCAAGTTGCCTCCACTCCCAGATGTATCTGGTACTTTAGGAGGTGATTACCTACAGCCAAAAGGGGAGCCGTGTGCACCACAGGATGAGGAGGGTGCATATGATTTGGACATCACATATCTTATCAGCACTCCCCCTTTACAGTGGATCCTACATAAGAGCGGAGCTCGCACTACTCCTCCACCACTGGGTTCGAATTTCAGCTACTATGCTCCTCAGAGACACTTCCCTTTTAGCCACCTAGGCCATCCAGGGGCATCTTCATCCACAACTCCACCTTCATCGGAGTTTAAGATAGGGCAGAGATAGGCTGCTCTAGAGATGTCATTCCAAGCTATGTACCAGGATATGATGTCCGCGATGGCTACTCTGGGGTAGCGCCATGATGAGGATATCCGTCTCTTAGGCCAGCATGTGACAGATGATCTACGCCTACTTGGCCAGCGGACATATGATAGGCTCACCTTATTTGGCCAGCAGATAGCCGAGGGGTTTTGAGAGATTGGTAGGCACTTGAATAGGATAGAGGGGTCTATGACAGCTTTGCAGGCTATGACAACATAGAGGGTTGGTGAGTCTCTTCAGGAGATAGATGAGTCATTGGCCGCCACTCGACACTGGATGGATATCTTAGAGGAGACTTCTGGAGGAGTATCCCAGGGTCTGTGGAGTCTGCGTGAGGATTTGGGGAGAGACATTCCTGTTATTCGAGAGGACTTGGGACATCACATTGATGGGTATGCCTCCGCCATATCAGGCATAGCCTCTAGTTTTTAGGAGCTGTCCCACACTGTTGCGAGTATGGCCAGCCCCTTCTTAGACACTTAGGCGGAGGTTAGATTCTGAGCACTCCATCCATCATCATCTAGGCCACCGCCTGAGGACATCACACATCAGTAGGCCCCTCCTCAAGCTCAGCATGGTGACTTTGATGAACACATGGATCATCCTCCTATGTAAGGGGCATTTCAGGGAGATATTAGATATTGTTATTTCATGATGTAAAAACATTTCATTTATGTTATAACTTTACAGTTGTGTTTATTGTATTTTTACTATTGAATATAATGAACATATCATGCAAAAGTGTAAAACAAAAACCAAATGCAAAAATTAAGAGATATATTGGTAAATGAAAAATAATAATAACAACTTGGTTCATGGACCACCAAGCAGGTTAATGCAACCAATTATAACACAATGCAATCAATTAAAACATTTCTTTAAACGTTTCAGGCACATGACAATAATGTCTAATTGCCAGTCAGATAAATGGTTAACTCATTGGCAAGAAAATGATGATTACCACTGCACCGCATCAACGGGTTAGATACCGACACGGCTGGGGCTATACACCGCACAGGTTAAATGTCGAACGGAGGAGGTTAGACACTGCATCAATAGGGTAGATACCGACATGGCTGGGGCTATACAACGCACAGGTTAAATGCTGCAACAGAGGAGGTTAGACACCGCGTTAACAAGTTAGATACCGACACGACTGGGGCTACACACTGCACAGGTTAGATGCCACAACGGAGGAGGTTAGACACCGCATCAAGGTCAATTACAAACCGCAATGGCTTAGGCTAGACACCGCACAGGTTAGACGCCAAAGCGATAAGGGTTAACATGTCAAAAAATTAATGGTAATTGCCCGCAAAAACATCATTCAGATTGGAAAGAAAACTGGCTCAGGTACGCGTCTCTTCCTTCTTTCTTTGTGTTTTGGCTCATCTAGGCACCTATGCACTACGTTCCCCAAAACTGGGGGCAACTGTAGACACCGAGGCCTGAGACAGCCCAGACCAAAGTTACATAGTGATGAAAATGATACTTGCTCCTAGGCAAAAGGGTTAGAATTGATGATTTCCTTGTCGAAACTTTCTTTTCAAATAAAAAATTATTTTTTATTATTTCAATTTTTGAAGATTTTTTGGTGACCTACCGTTGCACGGCCTGCGCAGCACGCGTAACGCGGCACCTCTCGAGGCCTTCACGAGGCAGCCCCACGTGCAAGACCGCGAAGCCCCGCACACAGGGTCTCGCCTCGTGCCTCGACCGTGCACGAGGGGCGGTCCCTCTACGCGAGGCCGCACCTCGCACACGCTAGGTGCGGTCCCCTCTGCGCTTGGCACCTCACACACGAGCTGTGGCCCCCTCTGTGCGGGGCACCTCGCACATGCGGTGCGGCCCCCTCTGCTCGAGGCCGCACCTCGCGCACCTCCTTACTCTCCCAGACTCTTTTTTTTCAATTTTTTCTGATTTTTTTTTGTTTGAGTTGGAATTAAATTCAGATTTCTTCTTTTCCGATTGTCAAGAGGATAAATTTTATTTAAAAAAAAGATTATTAGTCACTTTGAATGGGATTCAAACTCTTAAAAAACATAATTCTTCACTGGGATGATATAAAAAGAAAAATACCATAACCAGAGAGGGGTAAAGCATTACAACAAAAAAAAAGGGTTCTGAAAATAGAATTTTTGAGGCTAAAAATTTCTTTTGTTTTGATCCTAATCATTCTTGAGCCAAGAAAGTCAATTCTTTGTGCTTGGGATTCTATTTCTATCATCTATGTTCTTCAAAAAATTAGAATTTTCAACTTTAAGTTTTGGGACAGAAAGCTTTGATCCAAGTTTTCTCAATTTTTGTTTTCAAGCAAATCAACGAGGAAATATTCTTTTCTTCTTTTGCTGTAAACATCAATCTCTGAGGGTAAATTTTCAGACTTGAGCCAATTCCTTTTTCTTTTTCTTTATTTTTGTTGTTCATTTGTTTCTCCAGTTGTAAATTATTGTAGATTGGCATTAGTGTATTCTGTTGTTGTTTGTACCATCTAACACTAACTTAGCTTAATTAAATTAATTAACTTGCATGAAGCATGAAGCGTAACTTTAATCCGTAAAATGTATAGATTCAATTCTATTGCCTTTTTATTGAATTTTGGGTTCTTCTATTAATCTTCAATCTTATATTTGACTATTATTTCTTCTGTAGCAATATTTTATTCTTGACCATTATTTTATTTTTTTGTGTGATAATATCTAGGCCTTTTGTTCACTGTTTTTTTATCAAATATTATTTTTTCCTTTTATTTTTTAATCTCAAATACTTTTTCCTAATTATTATTATTATTTATTTATTTCATTTAATTCTTTATTTCCATTATGTTATATTTTATGCGTTTGATTTACTAATATCGTTTTTGTTATTTTTTGTTTTTTTTTGTTTGTCCGTCGAATTTTCTTACTTCGATTTGAGTGAAATATCCCTTGGCAACCTGGAGAGTCAAGGGATTCGGAAACCTCCGGCTCGGTTTGCATTTTTATTTTCTGTATTTTCCTTTATTTTGCTATTTTATATGTTTTGGGTAGAAATGTATTTTTTTGCGCTCATTTTAAAGAAATTCGCGTTTTTTACAATAGTAGAATTGGGAATTTTATTAATAAAAGAATTGAGATTTTTATTAATAAAATAGGAGCAATGTCCTAATTTTGCCCAATAAAATATCACTTTCAAAAGGAGAATTCATTTTTATAAAATGGGATCACTCATCCCGGTTTTCTCAATAAATGCCCAAAAATAATTCTTTAATTTTTTAAGCTAATAAAAGGAACCAATGTTCCTAAACTCTAATAAATATCCCGATTTATGTATGATGTATTTTCATTCTCTTTGTGTATTTATTCATTTTGGGCCCTTATAATTAATTTTTGGGCAATTTTTACTCAATTTTATTTTATTTATTTATTTATGATTTTTATTTTGGGGGATTGTTCCGTCCCATTTTTTCACTTGTAATTCATTTATATTTCTTTATGGCTTTCTTTATTGCTTTTCCAAAATACTTGAAATGCACTTTAAATTTATTGCATGATCGCGTGGGATGAGTGATGGAATTTCAATTGTTAAAAACTCATTTATAACATAACTTAAGGCATTAATAAGAGTGAAGTTTTGAACACCTTCTCTGATTTAAGAGCCCCAAGGTTAGATGACCTTTCCCAGTTTGTTGTAAATTGGGTGGCGACTACAAGATACCTCAAAGGTGCCTAAAGGTTTCATGAGATTAAATGACCTTCCCAATGTTCTATTGGGTAAGGAATTCCAAAATATCTCATGTTACCCGAGATCATAAGACGCTAACCATTTTTGAACTCTTAAAGCGGGCTGGGGTTCTGATCATGCGCGTCACAGATGGCCTGAAGATGATGGGTCTGAGAGATTGGGAATCACTGAAGGATATTGCCATTGAGGCTAAGGGAGATTACCTCACGAGAAGGCAAAATAATGAGGGTTATGCCAAGAAGGGCAAAAGTAGCCAGGGGGCAAATAGACAAGCAAGCTCTAGCAGTGGCAAAAGAAAGATAGCTGAGGTTTCAGCTACAAATACTGCTCTGAGGCATTTCTCTAATCTGGGGAGGTCTCTCTTGTGGGTACTTGTTAGCGTATTTTTACATGCTAATTCCGCAAGTATACGGTGTACCGATTATAGTACAAAAGATATCGATCCCACGAGGAATGGGATAAATATTACACACCATTACTACTCAATTTTAATCTTGTTTACAATGATCATTAAATTGTAAGTTAAATCTAAACTACTCTATCATATAAAGTAATTAAACCTAGTTCATGATGATCAAAGAAGACAATATATGTAATGAAGAACTAATGGTTATGAACTTGATTCATTCATTTTAATTAACATTTATAATCTTATCAGCAAGCCAAGTTGGAATATAGTTCTAATGTAACAGCCCGTTTGCCCCATAGAAGTTGGAGCCATTTGTGCATGTGTGCATTGGGTGTGTAGTGGCATGTGATAAGGGCATTTTAGGTAAAATGCATGTTTTGTGGGTATTTTTATAGTGTGAGTGCATGTAGAGTTAGAGGATGTGAGTGTGTCGGGTTGCATTAGTGTGTACATACTCACATGTTGGTAAGGTGTGCATTAGCGAGGATAGCATTGTGTGTGTGTAGTGCATGCTTGTTGGGTATGAGTGGTTAATCTCCACCAATGAGGAAATGACATGTGTCTAGGGTTAGGAAAAGAAATAGAAGAAAAAATAGAAAAAGGGAAAAGCAGAATTTGTTTTCTTCATTTCTCAATTCTCTTTTATTCTCTACTCCTCTTCTTCCTTTTCTCTTCCCTAGAGTGCCCTAGCTTAGATCCAAGTAAGTGTGGTGGAAATTGATCATCTTTAAACCTTCAATTGGTAAGTTTACTGCATTTCTTCATCTTCTTCATCTTTTCTTCTTCTTTTGTTCTTGTTTTGTTTAGATTGGTTTTAATTTAGGTTTTATATTTGTGGCTTTGTTGGGTGTTTTTGGTCAGTTGAGCCTCCTCGCGATCCCAAAGGAAAGGAGAAGGCTGGTGGTAGTGGTACTAAGTGATTATAGCAAAGGAATTGCAGGTTTGGGATTTGTTTGGGATTTTGTTTGAGAAATTATTGATTTTGTACATCTTTTGATTTTTGTGTTTACATGAGAATTTTTGAAAAATTGATGTTTGATGAGGCATATTATGGTGTTAATGTTATGGGTAATTATTTGATTTGAGTTATGATGCATGAATATTGAAGTATTGAACAATTATTGAAGTTGATGAATATTTACTTAAATTTCTGGGTTTGTGTGTTCTTGAGGAGTTTGATTGTGCTAAGCATGATTTGGATTGTGTAAATTGTGGATTTAAGTTATGTTTATGTTATATGTGATGGTGGAAGACTTATTTGAAAGTAAGATGAGGTTTGACTTGATTTTGGGTCAAAATGATTTTGTGGTTGGAAATCTGGGCTTTCTGCGTTTTGCTGGAAAACTGAGAATCGCGATGCTGTCGCGAGTGAGACAGAAAGGAAAATTCTAGTTCTTCGCGAATTGCTTGTTTTTTTGTTCCTGGTCCGACTCATGATTAAGAATCATGACTCGTGAAGCCTTGGCACGTGAGAGGTGAGGCAATTACGCGTTGGGCATGGGAGAGGAGAGATTCACGACACGTGAATCGTTTTCACGAGACGTGAACAATGTTCACGTCGTTCATGAGTCGTGAACAATCTTCACGAGTCGTGAAGATTGTTCAAGACTCGTGAAAGAGCCGCGCGAGTCGCGCGCCTTCGCCCTCCCTTCTCGCAGGCCAACCGACCACTGTCGCGAGCGGGACACTGGTCGCAATCGCGATAGTGACCCTTTTTGCCTGTTTTTCGTATTTTGTCCCTTTCCTTCCAAAATGAATTTGTATCACTTCTTTTTGGGTTTTTACTATTGAATGAGAATAATTATGCTTATATATGTGTACTATTATGATTTCTCCATGATAAATTATATGTTACGCTTTGAGCATGATTTGTATTATGTATGACCTGCGAGAGTCAGTCTAGTGGATAGTTAGGCATGCCTAAAAGAGTCCTTTAGCTATAGCCTCTGTACTATTTTGGACCCTAATCAGGTCCCTGTTTAGTTCCTCGTGAACTTTTACGTGTTTAGTTCTTGTTTAAGATCCCTTTGTAAAATGTTTGAAAAGAGAAAATATGATATTATTTTCCCGATTCGTACTGGTAAGGTACCGCTACGTGTCGATTTATACCCGTAAGGTACTGCTATGCATTTACTCGTTATCCACTATTGTGAGTCAGCAGGTGTATTATTTGTTTGTGATATGCTTCTGAGAATGTGAATTCGAGTGATTTTGATTATAAGTATTTGAATATGATTGACTCTATTTATGAGCATATGAATCTGTTGGCTTATGAATATGATTATGAGCTTTTGAATGCTATAAATGCGATTCAGTTATGATTATATGATATGATTTTCAGCATATGCCATTATGAATGAGTATTGCCTTGACGACCATTGTGAATGGCCATCCATATATTGTTGTTGTGTTTTCCCACTAAGCGTTATTGGTTAGCACGGTGTTTTTACCCGTGCAGGTGCGGAAGGTGTATAGCTTTTGGGTGAGTGGCTGCCAGTCAAGCCAACACAGAGGGATTAGTGTTAGGGCTTTATTTTTATAGTATGATTCTTTTGTAATAGAACTCTCTTTGTATTTTGTATTTTGTTAAGCTTCCGCTAAGTATCTCTAGCAGTTGTAACTATTTTGTAATATCAATTTTTGATCAAAACATTATTGTAATGAATGTTATTATATTAATGCATGATCATTTTGATGTTTCCTAAGTTTTTAAATTTCTACTAATTGTATGTATGTTTTTATTATGTGAATGGATGTTTGTGTACCGTTCTGTGTGGTGGCACCCTTACTCATACGAGTTCTCACTCCCTTGCGGATGGGTTCTCCTACATATGGGAAGGGGGTCTTACAGTTTTTGGTATCAGAGCCCCTGTTTAGGCATTTCTGGGTGTTGTTATGTATAGATATATGTTTAGGACTGTGTTGGCTGATGCCGTTGTCTTTGTCTTTCTTTTAGATGGATTATGATTCTGTTCGAGGGTTGCTTGAGGGGTCCGCTGAAAGTGTGAATCCCCAAGCAGTTGATCCTTTAGTGTTTGTGTCGGCTCAACCTGCTAGGGCGAAACCTGAGGTTGCAACCATGCCCTTTGAGGTTATGTTGAATATTTCGTAGGACATGGTTAGGGTCATTGAGAGTGTGATCGCTCCTAGAGTACTTACTGAGAATCTGATGAAGGCCGGTGCGGAGGACTTTCATGGGACCAGTTTGGATGAATCAGAATTTACTGAGAAGTGGTTAGAAAAGGTAGAGCAAGCTTTAAATGAGATTCAGTGTCCTCCTGAGAGGCGGATAGATTGTGTAGTGGCTCTGTTGTAGGGATCCGCCTATGACTGGTGGAAGTTGGTTCGAAGGCTTCCTTAGTTTCCTGACCCAGTTACTTAGGAGTTCTTTGAGAAGGAGTTCACTAGCAAGTATGTGACTCAAACTTATAAGGATGCAAAGTGGGCTCAGTTTCTGAGTTTGAAATAGAGGGTGACGACGGTTTCATAGTTTGAGAAGGAGTTTAACAGATTGGCCAAGTATGCTCCTAAGGGTGTTCTGACAGAGGAGTTTTGATGTAGGTATTTTGAGGCTGGGTTGAAGGAGTCTTTGAGGGCTATGTTGATTTCGCTAATGAGTACTCCGGGTGTTGGGTATTATTAGATTGTACAAGCAGCAGTTCGGGCTGAGAGATCTGAGTCTGTTCTAAAAGAGAGAGCTTAGAGGAGGAATCCCCCTCGTGGCGGATCTGGATCGTCATCGTCATCGGGTAAGAGGTATAGGAACCCGCAGGATGAGTCTTCTTTATGCCCTGCTTCGAGAGGCAGGAGGCAAGGTTCTGGTAGGGGTTCTAGTTCTAGCAGAGGTGGTTCTGGTTCGAGGACTGATGTGTTACCTGAGTGTTCTCATTGCAGTAAGCGCCACTGGGGTGAGTGTAGGTGGCTCACGGGTGGTTATTTCAGATGTGGTAGCACTGATCATTTCTTGGTTAACTGTCCGAAGTTAAGTGAGCTTTCTGGTGATAAGAGAGAGACCAGTAGAGTGGGATCGAATGCTCCGCAGGCAAGTCGTGGTAGAGGCCGAGGTAGAGGTTGAGGTGGTCGACCTAGAAATGGAGCTGCATCTGAGTCAGTTGAGCATCTCGTGGCCGTGCCAGCTAGAGCCTATGCTATGAGAGCTCGTGGGGAGCAGGATGCTCCAGATGTGATAATCGGTAAGTTTCTACTCCTTGACACTAAATTATATGCTCTAATTGACCCTGGTTCCATACACTCATATTTGTGCACGGATAAGTTAAGTGATATGTTGCATGATGTAGATCTGTTAGACTATAAGATATGTGTGACCAGTCCCTTAGGGCATAATGTCAATGTGAGTAGGGTGCATAGGAATTATCCTCTTTTGGTTCAGGGTGTTGAGTTTCCTGTTGATTTGATAGAGTTGCCGTTTCAGGAGTTTGATCTGATTTTGGGTATGGATTGGCTTAGTAAGCATCGGGCTACTGTGGATTGTCATAGGAAGGTAGTTGTGCTTCGGGATAGAGATCAGTCTTCGGTAGTGGTTAAAGGTTTGGGTTCGAGTTCTTTGAGTAATGTGATATCGGCCATGCAAACTAAGCGGTTTTTGACAAAAGGATGTGAGGCATTCTTAGTAGTTGTTTTGGATTCGAAGCGTGATCAGGTTGAGATTGAGGATATCCCCATTGTTAAAGAGTTTAGTGATGTGTTTTCGAGTAAATTGCCTAGTTTATCTCTAGAGAGAGAAGTGGAGTTGTCCATAGAGATTATGTTGGGTACTTTGCCCATTTCGAAAGTACCTTATCGGATGGCTCCTGTAGAGTTGAGAGAACTCAAAACTCAACTACAAGAGCTATTGGATAAGGGGTTTATTAGACCCAGCATATCCCCATGGGGAGCTCCGGTGTTGTTTGTGAAGAAGAAAGATGGTTCTTTAAGGATGTGTATCGACTATAGGCTAATTAACAAGGTCACAGTGAAGAATAAGTATCCTTTGTCTAGAGTCGAGGATTTGTTTGATCAGCTTAGAGGTGTGGGTGTCTTTTCCAAGATTGACCTTCGGTTGAGTTACTATCAGTTGCGAGTTCAGGATGCGAATGTGGTTAAGATTGCATTTCAAACTCGGTATGGCCATTATGAGTTTTTAGTGATGCTATTTGGTTTGACCAATGCACCTGCGGCTTTCATGGATTTAATGAACTGAGTGTTTAGGCCATACCTTGACTGATTTGTAGTGGTGTTCATAGATGATATTTTGGTTTACTCAAAGGATGAGAGTGAGCATGAGGGCCATCTCCGGTTGGTTTTGCAAGTGTTGAGGGAGCATCGATTGTTTGCGAAGCTTAGCAAATGTGACTTCTGGCTTCGGGAAGTGTCTTTCTTAGGGCATATTGTTTCAGCTTAGGGTATCCAAGTTGATCCGTCTAAGATTGAGGTAATTGTTAATTGGAAAGCGCCTAGGAATGTTTCGAAAGTGAGAAGGTTTCTCGGTTTGGTAGGCTACTATCATCGGTTTGTTAAGGGTTTTTCGGTTATTGCTGCTCTGATGACTAGGTTGTTGAGGAAAGGAGTCAGATTTAAGTGGTTGGATAAATGTTAGCTGTTCTTTGAGAGGTTGAAGAGGTTGTTAGTTAAAGCTCCTGTACTGACTCAACCCACCTCGGGTAAGGAGTTTGTTATGTATAGTGATGCTTCGAGTATTGGACTCGGATGTGTGTTAATGCAAGAGGGAAAAGTGGTGGCTTATGCTTCCCATCAGTTAAAGCCGCATGAGAGGAATTATCCGACACATGATTTTGAATTTGCGGCTGTGATCTTTGCCTTGAAGATTTGGCGTCATTATTTGTATGGGGAGAAGTGTAGGATCTTTACGGATTATAAGAGTTTGAAGTACCTCCTCACGCAGAAGGAGTTGAATATGAGGCAGCATCGTTGGTTAGAGTTGTTCAAGGACTACGACTGCATTGTGGATTACCATCCTGGTAAAGCCAATGTGGTTGCGGATACTTTGAGTAGGAAGTCGGTTTCGGCTTTGTTCTTAAGACGGTTTAGATGGAGATTTGATTCAGATGGGGCTTTGGTTGCCCAATTGAGAGTGAAGCCTACCTTGAGACAGATGATAGTGGATGCTCAGAGGGATGATGTTAGATTGCAGCAGGTTTTGCAAGAGGTTCAACAAGGTAAGCAGTCAGAGTTCTCGATTTTGGTTGGGGTGCTTATGTTTAGGAATCATTTGTGTGTGCCTGAGAATGATGAGTTAAGGAGACAGCTTTTGAGTGAGGCACACACTACGGTTTTCACCATGCATCCTGGTAGTGAGAAGATGTATCGGGATTGAAGCAATTCTATTAGTGGTCCGGCATGAAGAGAGACATTGTGGATTATGTGGCCAAGTGTTTGACCTGTCAGTAGGTAAACGCTGAGCATCAAGTCCCTTCAGGATTGCTCACTCTTTTGCCCGTCCCTAAGTGGAAATGGGATGACATCGCTATGGATTTCGTGTCGGGTTTTCCATTGACTCAGAGGAAGCATGACTTGGTTTGGATGATTGTGGATCGGCTTACGAAGTTAGCTCATTTTCTGCCAGTTAGAGTGGATTATTCGATGGATAAGTTGGCCAGTATTTATGTGAATGAGGTAGTTAGATTGTATGGAGTGCCGTTGCCTATAGTGTCAGATCGGAATCCAAGGTTCACATCGAAGTTTTGGAAGGAGTTGCAGAGAGCTTTGGGTACCAAGTTGAATTTCAGTACGGCATTTCATCCTCAGATAGATGGGCAGTCAGAGAGGGTCATTCAGATTTTAGAGGTTATGTTGTGGGCTTGTGCTTTGGAATTTTTAGGTTGTTGGGATAGATATGTGCAGCTTATGCAGTTTGCCTACAACAAGAGGTATTAGTCGAGCATCGGTATGTCCCCATATGAGGCTTTGTATGGTCGGCCATGTAGGACTCCAGTTTGTTGGACAGAGCTGACCGAGCATTCTGTTGTTGGGCCAGAATTGGTTAGAGATATTGAGGAGAAGATCAGAGTTGTGCAGCGAAATTTGAAAGTGGCTAAGGATAAGCAAAAGTCCTATGCTAACCTGAAGAGGAAAGATATTCGGTTTGAAATCGGGGACAAAGTTTTCCTTAAGGTTTCACCTTGGAGGAAAGTGTTGAGATTCGGTAAGAAAGGTAAGCTTAGTCCTCGGTTTATTGGACCTTATGAGGTGTTAGCTAAGGTTGGTCCGGTAGCCTATAGGTTCGCTTTACCGATGGAGTTGAAGAAGTTGCACGATGTATTTCATGTTTCCATGCTTCATCGGTATAGATCACACCCTTCACATGTGTTGTCGGTCCAACATGTGCAAGTGCAGCCAGATTATTCTTATGATGAGGAACCGAAGGCCATTTTAGCCCGGGAAGTGAAGCAGTTAAGGAATAAGCAAGTCCCTTTGGTCAAGGTGTTATGGCATCACCATGGAGTTGAGGAAGCAACTTAGGAACTAGAGGCAACGATGAGGGCTCAGTATCCACAGCTATTCAGTTCAGGTGAGAATTTCGAGGACGAAATTCTTGTTAGTAGGGGAGAGTTGTAACACCCCGTTTGCCCCCTATAAGTTGGAGCCATTTGTGCATGTGTGCACTGGGTGTGTGATGTCTTGTGATAAGGGCATTTTAGGTAAAATGCATATTTTGTGGGTATTTTTATAGTGTGAGTGCATGTAGAGTTAGAGGATGTGAGTGTATGGGGTTGCATTAGTGTGTACATACTCACATGTTGGTAGGGTGTGCATTAGTGAGGATAGCATTGTGTGTGTGTAGTGCATGCTTGTTGGGTATGAGTGGTTAATCTCCACTAATGAGGAAATGACATGTGTCTAGGGTTAGGAGAAGAAATAGAAGAAGAAAGAGAAAAAGGGAAAAGCAGAATTTGTTTTCTTCATTTCCCATTTCTCTCTTGTTCTCTACTCCTCTTCTTCCTTTTCTCTTCTCTAGAGTGCCCTAACTTGGATCCAAGTAAGTGTGGTGGAAATTGATCATCTTTAAACCTTTAATTGGTAAGTTTACTGCATATTTTCATCTTTTCTTCTTCTTTTGTTCTTATTTTGTTTAGATTGGGTTTTAATTTAGGTTTTGTATTTGTGGTTTTGTTGGGTGTTTTTGGTTAGTTGAGCCTCCTCGCGATCCCAAAGGAAAGGAGAAGGCCGGTGGTAGTGGTACTAAGTGATTGGAGCAAAGGAATTGCAGGTTTGGGATTTGTTTGGGATTTTATTTGAGAAATTATTGATTTTGTGCATCTTTTGATTTTTGTGTTTACATGAGAATTTCTGGAAAATTGATGTTTGATGAGGCATATTATAGTGTTAATGTTATGGTTAATTATTTGATTTGAGTTATGATGAATGAATGTTGAAGTATTGAACAATTATTGAAGTTGATGAATATTTACTTAAATTTCTGGGTTTGTGTGTTCTTGAGGAGTTTGATTGTGCTAAGCATGATTTTGATTGTGTAAATTGTGGATTTAAGTTATCTTTATGTTATATGTGATGGTGGAAGACTTATTTGAAGGTAAGATGAGGTTTGGTTTGATTTTAGGTCAAAATGATTTTGTGGTTGGAAATCTGGGCTTTCTGCGTTTTGCCGGAAAACTGGGAATCACGATGCTATCGCAAGCGCGACAAAAAGGTGAATTCCAATTCTTCGTGAATTGCTTGTTGTTTGGCTCCTCGTCCAACTCGTGGTTAAGAATCACGACTCGTGAAGCCTTGGCATGCCAGAGGTGAGGCGATTATGCGTCGGGCTACAGAGAGGAGAGATTCACGACACGTGAATCATGTTCACAAGTAGTGAACAAGGTTCACGAGTCATGAACTATTGTTCACGAGACATGAACAATGTTCACACGACGTGAACATCGTTCACGAGTCGTGAACAATTGTCATGAGTCGTGAACATTGTTCAAGACTCGTGAAAGAGCCGCACGAGTCGCGTGCCTTCGCCCTCCCTTCGCGCAGGCCAATCGGCAACTGTCGCGAGCACGACACTGGTCGCGATCACGAAGTGACCCTTTTTGCCTGTTTTTTCGATTTTGCCCCTTTCCTTCCAAAATGAATTTGTATCACTTCTTTTTGGGTTTTTACAACTAAATGAGAATAATTATGCTTATATATGTGTACTGTTATGATTTCTCCATGATAAATTATATGTTACGCTTTGAGCATGATTTGTATTATGCATGACCTACGAGAGTCAGTCTAGTGGATAGTTAGGCATGCCTAAAAGAGTCCTTTAGCTACAGCCTCTGTACTATTTTGGACCCTAATCAGGTCCCTGTTTAGTTCCTCGCGAACTTCTACATGTTTGGATCTTGTTTAAGATCCCTTTGTAAAATGTTTGAAAAGAGAAAATATGATATTGTTTTCCCGATTCGTACCGATAAGGTACCGCTACGTGTCGATTTGTACCCGTAAGGTACTGCTACGCGTTTACTCGTTATCTACTATTGTGAGTCAGCAGGTGTGTTATTTGTTTGTGATATGGTTCGGAGAATGTGAATCTGAGTGATTCTGATTATAAGTATTTGAATATAATTGACTCTATTTATCAACATATGAATCTATTGGCTTATGAATATAATTATGAGCTTTTGAATGCTATAAATGTGATTCAGTTATGATTATATGATATGATTTTCAGCATATGCCATTATGAATGTGTATTGCCTTGACGACCATTGTGAATGGCCATCCATATATTATTGTTGTGTTTCCCCACTAAGCGTTATCGCTTAGCACTGTGTTTTCACCCGTGCTGTCACACCCCGTTTGCCCCCTAGTATAACGAGCCATGTGTGTGTGTGTATGTATTTGTATATGTTTTGGCATGATCATAAGGGCATTTTGGGGAATATTGCATAATTTGGGGTTTTCTAGTGCGTGTGTGTACATGAGTGCACCATTGTAGGGTGTGTTCATGGGAGTTGTATTATGTGTGGTTGAGCATATCATAGCAGGATGTGCACTAGTGGGTTAATATTGTGTGTGTTGCTCATACATGTGTAGGGTGCATTAATAGCGTGCTTCATTGTGTGTATGTGATGCATGTGCATCTAGGGTGTGAGTGATTAATGCCCTCCACTAAGATGTTGACAAGTGTAAAGGGGAGAAAAGAAAGGAAAGGGAAAGAGGAAAAGGGAAAAACTCAAATTTTCTAACCCATTTTCCCGTTCCCCTTCTCCTTCCCTCTTCTTCTTCCTCTTTACTCTTCTTTAAGTAAATTGCTTGGATTCAAGTTGGTGTGGTGGGAATTAATTGCTCCTTGTGTTTGATTGGTACGCTTTATGCTTTTGGTTTTGTTTTTGTTCAACTTCATCTTCTTCCCTTGCATTTTTCTAGTTTTGGGTTTTGAGTTTGTGTATTTTTTTGTACTTTGTTGCTTAGTTGAGCCTCCAAGAGATCCTAAAGGCAAAGAAGTTGCTGGATCTAGTGGAACCAAGTGATTGAGCTCCTAACTTTGAGGTTTGGGAAATTTGTGTTATGTTTTGATGGCATGTGTTTATTGAGCAAATTCTGGAAATTTGAATGCTTTTGATGCTTCTATTGATTCTTATGTTATGGGTTTTGGTTCTCTTTGTTTAGTTAACCTTGATTGTGAAGTTTGGAATAAATTTAGTGTTGATAGATATGTGATGTGAATATTGATGCTTTTGATTTTGGTAAATTGATGTTGTTCTTTGGATTCATGAATAAGATTCTGTTATGGCATGATTTAATGATATTTGAATGGTTTAATTTGGTTATTGAGGTGAGGGTATGCTTTTGATGTGTGAATGGTGGGATTTTTAGCGTGAAATCTGGAAAATTGCCTTCAGGAATCGCACCTGGGCATGGGTCACGGTGGCAACCTATTTAGTTACCACCGTGAGCCATGAACCAAATGCATTCTACCCAGAGTTTGAACATGTCACGGTCGCAACCAACCTGGTCACCACCGTGAGTTGTCCAGACTTTAGCTTCTGTCTGGGTAGTGGGTATGTCACGGTGGCAACCAAGTTTAGTCACCACCGTGAGGTACCCCAATGAAGCTTTCTGTTTTGGGTCTAGGTATGTCACGGTGGCAACCTAGTTTAGTCACCACCGTGAGGTACCCCAGACTAGCATTCTGCCAGAAATCTTTGGTATGTCACGGTGGCAACCAATTTGATTACCACCGTGACCTACCCTGTTTGTGCATTAAATTTCTAATTTCGTCCTACGTTTTAGAAATGTTACATTATTATTTTTAGCATTCTTTATCACTTCTTATGAGCTATATTCGTGCATGAACTGATCTATTTACAGTATATGAATTCTTTATTTGTTGTAATTAAAATGTGGTTGTTAATTATATAATTTAGCCTGCAAGAGTCAGTCTAGTGGATGGTTAAGCATGCCTAATAGAGTCTCTAAGCTGCAGCCCTTTGATAAGTTTGGACCCCTATCAGGTCCCCGTTTTGTTCCTCGCGAACCCCTATGTGTTAGGATCTTGTTCAAGATCCCCTTTGAAAATGTTTTGTGCAAAATAAAAGTAAAAATTGGTTTTCTCGATTCGTACCCGTAAGGTACCATTTGTGATCGGCTCGTACCCGTAAAGTACTGTTTGTTCACTCGTTATCCACTACTTTGAGTTGGCAGGCACTATGTTTTTCTTTGAGTTGCTTTGATAAGTATGAAACTGTATTATCCGAATATGTTTATGTTGAGATGTTATGAAGACAGTGGACTCTATATAAGGTATGACTATATATGCTTGCACGTTCATACATTCTTACTCTTGTGAAGTGCGTAATCTGATTATGCCATCTGTATGTGTGTGCCCTGACGACTGTTGTGAATGGTTGTCCTTATGCTATATGTGTGTTTCCCCACTAAGCGTTTATCGCTTAGCACAGTGTGTTTACCCGTGCAGGTGCGGAAGGAGTTGCTTTGGGAGTGTCGCAGCCATCGAAGCCAACACAGCTGGGTCTTTAGTGTTGGGCCTAGTTTTGTATTTTTGAGATTCTTTTTGTATAGAACTTTATCATGGTGGTTTTGTAATAGCTTCCGCTTTTGTTATGTAATTTTGGGATTTGTAATTTATAGTTGTATCTCCTTGTTGATCAGAACAGTAATGTAATGTCTCCGTTATATTAATGCATGATCAGCTTTTGCTTTATTATTCTTCGCAAAAGTTTTTAATTGTTCCGCTTTTATGTATGTCTATATATGCATTGTTCTTTGTTTTGTTTGGTTGCACCCTGACTCGTATGGTATCTTACTCCTCTTGGGATGGGATCGCCTGAGTACAGGTAAGGCGTGTCACAAGTCGTGGCATTAGAGCCTAGCTTTAGGCATTTCTGGGTGATTGTCTGTGTGATTCTATGTGTGGATATGTCTATGTCTAGGGCTGTGTTGGCTAATACGGCTGTCCTCTTATTTGTTAGATGGATTCTGATTCTGCTCATGGTGCGCTTGAGGAATCCGCTGAAAGTGTGAATCCTCCAGCTGTAGATCCGTCGATTTCTATTTCGGTATCGGCTCAACGTGCTAGGGTCCAGCCTGAGGCCGCTGCCATGCCTTTTGAGGCAGTGTTCAGATTGCATCAGGACATGGCTCGGGTTTTGGAAAGGGTGACTGCCCCGAAAGCTCCGATAGAGAGTTTAAGAAGAGCTGGTGTTGAGGATTTTTATGGGACCGGGCTTGATGAGTCAGAGCTAGCTGAAAAGTGGCTGGATAAGGTAAAGAGAGCTTTAAGGGAAGTCAGGTGTCCTCCCGATCAGCAAACTGAGTGTGCTGTGGCATTGCTTCAAGGGTCGGCTTACGAATGGTGGGAGTTGGTATGTAGGCGACCTCAGATGCCTGATCCAGTTACTTGGGATTTCTTCAATGAGGAGTTCAAGAAGTATGTGACTCAGGCTTATAGGGATGCAAGATGGGCGCAGTTCCTAAGTTTGAAGCAAAGCGCCTTGTTAGTTTCGGATTACGAGAAGGAGTTTAATCGGTTATCTCGGTATGCTCCGCGTGGGGTTATGACAGATGATTTCAGATGCAAGCATTTTGAAGCCGGGTTGAACGAGTCTTTGAAGATTGCTTTGATTTCTTTGATGTGTATGCCTGGGGTAAGTTATTATCAGATTGCAGAGGCTGCCATGAGGGCGAAAAAGATGGAATCTTTGCTTAGGGAGAGAGCTCAGCGAAGGAATTCCGCTCGGGGTGGTTCTTCCTCATCTTCGGGTAAGAGATCTAGGAACCCGCAAGATGAGCCGTCAGCTGGTTCGGCTGCTAGAGGTAGAAGGCAAGGTTCAACAGCGGTATCAGGTTCTAGCAGGGGTGGTAGATCGGATGCTACACCTGTTTGTGAGCATTGCGGCAAGGTTCACCGGGGTGAGTGTAGGTGGCTCACTGGTGGGTGCTTTAAGTGTGGGAGCACCGAACACCGTCTGGCTAGTTGTCCCCAGTTGGGTGAAGCTTCGGGACCTCAGGGAAGAGCTAGTGGAGTTGGATCTAATGCTTCTCAGGCTGCAAGAGGTAGAGGTAGAGGTAGAGGTCGAGGTGGACGACCTAGAGATGGAGCTATTTCTGAGACTGTTGAGCGTCCTCCACCAGTTGCAGCTAGGGCATATGCAGTTAGAGCCAGAGAGGAGCAGGATGCCCCTGATGTGATTGCTGGTAAGTTCCTACTCCATGACACTGAATTATATGCTCTAATAGATCCTGGTTCCACACACTCATATTTGTGCACGGATAAGATTATTGATAAGTTGCATGTGGTAGATCAGTTAAACTATGAGATATGTGTGACCAATCCCTTAGGGCATAGTGTCAGTGTGAGTAGAGTTTTTAGGAGTTGTCCTCTGTTTGTGGAAGGTGTTGAGTTCCCAGTGGATTTGATAGAGCTGCCGTTCCGAGAATTTGATTTGATTTTAGGTATGGATTGGTTGGGCAAGCATCGGGCTGTGGTTGATTGTCATAGGAAGACCTTCATGCTTCGGGACAGGAACCGAACTCTAGTGTTCGTTAGAGGTTTGGGTGCGAGTTCTGTGGACAATGTGATTTCTGCAATTCAGGCCAAGAGGTTTATGAGAAAGGGTTGTGAGGCTTTTCTGGCTGTGGTTTTGGATTCCAAGAGGGATCAAGTGAGGATTGAGGACATCCCTGTTGTGCGGGAGTTTAGTGATGTTTTTCTGAGTGATTTGCCGGGTTTGCCTCCAGAGAGGGAAGTTGAGCTAGCCATAGAGATCATCTGTTTTGCTGTGGCATTGCTTCAAGGGTCGGCTTACGAATGGTGGGAGTTGGTATGTAGGCGACCTCAGATGCCTGATCCAGTTACTTGGGATTTCTTCAATGAGGAGTTCAAGAAGTATGTGACTCAGGCTTATAGGGATGCAAGATGGGCGCAGTTCCTAAGTTTGAAGCAAAGGGCCTTGTTAGTTTCGGATTACGAGAAGGAGTTTAATCGGTTATCTCGGTATGCTCCGCGTGGGGTTATGACAGATGATTTCAGATGCAAGCATTTTGAAGCCGGGTTGAACGAGTCTTTGAAGATTGCTTTGATTTCTTTGATGTGTATGCCTGGGGTAAGTTATTATCAGATTGCAGAGGCTGCCATGAGGGCGGAAAAGATGGAATCTTTGCTTAGGGAGAGAGCTCAGCGAAGGAATTCCGCTCGGGGTGGTTCTTCCTCATCTTCGGGTAAGAGATCTAGGAACCCGCAAGATGAGCCATCAGCTGGTTCGGCTGCTAGAGGTAGAAGGCAAGGTTCAACAGCGGTATCAGGTTCTAGCAGGGGTGGTAGATCGGATGCTACACCTGTTTGTGAGCATTGCGGCAAGGTTCACCGGGGTGAGTGTAGGTGGCTCACTGGTGGGTGCTTTAAGTGTGGGAGCACCGAACACCGTCTGGCTAGTTGTCCCCAGTTGGGTGAAGCTTCGGGACCTCAGGGAAGAGCTAGTGGAGTTGGATCTAATGCTTCTCAGGCTGCAAGAGGTAGAGGTAGAGGTAGAGGTCGAGGTGGACGACCTAGAGATGGAGCTATTTCTGAGACTGTTGAGCGTCCTCCACCAGTTGCAGCTAGGGCATATGCAGTTAGAGCCAGAGAGGAGCAGGATGCCCCTGATGTGATTGCTGGTAAGTTCCTACTCCATGACACTGAATTATATGCTCTAATAGATCCTGGTTCCACACACTCATATTTGTGCACGGATAAGATTATTGATAAGTTGCATGTGGTAGATCAGTTAAACTATGAGATATGTGTGACCAATCCCTTAGGGCATAGTGTCAGTGTGAGTAGAGTTTTTAGGAGTTGTCCTCTGTTTGTGGAAGGTGTTGAGTTCCCAGTGGATTTGATAGAGCTGCCGTTCCGAGAATTTGATTTGATTTTAGGTATGGATTGGTTGGGCAGGCATCGGGCTGTGGTTGATTGTCATAGGAAGACCTTCATGCTTCGGGACAGGAACCGAACTCTAGTGTTCGTTAGAGGTTTGGGTGCGAGTTCTGTGGACAATGTGATTTCTGCAATTCAGGCCAAGAGGTTTATGAGAAAGGGTTGTGAGGCTTTTCTGGCTGTGGTTTTGGATTCCAAGAGGGATCAAGTGAGGATTGAGGACATCCCTGTTGTGCGGGAGTTTAGTGATGTTTTTCTGAGTGATTTGCCGGGTTTGCCTCCAGAGAGGGAAGTTGAGCTAGCCATAGAGATCATCTGTTTTGCTGTGGCATTGCTTCAAGGGTCGGCTTACGAATGGTGGGAGTTGGTATGTAGGCGACCTCAGATGCCTGATCCAGTTACTTGGGATTTCTTCAATGAGGAGTTCAAGAAGTATGTGACTCAGGCTTATAGGGATGCAAGATGGGCGCAGTTCCTAAGTTTGAAGCAAAGGGCCTTGTTAGTTTCGGATTACGAGAAGGAGTTTAATCGGTTATCTCGGTATGCTCCGCGTGGGGTTATGACAGATGATTTCAGATGCAAGCATTTTGAAGCCGGGTTGAACGAGTCTTTGAAGATTGCTTTGATTTCTTTGATGTGTATGCCTGGGGTAAGTTATTATCAGATTGCAGAGGCTGCCATGAGGGCGGAAAAGATGGAATCTTTGCTTAGGGAGAGAGCTCAGCGAAGGAATTCCGCTCGGGGTGGTTCTTCCTCATCTTCGGGTAAGAGATCTAGGAACCCGCAAGATGAGCCGTCAGCTGGTTCGGCTGCTAGAGGTAGAAGGCAAGGTTCAACAGCGGTATCAGGTTCTAGCAGGGGTGGTAGATCGGATGCTACACCTGTTTGTGAGCATTGCGGCAAGGTTCACCGGGGTGAGTGTAGGTGGCTCACTGGTGGGTGCTTTAAGTGTGGGAGCACCGAACACCGTCTGGCTAGTTGTCCCCAGTTGGGTGAAGCTTCGGGACCTCAGGGAAGAGCTAGTGGAGTTGGATCTAATGCTTCTCAGGCTGCAAGAGGTAGAGGTAGAGGTAGAGGTCGAGGTGGACGACCTAGAGATGGAGCTATTTCTGAGACTGTTGAGCGTCCTCCACCAGTTGCAGCTAGGGCATATGCAGTTAGAGCCAGAGAGGAGCAGGATGCCCCTGATGTGATTGCTGGTAAGTTCCTACTCCATGACACTGAATTATATGCTCTAATAGATCCTGGTTCCACACACTCATATTTGTGCACGGATAAGATTATTGATAAGTTGCATGTGGTAGATCAGTTAAACTATGAGATATGTGTGACCAATCCCTTAGGGCATAGTGTCAGTGTGAGTAGAGTTTTTAGGAGTTGTCCTCTGTTTGTGGAAGGTGTTGAGTTCCCAGTGGATTTGATAGAGCTGCCGTTCCGAGAATTTGATTTGATTTTAGGTATGGATTGGTTGGGCAAGCATCGGGCTGTGGTTGATTGTCATAGGAAGACCTTCATGCTTCGGGACAGGAACCGAACTCTAGTGTTCGTTAGAGGTTTGGGTGCGAGTTCTGTGGACAATGTGATTTCTGCAATTCAGGCCAAGAGGTTTATGAGAAAGGGTTGTGAGGCTTTTCTGGCTGTGGTTTTGGATTCCAAGAGGGATCAAGTGAGGATTGAGGACATCCCTGTTGTGCGGGAGTTTAGTGATGTTTTTCTGAGTGATTTGCCGGGTTTGCCTCCAGAGAGGGAAGTTGAGCTAGCCATAGAGATTATGCTAGGTACCACACCTGTATCGAAAGCACCTTATCGGATGGCTCCTGTAGAGTTGAGAGAACTTAAAACTCAACTACAAGAGCTATTGGATAAGGGGTTTATTCGACCCAATATATCTCCTTGGGGAGCTCCGGTTCTGTTTGTTAAGAAGAAGGATGGGTCTTTAAGGATGTGCATCGATTACAGGCAAATTAATAAGATAATAGTGAAGAACAAGTATCCGTTACCGAGAGTCGAGGATTTGTTTGATCAGCTTCGGGGTTCCGGTGTTTTCTCTAAGATAAATCTTCGGTCGGGGTATTATCAGCTTCGTGTTAAGGATGAGGATGTGGTTAAGACTGCATTTCGAACTCGGTATGGCCATTATGAGTTCCTTGTCATGCCATTTGGTTTGACCAATGCTCCAGCGGCATTCATGGATTTGACGAATAGGGTGTTTAGGCCATACTTAGACCGATTTGTGGTAGTGTTTATAGATGATATCCTGGTGTATTCCAAGGATGAGACCGAGCATGAGGAACATCTTCGATTGGTTTTGTACGTGTTGAGGGAACATCGGTTGTTTGCCAAGTTGAGTAAGTGTGATTTTTGGCTTCGGGAAGTGTCATTTCTTGGCCACATAGTTTCAGCCAAGGGTATCCAAGTGGATCCAGCTAAGATTGAGGCAATAGTCGATTCGAAGGCACCGACGAATGTTCAAGAAGTGAGGAGTTTCCTTGGTCTGGCAGGTTACTACCGTCGGTTTGTTAAGAGTTTCTCTGTGATCGCCGCTCCGATGACTAGGTTGTTGAGGAAAGGAGTGAAGTTCGATTGGTCGGATAAGTGTCAGGCTTGCTTTGAGAGGTTGAAGCAGTTGTTAGTTGAAGCTTCTATACTTACTCAACCCACCTCGGGTAAGGAGTTTGTTATGTATAGTGACGCTTCAAGTGTTGGTCTGGGATGTGTTTTGATGCAGGAAGGTAAGGTGGTGGTTTATGCTTCTCGACAGTTAAAGCCACACGAGAGGAATTATCCGACGCATGACCTTGAGTTAGCAGCGGTTGTCTTTGCTTTGAAGATTTGGCGTCATTATCTCTACGGGGAGAAGTGCAGGATCTTTACGGACCACAAGAGTTTGAAGTATTTCCTGACTCAGAAGGAATTGAATATGAGGCAGCGTCGATGGCTTGAGCTGTTTAAGGACTACGACTGCATTGTGGATTACCATCCGGGTAAGGCCAATGTAGTTGCAGATGCTTTGAGTCGGAAGTCAGTTTCTGCCTTATTTTTGAGACGGTTCAGATGGAGGTTTGGTTCAGATGGAGCTTTAATAGCTCAGTTGAGGGTCAAGCCTACCTTGAGACAGCGGATAGTTGATGCTCAGAAGATTGATTAGAAGCTTCAGTAGATTGTGCAAGAAGTCAGTTTAGGTAAGCAGTCAGAGTTTTTGGTTCAGGATGGGGTTCTTCTGTTTAGAAACCGTTTGTGTGTACCAGATAATGAAGAGTTAAGAAGACAGCTTTTGGTTGAGGCACATAGTACAGTTTTCACCATGCATCCCGGGAGTAACAAGATGTATCGGGATATGAAGCAGTTTTACTGGTGGTCTGGTATGAAGAGGGACATAGTAGATTTTGTGTCCAAGTGCTTGACTTGTCAGCAGGTAAAGGCTGAGCACCAAGTTCCTTCGGGATTGCTCACGCCTTTGTCCGTTCTCGAGTGGAAGTGGGATGACATTGCTATGGATTTTGTTTCTGGGTTACCCTTGACTCAGAAGAAGCATGATTCTGTTTAGGTTATTATGGATCGTCTCATAAAGTCCGCTCATTTCTTGTCGGTTAGGATGGATTACCAGATGGATAGATTGGCTAGTATTTATGTGGATGAGATAGTTCGGTTGCATGGAGTGCCTTTGTCTATAGTTTCAGACGGAGATCCAAGGTTCACATCTAAATTCTGGAAAGAGTTGCAGCGAGCGTTGGGTACCAAGCTGAATTTTAGCACGGCATTTCATCCTCAGACAGATGGTCAGTCAGAGCAAGTGATTCAGATCTTAGAGGATATGTTAAGGGCTTGTGTTTTGGACTTTCCGGGTAGTTGGGACAAGTATGTATCGCTGATGGAATTTGCCTACAATAATAGTTTTCAGTCCAGTATCGGTATGGCTCCTTATGAGGCTTTATATGGACGTCAGTGTAGGACCCCAGTTTGTTGGATAGAGTTGTCCGAGAGGTCAGTGATTGGGCCAGAATTGGTAAGGGATACAGAAGAAAAGATCAGAGTTGTGCAGCGGAAATTGAAAGCAGCTAAGGATCGACAGAAGTCTTATGCCAACCTGAAGAGAAAAGATGTGCAGTTTGAAGTCGGAGACAAGGTTTTCCTGAAAGTTTCTCCTTGGAGAAAAGTGCTTCGATTTGGAAAGAAAGGAAAGCTTAGTCCTCGCTTTATTGGTCCGTATGAGGTGTTAGCAAGAGTTGGTCCAGTAGCTTACAGATTGGCTTTGCCGATGGAATTATCGAAGCTTCACGATGTGTTTCACGTTTTGATGCTCCGTCGGTATAGATCAGATCCTTCCCATGTATTATCGGTTCAAGAGGTTCAAGTACAGTCTGATTTTTCCTACGATGAGGAGCCTAGAGCTATCTTAGATCGAGAAGTAAAACAGTTGAGGAACAAGCAGATTCCTTTGGTCAAGGTTTTGTGGAATCACCATGGGGTTGAGGAAGCAACATGGGAACCGGAGGAGTCGATGAGAACTCAGTACCCGCAGTTGTTCAGTTCAGGTGAGAATTTCGAGGGCCAAATTCTTGTTAGTAGGGGAGAGTTGTCACACCCCATTTGCCCCCTAGTAGAACGAGCCATATGTGTGTGTGTATGTATTTGTATGTGTTTTGCCATAATCATAAGGGCATTTTGGGGAATATTGCATAATTTGGGGTTTTCTAGTGCGTGTGTGTGTACATGAGTGCACCATTGTAGGGTGTGTTCATGGGAGTTGTATTATGTGTGGTTGAGCATATCATAGTAGGATGTGCACTAGTGGGTTAATATTGTGTGTGTTGCTCATACATGTGTAGGGTGCATTAATAGAGTGCTTCATTGTGTGTATGTGATGCATGTGCATCTAGGGTGTGAGTGATTAATGCCCTCTACTAAGATGTTGACAAGTGTAAAGGGGAGAAAAGAAAGGAAAGGGAAAGAGGAAAAGGGAAAAACTCAGATTTTCTAACCCATTTTCCTGTTCCCCTTCTCCTTCCCTCTTCTTCTTCCTCTTTACTCTTCTCTAAGTAAATTGCTTGGATTCAAGTTGGTGTGGTGGGAATTAATTGCTCCTTGTGTTTGATTGGTAAGCTTTATGCTTTTGGTTTTGTTTTTGTTCAACTTCATCTTCTTCCCTTGCATTTTTCTAGTTTTGGGTTTTGATTTTGTGTATTTTTTTGTTCTTTGTTGCTTAGTTGAGCCTCCAAGAGATCCTAAAGGCAAAGAAGTTGCTGGATCTAGTGGAACCAAGTGATTGAGCTCCTAACTTTGAGGTTTGGGAAATTTGTGTTATGTTTTGATGGCATGTGTTTATTGAGCAAATTCTGGAAATTTGAATGCTTTTGATGCTTCTATTGATTCTTATGTTATGGGTTTTAGTTCTCTTTGTTTAGTTAACCTTGATTGTGAAGTTTGGAATCAATTTAGGGTTGATAGATATGTGATGTGAATATTGATGCTTTTGATTTTGGTAAATTGATGTTGTTCCTTGGATTCATGAATAAGATTCTGTTATGGCATGATTTAATGATATTTGAATGGTGTAATTTGGTTATTGAGGTGAGGGTATGCTTTTAATGTGTGAATGGTGGGATTTTTGGCGTGAAATCTGGAAAATTGCCTTCAGGAATCGCATCTAGGCGTGGGTCACGGTGGCAACCTATTTAGTTACCACCATGAGCCATGAAGCAAATGCATTCTGCCCAGAGTTTGAACATGTCACGGTGGCAACCAACCTGGTCACCACCGTGAGTTGTCCAGACTTTAGCTTCTGTCTGGGTAGTGGGTATGTCACGGTGGCAACCAAGTTAAGTCACCACCGTGAGGTACCCCAATGAAGCTTTCTGTTTTGGGTCTAGGTATGTCACGGTGGCAATCTTGTTTAGTCACCACCATGAGGTACCCCAGACTAGCATTCTGCCATAAATCTTTGGTATGTCACGGTGGCAACCAATCTGATTACCACCGTGACCTACCCTGTTTGTGCATTAAATTTCTGATTTCGTCCCACGTTTTAGAAATGTTACATTATTGTTTTTAGCATTCTTTATCACTTCTTATGAGCTATATTCGTGCATGAACTGATCTAATTACAGTATATGAATTCTTTATTTGTTGTAATTAAAATGTGGTTGTTAATTGTATAATTTAGCCTGCAAGAGTCAGTCTAGTGGATAGTTAGGCATGCCTAATAGAGTCTTTAAGCTGCAGCCCTTTGATAAGTTTGGACCCCGATCAGGTCCCCGTTTGGTTCCTCGCGAACCCCTATGTATTAGGATCTTGTTCAAGATCCCCTTTGAAAATGTTTTGTGCAAAATAAAAGTAAAAATTGGTTTTCTCGATTCGTACCCGTAAGGTACCATTTGTGATCGGCTCGTACCCGTAAAGTACTGTTTGTTCACTCATTATCCACTACTTTGAGTCGGCAGGCACTATGTTTTTCTTTGAGTTGCTTTGATAAGTATGAAACTGTATTATTCGAATATGTTTATGTTGAGATGTTATGAAGACAGTGGACTCTATATAAGGTATGACTATATATGCTTGCACATTCATATATTCTTACTCTTGTGAAATGCGTAATCTGATTATGCCATCTGTATGTGTGTGCCTTGACGACCGTTGTGAATGGTTGTCCTTATGCTATATGTGTGTTTCCCCACTAAGCGTTTATTGCTTAGCACGGTGTGTTTACCCGTGCAGGTGCAGAAAGAGTTGCTTTGGGAGTGTCGCAGCCATCGAAGCCAACACAGGTGGGTCTTTAGTGTATGGCCTAGTTTTGTATTTTTGAGATTCTTTTTGTTTAGAACTTTATCATGGTGGTTTTGTAATAGCTTCCGCTTTTGTTATGTAATTTTGGGATTTGTAATTTATAGTAGTATCTCCTAGTTGATCAGAACAGTAATGTAATGTCTCCGTTATATTAATGAATGATCAGCTTTTGCTTTCTTATTCTTCGCAAAAGTTTTTAATTGTTCCGCTTTTATGTATGTCTATATATGCATTGTTCTTTGTTTTGTTTGGTTGCACCCTGACTCGTGCGGTATCTTACTCCTCTTGGGATGGGATCGCCTGAGTACGGGTAAGGGGTGTCACACGTGCAGGTGCGGAAGGTGTATAGCTTTAGGGAGAGTCGCCGCCAGTCAAGCCAACACAGAGGGATTAGTGTTAGGGCTTTATTTTTGTAGTATGATTCTTTTGTAATAGAACTCTCTTTGTATTTTGTATTTTGTTAAGCTTTCGCTAAGTATCTCTGGCAGTTGTAACTATTTTGTAATATCAGTTTTTGATCAGAACATTATTGTAATGAATGTTATAATATTAATGCATGATCATTCTGATGTTTCCTAAGTTTTTAATTTTCTGCTAATTATATGTATGTTTTTATTATGTGAATGGATGTTTGTGTACCGTTCTGTGTGGTGGCACCCTTACTCATCTCACTCCCTTACGGATGGGTTCTCCTATGTATGGGAAGGGGGTGTTATATCTAATCCACTCTCTCGACATGAATTAGAATGGTCAAAACATGCAATTAAAATGCTAATCCTTAACTCTCATTACTGAACTAGTTGATTCTAATTACATACTTTAAGATTATTCACCAACCTATAGCTATTATCTCAACATGCGATCTCTCAAACTATGCCTTGATAATGAATTTCTATTAGATGTCAGATAAAGTGAACCTCTCAGTTCTCCTTTAACTTATAACAATCATGCAAATATACTAATAGAGAATTCTGCTTTCAAAGACCAATAATATAGATGGAAATAGAAGAAAATTTAATATCATTCAAGTTCTTAAATAACATTCATTTAATATTTACAAAAAAGAAGTAAAGATTAGAAATAGAAGAAGGCAATTGTAGTCTTCTTCCTTGCAATTGCCTTCTTCTTCAAAATATAAAAACCAATCTTAGAACTCTAACTCAAGAACTTTGTTCTCCAAACTTACAAAAACTAATTGAGTAAAAATTCATCATTCTAAATTACAGTTGAGTTAATATTTATAGAGTTCCAAAAGTTGTGTCTCTTTGCTCAAATAGTTTCAAATATTGGTGGAAAATTATGTTTCTTCAGGTGACTTTTTATAGGAAACTGCCCAACAGATACTTCTGTCGCACTCGCGATCACTATCGCGCTCATGACAGAACATGGGGCTCCCTTTCTCTCCTCTTCTTTTCTCCTTTTCCCCTGCTTTCTCTCTGCATCTTCACGACTCGTGCTCTGCCTGCACGAGTCGTGCGTTTGCCCACGTCTCGTGCTCTGCCTCCTTTTCTTCTCTCGCTCATTTCTTTTCTCGCTACTTGCACATCTTCACGAGTCATATCCCTCTTTCATGACTTGTGATTCTCTATTTCTTCTTCTGCTGTTCAACTCGTGCACCTGCTTCATGCTACACTTCTTCCTTCACGAGTCGTGCTGTGGTTCACGACTCGTGCACTTCAATTTAAACTGCACAACTCGTGCTCTTTTTCCCCATTCGTGCATCTTTTCCTCCTTTTCTGTAACACCCCTTACCCGTACGTTGTAAACCATACCGTGAACCGGTGGTTCACGATGACGATCAAGGGCATTACCGAACAAACATGTAAAACTTATAAACCTTTAAGCTGAAATATGAGTTATAAAATTTCTTTCATTTTCGAAACATGTTATGGTTAACTATAAATTCATTACACATTCACTTTATGAAATAAACTTCTTCAGAATTTACTATGGATAGATCAATTACATAACTAATGTCACTTTTACAAACTCATAGTTTAAAATTACAAAACTTGCGTACATTCTGAAGACTATATAAATCCTATTCTAATATCTCTTCTTAAGCTTGCATTGGCCTGGACTGCTGCGGAAAGACTCTCAAACGATCCGAGTAATAGAACCTGCACGGATTAAAAGAAAATCCGTGCTAAGCATAAAGCTTAGTGGGAAACACATATAAATATTGACAACCACTAAGACTGGCCGTCAAGTAAGTTTAAAGAAAAGCATAATATAGGAAATATAATTCTATCAAGAATAACAAATTAGATATTTTCAAGGAGAGTGTCAAAATAGTCACTTACTTTGCATATCAATGTTAACAAATCAATTATATACATACACACCTTTTTCACATCTTGTACATGTCACCTGTACACTTATTCACTTTCCTTTCGGTTTCCACAATTCATGTCACACATCTTGCCTAGCAATTACATTATCAAGTAATTTATTCAATCAACAAGGCGTTTTAGATAATAATAAAATACAAACTTTCATACAAGTCTTCACATATATTCATCCCTTCATAATTTACTATTTGATTCACATACTCTTGTTCATTTAACGCCTGCAAAGTCGAAGGAGTGGATAATGAGTAACACATAGATACCCGAAGGTATTAGCACTATTCTCATAACACTTAAATACCCGAAGGTATCAACACTATCTTTCCAGTACACAGGGATCATGAAGATCCAGTCGGGGGACCTGATCTCTTATATTCCTAAGTAATATCTACTTATTTACTCTTTTACAAACACTAAACATATAATAAATATGTCTCATGAGGTTTAGATGAAGTTCGGGCGCATTTCGGAAGAGAAACCATCATAAAATATACAAACTAGAAGAGGGTAAAGGTAGGCAAGGGTTCCTACCAACCAAAAGGTTCAAAAGAAGGAGAAAAACACTTGTCAAGCAGATTCTATCGCGCTCGCGACAGAAGCTCGCTTCAGGTTTCTCACAAGAGCAAATCACAAGATTGCTTTTCACTTCGAATTTCAACCGCCTAAACCAACCTCTAAAATTCATTTTTAGACCAAATGTCCTTCTTAACAAATGATCCTTAGGATGTTAGCTTTAATATGGAACAAGTATAATGTCATTTAAACACCTGGATCATCAGATATGATCAAAACCACCTATACTGCTCCCCTAAACCTGGCAAGAGAAGATACCTCTACTTTATGACCATTTTCGGGACACTTAGAGATGGAATTAGCTCAAGACTATTTCTAAGACATTTGTAGTAATATGTCTTAAATTTCAAATGGCACTGGTATCATATCAAATAGATTCTCAAACTCACAATATAGCCTAATGACTGAAGAAGGGTCAAGTGTATTCTACCACAGTTTTCACCCAAAATCCTATTCACATGCACGGTTTAGCAATTTAAACCAACACTCACTACTATCATAATATATCATCATCAAAACATTCAAATAACTCATATAACACATAAAAATATACAAATTCATATATATAACGAAAGAGTTTCCAAACCTCTTTTCCTTTGCTCCAAATTGCTCAAATGACTGCTTAATCCCCTTTAATCTCTTGCTCCCTCTTTAGCTTCTCTTGTTCCCTCCAAACAAAATAACCAAAACTCAAAGTTACACATACCCTTATCTATCTACAAGGAGAAGAGAAGAGGAAGAGGGAAAAACCAACCACTTACCTTTTTCCTAACCCAAATCTTGCATCTAATTTCTTAAAATTTGAACAAATCCATCAAGAGCTTGAATTACTTGAATTGGCGTGAGAAATGAGGAGGTTAGGCTTTCTCCCTTTCTTTTTCCCTTTCATTTCCCATCCAAGAATGGCCCTAGGGATAGCCAAAGGGCTGACTTAAGGCCATAAGTCCATCCTTATCCTCATTTGCCACATGTCACCTTTTCATTAGTCCACAAAAGATTTTTATGTGTCTAACCTATCTTTTAGTCCTTAATCTTACTTCTTTTCCTCCAATTGGAACAACACCTTTCTATTCCATACATTGACCCACTTAATTAATTAATTCAATCAATTTAATCCTTAATTACAAAATGATCGAAATGCCCTTACCTTACACAAATAAAACTAGTCACATTCTTTCCTACGATTAATCACTTCCATCATCCAATTACACATTTTTAGTCACCAAAATAATTTTTTTCACGTAATTTAAGGCACGACGATATAACTGTTCAATTTATCGCAACTTACCAAAACTTTCAAATTAATGACGGTTGTGTCCTTTTTAGCACTTTCGTCCCTAGATCAACCGCATTCGGTTTCCGTTACACTCTAAACTTACCCTAATCCGACTATGGCATATTCGGGGTGTTACAAATCTACCCTCCTTAACAGAATTTCGTCCTCGAAATTCACTGATATCTGATTTTTGGCATATCAAAATCTTTATCACTACATTCACCCACGCTCACATTATACTTATCATATAATAATTACACTTTGTTTCTCACATAATCCCCTTTATTACTTCCTGTCATATAGTATGATTTATACAGCTTTTCAATGTTTACTGAAACTTCTGATTGTTCCTTGTTCCTAATGGTTATTATCTCGAAACAATAATAACCTGCTTGAGAAATCCTCAACGTTGCTATCCAAATAGCAAATCATTTCACTAATATCAGTGTCAACTGTCATTGTCACCATATGCCACCTTGCATAGTCATCATACAGTCCAAATCACTCTTACTAGTATCATTACATATATCTGAAAATCTGTCTTACAATATAAACATCTCCCAAAATTTTAAGTTACAGATTGTTCATATTCTATCACTATCGCGTCCCAAATGTCATTTTCAATCCACCCTATGAAATCATATATATACATATAACCCTTTTCCTCGAATTATTCCTTTCTCAATTTCTATACAATCACGACTTACACATATTCCCAATATTCAGTTCATCCTATATCTTTATATATACCATTATCCTACGATTATCATGTAAATCTTTTCACTTAGCTCTTTCCCCATAAAACAACTCATCCTTCAAATACAGAATCGCTCATATATTCACTAAACTCTTTTCTTGATCAAGATAACTATAACAGTTTCCTCTAGATTACCAGTACCACTAGCCACAATTAATTATCACTTCTAAAAGATCACATAGATTTTACAGTATTTATCATTCGACTATCTTGCACAAAAGTTCACAGTTTTATTCACCCTTATAAGCAAGTTCAGATCTATAGCCAAAAAGTCAATCTAATCAAATACAATTCCATTCCTTTCCAAATACGTAGAAATCTTATCTCAATTTATACCTTAATTTATTAACAAAGAAGGGTCAAACCCATCAGTTTTATAAACACAAATCTCTTACTCATAGTTATACCTATTCAGTGATCCTTCACTCTCTCTTTCTTCTCTTCTCTTCCTTCTCTTTTTTTTTTAAAAAAGAAAACTAATTCCTCACTTATTCAATTTTATTACACTCAATGTACATTCTATCGGCTTCCTGTCACTTGAAGCAAATGCACATGTCTAATGTTCATTAAGAAGGAACAACAGAGGTAAATGTAATGGATGTTGAATGATTTATGTATGCAATATGATGCAATGTATTAATGCAGTTCAGATAATGGCGATGCAAGTTGCCCAACCCCCATGATGTATCACATTCAAATAATTGCTCTCATTAGTAAAGTAACTGACAGGTGTACAGAGTGTCACAATCCTCAAAATCCTTCCAATTATAGGAAATCCAGCACTATTTAATCCTTTATTCCACATTTCCCCTTAGGGAAAACTTATACATAACTTTTATTGTACTGCACATAATCACTAACCAGAATCTCTCCCACTACATTCAACACCTTAATAATAGGAAACAGATTCATAATCAACTGGTCACAACTTATCACATATCACACTTAGCGGTCCCATTGCTGATGTCATCAACGTCTATCCACTCCTACCGCAACACTTATACAAAATTAAAACCTCCGTATTGGCCAATGCAAAAACTATATAGACTAAACTCTAAACTCTAGTCGTCCAGAACCGACTAAAACTATGCTCTGATACCACTAAATGTAACACCCCTTACCCGTATGTAGTAAACCATACCGTGAACCGGTGGTTCACGACGATGATCAAGGGCATTACCGAACAAACATGTAAAACTTATAAACCTTTAAGCTGAAATATGAGTTATAAAATTTCTTTCATTTTCGAAACATGTTATGGTTAACTATAAATTCATTACACATTCACTTTATTAAATAAACTTCTTCAGAATTTACTATAGATAGATCAATTACATAACCAATGTCACTTTTACAAACTCATAGTTTAAAATTACAAAACTTGCGTACATTCTGAAGACTATATAAATCCTATTCTAATATCTCTTCTTAAGCTTGCATTGGCTTGGACTGCTGCGGAAAGACTCTCAAACGATCCGAGTAATAGAACCTGCACGGATTAAAAGAAAATCCGTCCTAAGCATAAAGCTTAGTGGGAAACACATATAAATATTGACAACCACTAAGACTGGCCGTCAAGTAAGTTTAAAGAAAAGCATAATATAGGAAATATAATTCTATCAAGAATAACAAATTAGATATTTTCAAAGAGAGTGTCAAAATAGTCACTTACTTTGCATATCAATGTTAACAAATCAATTATACACATACACACCTTTTTCACATCTTGTACATGTCACCTGTACACTTATTCACTTTCCTTTCGGTTTCCACAATTCATTTCACACATCTTGCCTAGCAATTACATTATCAAGTAATTTATTCAATCAACAAGGCATTTTAGATAATAATAAAATACAAACTTTCATACAAGTCTTCACATATATTCATCCCTTCATAATTTACTGTTTGATTCACATACTCTTGTTCATTTAACGCCTGCTAAGTCAAAGGAGTGGATAACGAGTAACACATAGATACTCGAGGTATTAGCACTATTCTCATAACACTTAGATACCCGAAGGTATCAACACTATCATTCCAGTACACAGGGATCACCAAGATCCAGTCGGGGGACCTGATCGAGGTCCAAATCATACACTAGCTGCAGCAACACTAACTCTATTAGGCATGCCTAACTATCCACGACTCGACTAATGCAGGCTAACACATACTTGTTTCCTTTAATAATATCCATGCTATACTTTAATATCTTTTCCAGAAGCACATACTCTTATTATAATTGCATTATAATCCTATGCAAAATTTATTCATAAAGTAAAGCAATGGTTCATATAAAATATATCAACCCATAACCTTTAATGATGATCCCATTTTAATTTTAATACATGCTCAACAATTTAATTCAACGATAACTTGCATGGCATAACATATCTTAATTTATACACTATGTCATATGTAAATCACAAGTCCAAACTCATGTTCAAAAGCTCAACAATTTGCGTTTATAACATAGGGGAGAGTCGCGCTGGCGACCTTAGACGCGATTGCGACAGAAACTAAATGGCCTCTGTTGCACTCGCGACAGAATCAAGTATCCCACGCTTATTATTTTTAATTACATGAAATTTACATAAAACATATTTATTCTTATTTTGTCCATAAATAATTTTATAAACATTACTTCTTCAACCACATGCGTTAACCTCAAGAATTCCAACACAAGGAATTCGTACTATTCAATTTATTAAGGATTAATTATTACTTAGCCAATCATATAAAACCGTTTGATATTTGATATACGAAATATCCGTTCAACTTAAGTTAAGACACACACCTAAACATTCATTTAATTCCGTCTTAATATCACATGCAAATTTTAAATTATACATAATCTTATTCAAGACTTGAGTCATTAATAACTCCACAAACTTTTATTAATCGACACCCACATATCACATTTATTTGTAACAAATATCAAGGTGTCTAACCGAATTCAGTTGAAACACTACCTTTTATGTCTGAATAAGTTCGGTGCTTTGGTTCGGACTTGGAAAAATATCCCAAGCTTCCTACGTATCCCAAAGAGTTGGGAATCAGAACCCCGTAGTTCCACAAGATCAAGTACAATTTATAGAATTTGGCTTCCAATTTCCTAACAGACTTTAGATCAAGTTAATGTTGAATGAAGTCAAAGGTGCTCGACTCATTAGACTTTGAAATACCTTAGTCCTTATTCTTATTTATAACCTTAGTCTCTTATATTACTAAGTAATATCTACTTATTTACTCTTTTAAAAACACTAAACATATAATAAATATGTCTCATGAGGTTCTGATGAAGTTCGGGCGCATTTCGGAAGAGAAACCATCATAAAATATACAAACTAGAAGAGGGTAAAGGTAGGCAAGGGTTCCTACCAACCAAAAGGTTCAAAAGAAGGAGAAAAACAATTGTCAAGTAGATTCTGTCACGCTCGCGACCATGCTCACACTCGTGATAGAAGCTCGCTTCAGGTTTCTCACAAGAGCAAATCACAAGACTGCTTTTCACTTCGAACTTCAACTGCCTAAACCAACCTCTAAACTTCATTTTTAGACCAAATGTCCTCTTAACAAATGATTCTTAGGATGGTAGCTTTAATATGGAATAAGTCTCATGTCGTTTAAACACCTGGATCATCAGATATGATCAAAAACACCTATACTGCTCCCCTGAACCCGGCCAGAGAAGATACCTCTACTGTATGACCATTTTCGGGACACTTAGAGATGGAATTAGCTCAAGACTATTTCTAAGACATTTGTAGTAATATGTCTTAAATTTCAAACGGAACTGGTATCATATCAAATAGATTTTCAAACTCACAATACAGCCTAATGATTGAAGAAGGGTCAAGTGTATTCTACCACAGTTTTCACCCAATATCCTATTCACATGCACGGTTTAGCAATTTAAACCAACACTCACTACTATCATAATATATCATCATCAAAACATTCAAATAACTCATATAACACATAAACATATACAAATTCATATATATAACGAAAGAGTTTCCAAACCTCTTTTCCTTTGCTCCAAATTGCTCAAATGACTGCTTAATCCCCTTTGCTCTCTTGCTCCCTCTTTAGCTTCTCTTGTTCCCTCCAAAAAAAATAACCAAAACTCAAAGTTACACATACCCTTATCTATCTTCAAGGAGAAGAGAAGAGGAAGAGGGAAAAACCAACCACTTACCTTTTTCCTAACCCAAATCTTGCATCTAATTTCTTAAAATTTGAACAAATCCATCAAGAGCTTGAATTACTTGAATTGGCGTGAGAAAGGAGGAGGTTAGGCTTTCTCCCTTTCTTTTTCCCATTCATTTCCCGTCCAAGAATGGCCCTAGGGACAGCCAAAGGGCTGACTTAAGGCCATAAGTCCATCCTTATCCTCATTTGCCACATGTCACCTTTTCATTAGTCCCCAAAAGATTTTTATGTGTCTAACCTATCTTTTAGTCCTTAATCTTACTTTTTTTCCTCCAATTGGAACAACACCTTTCTATTCCATACATTGACCCACTTAATTAATTAATTCAATCCATTTAATCCTTAATTACCAAATGACCGAAATGCCCTTACCTTACACAAATAAAACTAGTCACATTCTTTCCTACGATTAATCACTTCCATCATCCAATTACACATTTTTAGTCACCAAAATAATTCTTTTCACGTCATTTAAGGCACGACGATATAACTGTTCAATTTATCGCAACTTTCGAAACTTTCAAATTAATGACGGTTGTGTCCTTTTTAGCACTTTCGTCCCTAGATCAACCGCATTCGATTTTCGTTACACTCTAAACTTACCCTAATCTGACTATGGCATATTCGGGGTGTTACATTTTCACCCAAAACTAACTACAAAACACAAACCACACGTAAAATGGACAAATAACATGCAAAATTCATATATTCACACACTTAACTTCTTAAACTCATACCAAACATACACTAAATAATGCATCAATTAGGCATCTATCAAATTCCCCCACACTTAAGCCTTGCTTGTCCTCAAGCAAGAGAAAAGAGTAAAAAATTTAACACCAATATACACTAAGTAAATCTTATTATACATCATTGTTCATTAGGCATATGTCATATAGGATTGAAAAAAAAATACCTTAAAAGACTCAAAATATTAGTAAATTAAATCTCAAGGCATGTTATGAAAATTTAACAAGTCACCAAACTTTACTGATTCCAACAGCAAGAATATAGAGTCCCAAAAAACTAAATATGATTTAAAGAGAGAATATTGATCATAAACTTTAAAATTCTAAGGTAGCTAATTACCTTGCAGGACAATTTGTAAGCTCACATACCCTTAATCCAATCTCATGACATTTTTAGAGTTTTCTTTTCTTTTCTTTTTACTCTTCTTTTTGTTTTGAACATGGGTACACTTCTAATTTTTATCCCATGAATAGCAAGAGAATGTAGTATGGGTTTTATGCTCCATCCCATACTTTTTTTTTTCAATTTTGGATATACATCTTGCTTTATTTTTATGAATATTGTGGGTGCATTTTATGCTCCATCCCACTTTTTTTTTTATTTGTAAGTCCTCATCAATTATTGAAAGAAACTAAGGGTAAGTATTATGGCTATAGTCTACATAGGCAACTAGAACCCTAAAATTTAAAGTAAATGAGCAAATTCTAACTTTAAAACATAGTTAGTAAAAAGACTAAATAATCTAAAATGTTGAAAGAAGTAAAAGAAGATAACTTGAAAAACTTAAAACACATACTAAAAAATTTGAAAGACTAATAAAATGAGTATAAAAACCTATATTACATACAAATTGAACAATACCTTATAATAAAACTTACTAAAAAGCCTAATTGAAAAATAAATACACACAAACACATCCAATTAATATATAAAACATAAACAAACACACAAACATACAAACACACTCCCCCACACTTAGAACCAACATTGTCCTCAATGTGAAAGAAATGAAATGAAATGAGAAAGTAAAAGAAAGAAATAAACCAAAGGTAAGAAAAACTCCCTGATCATGGTGAAGGTGGAGGCGAGGAGACGACATAGCCAGCTTGTGCAATAAAGGTGTCCACCTTATGCTCAAGCCTCCTTTGACGTCTAGCCAAAGAAGATAGCTGATCTTGCATTGTGGACTGATTCTGCAGGACTTGTTCTAACATGGCTGGTATGTTGTGAGAAGAAGACCCAATAACAGGAGCTTCAGCCACTTCTTGCATAGTTGCATCCCCAATGCTCTCATCATCACTAGCTTCCTCTTGTTGAGTAGAGGATCCTGGAAGATCCCTCCAACAAGACCTTGCATGGTGTGGTATTTCTTGAAAAGCATTATTGACAACCTCTCCATGCACAAACAAATGTTTAGTAAAATAAATACAAGGACGGACTTTAGTGTAAGTACTAAGATCAATATCCATATGCCTTACAATAACAGAGATTATGTGTCCATGTGTGAGAAGTGAATCAAGTTTGCTAACACACTTCAATAATTGATTAAATATCCAGTAAGACCAATATACAGACTTGCCTCTATGCACACACTACATCAAAAATAATTCATGAGCAGAAACTCTATTACACTCAGACCTATTAAAACCAAAGAAGCTAAAAGCTTATGCAAAATTCAATATCTCAAATCCTTGATAAACAGAGATTTAGCTTCTCTATATCTATATGGCATTTGCAAATCAGTAAGATATGACCAAAATTCATTAGGTTTAAAGGATTTAAATGGTTCACATAAGGCAGACTGTTGAAACCCAAACATTATATTCATCATAAAATAGGTCAAAGTATGTGCCTTTCCATCCAATCTAAAATCTAACTAGTTTTCATTCTCCTCATTCTTTTGCAAAGTAATGTAAAATTCTAACATTAAGTCAGGATGAATAGTTTCATGCATGTTTACAAACCTAAGTAAGCCACAGTTGGACAACATCTCATTAACAGAATCTGACATGCCTACTTGTTCAAGAAGAGAGATAGGAAAATACTTACATTGCAAAAATGTACGGTCATGAAGGGCAAGAAATCTGGTACCTTCATCCACAGAAAGGATGGGAAAATCGGCACCAAAGGTGGAAGATATATCTCCCTATTCAGCCTCCAGTCTCGCTTGATCTATTCTTGAAGAGGATGGATTCTTTGTTCTTACCATTTTGTGCTAAAGGGAAGGGATTATAAAGGAAATAAAGCAATGTAAGACCTAAGACAATAAACGAAGAAGAAGGAAAGCAGAAAAATGAACAGAACACGATGAACATGACTCGTAAAGAGGAAGCGGTCCCAAAATGTAAAAAGTGTAACAAGGAAAAGTCGAACGAAAGGAGAAGCCAAAGATCGTGTTCTACTCGTGAAAGAAGAGTAAGGAACAAAGATGAAAAGAAGAAGACACTGATTAAATGCATGAAAGGGAACTCATGAAAGAAAAAGAACGAAAGAAGATGAAGAGGCAGATAGTGATAATGAGGGCTTAAAATGGAAACGACGGGAAGAGCACGACTTGGATGTATAATGCGATAATGAGACAATAAAAGGAAGAGGGTTTAAAAATAAGGTCGCGTTGTTTAGACAAATTAGGATTGTTGAACAATACTCCCCTGTTTTAATTTCTTAATTTTGTGTTTTTAGGCTTTAGGGTTAATCTAAGTTAAGTTAATTGAAATTAAGACACATGCTAATAAGAAAATAATCAGATTAGTAGAAATATAAAAAGAAAATAAAACAAATGAGAAGAGAAAAACTTACAGCGATTCGACAGACACGATGCGCGACTCGAATAGCATTTGGGCATACTGCACGAGTCGGACAAATTTGCACCACTCGTGCAAATGCTGCTTAGCATTTGTCAATACCTTCACGAGTCATGCATATGCGCATGACACGTGAAGGTGAGCTCCTACTCGTGATCCTCAACACGAGTCATACCAGAATTGTGCAGCATCGCCTTTTGTCGTGATCGTGATGCTTGTCGCGCTCGCGACAGAAGCCTCAAAATTTAATGCGTCAATCCTCCGCTCATTCTGTCGCGATAGTGATGGTGGTCACGCTCGCGATAGAAATATGTGTTCTGAAATAATTCTTTTCTCATTCTACATTTTCTCCACTTTCACCTGTTTCTATAAAACACCTAAAACAACACATAAAATAAATATCTAATTCTAACACAACCTTTAACCACTTTCCAAATAAAAAATATTTTCCTTTGACTTTATATATATATATATATATATATATATATATATATATATATATATATATATATATATATTTATTTATTTATTTATTTATTTATTATTTATTAGTTTGTTTATTATTATTTTGTTTATTTTATTTATTTATTTATTTTTCCGTTAAATAAGACACTAAATATTTAGACTACAAATAATGACTTACTTACTAGTTAGTTTAACCTGTAGAACAGAAACAAGTTGTATTAGTAATATTAAATTCAAAATATAAGAATAAAATAACATGATAAGATAAAAGAAACTTAAAACAAAATAACATACATATAAAACAAAAACTTAATGAAGCAACCGAAATAAGACTATAAAATACTAGGATTTTATGTGCTCTCTAGGATTATCCTCCGTATTGCTTGGAAGACACCCCATACTTCTTGATGGTAATGAACTTGCAAGTTGACCCAATTGAACCTCAAGATTATGAATGGATGAATCATGATTTTTAGTAATTTGATCAATTTTTGCCTCAAGCTTCTTTTGGTTCTCATCTTGATAGCTAATTTTGAAATTAATCTCCTCGATAAATTTATCAATTTTCCCTTCAAATGCTCCAAACCTATCTTGTGGTTGTTGGAAACCTACACCTCTATTTTGGTTATTGCTACTATTTCCCCATGATAAATTTGGATGATTATGCCAACTAGGGTTATAAGTGTTTGAATAAGCGTTACCACGCCCTTGGCCTTGGATGAAATTCACTTGTTCCTCCTTATTAACCAATCCTGAATTGTAATTTTCACTAATATGACCTTGATGACCATAAATAGTGCATGCATTTTGTGAACTTCCCCCCATTCCTAGGCTATTAACCTTATGAGTTAAAGCCTCAATTTGAGCTTGCAATGCTACTACAGAATCTATTGAATGTACCCCACTAGTACTAGAATTATTTGACTCCTTTACTCTTTTGGTAGGCCACATACTCTTCCAATAACTCAAATGCTGCTCCGTAGTTTTCCTCATAAGGGAACCTCCGGCTGCAGCATCTATGGTACCCCTTGTGGTATGATTCACTCCATTGTAGAAAGTTTACATGAGCAACTCCCTTGGAAGGTTGTGGTGAGGACACATTCTCTACAATTCTTTAAACCTCTCCCAAGCTTCATACAAAGATTCATTATCATGTTGTATAAAAGTTGTGATATCTTTTATAATTTTTGTTGTTTTAGCTAGAGGAAAGTATTTAGATAAGAATGCTTGGGCCAATTGGTCCCAAGTGGTAATAGATCCTCTAGTTAGGGAGTTCAACCAAGCTTTAGCCTTATCTTTCAAAGTGAAAGGAAAAAGCCTTAACTTAATTGCATCCGCCGAAACTCCATTTATTTTAAAAGTATCACAAATTTCCAAGAAATTTGCCAAATGAGCATTGGGATCCTCATTTGCCAAACCATAAAATTGAATGCTATTTTGAATCATTTGCAAAAGAGATGGATTTATTTCAAATTGATTAGCATTTACCATAGGCCTTACCAGCCCTTGTCGAGCACCACTCAATGCAGGTGTGGCAAAATCCATTAACCTTAGTAATCCAAAATCATAAATCAATATTCATAATGGCAATAAATAATCATTCATTCCCCGACAACGGCTCCAAAAACTTGTTAGTGTATTTCTACATGCTAATTCTGCAAGTATACGGTGTACTGATTATATTACAAAAGATGTCGATCCCACGAGGAATGTGATAAATATTACACACTATTACTACTCAATTTTAATCTTATTTACAATGATCATTAAATTGTAAGTTAAATCTATACTACTCTATCATATAAAGTAATTAAACCTAGTTCATGATGATCGAAGAAGATAATATATGTAATGAAGAACTAATGGTTATGAACTTGATTTGTCACACCCCGTTTGCCCCCTAGTTGAATGAGCCACATATGTTTGTGTGTCCATTTGCATAATTTTTGTATAATAAGGGCATTTTCATAATATTGCATGTTTTAAGAGTTTCTCTTGCATGTGGGTGCATGCATGGTGCTTTGGTGTGAATTAGTTGGGACAGAATTGTGTGTGCCCAAGTGCACCATTGTAGTGTGTGTTCATGAGGGTTTCATCATGTGTGGTTGAGTACACCATAATAGGATATGCACTAGTGGATTAATTGGGTGTGTGCATTTGCACTTGTGTAGGGTGTGCATGTTTTGGGAGAATCTTGTGTGTGTTGCTCATACATGAGTAGGATGCATTATTAGGGTGTCTCATTGTGTGCATGTGGTGCACTAGGTTAGGGTGTGAGTGAGTAATCTCCTCCACTAGATGATTGACAAGTGTAAAGTGGGAAAGAGAAAAAGATGAAAAAGGGGAAAAATCAGATTTTGAAACCCATTTCCCGTTTCTTCTTCTTCTCCTTCTTCTTCTTCCTCCTTTGCAATCTCTTAAGTGCCCTAGCTTAGATTCAAGCCTCTAGTGGTGGAAATTGTTCATTGCATAGTGTTCTTAAGGTAAATCTTCTGCATTTATCCTGCTTTTCTTCATTTGGTTCTCCATCTTCTTCTCTTTTTCTTATTTTCGGATTTGGGTTTGAAGTTGGATTTTGTGTTTGTGCGTTATGTTGTTTTGTGCTTAGTTGAACCTCCTCGCGAACCAAAGGGTAAGGAGAAGGTTGGGCCAAGTGGAACTAAGCAATAGGAGCTAAGGATTTTTGAAGGTTTGGGAATTTCTTATCTTTGCATGTAAATGTGTTCTTTATGATTTCTGGAAATTTGAGTTGAAATATGCTTTTGTTATGGTATGTATGATATGGGTCTTTGTTTGGGAATGTGGAATTTGCAAGTTTTTGAGTTAATTATGATAATTTTGGAATTGATGTGGTTTGATGCATAAATTGAGGCTTTTGATTGATTCTTGCAATTGAATGTGTAAATTAATGGATTGTATGACATTTATTGTTAATAAATGTTGTATTATGGTTGTTGATACTTTTGGATGGCTGGAATTGAGGTAAGTGACTATTGATTGAGTTTTGTGATGTTGGGTGAGGAATTGGAAGAGGAAAATCTGTAGAATTTCTGCAGATTTTCGAAATCCCGACGCTGTCGCGATCGCGACAGAGAGCGGTGTTGGGAGCCTCGCTGTCGCAAGCCCACGATAGCAGGAGTGTTGTGTACTCTCTGTCGCGAGTGCGACAGAGCGTATCGTTGGCCAGGTGCTATCGCGAGCCCGCGATCTGTCGCAATTGTCCTCTGTCGCGATCGCGACAGAGCCTGGCCCTTCCGTCCTCCTCGCGGTCGCAAAATTCGTCGCGCGCGTGCAGCGAAGAGACTTTGGTCTCTGTCGCGATCGCGACATTCCCCTGTTTGCTGAATGAGTTTTCTTTCATTCCTTGTGGCTCGAACTTCAGTTTTCTTTAGCAGTTATGAGATTTATACTTGGTATTCTATAAATAATACGCAAGTGTAACTATGATATGATTATGTGCATTTTATGATGATGATTTTGGAAGTTATGAAATGGATTGATTGGTTTATGTATGACCTGCTAGAGTCTAGTAAGTGGATAGTTAGGCATGCCTAATAGAGTCTTTGCTGCAGCTTCTGTTTCTGTTCGGACCCCGATCACGTCCCCGAATGGTTCCTCGCGAACCCTTATCTGAAAGGATCTCGTTTAAGATCCCCCTTTGTAATGTTTTGTAAAAGTTAAATGAAAATTTGTTTTATCGGCTCGTACCCGTAAAGTACTGTCCGTATACTCGTTATCCACTCCCTTGAGTCAGCAGGTGTTTCAATGCTTAAAGTGTTTTGTATGAATTGTTATATGGGAAAACATATGTTATATCCTTATGGATGCAATGGTGAAAATGTAATCTGTTATGAGAATATGATTATTGTTATGAATCTTCTGATGAATGGCTTTATGTATGTGAGCATGAGTTATTATTCTTGTCATGCCATGAATATCGTTTGTACATGAAGTACGCATGTGAATTGCCTTGACGACCGTTGTGAATGGTTGTCCTTCTGTTATATGTGTGTTTCCCCACTAAGCGTTTATCGCTTAGCACGGTGTGTTTACCCGTGTAGGTGCGGAAGGAATCGCTTTTGGGAGAGTCTTCGCCATCAAAGCCAACACAGCAGGGTCTTAGTGTAGGGCTTTATTTTTGTAGTTTGAGGATTCTTTTTGTATAGAACTCTTTTATATGGTTTTGTAATAGCTTCCGCTTTTGTATATGTATTTTGGGGATTTGTAATTATTTGTTGTATCTTTCAGTTGATCAGAACAGTAATGTAATGTTTTCATTATATTAATGCATGATCAGCTTTTCCATGATTGGTGTTGCAAAGTTTTAATTTATCCTTAATTTTAGATATGTATGTATGTATGTATATTATGTATCTATGTGGTGGCACCTTTACTCCTACGGCATCTCACTCCTTATCGGATGGGATCGCCTGAGTATGGGTAAGGGGTGTTACAAGTTGTGGTATCAGAGCTCCGGTTTAGGCATTTCTGGGTGATTGTTTATGTAATGTTATGTGTGCACATGTCAATGTCTAGGGCTATGTTGGCTGATGTGGTTGTCCTCTTGTTTGTTAGATGAATTCTGACTCTGCTCACGGTACGCTTGAGGAGTCCGCTGAAAGTGTGAACCCTCCAGCGGTAGATCCGTCTGTCTCTGTTTCGGTGTCGGCTCAACATGCTAGGGTCCAGCCAGAGGCCGCTGCCATGCCTTTTGAGGCAATGTTCAAATTGCATCATGACATGGCCCGGGTTTTGGAAAGGGTGACTGCCCCGAAAGCTCCGATAGTAAGTCTAAGAAGGGCCGGTGTTGAGGATTTCTATGGGACCGGACTTGATGAATCTGAGTTAGCGGAGAGGTGGCTTGATAAAGTTAAGAGAGCTTTAAGAGAAGTCAGGTGTCCTCCTGATCAACAAGCTGAGTGCGCTGTAGCTTTGCTTCAAGGTCCAGCATATGAATGGTGGGAGTTGGTGTGTAGGCAACCTCAGATGCCTGATCCCTTGACATGGGATCTCTTTGATGAGCAGTTCACTAGGAAGTATGTGACTCAGGCATATAAGGACGCAAGATGGGCGCAGTTTCTGAGTTTGAGGCAAAGGGCCTTGTCTGTTGCAGATTATGAGAAGGAGTTTAACCGGTTGTCTCGTTATGCTCCGCGTGGGGTTATGACGGATGATTTTAGATGCAAGCACTTTGAAGCCGGGTTGAATGATTCTTTGAAGATTGCTTTAGTTTCTTTGATGTGTATACCTGGGGTAAGTTATTATCAGATTGCTGAGGCTGCTGTGAGGGCAGAGAAGGCGGAATCTTTGATTAGAGAGAGAGCTCAGCGCAGGAGTTCTGCTAGAGGTGGTGTTTCTTCATCTTCGGGTAAGAGGTCTAGGAACCCGCAAGATGAACCTTCAGCTGGTTCGGCTACCAGAGGAAGAAGGCAAGGTTCAGCCGCAATATCTGGTTCTGGTAGAGGTGGTCGGTCTGATGCTATTCCAGTTTGTGAGAATTGTGGAAAGGCTCACCGGGGTGAGTGTAGGTGGCTCACTGGTGGGTGCTTTAGGTGTGGGAGCACCGAGCACCATGTGGCTAATTGCCCTCAGATGGGTGAAGACTCGGGTCCTCAGGGAGGAGCTAGCAGAGTTGGATCGAATGCTTCGCAGGCTGCGAGAGGTAGAGGTCGAGGCAGTCGACCTAGAGATGGAGCTGGTTCTGAGACAGTTGAGCGTCCCCCACCGGTCGCAGCTAGAGCGTATGCAGTTAGAGCCAGAGAAGAGCAGGATGCCCCTGATGTGATTGCTAGTAAGTTCCTACTCCATGACACTGAATTATATGCTCTAATAGATCCTGGTTCCACACACTCATATTTGTGCACTCATAAGTTTGATGATAAGTTGCATGTAGTTGAACAGTTAGACTATGAGATATGTGTGACCAATCCGTTAGGGCATAGTGTTAGTGTGAGTAGAGTTTATAGGAATTGTCCGTTGATGGTTGAGGATGTTGAGTTTCCTGTGGATTTGATAGAGTTGCCCTTCAGAGAGTATGATTTGATTTTGGGTATGGATTGGTTGAGCAAACATAGAGCCGTGGTTGATTGTCATAGGAAGACTTTCGTGCTTCGGGATAGAAACCGAGCTCCAGTGTTTGTTAGAGGTTTGGGTGCGAGTTCCGTGCACAATGTGATTTCTATGATTCAAGCCAAGAGGTTTATGAGAAAAGGTTGTAAGGCTTTTCTGGCTGTGGTTTTGGATTCCAAGAGGGATCAAGTTAGGATTGAGGACATCCCTGTTGTCCGAGAGTTTAGTGATGTTTTTCCGAGTGACTTGTCGGGTTTGCCTCCAGAGAGGGAAGTTGAGCTAGCCATAGAGATTATGCCGGGTACCACACCGGTATCGAAAGCACCTTATTGGATGGCTCCTGTGGAGTTGAGAGAACTTAAAACTCAACTACAAGAGCTATTGGATAAGGGGTTCATTCGACCCAGCATATCTCCTTTGGGAGCTCCAGTTCTGTTTGTTAAGTAAAAGGATGGGTCCTTAAGGATGTGTATCGACTACAGGTAGATTAATAAGGTCATAGTGAAGAACAAGTATCCATTGCCCAGAGTTGAAGATTTGTTTGATCAGCTTCGAGGTGCGGGTGTGTTTTCCAAGATAGATCTTCGGTCTGGGTATTATCAGCTTCGTGTTAAGGATGAGGATGTGGTTAAGACTGCATTTCGGACTCGGTATGGCCACTATGAGTTCCTTGTTATGCCGTTTGGTTTGACTAATGCTCCGGCGGCATTCATGGATTTGATGAATAGAGTGTTTAGGCCATACTTAGACCGATTTGTAGGGTGTTTATAGATGACATTTTGGTGTTTTCCAAGGATGAGACCGAGCATGAAGAGCATCTTCGGTTAGTTTTGCAAAATTTGAGAGAGCATCGGTTGTTTGCCAAGTTAAGTAAGTGTGATTTTTGGCTTCGGGAAGTGTCGTTTTTGGGCCATATAGTTTCAGCTAAGGGTATCCAGGTGGATCCAGCTAAGATTGAGGCAATAGTAGATTGGAAAGCGCCTAGGAATGTTCAGGAAGTAAGGAGTTTTCTCGGTCTGGCGGGTTACTACCGTTGGTTTGTTAAAGGTTTCTCCGTGATTGCTACTCCGATGACCAGGTTATTGAGGAAAGGAGTTAAGTTCGAATGGTCGGATAGGTGTCAAGCCTGTTTTGAGAGGTTGAAGCAGTTGTTAGTTGAAGCTCCTATACTAACTCAACCCACTTCGGGTAAGGAGTTTGTTATGTATAGTGATGCTTCAGGTGTTGGTTTGGGATGTGTTCTGATGCAGGAAGGTAAGGTTGTGGCTTATGCTTCTCGACAGTTGAAGCCACATGAGAGAAACTATCCGACGCATGATTTGGAGTTAGCAGCGGTTGTCTTCGCTTTGAAGATTTGGCGTCATTACCTCTACGGGGAGAAGTGCAGGATCTTTACGGACCACAAGAGATTAAAGTATTTTCTGACTCAGAAGGAATTGAATATGAGGCAACGTCGTTGGTTAGAGCTGTTTAAGGACTACGATTGCATTGTGGATTACCATCCCGGTAAGGCCAATGTAGTCGCAGATGCGTTGAGTAGGAAGTCAGTTTCTGCCTTGTTTTTGAGACGGTTCAGATGGAGGTTTTGTTCAGATGGGGCTTTGATAGCTCAGTTGAGGGTCAAGCCTACTTTGAGACAGCAGATAGTTGATGCTCAGAAGGTTGATGAGAAGTTTCAGCGAATTATGCAAGAAGTCAGTTTGGGCAAGCAGTCAGAGTTTTCGGTTCAGGATGGGGTTCTTCTGTTTAGAAACCGTTTGTGTGTACCGGTTAGTGAAGAGTTAAGAAGGCAGATTTTGGATGAGGCACATAGTTCAGTTTTTACCATGCATCCGGGCAATGTGAAGATGTATCGGGATTTAAAGTAATTCTTTTGGTGGTCTGGTATGAAGAGAGACATAGTGGAATTTGTATCCAAGTGCCTGACTTGTCAGCAGGTCAAGGCTGAGCACCAGGTTCCTTCTGGATTGCTCACGCCTTTGTCCGTTCCCGAGTGGAAATGGGATGACATCGCCATGGATTTTGTCTCCGGATTGCCTTTGACTCAGAGAAGGCATGATTCTGCTTGGGTTGTTGTGGATCGACTCACGAAGTCCGCTCACTTTTTACCAGTTAGGATGGAATATCCGATGAATAGATTGGCCAGTATTTATGTGGATGAGATAGTTCGATTGCATGGAGTGCCTTTGTCCATAGTTTCTGATAGAGATCCAAGGTTCACATCTAAGTTCTGAAAGGAATTGCAGCGAGCTTTGGGTACCAAGCTGAAGTTCAGTACGGCGTTTCATCCTCAGACAGATGGTCAGTCCGAGCGTGTGATTCAGATCTTAGAGGATATGATGAGGGCTTGTGTTTTGGACTTTCCGGGTATTTGGGACAGGTATGTATCATTGATGGAGTTTGCTTATAACAACAGTTTTCAGTCGAGTATTGGTATGTCACCGTATAAGGCTCTATATGGACGTTAGTGTCGGACTCCAGTTTGTTGGACAGAGTTATCTGAGAGGTCAGTGATTGTGCCTGATCTAGTTAGAGATACAGAGGAAAAGATCAGAGTTGTGCAGCGGAATCTAAAGGTGGCCAAGGATCGTTAGAAGTCTTATGCCAACCTGAAGAGAAAGGATGTACAGTTTGAAGTTGGGGACAAGGTTTTTCTTAAAGTATCTCCTTGGAGAAAAGTGCTTCGATTTGGAAAGAAAGGAAAGCTTAGTCCTCGCTTTATTGGTCCGTATGAGGTGTTGACAAGAGTTGGTCCAGTGGCATACAGATTAGCTTTACCGATGGAATTATCGAAGCTTCATGATGTATTTCACGTTTCGATGCTCCGTCGGTATAGATCGGATCCTTCCCATGTGTTTTCGGTTCAAGAAGTTCAAGTGCAGTCAGATTTTTCCTACGATGAGGAGCCTAGAGCTATCCTAGCTCGGGAAGTGAGACAGTTGAGGAATAAGCAGATTCCTTTGGTCAAGGTTTTGTGGAATCACCATGGGGTTGAGGAAGCAACTTGGGAGCCGGAGGAGTCGATGAGATTGCAGTACCCGCAATTATTCAGTTCAGGTGAGAATTTCGAGGACGAAATTCTTATTAGTAGGGGAGAGTTGTCATACCCCGTTTGCCCCCTAGTTGAATGAGCCACATATGTTTGTGTGTGCATTTGCATAAGTTTTGTATAATAAAGGCATTTTGGTAATATTGCATGTTTTAAGAGTTTCTCTTGTATGTGGGTGCATGCATGGTGCTTTGGTGTGAATTAGTTGGGACAGAATTGTGTGTGCCCAAGCGCACCATTGTAGTGTGTGTTCATGAGGGTTTCATCATGTGTGGTTGAGTACACCATAATAGGATATGCACTAGTGGATTAATTGGGTGTGTGCATTTGCATTTGTGTAGGGTGTGCATGTTTTGGGAGAATCTTGTGTGTGTTGCTCATACATGAGTAGGATGCATTATTAGGGTGTCTCATTGTGTGCATGTGGTGCACTAGGTTAGGGTGTGAGTGAGTAATCTCCTCCACTAGATGATTGACAAGTGTAAAGTGGGAAAGAGAAAAAGATGAAAAAGGGGAAAAATCAGATTTTGAAACCCATTTCCCGTTTCTTCTTCTTCTCCTTCTTCTTCTTCCTCCTTTGCACTCTCTTAAGTGCCCTAGCTTAGATTCAAGCCTCTAGTGGTGGAATTTGTTCATTGCATAGTGTTCTTAAGGTAAATCTTCTGCATTTATCCTTCTTTTCTTCATTTGGTTCTCCATCTTCTTCTCTTTTTCTTATTTTTGGATTTGGGTTTGAAGTTGGATTTTGTGTTTGTGCGTTATGTTGTTATGTGCTTAGTTGAACCTCCTCGCGAACCAAAGGGTAAGGAGAAGGTTGGGCCAAGTGGAACTAAGCAATAGGAGCTAAGGATTTTTGAAGGTTTGGGAATTTCTTATCTTTGCATGTAAATGTGTTCTTTATGATTTTTGGAAATTTGAGTTGAAATATGCTTTTGTTATGGTATGTATGATATGGGTCTTTGTTTGGGAATGTGGAATTTGCAAGTTTTTGAGTTAATTATGATAATTTTTGAATTGATGTGGTTTGATGCATAAATTGAGGCTTTTGATTGATTCTTGCAATTGAATGTGTAAATTAATGGATTGTATGACATTTATTGTTAATAAATGTTGTATTTTGGTTGTTGATACTTTTGGATGGCTGGAATTGAGGTAAGTGACTCTTGATTGAGTTTTGTGATGTTGGGTGAGGAATTGGAAGAGGAAAATCTGCAGAATTTCTGCAGATTTTCAAAATCCCGACGCTTTTACGATCGCGACAGAGAGCGGTGTTGGGAGCCTCGCTGTCGCAAGCCCACGACAGCAGGAGTGTTGTGTACTCTCTATCGCGAGCACGACAGAGCGTATCGTTGGCCAGGTGCTATCGCGAGCACGCGATCTGTCGCGAGCCCGCGACAGCACCAATTGTCCTCTGTCGCGATTGCGACATCTGTCGCGAGCGCGACAGAACCTGGCCCTTCCGTCCTCCTCGCGGTCGCGAAATCCGTCGCGCGCGTGCAGCGAAGAGACTTTGGTCTCTGTCGCCAGCGCGACATTCCCCTGTTTGCTGAATGAGTTTTCTTTCATTCCTTGTGGCTCGAACTTCAGTTTTCTTTAGCAGTTATGAGATTTATACTTGGTATTCTATAAATAATACGCAAGTGTAACTATGATATGATTATGTGCATTTTATGATGATGATTTTGGAAGTTATGAAATGGATTGATTGGCTTATGTATGACCTGCTAGAGTCTAGTAAGTGGATAGTTAGGCATGCCTAATAGAGTCTTTGCTGCAGCTTCTGTTTCTTTTCGGACCACGATCAGGTCCCCGAATGGCTCCTCGCGAACCCTTATCTGAAAGGATCTTGTTTAAGATCCCCCTTTGTAATGTTTTGTAAAAGTTAAATGAAAATTTGTTTTATCGGCTCGTACCCGTAAAGTACTGTCCGTATACTCGTTATCCACTCCCTTGAGTCAGCAGGTGTTTCAATGCTTAAAGTGTTTTGTATGAATTGTTATATGGGAAAACATATGTTATATCCTTATGGATGCAATGGTGAAAATGTAATCTGTTATGAGAATATGATTATTGTTATGAATCTTCTGATGAATGGATTTATGTATGTGAGCATGAGTTATTATTCTTGTCATGCCATGAATATCGTTTGTACATGAAGTACGCATGTGAATTGCCTTGACGACCATTGTGAATGGTTGTCCTGATGTTATATGTGTGTTTCCCCACTAAGCGTTTATCGCTTAGCACGGTGTGTTTACCCGTGTAGGTGCGGAAGGAATCGCTTTTGGGAGAGTCTTCGCCATCAAAGCCAACAAAGCAGGGTCTTAGTGTAGGGCTTTATTTTTGTAGTTTGAGGATTCTTTTTGTATAGAACTCTTTTATATGGTTTTGTAATAGCTTCCGCTTTTGTATATGTATTTTGGGGATTTGTAATTATTTGTTGTATCTTTCAGTTGATCAGAACAGTAATGTAATGTTTTCATTATATTAATGCATGATCAGCTTTTCCATGATTGGTGTTGCAAAGTTTTAATTTATCCTTAATTTTAGATATGTATGTATGTATGTATATTATGTATCTGTGTGGTGGCACCTTTACTCCTACGGCATCTCACTCCTTATCGGATGGGATCGCCTGAGTATGGGTAAGGGGTGTTACATGATTCCTTCATTTTAATTAACATTTATAATCTAATTAGCAAGCCAAGTTGGAATATAGTTTTAATCCACTCTCTCGACATAAATTAGAATGCTCAAAACATGCAATTAAAATGCTAATCCTTAACTCTCATTAATGAACTAGTTGATTCTAATTACATACTTTAAGATTATTCACCAACCTATAGCAATTATCTCAACATGCGATCTCTCAAACTATGCCTTGATAATGAATTTCTATTAGATGTCAGATAAAGCGAACCTCTCAGTTCTCCTTTAACTTATAACAATCATGCAAATATACTAATAGAGAATTCTACATTCAAATACCAATAATATAGATGGAAATAGAACTAAAGTTAATATCATTCAAGTTCCTAAATAACATTCATTTAATATTTACAAAGAAGAAGTAAAGATTAGAAATAGAAGAAGGGGATCTCTCAACCCTTTTTCCCTTCACCAATTGTAGCCTTCTTCCTTACAATTGTCTCCTTCTTCAAAACATAAAAAGTAATCTTAGAACTCTAACTCAAGAACTTTGTTCTCCAAACTTACAAAAAATAATTGAGTAAAAATTCATCATTCTAAAATTACAGTTGAGTTAATATCTATAGAGTTCCAAAAGTTGTGTCTCTTTGCTCAAATAGTTGCAAATATTGGTGGAAAATTATGACTCTTTAGGTGACTTTTCATAGGAAACTGCCCAATGGATACTTCTATCAAGCTCGTGATCACTATCGTGCTCGCGACAGAACACGTGGCTCCCTTTCTTTCCTCTTCTTTTCTCCTTTTCCCCTGCTTTCTCTCTGCATGTTCACGACACGTGCTCTACCTGCACAAGTCATGTCCTCTTGTGTGAGTCGTGCATTTGCTCACTTCTCGTGCTCTGCCTCCTTTTCTTCTCTCGCTCGTTTCTTTTCTCGCTGCTTGCACATCTTCACGAGTCATGTCCCTCTTTCACGACTCATGCTCCTGTGCTTCTTCTTCTGCTATTGAACTCGTGTACCTGCTTCATGCTACACTTCTTCCTTCATAAGTCGTGTTGTGGTTCACGACTCGTGCACTTCCATTTAAATTGCACAACTCGTGCTCTTTTCCCCATTCGTGCATCTTTTCCTCCTTTTCACCAAAAACTAACTACAAAACACAAACCACACATAAAATGGACAAATAACATGAAAAATTCATATATTCACATACTTAAACTTCTTAAACTCATACCAAACATACACTAAATAATGCATCAATTAGGCAGCTATCAGTACTCAGGAGGCTGATAAAAAAGGGAAAGTTGCACCCTAACCACCACGACCCTCCAGGACCTAGGGTCTGCCAGGGCACAAAGATGAGGAGTGTTGTACATATCACTAGCATACCAGGTGTGATGCGCGTTGAACCTAGTAAAGTCCCTCGTGACGAGACCCACTTTTAGGGCTCGAGGGATTGGTTTGTGTCTTATTGATCTTGGGCATTATGAGACATTTTGGACACCTCCTTCCAATAGAACATTGGAAGGATCATCTAGTCTCATGACATCTTTTAGGCACCTTTGAGGTAATTTGGAGTCGCCACCCAATTTACAAGAAATTAGAAAAGGTCATCTAACCTCGGGGGTCTTAAACCAGAGAAAGTGTTCGGAACTTCACTCTTATTAATGCTTTAAGTTAAATTTATAAATGAGATTTTAAGAAATCAAAACTCTATCTCTCATCTCACGCGATCATGCAATAAATTTCAAGCGCATTGCAATCATATAAGAAAGCAGTAAAGAAAGCGATAAAGAAAGCGGTAAATAAATTACATGTGAAAAATATGGGATAGAATAATCCCTAAAATAAAGAAAGCATAAAAGAATAAAATTACCGCAAAATTAATTACAAGGACCCAAAATAAATAAATAAATACATAAAAAATAATTAGAATGCATCATACATAAATCGGGAGATTTATTGAATTTTAGGAACATTGGTTCCTTTTTATTCACTTAAAGAATTGGAGAACTATTTTGGGCATTTATTAAAAAAATCGGGATGAGTGATTGTGACGCGCGCCGAACCCGTGGGCGCCCCGGAGGCCCACCTTTAGGGCTTTTGGGATGAGGTTCATAAAACTTGTAAGAAATTACAACTGCGTATATTTTGGGCAACAAGAAAGTTTCTTGGAGTCGCCACCCAATAGAACATTGAAAAAGTTCGTCTAGCCTCAGTGAGGCTAAGACAGCGCTGCTATGTCCATTTTGGGCAAGCCAGAGGGGTCTTGGAGGCCCCATCCTAATAGAATATTAGGATGACCCTCTCGCCTCGTGGAGCCTAGGACTATGCAAGTTAAAGCCTTTTTACGGGACACAAGAGGTGTCTTGGAAGTCCCATTCCAATGGAACATTGAAATGGTCCTCTCGCCTCGTTAAGCCCAAAGACCAGAGATGGTTCGGGACTTCTCATTTATTCATACCTTGATTAAGTTAAAATTGAGTTTTGAATTTAAGTTTTCATCCGTTTTCTCATACGTTTTGATGCAATAATTAGAGCGCAAGTTGGTCATCCAAGGAAAGTGGTAAATGAAAGCATAATTAAAATAAAGTACATAAAAATAAATTACAACAAAACTAGGGACGGAATACAACCCCCATTATAAATAAAAATATAATTCATACATAAAACGGGTTATTTATCAAGAGTGAGGACATTGGTCCTCGCATGCATAATTAAAGAAAATAATTTTGAAGTGACAATTTATTTGGATGAAAAATTAGGACATTGGTTCCATTTTGTTAGAAAAATTCAATTTATTAATACAAAACTTTATGCGAATTTTTAATTAACGTGCATGGAAATAAATAAATTTATTACAAATTACATATTAAATAATAAAAGCAAAATAATACTAAAAATGCTAAAAAAATATCCCACAAAAATGGTGTCTTCAAACTTCCATGAGCTCCCATTTGGCATTGAAAAGGCTCATACATAAAAATAATTATGTTGAAATAAAAACACAAATGAAAGATGATGTTAGTAATGAAAAATGAATTAAACATGTAACATTTAAAAAATGAATTAAAATAAATAAAACAACATGCATAATGTATAAATAAAACAACATGCATAATGTATGAAAAATTAATTAGATGGCATAATAAAATATAACTTAACACATGAATAATTTAACATGCATAAAAATAACAACAATAAAATTCAACATGTATGAAAACATGAAAATAATAATGATGATGACAACAATAATAAATCATAATAATAAACAAAACAAATAAAAATAATAATAATAGTAATAATGATAAATAATAATAATAATAATAATAATAATAATAATAATAATAATAATAATAATAATAATAATAATAATAATAATAATGATGATGATGATGATGATGATAATAATGATAACACTAATCACAATAATAATAACAAATAATAATAATGATGATAATATCAAAGAATATGAACAATCAAATTAAATATGCAAGTAATAATAATAATAATAATAATAATAATAATAATAATAATAATAATAATAATAATAATAATAACAACAATAACAATAACAATAACATGAAAGAAGATGAACAATCAAATTTAATATTTGAACAATCAAATTTAATATGCAAGTAATGAAAATAATAATAATAATAATATATGAACAAAAATAATGATAAGAACAATAATATGAACATGAACAATTAAATAAGAAATAAGAAATAATAATATGAACAATTAAATAAAAGATTAAGAACAAGAAATAATGATAAAAGATTAAGAATAAGAAATAATGATATGAACAATTAAATAACAAATTAAGAAATAAAAAGGAAAATAAATAATAGATCTAAAAGAATTTACATGATAGCTAACTAATTGTAAACAAAAATAAATTGAAAATTAAAAGTTGTGCCAAGAATGTTTACCCTCAAATTTGATGTGATGAGTGAAGTTGGATGATAAATTTCTTGCTTTGATTTAGAAAAAATAAAATATATAATGAAATTTTATCTTAGGAACAAATAATTGATTTATTTGTCTTAAGGAAAAAATTATGAAAATCAAGAAGTAAAGAAAATTCACTAGAACAAATAATTGATTTATTTGTTTCAAGAATTAAATTAAAAAAAAAAAATCAAATTAGAACACTTGGATAATTTTTCTTGAAAAAGGAGAAGAAGAAGAGAGAAAACAATATTTTTCTTAAGAAAAATCCCCCTAAATCCTCACTAAAAAACCCATTTTATAACTCAAAATAAACCAAATTTAATAAATAAATTAAATTAATTTAACTCACATTAAACCCAAAAAACTAAATAATTTGAAGAGTTGGAAGATAAAAATCTTTTAAAATTAAATTATGAAAAAAATGAGGAAAAAACCAATTTTTGGGACCAAAAACGGAAAAAAATAAAAAATGGGTGAAAATGGGGCATCAGAGGCGAGCGCGCTCCGCATGCGCTGGGACGCTGCCGCGCTCGACATTCGCAAACTTTTTTTTTAAAAAATTTTTGCTAAAATAAAATAATTTCAAAACATACCCTTTTTGTCTCAAAATAATTTTTTAAAATATATTTTTATTTATTTCTAATACATCAAACCGACAAGGAAATCATCACTTCCAACTTTCATTTTTGCCTATAAATAGGCGCATTTAATTTCATTATTGGGTAATCCTTATCTAGGCTGACTCGGGACCCGGTATCTATAGTGATCCCATTTTATGAAAATTAAATCTCCATTTGAATGTGAGATTTTATTGGTTAAAATGGGACATTGTTCCATTTTATTAGGAAAAATCCCGATTTATTAATTATTGTAAAAAACATGATTTTCTATAATACGGATGAATTTTAAATACATTTTTACATACAATATAAAAATAATACAATAAAGAAAATAAGACAATTAAAAATGCAAACCCAAGATTTGAAGGTCTTTGATTTCCCGATCCTCCGGCTCGTGCATAAATATGACTCACAGAAACAAATAAATTTTGAGGCAATAAAAAGAATGAAACAAAATGTTAGTAAATTAAATCAAATGAATAACGTATGAACAAGCAAATTAAACAATCGATTAAATAAATTAAACAACAAAATGCATTATAAAAGAAGTAAGCCATTGGACGAATACAATGAGCAAGGACAGCATTAATAATTGCAATGGGAGGATGAATTAAGATAAAATACCTTGCAAACCTATATTTCATGCAAATAAACTGGTTAAAGTAATCAATCTCCTATTAATTGTAACAAACAACAAAAGAATTAATAATAAACAATAACAAATATGTTAATAACAAATCATAACAAATAAACAGGCAATAAGTAAAAAACAAATGACAGCAAGATGACTGAGTGTATGGTACTTTATTTATTTTTCAAGTGTCTTTGTCTGTTTAAGTGTTTGGGTGTTTAGGTAAAAAAAATGGGAAGAAAGGATGCATGATTTGTGAGTAAATGAACGACTCATGAAGAGGTGGGATAGGAGCGCACGACTCGTGCAAGGATGCACGAGTCGTGAAGGAGTGCACAACTCGTGCAAGGATGCACGAGTCATGAAGGGGTGCTGTAATGGTGTGCGCGAGTCGTGAAGAAGTGAGTGACTCATGAAGAAGTGCATGACTCATGTAAGGGTGCACGAGTCGGACAGATAATCAAAAGGAGCACGACTCGGACACCAAAGCGTGACTCAGACAAGGGGCGCGACTCGGACAAGGAGCACGACTTGGACAGAAATCAAAAGCACGACTCGGACTCAAGGGCACGACTCGGGCTGAAAATCAAAAGTACGACTCGAACTCAAGGGCACGACTAGGACAGAAAGTCATGGGTCAGGTGACCAGAAGAACAAGCAAACGAACACCATCAAACTAATAAGCATAATAATATACGATCAAACACATTTATAATAAAACAGCAAACATGCTGGTTAATCATAATAAACAAACTTGAGTTTATGTCAAAGATAACAAATAACAGGAAACATACAATATACAGATTAACAAAGTCAAATAAGAAGTGTATACAGTATGTACAACGAAGAGAACTAATAGTAAAGCAAAATAAGGAATAGAAATAAAAAATGAGAGAAAGAAATGGGTTGTCCCAATATTTACCCTCAGATATAACTTTTGATTGCAAATGAAGAAGTGCTGGTTCCTCGTCGATTTTCTTGAAAAGAAGATTAAAAATAAGAATAAGAAAAGTTTTAGATGAAAGTTTCCTTGAAGAAAAAAAAATGAGAAACGATTGAATCTCAAACATCAGGAATTAATTTCCTGGATTCAAGAATAATTTCAGAACACTTTGAAAAGAAAATTGTTTTTTTGCTCTCAAGAACTTTCTTCTATCTCTCTCCCTTTCTGAGTTTTTTCGCCGTTCCCTAAAAAAACCTCCTCTCCTCAGTTCTAATTTTTCCTTTTCATAATCCCTGAAGAATTAGGGTTTCCCAGGTATATCCTTTTTTAAAACCCTTGATTCCTTTCAAAATTAGATTCTTTCTTTTTTAAGAACCGGACATGCAGCCAGCATTCCAGGATAAAATCCCGAGAAAATCAGGAAACGGGTGCGCTGGCGAAGAGAAACGACGCGCCATGCAGTCCTCATACAAGTGAGTCCACAGGCTAGCGCTCGTGAGGTACGGCCGACTCACAAGTGTGAGGCCGCATCTCACAATTGTGAGATGGGCCTCTCGAATGTGAGGCTGCATCTCACAATTGTGAGATGGGCCTCACACCACAGGCCACCGAAAGCAAAAAAATAAAAGAAATCTTTTTTTTTAAAATGAAGGGCATTTTTCAGGAAATCATCACTTCTACCTTCTTTTTGTCTGTGAACCGGCATCATTTTCATCATTGGGTAGCTTCGGTCTAGGCTGCCTCAGGACTCGGTGTCTATAGTTGCCCCCAATTTTGGGGAACATAATGCTTGGGTGCCTAGGTGAGCCAAAACTCAAAGAAAGAAAGAAGAGATGCGTACTTGAGGCAGTTGTCTTCCTGGTCTGAATGGAGTTGTCCGGTGTAGGTATCATCTATTTGTTGACATGTTACCTTTTATCATTTTGGCATCTAACTTGTGCGGTATCTAGCCTTTTATTCATTGTCTAACCTCTGTCGTTTTGGCATCTAACCTCTATCGTTTCAACATCTAACTTGTGCGGTGTCTAGCCTCAGCCGTGTTGGTATCTGACCTGTGCGGTGTCTAACCTTCCTTATTGCGGCATCTAACCTGTGCGGTGTCTATCCTTAGCCGGGTCAGTATCTAACCTATTGGTGTGGTGTCTAACCTCCCTCATTGCGGCATCTAACCTGTGCGGTGTTTAGCCTTAGCCGGGTCGGTACCTAACCTGTTGGTGTGGTGTCTAACCTCCCTTGTTATGGCATCTAACCTGTGCGGTGTCTAGCCTTAGCTGGGTCAGTATCGAACCTGTTGGTGTGGTGGCTAACCTCCCTCATTATGGCATCTAACCTGTGCGGTGTCAAGCCTTAGCCGGGTCGGTATCTAACCTGTTTTAGATTTGAAGTGGTGCCCTTTGAGAGCCTTTGGTTAACTGCCCCCTGAGAGGTCTTTGGTTGGATTTGCCTCTTAAGAGGACTTTGAAGGATTTTGCCTCTTAAGAGGACCTTGAAGGATTTTGCCTCTTAAGAGGACCTTGAAGAATTTTGCCTCTACAGAGGACTCTGAAGGGTTTGCCTCTTAAGAGGACTTAGGGACTTGCCTCGTAAGAGGACTTTGAAGGGTTTCACCTCTTGAGATGACTTTGAAGGGTTTTGCCTCTTGAGAGGACTCTGAAGGGTTTGAGTCTTAAGAGGACTTAGTGACTTGCCTCTTAAGAGGACTTTGAAGAGGTTTTGCCCATGTAGACTTTCTCTTTGTTGGATTGTCATGTACGGGTGAGTGCTCATGTTGTGTTGAATCCATCCTCAACCCATTTTTATGCATGTAGTCTGCATCTGGACTTTTCCTGCAAAATTATATGCACAGGGATATGTACAAAAAAATCATGTGTGCAGGTGAAAATTTATATGCAAATATTTGCAAAAGAACTGTATGACATGAAATGCATGCAAAAATGAATATACTGAGTCTTAAGAGGTTAGGGTTCTGTTGAGGGTATAGCTTGGCTACTCGCATTGTTTGATACTTCCTAGAGACCTAGAGGAGTGTCATCTTGGCTTAAGAATTCTGATCCATAATCCCTCCAAAAAGAACCGACCCGTGCACATCTTTGCCTCCGGTCAAATGAGCATTTTGCCCCCAAGGCCTTAACTTGTGTCCTGAATCATGCATTATCTACTCGAAAAGAGATTATTTGAAGTAATGCCACCTTATCTCTCCAGGTATCAGAATTCATTATTTTAAAGGTAGTGCATCCCTTATGGATTTTTATACTAACTTTTCTTTGGGGGAAATGTGTCCTTTTTGGATTTTCACATAACCCTGTGCGTAATTTTTGCCTAGAAAGGATCCAACCCAATCCAGCGGCTTTTTTTTCAAAGGATAGATCACCTATTTCTACCCTGTCCTTGCCTAACTTTTGCTTAGAGAGCTGATTACGATTTTTATCTCTAACGATTTTTTTTTTTGCTGAATTGTAATTGGGTCTGAAGGTATTATTAGAGATCTCTTAAGGGTGACCTGCATGTGTTTACATCCTAGATCGCTGTTGCATGGGCTTGATTGTCCTCATAAAGGTGCTATAGGTTTGGCTTCAGAATTGATGGTAGATGAATTGGCCGAAGCATCTGAGCAGTGAGAATAGCAGAGGGTAGATAGCGACAATGTGCTAGTTTTGCACCAGAACTAGACAACTTTAAGTATGCAAAATGAGATATGATTATTACCTAAATGCATATGTTTCAGTTTAATTTCATTACACATGATCATTGTTTGGCATTAATTTTAAAAGTACAAAATCTCATCTAATCTCGCGATAGATCTTGAAAGCATCAAACTCCTGTTATCAACTAGCCCTCTTAGGTTCTCATGATTGAAAATTCTCTCAGCCCTCAATTTTTTTTATTATTTTTTTATTATATATATATATATTTTTATTTTTGAACCTAGATTCTAGATGCAACGTTGGGGACGAGACTCAACTCAAATGCATTTGTGGCTTCCAGCTTGAAGCTCAAGAAACATCATATGCCTCTTCCTACGTACCAAACCTTATTACAAGGTCATCTCCGCTAATTGGATAAGACTGAACCAAGAATCAAGAGGTCTTATTTTGGTTGCAATGTTAGGCTTAGGTAGATGGCTGTCGAAGAAGGATCAAGTCGCTAGAGACAAATGGATGCAATATTTACTCGACCGATGGGAGGACCATTCTCAGCTCAGTTGCATATATAAAGGTATTCTTGAATTTGGGCTGGATAACACTTTAGCTCATCAAGATTAGAATAACAATTAAAAAGATAATCATTGAAACTCGTCAAGTGGTTACTATCTTGAGCTTTACTTCTTTTTTCCTTTTTGTTTTCTATTTTTTTTTTCTTTTTTATCTTTTTTTCCTCTTTTTCCCTTTTTTTTCTTTTTCTCTTTTTCTTTTTGCCTTTTTTTATTTATCTTTGTGTCTCTGACCACGTAGAGTTTGTGAATAACTAAACCCTCTTTCCAAAATGTAAACTCATCCTTATTCGGGCGAGCTTTGATCCCCAAGATTATCAATGATGTACATCCGTCCTCATTAGAGTGGCCATTCTTCTAAGGGGAGGCAAATATCATTTTAGGCGAAGGATAGTTTTAACATGTATAATAACAAAGTTGGTACACATTTAGCATACCAGCATAAAGGCTCAAAGGGCTAGCAAGCGATTAAGAAATAAAGGTAGAGAATAGTCATTTAGAGAGCTATGCAAAGAAGGGCTGCCTAAATTATTTTTTAGGTTTTATCTTAAGCAAGGATCGCTTTGACAGGTAATCAAAAAGGTTCTAGCGCTCTTAGTGAGTTTTCATCTAATCCCCTGATTGCAATTAGTTTTTTTCTTTCTTTTTTTCTTTCTTTTTTATTTCTTTCTTATCTTTCAGAATTTTCCTCTCTTTATGAGTTATATCAGATGCTATTAAGATTTTCTTTGAGTTTTCCAAAGTTTCGAGATTAAATACAGTCGTATTAATTGAATTAATGTCAGAAAAAGAATGCATCATGATCATGTGAAATGAAATCATTAGAAACATCATGCAAATGAGCAAAATTGTTCATCTTATTGAAATTGCAAAGATTGTCATAAGAAGTTCTTAGAATAAAAGAACAAAGCATCTAAAAAAAATCATAATCTTTTGCGATCATATTCATGGTGGGGGACTGTATTATAGCCCACCTTCTTCTTCTTCTCCCTCTTCTCAGGGTCAGTGATCTCCTTGGAATCAATAAGATCTTGGATTTTATTCCTCAAAGTCCGACAATAGTCTATCAAGTGCCCAGTATGTTGATGGTAGGCACAGTACATATTATCTCTGTGCCCTGGCTGTCCTTGACTCATAGCTGGCTTGGGCAATAGTGGTCTTAGCTTCCCCTCCTTTGTCAATTTCTCTAAGACCCAGGACAGAGAGCGGCCTAAATTTGAATAGTACCTCTAAGTTTGTCCAACCTTGATAGCTAAAACCTCAGTCGTCTTATCATTCACGTCATTATTGCCCCCAGCACTACCTAATCGGTACCCCGACTGGTTCCTAAAATTTTTCCCAACAAAGTTACATTGGCTTGCTTTGTTTGCTAGGTACTCACCCTCTGCTTTGATAGCTATATCCTTTAGAGACTCCCAATCTTTGAGCCCTTTCATCTTTAGTCCCTCCTTGAGATATGGACTAGCATTCCAGAAGAACAACCGAATCTGATCTGGAGTATCTGGTTTCCTTTTTATTTCCAACACCCGATTCCTCCATCGAGTAAGATACTCATGGATTGACTTATTAGATCCTTGTTGAAGTAACTCCAAATCCTTTAAAGTAACCTCCATTCGGGTGCTACAGTCATACTGTTTGAGGAACTCTTCGGTTAATAGGTCCTAATCTTCTCTTATTCTCCTATCCAAACAGTGGTACCAGTCCAGCGCAGGCCCCGTCAAGCTGAGGCAGAAGTATTCGACCTTCTATCTCTTGGTAAGAATAGTCCCTTTCATTATGAGTGTGTATTGCTTGATATGAGCAGACGGATCTGAGGTGCCATCAAACTTGGGCAGCTCGGGCATCTTAAATCTCTGAGGAAGCATCTCCTTGTTATCCAAATCCCTATCCTCTGGGCTTATCCCTTTCCCGACAGACAATAAATGGGCCATCTCCTCAACTTTCTCTTCTATATTTCTCAGGGCGGGATCCTCTTTAGGAGGTCTATCTCTTACTGACATGGACTTCTCATGCTCATCCTCTATAAAATCCTCTTATGACGTATGCTCTCCAATTCTTCTAGGCTCCATATTTGCCAAAGTTCTAAGCTCAACAGCTGGAAGTGGTTCTACAACTACTATCGGGGGTGCCTCTCTGATCGGATTCTGCTCGGCCTGTCCTCCAGTAGGAGCGACAGGTTGTTGGCCAATTGGCGGTGTTAGAGCGGCAGTTAAGTTGCTCATCATTGCCATCATTTTACGTTCGAATTCCTCAAATCTGCGATCCATTTCCTAGGTCCTTCGGTCCATCTCCTCAATGACAATAGCCTGGGTGGCATTTGATTCTCAATTGTCCATGTTCAATGATAATTCTGAAGGTGAGGATTCGGTGCTATCTGAGAGTGACTCTGAACCCCAATGTGACACTCGCTATAGTGACTAAAATAATGGGTTTTTCCTTACCAGTCGGCCATCTGGACCCCTAGACCACTAATTCATGCCTATGATGGCTGAAAGAGTCAAAATTTTAGCATGATGCGTGAATAACATTAAAGATGCATGGTCGTGTTGATGCAGCATAGACAACCACATGCAAGCAAATAAATCCTTCCAACCTTGTTACTCCCACACATGAGGTAGTGCGGTCTCTTTCCTAGGTGGGTGTGACCCATGGGTTAACGGGGAACCCAATGGGCACGTATGGTGCATGGAGAGAAACTAGCAGTATAACACTCTTAATTTAAAAGCACATGCATATGGGTTTGGGGCATTATATATATGGATCATTCAAATAGACTAAAAATGGGCTCACTGGGGCATGAAAGCCTTTGATAAGTGTCCAATTAATATGTTTGAGTTGGTTTAATATATAAGGGCCCACGTAGCAAACACCGTATTAAGGAGTATATTACCTAGTGAAAGTTTCTATTGCCATTACATGAGCTTTGGTCGAGGGTAGTGTTACTTTAGGTCTACCCAAGCATGGTCCCTGCCAATAGGTCTAGCTCATCACGAGCATAGCGACCAATCGGGTCTCCATTTTATATACCATTTGATGGTACAAGGCTTGGGCTGGTGATTATCCCTAGCACTTCCCTAAAATGAGTGAAAGTAGGGTTATGTTTTAGGAATGGACCGGGGTAAAATAAGGGACCAACTAGCATAGTTCTAAGGCTCTAGTGGATACAATGCAATTTTTTGAGTAAAAATGGAATTTTTGATTCTTAACAACTCAATTATAATTTTAACTTAATTCACTTTCGAAGCAAAGTCTCGATCGTCCCCAGCGGAGTCACCACTGTGTTGCTCGTCGAACCTATCAAAGGGCCTCGTGACGAGACACTTTTAGGGCTCGAGGGATTGGTTCGCGTCTTATTGATCTTGGGCATCATGAGACATTTTGGACACCTCCTTCCAATAGAACATTGGAAGGATCATCTACTCTCATAACACCTTTTAGGCACCTTTGAGGTATTTTGGAGTCGCCACCCAATTTACAAGAAATTAGAAAAGGTCATCTAACCTAGGGGGTCTTAAACCAGAGAAGGTGTTCGGAACTTCACTCTTATTAATGCTTTAAGTTAAATTTATAAATGAGTTTTTAAGAAATCAAAATTCCATCTCTCATCTCACGCGATCATGTAATAAATTTAAAGTGCATTGCAATCATATTGAAAAGCAGTAAAGAAAACGATAAAGAAAGCGGTAAATAAATTACATGTGAAAAATATGGCACAGAACAATCCCTAAAATAAAGAAAGCATAAAAGAATAAAATTGCCCCAAAATTAATTACAAGGGCCCAAAATAAATAAATAAATACATAAAAAATAATTAAAATTCATCATATATAAATCGGGAGATTTATTGAATTTTAGGAATATTGGTTCCTTTTTGTTAACTTAAAGAATTAGAGAACTATTTTTGGGCATTTATTAAGAGAATCGGGATGAGTGATCCCATTTTATGAAAATTAATTCTCCATTTGAAAGTGAGATTTTATTGGTTAAAATGGGACATTGGTCCATTTTATGAAGAAAAATCCCGATTTATTAATTATTGTAAAAACCATGATTTTCTATAATACAGACGAATTTTAAATACAGTTTTACATACAATATAAAAATAATACAATAAAGAAAATACGACAATTAAAAATGCAAACCCAAGATTTGAACGTCTTTGATTTCCCGATCCTCCGGTTCGTGCACAAATATGACTTACAGAAATAAATAAATTTTGAGGCAATAAAAAGAATGAAACAAAATGTTAGTAAATTAAATCAAATGAATAATGTATGGACAAGCAAATTAAATCATCGATTAAATAAATTCAACAACAAAATGTATTATAAAAGAAGTAAGCCATTGGACGAATACAATGAGCAAGGACAGCATTAATAATTGCAATGGGAGGATGAATTGAGATAAAATACATTGCAAACCTATATTTCATGCAAATAAACTGGTTAAATTAATTAATCTCCTATTAATTGTAACGAACAACAAAAGAATTAATAATAAACAATAACAAATATGTTAATAACAAATCATAACAAATAAATAGGCAATAAGTCAAAAACAAATGACAACAAGATGACTGAGTGTATGGTACTTTATTTATATTTCAAGTGTCTTTGTTTGTTTAAGTGTTTGGGTGTTTAGGTAAAAAAACGGGAAGAGAGGATGCACATTTCGTGAGGAAATGAACGACTCATAAAGAGGTGGGATAGGACCGCACAACTCGAGCAAGGATGCACGAGTCGTGAAGGAGTGCACGACTCGTGCAAGGATGCATGAGTCGTGAAGGGGTGCTATAATGGTGTGCGTGAGTCGTGAAGAAGTTAGCGACTCGTGCAAAGGTGCACGACTCGAACACCAAAGCGTGACACAGACGAGGAGCGCGACTCGGACAGAAATCAAAAGAACGACTCGGACTCAAGGGAACGACTTGGGCTGAAAATCAAAAGCATGACTCGGACTCAAGGGCACGACTCGAACAGAAAGTCATGGGTCAGCTAACCAGAAGAACACGCAAACGAACACTAACAAACTAATAAGTATAATAATATACGATCAAATACATTTATAATGAAACAACAAACATGGTGGTTAATCATAATAAACAAACTTGAGTTTATGCCAAAGATAACAAATAACAAGAAACATACAGTATACAGATTAACAAAGTCAAATAAGAAGTATATACAGTATGTACAATAAAGAGAACTAATAGTAAAGCAAAATAAGGAATAAAAAGAAAAAATGAGAGAAAGAAATGGTTTGTCCCAGTATTTACCCTCAAATATAACTTTTGATTGCAAATGAAGAAGTGCCGGTTCCTTGTTGATTTGCTTAAAAAGAAGATTAAAAATAAGAATAAGAAAAGTTTTAGATGAAAGTTTCCTCGAAGAAAAAAACAGATGAGAAAGGATTGAATCTTAAACGTCAGGAATTAATTTCCTGGATTCAAGAATAATTTCAGAATACTTTGAAAAGAAAATTGTTTTTTTGCTCTCAAGAACTTTCTTCTATCTCTCTCCCTTTTTGGGTTTTTTCGCCGTTCCTCAAAAAAACCTCCTCTCCTCAGTTCTAATTTTTTCTTTTTATATTCCTTGAAGAATTAGGGTTTCCTAGGTATATCCTTTTTTAAAACCCTTGATTCCTTTCAAAATCAGATTCTTTCTTTTCTAAGAATCGGACATGCAGCCAGCATTTTAAGACAAAATCCCGAGAAAATTGGGAAAATGGTGGACTGGTGAAGAGAAATGACGCGCGCCATGCGGTCCTCACATAGGTGAGTCCACAGGCTAGTGCTCGTGAGGTACGGCGGCCTCACAAGTGTGAGGCTGCATCTCACAATTTTGAGATGGGCCTCATGAATGAGAGGCTGTATCTCACAATTGTGAGATGCGCCTCGCACCACAGGCCACTGAATGCAAAAAAATAAAAAAAAAAATTTTTTTAAACAAAGGGCATTTTTCAAGGAAATCATCACTTCTACCTTATTTTTGTCTGTGAACCGATATCATTTTCATCATTAGCTAACTTCGGTTTGGGCTGTCTCAGGACCCGATTGAGACTGAAGTGGAATTTGTGGTCCTTTCTATTCCTGCCAATTTCTCGGCCCTCTTCTGCAGGCCCTGGTTCTATAAGCTGGGAGGGGTGCCTTCTACTTTGCACCAGATGGTTAAAATTCCTCACAAAGGACAAGTAGTGACGATAAGAGCCACAAGGGAGAATCAAGTCTCAGTGCTAGAAATCGCAAGGCAACCTTTCAGCGGGTTTCATCTCACCGTAATAGATGGGGAAGAACGCATCAAAGCTAGCCATCAGGTGGTAATCATGATGAAGAGGATATCTTTCTTCCCTAGTGCAAGTTTGGGCAAGAACTCGCAGGGACAACCAATAGCCATCGCCACAAGAGGCCAGAAAGATTGGAGGGGCCTTGGGTATAAAGGTGTTATAAAGAAGGGTAAGGAGTCAGTAGATGAGATCCCCCATATCAAGGAAAGTTTTGTGCCAGCAGTTTCAGCATGTGCCTACACGGGGGAAGCAGAACCTCAGTGGGTGGATGGAATAATTATGCTGGGTTTTGCGGTCTTCAATGATGTCTTTGATTGGGACATTAGATTGATCAAGCCAACAGAGGGTTTTTGGGATGAGGGAATCATGACCAAGGAGATAGTCTGGGACCGCGAAGCACTCGAGGAGGTTATTACTGAGAAACTAATGACTGCCCGTTTGAAGGCAAAGGGAAAGATGGATGATGAAGCTACAGGGAAACAGAGTAAAGCCATACAGGGGGTTGCTGCAGTGCCTCCAAAATGCCAGTTTAATGTAGAGCTATCAGCTGCAACGTCTGCATCGGCAGAGAAAGAATAAGAAGATAGTTTAGATATTCTTTTTATACCTGAACTTTTCAATAATGTTGATGACATTTCTAGTTCTATTAATAACATGAACAATTTTGCTTACTTGTGTGATGTTTCTGATGATTTCAATATGCATAATCATGATCATGATTCATTTATATTTGACATCAATTCAACCGATGCTACTCCATTTAATCTTGGAACTTCAGAAAACCCTAAAGAAATCTTAATAGCATCTAATATAACTCCTAATGAGAGGTCTGAATTTGAGAGAATTTTAAGACAATATGAAAAAGCCTTTGCCTGGACCTATGAAGATATGCTGGGAGTAAATCATGAAATCGCAGAGCACGCCATCCTAACATACCCAGACCATAAACCAGTCAAGCAGAAGCTTAGGAGGCTCAGGCCAGAATCGGTAGAGAAAGTGAAAGAAGAAATTCATAAGCAGAACGAGGCCAAGTTCTTGATTGAAGTGCAGTATCCAACCTGATTGGCCAATGTCGTCCCAGTAGCCAAGAAGAACGGCAAAGTATACATGTGTGTGGACTACCGAGGCTTGAACAAAGCTTGTCCAAAAGATGACTTTTCGCTGCCCCACATCGACGTGTTCGTAGATAGTGCAACTGCTTGCATGATGTATAGCTTCATGGATGGTTACGCAGGCTATGATCGGATTCTCAACAAGATAGTTGATCGAATCAAGACTGCCTTCTTCACTGAGTGGGAGACATTTGATTATGGGTGATGCAATTCGGTTTAAAGAAGGCAGGAGCAACTTATCAGAGAATGGCAACAAGGATCCTAGATGACTTGATCAACAAGGAGGTGGAAGTATACGTGGATGACATGATGATCAAGTCAGCCACCAGAGAAGGTCACTTTAAGGCTTTAGAGAAGTTCTTTCAGAGGATTAGTAAGTATAATCTGCGATCGAACCCCAAGAAATGCATTTTCAGTGTCACTTTAGGAAAATTATTAGGACATGTAGTTAGCCAGAGAGGGATTGAGATCGACCCAAACAAGGTTAAGGCTATCAAACATATGCCGGTACCTCAGAAAGAAAAGGATGTTAGAAGTTTTCTAGGTAAGTCGCAGTATGTCAGCAGGTTTATCGCCAAGCTTACTTCAATTTGCGAGCCGATCTTCAAATTGCTCAGAAAAGACCAACCTGTCATATAGAATGAAGATTGCCAGAAAGCTTTCAATACCATTAGGGAATATTTGTTGAATCCCCCAGTTCTGAGACCACCGCAACCAGTCAAGCCACTCATTCTGTGTTTAGCTATAGAAGATAGCTCTGTTGGTGCCATGATGGCTCAGGAGAACACGTTTGGAGTGGAGTTTGCGGTCTATTACTTTAGTAAGAAGTTCTTTTCCTATGAGGTCAAGTATGTAGAAGTAGAAAAGATTTTCCTCGCGATAATTTGTGCCTCTAAAAGGTTGAGACACTATTTCCACTCCTACAAGGTACAAGCAGTCGCGAAGCAAAACCCACTTAGATATCTACAGGAGGCTTCATCTTTGTTAGGAAAAATGGGAAGATGGTTGCTATTATTACTGAGTAAATCACCCGAAAGACCATGAAGGGGCGCGCAGTAGCAAAATTTTTGGCAGAACACCCTATCCAAGGGGATTTATATGAGTTCAATTTCCCGGACGAAGATGTGGCAGCCATCACAGTACAAGGTTGGCAATTACACTTTGACGGGGCAGTAAACAGCAAAGGGGTAGGAGTAGGAATCATTCTAATAACCTCGGATAATGAAAAACTCCCGCTGGCAAAGAAACTGAGATATAAGGCCACTAACAATGAAGCCGAGTACGAAGCCTGCACTTTTGGGTTAGAAACTTTGATAGCCTTAGGGGCAAAGAGCGTAGAGGTATTTGGAGATTCATCCTTGGTAATCAATTAGATTTGAGGTGAATGGGCTATTAAGGAAGAACGGCTGATACCATATGTCAAGCACTTAAGGGATTTGAGCAATCAGTTTGAAGTATGCACCTTCCACTTTGTTTCGAGGGACGAAAATCAATTGGCCGATGCGCTTGCAACTCTAGTATCGATATGGGATAACTCGGAGGGGATAGTGATGAAGCCGGTGTTGATTTCTAGTTTGGAGAGGCCTAGTTTTGAGTCCAAACCTGTCATGGAAATGGAAGTTGTGAATGGAAAGCCATGGTATCACGATATCAAGAATTACTTAAAAAACACGACATTCCTAGAAGAGGCTACCGAAAAAGACCAGAGGTTGATCCGCAAGTTATCTACTCAGTACATCTGCATAGGTGGGGTGTTATATAAACGACAAGTCGACGATGTTCAATTAAGATGTATGGATGAGAAAGAGGATGAAAGAATAATAAAGGAAACTCATGCTGGAGTTTGTGGGGCCCACATGAATGGTTTGATGCTGGCTAAGAAAATCATGAGACAACGGTTCTACTGGCCTACCATGGATACAGATTGTTCCAAGTACGTAAAACAATGTTAGTTGTGTTAGCAGTATGCAGATTTGAAGCACTTAGCAGTTTCGGAATTACACAGTTTGACGTCGCCTTGGCCGCTCGCAGCTTGGGGGTAGACATTATCAGAGAGATATGCCCTATGGCCTCTAATGGACATAGATTCATCATAGTCGCTATCGACTATTTTACTAAATGGGTGGAGGATGAGTCTTTTAAGAAGGTCGATTCTTGGGATATGACCAGGTTCATTGAAATGAATTTGATATGCAGATACGGTCTCCCACATCACATTGTGTCTGACAATGGTGTCCAGTTCATGGCCGAGACTAAGAAGTTGCTTCAAAAATACGACATTGAGCATCACAAATCCTCTCCGTATCGCCTGAAAGCCAACGGGGCAATGGAAGCTGCCAATAAAAATGTTAAGAAAATCCTGGCCAAAATGGTTAAGAACAATAAAGATTGGGCAGAAAAGTTGCCTTTTGCACTTTGGGGTTATAGAACTACAATCAAAACTTCCACAGGAGCCATGCCATATTCTTTAGTGTATGGGACAGAAGTAGTGTTGCCAGTTGAAATAGAGCTCAGATCATTGTGGAGGCCCAAATTTCGGAGGCTGAATGGGCATAATAGTGGTTGCAACATTTGAATGTGCTAGGTGAGAGTAGGTTGAGAGCCTATTATCACAATCAGATTTATCAGAAAAGGCTAGCCAGGTCGTTCGGAAAGAAGGTCAAGAAACACCCGTTGAAGGAAGGAGATTTGGTCTTCAAGCGAATGAGACCAGGTGCGCCGGACATAAGGGGCAAGTCCAGACCGACGTGGGAAGGTCCTTTCATTCTCAAAATGATGTTGTCAAAAGGAGCAGCAATTTTGGCAGATAGCGATGGCAATGAGTTCAAGGAGCCGATCATCATTAATAGACTCAAGAGGTTCCATGGCTAAATGCTAAAAATCAAAAGAAGAGAATAAAACCCCCGCGGGTTGAAAACCAAAAAAAGGCAGCCTTGCTAAAATTGGGCGCCTCGTCAGGATAAAAACCAAAAAAAGCCATCCTAGGCAAAAATTAGAGGCTTGAGAGAAAATGTCCAATTAAGAAAACTCGAGAGAGCTAATTTGTAATAGGAGTTTTATACTATCAAGATTTATTCCAGGAATGAATGTAGTTTTGAATTTTGAATTGGTGCTAAATGGTGATCATGTATAGTGAAATCATACTGAAATGTACACAATTTTCCAAAAGGAAATAAAACTAAATTTATTCATTTACATTATTTTCTAGTTCTGTTTTAAAAAGAAACACATTGTTCAAAATGCGTGCAAATCTGAACTATGCTCTATTACTGCTCTCGCCGGCCATATGCTTAAGTCGACGAGTCTTGTTATCGACTGCAGGGCTGAGTACCCATCTCTTGTATGCACTAGTGGAAGTGACAGAATGATCTCTAAAGGAGGGTATAACAGTCTTCGCCGGTAGTTCAACCCAGAGATTATGATATCTGGAGGCGAAAGCCGAAGATAGGACTTCACCCCAAAAAGATAAAGGGGGTCTCACCACATCCTGGGTCATCCTGAGATGTCGAGCACAGCGGGTTGTGATATAAAAAGTAGCTTCACGAAGCCTGCATAGGGGAACACACCCCGAAGAGCCATCGACTGTCGCTGCAAAAAGAGGAAGCCAGGTATTCATGAAATTGATATCCTTGTCTGTTACTTCACGAAGTCTGGTAATGCCCTCATCAAGAGTCGCGAATGAATACAGTCCTTGACGGGGGAGGAAGTGTCTCAAGGAATATTGACTAATAACCCTGGGAGGAGGTTCTGACAGTAGCCTCAGCTTCTCTTGTAGCCATATCTAAAAAAAAATTAATAAAAAAAGTTATTATTAAAAGTCGCTGGAGTGAGTTGGGTTCACCCCAGGCAAAAGTAAGGCATAGGGTTGTACGAAAATCCGTAAAGGACGCATTTCCCGTTAAGAAAAGCTAGTGTGAAAATCCACAAAGGATGCACTATCTTTTAAAATAATGACATACTTGGAGTAATAAGGGGCTTCTAGAGAAGGCGGCAGAGGAATCAGCACAGACGGAATCTAAGCCTAGGATGGTCTCGGCAAGGATCAGTGGAAAAGGGATAAGTCCATAATGAAAGTCATCCACAATGCCGAATAGACGAAGATCACTAGTCAGCTCCTCTAGAGTCACGGTTAAATACCTCATGAGACAAAACAGGAAAATGACACCCGTACGGTATGGGGGAACATCGGAGAAGTCTTCTAATGCCTCAATCAGTGGTCCTAGGGCAAAAGTAGATCCCTGAGGGACCAATCGGGGGGCAACAAAAGGAGGGATGCTCAAGGCCGATGCAATATCCCTGGTACAAATCAAACCACAGCGTGGGATACAGGGTAAGGTACCAGGAGGAAACCATGCTCCAATGATAGTGGCAAACTCTTCAGGTAGGGGGCATAGTTCCTGGTAAGTGAACCTTAAGACGCGAAAATGTAGGTCCCAGAAACGAGCCGCAGCCAGAAGAAGGTTGTGATCTATCTTGACCCTTCTCAAAAATTTCAAGCCAAAAAATGGGGATAGGGTGGTACTTTCCCAAGTTTGAGGGTTGTTCAGAACTTGGTACATCTTGGTAAGGATAGATGAAGACATGTTTTAAGTGTTACGACTAAATTAAAAATAAATAAGGAAAAGTATGAAGAAAAGAAATAAAAACATGGAAAAGAAGCTCTGGCAGAGGTTCGCAAGGTTTAAAAGGCACAAAATTCAAGGAAAAAGGGGATATTTAAAGGGAAGCATTGAACGACGGGCTGCCCGTTTGTAGGTGTTCCAATGGGGAGCTCGTCGGTCAACCTGGTTGACCCTTGGGAGATCTATTTTCTTACATATTTCATGCATGTCACATGCATAAAATAATTTTTGCATATTTCTATTGTCTTTATAATGAAGGAAATTTGATAGAGACGAGTATCGGACATGGAAATCAGAGCAAGATATTCAGGGAGTATTTGCATAAAAAAAAGAAAAAAAAGGGGTTCATTAATTAGTTAATTAATTAATTAATGAAAGAGTGGAATGAGGAAGAAAAGATAATAAAAAATGAAATTTTTAACAACCGATGGGATGCCAGTTGCTCAGTGTTCGGACGGGCTGCCCGTCGGTCATTAAAAATTATAAAAGGAGCGCCCAACGACGCTCCTTCAGTTTCTTTCTTCTTCTTCCTTCCTTCCTTCTTCGCGAGCCGACGCCCTCTTGCAGTTTTTGCCCCTTTTCTCACCCATTTTCGATCCGTTTTGCATACCATTTGTGCCAAAACGATCCTTGCATTGTCACGCACATTTAGGGCTATTGTTTTTGCAAATTTGTCGAGTTCTTTTTTAGTGCAGTTCATCGCCCACCAGGATGTCTCCACAATGCAATGTCCCTCACGACTAGGCCGAGCCTCAGGCTCCCATATGGATGAGTGACGAGGCTAGGACAAGATTTCGGGCCTTGGCTCATGTGAAGTTTCAAGCAAGTCGCTTCATTTCCAGACCATTTCTATAGAGCATGGGGGTGCTTGAGGAGGTCGATGCCTTAGTAGCAGTGGCAGACTGGATAGAGTTTTTATGGCCTTCATTTCAGACCCATCCTACGGTTGTTAGGGAGTTTTTGGCCACTCTCCACTACGGGGGTTTTCAGAGGTCGAACACGGAGGAGGGGGTCATTCAGTTCGGGATTAGAGCTCATCGTCACAGTATCACATGTTGGAGGTTTACAGAGGCCATGGGGCTTCCTTATGGGGATGATGTTATGGTCCCCCAGAGAGCTATTAGGAGGCATCACTGGGAGATCATTGCCATGCCGAGGGTGCTATATGACCATGACACGACAAAGAGTGGAGTACTTTCATCTCAAGTCCTCAGATATATACACAGGGTTCTCTCCAGTTCATACCTGGAATAGGGTAGGTAAGCCGGGGTCCGCGAATTGAGTGGAGATTTGGAGCTTATGGGCAATGGCAAGAGGATGATGCCTTACTATTAGCCACGGGATAGTGGCTAACTTGGTCAGAGTTTCATGGGGGACAGCCCCGATAGTATGGGCCGGAGGGGTAGTTATCAGGTTACTTCTACACTTGGGTATTGATCCCGATAGCCATAGGCCTCCACTTGTTGAGAGTGTTTATGTGGATGCATCAGCGGCTCTGACTATGGGGATTATTGTACAGGTGACTAATCAGCTAGATGAGTTCCAATTGCTTTCCATACTAGAGACCAGGCATATGTTTGGTCTCCCTCCACTCCAGTCAGTAGAGGAGGAGCCTTATATGGAGGAGCAACCTCCGCAGCAGCTCGAGTCTCAAGGGCCACAACCCACATAGATACCCCCCACAGTAGTCTCAGCCGGGGAAGGAGCAGCCTCAAACTCCTTTCGATATGGGTATCGAGTTTAGTGTAGATGAGCTATTAGCCACCCTCCCGTCATAGAGAGTTCAGAGTCCCACTCCACCGCGACCATCACGAGTCTAGCGTTCCGTGCTCTGGGAGACCGGCAGGTTTCACCTGTATAGCAGGTCAGGACACCCGGGGGCATCCACCTCTACAGCACCTCACTATAATGGAGCATCGACAGGAGGAGAGAGATCGAGCCCTCCTTGTGCATCTCGATCGGTATGAGGAGAGGGATCGGGTTATGCTTGAGCATCTGGGCAAGTAGGAGATGCTTATAGAGGAGCAGCAGAGGCTCATTGAGGAGTTGAGGCATAGTTTGGTTGCCTCCCAGGATGCGGCGGCTCAGAGAGTAGATGTGGCTGTCCAAATGGTGGATGAGTTTATCACCGCCCTCAAATTTCGGATAGAGATTTTGGAGGGGACCATACAAGCTATATCTGCATCCATCCGGGAGTTCAGGGAGCAGATGGAGACTTGGCTCACGGGCATCAGAGAAGCGGCCAGAGATCAAACTGTCAAGGGCCTTCATGGAGCTAAGCGGTGTGGTCAGAGAAACCTTGGAGTTCATTGGGGTTTGTGCTCAGCATTTCTTAGATGGGTATGCCCAGGTTCAGTTCCAGTCGGCCACCCCAGCGGCAGGGCAACCAGCATCCGCACCGGTCGTTATCCCTCGGTGTTTAGATCCAGAGGCCGGGCCCTCAGAACATTATAGTCAGCCCTCTGCCTCAAAATCCAGGCCATCCGTATCTTCATCTCATAATCAGCCGGTACATGTATTCGACGATGAGGAGGACCCGCAGGAGCCCTAAGACTGTCACCCTCTCTAGTGCATTCAGGGAGTTTATTTTGCTGTACTTGTATATTTGTTGTACAAAGTCTACATTTCATTAGTGAAACTTACATTTTGTCAAATTTATGTTTTATCCTGTATATTTACATTATTGCTAACATCTTACTTGCAATTTCAGAATGTTTGATAACACAATAAGTAAGAAAGACGAAAATAAAAGATAGTATAAAAAATGGAATCATGTTTTGAAACAAATCAATCTACAATGAATTAATAAAATCTTCTATAACCATAGGGACATGTCGCCATGCCAACCCAAGGATGGTTAGCAAATCAGACACCATGCAAGCCGAGATGAGGCTAGTGGGACATATGCGATAGAACAAATTGCAATAGGGTTGTAGTTAGAGATCACTGCATCTTACACATATCAGACACCTTGCAAGCTGAGACGAGGCCAGTAGGACACATGCGATATAACAAATTGCAATGGGGTTGAAGTTAGAGAACACTACATCTCACATAAATCAGACATCGTGCAAGCCGAGATGAGGCCAGCGGGACACATGCGATAGAACAAATCGCAATGGAGTTGTAGTTAGAGAACATTTCATCTCACACAGGTCAGACACCGTGCAAGCCGAGACGAGGCCAGTGGGACACATATGATAGAACAAATCACAGTTGGGTCTCTCGGTACCCGTCTCTCGTAGAGTGGTCTGCCGCTCAAAAGACCAAGAATACCCCCGTGAGCAATGCCCGTAGGTCCTCGACCGACGCCCGTCGGTCGTTGATCTGTTGCAAGATTAAATGGGATTTCTAAGATTTTCATATCTTTTCAAATATATTTCCAAGATTTCCTAATATTTTCCAAATCTTTTCAAATATATTTCCAAGATCTTCCAATATCTTCAAAATCATTTCAAATATTTTCAAATCTTTAATTTGATTTTGAGAATATTCTGAAATTCATTCGGTTTTAATTCTGATTTTGAAAATCTTTTAAATTTATTTGAATTAGTTTCCTTAACCTATAAATAGGGGGTGGAGGCTCATTGTTCAGGGTTAGCAATTTCTATGAAATAAAGAGTTTTCTCACGAAAAGGTTCTCGCTTTTATTTTCATCAAATTTTTATCGAATATTCTTTAAATCAAGGAAAATCCGGGGAAATGAGATTAATTCATTTTTATCCAATCTTGTCGTTTTTAGCATTCATAATTGCTACCAAAATATCGAGTAGGAAAAATATAATTTTAATTTCTTGATTTGTTTTTAAAAAGTACAATTTTGCAGTAAAAATCTCTTGAAATTTCACATTACGAATCAGTCCTTGTAGAATTCAAAGGACAGAAATCACGCGACATTCACCTTCTAAGGTAATATTCGAAGGGTAAATATTTCGGATCAACCTCTTTCACATTTTATCCTTTCATATTAATTTTTTCACGTAAAATTCCATTTTTAAACAAAATAAAACGGTTTTTAGTTAATTTTCCCTTTTTTTGGATCAGGGGCGATTGATGGGTAGAGGCTCCATCGACGGCCGTTGCTTATCCGAACGACGGGTCATCGAGGAGTTCTGACTTTGCCCATCGGTGGGCCTAGGTACGGACGTCGCTCGCGCGCCATGGTCCGTCCCTGGGCCTTCCTTCTTTATTTTCTTATTTTCTTTCTTTTATCCTTCAATCTTTTTTTCTTTTATTTTTTCCTTGAGTAATTCTTCATAGATTCTTTATCTTTATTTATTTTTCATGTTCATTTTATCGCTGATTATTGCACTTACATGATTTTTGTTTTTGTGATCTTTATTGTTTCTTTATTGGATTTGGGGTATTAAAAATGGAGGACACCATGATGATCTGAGAGCATTATTCGGGTTTATTCACTTCTCTTTATTTCAATTTCCATTTATTGTAAATATTATTTTCATGTCGCTAGCATAAAAATAGCTAAATATTTATATTAATTAAGAAGGAATTTTTCTAATAAAATGGGACCATTTTCCTAATTTTTATCAAAACCAATTGTCACATTAAAATTATTCTTTTGTAAGTATGCATGTGGGGACCAATGTCCTCATCCCTAATAAATGTCCCATTTTCTGTATGATTACATGTCATTTACAATGGGCGTTGTATTCTGCCCCTGGTTTTATTGCAATTTATTGGATTTTCGTTTATCTTATTTTAATCTTGCTTCTATTTATTGCTTTCGTTATATGATCAACCTGCACTTTAATTGACTGCATTGAAATGAATGAGGAAACAGAATGAAATTTTACCTTTAAAACTCAATTTTAATTTAATCAAGGTATGAATAAATGGGATGTCTTGAACCATCTTTAGTCTTAAGCTCAATGAGGTTAGAGGACCATCTCAATGTACTATTGCGGTGGGTTCTCCAAAATATCTCTTATTGTCCAAAATAGGCACAATTTGCATAGTCCTAGGTCTCCAAAATATCTCAGGCTTGCCCAAAATGGACATATATGCGTTGTTTTAGGCTCCATGAGGTTAAAATATCATCGATGTCCTAGTGTCCTATTGGGATGGGGACTCAAAAATATCTCTGGCTTGCCCAAAATAGACACAGATGCGCTGTCTTAGGCTCAGTGAGGCTAGACGACCTTTCCCAATATTTTATTAGGTGGCGACTCTAAGAAACCTCCTTGTTGCCCAAAATAGATGCCCTTGTAAATCTCTTACAAGTTCCATGAACGTCTCCCGAATGTCCTAAAAGCGGGTCTTCGGGGCTTCTCGAGGTTCAGCGCGCGTCACTGTCCCTCCAAGAGTAAAGGCAAGGAAAAGGAGTACTAAGTGGTGTAAATCAAGGATTTAAGGTTAGTGATTGTAAAATCCATCTTTTTCCATGACTTGAGATTGACTTTAGGTTATATTTAAGAACAAAGTTTGTGAAATATGCATGTTTAATTGAATCTAACCTTATTGACATGCTTAGGAAGGTTAGAAATGATGATTTGAATGATTAAAATGAAAAGATAAAAACATGATGATGATGATGTTATGTTAGCCGAATTATATGCTTTGAAATTTCCATGATATACATGATATTTATGGTATATAAATGATGTACAAGTGATGTGTGACATGAGATCTAGCTAATTGAATGAATAAAGCAAAGAAAAATAAACATGGTGGATATTACATGTCATGGCGGAATAGTAAACATGATAAAAAAAACATGATTTTTATGTGTTATGATGGAATGTCATAGTATAGTTAGGTTAATTAGCATGTAATCTAACTAAATAAATGATAAATGACATAAAAATAATTTATAGTGAATGCTTGCCATGTTTGCTAAATGGTGTGTCATGATGAAATAATGAGTTTCATTATATAATGATTGAATTAAAATGAAAAGAATGAAATGGCATGTTGAGATTCCATTAAATGTACATATGGTGACATAAAAATGCATAACTAGAATAATTAATGCCATATGTTGTATTCTGGTAGTCAAATCTAGCTCGGGATATAATAGCAAGCCATAGGGACACCAAACCGCGGGAGTGAGCATGACGTCTCACTTATTGTAGGCCAATGACGGTCCTACTCATTCTATTGAATGTCAAGAATGCCAAATGAATGAAATGTAATGTAGAGGTGGTCTTTCGGGGTCCCTCTAAACTGTATTGAACCTATAGGGTTCATGTCTTATTTATCCAGTCAGATTTATGACAGTATTGTGCAAGGGGCAAAATGGTAAAAATGTGAAAAATATGCTTAATGTGAAGTAAAAATGAAATCTAGGTCAAAAAAAGACCTAATTGAAAGAAATAAAAAGTTTAGGGATAAAATGATAATTTGGCCATAAATAGTGTAAATAGGGTTAATAAGGGTAAAAATGGAATTAAGTGAGTAAATATGTAAGTTGGTGACTTTTTAGGGACTAAATGTAATTTGGCATGATTTGGTGAATTTAGGGACCAAATGGTAATTTGCATGTTGAATAATGGTTAAAAGTGTAAAGAAAATGAATTGATGGCATTTTTTGCAAATATAAAGAAGTTTAAGGACTAAAACGTAATTATGCCATATTTAAAGGATTAAAGTGTAAATGTGGATAATTTTGTGTATTAATTGCCCATATGAAATAAAATGAAGGATTTAATGGTAATTATGAACATTATAGCATGCATAGATATTTAATGAAAAAATATTAATTTAATTTAATATTTTATGTGTTATGAAAATATTATTTTATGCATGTGATTTTAGTTAATATGAAAATCCTGGAATTGCAATTATCACTGAGCATATTTAATGCTCAGCATGTAATTTTATTTGACTGCGTGTAGGTACTTCTTAGAACGTGGAGCTTAAAGCATACATCAATATTTTGGGAGCTAAAACGAGGAAATATATTTAAAGGATATTAAGTATGTTAATTATTGGCATGTATATGAATTTAAATAGTATAGTTTTGGGTACTGACATGTATAGAATGTTAATGGATGAATCATAATATAGTGTAATGCACAATAGTTTATTTTTAGACTGCCTATGACCTTAATATATTATTATGGATGTTGGCCTACGTATTGAAATGTGATTGAATGAATTGTAGTAAATTTATATTAATTGTGTAGTCGATATGTTTCTAAAATTGACCAAATGAATAGTAATTTAGACAGTTATAGGTCAATTGGTAAATAAAGATCGATTGAATATATGTATATTAAGTTATAATATTATTGACTAATAGACTTAAGTTTTTATTGAATAATAAAATTGTTAAAAAAAATGATAATACTGCCTTTATATTAATAGAATCTTTAATAGCTTTCCAAACAATCGTGGTAATTGGTTTATAAAGCATAACATAAGTGATTATCAAATGTACGTTACGAGGGTGTTACATGCAGTGCTTCCATTTACTTTCGAGTCCAGGGGCAAGGTGCCACTTGTTTCACCAGTTGAGCAAAGAGGAAATAGGAGAGATACTCTAGAATATGACATTGTGCCTGAAGAGGGTGGAGACCTACCGATAACACATACTTTGAAAAATGGAAGCTTAGGTAGTCATAACAATAGTAAGGGCAATGTTAGGGCTCCAGAAGTCCCAACCACAAGAATAACTCAGTGTCACCATACCATCTTAGGTAGATCACTGTCTTGGCACCTCACCTATCTCGTCAAGGAAGGAAAATTACAACCATTGCTAGTAGGGCCTACCCCAAGTTAAGGGAAGTCGAGACATAAAACAGATTGGTATTGTGCGTATCACCAGCATACAGGGCATAAAACCGACCATTATCGTCCTTTAAGAGACCGTATTCAAGAATTGATGCCGGACCCAGAAAAAGAAAAAATAGTAGAAGCGCCAACCACGAAAGTGAATCAAAGGCACTATTCTAATTTGGGCAGATCCTTGTCTTGGGTCCTTGAGAGGCAAATGAAGGAGGGGGTGTTATAGCCATTGCCGGCTAGGCCCGCCATAAACTAGGGGCAGCCCAATCGCAAGGCGGATCAGTATTATGCTTTCCACTAGTACACTAGGCATTTGACAGATCATTGACAGACTTTGAGGGATTGGGTTCAAGACCTCATTGACGGTAAGCAGATCTTTGACCCAGAAAAGCGAAAGCGAAAGAGTAAGATAGATTAAGTGCCTTAGTGGGAAAGGAACTTTTTGAAGCCATGCACACAGAGTGGAGAAGTATCTGCTGTAATACCTCCACCGCTAGGAATAAAAGAAGTGGCCTTAGTAGATGGGCTTAAAGATTTCTTTTGATGTGTTTTTGAACTATGTTATGCACTTGTTTCTTTAACTATATTAATAGTATGGGCTTTTCTTATGTACGCATTGTCATATCTTATCGCATCATGCATAGTAATAATTATGATCAATGCATTGGTTCAATAAACACTGTTTTATTCAGTTTCAATTTCAAAAAAAAAACAAAAAAAAAATAATAATAATTATAACGCTCCAATGCCCCCTTAAGAGGACAAGGGAGTGCTACACAATATCAACTTAAACTAAAAACATAATTAAGGGAAAACTTAAGAACAATACTTATCAAAATTATCATTTATATAAGCTAATAGAATTTTACATTTTATAAGTACAAAGTTAACAATATACATATACATATACTTGAAGTACAAAAATGGAACATTATCTTTACATTACAAAAGTTGAACCTAACTAGAAGATCACAACTCCTCCTAGTGGCCAGCAGATGTTTCTCTCAAAACTTGAGCTTCAAACTATAAACCTACATGGGAGATAAACACCCGTGCTAAATGATAACGCTTAGAGGGGATACAAACAGAACAAAGTCTAATACAGGAGTTCACAAATTAACATATAACAACAAGACATGCTATAATTAAATAATAAACCATGTAATAGCAACTCATGCAGTAGTTCAATGATAGACCAATATTCAATATTCCATGCTTATTATTATTAAATCACTAATATACAGTGTTACCAGAATGTCACTATTATATGACAAATATGGCTTGTAATACAATACTATAATTAAATTATTACACTAAAAGTTTTAGTATAGCCCGAATCAATACAGTAGTGGATAACGAGTAAATTGGATACCACTTGGGTATCGATCACTAAACTCTAGATGATATAACACTGGATACCACATCGGTACCAACACTAGACCCAAACGAGCCACACTGGCAGCTGCAAACACTAACCGTTATAAGTATGCTTATCTATCCACAACTCGATACAGGTTATTCAATTAATCCATTTGTTCACATGAAACAATATAACTTTATCAAGGTTCAATCATATATGGTCAATATCACATATGTCATGTTCACATTAAAAATCATGTATACATTTAAATCCTTCATTAAACTACTATACCATAGCATCATTTTCATATAGTTTCAGTTGACAAACATTGATATACTCATTTCATAATGTTAGACATGTGTTGGACAAGCTATAGGAACTTGCAATGAAGTTCGGGTGCATTTTAGGAGGAAAAACACACAAAATACACAAAACTGGGGAGGGTCACAGTGGCAATGATTTGGTTGTCATCGTGAGGTCCAAATATATGTAATTCTACCTTGTCTTGGCATTGGTCATGGTGGCAATGATTTGATTGTCACAATGACATACCCAAAATAAGCAAAATAGAAGCAAAACTTAGGATTGCTTCACTACTCTTTTTTGTTCAGCTTCGACCAACATCTAAAACTCAATTTTAGGCAAAACTCCCTTCTAAAAAATTGTTACCTAAGATGTTAAGTTTCGAATGGGACAAATTTCAGGTCATTTGGACATCTAAAACAACATGTATGATCTAAAAAACCTATACTGCTCCAATGAATCGGCCAAAGCAGAGACACCTCTTATTTTGCCACGTTTGGGACAATTAGAGATAGAATTAGCTCAACCATATTTCTGAGAATGTTTTATAAGTAGATCTTATATTTCCACTAAAATTTGAATCAACCAATTCGGAGTGCTAAAACTCGATCTATGTACAAAATATTCACTAAAGGTCAAGAGAGACCTACACAAAAACTTACCCTATAAGCACATTTTCCTACTTCATGCATAACACTTCTAAAACCAACCCTAATGCCATTTCAGCCAATGTGATCTGCTGATCATTTATTAATCTACATGTTAAATTCCAATTAACACAATTCTCATAACATTTAGACTCAATTTCAAGGAGTTATGGTCCAGGAAGCATGACTTGTCCCAAAACCCTCCTATAGAAATTCTAGCTTCACTTATAGGTAATTTTGGAGACCTTAGAGTCCCCCAATCAACAAGACTATTTCTACAACATTTAAAGAAATAAATATTATGGATTCAACCCAACTAGTTTCATCCAAAATAGAGTTATAAAACTCATAATATAGCATCAACAACTCACATAGGTCAAAATGGACCCCGAAGACAGTTTTACACTACTAACTCTTCCAGCTTGTAAACTACCAAATTGACAACACCAACTCATCATATTCACTCTAACCTTCCTATACACATGCATAAGCATCTCAACTTCACATTAGGGATTTAAACATGCACAATGCACAATAACTTCACATACTTCCATCAAAATTAGGTTTTCATGCATTAATCATGGTAATCAACTAGCACAATCAACACACACTTCTATTTTAGCTTTTTACAATTAACTCATAATCAAACAAATATTTCCAAACTATTTATACATGCACATGCTACAAATTAAACAAACAATCCCAAACCTCAAAGACAGCTTGCACAACTCCCCTTTTATTACACATCTTCTCTCTGCCTTTATCTTTTCTCTTTTCCAAAACCCCTTCCACAAATCCAATAAAACTTACACTTAATCCAATATTCAAACCACTCAAAAACCATGGATAGAATTAGGAAGAAGAAAGAGATCCATTAGCTATCCACCCATACATACCTCTCAATTTACCACTTCAAATCAATTTGAGTTCTGCAAGATCAAATATTGGAGAAGAAGAACCAAAGAAGAGTAAAAGAATTACAGAATTGAAGATCAATGGCTGAACTAGAGTGAACCACCAAAATGTCAATTTTTGCCTCTCACTCAAACTATATATTGCATGGAAGAGAGGTGTTGACAAAGGCTGCATTTCACACGTGGAAGGCACTCACCTCTTCCAACAAAACCTCTTTTCAATCCTTGGTAATTAGCCAATTAATCCCTTACTTAAAGTTATGTCTTTCAAGTTCTTAACTTTTCTTTCAATTACATCCTCTAAAACCCATAGTTCCATACTTAAACAATTACTCTTGTACCGTTACTATGCAATTGACACTACAAATTCTTCTAGGGTATAATTCGGGGTCATTGCAATAATAATCTTCTTTGCGTCCAACCTAACTCCTAAAGTGAGGTAAAATTTGATAGATAAAAAATGATAAAAAAACAAGAGAAAATGGCCTTTGCTTGGACCTGGAATGACATACTAAGACAACCCGTGTAACACCCCTTACTTATACGTAAGGAAGCTCACCCTACATAGAGAAGTGAGTGCCCCGATAAGCAAGGGTTGCCACAAATAGAATCAAAGCATGCCAAATACAATCAATATATCACATACAAACTTTCATATATAAATAACAGAATCGGGGTCAATAAAACTTTCTTTCGCATACATCTCATTCAAAGGAATACCAATCTCAAACCAAGCTGAAATTGTTAAAACTCACTCATTCATATACAAAATTATATGCATTGCTAAGTTGTATTACAAAACGTTATATATATATATATATACAAATTCGAGTTTTACAAATTACATAACTAGAAACATTACCAAAACTTACATAAGTGCAAATCCCAGTATTACAATTTTGCAAAACTGGTTACAATACAAAATCTTTACATTCAGAGATTACAAATTACAAAAGCTTAACAACTAACAAAACCCATCCTATTGTGTTAGCCTTGGCTGCTGCGGGTCAGTCCTCCCAAATTCTCCTACCGCTTTCACACTTGCACGGATAAAACACCCGTGCGAAGCACAATGGCTAAGTGGGGAAAATAAGAGATAAACGACCACTCATAGTGGATGTAATGGCCTAAATACCGGGTTAGCAGTATTTAGTGAATTTTATGGAATCTATAGTGTGATTTTGGTATAGAGTGATGGCTTGAGTATCTCTTATTACAGTAGAATTAAAAAGTTAAGTATGCTCGAGGCATAGCAATCTCAGGATGGGTGACCTTTGGACACCTATGCAGTCGAAATTGACAGGATTTATTGATAAATTTTTATTTAATAAAATTGATCTATGGATTGTCAAGAGTCTAGTGGTAAAATATAGTGCAAAAATGAGGACAAATAGGTCCCCGAAAGTCAAGCTGAAGTTTGCCTCTGGTTCAGTTCGGTTGTACCGAAATTTGACCGAACTTTGACCGAATTTTTAATAACAGTAAACGAGGTTAAAAAGGTATATTGTGGGAAGTGAAAAGGCTTAGAATAATTTTTAGAAATTTTTGACAGCATTAGATTTGTATTTTACGGTATAACCGAACGGTATTGAACCGAACTGGTTTAAGTGAATCGAGCTACAAATGGACTTCGATTGAGCTAAAATTTAGTGTGGAGGCTATATTTGGTATATTAAGAATGATGGAATTGATTTGGAGTGAAAATAAGTCTGATAACTCATAGTTACCCTAAAATAGTGAAAAATGACCCGAAAATAAAAAATTGACCCAAACCGGTTCGACCACTTTGGTTGGACCTGGTTTGATTCAATTTTACCCATATAAATACATCTCTTCACTAGATTTCACTAGAGAAACCCTAGAGAAACCGACCTCCCTCCTCCTCCCTTTCGCCAAAGTGATGTTTTTCTATTCTTCCTCCATTTTCTTCATTTCTCTTCCAATCTCTCCTCACATCTAAGCCTCCTAAGCAAATTTTAACCTCTCTAGAATCTGATGGTGGTGATTAAAGTTCATTTTAAGTGGAAAAAGTGGGAGAAAATAAGTGGAAAAGTTTATGTGTCAAATTGAGGTATGTAAAGTTGATATTTTTAAATTAGTTTAAAGGTTTAAATAGGTATTTTAGGATGTCTAGAGTATGTTTATCTAATTATATAGCGTAAAGGAAACAAATTTTTAGTGATTTCTTTGATGATTGTATTCGACCACTTAAGGAAGATAAAAGAGATTATTGTATTTCAAGGAGCTAAGCCAAGAAAAGGTTTCTTAAGAGGTCTAGAACAAGAAAATGAGGTTAGTGGATACAATATCCTCCATTTTCCTTGTTAAAAGTATGATTTTTAGTTATGTTTAAACATAAAGTATGTGAAATATGCATGTTTAATTGAATCAAACCATATATTCATATTTAGGAAGGTTAAAAATGAGATTTTGAATGATGAAAATGAAAAGAAATAAAACATATACCATGGACAACATGTAGGCCGAATGGTATATATAGGTAAAGATGAGACTTTTTATGTGTTTTAATGTGATTTAATGATATAACTAGATAAATTAACATGTAATCTAGCTAATGGAATGAATTAGAGAAGCGAAAATTCACATGATGGATAATGCGTGTGATTTGGCCGAATTGAACAAGTGAGTAAAAATGTGATTTTGATATGTTTTAATACAAACTATCATATAAATAAGTTAATTGACATGTAATTTACCTAAATAAATGATAAGGGTGATGAAAAGAATTTATGATGAATGATGAACATGTTGACCGAGTTGATCAATGTATGTAAAGATATGATTTTGATGTGTTTTGTTGTGAAATAATGGCATGGCTATGATATTTGGAATGTAAATCACCTAAATAAATGTTAAAAGTGTTAAAAAGAATTAATGGTGAAAAATTGACATCATGGTCGAATGGTATGTATAGGTGTATCGATGTGTACCATGATGATTTCATGAGTTTTATGGCATGAGATGACACATGGATGAAAATTAAATGTATAATGATCGAATTGTATGGAAAAGAATGGAATAGAATGATAAAATTCCATGAAAGGTATGACTGGTAACTTAAAAATGTGAAAAGTGGAATTTTGATGCCCTATGTAGTAATCTAGTAGTCAACTCTAGTTCAGGATATGATGGCTAGCCATAGGGAAATAAGACCGTGGGTATGAGCATGGCATCTCACTTACTATAGGCCAATAACGGTCCTATTCTGTATTGTTCTATCTTAATACATAACGATCTGTATTTCTATTATCTGTATTTAAAGATAGGGGTGGTCATTCGGGGTCCCTCTGGTAAAGATAGGGGTGGTCCTTCGGGGTCCCTCTGGTATGCTTGTGAGCCTTTGGGATTCACATCTCGTTTATTCTTATCATAGATGTCTGCCAATTTTATACAGGGGCAAATGGCAAAAGTAAGCTTGATATGGTTGATTTGTCATTAAAATGATATTTGTGTGAAAAATGGACTTAATTGGAATAACTAAAAAGTTTTGAGGGCATAATGGTAATTTATGCTTAAATTGTTAATCAAGGCTTAATAAAAGGAAAAAAATGTAATTTAATGGCTCATTGAGTAAAATGTAATTTGCATGTTAAATAATAATTAAAAAGGTAAAAAGAATGAACTAATGGCATTTTTGTAATTTTGGTAAAGTTTAAGGATTAAATTGTAATTTTGCCATGTTTAGAGACTAACTGGTAAATTTACACTTAGTAGGTAAAAGTGTAATCAGAAGAGTAATTTTGTAATTTAGATAAAATATAGGGATAAAATGGTAATTTGGTATAAAAGTGGTAAAGTAGGGACTAAAAAGTAATTTGGGAAATTATAAAAGGGTAATTTGGTAAATAAGTGAAAAGAAGGGACATATATGAAATTATTGAAAAAGTAGGGACGTATATGGAATTATTGGAAAAGATAAGGACATAATTGGAATTATTGGAAAAGTTAAGGACCTAAGTGTAAATATGGCATAGTTAAAGGACCTAGATGTAAATATGATATAATAAGAGGATCTAATTGTAATTATACCATAGTTAAGACACCTAAGTGCAAATATATAATTTTATGTGTACTATATATGTATAGGTCCTTGAATGAGTGACTTAATTGACATTAAGAATATTATTGCATGTTAGATAATGAAATAAGGATAATAATAAGTTAACTAATGGCATTATTATAAATAAGTGAAAAGTAAAGGGTAAAACTGTAAATTGATGGAAGTCTAGGAATTTAAATGTAAATTTGTTAATAACGAGGTAAATGAGGGATTTTAAAGATAATTGATAGGTAAATTTGAATGTAAATTGTATAATTAATTTACAATAGAGAAAATAATGATATTTATGTTAATATTAATAGAAATATTATTGTTAAAGCTAATATTGTAGAAATGGCAATAGTATTAAATGAAAGAAAAATAGATGAGTAATATTAACATTAATAAAAGAATAAGAATGCCTTTGGACCGGTAAAGGATTATTATTACTGATTAGAAATAACCGAGATGTAGATTTAAATCCGTCAATTTAATTGAAGATAAGAATAGAAATATGTAAAAGACATTGTTATAGCACTGATATAAGTATTATAGATTGGATTAATTATCTAAAGTATAAAATATGATAATTAGTAATTTTTATAATATTGTACGTGAGAAATTTAGTAATGGGGTCACCTATGAATATTAGTAACGGAACTAAAGACATAAAAAAGAGTAGCACTGTTAGTATGTGTTGAAAGTTAATAGTGAAATGATAATTATTGGGATGATGATAAATTAACAAGTGAGTAATTCAGGTACTGGTGTAAAAACAATACTGTTAGTCACAGTAACAAGGAAATTAAATGTAAAATAGTATCGATAGATATTTAACCAACTAATGATAATAGAAATTTTGTATAAAGTTAAGAGGATAATGATGTTAAGTTTACAAATAATTTAGTGGATTAAGTAATACTTTTGACAATTCAAATATATAATATGAAATATAAATAAGTAAAAATTAAGTAGGAAAATAAAGTAAATACATGTTATGTTTATAGTTTTAAAAATGGTTTTGCAAAAGAAATATCAAAGATATAAAGAAAACAATAACGGTTAATCAGTACCATAAATAACATCGATGATGACTGTTCAATAGATATGTCAGTAACTGATATGTACCCAAGTGAAGACTGTAACTGATGTATAAGTTATAAACAAACAATGAAAAACAAATGAATAAGTTAATAAGATATTTACAAATGTTGTTAATATAACTGGTCATTGAATTAACAGACTGAATATAATAGTATTAATGTTAGAGTTAACAGTACATATAATAAGGAATCTGATAACAGTATTATAATGTTAAAGTATGGCTGTTAAAATAATGAAGAAGGTATAAGATAATTGATTAAACCAAAAGTTTGGCTAGGACATTAAAAGTAAGGCATAAATTATCTAAGAGTCTTAAGAATTAATGTTCATATAATAGAAATAAAGATATATGCTTGTGTGTGCATGCATGTTGTATTAATATGGAAAATTTTGGATATTTATCCACCACTGGGCATTTCAATGCTCAGCGCGTAGTGTGATTACTGCGTGTAGGTTATAGAAAGATAGGAAGTTTAAAGTAGCCGAGGTTTTACGACAATTGAAATGGGAATTGAAAGCAAAGGTAAGGAGAATTAAGCATGGCATGTATATGACTGTGATGGATGAACACGAGATTGTACAGGATTAGTATATGAATGGTGTGTTAGTGTATTTGTTATGTTATTGTATATGCATGTTTGTGATTGTAGAAAAAAAATTTCACTGATTCTGATAAGTGCATTACAGTGTAGTGTGGTGACATCTGATATCCGTACCATTTGCGGGTATAGGGTGTTACAGTGGATGTCAAATGCAATTCACATACACATAGCACATACATACGAATAAAGCATCATAAGTTTAAACCATAACTAGCATTCATCAAATAATAAACTTCACTTTATACATTTATGTCAGTTCATTTCCTAAATTCGCATGATTCCATATCATATTCATACACATAGTTATGCCTGCAAACTCATAGTGGTGGATAATGAGTAAACGCATAAGTTCCTGTAAGTACAACAGATATTCTTCTTTTCAAACAATAATGCATAGGGATCTTAAGCAAGATCCAATTCATAGGAATCCATAAGGACTCAAATGCACAGGGAGCTGATTAGGGTCTAAGGTAGGCATAGGCTGTAGCAAACATAACCCTATAGGCATGCCTATCTATCCACAACGTGACTATTGCAGGCTAAGTCTATTAATTCAATTATGACTTACATGGTATAACATATTATAGTTTATACATTGAATCATATATAAATCATAAGTGAGAAACCATGCAAAGTACATCAAACAATGAACATTCATCGCATAAAGGATGGTCGTGCTTGGGACAGAGATGAATTGCACTATATGTTGCGCTCGTAACAGAGAGCTGGACTGCCTCTATCGCACTCGCGACAGAGGGCATCCTAACTGAAGATCGGAATATTGAGCCTTTGTCGTGCTTGCGACATAGGTCATTATTTATAAATTTTTATTTGATAAAATTGATATGTGGACTGTCAGGAGTCTAGTGGTAAAATTTGGTGCAAAAATGTGGTGAAATAGGTCCACGAAAGTCAAGCTGAAGTTTGCCTTTGGATCAGTTTGGTTATACTGAAGTTTGACCGAATTTTGACCTAATTTTTAAAAATAGTAAATGAGGTTAAAAAGATATATTGTGGGAAGTGTATAGGCTTAGAATAATTTTTAGATGTTTTTGACAACATTAGATTTGTATTTTACGGTAGAAATGAACAGTATTGAACCAGACCGATTTAAGTGAACGAGCCCCAAATGGACTCCGATTGAGCTAAAATTTTCTATGGAGGCTATATTTGGTATTTTAAGAATAATGGAATTAATTGGGAGTGAAAATAAGTTGAATAACTCATAGTTACCCTAAAACAGTGAAAAATGACCCGAAAATCAAAAATTGACCTAAACTTGTTCGACCATTTCGGTTGGACCTAGTCTGATTCAATTTTACCCATATAAATACATCTCTTCAACAGATTTCACTAGAGAAATTGACCTCCCTCCTCCTCCCTTTGGCCAAAGTGATGTTTCTCCATTCTTCCTCCATTTTTTTCATTTCTCTTCCAATGTCTCCTCACATCTAATCCTCATAAGAAAGGTTTAGCCTCTATAGAATCTGACGGTGGTAATTAAAGTTCATTTGAAGTGGAAGAAGTGGGCAAAAATAAGTGGACAAGTTTTTATGTCAAATTGAGGTATTTAAAGTTGATATTTTTAAATTTGTTTAAAGGTTTAAATAGGTATTTTAGGATGTCTAGAGTATGTTTATGTAATTATATAGTATAAAGGAAGCAACTTTATGGTGAATTCTTTGATGATTGTATTCGGCCACTTAAGGAAGACGAAGGAGATGATGGTGTTTCAAGGAGCTAAGCCAAGGAAAGTTTACTTAAGAGGTCTAGAATAAGAAAATGAGGTTAGTGGATACAATATCCTCCTTTTTCCATGTTAAAAGTATAATTTTTAGTTATGTTTAAACATAAAGTATGTGAAATATGCATGTTTAATTAAATCAAACCATGTAGTCATATTTAGGAAGGTTAAAAATGAGATTTTGAATGATTAAAATGAAAAGAAATAAAACATATACCATGGACAACATGTAAGCCGAATGGTATATATAGGTAAAGATTAGATTTTTTATGTTCTTTAATGATATAACTGGATAAATTAACATGTAATCTAGCTAATGGAATAAATTAGAGAAACAAAAATTCACATGATGGATGATGTGTGATTTGGCCGAATTGAACAAGTGAGTAAAAATGTGATTTTGATATGTTTTAATGCAAACTAATCATATAAATAAGTTAATTGACATGTAATTTACCTAAATAAATGATAAGGGTGATGAAAAGAATTTATGATGAATGATGAACATGTTGGCCGAATTGATCAATGTATATAAAGATATGATTTTGTTGTGAAATAATGGCATGGCTATGATATTTGACATGTAAATTACCTAAATAAATGTTAAAAGTGTTGAAAAGAATTAATGGTGAAAAATTAACATCATGGCCGGATGGTATGTATAGGTGTATCCATGTATCCATGTGTACCATGATGATTTCATGAGTTTTATGGCATGAGATGGCACATGGATGAAAATTAAATGTATAATGATCGAATTGTATGGAAAAGAATGAAATAGAATGATGAAATTCCATGAAAAGTATGACTGGTAACATAAAAATGTGAAAAGTAGAATTTTGATGCCCTATGTAGTAATCTGGTAGTCAAGTCTAGTTCAGGATATGATGGCTAGCCATAGGGATATAAGGCCGTGGGTGTGAGCATGGCGTCTCACTTACTATAGGCCAATGACGGTCCTATTATGTATTGTTCTGTCTTAATACAGTATCGATCTATATTTCTATTTTTTGTATTTAAAGATAGGGGTGGTCCTTTGGGGTCCCTCTGGTAAAGACAGGGGTGGTCCTTTGGGGTTCCTCTGGTATATTTATGAGCCTTTAGGGTTCACATCTCGTTTATCTTGATCATAGATTGTGAAGCGCGCGGAACCCCGCTCGGCATCCAGGTCGTTCTCGAAAGTCTGCTTTTAGGACTCGAGATCAGATGGATGTTCATTAAGACTCGTAAAAGCTGGTCGCTTCGCAATGGATAGGGATTCACCCCCATTCCATTGTTGGCAATCAACCTACGAGGGCATCTGTTGGGAATCATAAGGTAGGTATCATGGAGTCGCCACCCAATAAAACATTGGGAAATGAATTCTAACCTCTTGAGACCAAAACCAGAGAGAGTTCGGGACCTCACTCTTATTTATACCTTTGGTTAATGTTATATGACTGAGTTTTACAGTTAATTATTTTATCTCTCGCCTCACACGATTATGCAATAAAATTAAAGTGCATTTTAAGCATCTCTAGAAAGCAATAAAGAAAGCGACAAATAAATTACAAGTGAAAAATGGGACAGAACAATCCCCCAAAATAATAAAAGCATAAATAAAGAAAGGAATAAAATTGCCCCAAAATTAATTACAAGGGCCCAGAATAAATAATACCCAAAAAGAATAAAATAAAATGCATTATAAACAAATCAGGACATTTATTAGATGTTACGAACATTGGTTCCTTTGTTAACTTAAAAATATGAGAGTTGTTTTGGGCGATAAAAACAATAGGGACAATAAGATCCCATTTTATGAAAATTAACTTTCTTTTGAAAGTGAAAATTTATTAGCTAAAATCAGGACATTGGTTCTATTTTATTAACAAAATCCCAATTTTTATTATTGTAAAAAACATGAGTTTCTATAAGATAAACGCGTCCAAATGCCATTTTAGCATAAAACATACAAAATAATAAAATAAAGGAAATACAATAAATAAAACGCAAAACCAAACCTTGAAGACTCCTAATCTCTTGATTCCCCAGCTCGCATAGGAACGTTACTCACAGTGAAATAAATAAGTTTGGCAAACAAAAAAAATAAGAATAAAATGAAATGTTAGCAAAATGAATCAAACGGATAATAAAAATAAAGAATTCAATGAAGCAAATAAAATAAACAATATGATAAAAATAAAGCAACCAAACGAGACAGACGTAATAAATAATTATAATTGAGAAACATACTTATGATTATTATAAGAATAATATTTGATAGAAAACGGGAAATCAATAGAATGGATTAATGAATAAAGTAAAATCAAGTGGAGAGTAAAATTATTAATGAATATTTTACAGATCTAAATTAGGTTGCATGCATTATGTAAATAAATTTATTAAATTGAACTAAATTTAGGCTGATTATAACAAAAAACAACACATAAATTAATAGCAATTTACAGCATATACAATGGAGGAAATAAATTAATGACGCAAAATAAGAAAGAAGAACGATTTGGCTCTAACCCGTATATTTACCCTCAGAAGTTTTGATCCTAGCTGCAAAAGAAGAAAGTGATGATTTCTTCGTCAATTGCTTAAAAATAGAATTAAGAAAACTTGGATAAAAGCTCACTATCGCCAAAAATTGAAGTTAAAAACTGTTGTTGTAGAAAACAAGTGATGAATTGAATCCTAAACACAAAGAATTAATTTCTTTGGCTCTAGAACAATCTCCTTTTAAGAAAACTTCATAAAATCTTCTCTTTTTTTTTTCTCTTTTCCTGTCGCCATTCTAAATACTTCCTCTTTTTTGGTTTTTAAATTTTCTTTTTATATAATCTTTTAAGGAATTATGTTTTTAGGGTTTTAATCTTATTCTAAGTCCTAATTATCCTTTTAAAAATCTAGTTTTATCCTTTTCAAAATCGGGAAACAATTTGAATTTAATTTTAATTGAAATTTAGTAGAAAAATAGTGAAAAAATAGAGTCCGTTTGAGGTAGGAGACGCATGAGGTACAACCCTCGTGCTGGAGGCCGTACTCGTAGACGCGAGGTGCGGCCTCGCGCTGAAGAGGCCGAGCCTCACGTGAGTTGAGGCCTCGCACACGAGGCGTGCAACACCTCATGCACGCTGCCCGCAAGCACTGCGCCTCACAAGCGCTACCAGCAAGAGTCCTATTTCACGGGCACTGCACAGGCCACATGATCGCAGATCACCGAAAACCCCCAAAGCAAGAATAGTTTTTTATTTAAAAATAAGGTTTCGACAAGGAAATCATCACTTCTAACCTTTTTGCCTGTTAATAAGCATCATTTTCATCACTGGGTAACCTTGGTCTTGGCTGCCTCAGGACCCGGTGCCTACAGTTAACCCCAGTTTTGGGGAACATAGTGCATGGGTGCCTAAGTGATCCAAAACTCAAGGAAAAAAGAATAGACACGTACCTGAGGCAGTTGTCTTTCCGGTCTGAAAGAAGTTGTTACGGGTAGTTACCATCAATTTGATGACGTGTTAACCCTTATCGCTTTAGCGTCTAACTTGTGGGTTGCCTAGCTTTTGCCATTGTGGTCTGTAACTGATCTTGATGCGGTGTCTAACCTGGGTTGATTTCACCCATGGTCACTCAACTTATCACTTATCGCACAAAAGTAACCGACTTTTTTTTTCTTACTTAAATATCACTGAACTTTTAACATTATTGCACAAAAGTCATGTTAACCGGAATCCGGCGACGACTCTTGCTGGATTGATAAGTTCAACAAATATTACATTTAAATTAATTTCACTCACGGTCACTAGACTTATCATTTATCTCGCAAAAGTAATTAACTTTTTTTTTTCAACTTAAATGTTACTGAACTTTTAATATTTTTGCAAAAAAGTCATCAATCCGGCAAGGGTCGTCGTCGGATTCCGGTCAACATGACTTTTGTGCAATAATGTTAAAAGTTCAGTGACATTTAAGTAAGAAAAAAAAAGTCGGTTACTTTTGCGCGATAAGTGATAAGTTGAGTGACCATGAGTGAAATTGACCCTGTCTAACCTCTATCGTTGCGGCATCTAACCTGTTCAGTGTATAGCCCCAGTCGTATCGGTATCTAACCTGTTGATGCAGTGTCTAACTTGATTCATTGTGGCATCTAACTTGTGCGGTGTATAGTCCCAGCCATGTTGGTATTTAATCTATTTATGCGGTGTCTAACCTCATTCATTGTGGCATCTAACCTGTGTGATGTATAGCCCTAGCCGTGTCGGTATCTAACCTACTGATGCAGTGTTTAACCTCCTTCGTTATGGCATCTAACTTGTGCAGTGTATAGCCCCAGCCGTGTTGATATCTAACCTGTTGATGCGGTGGTACCGTGGTCGTGCTAACTTTCTATAGAATGGTAGTGCCGCCATCGTGCTAACCTTTCTGAGACTAAAGTGGTTCCCTCTAAGAGCCCTTTGGTTGATTGTTTGGACCAGTGCCTCTGAGAGGACTTTGGGGATTTGCCTCTTAAGAGGACTTAGGAGTTTGCCTCTTAAGAGGACTTTGAAGGATTTGCCTCTTAAAAGAACTTGGGGATTTGCCTCTTAAGAGGACTTAGGGGTTTGAACCTGTATAGACTTTATCTTGATTTGACTGTCCAGCACGGATGAGTGCCTATGTTGTGTTGAAGCTATCCTCGACTCGCTTTCGTGCACATGGTCTTTATTTGGACTTTTCCTGCAAGGTTATGTGCAGAGGAATATTTACAAAAAACCGTGTGTGCAGGTGAAAAGTTATACACAAATGCTTGTAAAAGAATTGTATGATAATGGAGTCCAAGTGTCACCATTACAGCTTGCCACCTATCACTTGAAGAGTTTGTGTGTAGACATCTTGCATTTGTATGCATTTAAATGGATTTTAGAGAGAGAGTGAGTGGCAAATTCTGTCTTTTGCTATTCATTTGGTTCAGCCATTTCCTTCATTTTCTGCATTCTTCTTCTTGCCTTTTAGTCTCCTCTCTGTTCCTTCATTCTCTTCATTGTTTGTTAAGACTAGAGTTGGATGGATTAAAGAGATCTAGTGCTAAGATAGAAAGGTAAGCTTGAGTCAAGTGTTATTGTTTTCTTGATTTAAATTTCAGTTCATGATTTTAATTTTGTTTTGCATGTGTGTGTATGTGCGTTTGTAAGTTGGAGAAGCTTGTAGAAGAGCTAAGGGAAAAGAGAAGGTCACCTAGCTTGAGAAAGTTGGAGGAGTGCTTCAAGAGGTTTGGGATTTTACTTGTACTTTATGTAGATTTGCAAGTGTGCATTATTTGGGGAAACGTGGGAAATGAAGGGTTCAATAGCTCTTCTAATGAATGGGTTGAAATTGGAATAATATGTTGTATTGATGAGGCCTTATTTCCAATTAAATTGTTGTATATTTGATTGTGTGTATAGTGATGTGTAATTGCATAGTTATTGTAACACCCCGATACCCCCTTTGGAAGGATACTGGAGCGCCACGCACCCAAGCATAAGCATACATACGGAAGCGGAAGCAATATAGAAAGAATAAATAAATCATACTAATAAACATATATATATACAAAAATTATAAAATGATCCTTATAACATTTACATACACATAATAATATTCTATACAAAAACAAATACAAAATACAGGAATAAGGTACAAAAAGAATCAACTTTAACTCCCAGTGGCCTACCTACAGATGCGCGACGTGAATCAAAACTGAACCTGCAACCTACACGGGAAAAACACCCGTGCGGAGCGAAGACTCAGTGGGGAGGAAACACAAATAATAGACTTCTATCGAAGTCACAAGAAAAACAAGCACAAAAGATGTAAAAGCCGTACTCACAATGCTAACATTCACATGCAAAACTATAATACAGGCATATATAAATCATGTGTATAGCTGAACAATAATTATACCAATAGGCCAATAACATCATATACATATACGTGTGTCGGTACAAAAATCATGATGCACTAGCCAAACAGAAACACTAGCCTGAATTTACACTGGTGGTGGATACGGGTACACTAGATACTATGAACAGTATCAATCACTAGAGACGAAAGCCTCAAAACATTTTGAGGAAAAAATTTTAGATAGCAGAAGGTACCAAACACTAGACCCAAACGGGTCAAACATTAGCGGCTGCAATCACTAGCCCTTTATAAGCATGCTTATCTATCCACTACTATGGCCATTCAGGTTGAACTCAATCACTCCCAACATATCACGTAATTGAATAACAATCACTTTTTAAAACACTACATCTAACTCAATCCAATGCACATGTATAACAATTATAAAAAAAATGACATCATTAAATCATGTACCATTCAATAGCGAGAAACCATGTAAAGAGCAAAAGAAAAAAAACATCTTTATTTGAAGCAGACAGGGTCGCTCTCGCGACAACCCGTCGCGCTTACGACAAAGGCATAGCTCGTCCCTCATCACGCACTCGTGACAGAGGGCGGGGTTCCCCGTCATGCTCGCACGCAAAGGCATGCTTGTGATGAAGCATAGCCCGACAAATGCTCGGTTTATCGAGCTCTGTCGTGCTCGTGACAGAGACCGGACACTGGACTCATCGCATTGATATCCAAAGGTACTCTCTCGATAGGGCTCGGCCCAACCTAAGGTCAGCCTACCGATCTCTCTTTCGTGCTCGTGACAGAGGGCTCCTCAGCACTCTTTTTTCCTTCCCGTACTCTATCGCGCTCACGATAGAATCGAGAATTTGCCCAGAATTCTGCTATCCTGCAAATCACTCCAAAACCACTCATCCAAGCAATACTATGATAAACCATCCCTCCAATGCACCCAAAAAAATGTCAATCATCTATGTACACTCAATTTACACTAACATAAACAAAGAACTAAGCTTGAAACATAGAATGAGGCACAAAGACATCAAAACCAGAACTTGCACTAAACTCATGTAAATTAATTCCTTAATTCACAAATATAATCATGTATCATCCAAACACAAACATATCAACCCAACTTACCAACTCAATCAATACATATATATAACTGTGACTGGCTCTCTAAGTAAAAGTTACGCCAAAAGGCAGGGTGAAAACCGGGAAACGGGCAGTCTGCCCTATAAAAAAAATAAATGGATAAAAGCCGCTGGAGTGGGATAGGTCCATCCCAGGAAAAAGTTAGGCATAGGGTCATGTGAAAATCCCAAAGGGATGCATTTCCCATTAAGAAAAGCTAGCGTGAAAATCCGCGAGGGGCGCTGTGACGCGCACCGAACGCCGTAAGGCCCTGAAAACTCGCTTTTAGGGTATTCGAGAGGAGTTCATAGAACTTGTAAGAGATTACAAGGGCATCTATTTTGTACAACAAGGAGGAGTTTTGGAGTGGCCACCTAATAAAACATTGGGAAAGGTCGTTTAGCCTCACTGAGCCTAAGACAGCGCATGCGTGTCTATTTTGGGCTCTCAAAGATATTTTGGATGCCTCTTTCTAATAGAATATTGGAAAGATCATCTAATGTCATGAGGCCTAAGACGATGCATATGCATCCATTTTGGGTAAGCTAGAGATATTTTGGACACCTCCTTCCAATAGAACACTAGAAGGATCATCTAATCTCGTGTAGCCTAAGACCATGCAAATTAGGCCTATTTTGGGCAACAAGAGATATTTTGGAGACCCCACCCCAATAGGACATTGAGATGGTCCTATAACCTCGTTGATCCTAGGACCAGAGAAGGTTCGGGACTTCCCATTTATTCAGACCTTGATTAAATTATAATTGAGTTTTGAATTTAAGATTTCATTCCTTTTTTCATACAATTTAATGAATTAATTCGAGAACATATCGATTACGTAATGAAAGCAATAAATAAATTAAATTAAGCATAAAGTAAATAAAAGCACAATAATTTATAATAAAACTAGGGACGGGATACAACCCTCATTGTAAATGAACAAAAAAAAGGAAACATACACAAAGCGGGATATTCGATTAAGGATGAAGACATTGGTTTTCGTATGCATATTTAAAGAAAAATAATATTAAAATGTCTGTTTTGTTTGGATAAAAAAATCAGGACATTGGTCCTATTTTATTTAAGAAAATCCCATTTATTTGTAGAAGAAATCTTTAGCCATTTTTACATTAGCGGGCTCAAAATAACATTTACAATAAATTGGAAACAAAAATAAAGTAAAAGGAAATAGGGTAAAGAAAATGAACTAAATTGGCATCCCCGGATCATCCTAGTGGGCTCCCCTTCTCAGCGCTCCATAATCAGTAGAAATAAATAAACTCACAAGAAAAACAAATAACACGTGTGTGGGACAATGAAATAAAATAATAAAAATAAAGGAAATATCATAGATAAAATAAATATATAAACAATAGATATAAATATCTACATGTTGATAAAATGATTGTGAATAAATAAAATAGAAACAAAATAAAAGAAAAGTAGTGTAACACCCCTAACTCCCACACATAGCATATCGAAGGATAGAGAGCTATGGTGAGCAGAGGGTGCTACCGGACAAAACACTTACTTAGCAAAACAGAAAACGGAATAATAACATTCTAACATCTAGAACCTCAACCACCTACACATCCTTAACTTATCTCACACACACGATTATTCGCACTAAAGATTATGACAACTCATTACAAATGTTAATAATAAAACTTAATTACAATCTGACAATCAATAAAAACTTTCTATAAACTTCCGACTCGTAGGCCAAAGTTACAACGGACCGTTCGAACCAAACTTCAATCTCCTAACCTGTACGGATAAACAACCGTGCTAAGCGATAACGCTTAGTGGGATACACAAATAATAGACAGCCACTCACAGTGGCGGTCGATACAAATACATGCATAAGCCATAAGTACATAAGCATAAAGATATCGGCCAGAGTTAGCACGGAATTGCAACATTTATCTTATACGAAAACTTAACCCAATTTCACACGCATATGCATTTTATAAACCATAAATAGAAATACTTTACTACTTTTCATCACAATACAAAATACATACTTATCGTTTGCATTAAATCACTTAATGACCTTATAAATAGTTATACCCTATGAATTCCCAAAATACATTTTCGAAAATCGAAATATAAAGTCTAGAAATTCCCATTATTATGAATATTTCCAAAACCATGCAAATTACAATATCAATACTTAAGTCAAAACATTTCTTTTGATCAAGCCATTACTTGTTCAAAACTAAACAAAACACTTCAATTCTCAGATTTGGTTCTGGCTTGAAATAATTATCCCAAACTTCCTACGTATCCCTATAGTTGGGAATCAGAACCACATAGTTCTACAGAAAATCTTTGTACTCACATGTTCCAGAATTAATCCTAACTCATTCTCTAAACCCAGTTATTTATATCATGCATACTACTTTATTATTCCATACTTACCAAGCATTACTTAGTTACTGTATTCAGTAAAACTAACAAACAATGCACATAAATTGCTTAACAATATACTTACAATAGTTATCCCGGCAATGGTCTAGAAGGCAGATAACATATAACATACCTGTATTCTCATTTCAAACACATAAACGAATACATTCATAGAATTCATTTACTGAATAATTGATTATAGCAATTATGCATATCAATTACTTCAATAATGCTTTACGAACAACTTAATAAAGGAAATCATACTCCTGACTTTTAAGTAGATTAATGACATGCATTTATCACATATAAATTCTTATGCAGCCAATAGTCATTCACACGCTTTCATTAGATTAAACATTATTTGCTATACCTCCTTTCATTTAACTGATATTAGGTTCAGATGCAACACATTTAGGTGTTCGAAGATACCACAAAATTCAACATAAGTGTCCATAAAGGATCCAGAACATTTAAGTGCATAAAGGACGAGCTCAAAACATCAACGAATACTTACAAAATGCTTATTCACATAACTTTTATTCATTTAATCGCCTACTAAGTCAAAAGGGTGGATAAGCGAGTGAACACAACACATTGGGGTACCCGAAGGTACAATCGAAAAGCAACTTATTTATTTTCTCATAAATACGTTTTCACATTAGGGGATCTTAAACAAGATCCAAACATATTGAGGATTGAGAGGACCCAAACGGGGACCTGATCAGGGTCCAGAATAGAACAAAGGGGCTGCAGCTATCAGAACTCTATAGGCATGCCTATCTATCCACGACTTAACTGACGCAGGCTATCCACATATGTTTTATTTAAATACTTATAACGTTCCTTATGGTCACATAGAGTTATGCATTTATAAACTTGTATATCATTTGTACTAGTTATACTTATCATATTCAAAGCTAACCATGTATTATTTCATGAATCAAAATATTCATATAAACACATTAAAATATATTCAGATTATTAGATGTCATGCACCTATTTAACTTTAGCAAATAGATTTACACGTTATTACACATATGCATTTATAACATAATAAGGGTAGATCGAATTCTCATATTTCAATAATTATTATGCATAAGAACATTTGAATAATTCATATTTTAATTCATAGAGGCAAAACACAAGGGAGAAACCATGCAAAGAAGAAGATTTTCAAAAACATTTTAAGGCAAAGAGGGGACTGTCGCGATCGTGACAAGAGGTTGTGCTCGCAACAGTGGCTAGACTTGCCCCGCGGGAAGGGAGGCTGTTTCGAGTTGTACTCAAAGTCACGACTCGTGACAGTAGCTTACTGTCACGACTCGTGACAGGCATCACGACTCATGACACAAGCATCTTGCCGAGTTGTGAAGGACGACACGACTCAGAGCAGGGCAGAACACATCAAGACAAAAACACAGGGTAAGCAAAAGAAGGAGCGAAGAACGATCATCACGACTCGTGACAGGAGCTTCACAGGTCGTGAAGAGCTTCACGAGTGGTGAAGAACTTCACCATTTGTGAAGAGCTTCACGAGCCATGAAGAGCTTCATGACTCGTGAGGGAGCATACCGAGTCGTAAAGGACTTCACGACTCGGATTGTCCCCTCACAGATCTTTCGACGTAAGATGCTGAATTCCTCGGCTCTGTCGCGATCGCGACAAGCATCGCGCTCTTGACAGAGTCGTATTTTCCAGCTTTCTAGCAAAAATTGCAGAACCCATTTTTCCAAAAGTTTATCCCAAACCTCCAACACAATCAAACTTCAACATAACTCAAATTGCACATTCAAATCATCGTAATTAACATAAAACCCAACTTTTATTCCAATTATTGCAATCAAATAATAAAATTAACACTATCAAAATCATTGATTTATCAAGCTAGAATTTTAGCGGCAAAAACTTATTCAATCTCTTACCTTAGCTCACAAACTCACATTCAAGACACCTCAACACAATTTATATGAAACCCATAACATTCAAACATATTTGAACAACTTTTAACCCCATAAATTTCCAGAAACTAAATCAAACCCAACACAATTAATTAATACATCAAAACCTAAATTCCCATACCTTAACTCCTTTGGTCTTATTAGCTTCTTTAGCTGATCTATCTTGCTCCCAAACTCATCTAAGAATCCTCATCCAAAACACACAAATATATATAAAACATAAATCTAGGGTTTAAGCTAATCAAAATAGATAGAAGGAATCAAAACTTAAACTTACCTTACTAACAAAATCTTCACTTAACCCACTTGATCTTACAAACTCCAGCATCAAATCTTGGGATTTGATCTTAAGGGAGAGTGGATGGCATGGAAATAAGAAGGAAAAGAAGAAGAAGAAGAGGAAGAAGAAGAGGAGGAGAGGAAGAATGGGAGAATGAGTGAGGAGGAGAGCAGATTTCCCCCCCTCTCTCTCTTTCTCTCTCTTCCTTTTATACCCCTTCTCAACTCTTGCCACTTGTCACCTTACCATTGGTACAAATTAGATATTAGTGCCAAATTCTCCTTTCAATCCTTCAACTCTCATAACCTCAAACATTGAGATTTATAACTTAATAATTCATCACATTGGCCCACTTAATTAATTTCTATTCTTTCAATCAAGTCCGAAATACATACTTCACAATTTTACTATTGGCCGCAGTAGCCGAAACATTTAAGAGGACTTAGAGATTTGCCTCTTAAGAGTACTTTGGGATTTGCCTCTTAAGAGGACTTAGAGATTTGCCTCTTAAGAGGTCTTGGAGATTTGCCTCTTAAGAGGACTTGGAGATTTTGCCTCGTAAGAGGACTTGGAGATTTGCCTCTTAAGAGGACTTTGGGATTTTCCTCTTAAGAGGACTTGGACAATTTGCCTTTTAAGAGGACTTGGAGATTTGCCTCTTAAGAGGTCTTTGAGATTTGCCTCTTAAGGGGTCTTGGAGATTTGACTCTTAAGAGGACTTTAAAGGATTTACCTCTTAAGAGAACTTGGAGATTTGCCTCTTAAGAGGTCTTGAAGATTTGCCTGATTTGCCTCTTAAGAGGCCTTGCGGATTTTTCTCTTAAGAGGTCTTGGAGATTTGCCTCTTAATAGGACTTGAAGATTTTGCCTCTTAAGAGGACTTGGAGATTTGCCTCTTAAGAGGACTTGAAGATTTTGCCTCTTAAGAGGACTTGAAGATTTGCCTCTTAAGAGGACTTAGAGATTTGTCTCTTAAGAGGACTTTGAGATTTGCCTCTTAAGAGGACTTGGAGATTTGAACTTGTGTAAACTTCATCTTGGTCTGATTGTCCAGCATGGGTGTTAGCTTATGTTGTGTTGAAGTTGTCCTCAACCTGCTCTTGTGCGTGTGGTCTTTATTTGGACTTTTCCTATAAAGTTGTGTGCACAAGAATATGTACAAAAGATTGTGTGTGCATGTGAAAAGTTATATGCAGATGTTTGCGAAAGAATTGTATGACACGAAATGCATGCAAATATGAATAGATCGTTTCCTTGGTGGTTAAGGGCCCATTGAGGGTAAGGCTTGGCTGGTTGATTGTTGTTTGATGCCCCCAAGGATCTAGAAAACCATCGTCTTAGTTTTAGGGACTCAAACCCATAACTTTTTTTGAGAGACTAGTCCAGCGTGCATCTTTGCCACCCTGGTCAGTGAGCATGCACCCTTTGTTATGAGCTTTACAACATTTTGCCCCTAGGACTCCGACTCATGTTCATCATTATACCCCATTTTCTGAAAGGTAGCTCTTCTGAAGTAATGCTGCCTTATTGCACTAGGCATTGGAAGTCATTGCTTTAAAGGTAGTGCGTCCCTTGTGGATTTTCACACTAACTTTTCTTTGCGAGAAATGCATCCTTTAGGGGATTTTCACATAACCCTGTGTGATATGCCCTGAACCCTGGGAGGCCCCGAAAACCCACTTTTAAGGTTTTTGAGAGACGTTTATAAGACTTGTAAGAGATTTACAAGGGCGTCTATTTTGGGCAACAAGGAGGTTTCTTAGAGTCGCCACCCAATAAAACATTGGGAAAGGTCGTCTAGCCTCACTGAGCCTAAAACAGTGCATCTGTGTCTATTTTGGACAAGCCAGAGATATTTTGGATTCCCCATCCCAATAGGACATTGGGATGGTACTCTAATCTCATGGAGCCTAAGACGACGCATATACGTCCATTTTGGGCAAGCCAAAAATATTTTGGAGTCCCTAGTCCAATAATACTTTTAGATGGTCCTCTAACCTCATGGAGCCTAGGACTATGCAAATTGGGCCTATTTTGGGCAACAAGAGATATTTTGGAGTCCCTACCCCATTAATATATTGAGATGGTCCTCTAACCTCATTGAGCCTAAGACCAGAGATGGTTCGGGACTTCCCATTTATTCATACCTTGATTATATTATAATTGAGTATTGAAGATAAAATTTCATTCTGTTTTCCCATTCATTTCAATGTGGTTAATTAAAGCACAAGTTGATCATATAACGAAAGCGATAAATAAAAGCAAGATTGAAATAAGATAAATAAAAACCCAATAAATTACAACAAAACTAGGGGCAAAATACAACCCCCATTGTAAATGACATGTAATCATACAGAAAATGGGATATTTATTAGGGATAAGGACATTGGTCCTCGCATGCATACTCACAAAAGAATAGTTTTAAAGTGACAATTTGTTTTGATGAAAAAATTAGGACGTTGGTCCCAGAAAAGCTCCAATTCAAATAATATAAACATCTAGCCATTTTTATGTTTGTGAAATGAAAATAATATTTACAATAAATGGTACATGAAAATTGAAATAAAGGGAAATAGGATAAAGAAATAAACCCGAATAATGTTCCTCAGATCACCGCGGTGTCCTCCATTTTTAATATCCCAAATCCATTCAAGAAATAACAAAGCTCACAAAAACAAAAATCATGTAAGTGCAATAATTAACAACAAAATAAACATGAAAAAGTAAATAAAGACAAAGAATCTATGAAGAATTATTCATAGAAAATAAAGGACAAAAGTAAGAATTAAGGATAAAAGATAGAAAAGAAGGAAATGAGGAAGGAAGGCCCCAGGACGGCCCATGTCGCACGAGCGAGGGCCGTCCTTAGGTTGACCGACGGGGGGATTCGGCACTCCTCGACGACTTGTCGCTCGGCTAAGAGACGGCCGTCGGTGGAGCCTCTACTTGTCGGTCATCCTTGATCCGAAAAAATAAAGGAAATTAACTAAAAATTGTTTTATTTTTTTAAATAAAATGGAATTCTACGTTTAAAAAAATCAATATGAAAGGATAAAATGCGAAAGAGGTTGATCTAGATTATTTACCTTTGGAATATTACCTTTGAAGGCGAATGTCGCGTGATTTCTGTCCCTTGAATTCTATAAGGATTGATATGTTATGTGTAATTTTAGGAGATTTTTGACTGCAAAATCGTACTTTTTGAAATCGGATTAAGAAAAGAAAATTATATTTTTCTTTCTCAGTGTTTTGGTAGAAATTATGGATGCTAAAAGGCTAGATTGGATAAAAACAAATTAATCTCGTTCCCTCAGATTCGCCTTGACTTGAAGAATATTTGATAAAAATTTGATGAAAACGAAAGCAAGAACCTTTTCGTGAGAAAGCTCTCTATTTCATAAAAATTTCTAACCATGAATAAAGAGCCTCAATTGCCTATTTATAGGTTAAGGAAACTAATTCAAATAGATTTAAATTTTAAATTTGAATTTGAAAAGATTTCTGAAATCAGAATTAAAACCGAATGATTTGAAGAATATTCTCAAAATCAAATTAGAGATTTGAAAATATTTGAAGAGATTTAGAAAATATTGGAAAACCTTGGAAATATATTTGAAAAGATATGAAAATCTTGGAAATATATTTGAAAAGATATGAAAATCTTGGAAATATATTTTATATCTTTGAAAAATCTATAAAATCTAGTTTAATCTTGCAGAAGATCAATGACTGACGGGTGTCGGTTGAGGACCTACGGGCATCGCTCACGTGGGCCCTCTCAGTCCATTGAGCGGCGGACCACTCCACGAGAGGTGCTGAGAGACCGCCATCGCTCGCGAGAGGCAAATGTCTCTCGCATGAGAGACGATCTCTCTCAAGTGAGCAACAGCCAGTGCTTGTTGCAAGAGATGAGCCCCTCATGCGAGCAATGGGTGTCACTCCCGCGAGAGATGGGCTTGTCCCGAGCGAGTGATAGGCACTGCTCGTGCGAGGGAGGCCGTCTTTTGGAGCTAATGACGGGCATCTCTCCTGATCGACGGGCCTCCCATAGGTGAAGTAAAAACAAGATTTTCTAAAGACAAACTCCTCCTGACGCCCAAAAATCTCCTACATTAAGAAAAAAAACCTCAATCCTTGCAAATTCGAAGAGTGAAAGCCCCCAACTTTCATCCATTTGCCCAGAAATAGGCATTAATATATTCATCGGGTAACTATGATCTGGACTGCCTTAGGACCCGATGTCTATAGTTTCCCCCAATTTTGGGGAAACTAGTACACTAGTGTTTAGATGAGCCAAAATTCAGAGAGGAAGGAAAGAGATGCGTACCTGAGGCGGTCCTTTACCTTCCATGGTGTGTTCAAGCTGGTAACCCCTCGCTGCCGAGTTGTAGTGTATTTTACCACGACCCTTTGACGATGCGTTCTACCACCTTCATCCTGCTGGCCTCTTCTTGGCCTGCACGGTATCTGACTGTCGTGAGATGAAGTGTTTTTCTAACTACAACCCAATTGCGATTTATTCTATTGCATGTGTCCCGCTGGCCTCATCTCGGCTTGCACGGTGTCTGAGTGTTGTAAGAGGTAGTGTTTTTCTAACTACAACCCAATTGCGATTTGTTCTATCACACGTATCCCGCTGGCCTCGTCTTGGCTTGCATGGTGTCTGAGTATCGTGGGAGATGCAGTGTTCTCTAACTATAACCCCATTACGATTTGTTCTATCGCATGTGTCCGGTTGGCCTCATCTCAGCTTGCACTATGTCTGATTTGTGTGAGATGCAGTGTTCTCTAACTACAACCCAATTGTAATTTATTCTATTGTATATGTCCTGCTAGGCTCATCTCAGCTTGCACGGTGTCTGAATGTCGTGGGAGATGCAGTGTTCTTTAATTACAACCCAATTGCAATTTGTTCTATCGCATGTGTCCCGCTGGCCTCGTGTCGATTTGCACAGTGCTTGAGTGTCATGGGAAATGCAGTGTTCTCTGTCACACCCCAAATCGGGCCTAGTCGGAATCGGCAAGCTAAATCGGATAAGTGAAGGGTATTTTGGTAATTTGTGCATGAGGCAATTTTATGATAAGGACTTAATTGCAAAGTAATTAATTAAATAAGTTAAGTGGGGGAAATTATTTGGTGTGCATGCGGTGTATGGATGTAGGGTGTTTGTTGTGGTTTTATCTAGTGTGTGTGTTGTTTGGTAACAAGGATGTAATGAAAGTATCTAGTGGATTGTGTGTATTGTACTAAGGATGGAAAATATCTAGTTAAGAATTATCAAGTGAGGTAGGAGTATGGTGCCATTGTTTGAAGAGTCAATAAGTGGGATTTTGGTCCAATGAAAACTTGCCATGTGGCATGGTTGGTGAGCATTGAATGAAGAAAAGAAGAAAAGAGAGAGAGAGAGTGAGAACACAGAATTCGGCATTCCCGTTCTCCCCTCCCTCTCACGCCTACTCTCCTTCTTCTCTTCTCCATTCTCTGCTTTTCCTTTCCTTCTCTTTTGGCCGGATGTTTGTGCTTGCTAAGGGGTGTTTTGATTGAGTTTTAGAATAAGATTAAAGAGGTTTGTGTTTGGGTTTTGATCCTACATCTGGTTCTTCTTCTTCTTCTTTTCTGGTTTTATTTGAGTTAGGGTTTGGATTAAGAAGTTTTGGGTTTTGTTTGTGCAAGTTTTGGGTAGCAAGAAGAAGAATAAAGGCAAGGAGAGGATTGAAGAGTGAAGATCAGCTGGGGTTGTGCTTCAAAGAGGTTTGGGAGATTTGATTTATGCATTTGAGTTTTGAGTTGTCATTGCCTAATTCTCCTTGGATCATTAGTGTGTATTTGTGTTTGCTTTTCAGAAATTCGAGTACTTTGATATAAGTTTATGCATGAATTAATTTGGGAAATGTGTTAGTAATCCATGTTATTGATTGAGATATATGTATATGAGGGTTGGTATTGAAATGCATGAGTTTGGGAATTTTCTACTCTTAAATGTGAAAATGTCCATATGTGTTTTTGATGAATTTTCGGAAATTGGGTTATGAAATGGACTTATTTTGACATGTATGTTTCGGGCTTTTAATTTCGAAGAGTAATTATGCATGAGTGTGAATTTGTTGTGGTGATTGTGTGGTTTGATATAGTTTTGCTGTAAATTTCTAGGTTTTGATAATTATTGAGGTTATGAGCTTAAATTGATGTTTGGTGTGGAATTACTTGATGATAATGTTATATTATGGGTATTGATGGTGAAGGGTGGTTGGATTTGAGGTATGAAACCATTTGATGTGATTTTGTGTGTGAGTTTGGGAGGAGAGAAATCTACAAATTTCTGCAGAGTCTAGAAATCATGACTCTGTCGCGATCGCGACACTGTCGCAAGCGCGACAGAGACCGGTGATCCTATTGCAGGGTTGTGCTGTCACGAGCACGCGACCTTATCTCGAGCTAGCGATAGTAATAGCTATTGTGTGCTCTCTGTTGCGAGCGCGACGGTGTCGCGATCGCGACAGAGCGCAATATTGGTCTGTGCTATCGCGAGAACGTGAACTGTCGCCAGCACGCGAACTATCCCGAGCCGGTGATAGTGATGCTTATGCTCTCTGTCGCGACTGCGACAATGTCGCGAGCGCGACATAGTCGGGCTTTCTCTCCTCCCCGCGATCGTGAGGTCTATCACGTGCGCGTAAGCGAAGGGACTATGGTCTCTGTCGCGAGCACAACAGCCTTATTATGCTGAATGAGTTTTCTCTTGGTGTTTGGTTTTGAACTCGAGTTTCTTTTAGTGCCTATAAGTCCTATACCTATTAACTTATGAGTTATATGAATGTGAATCCATGATACGAATATGCATATATGTAGATATATATGATTTTGGGATATTATAGAATGGATTGAATGGATTATGCATGACTGACATTTCGAACTATATTATGTGACTCGCAACATGATTTGTTTTATGCATGACCTACGAGAGTCAGTGTAGTGGATAGTTAGGCATGCCTAATAGAGTCTCTTTAGTTGCAGCACCTTTGGACTTTTAGACCCTGATCAGGTCCCCGTTTGGTTCCTCGCGAACCCTTTAAATGTGTTCGGATCCTCGTGATCCTTTTTAATGTGTTTAGATCTTGTTTAAGATCCCCCTCAGAAAATGTTTTGAATGTGATAAAATAAAATGGTTTTTGATTCGTACCCGTAAGGTACCCTTTGGCCGATTCGTACCCGTAAGGTACTGTCCGTACACTCGTTATCCACTATTTTGGGGTCAGCAGGTATTCCGTTTGTTTGATTGATATGATAAGAGAATGTGATATCCGAATGATCATAATTCTGGGCATATTAATCAGTTATGTATTCGAATGTGATTATGAATCTCTGAACGGGGTGAATGTGACTCAAGCATGTGTATTGTGAATGGTTATCCACATGCATCATTTTGTGAATGTGTTTGTATACAGTCAATTATGGATATAAGTATGTGAACTAAAATGTGCATGACTATGAACATGATCTCTCGAATGCCATGAATGTAGTTTATTATGTTATGCTTATGAGAACGTGAATCTGACTAGTTAGGTTACAAGCATATGAATTAATATGTATTTGAATGTGATTCTGTACTGTTATCTATTATGGTAGCATGTGAATTAGTATACATAATAAGGAAATCTAGAATATAAATGATCACATATGTATTATTTGGGGTGCAACACATGTGGATCGGCTTCGGTAAGTGTATGTGTGGTATTGGATGATGATGAGGCGAATTAAAGTGTATAAGAATATGACTTTGAATTAGTGTATGCTCTGAATGTAATAGTTTGCTATATGTTCCTTGTTCTCGACTATTGTGGTATATTCGGCATGTTGTCATGTGTCTTCGTTCATGGCATGATATTTTATGTGATAGAGTTGTGCAGTGGAAGTGTGGTGTTTGACGTCTTCCCTTGGGTTCGGCTAATGTGTGTTATGGCATGGCAAATGTATGTTTAAATAGCTAGTGTTCTTAGCATGATAGCTGGGTACGTTATTATATGGTAATTGTGTTGCAAGTGAATGGGTTTTCCGTTAACGCATGGGTACTTTGGCATGATAGTTGCATGCGTAATATCTCTTGTGGCTGTACACGGTAAGGTTCTGATACTTGATACCTCGGTAAGTATATGGATGTGAGTTTTCGAATGACTGCCTTTACTATGCCAGCCTGACTATATATGTGTTATGAATGTCCGCATTTGCCATTTGCATGTGTTATGCCTTGACGACCATTGTGAATGGTTGTCCATATTGCTTGTGTGTTCTCCCCACTAAGCGTTTATCACTTAGCACGGGTTCTTTTCCCGTGCAGGTGGCAGGTTTGGTTCCGTTCAAGTCACGCATCTGCAAGGTCGGCCACATAGGAGTTAGAAGTTTTTTATTTTGCTCAACCTCTGTATTTTGGCTTTTGTTTTTCTCTAGTCTTATATATATGTAATTATATGTAAGTATCTTATTGTAATTAAGTTTTCAATTATTTCTTCGTTTTATCTTTCGTCTTATGCTTCCGCTGAATGAATATATGTATGTATGTGAGTTAATGTATGTTCAGCTATTGTTTCCTTAAAGTTTTAATTTCCGCTGTATCTCCGTATGTTTTTATTTATGAATGTATGCTTCCGCTTAGTGCATGTGCGCATGTGTGTGAGTGAGCGTCGGTAGCGCACCCGCGTCCTTCCAACGGGGACGTAGGGGGTGTTACATTCTCTAACTACAATCCCATTGCGATTTGTTCTATTGCATGTGTCCCGCTGACCTCGTCTTGGCTTGCACGGTGTCTGATTATTGTGAGAGGTAGTGTTCTTCTAATTACAACCCAATTGCGATTTGTAAGGCCTGTGATTGAATATGCCACATTTGTCTTGCTGGCTGCTTCCGGCCCTGCACGACATACTCTTGCTAACCCCCATCCGGTCTGTAAGATATGACTTTTGATTTGCGGACCACCATTCGACCTGCATGGTTTCTACCTACTAACCACTGTCTGAATGATATAGTGTCTGATTTTCTAACCATCCTTGGGTCGGCGGTGCTATCCCTGTGGTTATAGAAGATTTTATTAATTCAATGTAGATTGATTAGTTTCAAAATGTAATTTCATAAGCATTTTTTTATGCTATCGTTTATTTTCGTCTTTCTTACTTATTGTGTTATCAAACATTTTGAAAGTGCAAGTAAGATGTTAGCAATAATGTAAATATATAGGATGAAACATAAATTTGACAAAATGTAAGTTTCACTAATAAAATGTAGACTTTGTACAACAAATATACAAGTACATCAAAATTAACTCTCTGAACACACTAGAGAGGGTGATAATTTGAGGGCTCCTCCTGGTCCTCCTCATCATCTGATACATGTACCGGCTGACTACGAGATAAAGATGCAGACGGCCAGGCTCTGGAGGCAAAGGGCTTACTGCGAGGTGCTGAGGGCCCGGCCCCTGGATCTAAATGCGTTGGGACGACGACTTGTGCAGATGCTAGCTATCACGCTTGTGAGGCGCGCCGAACCCCGGGACGCACCGAAGACTCGCTTTTAGGGCTTACAAGAGAGGTTCATTAAAACTTGTAAGAAATTACAAGTGCGTCTATGTTGGGCAACAAGGAGGTTTCTTAGAGTCGCCACCCAATAGAACATTGGGAAAGGTCGTCTAGCCTCAGTGAACATAAGACGGTGAATATGCATCCATTTTGGACAAGCAAGAGATATCTTGGAGGCTTCATACCAATAGAACATTGGGATGACCCTCTAACCCCGTAGAGCCTAGGATTATGCAAGCTGGGCCTTTTAATGGGCAATAAGAGATATCTTAGAGTGTAACACCCCTTACCCGTACATAGTAAACCATACCGTGATCTGGTGGTTTACGACGACGGTCGGAGGCATTACCGACACAAACATGCAAAACTAATAAACTTTTAAGCTAAAAACTGAGTTATAAAATTTCTTTCATTGTAGAAAACACATTTATTGCTGACCATACATTCATTACACAAACATATTACAAAAGATACTTTCTCGAAGTTTACTATAGATACATTAATTACATAACCAATAGCGCTTTTACAAAACTTATAATTTCAAAATTACAAATCTGACATACATTCCCAAGCCTAATATCCTAAAATTCTTCATAACCTTGCATTGGTCAGGATTGCTGTGGAAAGACTCTCGAAGAATCCAATCATAAGCACCTACATGGATTAAAAGAAAATCCATGCTAAGCATAAAGCTTAATGGGAAACACATAAATATAGACGACCATGGGAAATGGCCGTCACAAAAGGCTCAAAGAAAAGCATAATAAAGAAAAATAATAATCATATCAATTATAATAAATCAGATGCTCCCAAATAGATCATCAAACGTATTTACTTACTTCGAAAATCGACATTAAGAAGTCACTTACACATTATCACACTTTTCCACATCTTATACATATCACTTTGTTCACAATTGTTTAGGTTACCAAATTTCATTTCACGTACCTTGTTTATGACATAATCAAATATATAAATCTCATAACATAAATTAAGACATGGAAGCACAATAGTTACATTATTTCATATTCTTACATACTGTATATCAGTCATCACAATACATATTATTTCAAAATTCACATATTAACACTATTAAACCTACATAACCAAAATAGTGGATAACGAGTACGCATAGATACCCGAAGGTATCAACACTATTTTCACAACGCATAGATACCCGAAGGTATCAAAACAATCTTTTCTTTCTATTCCAAAAACATTTTCGCATGGGATCTTGAACAAGATCCAAACACTAAGGATTGCGAGGATCCGATCGGTGGACCTGATTAGGGTCCAAATCATATACTGGCTGCAGCTACACTAACACTATTAGGCATGCCGAACTATCCACTTATTTGATTCTAGCAGGTCATGAATCAAGTAAGCCATGTTTTCCAAGTATAACACACAACTACACATACCATTTATATCAAGGAATCCTAAATAAAACATACATAACCCACTTATATTCCAAAATATATAGCATGCAATACAATTCACAATAGTTATCATTTGACTAGGTTAAAATGCCATTTAATTCCATTTGCTAATTAATAACACATAATATAAGACTAAAGAACCCAAAACAAAGGAAAAAGGATCGAAAAAGACATAATTGAAATTTATAAAAATTAGGAGACAAAAGCATTTTACACGGCGGTATGGCAAGAGCCTTACCCCCGTGACAAAGGCACATGACAATATGGTATTGCCCTTACCGCCATGTAACCTGAAAGACCTACATTCCAGAATGCGATCACACAGGGGTAAGGAAATCCTTACCGCCGTGTGACACATCAGGAACCCAGAATCACAATCCTTCAATTCAAAAAACCTCAATGCAACGCAACTTAATCTTTCATAGCATAGAATATAATTCAATCCGCAACTTGAACATTAATTTCTTTACTGAATCAAGCAAATAATTACCATTTAATTCAAGATTCCTTAAAAAACCAGACATCCTATTAAAACTTATACCATACTCATGCTTTAGCTCAATTGTAAATAACCTATACATCTTAACTTAAGACCCCCAATAGTCATGCCAATTAGAGCAAGAATACACCCTATAGCATATTAATTAAGCACACACTTACTCACCTGATGTCTCCAGTATTGGTCTCCATACAAATAAGAAGTCGTCAGTTCAATACATTAAATCACATTTATTATTATCATCAAATACATATATATATACTTCTATATCCACATAAATCAATTAAATATTTTACATAACATTTATATTCTATTAATACCTATATCAGTTCACACATTCATAGAATGTTAAGTCATATTCTCATTAAACAAACTTATTCCATTAGCTATATTACACACACATATATATTTACTTAATTTCAGTTCATTATTATGCATACTTGTTCATACTACATATACCTATATAGATTAAGGTGTCAAAATCCCTAAATGTCAGTAAACTTAACTCAATTCAATCCTATATAATTACACATCATTATTTCATTACGTTGCTATTAATCTTGATCCTATTCATATGTATATTCCAAGTGGTAACTATTCATTTCTCCATTTTATAATGCTCAAAATGAGATGGACAAGCTATAAGAACTTCCGATGAAGTTCGAGGTCGATTCGGGAAGGAAAAGTACCATTTAGGCTGAAGGTTAAGGTCACCCAGGGATAGGACATTCATTACCACCATGTAGGCCACTAAAAATAGGTAATAGTGGGACAGAATGCTTTTACATGGCAGTGAGGAATTCCTTACCGCTGTGTAAACCTATTCTGCCTCACAGCACAAGGTAGACACTACACAGACTTCCGGTCCAAAGTTGCCCTGCATTTTTGACATAGCATAGTCGTTTTCAGGCAAAACTTCCTTCTAAACAATTGTTCCCTAGGATGTTGGCTTTCAAATGACAAAAATTATGGGTCTATTGGACATATAAAACTTGAGATATGAGCTACACAACCTATACTGGTCCAGTGACCCCGTCGAAGCAAAGGCACTTCGATTTTTACCATTTTCGAAGATCGTAGAGCCAGAATTGGCTTTCGGTATTTCAGAGACAATTTTAGATATAGATCTTAGCTTTTTAATGGCAATGGTCTCATACCACTTAGAGTTCTAAAACTCTAGACATAGCCTAATAACCGAGGAGGGGTCAAGTGCATTCTAACACTATGTTCATCAAAATCCTATTCACATGCACCTTTTAGTCATTAAAAACCAACACTCACTATCATAATCATATATCATCATCATCACATTCAAATTACTTAAATAACACAAAAATACACTAAAAATCATACATAAATAAAGAGTTTCCAAACCTCTTTTCCTTTGCTCCCTAATTGCTCCAAAGACTATACAACCCCTTTGCTTTCATACTCCTTCTTAAGCTTCTTTTTTTTCCTCCAAATAAACCAAACGCAATTCAGAAATCCACTTAAAGTTACACATACCTCTATTTATGTTCAAGAAGAAGAGGAAAGTAAGAGGGAAAAGAACCAACCGCTTGCCTTTCCCAACAAAATCTTGCATCCTATTACTTGAAGCTTGAGCAAATCCACCTTGGGCTTTAATTTTTGTAGATGGCATGAGGTAGGAGGAGAAGAGGTTTTTCCTCTCTTTTTCCCGTCCAAGAATGGCCTAAAATGCAGTCAAAAGAGCTGAATTAAGGCCATTAATTCTTCCTTATCCCTACATGCCACATGTCTCACTTTGATTGGTCCAATAAAGATTTTTATGCCAAACTTATCTTTTAATCCCTTAACTTACCTCTTTTTCTTCAATTGACATACCACTTCTCTATTTCATACATTGGCCCATATAATTAACAAATCCATTTAATTTAGTCCATAATCATAAAATGACCAAAATACCCTTACCCTTAACAAATAAAACCGGTCACACCCTCTACTACAGTTCATCACTTCCTTCATCCAATTACACTTTTTTAATCACCAAAATAATTCTTTTCGTGTCCTTTTTGACACTTTCGTCCCTATCTCTAAGACATTCGATTTTCGTTACACCCTAAACTTAGCCTAATCTGACTAGGGTGTATACGGGGTGTTACACGGAGGCTCCATTTTGAAATGGCCCTCTAACCTCATTGAGCCTAAGACCAGAGTGGGTTTGGGACTTCCCATTTATTCATACCTTGATTAATTTTATAATTGAGTTTTGAATTTAGCGTTTCACCCCATTTCTCATTCGATGCAATTAATTAAAGCGTAATTCATCCACATAAAGGAAAGCAATAAATTGGCATAAGATAGAATACACAAAAGTAAATTACATTAAAACTAGGGGCAGAATACAACCCCCATTGTAAATAAAATACAAAGCATGCATAAAACAGGATATATATTAAGGGTGAGGAGATTGGTCCTCGCATACATATTTATTACAAAACAATTTTTTGAAATGTCGATTTTATTTGCTGAAAACAATGGGACTTCGGTCCTCAATTTACAAAAGATCCCAATTTAATTAATAAAAAAATATTTAACCATTTTTATATCAACGGGATTAAAATAACTTTTACAATGATAATAAATAAAGATGGAAAAGACAGGGTTGAAGAAAGAACCCGGGTGAAGATCCTCGGATCAGCGGAATAACTATTATTAACGATTCCAATCCACCAAAAATAGTCAGGTAATAACTCACAAAAAATAATAAACATGTTAGTGCCAAAATTATGAATAAAATAAAATGATAAAAGTAAAATAACCATGAAATTTTAAAGAACAATGGGCTAAAGATGATGAGGGAGTAAATGAGGAAAAAAGGTAAGATAAAAAGGACGAAATCACCCAGGGACAGCCTACTGTGCATGACCGACGGGCGTCCCTGGGTTGACCGGTGGACGGAATGAAACGCCATCGACGGCCCATCGCTCAAGCATGAGACGGCCGTCGGTGACCATTCTGCCCGTCGGTCACCCTAATTTCGAAAAAATCAAAGTTTTAACCTTTGCCCTTTGTTAAATCGAGAAAAACTTATCAAAAATAAAAGTATGATGGCATAAACTAATTAAATTACATAAATATTAAATCCAGAATATTTATCCTCGGATTTTACCTTTTAAGGTGAATATTGAGTGGTCTTGGTCCTGCGCGCTTCACAAGGATCGATTCGTGATTGCGTATTTTTGGGAGATTTTTAGCCTCGAAAATCGTATCTTGAAATAAATAAATCAAGAAGAAAAAATTTATGTTTAACTCGAATATCGAAATTAGCTAGATTGACGGAAATGAATGAGTTTTGTTACCTCAAATTAGCTCAATTCACAGGTAAACAGTAAAGAAGAATAGAAATGTTAAAAGAATTTCTATTGAATAAAATGTTGAAAATAAAGATTTTGTGAAAAGTTGTTAGATTCAGATTAATGAACTGCTGGCAAAAAGTTTTTTGATTAAAAGTTTTCCAAACCTGAATAATGAAACTTAATCCACTATTTATAGAGTTTAAAAGATAATCCAAATAAATTTAAAATAAAAATTGGATTCGAAAAAGATTTCTGAAATCCAATCGTAACCGAATCGGTTATCAGAATATTTCCAAAATCAAATCTAATATTTAAATATATTTGAAAAGATTTTAAAGATTTTGGATAAGATTCAAAAAATCAGGCGGTTAAAACAGTCTGATCAATGACGGACGGCCGTCTGTGGTGTCACCGACTGGCATATGTCGAAAGGGTACACGCGGTAATTTGATCGGCGGACCATACACAAGGCACGTGGCATATCGGCGATCGTCGCTCATGAGCTCGCACGCGTAGCTCAAACGACAGACGGCCATCTGTCAAACGCGAAAGACGGCCCCTGCATCCGAGCGACACCCAGTCACTCATTGTGAGGGGGTGAGCAACGGGTCTCTCACCACCGACAGGAAGCTCGTCTCCTGACCAAAAAACCCATTTTCAAATCGGGATTTTCCCAAACGCTCTAAAATCTCCTGTCATAGGTAAAAATTCTTAATCCTTGTGAAATCGAGGGACAAAAACTCTCGAATTTCCATCCACTTATCTGAATATAGACATTGATCTTTTTATCGGCTAACTCTGATTTGGACTGCCTCGGGACACGATGTCTACAGTTGCCCCTAATTTTGGGGAAATTAGTGCACTAGTGCCTAGATGAGCCAAAATTCAGAGAAGGAAGGAAGAAATGCGTACCTAAGGCAGTCCTTACCTTCCTAATATTGCATGGAAGCATGCGACTATTTATTTAGCGAGCCCTGTCTCGACACGCTTGGTCTCTAAGTGTTCTTGAGAGGCAGAGTTATCTAACTGCGACCCATTTGCAATTTGTTTTATTGCAAGTGTACCGCTAGTCTCATCTCGACTTACGCAATGTCTGTAGGATGTGGCATTCTCTAGCTACAAACTGATGGCAAGACGAAGTGTTCTCTAACTGCAATCTCGCTGTGACCTGTTCTATCGCGTGTCCCCCGCTGTCCTCGTCTCGGCATGCACGGTGGCTGATCTATCCCGCTGGCCTCATCTTTGCTTGTACGGTGTCTGTGAGATGCAGTACCCTCCGACCACAACCTCGTTGTGAAGCGCAGTGTTCTTTAACTGCAACCTCCTTGAGATGTGTTCTATGGCTGGTGTTCTACTGGCCTCATCTTGGCTTGCGCATCTTTCGTGAGAAGTAGTGTTCTCTAACTACAACCTCGTTGTGAAGCACAGTGTTCTCTAACTATAACCTCCTTGCGATGTGTTCTATCGCTGGTGTTTTACTGGCCTCGTCTCGGCTTGCGCAGCTTTCGTGAGGTGTAGTGTTTTATAACTACAATCTCTACTGTGAGATGTGGTGTTCTTTAATTGTGATCTCATCGCGACCCGTTCTATCGCGTGCCCTGCTGGCCATGTCTCATCCCGCACAACTTCCTTGCTAACCCCCATCCGATCTGCAAGGCATGTGATTGGATATTCTATCCTGCTGACCCCCATTTGATCTGCCGAATATGGTTCTAATTTGCTGATCTCTATCCAATCCGCAAAGAATGATTTTGATTTGCTGGTCTCCATTCGATTAGTAATATGATGCTGATTGAATATAACATGTGATGTTTTACCTATTTACCCATCATTTGATTGTTGACCATCCTTGGATTGGTGTGAAATCATGTTCCTATATTGTAAAAGATTCTTGTTAATTCATTTGTAAATAAGTCTGATTGGTAGATTTATAAACATTTTTTATGTTGCCATTTACCATTTATCATCTTTTTTTATGACATCATCATTTGTCCTCCAAAAGAAAGTAAGATAAATATAGGATAAATATACAAAAAAAAGAAAATGTAAATTTAACAAGTTACCCATAAATGTTCCACTAAAAGTATAAATTTTGTACAATACATATACAAAAATAACCATAATAGCGAAAATACAAGATACAGTGCTAAAACTCCCTGAACAGCCTACAGAGGCGGATGATCTGAGGGCTCCTCTACTGAATCATTGTCATCGTCTGATATATGAACTGGAAGGCACTGCGATGAAGAAGCGGAGGGTCCAGCTCCTGAAGTAGAAGGCTACCTGGAAGGAGCTGAGGATCCGGGCTGCTGAGGCACTGAGGGTCCGGGCTGTTGCTGATATCCAGGAGGAACAACAATCGGTACAGACAAAGGCTGCCCCCTCGCTGAGTCCTGCCGCTAGAACTGAACACGGGCATACCCGTCGAGAAAAGGCTACACACATATCGTCATGAACTGCAGTGTGTCTGTGATCACCCCTCCAGCTCTCTGAAAGCACCTGCCAGTCGGAGAGTCTGATCTCTGGAGGCATCTCTCATGCGCCCTAACCTATCCTCCGTCTACTCCCTGAACTCTCTGATGGTCTGAGTAATGGGAGGTACGGTGCCCTCCAGTACCTCAATCCTTAACCGGAGAGCCTCAACTGACTTGTTTACCATCTGGACAGATGCATCTATCCTCTGTGCCGCAGCGTCCTGTGAGGCACTCAACTCCTGCCTCAACTGATCAATAAGCCTCCCCTGCTCATGTATAATGCTTTGCTGCTGGCCCAACTACTCCAGTATGACCCTATCTCGCTCCCCAAGCCACTCAAGAAGGACACTGTCTCTCTCCTCCTGTGTGTGCTCCAAAGAAGTGAACATAGAAGTCAAGACCGCTGTAAAGTCTGGTTGCACTAGCTGAGGCAATGGCACTCATCCTCTTTAGTTGTGTTAGTTTGAGGTTTTTATTTTTCTTTTTGTTTTAATTTGGTGTTTATCTTTGCAGGAAAATTTTGAGGTATTTTCAAAATGATGCAAGATAGTGTTCAAGATTATGAGTTGGTCCTTTTGCGAGCTCAAGTGAATGATATGATGAGGGAGATGCAAGAGTTACGACAATTGTATTCAACTTCACCAGTCACCTATTCACCGTCTTTTGAAGATCCTCACTCTTCATGTGTATCACAAGAGTCTCACTTTGCCCATATCGAACATCTTTCAAACTACATTTATTGTAGAGAGAAGGAATACCAAGCAGAAAGGGGAGAGTTGCAGGCTACAATCAACTATCAAGAGGAAAGGATCAAGGCTCAAGGGAATATATTAAGAAGTCAAGAATTGGAGATCCAAAATTTGGAATCCAAGTTGGAGCTTTTAATTGTCTCTTCGGGTGACCAAAGAGATGGTGGTGAATTGAGTCATGCACCTATAGAGCTTATCGAGAATTTTGAAATTTTTTAGGATGGGTTGCATGAAGAAGAAAAGGAGCCAATTATTGTTGAAGACAAATCTTGTGTTTCTTTGGAAACTAATTTCAGTTTTTCTGTGCAGGATAGTGCACCAAAGGAGCAAGAGTTGTGCGATTCTCAAATGGAAGCACTGGATTTAGTCCATTTGAAGGATTTATTTAGGCTAGAAGAGCCGGTAGAGTTCATTTATAGTGAACCCAAGGTGGAGTCATACTTCATCGAAGACATGGAATTGCCCACCTTGGTGGCTTTCGATGATTTTCTCCTACTGACGGGGGAAAATGAGGAGCAAAAACCGGAAAGACCATTATTTGGTTCACAAGCTCGTCCACCCGAGAGTAACATGAGTCGAGCTGGGACTCATTAAACCATAACTTTTCATCTTAACCCTTTCTATTTAATTATATGTCATTTATATGTGTTTTTGTGTTTTATGTTTTTAATTTTTAATTGTTTATTTTTGAGTCTTTATAATTTTCCTTAAATTTTTGGTGTGTTAGAATGTTAATTTGTTGTTTTTCATGGTTAATTTGTTGATTTTTAATTTTTGTTTTTAATTGGTTTTGGTTTGGTTTATTGTTTTTGAATTTAACAGGGAGAACAAGAAGAGAATAAAAAAAAAAAATTGAGCAGCCAAAATTGCAAGTTGGAATTTCCTGGACAGTAGCATTTAACAGCTATCTCACGGTGACAATAAAAAATTGTTGTCACCGTGAGATGTGGTACATCAGGGCAGTAGCATCAGGTAAAGTGTAAAAACACAGCTGTGCTTTCATTTTAAAACACGCCGATTTGTAGCACTGTGAAAAACACAGTCGTGCTTCTTTCAAAAGCATAGCTGTGCTTTTTGCACAGCCCCTCTTAAAACACACCTGTGCTCGTTTTGCTGCTCCCTCTTCTTCTTTTCTTTTCTCCTCTGTTTCCCCCTGTTCTTCAGTTTAAAAATTTTCTCTCAATCTTCTCTTCGATCTTCACTGACAACCCAAGCTAATCTCAGGTAATTTTAATTTTATGCAATTGTATAGAGCTTAAATGGAATTATTTTCATTTTCCTTCTTCATTTTCCTCTTTTATGCCGATTCTGATTCTCCCGAATTTTTCTGCAAGAAATTCCAGATTTTTGGGTTAAAAGAATTTAGAGTTCTCTCTCTCATTCCCGTTATTTATCTTCCAAATTTCTTAAGTCAGTAGCTAAATTCGACATTTCCAGGTATGTAATTTCCTCACTCTTTGCATTTTATTTTCTCATTTTAATTGACTGTGCTTGATCTTCAAATGGCAATTTTGTTGTGTTAGTTGTGAATTTTGATGTGTTTTGCTTCTTCGGGCCAACGTGAACAGAATTGGGCAATTAGGATTGAAAAGATTATGTTTAAAAATCTAGTTATAATCATGCTCACCAGCTGTTTGATGAAATGCTTGAATGAGAAATGCATGTCAATTAATGGACTTATAACGTGACTAATTCAGTAATTTGTTAATTTGTTCTTCCCAATCCTGTCAATATGATCTGTTAAGGATATTTTCAAATTCATTTTGCATAAATCAGGTTGTTTATTCACTGCTGATTTGGAGCTTTCAACTGTTGGAATTTATCTTACATTTTGTATATTGAACAATTATTTTGAGCCTAATTTCATATTTGCGTCTTTGCTAAATTTCTTTTATAGCAATGTTGAGTTGATGGGTGCCACTAGAATTGAATTTGAGCTTAAAAATCATTGTGCTAGATGGGATGTGTTCTTGCATTTTGTCTTGAAATGTAGCTGCTGAAAATTGGGATTTTGGGAGTCTGAACTGAATTGCTTTGAGAGAAATGGGGCATTATGCATTGTATGAATATGGAAAGAAAAATTTGCAAGTTAAATTTAAATTGCTTGAGATTGTGTTTGGTATTTATTTTGTTTTAGAAGTATTTGCTACTGCTTTTAGCTTTGTGGTTTAAATGCATGATATTGTGTTTGATTGTGTTGAGACAATTGCACGTTTGCTAGTTCCTGACTTGATGGGATTAGGATAAGTTGTAAGGGATGCCAATTTTTCAAATTCTTATTTACATGCAACTTTGAATTTTTCCTACATATTTTTCCTATGAATAGAGCATTGATTAAGCAAACTGTGCATTGTTCTCTATTATTCTCCATTAAATTGCATGTATTTTATTCTTGGCAATTGCATTTCAATGATGAATTACTTGTGCGTATTTTATTCTCCACCTTGTGCTTTTCATCTTTAATTTCTTTAAATTCTACTTTGTGCAATCTTCCAATTTTTACTATTTTGTGCATAGACTTTGCACTTCAATATGTTTATACATTTGCCTTATGCTTAATGTTTCAATTTTTGTATCATTATTAGCTAGAAAGTGTATTTATTTTGCAAATTTATGTTGTGAAGTTTTGGTGTGTTTTGATATTATTCTTCCAATTTAGTTATAGATGTGGTATGCGCTTAATGAAACCAAGAATGTTTTCAACAAAGTTTATACTTTCTTTTTCAGGAACCATGGTTCGCAACAGAGATGAGCAACCTTCAGAGCCTATTCAGCCTCCTGATTGGTTGACTCCAGCACAGCGCACATTGTTCAACAAGCTGGCTGCAAAGATCATTATCTCTAGTAGGTTTATGAGTATGAAGACACTCATTGACCTGGGCATTCAAGAGAGGGTATTAACTTTGCTGAGGAACATTAGATGGGAGGAGTTCTTTTCTCTAAATGGCCCGACTCATCCTGAGATAACATTGGAGTTTCTTAGTACTTTTAAGTACTCTCCAAGGTTACTAAGGATGATAGGAATACCATTCAGTTTAGAGTGCACAATATTCCCTATTATCTTTCGATTTCAGACTTAGCTACATATTTGAGATTGCCAGTGGATGGAGAGGTGCACATAGTCGGTGAATCAGCTGCACATTGGGCCATTATTGGGAAGGCCAACATGGAATTTCATGCAAGAAACACCAAGTCGATAAAACTCCGCTCTTCAGTTTCTCAGTACCTGCACAGAGTAATGACTTCCTCAGTGTTTATGGGACCAGGGTGTCCCAGTAATGTGACTACACCAGATTTGTTTTACCTTTATGCTATGGAGGCTGGGATCCGAGTCAATGCCATACCCTGGTTGTGTAAGCAGTTGAAGAGTGCTACAGCCACCTCAGGGAAGAGGATCGGGATTGGTGGGTTGATCACCATAATCATGAGAGCCCTACATCTGCCTACTGCTGATATGGGACGACACTTGACATCATCTTATTTGATTGATGAGGAGGTAGTACTCAGATGTAGGATAGCTATAGAGGATCCATCTTCTGAGAGTGGATATAGACTGAGGAGAGAGGAGGAGTTGGAGGCCCATGACTTGGGTGATGATGGAGAGGGCAATTCTGATGATGCCCACCCACCAGCTGATCATGATGTTGATGCTCCACCACCACCTCCACCACAGAGACCGACAGCTAGTACTTCCAGTAGGAGGGTGAGACAGAGGAGTGACATACCATTCTCCCCTCCAGATATGAGTCGCTATGCTCAAGGGCATGATGAACCATCTTCTTCCACAGCCCCTCCACCCTCAGCTCCATATTTAGATGCTTCGATGGTCCAGACTTTGATTTCAGAGATGTAGTCTATGACTGCTATGATGACGCAGTTTGAGACTTCTATCAGCATGATTCAGACTTCTTTTAGTGAGTCGAGGAGGGAGCAGGCAGCCTTCCAGGAGAGGGTGTGGGAGAGAATGGATGTGTTGAGCAGAGACTTGGCGGAGGTTAGGGCAGCTACCTCTCAGAGTGACCAGTTGATATCCGGCATGGACTTATCGGTACAGCGAGCTTGGGAGCGATTGGCTTCCATTGAGACTCAGATGGAGCAGGTGCGCCGAGACATGGTCCTGGGAGTTGAGCAAGAGACGCATTCTTGGGAGGGTTTGAGCACCAGATTATGACACAGTTGGACAGGTTGAGCAGTGAGATTCACGGATTTTTTACACCTGTTTCCACTGTATTTCCTCCACATTTAAGATGACCACCACTATGATATATTGTATATCTTTTAGGAAGTGATTCTTATACAACAGATTTTGTATTTATTTATTTTTATGGTTAATGAAATTGATGTAGTTAGGCAATGTATGATTTTATTTACTTTGTTATATATTTGAAATTGTGTGGCTGAGCCAATGCCGTGTGATAGGATAGACTTATTATATGTGTTGGCTATGAATCTCACAGATTTCAGAGTATTTCATTTTGCACAGTGATTATTGGATTTTTGCACAGGTTTTGAGTTTCTTTGTTTTTGCACAGGTAGCATGTAGGAATTTTGGATTGTTTTTAGTTTTGCACAGCAATTGTTTTATGATGCCATTTTGAGATGATTGCAATAATTTTTAAATTGCAATGAGTTTTTTTTCACAGTAAGGGAAAATTTTTGAAAATTTTTTTTTTGTACTTCATTTTTTTGCACTGAGGACAGTGCCACATTTCGAGTTTGGGGTGGAGTACCATTTCATATTTTTCAAACCAAAACCAGTTTTGTTTTGTATGTGTCTTTTTAGTTTATTGTGTTTGAGTAGTTTTTAGTTAGTTTTGCTTTGTTTGTGGCGTGTTTGTGCCAAGTTTGTATCTGAATATTTTTATGGTTGTTTCTTTTTGATTTTCCTTCGATTTAAATTTTTTATTTCGTCCTAGTGGTTCTCAATTGTGAATAATTTTGATCTCAGTTTTAGAAATTTGTGTTTCATTCAATTTTAAGTTGAGTGAGAAATAGTCCTGTTTGTATTTTTATTTGCCAGACTGCATGTAAACCTTGATTATACTTTGCAATTTCTAAATTTTGAGCACTTTGGGCCTGTTTTTTAAAATCGAGAAAAATCTAGTTGTAATTAGGGGATTAAATGGAAACTCACTAAGAGCACTAGAACCTTTCTGATTACCCATCGAAGTGACCCTCGAATGAGATATAACTTAGAAAATGATTTAGGCAACCCTTCTTTGAATAGCTACTTTAAATTACTTTTCCTACCTTGATTTCATAGTCTCTTGTTAGCCCGTTAAGCCTATTATTTTAGTATGCTAAATGCGTGCTTGTTTTATTGTTACACATATTAAAACTACCTTTACCCTTAAATAATTTTTGCCTCCCCTTTGCAGAGTGGCCACTCTAGTAAGGTTGGGTTTGTATTTTGGGTAAAAAGGAGTTTAGTTTTTGTCAATTATTGATGTAAATTTCTGTTTGAGAATTGATTGGTGTATGTAATGGAGAGTTGAGCCCATTTAAAGATATGAGTTTGGGGTTGATAAAGAGGAATGTGATGTATGTAGCTTATTAGTCTTTTGAAAATTAGAGTCAATTTTAGTTCTTGTTGATATTTTTGGATTTATTAAGTGCTTCATTAATTGTTAGTGGCTACTTGGTTTTTTATGCTTCTAAAATAAAATAAAATAAAATAAAATTTGAAAAGGAAGAAGCATTGCAAGTTTTTCGTAGCTAATTGAGCAAAATGTGAGTTTGGGGTACAAAATTTAGTAAGACTTGAACTAGTGCCTTGTGAAGATCAGTGTTGAATATTATATGGCATTTGTTATTGTGAGCTGAGTTTGATGATGTTAAAGTGTCTATAAGGCCAATTTTATTTTGATTATATGTAATTGAGTTGGGAATATTTGTCAGTACAGTTGGTTGATTGTGGTTTTGTTTAGGTAGTGGCCATTTTTCTCTAGTGACTTGATCTTTCTTTGTTAGCCAATTTACCTAAGCCTAACGTTACAACCAAAATGTAAGACCTCTTAATTCTTTGTTTTGTCTTATCCTATTTAGTGGAGATGACCTTCTAGTAAGGTTTGGTACGTAAGAAGAGGCATATGGTGTTTCTTGAGCTTTGAGTGAAAAGCCATGAGTGCATTCATGCATTCGAGTTGATTCCTTTTCCCAATTTGTATCTAGAAGTTTTGTTTTTAAATGATAAAAATTCTGTTTTGGCCTTTTGCAATCACACACAAAAATTGTTTAGTATGTTCTTGTGTTTATTTGTTATTTAGTAAGCATTGGTATTTACAAGCCTATTTTCTTGTTCTTTAATTGAGAATGACTCCTTATTTTCTTTTGTGGAGATTGAAATGATTGAGAATGAGGTTCATTCAGTTTACTCGAGGACGAGTAAAGGTTTGAGTTTGGGGTAGTTGATAAGTTGCAATTATATTAATATTTTAGATTAATTTTTGGCATAATTATGTGTTTTATTTATTTAATTTTAATATTAATTAATTAATTTTTGACATTTTATTAGTTTTTAATGTTTTTAACGTTTTTAATAAATTTTAGGATGTTTTCAGGTGTTTTATTTTAATCCGGAGCTAAATTGGAGGTTCGGTGTTAATTTTAGGAGCATTGGGTGCAAGGAGGCAGATTTTGCCTAAAGCACAGCTTTGCTTTTGGAGGAAGCATGCAGACAGCTGATCACGCCAGGAGCACAGCCGTGCTTATGTAAAAGGCACAGCTGTGCTACGCAGCAAGGCGTGCGCATGGAGGATAGCGTCGCGCACTCTCTTGCCCATAAGCACAGCTGTGCTGCGTCTTTTCCCACCTGATCGCGCACACGATGCCCTAACACTCACGGACACAGATGTGCTTTTACAAGACACAGCTGTGCTTTTACAAGACACAGCTGTGCTTTTCTTCAGATATTAAATGAAAGCTCCGCTGCATCTAAAGGAGAAGGATGAGATTTAGGTTTTTATTTTTCTTTTAGTTTCCAGCAGTCTTTTATTTTATTTTAGGTTTTAATTTTCATTTTAAAATTCTGTTTTAGAGAGATTTAATTTTAAATTGCAATTTTGTTCTTAATTAATTTAGATTATTTTTAGTTTAAATTTATATTTTGGAGATTCAAGAAGATTCGAAGGTTGATGAACAAGAGTTTCAAGATATATTTTCTCTCTCATCAAGGGTGTATTCTAAACTTTGATTTTTCATATTTATGTTTATATTCTTGATGTTAGAGTAGTTATTTATGCTTAGGAGTTCTTGAATCATATTTGTATTTTGAATATTTGGATTTAATGAATATTTTCATGATTTCTTTTATTTCTCTCGTTATATTTTCTGCATTTATAATGATCATTGGGTTTGGTTATGATTTAGTCCGGAATGATGATTAATTTCAAATCTGATTTTGTTGTAATTTGTTTTTGCTCTGTTCTTATATTTCTACATCTATCGATTTTGCTTGCTCCGGAATGGGACGCTTGATTTATAGATGTTAGTTTTATAATTTTCAGATATGTGAGGAATAGATGGGTTTTGGGTTGTTTGGCTCCGGAATGGGAAAGCAAACCGAACTTAGGACTTTAGACCCGTGCTTAGGCTAATTGTATGGCTTGCTCCGGAATGGGACGTCATTCAATTAGAGTAGCTTGCTCTAGAATGGGACGCTTGGGTTTAGTTGGGTTGTCCAGAATTTCATGTTATATTGTTTTACTAATTTCCAATTACATTTGTGATGATAGAATTTCCTAAGCATTTAATTTCATCCTTGAGTAATTTCTTGATGAACACTTTTATTTTTAATTGTTAATTAATTTTCTTGCTTCGCTTAGTTTTCTGCACCAAACAAACCGGGGATATCTCAAATTCACTCATCTATAGATATTTAACGTGACAATCCTTTTTCCCTTTGGTATGATAACTCGGGGTCCTAACTATACCCCACTTTATTACTTGTCGATTCGGTACACTTGCCGAATACCGATCACCCCACGGGTCGGGAAACACTTCAGAATCATCATTTTCAGTTTCACTGTCATCAGTGGACCAGCAATCGATCACTGTAGTGGGAAGCCCTTCTTCACTCACCTCATGGAGGCTCGTGACAGCAGTGTTGACATCGTTACCATACAACTCCTTCAATACAAACTCCTCAGGCAAACTAGACCCGATCATGAATACTGGCGGGGGCACATTGTTGTACCCAGCTTTCTTTTGACTCCCTCTCTTCTCTGGGTCTGTGATCTGCTTTGAATCAATTAGATCTTGAATTACGTGTCTCAAAGCCTTGCACTCATCAGTTGTATGCCCAGTGTGTTGATAATAAGCCCATTATTCATTATCCTTATGCCCTGGCATGCCTTGAGTTCTGGCAGGTCGGGATGGCAAAGGATGCAACTTACCCTCCTTCATCAGCCTTCTCAGTACCCATGACAAGGACCTTCCAAGGTTGGAGAAATGCCTCGGGATAGCATTAGTGGCTGATACTTTAGCGGTCTTCCTCGTGCCAATAGCAGAGCCTGCCGACCTACTTGCCCCCTGGCTACTGCTACCTTTCTTGGGATAATTCTCACTACCTGCTCTCCTAGCAAGGTATTCTCCTTCAACTTCAATGGCGATGTCTTTCAGGGACTCCCAGTCTCTTAATCCCTTCATCTTCAATCCCTCTCTCAAATACAGGCTTACATTTTTAATGAACAGTCATATTTGATCCTGAGTATTTGGTTTTCTCTTAATCTCCATCACCCGATTCCTCCAACGGGTCAGATACTCATGGAAAGACTCGCCTCTCTTCTACTGTAGTAGCTCTAGGTCCTTTAAGGTCACTTTCATCCTCGTACTGCAGTCGTATTGTCTCAAAAATTCCTCCGCCAATACATCCCAGTTGTAGACACCGGGTCCTGAGTCAGCCTAGATCGAAGTTACCCAATGATGATAATTGCCTTCACAGGCTTAAAAGGTTAAAAGTGATGGTTTTCTCGTCAAATTTGCATTTTAGAGTGAAAAATTAAAAAATAATAAAAACTATTTAAAAAATTAATTTTGAAAAATGGGGGCTTAAAATTATAGTGTTTTTAGTCAATTTAAAATTTAAAAATAAAAAAAATATAAAAAAAAATTTTTCGGACTGCGAGTGTCGGGCGCGGCAGCGCGCTGGCGCCCAGCTCGCAGGCGCCTGGGCGCCCATCGCGCAGCGAGCGCAAAAGGCGACGCTCAGCGTCGCCGATACTGCGCGTCGCTAAAGGCGCGCGCAGCATCGCGCACGCTGAGCGCCGCACGGAGCGCTCGTGCGCGAGCGCCAGCGCACGAGGATCGCCTGGCTGCCGCTCCGACGCCCGCCGCTCTATAGCGACGGGCATACCTGCCGTCGCTACAGGGTCTGTTACCCAAAAATCCTATTTTCAGCCCTTTTTCCGATTTTTTCACCCAAAAATCCGTTTTTTATCCCATTTTTTTGGGGTTTTTGACTTCAAATTAAATTCTAAAATATTTTTTTAGGTAATTAAATAATAAAACTTGATTTTATCATTAAAAATAAAATAATTTAGGGTTAAAATAGGTTTTTTTCCTTAATTAAATTAGGGTAACCTATTATACCTTATAAATAGTTTATGATGAAATCAAAGGAGGCTCTTCTCTCCACATTTTTTTAGACCAGATTTTTCTCTTCATCTTCTTCTTCCACCAAAAATTCCAGATTTATTCCCCAACCAAAAATCAAAAAAAGAAAATCAATTGTTTCATTCTTTTTCCAACCTAATTTCTTCTAAACATATTTTTTAGAGGAAGTTTTGTTGTTTGATTCAATTTTTGAGACAAATAGAATAATTATTTGTTCTCAAAATTGTTTTTAATCTTTTATTTTGTGTTCAATAAAACTTTTTCATTGATTTTGTTTTGAATATCTTTTTGATAAAAAATTGATTTTGAGACAAATAAAATAATTGTTTGTCATCAAAATCTAATTTTTTATTTGATAAAACTTCAATCATTTTTCTTTATTTTAATCAATAAAAGCTTTTTTTTTTATCAAAATCATTTCTTTAGGCAAAGGTATCAATTCTTTGTTCTTAAAGAATTTTTGATCATTTTTATTTTCATGTTCCTTGGAATAAAATTCCAACATTTTCATCACATTTCACTCTAATATTGTGGATCATCAAACAAAGAAATCAATCATCACTTTTCCTTCATCAAATCCAATATTCTGAGGGTAAATATTCTTGGCTCCATTTCAATTTCTATTTTATCTAATTTATTTATGTATATTATTTTATTATTTATTTCAGATTTGTTTTATTTATTTAATTTGTTTATATATGATTTTTATTCACATAAATATTGATTGTTTATTATTTTTAACATGTAATTAATTTATTTCACTTTAATTCATCATTATTTTTAACATGTAATTAATAAATTCATTTTAATTGATCTTTTTGCCATGTAAATGGTTTGTATCATTTGTGAACATATTTAATTAATCATATTGTTCATTTAATTGTTTTCATCATTCTTTAATTGTTTTCATTTATTATTCTTTTCTTTATCATGTTATATATTCTTTGATTCGTTTATCTTCATCATCATTGTTATCATGTTCATATTTTTACATGTACTAATTAATTAACATGTTTTATTTTATTTTCATCACATCATTTAATCATTTATCACATATAATCCATGTTTCTCATTTTATTTTGGTTTGTTAATATTCTTGATTCCATTATCATTCTTTTCATATCATCTTTTATTTGTTATTCATTATTTTGTATATTTAATTGAATTAATTGATTTAATCACTAACATTGTTTTAATTGTATTTTGTTTTATGTCTAAACTCATTTTTCGCTTGGGCGTTTTTGCGAGCACATCGGGAGGTCCAAAAAGGCTCGTTTGGTTCATATACTTATCTTCTTTATTTGTAATATTTTATTTAATTTTGCCATATGATTTTCTTGTAAAATTCTTTATTTAGGCTCGCTAGAAAGAAAATCACAAAAACGTTTCTATTAATTAACTTGACATTTTTTCTAAATAAAAGGGGACCAATGTCCTAGTTTTTCATACCCAAATAAATCATCACATCAAAACTGTTTCACAATAAATATACATGCGAGGACCAATGTTCTCACTATTAATGAATGACCCGTTTTATGCATGTATTTCACTTTTATAAATGGGAGTTGTATTCCGCTCCTAGTGTTATTGTAATTTATTTTTTGAATGCTTTATTTTGGATTTTGCTTACATTTACCGTTTTTGATATGAATGATTGCGCCTTTAATTTAAATTGCATTGTGTGGAAAGTTGATGAAACAATGAATTCAAAACTTAATTATAATATTAATCAAAGGTACGAATAAATGAGAAGTCCCGAACCCTGCTCTGGTCTTTGGGCTCAAGAGGCTAGAGGTTATCCTCCAAGACACCTCTTGTGTCACGAGACTTAGACGTTAATCCTAGGCCTCATGGCCCAATATGGATAAAATGCGCAAGTTTTAGGCTCTCCGAGGCGAGAGAAACTTTCCCAATGTTCTATTGGGTGGCGACTCCATGAAACCTCCTTGTTGCCCAACATAGACGCACTTGCGATTTATCGCAAGCTGTTGACGGTCCCACGGGCGGCCGCGGGGATCCGGCGCGCGTCACAGTGGCGACTCCACTGGGGACATACTCGAGACTTTGATTCGAAAGTACCTTGATTAAAAATCATAATTGAGTTTTAATTTAAAAATTTCATCTTCTTTCAAAACTGCATTGCATCTCATTAGAGCCTTAGATCTATGCTAGTTTGGTCCCTCTTTTAGCCCCGGTGCGTTCCTGAAGCACGACCTCATTTTCACTCAATTTGGGGAAGTGTTAAGGATAATCACCAGCCCAAGCCTCGTACCATCATGGTATATTAAATGGTGACCCGATCGGTCGTTACGCTCGTGATGAGCTAGACCCGTCGGCAGAGATCATGCTTGGGTAGCCCTAAAGTAACACCACCTTTGACCAAAGCTCATGTAATGGCAATAGATACTTCCCTTAGGTGATATGAACCGTAATACCTTGCTTGCTATATGGATCATTTTGTATTGGACAAACCCAAATAATTTGATTGGTCACCTAATCAAAGGCTTTCATGCCCCGATAGGCCCATGTCAACTTGTTCGGGCTGCCTAAATACATAATGATCATAACCCATGTGCTTGCACATTAGATAAGAGATGTTATGATGACGGTTTTACACCGAGCACCATACGCATCCATTGGGTTCCCCGCTAACCCATGGATTAAGCCCACCTAGGAAAGAGACCGCATTACCTCGTGTATGGGAGTAATAAGGTTGGAAGGACCTACTTGCTTGCATGTGATTGTAAATGTTGCATAGCTCACTATCATGCATTGTATATGTCATTCATGCATCATCCTAACAATCTAATTTTTTTCAGCAATCATAGATTCATCTAAGTGGACTATAGGTTCCGACGGTAGGCTAGTAAGGACAAATCTGCTCTTTGAGTTGCCGGAACTAGTGTCTGACTGGGATTCTGAGTCATTCTCATCAATCAGTGAATCCTCTCTTGAATCATCAATGGCAGAAGAACCTGGAGTTTTGACCACTCAAGACCTAGCTAGGAGGCTAGAGGACTTCGAACGAAGAATGATGGATATGATGGGTGCCATGGCTGAAAGGATTGCCCATCCACCTGCTGCCCCACAGCCGCCTGCTGCTCTACAACCACAGGCAGCCCCTCCTCGGGGGCAAGCCGAACCACCTGCTGGTGGGGAGGCTCCCTTCGTTGGAGCTGCTGCTCGCCAACCCAACAATGAGCACAGAGCTGCTGCACCCATCGAGCCAAGAGGGGAAAGGATTCATAACCCCAATGATGATTTCCTGATGGAGGAGGAAGAAGAAGTGGTGCCGATAGTCCACCAAGCTGCGAGGCCTAGAGCACCCAGAGTAGAGGATGAAGCTTTAAGAGGTATGAGACAACAGATCGAAGCTATCACCCGCATGTTGTCAGCAGGCAAGGGGATCAACCCAGAAGACAGAGATCTGGGGGATGAAGAGCTGCTGCCCCAAAGATTCAAGATGCCCGAGCTTCCGAAGTTTGATGGCACCTCGGACCCATCCGCCCACATCAAGCAGTACACCTTGGTCATGAAAGGCACAGGGCTGAGCAAGAAGCAGAAGGTGGAATATTTCTGCCTTAGTCTGGTGGGCCCGGTAGTTGACTGGTACCACGGGTTGGATAGGAGGTCCAAAGATGACTGGGACCTTTTGACCGAAGAATTCATGAAGCAGTACGACTGCAGCACTAGGATGGAGGTCACCCTAAAAGACCTCGAGCTTCTATAGCAGAAGAATGATGAGTCATTCCATGAGTACCTTACAAGATGGAGAAACAGGGTCATGGAGATGAAGAGGAAGCCTGACACTGCAGACCAGATCAGGCTATTTATCAGAAACTCATGCCCTTACTTAAGGGACTTGCTCAGTTTTAAGGGGCTCAAGGACTGGGAGTCGCTTAAGGATATCGCTATAGAAGCTGAGGTGGCTTACCTGGCAAAGAAAGCAAGCCAAAATAACTTTGCTGGGAAAGGCTATGGGAACCAGTCGGGATTCAAATCAGGCAGAGCTGGAGGCAGCAACAACAGAAACGGTAGGACGGCAGAGGTCTCAGCTACTGGAGTTGGGCAGGGTCAGAGATACTACTCCAACTTAGGCCGCTCTCTATCATGGGTACTGGAAAGACTAATGAAAGAAGGCAAGTTACAGCCATTGCCATCTAGGCCAGCCTTGAGTCAGGGACAGCCGGGACATAGAGTTGATCAGTACTGCGCTTACCACCAGCACACCGGCCATTTGACTGACCATTGCCGTATTCTGAGAAACAAGATCCAGGATCTCATTGACACCAATCAGATCATAGATCCTGAGAAGAGAGAAAAGAAGAAGAAGGCAGGCTACAACGCAGTCCCTCCACCGCAAACATGATCGTGTCTTGCAGTCCACTAGTGATATTGCTTTTGGATGCTGGAATCTTTTTATTTTTGGAACTTTTTATTTTCTGTTTGTAATAAAGAGAACAATTTTGCTTATTTGTATGACATTTCTATTGATTTCATTTCGCATGATCATAACACATTTACTTTGGCATTAATTCAAATAATATGGCTGCATTTAATCTCGAAACTTTGGGAAATCCCAAAGAAAATCTTGATAGCATCTGATATAACTCCTGAAGAGAGAGAGAGTCAGAGAAAAAATGAAAATAAGAGAGAAAAACTAGTTGCAATTAGGGGACTGGATGGAAACTCACTAAGAGCACTAGAACCTTTCTGATTACCCGTCAAAGCGATCCCTGGATAAGACGGAACCTAGAAAATGATTTAGGCAACATTTTCTTTGTATAGCTCTCTAAATGACCATTTCCTACCCTTACTTCACAATCGCTTGCTAGCCCATTGAGCCTTTATGAAGGTATGCTGAATGCGTACCAATTTTGTTGTTACACATGTTAAAACTATCCCCTCGCCTAAAATGATTTTGGCTTCCCCTTAGAAGAGTGGCCGCTCTAAAAAGGATGGATGAACGTTTTAACATTTAACGATTTCTTTGTGGGTTATCGAAATTGCCTTGGTAAGGGCGAATTTACACTTTGAAAAAAAAAGAGAAAAAACAAAAAGACCTCAAAACAGTAACCAATTGACTAGTTTTAATAATTACCCTTTTATTGTTATTCTGATCTCAATGAGCTGAAATGTTACCGAGCCCAAATTCAAGAATACCTTTGTATATACAACTGAGCTGAGAATGGTTCATCCACCAGTCGAGAAAATATTGCGGCCATTTTTCTCTAGCGACCTGATCCTCCTTTGACAGCCATCTACCTAAGCCTGACATTACAACCCAAGTAAGACCTCTTGATTCTTGGTTCAGTCTTATCCAATTAGCGGAGATGACCTTCTAAAGAGGTTTGGTACGTAAGAAGAGGCATATGGTGTTTCTTGAGCTTCAAGCGAGGAGCCACGAGTGCATTCATGCATTCGAGTTAAGTCTCGTCTCCAACATTGCTTCTAGAATTCGCATTCAAGAAAAAAATTGAGAGAAAATCGTCAATCATAAAACCCGAGAGGGCTGATTGATAACAGGAGTTTGATGCTTTCAAGATCTATCTCGAGATTAGCTAAAGTCTTGTATTTTTTAAAATCAATGCCAAAATAATGATCATGCTTAATGAAATCAAATTGAAGCACATGCATTTATGCAATGATGTGGTCAGAGCAGTTAACTTTGTGTGACCAAAGTCGCCTATTGTCCACCGCTCGAGTGCTTCAACCGATTCATCCTGCTATCAAATGTGAAGAATCAAGCTCATGCAACCATGTCCTAAGACTCCCGAAAGATTCTTGCCAACAACTTCAGCAATCTTAAAAAAAAAAAAAAAACAAAACAAAACAAAAAAAAAACAAAAAAAGAGAGCCGTTAGAGTGAAAACCGTAACTGGCGCTCTAAGCAAAACTAGGCAAAAGGATAGGGTGAAAACCTGAAAACAGGCAGTCTGTCCTTCAAAAAAAGAAGAAAGAGAAAAGCCGCTGGATTGGGTTGGGTCCATTCCAGGCAAAAAATAAGGCACAAGGTTATGTGAAAATCCACAAAGGACGCATCTCCCACTAAGAAAAGCTAGTGTGAAAATCCACAAGGGACGCACTACCTTCAAAAAATGACTACAGGTACCGGGTGAGAATCTCGCAATCCCGAAGGGCATGAAATTCAAAAGCTGCTCAAAAGCCATCAATTATATCGCAAATCGCAGCTAGCCCGGCTATCATCTTCAAGTTCACATAGATGAATTTTCATCCTGCATTCCTGCATTACTCATGCATTTCACTTGCATGCTCACCATTTTTGCATAGTTTAGTTTCCTTATTTTGCAGAAAGAAAGGCTTGAGGCGAACACTGACAAAAGCCGAGTGATGACATCGGTCAAATCATCAATCCAAGCCTCAAGTCATTCATCAATCCAGACATCGATTAAATCATCAATCCACATACCAGCTTAATCATCAATCCAGGCACCAACCGAAGACCTCTCAGGGGGCAATCAACTAAAGACTTCTTAGGGAGCAGCATATCGAAGACCTCTCAGGGGGCAAACGATCAATAAACCGAAGACTTCTCAGGGAGCAGAAAATTGAAGACTTCTCAGGGAGCAGCAAACCGAAGACTTCTCAGGGAGCAGAATATCGAAGACTTCTCAGGGAGCAACATATCGAAGACCTCTCAGGGGGCAAACGATCAATAAACCGAAGGCTTCTCAGGGAGCAGCAAACCGAAGACTTCTCAGGGAGCAGAAAACCGAAGGTTTCTCAGGGAGCAGAAAATCGAAGACTTCTCAGGGAGCAGAAAATCGAAGACTTCTCAGGGAGCAGCAAACCGAAGACTTCTCAGGGAGCAGAAAATCGAAGACTTCTCAGGGAGCAGCAAACCGAAGACTTCTCAGGGAGCAAAAAATCGAAGACTTCTCAGGGAGCAGCATATCGAAGACCTCTCAGGGGGAAACGATCAGCAAACCGAAGACTTCTCAGGGAGCAGAAAATCGAAGACTTCTCAGGGAGCAGCAAACTGAAGACCTCTCAGGGGGCAAACAAACGATCGATGAACCGAAGACCTCTCAGGGGGCAATCAACCGAAGGGCTCACAGATAGCACCGCTTCAACAAACGAAAACACACCATTCATCACTCCAAACATCTAAAGGAGCACAGTTCCAAAATTCACAACGGTTAGCACGATGGCGGCATAACCCACAAGAGGTTGGCACGACCACGGCACTACCAAAATTCACAGCGGTTAGCACGATGGCGGCACAACCCACAAGAGGTTGGCACGGCCACGACACTACCAATTCACAGTGGTTAGCACGATGGCGGCACAACCCACAAGAGGTTAGCACGACCACGGTGCTACCAATTCACATAGGTTAGCACGATGGCGGCACTACCCACAAGAGGTTAGCACGACCACGGCATTACCTGTTACAACCAAAAGACAGCAACAACTATCATCATAACTCCATCCAGCAGGAAGACGGCCGACTCAGGTACGCGTCTCTTTCCTTTTCTTCTTTGAGTTTAGGCTCACCTAGACACTAGTGTACTAGATTCCCCTAAACTGGGGGCAACTGTAGACACCGGGTCCTGAGTCAGCCTAGATCGAAGTTACCCAATGATGATAATTGCCTTCACAGGCTTAAAAGGTTAAAAGTGATGGTTTTCTCGTCAAATTTGCATTTTAGAGTGAAAAATTAAAAAATAATAAAAACTATTTAAAAATTAATTTTGAAAAATGGGGGCTTAAAATTATAGTGTTTTTAGTCAATTTAAAATTTAAAAATAAAAAAAATATAAAAAAAAAATTTTCGGACCGCGAGTGTCGGGCGCGGCAGCGCGCTGGCGCCCAACTCGCAAGCGCCTGGGCGCCCAGCGCGCAGGCGCCCAGGCGCCCATCGCGCAGCGAGCGCAAAAGGCGACGCTCAGCGTCGCCGATACTGCGCGTCGCTAAAGGCGCGCGCAGCATCGCGCACGCTGAGCGCCGCACGGAGCGCTCGTGCGCGAGCGCCAGCGCGCGAGGATCGCCTGGCTGCCGCTCCGACGCCCGCCGCTCTATAGCGACGGGCATACCGGCCGTCGCTACAGGGTCTGTTACCCAAAAATCCTATTTTCAGCCCTTTTTTCGATTTTTTCACCCAAAAATCCGTTTTTTATCCCATTTTTTGGGGGTTTTTGACTTCAAATTAAATTCTAAAATATTTTTTTAGGTAATTAAATAATAAAACTTGATTTTATCATTAAAAATAAGATAATTTTGGGTTAAAATAGGTTTTTTTCCTTAATTAAATTAGGGCAACCTATTATACCTTATAAATAGTTTATGATGAAATCAAAGGAGGCTCTTCTCTCCACATTTTTTTAGACCAGATTTTTCTCTTCATCTTCTTCTTCCACCAAAAATTCCAGATTTATTCCCCAACCAAAAATCAAAAAAAGAAAATCAATTGTTTCATTCTTTTTCCAACCTAATTTCTTCTAAACAAATTTTTTAGAGGAAGTTTTGTTGTTTGATTCAATTTTTGAGACAAATAGAATAATTATTTGTTCTCAAAATTGTTTTTAATCTTTTATTTTGTGTTCAATAAAACTTTTTCATTGATTTTGTTTTGAATATCTTTTTGATAAAAAATTGATTTTGAGACAAATAAAATAATTGTTTGTCATCAAAATCTAATTTTTTATTTGATAAAACTTCAATCATTTTTCTTTATTTTAATCAATAAAAGCTTTTTTTTGATCAAAATCATTTCTTTAGGCAAAGGTATCAATTCTTTGTTCTTAAAGAATTTTTGATCATTTTTATTTTCATGTTCCTTGGAATAAAATTCCAACATTTTCATCACATTTCACTCTAATATTGTGGATCATCAAACAAAGAAATCAATCATCACTTTTCCTTCATCAAATCCAATATTCTGAGGGTAAATATTCTTGGCTCCATTTCAATTTCTATTTTATCTAATTTATTTATGTATATTATTTTATTATTTATTTCAGATTTGTTTTATTTATTTAATTTGTTTATATATGATTTTTATTCACATAAATATTGATTGTTTATTATTTTTAACATGTAATTAATTTATTTCACTTTAATTCATCATTATTTTTAATATGTAATTAATAAATTCATTTTAATTGATCTTTTTGCCATGTAAATGGTTTGTATCATTTGTGAACATATTTAATTAATCATATTGTTCATTTAATTGTTTTCATCATTCTTTAATTGTTTTCATTTATTATTCTTTTCTTTATCATGTTATATATTCTTTGATTCGTTTATCTTCATCATCATTGTTATCATGTTCATATTTTTACATGTACTAATTAATTAACATGTTTTATTTTATTTTCATCACATCATTTAATCATTTATCACATATAATCCATGTTTCTCATTTTATTTTGGTTTGTTAATATTCTTGATTCCATTATCATTCTTTTCATATCATCTTTTATTTGTTATTCATTATTTTGTATATTTAATTGAATTAATTGATTTAATCACTAACATTGTTTTAATTGTATTTTGTTTTATGTCTAAACTCATTTTTCGCTTGGGCGTTTTTGCGAGCACATCGGGAGGTCCAAAAAGGCTCGTTTGGTTCATATACTTATCTTCTTTATTTGTAATATTTTATTTAATTTTGCCATATGATTTTCTTGTAAAATTCTTTATTTAGGCTCGCTAGAAAGAAAATCACAAAAACGTTTCTATTAATTAACTTGACATTTTTTCTAAATAAAAGGGGACCAATGTCCTAGTTTTTCATACCCAAATAAATCATCACATCAAAACTGTTTCACAATAAATATACATGCGAGGACCAATGTTCTCACTATTAATGAATGACCCGTTTTATGCATGTATTTCACTTTTATAAATGGGAGTTGTATTCCGCTCCTAGTGTTATTGTAATTTATTTTTTGAATGCTTTATTTTGGATTTTGCTTACATTTACCGTTTTTGATATGAATGATTGCGCCTTTAATTTAAATTGCATTGTGTGGAAAGTTGATGAAACAATGAATTCAAAACTTAATTATAATATTAATCAAAGGTACGAATAAATGAGAAGTCCCGAACCCTGCTCTGGTCTTTGGGCTCAAGAGGCTAGAGGTTATCCTCCAAGACACCTCTTGTGTCACGAGACTTAGACGTTAATCCTAGGCCTCATGGCCCAATATGGATAAAATGCGCAAGTTTTAGGCTCTCCGAGGCGAGAGAAACTTTCCCAATGTTCTATTGGGTGGCGACTCCATGAAACCTCCTTGTTGCCCAACATAGACGCACTTGCGATTTATCGCAAGCTGTTGACGGTCCCACGAGCGGCCGCGGGGATCCGGCGCGCGTCACACCAGTCCTCCTTGGTTCTTCGGTCAAGCTCGTGTACCAATCCACTGCTGGGCTAGTCAAACTCAAGCAAAAGTATTCAATCTTCTGCCTTTTTGTCAGCGTGGTACCCTTCATCACTAACGAATATTGTTTTATGTTGGCGGTAGGATCTAACGTACCATCAAATTTCGGTACATCCGGCATCTTAAAACTCATCGGGACCAGGTCCTCCCCTTCTAATTCTTTATCCTCGGGGTTTATCCCTCGACCCCTTGTCAACATCTTCATCCTTGCCTCGCATTTTTCCTCCATTTTCCTCCAGATGGCTTCTTCGGTTTGAGGTGCTTTCCCTCTCTCAGACATGCACTCCTCATATTCATCATCTTCCCAGTCATCATCCAATCTCGGGGCTGGCCTCCTCCTCTATACAGGTGGTGGGAGGACTTCCTCTTGCGTGTCTTCTCTGACCTCCTCCCTTTCATTATTCCTCATAGGAGGAGGCGGTGGGTTCTGTGGAGCTGCTTGTTAACCCATTGTGGCCATCATCTAATTTTCGAACTCCTCCAACCTTCGGCCCACTTCATTCGCTATCAAAGCCCTGGTGGCATCTTCCCATCTTGGTGAGTTTGCCATTTCTTCGTGTAGAGAAAATTGAGCCGAAGTAGCATAGCTAGTTTCCAAAGGAGTGTCTGGATACTCCACCCTTTCTGGTAGCTCGAAAAAAGGATTCCTGATAAGCCGCCCCTGAGAACATCTTGACTACCTAGGCAGATCTATGATGGCTGCAAAACATAACAGGTCAGGATGATGCATAAATAACATATAATGCATGATCGTGCTATGCAACACCCACAAATCACATGCAAGCACATAGGTCCTTCCAACCTTATTACTCCCGCACATGAGGTCATAGTCTCTTTCTTAGGCGAGATGGCCCATGGGTCAAAAAGGGACCCAATGGATGCATATGGTGCACAGTGGAAAATCGGCAGTATAACCTCTCCTAACTAATGCACAGGCTCATGGTTTATGATCGTTATGTATTTAGGCAATTCGAATAAGTTGACTTGGGCCTATTTGGGCATGAAAGCCTTTGTTTAGGTGACCAATCAAATTATCTAGGTTTGTCCAATATATAATGATCCATACAGCAAACATAGTATTAAGGTTCATACCACTTAGGGGAAGTAACTATTTCCATTACATGAGCTTTAGTCAAGGTGATGTTACTTTAGGGCTACCTAAGCATGGTCCCTACCAATGGGTCTAGCTCATCACGAGCGTAACGACCGGTCGGGTCTCCATTTAATATACCATGATGGTACGGGGCTTGGGCAGGTGATTATACTTAACACTTCCCTACATTGAGTGAACGTAGAGTCGTGCTTCGGGAATTCACCGGGGCTAAAAGAGGGACCAAACTAGCATAGATCTAAAGTTCTAATGAGATGCAATGCAGTTTCGATAAAAGGATGAAATTTTAAAATTAAAACTCAATTGTAAACTTTAACCAAGGCACTTTCGAAGCGAAGTTTCGAGTATTGTCCCCAGTGGAGTCACCACTGTAACGCGTGCCTGTAAGCACCGTGTCCTGAAGCGGTCTGGATTAGAGATTACCCGATGAGGAATCAACGTCCGAGTCTATACAAACGGTTGAGATTCAGAGGTTTTGGTCCCTTGCTTCATGAGAAATGTGTTCTTTCAGTCTTCGTAGGAAAGAGGGAGGAAACGGGGATCTTTTTTTTGGGTCAAAAGGTGTATTTTTCTCCACTGGCGGTCTGCCCGTCTGTCAAAGGCAAGACTATCGCTCGTTGCGGGTCACTGACGGCCTATGTGATTTTTCGACGCCCGTCGAAGTGACCTAATTTTCCGGAGCATGCAACCTGATTTCCCAGAACACGCGACCTTTTCGACGCCCGTCAGTAAGAGTTGCAGGCCCGTCGGTTGAATCCTTGTGTCAGTAGGATTGAATCGACGCCCGTCTGCGGAACCGACGCCCGTCGGTCACCCCTGGCCTATAAAAGCTTTCATTTCCCACCTAGAAATGGGTTAGAGAAAATTTCTAAAGGGGGAAACTCTATCAAAATTAACACTTGTTTCTCTCTCTTCCAACAAACACAAATCTTAAGAAATCTCTTTTAGTTTTAGAATCAAACCATTAAAAAGGAGCTAAATCTAATTAGTTTTCCTAAGGCTTTGATTCCAAAATTCAGTCTTTTGACGGATCAAGAAGGAAATAATCTATTTTCCTCATTCTTGACCTCTCATTTTTGTCTTTTCATGGAGCGTGTGGGACTTTAATCGACACCAAAAATCCAATTAAAATATTATCTGAGGGTAAATATTCCGGACTTCTTCTCCGTATTATTTTATCTTTATTCTTATTCTTGCTTTTTTTGCCTTTTTTGCTTTTATCTTTATTTATTTTGATCCTTTTCATCTCGTTTTTGTGGTAAAAATCTTTGTTTGCCTTGAAAAAATAGTTTCGCTGTCGTTTTCGGAGACAGCGGTGACCAATGGGTCATCTGTTTCACCGACGCCCGTCGGTCACCCCTCCCACATACGCCCTCTATCGTGTGAGTGATGGGACATGTTGGTCACCTTGACTGACGCCCGTCGGTCACTCGGCAGTGGCCGTCCCTGGGTTCTGTCTCCATATTTTCAAACCCCCTTTTCTTTTCCTTTTTCTATCTCTCTCAAGTCTTATAGCTTTATTTATATTGCACTTTTTGTATATTAACGCCCATTAACCTTTTGTGAGCATATATGATTTTCTTGGACTGTCCTGAGCTCGAGGGGCAATCTACCATGCTCGGAGGATTCCGTCCGGTTTAGTTTTCTAACCTTCTTAGTTATTTCACTCATTTGTTTATTTCTTAATTATTTTATGTACATGAATATACCTTTTTGTATCTCGCTAAATATAAAAATTGATGAATGTTTTATATTTAATAAAGGGAGATTTTCATAAAATTAAGGCCCCAATGTCCTATTTTTCATCAAATGAAAAATTTCCACAATAAAAACATCATTTTTATAATAAATGCACGTGAGGACCAAAGTCCTCAAAATAAATAATCTCCTGTCTTATGTATGTATTGAAAATTTATAAATGGGAGTTGTATTCCGCTCCTAGTGTTATTGTAATTTTTTTGATTTAATATTCCTTTATTTATCTATCGCTTTAACACGTGAATAAAATGTGCTTTTAATTCAATTGCATTGTGTGGAAAGGGAGTGAAATAATGAGTTCAAAATTTAATCATAAAATGATCGAGGTAGAAATAGATGAGAAGTCCCAAACCCAGCTCTGGTCTTTGGGCTCAATAAAGCAAGAGGTCTTTCCGATCACTCATTGGAACCTCCAAGACACCTCTTGTGTCCTTTTCAAAGACTTAATCGATGAATCCTAGGCTTCAAGGGAGAGAGGTTCACCCTCCAAGACCCCTTTTGGTTGGCCCAAAATGGATACATGAGTTGTCTTAGGCTCTCTGAGGCGAGAGAAACTTTCCCAATGTTTTATTTGGTGGCGACTCCATGAAATCTCCTTGTTGCCAAAAATAGACGCACTTGTAAATATCTTTAGAAGTTGTCAACGGATCCTCAATTGCCCGATCGCCCTCAAGCGGGTGGTTAGAGGGGCAGCCGCGGGGTCCGGCGCGCGTCACAGTGGCGACTGCACTGGGGAGGGCCATTTCAAAGCTTTAGAGAAGTTCTTCACTAGGATTGATAAGTACAGCCTGCAACTTAATCCTAAGAAGTGTATCTTCGGAGTAACTTTAGGAAAGCTACTGGGGCATGTCGTCAGCCAGAGGGGAATTGAAATTAACCCGGACAAGGTGAAGGCCATCAGAGAGATGCCCGTGCCACAAAAAGAGAAGGAGGTGAGAAGCTTCCTAGGCAAGCTACAATATGTCAGCCGATTCATTGCGAAGCTCACTTCGATATACGAGCCAATCTTCAAGTTGCTCAGAAAGGATCAGCCTGTTGTTTGGAATGAAGACTGCCAGAGAGCTTTTGATAGCATCAGGGAATATCGGCTGAATCCGCCAGTGCTGAGGCCACCGCAACCGATCAAGCCGCTTATCTTGTATCTAGCAGTGGAGGATGGTTCCGTGGGAGCCATGATGGCTCAGGAAGATGAGTTCGGGGTGGAAAACCCTGGTATTACGATATCAAGAATTACTTGGAGAGGTCAGTTTTCCAAGAAGTGGCCACTGAGAAGGATCAAAGAATGATTAGAAAGCTATCCTTTCAATTCATTAGTGTGGATGGGACATTGTACAAGAGGCAAGTGGATGGTATTCAATTGAGGTGTTTAGCAGAGAAAGAAGATGAAAGGATTATGGAAGAAATTCATGCCGGTGTTTGCGGAGCCCACATGAACGGTTTAGCCTTGGCAAAGAAGATCATACGCCAAGGATTTTATTGGATTACAATAGATGCTGATTGCTCAAAGTATGTGAAGCGATGCCAGTTATGCCAGCAATACGCAGACATGAAGCACGTGCCCGTTTCATAATTACACAATTTGACGTCTCCGTGGCCATTTGCCGCTTGGGGAATAGATATAATAGGGGAGATACACCCTACAGCATCTAATGGGCATAGGTTTATTGTGGTCGCTATTGATTATTTCTCTAAGTGGGTCGAAGCTGAATCTTTCAGAAAGGTGGACGCTAGGGAAATGGCCAAGTTCATCGAGCAGAATTTAATATGCAGATATGGCCTCCCACACCATGTCGTGTCGGATAATGGGGTACAATTCTTATTGGAAACCAAGCAGATGCTCCAAAATTATGGAATCCAACATCACAAGTCCTCTCCATACCGACCACAGGCTAATGGAGCAGTTGAAGCGGCAAATAAGATTGTCAAAAGAATATTGGCCAAAATGGTACAGACTTATAAGGATTGGGCAGAAAAGTTACCTTTCGCACTCTGGGGCTACAGAACCAGTATCAGGACTTCGATAGGAGCTACCCCCTTCTCCCTAGTTTATGGGACAGAGGCAGTTTTACCAGTAGAAATCGAGCTCAAATCGTTGAGAGTAATATCAGAGGCCCAGCTGCCAGAAATAGAATGGACGCAGCAGCGGTTGCTACAACTAAACTTGCTAGATGAGGATAGGATGCGGGCCTATTATCACAATCAGGTTTACCAGAAGAGATTAGCTCGATCTTTTGGGAAGAAAGTCAAAAAGCGCCCCTTAAGAGAAGGAGATTTGGTCTTCAAGCAAATGAGGCCGGGGGTTCCGGACTTTCGTGGTAAATTCAGACCGACTTGGGAAGGACCTTTTGTTCTGAAAAAGATATTATCCAGAGGGGCTGCAATCTTGACAGACAGTGACGGAAATGAGTTCAAGGAACCAGTCAACGTCGACAGATTAAAGAGGCTCCATGGCTAAAGACTAAAATAAAAAAAAAAAGAATAAATGCCCCACGGGTCGAAAACGGAAAAAAAATGGCCTTGTTAAAATTGGGCGCCCTGTCAGGGTGAAAACCGAAAAAAGGCATCTTGGGCAAAAATTAAGGGCTGAGAGAAAATGGTCAATCATGAAAACTCGAGAGGGCTGATTGATAACAGGAGTTTGATACTTTCAGGATCCATCTCGAGATTAGATACGGTTTCGTATTTTGAGCCTAATGTTAAATAATGGTCATGTATAATGAAATCACGTGGAAACATTTACATGTACGCGAATGTATGCGCATTTTGCGTAATGCCATTATCTTCCCTTCTGGAGAAGTAATACATTATTTTTAGATGTGTACGATTATCCACCATTGTTTTGCCGGCAAAGGGTTTAGCTAAAAAAAATTATATAAAAAAAAAAGAAGAAATAAAAAATAAATAAATAAAATAAATAAATAAATAAAAAAAGAGAGGGCGTTAGAGATGAAAACCGTAACTGGCTCTCTAAGAAAAAGTTAGGCCAAGGGGCAGGGTGAAAACCTGGATGTGGGCAGTCTGTCCTACAAAAAAAAAATGAAAAATGAAAAACGAAAAAGAGAATAACCGCTAGGATGGGTTGGGTCCATCCTAGGCAAAAATAAGGCATAGGGTTATATGAAAATCCTCGAAAGGACGCATTCCCCGCAAAGAAAAGCTATTGTGAAAACCCACAAGGGGCGCACTACCTTCAAAATAATGACTTTTGATGCATGGAGGGATAAGGTAGCATAAACTCTGATGACTCTGCTTGAGACAGGACGAAGCCCAACTCAAGATATAATTCAAAATTCAAGCCATGTGCCCATTGACCGGGGGCAAAAATGCGCGCTTGACCATTCACTCTGAGAAAATTATGAATCAGAATCCCTCAGCCAAGAAGCATTACAACTCAAAGCCTCGATACCCAGGCCACCCGGATGGATTCATCGCTTACATTTTGCATGAGCATGTGCACATTCACACTCATAATCTGCCTTTGGGCATTGGCTTTGATTTTGCAGGAGGAATTAGACAGTGAAACTTATCTGCAAGCACACCTCAGCAATTGAGGGAGTATGCGAAAAGATTGTATATAAATGAATAATTGTGTAAATTTTTCTCTTTTCAGGATGCCGCCACGACGTGCTCCGTCTAGAGAACCAGTAGATGCTCCACCTCCAACTGGATGGATGCTGCACAAAGGAAAAAGTTTAGGGCATTACGTGGTTCGCGATTCCTGTCCAGTAAATTCCTGTCCCAAACATTCTTAGAGCAGATGGGCATGTGGGAAGAAGTTAGCAGGTTATTAGCGGCTATGGGTTGGATGGATTTCCTCACACCAGCTTTCCTCACTTACCCAGGGGTTACTAAGGAGTTTCTGGCTACACTTAAATACGGAGGGCTTCCAAGATCAAACACAGACCCTGAGGCTATATACTTTCGAGTCCAAAATACGGAGCATACGATGAGTCGCCAGGATTTTGCATAGGTTATGGGTCTTCCAACGGGGAATCAGGTACAGGCACCAGGCAGAGTAGTTCTTGCACACCAATGGGAAATGATCACAGCGCCAGGAGCTCATTATGATCGCAATAAAGCAAAGAGCACCCTACTGGCCTCACAGGTATACAGGTATGTTCAGAGAGTTTTAGCCAGCAGCTACTTGGGTAGAACTAGTAGTCCTAGTGCCATCAGCACATCAGAGGTTTGGAGTCTATGGGCTATGGCAATAGGGACCCTACTCAACATTAGTCACGAGATTATAGCTGGCATGGTTAGACACAGTTGGAGAGCTACAGCGCAGATATGTGTAGGCAGGGTAGTCACTAGGTTGCTACTGCATTTAGGACACAACCCCGACACATTTGGCCAGCCTGTGGATAGAGACATTTATGTCGATTAGGCCCTTGCCAAATATATGGGCATGGTTGAACAATTGCCTGGACAGGCAGGAGAATATAGACTTCTTACTATGGTGGAAACTCGACAGATGTACCGTTTGCCTCCTATCACGGCTGCTACACAATTCGAGGATCAGTTCCAGGGTGAGGGAGAACTTCCACAACCCCAGACGGATGAGGAATACTATCGCCCACAACCAGTGGAAGAAGAGTCTTCACAACCGCAGACAGGTGAGGAGAATGGTCATCCACGACCAGTGGAGGAGGAGCTCCCACAGCCTCAGGTAGATGAGGAATGCTATATTCGCAACCAGTGGAGGAGGAGCTCCCACAGCCTCAGATAGATGAGGAATACTATCATTCACAACTAATGGGAGGAGAACCTTCTCACCCTTAGACAGACGGGGAATATTATTGTCCACATCAAGAAGAAGAAAGACCTCACTCGCCGCCAGATTATATGAATATGGACATTAATTTGGATGACTTTGACATCCACCTGAGTGATCTTCTTCAAGCTTCATTATCGCAGCCAGTTCCCTCGGAAGGTCAGATACACCTTCCTCCTTATGTGCAGCCTTCAGAGACGGGTTCCCAGACATATAGGGGGTATCACCCCTATGATCGTCCGGATTCTTCGGGTGCATTTACTTCAGCAGCTCCTCCACTACCACCTAGGCCCGGGATGGAGCAGAGCCAGACAGGTGTGGAGATCCTCATCCAAACCATGTAGAGGGAGATTATAGCAACATTGGAGGCCAGATCCCAGCGCTTTGATGAAAGGCTGATGGCTGTGGAACAACGAATGGGCGAGAGACTGATGGCTATGGAGCAGCGAACGGGCGAGAGACTGATGGCTATGGAGCAGCGCATGGGTGAGAGACTTATGGCTATAGAGCAGCGCATGAATGAGAGGCTGATAGCTATAGAGCAGCGTATGGATCAGCGCATGGATGGAAGACTACAAACCATAGACAAGAGATTGCAATGTATAGGGCGGTTCATGAAGGATACGCGACAGCACCCAGACAGACCCAAGGAACCCACAAGAGCCTCCTACACACCTATGAGCCACGAAGGATCAAGCGATGCACGCCAACCATGATTTTTTTGATCGATGCTCAGGGAGATTTATGATCTTTTGATGTAATTTGTATAAGAAAACAATATCTGTAAGGATGATCTTTTGTTGTTCTTTGCATGTTTGGATACCTTTTAAATAAAAAAATTAAAAAAAAAAGGAAAAAGAAATTTTTTTTGTGAGCTATGGATAATAAGATGACAAAAATGGAAATTATATGATAAGCCATGAACAATTGAACCTTCACAGAAGTTAAATAATTGAAGTGATCACAATGATAAATCGATCTAATCAGAGTTCATTTTCTTCAGGAAGCAACATAAGTTATGCTCGGAAGAGCAACCGTCGCGTTTTGTAAGTCTGGAGCAGACTCGACGCATCACCATCCGCACTTTGTAAGTCTGGAGCAGACTCGATGCAGCTCAGGAGAGCAACCCTCGCGTTTTGTAAGTCTGGAGCACACTCGGCGCATCACCATCCGCACTTTGTAAGTCTGGAGCAGACTCGGTGCAGCTCAGGAGAGCAACCCTCGCATTTTGTAAGTTTGGAGCAGACTCGGCGCATCACCATCCGCACTTTGTAAGTCTGGAGCAGACTCGGTGCAGCTCGGGAGAGCAACCCTCGCGTTTTGTAAGTCTGGAGCAGACTCGGCGCAAAACTTCCGCACTTTGAATCTTGGTAGCGATTCGGTGCAAACACTTTGAATCTTGGTAGCGATTCAGTGTAATTTCAAAACTTCCGCACTTTGAATCTTGGTAGCAATTCAGTGTAATTTCAAAACTTCCGCACCTTGAATCGTGGTAGCGATTCGGTGCAAACACTTTGAATCTTGGTAGCGATTCAGTGTAATTTCAAAACTTTCGCACTTTGTAATCTTGGTAGCGATTTGGTGCAACCACACTGTAGCCTAGATGGCAGCCCGGTTATATCCAAAGACATCCGCACTTTGTAGTCTTGTCAGCGACTCGGTACAGCCCAAGAGAGCACTTCTTGCGTTTCGTAAGTTCGGAGCGGACTCGGTGCATCACCATTTGAGGATGGAACCCACATCTCGTAAGTCCGAAGTAGGCTTGCAGTTCGGGAGAAATGATTTACTTTTCATAGCAACGGGAAGGTCGTCGCCTCAGGTATGCGCTTCTTTCCTCTTTTCTGAATTTTGGCTCAACTAGGCACCTGTGTGCTAGTTTTCCCAAAATTTAGGGCAACTGTAGACACCGGGTCCTGAGTCAGCCTAAATCGAAGTTACCCAATGATGATAAAACGCCCTCGCAGGCAAAAATAGTTGGAAGTGACGATTTTCTTGTCAAATTTTGCATTTTTGAATAAAAAATTAAAAGAATAATAAAAATATTTTAAAAATTAATTTTAAAAATATTTTTATTAATTTTAGTGTTTTTTAGACATATTGAAAAAATAAAAAAATTTTAAAAAATAAAAATAAAAATAATTTGAGTGTCGGTTGCGGCAGCCGCGTGCTGCAGCCGCATGCGGCAACACGCAGCTGCGCGCTGATGCTCACCAGTCTCGCCCGATGGGCGAGATTTCTCGCCCATCGGCGAGAAATCTCGCCGACAGCTCCCCTAAACCCCCAATTTCCATTTTTTTGATTTTTTAGGCTTAAAAATAATTTTTTTCTTGTGTTTTTTTTAGTTTTCATTCAAAATTGATAAATATTAGTCAGATTGGGTGGGAATTAAAAGTCAAAAAATAATTATAAATAAATAAAAATGTTAATTGTCCATATTTGACTTTAGGGTCTTTTACTTTGAATTTTTGAGTGTTTTTTGTTGAAATTAGGGAGAGGGATCTTTGAAAAATCTGTGAGGCAGCTGGAAAGAGGGGGAGAGTGGAGTTTTTACGGAGGATTGAGTTTCATTTGGGGGGGAGGAAAGAATTTGGTTTTTGAAAAAGTAAGAAAATTCTCTCTAAAAAACACATTTTTTCTAAGTCATTGGAGGAGGGAGATTCTTGAACAAAGATAGTGGATTTTGCTGGAAAAAAAACAAAGAACTCATTGTTCTTGAAGTTCATTTCTTCTCAAAAATCAAAATCATTTTCTTCAATCTCTTTAATTCTCTTTTTATTAAATCTAAAAATTCTCTTCTTAAATTCTATTCTAGTTTTTTCTTTTTAAATCAAAAATTTTTATTGAGCTTGAAAACTTTGAGAAGGGAAAATCAATTCCTTAACTTGAGTTTTTTCATCAAACATCAAATACAAAAAAAATCAAATCATTCTTAAATATTAGTGTTCTTGAGTTTTTGAGACATAAACTTAAGAATTTTCTTGAATATTTTTTTTGAGTTTATTTTTGGATCTTGACAAGAGATTAGATTGGGACTTCTTGCTTCAATATCATTTAAATCTGAGGGTAAATATTCTAGGCTTGATCTCTTAGTCTTTTATTTTTTTTTTCTTTTATTTTATTTTACTTATATTTAATTGCTAACCATGCAAGTCTTTACATTTGTTTGGTTTTTATTTATCTTATGTGTTTTTATACATAGATCTAACATTTCTAATTTCATTCTTACCCTTGTTTCATTTAATCGTTCATTATCATTATTATTATTATTATTACTATTACTGTTAGTATTATTATTATTATTATTACCATTTTCATTATTTATCATCACATATTATTATTATTATTATTATTGTTACTATTATTCTTGTTGCCGTTGTCGTTTTTATTACCGTTTATTTATTATTATCACCATCATTATTATTATCATCGCTTTATATTTTAAATAGTGATATATTAATATGTTAACTTATTTTAACACATCATTTAGTTTATTTATCCCATAATATGCATGTTTTATTTAATTTATGTATTGTTATAAATGTTTAATTGATTTTCTTACTTCGATTACTAACATTAAGTTTATTTGTGTTTGTTGTCGATGTTAAATCTTTGTGCTCCCCCGTTTGAGCACCCGTGCGAATGAAGGAGGAGATCCGAGGAGTTGTTATTTTTTTGTTGTATTCATTATTTTTCCTTTATTTGTTTTATTGAGTTATTTGGCATGTAATTATTGATAAACCATTTATTTTGTGCACGCTTAATCAAAAATCACACAAAAATATTTTTACAAATAAAATTGGGTTTTCTAATAAAATGGGACCAATGTCCTAGCTTTCCATCCAAAATAAATCACCACTTCAAAAATGATTGTTTATTATGTTATGCATGAAAGGACCAATGTCCTCAACATTAATGAAGACCTCATTTTATGTATGATTTATGTTTTATTTACAATAGGGGTTGTATTCCGCCCCTAGTTTTATTGTAATTTATTTTTATCTTTATTTTCATTTTTTATCATTTTATATGTGAATGATGTGCGCTTTAAATTCAATGCATCAATCGCGTGAGATGAGGAATGAAATTTTATAATTTAAAAACCCATTTATAATTAACCAAGGCACCAATAAGTGTGAAGTTCTGGACACCATCTCTGGTTTAGACCGATAAGAGGTTAAACTTTCCCAATTTCTTGTAAATTGGGTGGCGACTCCAAAATACCTCAAAAGTGCCTAAAGGTGTTATGGCAATGGATGGTCTTTTTCAATGTTCTATTATGAAAGGAGGTGCCAAAAATATCTCATAATACCTAAGATCGGAAAAGACGCGAACCGATCCCTCGAATCCTAAAAGCGGGGTTCAATGAGGGCCTTGCTGGTTCTGGCGCACGTCACAAACATTCTCAGCTTCTCTTGCAGCCAGACCTGATAAAAAAAAAGCCGTTGGAGTAAGTAGGATTTACTTCAGGCAAAAACAAGGCATAGGGTTGTGTGAAAATCCAAAAGGACGCGCTTCCCGCTAAGAAAAGCTAGTGCGAAAATCCATAAGGGACGCGCTACCTTTAAAATAATGACGTACCTGGAGCAATAAGGGGCTTCCCATGAACGTGGGGGTGGATTCGGAGCATACAACATCTAAGCCCAGAATGGTCTCAGCCAGAATAAGTGGAAAGGGAGATAGCCCGCGGTGGAAATCGTCCAAAGCCGCAAATAGGCGAAGATCGCTGATCAAACCCCCTGGAGCCACAGTCAAGAAGCTCATCATGCAAAATAAGAATACGATGCTTACCCGGTAGGTGGGGACATCAGAGAATCTGTCTAGAGCCTCGACCAGCGGCTCTAAAGAGAAGGTAGAACCCGGGGGAACCAACTGCGCAGCCTCAGAAGGGGCTATGCCTAAAGACAGAGCAATATCTCGAGTTTGGAGTAAATCGCAACGTGGGATACAAGGCAGAGCGTTAGGGGGATACCAGTACCGACAATGGCAGCTAACTCCTCAGGTAGGGGGCATAACTCCTGGTACGTGAACTTGAAGATGTGAAACCGGGGATTCCAGAAATGGGTTGCAGCCAGAAGAAGGTTGTGGTCCTGCGCAGGTGTTTCAGGCCGGAAAGGGGAGAAAGAGTGTCGTTTTCCCAAGTGCGGTTGTCGTCTAAGATGCAGTACATCTTCTGGAGGAGAGGAGATGACATCTTGTGAAAATCAGAGGATGAAAGCTAGAGAAATGTTGAGAAAATGAGAAGACACAAGAAATCAGAAAAGTTGACGAAATATATTGGGAAGCGCCTGTAGACACCGGGTCTTGAGTCCGGCATAAAATGAAAATTGTGATTTTTTTTTATCCTTGATTATTCCCTCCAAAAAAAATGAAAAAATAATATATGTGATAATATATAAATATGTGTATGTGTAAAATTAATTAGTTAATGTTGTTAGTTAATTAATTAGTCAATATTATTGTATTAATTAAAATGCATGTAAAATTAAAGATTAATTAGTTAATTAATTAGTTAAAATGTAGAATGTTTAATTAATTAGATAAATTATATATTAAGTAGATTAATTATATTAATGTGTTAATATGTAATGTTTAATTATATTATGTAATTGTTTAATTAAAATGTATGTAGGTGTGTTAATTTAATTAAGTTGTGTGTGTATGTATTAATTAAAGGAGAGGAGGGAAATAATTGAGTGGAGGAAATGACCATTGTACCCTTAACCCTAATTTGAGGGAATAAAAAGAAGAAGATGAAGAAAAGAAAGGGGGCTCTCGGATTGGAACACAGAAAAAGAAAGGAAAAGAAAAGAGAAAGAAATAGAAAATAGAAAGAGAGAAGAGAGAAGAGAGAGCCGGCCAAAGAAAAACAAAGAAAAAGAAAAGAAAGTGAGAGCAAAGAAAAACACAAAGGGAAATCAAAGACACAGAGCAAGAATAAAAGAGGACCAAAATCAAAGAATAAAAAGAGGAAGAAACAAGAAAATAGAAAGAGAGAAGAGAGACCCAGCCAACGGGAAGCAGACCAAGCGACGCCGGAAAAGAAGAAAAAAGGGGAAAAGAGAGAGGGAGGAGGCGTCGCCTCCGACGGCGGATTCAGGTACGCGCCCCACCGGAAGAACCACCACATCCGGGCGCACCCAGTCGTAGCCGCCGTTTCCCCATCGGACTCCGGCAGCCGGCGCGTGAGGGAGAAGAACCCGGACAGTTGCAGCGCGTTTTCCGGCGACGGTGGACCTCCGATCGGCGCGTGGACACCGCCGGTGAGACCCTGTGACGACGATCTACACTGCAGTGGTGGAGGTGACGGCCACCCTTGCTCCGGCGAATCTCCGGCGAGGGAAATCCGGTGAGTCTATTTTATATTTATTTATTTTAATATATTATTAATTAATATTAATTAATATTAATATTATAATTAATATTATTATTATTATTATTAATTATTTATTTGTTATTATTATTAATATTTATTTATAATTCTGTTTTTATTATTTCTATTATTTTATTTAATATTTATTATTCTGTTTTTGTGATTATGTTAATAATTGTTATTATATTTATTTATTTATTATTATTATTATTATTATTATTATTATTATTATTATTATTATTATTATTATTATTATATGTATTTATTTAATTTCTGTTTATTAATATTATTAATATTATTATAATTATTATTATTATTAATATTATTATTATTATTATTATTATTATTATTATTATTATTATTATTATTATTATTATTATTATTATTATTATTATTATTATTATTATTATTGTCTAATTTGTGTTAATTTTATATTGATGTTATTATTAAATTGATTTGTGATTATTTAATTTTATGTTTTATTATTATTATAATAATTATTATTATTATTATTATCATTATTGATTATTGTTATTATTATTGCTATTTGTTTATGCAATTATTTATGTATTCGTTTATTTATTTATTTAGAAATATGTAATTGCTATTTTATTGCATTTTATGTATTTGTGGTCTGTAATAATAAAATGATTTTCGACCGCTCTTAAAAAGAACCACCACACAAATGTTTTCTACTAAATAGAATGTTTGCTAAATAAAACTTGGACCAATGTCCCATTTTTACCCAATAAAATCATCACATAAAAATTATTTTCCATAATGAATGCATGCGAGGACCAATGTGCTCATTGTTAATGAATAACCCGTTTTATGCATGTATCGCACATTTACGAACGAGGGTTGTATTCTGCCCTTGGTATTATTGTAAATTTATTTCATGTTTTAATGCTATTTTATTTTATGCTCTTAAATGGATGAATGCGCTTTAATTTAAATTGCATCGTGTGGAGAGAGAGCGAATCAATGGCAATTAAAATTTAATCATAAAATAATCGAGGTAGAAATAGATGAGAAATCCCGAACCTAGCTCTGGTCTTTGGGCTCAAAGAGGCTAGAGGTCTACCCTCCAAGACACCTTTCTGTGCCACGAGACTTTAGCGCTAATCCTAGGCTCCTTAGGGCGAGAGGTTTACCTCCCAAGACCCCTTTGGCTGGCCCAAAATGGATACTAAGCGCAGTCTTAGGCTCTCCGAGGCGAGAGAAACTTTCCCAATGTTCTATTGGGTGGCGACTCCATGAAACCTCCTTGTTGCCCAATATAGACGCACTTGCAATTTATTGCAAGCTGTCAACGGACACACAATTGCCCAATCGCCCTCGAGCGGGCGGTCAGAGGGGCGGCCGCGGGGATCCGGCGCGCGTCACAGCGCCACAGACGGCCTACCCGTGCCTCAAGAGAGACAACCTGCCCGTCGGTAGTCGTCCACCTGGCAGTTTGCATACGTCAGCATTTCATCACGTGCATTAATTTCGCATTTAATGGGGAATAGTGAGCGACAGACGCCCAGCTCGTGGGTCGCCCCTAGCGGCGCCCAGCCCGTCGGTCACGAAATTTATATAATGGCCTTGTGACCGACAGACAAACAGTTTTGCCATTTTCTCTTTTCCTCTCCCTCTCATTTTTTTTGTCGTTTTCTGCACTCTTTTTTTTCTTTCTTTCTATTTTCATTTTTCTTGCATTTTTGGGCCCTTTTTGCTCCACCGGTCATCCAAGGAAGTACTTTTCTTCATTTCTACAATTTTCTGCAAATTACAGGTAAGTAACCAATCACTTCCTCTTTTAATTTTGGTTTATTTCCTTTTCTTCTTCTTCTTTTTGCTTTTAGAATGAGTATATTGCTTTAGTTTGCCTTAGAAATTAAGGGTAGACGCTACTAGTTTTTATATAATTTTGGCATGCTAATTAGTCAAACCTTTGCATGATATTGCCTATAAAACATGTTCCCTTAGAAATAGGAATTCCTATGCATGCTAGCAAATGTATATAAGTATGGTATATATGTTCTGTTGTTGGGGCCTGAAGCCTGTCCCTTTTGTGCAGGAAGTGGGGCACACCCTTGCCGGGGTGCTGCCCATTTCTTATGAATATATATATACAATTGTTTTGTTGGGGCCTGAGGCCCGTTTTGTGTTTTTTCCATGCAGGAGGTTAGGCACATCCCTGCTGGGGTGCTGCCCGATTATTTTATTTTCATTTTCAATTCTTTATCTTTCTCTCCTCATACCTGGGCTGCTATCGCCCGGATGAGGTCCAATATGCTTTTTATTTTGGAAATTGGGCCTATTAACGCCCGCTCCGTTAAATTAATTTATATAATCTTTTCTTTTGCACGATGCCTCCGAGACGATGAGTTCCCCAGGCCCGGCCTGAGGTAGAGGTCCCGGGCTGGATGGATGATGAGTCCGCCTAGAGATACAGGGCGCTGGCCCAGGTCGAGTTTTGGCCTAGCTGTTTTATATCTAAGCCATTTCTAGAGGCCCTAGAGATGGCCGCCGAGGTAGACGCACTGATAGAGGGTGCTGGATGGATAGTTTCTGACACCTTGAGCTTTATGAGGACGTGCACCCAGCCCTTCCTGGACGGCTACGCTCAGGTTAGGTTCAGACAGACTTACGCTTCTTGGGCCGGACCATCTGCGCCTCAGGATCCACCTCCGACTCAGCCAGTTCCCCTCCACCTCAGCCTGAGCTGATTCACCTCTCAAATGATGAGGATCCGGATGAGGAGCTCACGGACTACCTGCCATTATAGTCATTCAGGGAGTTTGGATGACATTCTTTTTGTATTTTATTCATTATTGTCGCGGTTGTATATACATTGTACAAAAGCTTATGTTAGTGGAAAACTTTTATTTCCAGCTTTGTATATTTATTTATTTATTTCTATCTTTATTTATGCTTTATTCGCATTAAAGATGATTGTATGCTCTTATACCCATTCATATCAAAAGTCAGAATGATCATATGACGAGAAAAATGATAAAAAGCAATACAATGATACAAAACATGATGAAAATAATGATAATGAGATGACAAAAAGGATGATAAATAATAAAACCAAATCATTTATGAGCATATTGAAAGGGAATAACTCATACATGAATTAACAAAATCCTTTGCCATACAAGGACGTTGCTTAACACCGGTCCAAATACGGACATCAATCACAATCTGAGAACAAACAAATCAAACTTCATGTCCTCCCGAATCACTCAGCCAGAGAACACTACACACCTTGCAGATCGGATGGGGGTTAGCAAGGGAACTCCAACAAATCGAGATTGTAGTCAGAGAGTACTGCATCTCACAGCTCATGTTGTAGCCAGAGAATACTACACACCTTGCAGATCGGATGGGGGTTAGCAGGGGAGCATCTCACAATCGAAATTGCAGTTAGAGAACACTGCTCTTCACCTTGGGACTGTAGCTAGAGAGTGCTACATCTCACAGTTCATGTTGTAGTCAGAGAGTACTACACACCTTGCAGATCGTGTAACACCCCCATCGCCGTCCCCGTTGGAAGGACGCCGACGGACGCGCTACCCGACGCTCACTCATACAGATATGCACGTGCACAATACGGAAGCATACTTTCTTACATAACATGCATGCGAAAATACGGATTAATTAAAAACTTACCTTACTTGCAGGCACGGATTGATCATGCAATTACTTACGCACACGCAGACACTAAGCTGAAGCATACAAAGAGGCATACATAAGACCATTCAATGGAAGCATAAGCGAAATAATAAAACAAAGGAATAACTAAACATAAAAACATACTAACTATTACATTCCCAAAAGAAAACTCAAGATCAAACATAATTAATTACATATACAATACTACAGAATTACAAAAGCTGAAATACAGAAGCTGAACAAAATACAGAACTTCTAACTCCTACGTGGCCGACCTTGCAGAAGCGAGACTCGAACAGAACCAAACCTGCCACCTGCACGGAAAGGAAATCCGTGCTAAGCGATAAACGCTTAGTGGGGAGAACACACAAGAATATGGACGGCCATTCACAATGGTCGCCGAGGCATAACACATTCAAATGACAAATGCGGATATTCATAACAAATATGATCATGTTGGCATAGTAAAGGCATTCATTCGATAACTCATAACCATAACATATACTCATGTCAAGAATAGGCCAAAACAGACATAAGACAATACACGATACAAGGATCATCATGCAAAACTACATACTATAATACATTCATAAACCTACAATGGTAACAATTATCAGCATCTTACCGTACGGAGTCACATAAGCTTTACACATGCAATTGACATAACTAAGTACCCATGCCTGAACTGACAACCAAACCATCATGTTAAGAATGCTAGCTAACCAACATACTTAGACATGCTAAACACACACACACACGTCAAAATCCAAGGTACAAAATCCAAAGCATCATATTACCGCTGCGCAACTCTCATATATAAAGTATCAAGCGAAAACACTCTAATAGCGGAGACTGAAAGCATAATCATATAACATCGCATTCATATCATCAACATGCAGAAAGTACAGTAATCATCATATACTTACCATCACAACTGCTTCGGTTCACATGCTAATATATATAACAAAACTATGCTTAAGTCATATACTTAAATACATCAATCGAATCATTTCAAAGCAGTCAGAAACTTATAACAAATCACATGACAAGTACGGATAATCATGTTAGATATAAAATCATGCTTACTTAATACAGACATACATTCTGAAGCCCATAGACACATCCATATACATATAAACTGATTCCTGAAATCCTTATCAAGCTCAAACGGATATCACATTCAAAGGCTAAAACATAATCCATATAAACATGCTCATATAATAAAGCCATACAATCAGTATTTCATAATCATATTCATTCAGAAATAATCCGATATACATTACATCGATATACTCATTCAGATAATCCATTTATAGCCAAATCAGATTAGAGCAGTTCAAATAAATATTCAAAGAACACCTGCTGACTCTAGGTAGTGGATAACGAGTGTACAGACAGTACTTTCCGGGTACGAGCCGATTACAGACAGTACGTTATGGGTACGAACCGATTAAACCATTATACTTTAACTTTCACAGATATTTTCAAAAGGGACCTTAAACAAGATACAATACAGAAAAGGGTTCGCGAGGAACCAGACGGGGACCTGATCGGGGTCCAAACAGAACTATGGGCTGCAGCTAACAGACTCTATTAGGCATGCCTAACTATCCACTAGACTGACTCTCGCAGGTCATGCATAAAACAATTCACACTTCGAATCGCATAATGCATAAATATATATACATCATGCATAAACTAGAGAATGATAGACATATAAATATGCTCGTAAAGTTGGCCATATATCATACAATTCTCATTGAAAAACATAATACAGTCGATACACTTTAACACTAAACAATGTTCTAAAGCATGTCAAGAATCAGGTATAGAAACACTATCTTGCCAATGATTATCAATACAAAATCCTAATCATGCGTTAGGTGAAGATAACTAAGTATAAATCATGCATAATCCAAATTACGTTTAACATAACACAATGAGTTCCAAGGCTAAAGCATGACAATGAATTCAGACATTAACCATATTATTCAAATAAATATAGCATAGCATAATATCAATCATATCTCATACAAGTCATATTCTGGAGCATGCGAAAATTCCATCAATCATATTTTAGCAATACTCATAATACTAAAGCATGTCAGGAACACATGTGGAATCATATTATGCCAAGGATTAAAAACGCATACTTTTTATCGTGGAATGATACAATATACCCTGAAGCATGGCAGATCATTCATAGAGAAGAATCCGGTCAAGGATAAGCATAACATTTACTATTCACGACTAAATTAGACTAACCATTCATATAAGCAAGGTAAAATAGCACACAGTAGGGAACGAAGTCATAACAACATTTGAAAATTAATTTATAAGAAAACTAGTCACTTGAGAAACAAGACAAAACAGAACGGGCCATACAAGAGCATATAACACTATGACATGAATCATACAACAGTAAAGGTCCATACAGAAGAAATCAGAAATTCATTTTGGTTGGAACTCGACTAAATCGGAGCATGGGGCTGAAGGGAGGTCGGTCACGAGCCATGTCACGACTCGTGACTGGCCTCAAATGAGGGTCACGAGTCGTGACTCTATGTCACGTCTCGTGACATGCCTCAAAAGGAGTCACGGGACGTGACTCTAAGTCACGCCTCACTCTTCACAAGAGTCACGAGTCGTGACTCTAAGTCACGAGACGTGACTTGCCTCTCACAAGGCAGTCACGCTTCGCGACAGGAATCACGCCTCACAAGAGTCACGAGCCGTGACTCTAAGTCACGAGTCGTGACTTGCCCCTTCACAGGCAGTCACGCTTTGCGACTGGAAGTCACGCCTCGCTACTGCATCCAGCCTGCCGAGAAGTCACGCGTCGTAACTGGGAGGCAGAGTCACGTGGCGTGACTGGGAGTCACGTCTCGTGACTTGTCTCTCACAAGGAAGTCACGACACACTGGAAACGGGAATTCCACAGAATCGCGATTTCCTGTTCCCAGCAACCCAGAATTCAAAGAACTCGATAAAATCAGTTTCAATTTGATTCAAAACACAAACAAACTCATCTTACCTTTCAATCGATCTTCCAAACATCAATTGACATAAAACCAGCTTAATTCAACAATCAAATCAACTAAAATCATGCATAAACACATTTAATCCATTCAAGAACATAAACCCTAAAAGTTACAGTAAGTTAAAAAACCCAAACTCAGAACTTCCAATTCAATCATGTTCATGCATTACTAACACATTTATTCACATAATCATGCATATACACATACCAAAACACACCAATTTCCAGAAATTAAGCAAAGCAAACCCATTTATAAGCCTAGTGAGAAGAAGGGCAGAGACAAGAACACAGAAGCTCTTCAAACATTGCATGCAATCAAAACACTCCCAAACCTGGAAATGACGATCCAAAATTAGCTTCAAGATCAGTCCTCAATCCTTTCCTTGCCTTTGCTTTGCTTCTTCATACAATCCAAAGCTTGCACAACAAAACCCACAATTCCTTAGTTCAAACCCTAATTGAAGACAAAACCAGGAAGATGAAGAAGAACAGGAGCACGTAGAAAACCTTAAACCAACTTACCTCTTCAAAGTAGCCTCACTTCAAGCCAAACACAACTCAAGCCAAATGAGAAAGAAAGGAGAAGCAAGAAAGGAGAAGAGAAGAAGAAGGGAGGGCGTGAGAGGAGGGGACGGGAAAGCCAAACCAAAAATCTGTGTTCCCTCTTCTCTCTTCCTCTTACTTCTTCTTTTTCTTCTTTCAATGCCCACCTAACAATCCACTTGGCAGCACTCAAATGGACCAAGAAAATCCACTCAAACTTTCCAAATCAAAGCACCATACTTGAGTCACACCCAATCATTTCCAAAACCACTCATATCCTACTTCCATACACCACAAACACACACTAGCACTTCTCTTCTTAACACACTTAATTAATTAATTACCATTAAGTCCTTATTATCCAAATTCTCATACTCAAATTACTGAAATACCCTTCCGATCTCGACTTAGCATGCACAATCCGACCAGGGCTATTTTGGGGTGTGACAACTCTTCCCTCCTAAAAGAATTTCGTCCTCGAAATTCACAGTGAAACACTTACATCCACACAACCCAAACAAACAAAACTTACTTAAACAAAAGCTTGCAATGTAACTTACCAGAAGAACCTGCGGTCTCCTTCGAATCCTTGCTAGACGCTACAAACTCTGTAGGCACTTGAGAAGATCTGAGCAAATCCTCCACTTCCTTTCTAGCTTGCCCAGCTAGACTCTCACTCATCTTCTTAGGACAATCAGCAATCCGGTGTTCCATACTGCCACACCTGAAACAAGCACCTGAAAGCTTCCGACATGGGCCCCGATGTCGCTTCTGGCAGTGCTGACATACTGACGGTACCCACTTCTTACACTTGTTCCCATGTTGCTTCTGACATTGTTGATACATCAAAGGTTCTCGAATCCTTTTTCCTGCTGGCACTTCACTAACCGATCCTTTTCTCTTCTGAGGAACATGCCGAACAAATTCTTGAGAAGCACGAGGAGCAGTCAACCTATCCAAAATCCGAATCAATCCTTGCACTAGAATCCTATCATCAGAAACACAACAAGAATCTTCAACTGGAGTACGTTCGGAAACACTCTGATTAGGACTAACTCGATTCACATTTTCTGTTGTCTCGCCCACATTCTCACTAGGATCAGACTCCATCTAGACATGACACAACACAGGACGCATCTGCATTAGGCCACGACACAAAACTGACTCTCATGCAAAGACTCAACACATAACAAACAACACACCCAGAACCAACAAACCTGGGCTCTGATACCACTAACTGTAACACCCCCATCGCCGTCCCCGTTGGAAGGACGCCGACGGACGCGCTACCCGACGCTCACTCATACAGATATGCACGTGCACAATACGGAAGCATACTTTCTTACATAACATGCATACGAAAATACGGATTAATTAAAAACTTACCTTACTTGCAGGCATGGATTGATCATGCAATTACTTACGCACACTCAGACACTAAGCTGAAGCATACACAGAGGCATACATAAGACCATTCAATGGAAGCATAAGCGAAATAATAAAACAAAGGAATAACTAAACATAAAAACATACTAACTATTACATTCCCAAAAGAAAACTCAAGATCAAACATAATTAATTACATATACAATACTACAGAATTACAAAAGCTGAAATACAGAAGCTGAACAAAATATAGAACTTCTAACTCCTACGTGGCCGACCTTGCAGAAGCGAGACTCGAACAGAACCAAACCTGCCACCTGCACGGAAAGGAAATCCGTGCTAAGCGATAAACGCTTAGTGGGGAGAACACACAAGAATATGGACGGCCATTCACAATGGTCGCCGAGGCATAACACATTCAAATGACAAATGCGGATATTCATAACAAATATGATCATGTTGGCATAGTAAAGGCATTCATTCGATAACTCATAACCATAACATATACTCATGTCAAGAATAGGCCAAAACAGACATAAGACAATACACGATACAAGGATCATCATGCAAAACTACATACTATAATACATTCATAAACCTACAATGGTAACAATTATCAGCATCTTACCGTACGGAGTCACATAAGCTTTACACATGCAATTGACATAACTAAGTACCCATGCCTGAACTGACAACCAAACCATCATGTTAAGAATGCTAGCTAACCAACATACTTAGACATGCTAAACACACACACACACGTCAAAATCCAAGGTACAAAATCCAAAGCATCATATTACCGCTGCGCAACTCTCATATATAAAGTATCAAGCGAAAACACTCTAATAGCGGAGACTGAAAGCATAATCATATAACATCGCATTCATATCATCAACATGCAGAAAGTACAGTAATCATCATATACTTACCATCACAACTGCTTCGGTTCACATGCTAATATATATAACAAAACTATGCTTAAGTCATATACTTAAATACATCAATCGAATCATTTCAAAGCAGTCAGAAACTTATAACAAATCACATGACAAGTACGGATAATCATGTTAGATATAAAATCATGCTTACTTAATACAGACATACATTCTGAAGCCCATAGACACATCCATATACATATAAACTGATTCCTGAAATCCTTATCAAGCTCAAACGGATATCACATTCAAAGGCTAAAACATAATCCATATAAACATGCTCATATAATAAAGCCATACAATCAGTATTTCATAATCATATTCATTCAGAAATAATCCGATATACATTACATCGATATACTCATTCAGATAATCCATTTATAGCCAAATCATATCAGAGCAGTTCAAATAAACATTCAAAGAACACCTGCTGACTATAGGTAGTGGATAACGAGTGTACAGACAGTACTTTCCGGGTACGAGCCGATTACAGACAGTACGTTATGGGTACGAACCGATTAAACCATTATACTTTAACTTTCACAGATATTTTCAAAAGGGACCTTAAACAAGATCCAATACAGAAAAGGGTTCGCGAGGAACCAGACGGGGACCTGATCGGGGTCCAAACAGAACTATGGGCTGCAGCTAACAGACTCTATTAGGCATGCCTAACTATCCACTAGACTGACTCTCGCAGGTCATGCATAAAACAATTCACGCTTCGAATCGCATAATGCATACATATATATACATCATGCATAAACTAGAGAATGATAGACATATAAATATGCTCGTAAAGTTGGCCATATATCATACAATTCTCATTGAAAAACATAATACAGTCGATACACTTTAACACTAAACAATGTTCTAAAGCATGTCAAGAATCAGGTATAGAAACACTATCTTGCCAATGATTATCAATACAAAATCCTAATCATGCGTTAGGTGAAGATAACTAAGTATAAATCATGCATAATCCAAATTACGTTTAACATAACACAATGAGTTCCAAGGCTAAAGCATGACAATGCATTCAGACATTAACCATATTATTCAAATAAATATAGCATAGCATAATATCAATCATATCTCATACAAGTCATATTCTGGAGCATGCAAAAATTCCATCAATCATATTTTAGCAATACTCATAATACTAAAGCATGTCAGGAACACATGTGGAATCATATTATGCCAAGGATTAAAAACGCATACTTTTCATCGTGGAATGATACAATATACTCTGAAGCATGGCAGATCATTCATAGAGAAGAATCCGGTCAAGGATAAGCATAACATTTACTATTCACGACTAAATTAGACTAACCATTCATATAAGCAAGGTAAAATAGCACACAGTAGGGAACGAAGTCATAACAACATTTGAAAATTAATTTATAAGAAAACTAGTCACTTGAGAAACAAGACAAAACAGAACAGGCCATACAAGAGCATATAACACTATCACATGAATCATACAACAGTAAAGGTCCATACAGAAGAAATCAGAAATTCATTTTGGTTGGAACTCGACTAAATCGGAACATGGGGCTGAAGGGAGGTCGGTCACGAGCCATGTCACGACTCGTGACTGGCCTCAAATGAGGGTCACGAGTCGTGACTCTATGTCACGTCTCGTGACATGCCTCAAAAGGAGTCACGGGATGCGACTCTAAGTCACGGGACGTGACTCTAAGTCACGCCTCACTCTTCACAAGAGTCACGAGTCGTGACTCTAAGTCACGAGACGTGACTTGCCTCTCACAAGGAAGTCACGCTTCGCGACAGGAATCACGCCTCACAAGAGTCACGAGCCGTGACTCTAAGTCACGAGTCGTGACTTGCCCCTTCACAGGCAGTCACGCTTCGCGACTGGAAGTCACGCCTCGCTACTGCATCCAGTCTGCCGAGAAGTCACGCGTCGTGACTGGGAGGCAGAGTCACGTGGCGTGACTGGGAGTCACGTCTCGTGACTTGTCTCTCACAAGGAAGTCATGACACACTGGAAACGGGAATTCCACAGAATCGCGAATTCCTGTTCCCAGCAACCCAGAATTCAAAGAACTCGATAAAATCAGTTTCAATTTGATTCAAAACACAAACAAACTCATCTTACCTTTCAATCGATCTTCCAAACATCAATTGACATAAAACCAGCTTAATTCAACAATCAAATCAACTAAAATCATGCATAAACACATTTAATCCATTCAAGAACATAAACCCTAAAATTTACAGTAAGTTAAAAAACCCAAACTCAGAACTTCCAATTCAATCCTGTTCATGCATTACTAACACATTTATTCACATAATCATGCATATACACATACCAAAACACACCAATTTCCAGAAATTAAGCAAAGCAAACCCATTTATAAGCCTAGTGAGAAGAAGGGCAGAGACAAGAACACAGAAGCTCTTCAAACATTGCATGCAATCAAAACACTCCCAAACCTGGAAATGACGATCCAAAATCAGCTTCAAGATCAGTCCTCAATCCTTTCCTTGCCTTTGCTTTGCTTCTTCATACAATCCAAAGCTTGCACAACAAAACCCACAATTCCTTAGTTCAAACCCTAATTGAAGACAAAACCAGGAAGATGAAGAAGAACAGGAGCACGTAGAAAACCTTAAACCAACTTACCTCTTCAAAGCAGCCTCACTTCAAGCCAAACACAACTCAAGCCAAATGAGAAAGAAAGGAGAAGCAAGAAAGGAGAAGAGAAGAAGAAGGGAGGGCGTGAGAGGAGGGGACGGGAAAGCCAAACCAAAAATCTGTGTTCCCTCTTCTCTCTTCCTCTTACTTCTTCTTTTTCTTCTTTCAATGCCCACCTAACAGTCCACTTGGCAGCACTCAAATGGACCAAAAAATCCACTCAAACTTTCCAAATCAAAGCACCATACTTGAGTCACACCCAATCATTTCCAAAACCACTCATATCCTACTTCCATACACCACAAACACACACTAGCACTTCTCTTCTTAACACACTTAATTAATTAATTACCATTAAGTCCTTATTATGCAAATTCTCATACTCAAATTACTTAAATACCCTTCCGATCTCGACTTAGCATGCACAATCCGACCAGGGCTATTTTGGGGTGTGACAGATCGGATGGGGGTTAGCAAGGGAACTCCAACAAGTCGAAGTTGCAGTTAGAGAACACTGCTCTTCGCCTCGAGATTATAGTCAGAGAGTACTACATCTCCCCGAGGCCGTGTGAGCCGAGACGAGGCCAGCAGAAACAATCGAAGCTGCAATTATAGAACACTGCTCTTCCCACCAAGGTCGTAGCTAGAGAACGCTGCATCTCACCAATGCCTTATAGGTCGAGACGAGACCGGTAGGTTCCATCCGTTGAGCAGACTGAGATGAAGTCTACCTGATGAGGGACACGGAAGGTAAGAATCGCTACAGGTACGCTTTTCTTCCTTTTTTCGTTCCTTTCTTTGAATTTTGGATCATCTAGGCACTCGTGCGCTAGTTTTCCCCAAAATTGGGGGCAACTGTAAGCACCGTGTCCCGAGGCGGTCTGGATTAGAGATTACCCGATGAGGAATCAACGTCCGAGTCCGTACAAACGGTTGAGATTCGGAGGTTTTGGTCCCCTGCTTCATGAGAAATGTGTTCTTTCAGTCTTCGTAGGAAAGAGGGAGGAAATGGGGATCTTATTTTTGGGTCAAAAGGTGTATTTTTCTCCACCGGCGGTCTGCCCGTCTGTCAAAGGCAAGACCATCGCTCGCTGCGGGTCACCGACGGCCTATGTGATTTTTCGACGCCCGTCGGAGGGACCTGATTTTTCGAAGCACGCAACCTAATTTCCTGGAACAAGCAACCTTTCCGACGCCCGTCGGTAAGAGTTGTAGGCCCATCGGTTGAATCCTTGTATTAGTAGGATTGAACTGATGCCCGTCTGTGGAACCGATACCCGTCGGTCACCCCTGGCCTATAAAAGCTTTCATTTCCCACCTAGAAAGAGGTTAGAGAAAATTTCTAAAGGGGGAAACTCTGTCAAAATTAACACTTATTTCTCTCTCTTCCAACAAACACAAATCTTAAGAAATCTCTTTTAGTTTAAGAATCAAACCAGTAAAAAGGACCTAAATCTAATTAGTTTTCCTAAGGCTTTGATTCCAAAATTCAGTCTTTTGAAGGATCAAGAAGGAAATAATCTATTTTCCTCATTCTTGACCTCTCATTTTGTCTTCTCGTGGAGCGTGTGGGACTTTAATCGACACCAAAAATCCAATCAAAATATTATCTGAGGGTAAATATTTCAGACTTCTTCTCCGTATTATTTCATCTTTATTCTTATTCTTGCTTTTTTCGCCTTTTTTGCTTTTATCTTTCTTTATTTTGATCCTTTTCATCTCGTTTTTGTGGTAAAAATCTGTGTTTGCCTTGAAAAAATAGTTTCGCTGTCGTTTTCGGAGACAGCGGTGACCGACGGGTCATCTGTTTCACCGACGCCCGTCGGTCACCCCTCCCACATACGCCCTCTCTCGAGTGAGCGATGGGACACGTTGGTCACCTTGACTGACGCCCGTCGGTCACTCGGCAGTGGCCGTCCCTGGGTTCTATCTCCATATTTTCAAACCCCCTTTTCTTTTCCTTTTTCTATCTCTCTCAAGTCTTAGAGCTTTATTTATATTGCACTTTTTGTATATTAACGCCCATTAACCTTTTGTGAGCATATATGATTTTCTTGGACTGTCCTGAGCTCGAGGGGCAATCTACCATGCTCGGAGGATTCCGTCCGGTTTAGTTTTCTAACCTTCTTAGTTATTTCACTCATTTGTTTATTTATTAATTATTTTATGTACATGAATATACCTTTTTGTATCTCACTAAATATAAAAATTGATGAATGTTTTATATTTAATAAAGGGAGATTTTCATAAAATTAAGGACCCAATGTCCTATTTTTCATCCAATGAAAAATTTCCACAATAAAAACATCATTTTTATAATAAATGCACGCGAGGACCAAAGTCCTCAAAATAAATAATCTCCCGTCTTATGTATGTATTGCACATTTATAAATGGGAGTTGTATTCTGCTCCTAGTGTTATTGTAATTTTTTTGATTTAATATTCCTTTATTTATCTATCGCTTTAACACATGAATAAAATGCGCTTTTAATTCAATTACATCGTGTGGAAAGGGAGTGAATTAATGAGTTCAAAATTTAATCATAAAATGATCGAGGTATAAATAGATGAGAAGTCCCGAACCCAGCTCTGGTCTTTGGGCTCAATGAGGCGAGAGGTCTTTCCGATCACTCATTGGAACCTCCAAGACACCTCTTGTGTCCTTTTCAAAGACTTAATCAATGAATCCTAAACTCCAAGGGAGAGAGGTTCAACCTCCAAGACCCCTTTTGGTTGGCCCAAAATGGATACATGCATTGTCTTAGGCTCTCTGAGGCAAGAGAAACTTTCCCAATATTTTATTGGGTGGCGACTCCATGAAATCTCCTTGTTGCCCAAAATAAACGCACTTGTAAATATCTTTACAAGTTGCCAACGGATCGTCAATTGCTTGATCGCGCTCAAGCGGGCGGTCAGAGGGGCGGCCGCGGGGTCCGGCGCGAGTCACAGCGCCGAACCCCGGGGTGCCCCGAAGACCCGCTTTTAGGGCTTTCGAGAGAGGTTCATTAAAACTTGTAAAAAATTACAAGTGCATGTATGTTGGGAAACAAGGAGGTTTCTTGGAGTCGCCACATAATAGAACATTGGGAAAGGTCGTCTAGCCTCAGTGAGCCTAAGATGGCGCATATGTATCCATTTTGGGCAATCTAGAGATATCTTGGAGGCTTCATAGCAATAGAATATTGGGATGACCCTCTAACCCCGTGGAGCCTAGGATTATGCAAGTTGGGCCTTTTAATGAGCAACAAGAGATATCTCAGAGGCTCCATCCTAAGATGGCCCTCTAACCTCGTTGAGCCTAAGACCAGAGTGGGTTCGGGACTTCCCATTTATTCATACCTTGATTAAGTTTAAAATTGAGTTTTGAATTTAGCGTTTCATCCCATTTCTCATTTGATGCAATTAATTAAAGTGCAATTCATCCACATAAAGGAAAACAATAAATTGGCATAAGATAGAATACATAAAAGTAAATTATAATAAAACTAGGGGCAGAATACAACCCCCATTGTAAATAAAATACAAAGCATGCATAAAACGGGATATACATTAAGGGTGAGGACATTGGTCCTCGCATACATATTTATTACAAAACAATTTTTTGAAGTGTCAATTTTATTTGCTGAAAAAATGGGACTTCAGTCCTTAATTTACAAAAGATCCCAATTTAATTAATAAAAAAATATTTAACCATTTTTATATTAACAGGATTAAAATAACTTTTACAATGATAATAAATAAATATAGAAAAGATAGGGTTGAAGAAAGAACCCGGGTGAAGATCCTCGGATCAGCGGAATAACTATCATTAATGATTTAAATCCACCAAAAATAGTCAGGTAATTACTCACAAAAAATAATAAACATGTTAGTGCAAAAATTATGAATAAAATAAAATGATAAAAGTAAAATAACCATGAAATTTTAAAGAACAATGGGCTAAAGATGATGAGGGAGTAAATGAGGAAAAAAGGTAAGATAAAAAGGAGGAAATCACCCAGGGACAGCCTACTGGTCATGACCAACGGGCGTCCCTGGGTTGACCGGTGGATGGAATGAAATGCCATCGACGGCTCGTCGCTCAAACAAGAGATGGTCGTCGGTGACCATTCTGCCCGTCGGTCACCCTAATTTCGGAAAAATCAAAGTTTTAACCTTTGCCCTTTGTTAAATCGAGAAAACCTTATCAAAAATAAAAGGATGATGGCATAAACTAATTAAATTACATAAATATTAAATCCAGAATATTTACACTCGGATTTTACCTTTTAAGGTGAATATTGAGTGGTCTCGGTCCTGCGCACTTCACAAGGATCGGTTCGTGATTGCGTATTTTTGGGAGATTTTCAGCCTCGAAAATCGTTTCTTGAAATAAATAAATCAAGAAGAGAAAATTTATGTTTTTCTTTCTTGATATTTTGACAGCAACTCGAATATCGAAATTAGCTGGATTGACGAAAACTAATGAATTTCATTGCCTCAAATTAGCTCAATTCACAGGTAAAAAGTAAAGAAGAATAGAAATGTTCAAAGAATTTCTATTAAATAAAATGCGAAAAATAAAGATTTTGTGAAAAAACTGTTAGATTCAGATTAATGAACTGCTCGAAAAAAGTTTTCTGATTAAAAGTTTTCCAACCCTGAATAATGAAACTTAATCCACTATTTATAGAGTTTAGAAGATAATCCAAATAAATTTAAAATAAAAATTGAATTCGAAAAAGATTTCAGTAATCAAATCGTAACCGAATCGATTATCAGAATATTTCCAAAATCAAATCTAATATTTAAATATATTTGAAAAGATTTTAAAGATTTTGGATAAGATTCACAAAATCAGGCGGTTAAAATAGTCTGATCAGCGACGAACAGCCGTCTGTGGTGTCATCGACGGGCATCTGTCGAAAGGGTACACGTAGTAATTTGACTGGCAGACCATCCACGAGGTATGGGGCATATCGATGATCGTCGCTAGCGAGCGCGCACGCATCACTCAAACGACAGACGGCCGTCTCTCAAACGCGAGAGACGGCTCCTGCATCCGAGCGGCACCCAATAGCTCGTTGCGAGGGGGTGAGCGACGGGCGTCTCACCACTGACATGAAGCCCGTCTCCTGACCAAAAAACCCCATTTTCAAAGCGAAATTTTCCCAAACTCTCTGAAATCTCACGTCATGGGTAAAAATTCTTAATCCTTGTGAAACCGAAGGACAAAAACTCCTGAATTTCCATCCACTTATCTGAATACAGACATTGATCTCTTCATCGGGTAACTCTGATCTGGACTGCCTTGGCACATGGTGTCTACACCGCTGTGGGGGCAGCCTGAACCTGAGCGTACCCATCCAAGAAAGGCTTAGCACAAACCCCGATTGTGACACCCTTTCCTGGCCACTAGGTTAGCTCCGCTAAGCAATCAGGAACGGTCATTACACACAAAAACTCACTCAAGCTTTACTATCACAATATCATGCCAACAACACGAATAATAAAATTTCATCATCAGTAAACATTCTCATGCATCATATATCATAAGTTCTTATGCCATTCAACAAACTCGCATACTTACATATATATACAGGCCTTCATTAATTTTACAATACTTAATTATAACGGCTTTACATATTTTATTGCCAAAATAACATCTTTCATAACTTGTACAAACACATAGTTAAACCCCAACACCTACACTAAAGATGTAGCCATAGTGTTGACCGTTGTTAATGGGGATTCGTCCTTCCCAAACTCACCTCGCGTCTGAACCTACACGGATCAGAAAGAACCCGTGCTAAGCGATAACCCCTAGTGGGGAACACATATATAACATGCAGGCTCAAACATAGCATTAATATTAAATGTACATCATACTAGGATCATACTTAGACCTACAAGTCTAAAACATTTATATATCATTTCACCCATAGCATTGTCATTTATTCATATTCTCCTAAAGCATGCATTAATTGGCATATACAACCACTTTATCACATGTCTGAAAAGCATACATAGGTTGGCAGAGATTTGTCAAATACAAAGCATTCACACACCAACTTAACCATTAAGATTATCTTTATCTTTTATGTTTAGTTTTGCCTGCAGTTCAAAGACGCGGATAACGGGTGTCACATTGGTACCCCTGAGGTACTATAATTTCATTGTATCCGTGGATACACATATACACATTTGTACCCTAAGGTACAGTAACTCAATAACATTACTATTCCACATTAAAGAATCTAGCAAGGATTTATTTCGCATTATGATTACAAAGGAATCGGACACATTGGGCTGCAGCACTTGACCCTAGAGGCATGCCTATCTATCCACTACTTGACTCGCAAGCTAAAGTTGATTACTTTCATGATTGGCTTCATAGTTGTTAATTCCATTAGCACATACATAAACCAACACCAAATTCTTCACTTCGCATATTTAAAAAGTATTAACAGATTCACATTATTCTTCTATACATCTTATAACTCTTGGATGACTTGTAATTAAATCATTAACCAACAAGTATTTGCATTCTTTAACCATCATATTTACAAGTATATTAGCTTTATATAACCTTGATATCATGCTCATATAAAATAGCCACAAGCTTGGTTAAAAGCCACACAATTAACAAACCAAGATAAATAAGGATTACATGCCAAAACAGGGTACCTCACGGTCACAACCAATTTGGTTGCCACCATGACATACCATGCACTCCCAAACAGAATGCAAAATGAGATATCTCACAGTCACAACCAATTAGGTTGCCACCGTGAGATATAACACACTTGCTGGCAAAATGCATATTTTGACACCTCACGGTCACAACCATTTTGGTTGTCACCATGACATTCCAAACGCAGTCCGGCAGAATAGGGTTCCTGGATACCTCACGGTCACAACCATTTGGGTTGTCGCCGTGACCTATGCAAAAACACCAAAACACAGCTTTGCTCCCTATCTCAATTCTCATATCACTTTCAAAACCTCCATGCTCATTTCCTTTTTGTCATTCAAACCAACTCATTTTACAACAATAACAATTAACACATACCTGATTTCCATTAAGCCCATCTCATCCAATATGCATAAAACTTAACACATACATAAGCTCAATACTCAACATTCCATTCAAATCGTCATGAACACAACATTAGTTTCATAACCTATTAACCTAATCAACTTATTCATTTACAACTTCAAGGATTCCTACTACTAATTTAGTTCATGCTTAGCTAAGTTATACAAACAAATACAAAACATTGCAAAACTTATAGAGTTAGTTCCCAAACCTCGTCGCCTATGCTCCTAATATTCACTGAGCACTTGCTTCTCCGATTTTTGCCTTTCCTTTGTCTTTCTTTACTCCTTCCTCTACAAATACCATTCTAATTTCCAGAATTGGACTCAAATCATCAATTCAAATCCACATCAAACCAAAACAAGAAAGAGTAGAAGATAGAACAAGTAACTGACCACTTACCTTATAAATGCAACACCTTAGTCTACCCTTCATTTAACTTGATTACTATAACAGAATTCATGAAATCAATTGGAAACTCAAGAAACTCACGGATGAAGAATGAAGAAGAAGCAGAAATTGATGAAAGAGAGAATGGCTGAACTTCAAGCAAGTAGTGTCCCTTTCTCTCTCCTCAATTCTATTTATATGCATGTAGGTGGTGGTGGTGGCAGTACAAGGAAGTGCCACCCGAATTCCACCTACAGCAAATCTGCCTCTCAAAAAATCTACTTAATCTCCACTTAAATATTAATTAATCCACAATTATCCCAATCCTGTAAAATTACAGCTTAGCCATTCCTTTAACTTTTCAATTAAGTCCTTACTTTTATTGCAATCAAGTCCATATTACACCCTTAGTTAATCCAATTTACCAATTACAACTAGGGTACATTTTCGGCCATTACACCGATGAACACCAAGGTGTCTCTGACCACACCACCTAGCTCCATGAAGGCCCTCGACAGTCTCATAGTCTGATCTCTGGCCACTTCTCTGATGCCCGTGAGCCTAGTCTCCATCTGCTCCCTAAACCCTCGGATGGATGCAGATATGGCTGGTATGGTACCCTCCAAAATCTCTATCCAAAATTTGAGGGCGGTGACAGACTCATCAACCATCTAGAAAGCCATAATCACCCTCTGAGCCGCTGCAAGGGAACAGAGACCTAGAAAAGAAAGAAAGAAAGAGAGGGGAAAATAAATGAGAGAGGAGCCAAGAAAGGAGCAAACCGTGCAAGGAGAGTAGTCCAAGAGAGCTAAAAGCATTTAACTTCTTTGATCTTAAATACAAATCAGAAGGTAACACAAAGAAGAAAAGCTTGCACCTCGAAAACACACAAAAAGTGATCATGTTTTTTACTGTAAATTTTAATTGCTTTGTTGTTAAATTTGATTTCATTTGCTTTGATTTCTCAATTGATGATATTACGTGTTAACCATTTATCACATTTTATCTTTGATCTATTCAAGGTTTGTGATAGTTTTCATGGTTTAAAAGATTAAAAACAACAAAAATGAAAAAATACTATTCATCTTCTTCCTTAGGTGTCAGTTTTGGGTTCTTCAATTCTTCTTTCGGTTGATTCTGTGTTTTTGTATTTAATCTCGTTTTCTTTTGTTTGATAATGGTTTTTAAGAGATTTTGTGCATGATTCTTGCTTTTATATAGTGTTTTTTTGTGGCTTAAATTCCATTTTTTGTTTTTCTTCTTTGCTTTGCTGGTGGCGGAGCTGTCTCCAGGCACCGCCGACGGACAGATAGTGATCGATGGCCGTCAGTCACTGCCCGGCCCGTCGGTCTTCGTCCACCTGTGCACTGCCCGTTGCCTTCTTCCTTTCCTCTTGTGTTTGCTACTTCCCATTTCCATCCCTGCATATTTTCTTTCTTTGCATTGTATTTTCTATGTTTTGGGCCAATCTATAATAGTTTTTGTCTTTTTGCTTTGCCTTCCACGTGATTTACATGTTGTTTTTGCATGATTTCATTTCAATTGTTTGGGCCACTGTTTCTTCATTTCACTTATTTTATTTTTATTTTAGTTTTCTTCATTTATAGGTATTTTATTCTCTTTTGTTTTATTATTTTATTTTATTTTATTATTATTGTTATTTTTATTTAGTTTAATTATTATTACTATTTTCAACTCAAATATTATTATTATTATTATTATTATTATTATTATTATTATTTTCATTTTTGCATGGCATTTTAGTTTCTCTACCTTGGTCACTGTTCACGTGGGCCAACCTTACTTTTCATGCATTTCAATTTTATTCTTCCATTTTCTTTCATTTAAGCATACTGCATTGTTTCTATTCTTTTATTTTGTTGTTGCATGCATGGACGTGGACCACCAATCTCCTTTTTTTCATGCATTTCTTCCTTTTTCTTTAGAATATACATACTGCATCTTCTTACATTAGTCATTCTCAATTTATTGGTTTTGCATGTATATTTCATTTATAATAAATATAAATATTTATTTTTGGTTACTTTTATCCTCTATTTATTTTCTTTTATTTTTAACTCATTTTATTCCCTGTTAGTGCATTTTATTTAATTCAATTCATCTTTTATTTGTGTATTTATTTTTATTGCATTGTTAATTGCTTATTTATTTGTGTTGCTATTATTTTGTTTCTTTATAATTTAGTTATTTAGTTATTTTATTTCATTACTACCTATTTGTCACTTTTTACTTTGTCAATTTAATAAATCCACGCATGTGAGTTTTTTCACTGAATGGATATCTGAAGCTAAAGGAGATTTAGACTTTTCGATTTTACTTTATATTTCGTACATTTTCATTTATTTTCTTTTAGTTTGTTTCGATTATTGTTTTAGCTTGACTTGTAAATAAAAGAATTTATACACAATCAATTAAAAATAAAAATAAAATATTTTTATTAATAAATTTGAGATTTTTTTCTAATAAAACACCAATATCCTAATTTCAGCCAATAAAATGTCACTTTTAAAAGGAGAATTAATTTTCATAAAATGGATCACTCATTCCGGTTTTCTCAATAAATACCTAAAAATAATTCTCCAATTTTTAACTGTGCATGAAGGAACCAATGTTCCTACTCTGAATAAATGTCCCGGTTTGTGTATGATTTATTTAATTGATTTTATCATTTATTTATTTATTTTAATTTTTACTTTGGGGGATTGTTCTGTCCCATTTTTCACTTATAATTTATTTATCGCTTTCTTTATTGCTTTTTTTTTATTATTTTTCAAAAATGCTTGAAATACGCTTTAATTTTATTGTATGATCGCGTGAGATGAGAGATGGAATTTCAATTTCTAAAAAAACTCATTTATAACTTAAGGCATTAATAAAAGTGAAGTTCCCAACACCTTCTCTGGTTTAAGACACCCGAGGTTAGATAACCTTTCCAAATTTCTTGTAATTTGGGTGGAGACTCCAAAATATCTCAAAGGTGCCTAAAGGTTTCATGGGATTAAATGAACTTCCCAATATTCTATTGGGTAAGGAATTCCAAAATGTCTCATGTTACCCCAAGATCAAAAGACGCCAACCATCCCGAGCCCTAAAAGTGGCCATTCGGGGATCCGGCCTCTAGTCGAGTTCGGGCTAGCGCACGTCACAATCACATCATCCCCATAAGGCAACCCCATCGCCTCTGTAAATGTCCGGCACGTAATGCTATGGTGGTGACCTCTAACCCAAAACTGAATGACCGGCTCCTCCGTGTTCGACCTCTTGATTCCCCCGTAGTGGAGAGTGGCCAAAAACTCCCTAACAACCTCAGGATGTGTCTGAAATGAGGGCCATAAAAACTCCGTCCATCCTGCCACTGCTGCTAGGGCATCTACCTCCTCGAGCATCCCTATGTTCTGCAAAAATGGTCTGGAGATGAAGCGGCTAGCTCAAAACTGCACATGTGCTAAGGCCCAGAATCTCGTCCTAGCCTCGTCGCTCATCCATATGGGAGCCTGGGGCTCAGCCTAGTTGTGAGGGACGTTGCATCTCGGAGGCATCCTGAAAAGAATAACAGTTAGCTTTACATTATCATCACAAGCCAGCTGGTCAAAAGATTAAAGATTTTGCAAATTTCGGCAGCGTTTCGACTAAAATGTGCCTACCAAAAAAATTCGGCAGCATCCCGGCAAGGACGTGCCTACCCATAAAATTCTAAAAAAAATTTGGGTAGCATCCCGGCAAGGATGTGCCCAGCTCCCTGCATAAAAAAAAATAATGGGATAGGCCTCAGGGCCTAAGCAACAATTTCATCATTGCATCTTATTATGTGTTTCATTTAGTCCAATTTGGTTCCAAAATGGGATTAGGTTCGCAAGTCCATAGTTTTCTTTTTATTTGATCATTATTTACTTTTATTACTATCATGGTCTACATTTCATTAGCATGACTTACATTTGGTGGCTAGTGTATACAGTCCAAAAGTGTCAAAAATAAATAGGCAGAATTTAGTCCTTTATTTTGATAATATACAGTAGTCATGCATTTTACATGCAAATGTACTTAAAAAGAAACAAAAAATAGTAGAAAAAGATGACAAACTAACCTGGTGGGCAACGAAATGCACTGAAAAAGAACTTGATGAATTCGTGAAAAAATTAGTCCTAAATGTACGCGACGGTGCAAGGATCATTTTGGCGCAAGTGGTGTGCAAAACGGATCAAAAATGAGTGAGAAATGAGCAAAAAATGCAGGGGTGGCATCAATTTGCGAAGAAGGAATGTAACACCCCCTTCCCATACGTAGGAGAACCCATCCGCTAGGGAGTGAGAACCCGTACGAGAAGTGGTGTCACACCAAACGGAACGGTACAAACAAACATATAAACATCGAAAATTAAAACATTAAAAACCAAAAGATCATTCATTCATAGAATAACAATATTCAATTATAAACTTTAAACACTATGTTGGCTTGACTGGCGGTGACTCACCCAAAAGCTATACACCTTCCGCACCTGCATGGGTGAAGACACCGTGCTAAGCAATAACGCTTAGTGGGGAAACAAACAATAAAAATACATGGATGGCCATTCACAATGGTCATCAAGGCAAATCACAAACAATATGGCATACAAAATATCATAAGATAATCATAATCAAATCTCATTCATAACCATTCAAAGGTTCAGTAAACATATTAATATGCCAACAGATTCATACGCTCATGTTAGAGTCATTCAAATTCAAATACTTATAATCATACTCATACGGTTTCACATACTTATAATCATATCCATTCGGATCGTATACTTATAATCATATCAGACAAATCATAACACCTGTTGACTCACAGTAGTGGATAACGAGTAAACGCGTAGAGGTACCTTACGGGTATGAATCAACACATAGCGGTACCTTAATCTGGGTCCAGAACGGTACAGATGCTGCAGCAAAAGGACTCTTTTAGGCATGCCTAACTATCCACTAGACTGACTCTTGGAGGTCATGCATAATCCATTAAATCACCTTTATAGAATTCATCTAATTAACCATGCATAAAACACTTAATATATTCATATACTTTATAAAATAGTCCAAGTATAAATCTAATAGCACCACAAGTTCGGAACATAAACGTTGGAAATCACAAAAGAAAACACAATTTTGAAACCAGCGGTGTCGCACTCGCGACAGAGGTAAAGGTTGCCCCCTGTCGCGATCGCGGCAGTCCTCACGCTCACGATAGTAAGCTGCCAATAGAGGCTATCGTGCTCGTACAGAGGCATGCGCTCGCAATAGGGGACTTCCCTGAACTACATGGTAGCTGAGAGCTCTATCGCGCTCGCGACAGAGAGCTCCTGCTGCGCCCGCTCGGCACCCCAATCTGCTCGGCAGTCGAGAGCTCGACAGCCCAATCCGCTCGGCAGTCGAGCGCCCTGTCGTGTTCGCAACAAGTGTCACGCTCGCGATAGAGAGCTCTTGCTGCAAGCATTCGGCAGCCCAGTCGCTCGGCCACGCGAATCTGCTCGGCTTTGCGCAAGGGCTGAAATCACCGAGCCCTGTCGTGACCTCATGACCGTGTCGCGCTCGCGATAGTGTCGGGATTTCTAGCTCTTGCATGAATTTTCTGCAGATTTCCACATTTACAAAACACCCAAGTTTCCAATCTCAAATGCAATCAACCCATACATCATCTTACCTTCTAATAAGCCTTCCTACATCACATATAACATAAAACACAACTTAATTCGACAATTAATACAATCAAAATCATGCATTAGCAAAAATCCAACTCTTCAAGAACACAGACCCAGAAATTTCAGTAAAAATTCATCAAACATCAAATATTGATCAATACTCCAACATTCATGCATTATAACTCAAATCAATTGAATACCCATAACTTTAACACTATAATATGCCTCATCAAACATCAATTTTCCAGAAATTACATGCAAAGGCATAAATTACCATATGAACATCAACACTCAAATTCCAATAAAGCTCAAATAAAATCCCAAACAAAGTCCCAAACCTGTAACTCCTATGCTCCAATTCACTTGGCACCACTCCCATAAGCCTTCTCCTTTCCCTTGGGATCGCGAGGAGGCTCAACTAATAAACATACCCAAAAATCATACAAATACAACAAACCCAAATCAAAACTCCAAACCAGCAAATTAAGAAGAGAAGAATGAAGAAGAAGAATATAAGCAGCAACTTACCAATTAGAGGTTAAGAGATGATCAATTCCCACCAGCAATCTCTTGGATCCAAGCTAGGGCACTCTTAAAATGGGAAAAGGAAGAAGAGAAGTAGAGAGAAGAGGAGAAATGGGGAAAGAGGAAGCAAAATCTGCTTTCCCTTTTCTCTTTCTTCCTCTATTTACTCTTTTCCTAACCCTAGACACATGTCACTTCCTTATTAGTGGGATTTGATCACTCACACCCTATCCACATGCACTACAACACATACAATGCTATCCGTACTAATTCACACCCTACAACCATATACGTATACACACACTAACACCCTACCAACATATATGCACCCACACAATATTACAGCCCATAAAATATGCATTTGCCCAAAATACCATTAACACATGCCAAAACTCTCACACATGCACGCATACATATGGCAAACATGGCTCAAACTGATAGGGGGAAATCGGGGTATTACAACGAAGGAAGAAGATGAGAAAGAAGCTGAAGGAGCATCGCTGGGCGCTATTTTGATGACCGACGGGCAGCCTGTCTGATCACTGAACGATGGGCACGCCGTCGGTCGTTAAAAATTCCATTTTTTATTATCTTTTCTTCCTCGTTCCACTCTTTCATTAATTAATTAATTAATTAATTACCGCTTTTTTAAAAATATAAACACTACCTGGATACACTGCCCCCCGATTTTTGTGCCCGATAAATGTCTCAGTCAAACTTCCTTTGTTGCAAAAACAATAGAAATATGTAAAAATTATTTTATACGTGTGACATGCGTGAAACATGCAAGAGAATAAATCTACCAAGGGTCAACCAGGTTGACCGATAAGCTCCTTATCAGAACACCAACAGACGAGCAGCCCATCGTTCGATGCTTCCCTTTAAATATCCCTCTTTTTCCTTTAATTTTATGCATTTTAACCTCATGAACCTCTGCCAGAGCTTCTTTTCTAGGTTTTCCTTTCTTCTTTCCATATTTTCCTTATTAATTTTAATTTTCTAGTCGCCATATTTAGAAAATGTCTTCCTTTGTCTTCACCAAGATGTATCGAGTTCTGGATAACCCCCAAACTTTGGCTCTTCATCATAGGAGTAATTCGGCTGAATTCGAACATCTTGAACTGACAATACATGCGACGGATCTGATCTATACCGACGAAACATAGAAACATGGAAGACGTCATGCATCTTAGTCAACTCCATTGGTAAAGCCAACCTATAGGCTACTAGACCAACTCTATCCAAAATCTCAAAAGGTCCAATGAACCGAGGACTAAGTTTACCTTTCTTGCCAAACCGCAATACTTTCCTCCAAGGTGAAATCTTAAGGAAAACTTTATCCCCGACCTCAAACTGAATATCCTTTCTCTTTAGATTGGCATAGGATCTCTGCTTATCCTTAGCCACCTTTTGATTTCGCTGCACAACTCTTATCTTTTCTTTGGTATCTCTAATCTTCTCTGGCACAATAAAAGATCGCTCAATTAACTCTGTCCAATAAACCGGAGCCCTACACGGTCGACCATATAAAGCCTCAAACGGTGATATCCCAATATTGGACTTATAAGTGTTGTTGTAGGCAAACTCCATAAGCCGCACATACTTATCCCAACTTCCAAAGAAATCCAAAGCACAAGGCCGGAGCATATCCTCTAAAATCTGGATAACTCGCTCGGACTGACCATCTGTTTGAGGATGGAATGCTGTACTGAAGTTCAACTTCATACCCAAAGCTCTCTGCAATTCTTTTCAGAACTTAGATGTGAACCTTAGATCCCGATTTGAAACTATCGACAAAGGCACACCGTGAAACCGAACTACCTTATCCACATACACACTGGCCAACTTATCCATCGAGTAATCCACTCTAACTGGCACAAAATGCGTTGACTTTGTAAGCCGATCCACAATAACCCAAACCGAATCAACTTTCTCTGAGTCACTAGCAAACCCGTTATAAAATCCATAGCAATATCATAACATTTCCACTGAGGAACAGATAAAGGAGTGAGCAATCCCGAAGGAACTTGATGCTCAGCCTTTATCTATTGTGACACGCGTCAAACCCTGGGGCTCCCCGAACTGTCCGCTTTCAGGGCGATCGGGATGAGATTCATTAAAACTTATAAAAAATACAAGCGCGTCTATGTTGGGCAATAAGAAGGTTTCTTGGAGTCACCACCCAATAGAACATTAGGAAATGTCATCTAGCCTCAGTGAGCCTAAGATGGTGCATATATATCCATTTTGGGCAGACCAGAGATATCTTGGAGGCTTCATCCCAATGGAACATTGGAATGATCCTCTAACCCCGTGGAGCCTAGGATTATTCGAGTTGGGCCTTTTGGTTGGCAACAAGAGATATTTTGGAGGCCCCATCCCAATGAAACATTGAGATGGTCCTCTAGCCTCGTTGAGTATAAGACGAGAGTGGGTTCGGGACTTCCCATTTATTCAGACCTTGGTTAAATTTATAATTAAGCTTTGAATTTAGCGTTTCATCCCATTTCTCACTCAATTTAATGCATTAAATTAAAGCGTAAATCATCCATTCAGGGAAAGCAGTAAATAGATAAAGCATAATTAAAGTAAAGTGCATGAAAATAAATTACAATAAAACTAGGGGCGGAATACAACCCCCATTGTAAATAAAATACAAATCATACATAAAACGGGATATTTGTTAAAGGTGAGAACATTGGTCCTCGCATGCATATTTATTATAAAACAATTTTGATGTGACAATTTTTATTTTGGATGGAGAAAATTGGGACATTGGTCACATTTTTATTAGGAAAGATTACATGTTAATTAATAAAAATGTTTTAGTGATTTTCATTCTAGTGTGCCTAAAATAAATAATTTTATAAGAAAATTACATGGCAAAATAAATGAAAAAGAAAAAATAAACGAAATATTAAAAATAAAGCAAATAAATATTTATCCCAAATGAGCCTTCTGGATTTCCTCGTGTGCTCGCAAAAATGCCCAAGTAAAGAAAATAGGTTTTGACAAAAAAAAAATAAAATACAAATGAAATAATGTTAGTAATTAAAATAATAAGATCAATTAAACATATAAAATAATGAATAACAAATTAAGATAAAATAAGATGACATGAAAGATGTTAAATGAATTAACATGTTAACAAATCAAAATAAATAAAAATATGCATTAAATGATAAAAGAATTAAACGATTTGATTAAAATAAATAAAACATGTTAATGAATTAATAAATAAAAAATATGAACATGATAATGATAATAATGAACAATAACAATAAACAAATAAAAGAATAAACAATAAATATATAACAATAGCAATGAAAAAGAATGATAAAAAATGAATAAAAGAACGATGAAAATAATTAAATGAGTGACATGATTAATTAATGTTATCCCAATTAACATGAAATATTTACATGGTCAAAAGATCAATCAAAATTAATTAATTAATTACATGTTAAAAATAATGAGAAATCAAAGCAAAAATAAATTATTTACATATTAGCAATAATAAGAAATCAATATTTACATGTTAGAAAAATAATATATTAACATATTAAATGAGACAAATATAAAAGCAATAGAACAAATAAAAAAATGAATGAAAATAATAAAAATAATAATAATATACATGTTAATAAATTAAATATAAACAAAATAATAAAAACTAAAAAGATCGAACCCAGAATGTTTACCCTCAGAATTTCGAATTCGTTGAATGTAAAAATGATTATTGATTTCCTTGTCTGTAATGTGCAAGATTAGAGTTGAATAATAAAAATGTTGGCATTTTATTCCAAGGAAAATGTACTTAAAAAAATGATGGAAGAAAATCAAAAAATTCTTTAAGAACAAAGAATCAATTTCTTTGCCTAAAGAATGAATTTTATTGATAAAAATATTCTCATGAACAAACAATTATTTTGTTTGTTCTAAAGAAAACAAAATCATTTATGAGAAAAAACTTATTTTTTAGAAAATCAAATGAAAAATTAAATTTCAAGAACAAACAGTCATTTTGTTTGTCTCAAAACCAATTTTTCATCAAAAAAGGGATTCAAAATAAAAAACAAAAACCTTGAAAAAATTTTAATTGAAAACAAATAACAAGTTAAAAAAATGAATTTTGAGAGCAAACAATTATTATGTTTGTCTCAAAATTAAATTCCATCAATAAAACTCCTTCTAAAAATATATTTAGAAGAAATTTTATTGGAAAAAGAAAAAGAATTGATGAACTTTCTTTTTATTTTTTTTGGGGAAAACTCTGAAAATCTAGAGAGAAATGTTGAAGAAGAAGAAGAGAAAACTTTAAAAAACCTAAAAAATAAACCCTAAAAAATTCCCCCCTCTTGATTTTTTCATCTTTTTCTTTTTATATGAAGAAAATAAGAAAATAAAAATAATTAAAGGGATAAGACCTAATTAAATCAGATATTAACTATTTTAAATTTTAAAAATTGAAAAAAACCTGAAAATCCTTTAAAAAAGTGATAAAAAATCGAATTTTTTGGAAAAAAAATCAGAAAAAATGATTTTTGCGGCGAAATGGGCTATTTGCGGCGGCACACGGGCATTGACGTTCGCCCAACGTGCGGAGCAGCGCGCGGATGCGCGCTTCACGTCTCTCGCGCACCTGCGCGTTGCCGCGTGTCGACACTCGCGAAAATCTTTTTTTTTTTAAATATAACTAAAAAAACTATAATTTCTAAACCAAAATTTTCAAATCAAATTTTCAAAATATTTTTTATTATTTTTTATTTTTTGCACTCTAAAATGCAAGTTTGACAAGGAAATCACCACTTTCAACCTTTTTGCCTGTGACAAGACATCTTATCATCATTGGATAACTCTGATCTGGGCTACCTCAGGACCTGGTGTCTACAGTTGCCCCCAATTTTGGGGAAACTAGTGCACCAGTGCCTAGATGAGCCAAAATTCAGAGAAGAAGGAAAGAGATGCGTACCTAAGGCAGCCCTTACCTTTTTGCCGTGTGTAATGTTGCGACTTGTTGCCGTTGAGCTATAGTGCTATCCGATTGTGGCCCGTTTGCAATCTTTTCTATCGCATTGTCCCGCTCGCATCTGGTCGACTTGCACGGCATCTATGAGATGCGGTGTCCTCTAACCACAATCCCGTTGCGATCTGTTCTATCGCCTGTGCCCTGCTAACCTCGTCTCGGCATGCACGGCGGTTGATCTGTCCCGCTGGCCTCATCTCGGCTTGCACGGTGTCTGTGGGATGCAGTATTCTCTAACCACAACCCTGTTGCGATCTGTTCTATCGCATGCCTCGCTAACCTCATCTCGGTCTGCACGGCGACTGGTCTATCCCGCTAGCCTCATCTCGGCCTGCGCGGTGTGAGGTGAAGTGTTGTCTAACTGCATCCTCTATTGCGATTTGTTCTATTGCTGTCCCCCGCTAACCTCATCTCGGTCTGCACGGCGGTTGGTCTGTTCCGCTAGTCTCATCTCGGCCTGTGCGGTGTGAGGTGAAGTGTTGTCTAACTGCATCCTCTGTTGCGATCTATTCTATCGCTGGTGTCCCGCTAACCTCATCTCGGTCTGCACGGCGGCTGGTCTGTCCCGCTAGCCTCATCTCGGCTCGCGCAATGTCTGATTTGCTAGTACAATATTCTAATTTGCTAGCCCCCATCTGGCTAGTACAATGTCTGGTCTGCTAACCCCCATCCGACTAGTATAATGTCTGAGCAGCTAACCCCCATCCGGCTAGTACAATATTCTGATCTGTTAGCTCCCATCCGGCTAGTACAATGTCTGATCTGCTAACCACCATCCGGCTAGTACAATATCTGATCTGCTAACCCCCATCCGGCTAGTACAATGTCTAATCTGCTAACCACCATCCGGCTAGTACAATGTCTGCTAACTACCATGATGTGGTGTCTGATTTGCTAACCACCTTCCGGTTAACCCAAAGCCTGACTGTTGACCATCCTTAGTTTGGTATGGTGACTCGTTCATCGTTTTCTTTGCTGGCACTTATCCTGAGCCTCTTCTTCTTTTTTCTACAAAAAAAAAGGGAAAGGTAAATATGCAAGGTATATAAAAGATATGCTTACCTGTGGCAGTGCATGCCTATTGGGGGCGTTGTCAGATGTATGGTTCCTGAAGGACGGTTAGTTGTTCCCTAGATACCGATTCCTCCATCATCTCCATCAGGGTCTCCTTGTTAGGAAGACCTGCATACCTCTCGAGAGGGCTCTATGCTCGCAGGGAGACTTTAAAAATCTGTGCTCACTGAGAGTCTTAAATGCTCACTGAGAGTCTTTGATGCTTACTGAGAGACTTTGATTTCGAGCCTCCAGAGAGGAAAATAGGTTTGAGCCTCCTTAGAGGAAAATTAGAATAGAGGTTTTGTTTCTTGCCTGCAGGCGGATAAGTTTCAATGTCTTTGGCGTCGCTTAAAATGATCTTTGTTTTTGTTTTTGTTTCTTTTACTGTTGTTCCTGTTGTTTTTGGGATTTTTACATTTTGAATGTATTTGAATTTTTACAGCATATTGGATTTTTAAGGCCTTGAAAATATCTTCTTTTTGTTTTGTGTTGTTTTGTTTTGTTGTCGAGAATTTGTATTCTTTGTACATTTGAATTTGGATTTTGTACACTTATTGTGTGATGTGTGTGAGCATATGTCTTATGATAGAGAAACTTACCTGATTGCCCCCGACATGGCATGCATGAATAGGCTTTCTTTTCTGGATAGTGTCTGACGATGTTGAGCTAAACCCATCTCTTGGATCACCTTGGATTGAAGGGATTTGGGACATTTTTTGAAAATAACTTAATGCTCCGAAGAGACTGAGAATGTCTTGGAAAAGATTCGAAATGCCTTAAGAAAATAACTTAAAGATAATACTCCAAAGAGGCTGACAATGCCTTAACAAAAGGACCTAAAGATAATGCTCCGAAGAGACTGAGAATGCCTTAAAAAAGGTCTTAAAGATAATGCTCCGAAGAGATTGATAATGCCTTGAAAAAGGTCTTAAAGATAATTCTCCGAAGAGACTGATAATGCCTTAAAAAATGTCTTAAAGATAATGCTCCGAAGAGACTGATAATGCCTTAAAAAAGGTATTAAAGATAATGCCTTAAAAAAGGACTTAAATATAATGCTCCGAAGAGACTGATAATACCTTAAAAAAAGGACTTAAAGATAATGCTCTGAAGAGACTGATAATGCCTTAAAAAATGTCTTAAAGATAATCCCTTCATGGGCTTACATGATTTCGACTGGCGTGGGCTTTATCTTGAATTCATCTTGCCGAAGTTGTCCTTTGGTTCGGTCTTTTTCCTGTAAAGTTATTGGCACAAAAGTATGTACAAAAGATTGTGTGTGCGTAATGTGTGTGAAATGTACACATAAAGCTATGTACACAAGACACGAGCAAAGGATTAATGTACAAGAGTTGTGTGTGCATATCTATATGCATAAAGGATTGAATGCACGTGAGATGCATGTGATATGCAAAAATGGATAGACCACATCCCAGGTGGTTAAGGGATTCGTTGAGGGTACTGCTCAGCTGCTCACATTGTCTGATGCCCCCAAGGATCTAAAAAAATATTGTCTTGGCTTTATGGACTCTGACCCATAATCTTTTCAAAGAGAACTGAACCATGCGCATCTTTGCCCCCCGGTCAATGAGCATTTTGCCCCCAGGACTCTGAATCATGTTCTGCCTAAAGGAAAATCATTTGGAGTAATGCCGCCTTATCGCTCCAAGCGTCAATAGTCATTGTTTTAAAGGTAGTGCGTCCCTTGTGGATTTTCACACTAGCTTTTCTTAGCGGGAAATGCGTCCCTTTGGGGATTTTCACATAATCCTGTGCCTAATTTTTTTTTTTTGCCTAGAATGGACCCAACCCACTCCAGCAGCTTGCATTTTTTTTTTAAGGATAGACTGCCTGTTTCCAGGTTTTCACCCTGCCCTTTGGCCTAACTTTTACTTAGAGAGCCAGTCACGGTTTTCATCTCTAACGGCCTCTCTTTTTTTTTTTTTGAGACTCTCTTGCCTTTCAGGTACGGCTGCAAGAAAAGTTGAAGCTGCTATCAAATCCCCTTCCTAGAGTAATCCGCAATTATTCTCTGAGGCATTTTCTCCTTAGGGATCGATTGCATTCCATGGCCTCCCTTGATGAATGTGTTGCTAGATTGGGTGAGGTAGCAGATGAGGATCGGGTTCTTTAGGGCTTCATGGGGTAGCTTTTTACATTACCACCCATTATGCTCGATAGTTCAGAGGGATTAATGATATGGCGAGGCATCCCTATCTTTCCAAGATGGACCTTTATCTTCGGTTTTGACCTCCATATATCATGGCCTCTAGGCAAGCTGTCGGTGAAGACTATTATGCCATCTGTCGGGGGTTGTTCTTTCACTCCCACTAATGCATTCAAGAGGTAGGTGCTTAGTCCCACAATCGATACTAGAACTCATCGACTTAGACATCCGGATGGTGAGAGCAGGAGCAGAGTGTGCTCATTTAGATTTCATGCATTTAGGAATGAATGATGTTTCTCTTTTTATAAATGAACTAAAAAATAATGAACACATGTATTTGCAAAGATTGTGAACATTTTGGTATGATTTCTCTATACATGATCATTATCTAACATCGATTCAAAATGTAAAATTACATCTAATCTCAGAGTATATCTTGTAAGCATCAAACTCCTGTCTCCAATCAGCCCTCTCGGGTTTTCTTGATTAGACATTTTCTCTCAAGCCTCTAATTTTTTCCCAAAATGCCTTTTTTTTGTTTTCACCCTGACGAGGCGCCCATTTTTAGCAAGGCCGCCTTTTTTCTGTTTTTAACCCGTGGGGCTTTTATTCTCTTCTTTTGATTTTTAAGTCTTTAGCCATATACCCTCTTGAGTTCGTCGACATTGATCGGTTCTTGAAGCCATCTTCATTGCTGCCTATTGCTGCTGTCTTAGATACAATCTCTCAAGAACAAGGGGTCCTCTCACGTTAGCCTAAACCTATCCCGTATGCCCGGAACACCTGGTCTCATTTGCTTAACAATTGAATCTCCCTCTTTCATTAGATGCTTTTTGGCAGTCTTTTCAAATGATCAAACATAATGTTTCCTTGATAGATCCGACCGTGGCGATAATCCCATGACCTGTCCTTGTCTAACTTGTTCAATTGCTGCTATTGTTGTTTTGCCCTATCGTCTTCCAAAATTTGGGCTTTCATGACTATTGTTAAAGACTTGAGCTCCATTTTGATCGGCCATACTGTTTCTGCCCTATGTATTGAGATCTGGGAGGTGACTCTTGTAGAGGTTCCGATGGTAGTTCTCTAGCCTCAAAGTGCAAAAGGCCATTTCTCTAGCCAATCCTTGTAGTTTCGAGCCATCTTGATCAAGATTTTCTTGTTAGCAGTCTCTCCTGCCCTACTGGTTTGGGGGCAATACAGAGAGGACTTGTGGTCTTTAATGCCATACGTCTGGAGCAACTCCTTAGTCTTAACCATAAGGTGTCCTTCTGTCCTTGAACCTTGTGTGGTGCGGGAGACCATCTTGACATGACCCTGTTCGTTGGGGCTGTAAGTGTAATAGCCTCAATACCGGGATAGTCGTAAATAATATTTTTCTAGAGTGAATAGTATTTTCGGGGTGAATAGTACTTCCCGGAATCGAAAAATATTTTATTTGATCATTGGATAGAGCTCGTCAATATGAGTCCGTAGGCAAACATTTCGTGTCAAACGAGACTGGAATGGCCAAAAAAGTAAGCAAAAGTATTTATTTCAGAAAAAAGTGGGCCCAGGTGGGACCCATTGAAAAGTGAAAAGTGGGCCCAGGTGGGACCCACTGAACGGTAAATGTGGGCCCAGGTGGGACCCACTGAACAATAAAAGTGAGCCTAGGTGGGACCCACTGAACAGTAAAAGTGAGCCCAGGTGGGACCCACTGAATAGTAAATGTGGGGCTATGATGACATCAGCAATGTCATGATGATGAATAGTAACTGTGTCCCCTAAAGTATAACATCATCATTTGGTTAGAAACATCATCATGTGGTTAGAAACATCATCATTTGGTTGGGTCCCATTGAATAGTGACAACATCTTTGACTGGTATTTGAATAGTAACTGTGGGGACCACAAAATAGTGACTCCGGGATGAATAGTATCCGAAAATATTTTTTTCACCATCAGAAAGAGAATGAAAAATATAGTATACTAGTGTAATTTTAGTGTAAAAACAAACATAGGCTTCCAAACTTCAGTCTGAAGTTTCTCTGGTTCGGTTCAATTGAACCAAGGTTTGACTGAATTTTGACCGAATTTTTATAAATAGTTAGAGAGGATAAAATGGTCTACTGTAAGAGGATAAAAGGCTTAGAATAATTTTTAGAAATTTTTGACAGTATTAGAATTGTATTTTACGGTAGTACCGGATTGAACCGAATTAGACCGGTTTAAGTGAACCAGACCCCAAACGGACTCCAATTGAGCTGAAATTTTGTAGGGAGATTAATTTTAATATTATAAGAATTATGGAAGTCTTTTGGAGTGAAAATGAATTTGGAAACATTAAATTTCATTAAAATAGTGGAAAATGACCCGAAAAGTGAAAATCGGACCAAATTGGCTCAACCACATTGGTTGGACCTGGTTGGGTCCCATTGGACCCATATAAAGACCTTCAAAAATCTGGAAATTCCTCTTGGATTCCATTTTTTTTCAGCTCCCTCTTCTTCCTCTCTTGGCCGAATGGTTTTTCCTCTCTTTCTCACCATTTTTCTTTCAATTTTTCTTCATCTCACCTCAAGATCAAACCTCTATAACATAATACAGCCCCTGTACAATCCATTGGTGGTCTCATAATTTCATTTGGAGAATTAAAAGTGGGTGAAATCTAGACTTGAAGTTTAGGTGTAAAATTGAGATAAGTGATTTAAGTGATTTTAATTTGGTTTTAAGGTTCCTAAGAGTACTTTCGGATGTTAATAAGACCTTTATGAAGTTTAATTTTTGAAAGGAAGCTTGGATTTGATTAAATCTTAATTTTTGTGTTTGGACATAACTATGTCCAATAGGTGAAGGAACCTCTAATCAAGACAAGGGCAAGGAAAAGGATAATTGAGAAGTATAATACACGGATTTGAGGTTTTTGATTGCAAATTCCATTTAATTCCATGGTAAAATCATGAATTTAGGTTATATTTGTGCAGAAAGTATGTGATTTATGCATGTTTAATTGAAATTAACATGACATTCATACTTAAGGATGTTAGAAATGATGGTATAGATGATTAAATTGAAGAAATAAATTTTGTGTGAAAAGCTCCTTCTTTGGCCGAATGGTATTCATGTGAATTTTATGTGTTTGCATGATGTTTATGTATAATTATGATAGATATATAGTATTTGGCATGTGAACTAATGAATGGTATGTGTTGGAGCATGTGAAAACATTATATGGTATGTGATGTATGTATGGCCGAATGTGTGTCATGTGTAAAGTCATGATTTTGATGTGTTTTCATGCAAATTGATGGTATGGTGATGTTATATATCATGAAATTGGCCTAAATAAATGATAAAATTTATAAAAAGAATTAATGTAAATAAATTAGTATGTGAGCCGTATGCATATATGTATGTATGCATGTGTACCATGATGAAATAATGAGTTTACATGGCATGTTATGATGTAATAATGATAATCACATGTGAAATGATGAAATGGTATGAAAAAGAATAAGATATTATGATGATATACCATGAAGTATATGTATGTCACATTAAAAATGTGAAAAATTAAAATATATGTATGTCACATTAAAAAAAAATGTGAAAAATAAAATAATATTGCCCTATGTAGTGATCTAGTAGTCAAGTCTAGTTCAGGATATGTTGGCATGCCATAGGGACATAAGACCGTGGGTGTGAGCATGACGACTCACTTTTTAGTAGGCCAATAATGCTCCTACTTCTGTATCTGAATATCTGTATCTGAATATCTGAAGTGTACTGTTCTGTATTAAAAGACAGTGGTAGTCGCACAGGACTCCGCTGGTATTTCTGTGTGAACTTCTGGAGTTCACGTCTCATTTATCCTGTATTCAGAGTCTGCCAATGTGTTACAGGGGTATAATTGTAAAAAAATAAGATTAAAGTGGTTAAAATGTGATTAAAATAATATTTATGTGGAAAAAGGACATAAACATTATTATATAAAAAGCTTGAGGGCAAAATTATAATTTTGTGCATATGTGTGTTAAGAATAATTAATAAGGGTAAAAATATAAATAAATGGTTAAATATGAAAATTGGCCACTTTATATCGATAAAAATGTAATTTGGCATGAAAATAATCATTGGAGGGTAAAACTATAAATTGACATATAAATTAATGATAAAATTGTAATATTAGTGAAATTAATTAAAATAGTGGCAAAATTGTAATTTTAGTAAAAAAATTGAACTAGTAGCATAATGGTAATATATAATGAAATTAAAATTAACTAATGCCATATATGTAATTTTGGTGAAGTATAATTGAACTAATGGCATTTTTGTCATTTTGAAAAAGTTTAAGGGTATAAATGAATTATTAGCATAAGTTAAGGGTAAAATGGTAATAAGAATATTTATATGAATTAAATTGTGTAATTGTCCAATTATGAAATTGAAAAATAATTACATGTAATATTGCATGCCTAGTTGGGAATTAAATTAAATATGTTTATTTATAAATATTAAATGATATTATTTATGTGAATATTATTATGTATGAAAAATTAAATTAAGTGGAAATTTATGGAATTGCAATCACCACTAGGCATATTTAATGCTCAATACGTAGTTTTATTTGACTGCGTGTAGGTACTCCGTAAGATTTTGGGAGCAGAGCATACCTCACACGTTGGAAGTGGTATGGAAGATATTATTTAGAATATTAAGTATGTTAAAAAGTTTGGCATGTACATGACTTATAGTATTGATTTGGGTTTTGGTCTGTAATAGACTATTATATCTGTCACTAGTATGTGTGTTGGGCATACCTAATAATTGGTAGAAATTAAGTTAATACAATTGATAAAGTAAAATATAGATTTTCGCCTTAAAAGAAAATTGGCTAAATGAACAGTAATTTAGACAGTTATAGGTCAATCGACATAGTTAATAGTGAATTAAAAATAGTAAATATTAAGTTTGATAATTAATTAATAAGTATTAATAGACTTAAGTAAGTTGACTATTCATACAGTATTATACATACGGTACTATTCTCGTATACGGTACTATTCACGTATACGGTACTATTAAAAAAAAATTCGACTTTGATTAATTGTATATTTAATAACCTGAATAGTTTATTTAGGTTAATCGGATTAAAATGAACAGTTATTTAATCGGATATCACAGTATTAGAGAATATGTCAGTTCAGTGTTGTAGCATACGGTATCTATATCACATACGGGTATAGGGCGCTACAAGTTTTGGTATCAGAGCTCGGTTTAGGTGGTTCTAAGATCGGAGTGGGTCGATGGGATTAGTATAAGTACATGTACATGCCAACTAATTTTTGGACATGCTTGCTCCTTGTGTTAAATTGCGAGTATGAAGTCAGATGAAGGTCGTCGTGATAGTGATGTGGAGAGTGCTGCATCAGTCAGTATGAGTCGATCGAGGTCGCCTCGTCATCAGGCTACACCGTCCATTGTTCCTCCTCCTCAGCAGCAGCCTGAGTTCATGAACATGACGGCGAATTTCTACCAGTTTATGCAATCGCAGCAACAACCTCAAGGTCCTGTACAGCAGCTAGCTCCACTTAGACGGAGACCTATTCTGGAACAGATTAAGAGGTTAGGAGCTGAAGATTTCTACGGTCGATATCCTTTGACTCCAGTCCAGGCGGAGGAGTGGATGTTTAAGTTAAAGAGGATGTTCGAGACCACTCAGAGTCCGCCGGATGAGATGCTTCAGGGAGCAGTGGCTCTGCTTCAGGGTCCTGCTTATATGTGGTGGAGTTCAGTTCGAAAACACACTCCAGTGGATCAGGTTACTTGGGGGTTCTTTCAGACTCATTTTGAGAAGAAATATATCGGGTCTGAGTATAAATATGCTATGCAAGATGCCTTTTGGAGGCTCAGACAGGGGAACAAGTCAGTTGCTGAGTATGAGCGAGAATTCGAGCGACTTAGTGCCTATCTGGATTATTAGTCCATGACCGGGCAGAAGTTATGCCACAGATTTGAAAGAGGTCTAAATAATAACATCAGATTGGCTTTGAGTTCTAAGAGGCATATAGATATGAGGTCCTTGGTTGAAGAAGCCCTTAGAGCAGAGACTATTATTTCAGAGGAGGCTATAGATAGTCCCGGTTCAAGCAAAAGAGGAAATCGGGTCAGTTTTCTGGTGTAGCTGGTTAGAGTAAGAAGTTTAGAGGGACTCCTCATTCACAGAGCCATGCATCAATAGCACCTGTTACTATTTGGAGGAACCCAGTCGGCAGTAGTGCCCCAATGACATAAGTAGCTAGTGCACCTAAGAGTAGAGTGCGAGATCCAGTTCCACAGTGCCCTCATTGTAAGAAGTTTCATCCGGGCGAGTGCAGATATATGAACAGGGCTTGTTTCAAATGTGGGTCCCGAGAACACCAAATCAGAGATTGTCCTGAGGCCCAGCCGTCCACTGCAACATCACCAGCTTTGGGTGGAGGGTCAATCCCTCAGAGAGGACATGGTAGGGGAGCAGCTCCTCCACAGGCAGTTTCAAGCCCTTCAGTACGGCCACCTTAGGGTCGTACAACTGGACATGCATATGCTGTTAGAGCCCGTGAACACGATGATGCTCCAGACGTCATTGTTGGTAAATTCTCACTACTTTCTCATTCAGTTTATGCTTTGATTGATCCTAGTTCTACGCATTCCTATATTAGTACTGCTATTGCTTGGGATAAAGGGTTGCATGACAGTCAGTTAGACCAGGATATTTTAGTGAGTAATCCTTTGGGGCTTAGTGTAGTGGTGAATAAAGTATATCGAGATTGTCTGGTTAGTGCTCAGAGTTTTGTGTTTTTCGCTGATTTGATTGATCTCCCGTTCCAAGAGTTTGATGTGATTTTGGCTTTAAACTGGTTAACCACTCACCAGGCCACTGTTGACTATAAGAGGAAACGAGTGACTTTAAGAACTGCAGATGATCGGGAGATTGTCATCGTGGGTGAGAGATCAGATTTTCTTTTTGATGTGATTTCAGCTACTGCAGCTAAGAGATTTATCAGAAAAGGGTGTATAGCCTACTTGTGCTATGCAATGGAGACTAAAAAGGATGAACTTAAGGCTTTAGATGTGCCCACTGTTCGGGAGTTTCAGGATGTTTTTCCTGAAGACCTTCCAGGTCTGCCACCTGATAGAGAGTTAGAGTTTACTATTGACTTAGTACCTGGTACTGCACCTATCTCTATTGCTCCTTACAGAATGGCGCCTTCAGAACTCAGAGAATTGAAGGTTCAGTTGCAAGAATTATTTGATAAAGGCTTCATCAGACCGAGTGTTTCACCTTGGGGAGCACCAGTTCTCTTTGTGAAAAAGAATGATGGATCACTTTGGTTATGTATTGATTATAGACAGTTGAATAAAGTCACCATAAAGAACAAGTATCCATTGCCTTGGATTGATGATTTGTTTGATCAGTTGAAAGGTACGAGCGTGTTTTCCAAGATTGACTTAAGATCAGGCTACCATCAGCTAAAGATTAAAGAGTCAGATGTGCCTAAGACAGCTTTCTGCACCAGATATGGTCATTATGAGTTCATGGTAATGCCTTTTGGATTGACAAATGCTCTTGCAGCTTTTATGGATTTGATGAATAGGGTTTTCCACCATTACTTGGATCGGTTTGTTGTTGTTTTTATTGATGATATTATGGTTTATTCGAAGACTCCTGAGGAGCATGATGAGCATTTGAGGATTGTTCTGCAGACTCTGAGAGATAAGTAGCTTTATGCCAAGTTCAGTAAATGTGAATTCTGGCTAGATGAGGTATCATTTTTTGGTCATGTAGTATCAACAGATGGTATTAAAGTTGATCCTAGAAAGATTGAAGCGATCCTTCAGTGGAAGCCACCTGAGAATGTTACCGAGGTTAGGCGTTTTCTTGGCTGGGCCGGTTATTATAGAAGATTCGTGAAGGGTTTCTCTTCGATTGCAACTCCTCTGACTTGATTGTTACAAAAGAATGTCAAGTTTAAATGGTCAGATAAATGTCAGGAGAGTTTTGAGAAACTTAAGTGTATGCTGACTGAAGCTCCAGTGTTAGTGTAACCTGAATCTGATAAGGATTTTGTGATCTTCAGTGATGCTTCCAGAAATGGATTGGGTTGTGTATTGATGCAGGAAGGCAAGATGATTGCTTATGCCTCCCGACAGCTTAAGACTCATGAGAAGAATTACCCAACTCATGATCTTGAGTTGGCAGCAATTGTATTTGCATTAAAGATTTGGAGACATTATCTCTATGGTGAGAAATGCTACATCTACACTGATCATAAGAGTCTAAAGTATTTTCTTACTTAGAAGGAGCTTAACTTGAGGCGGAGACGTTGGCTTGAATTGATCAAAGACTATGAGTGCTTCATCGACTATCATCCTGGTAAAGCTAACATCGTAGCTGATGCTCTCAGTAGGAAGTTCATGGCTTCTCTACGGGCTATGAATGTTAGTCTGGACTTATCAGATGATGGAGCTTTGATTACAGAAATGCAAGTTAAGCCAGATTTTCTCTAGCAAGTGAAAGATGCTCAGAAGTAGGATGATCGATTGTCGACCATTATGTCTCAGGTGAAAGATGGCCATGTCAGTGAGTACTCATTGGGTTCAGATGGTGGATTGTATTACAAACAGAGATTGTGCGTTCCTGATCAAGCTGATTTGAGAAGGAATATTTTATCAGAAGCTCATCACAGCAACTTCGTTATGCATCCTGGTTGTAATAAGATGTATCAGGATTTGAGGATATTCTATTGGTGGCCAGGCATGAAACATGATGTGACAGAATTTGTGGGTAAGTGTCTGATTTATCAGCAAGTCAAGGCAGAACATAAAGTTCCTTCAGGTTTGCTTCAGCCTATTGTCATTCCTGAATGGAAATGGGACAGGATAACCATGGATTTTGTGTCGGGATTTCCTCTCTCAAGAAAGAAACATGATGCAGTTTGGGTAATTGTTGATCGACTCACTAAATCAGCTCATTTCCTGCCTATCAAAATGGATTATTCGTTATCCAAGCTGGCAGAGTTGTACATTAGTGAGATTGTAAGACTGCATGGAGTTCCTTCCTCCATCATTTCAGATCGTGATCCGAGATTCACTTCTCAGTTTTGGAAGAGACTTCAGGAAGCTTTGGGAACCAGATTACATTTCAGCACAACTTTCCACCCTCAGACTGATGGAAAATCTGAGCGTGTGATTCAGATTCTGGAAGATATGTTGTGATGTTGCATCCTTGAGTTTGGTAACCGTTGGGAGCGGTACTTGACTTTAGCAGAATTCGCCTATAACAACAGTTATCAGACTAGTATCAAGATGGCTCCTTATGAAGCTTTGTATGGTAGAAAGTGCAGAACTCCTCTTTGTTGGACAGAGCTCATTGAGAGCAAGATTGTGGGGTCAGATCTGATTAAAGAAATGGAAGAAAAGGTTCGAGTGATTAAAGACAGACTGAAAGAAGTCGTGTATCGACAAAAGTCTTATGCATATCTAAAGAGGAAAGATATAGAGTTTCAAGTGGGAGATAAAGTATTTCTGAAGTTTCTCCATGGAAGAAGATCTTGAGATTTGGAAATAATGGCAAGCTGAGTCCGAGCTTCATTGGGCCGTATGAGATTATTCAGCAGGTTGGACCAGTAGCTTACCGATTGAAGCTTCCACAAGAGTTAGAGAAGATTCATGACGTCTTTCACGTCTCTATGCTTCGAAGGTACCGTTCAGACCCCAGTCATGTTATCAGGCCTGAAGAAGTTCGATTCCAGCCGAATATGACTTATGAAGAATATCCAGTGAAGATTCTGGCTAGAGAAGTGAAGTAACTCAGAAACAAATAGATTCCACTGGTGAAGATTCTCTGGAATCACCACAATGTTGAGGAAGCAACGTGGGAACCAGAAGAGACTATGAGACAACAATATCCTCAACTCTTCAATTCAGGTAAATTTCGAGGACGAAATTTTTAATTGGTAGGGGAGATTATAATAGCCTCAATACCAGTTAGTCGTAAATAATATTTTTTCTAGAGTGAATAGTATTTTCGGGGTGAATAGTACTTCCCGGAATCGAAAAATATTTTATTTTACCATTGGATAGAGCTCGTCAATACGAGTCCGTAGGCGAAAATTTCATGTCAATCGGAGGTCAAACGAGTCCAGAATGGCCAAAAAGTAAGCAAAAGTATTTATTTCAGTAAAAAGTGGGCCCAGGTGGGACCCACTGAAAAATAAAAGTGAACCCAGGTGGGACCCACTGAACAATAAAAGTGGGACAAGGTGGGGTCCACTAAATAGTAAATGTGTGACCATTATGACATCAGCGATAACATCAGCAATGTCATGATGATGAATAGTAACTGTGTCCCCTAAAGTATAACATCATCATTTGGTTAGAAACATCATCATGTGGTTAGAAACATCATCATTTGGTGGGGTCCCATTGAATAGTGACAGCATCTTTGACTGGTCTTTGAATAGTAATTGTGGGTCCGTAAATAGTAACTGTGGGCCCAACAAAATAGTGACTCCGGGATGAATAGTACCCAAAATTATTTTTTTTCACCATCAGAAAGAGAATGAAAAATGTAGTATAATGGTGTAATTTTTGTGTAAAAACTAAATCAAATAGGCTTCCGAAATTCAGTCTGAAGTTTCTCTCGTTCGGTTCAATTGAACCAAGGTTTGACTGAATTTTGATCGAATTTTTTTTAAATAGTTAGAATAGATAAAATGGTCTACTGTAAGAGGATAAAAGGCTTAGAATAATTTTTAGAAATTTTTGACAGTATTAGAATTGTATTTTACGGCAGTATCGGATTGAACCGAATTAGACCGGTTTAAGTGAACCGGACCCCAAACGGACTCCGATTGAGCTAAAATTTTGTAGGAAGACTAATTTTAATATTATAAGAATTATGGAAGTCGTTTGGAGTGAAAATAAATTCAGGAACATTAAATTTCATTAAAACAGTGGAAAATGACCCGAAAAGTGAAAATCGGACCAAATTGGCTCAACCCCTTTGGTTGGACCTGGTTGGGTCCAATTGGACCCATATAAAAGCCTTCAAAAATCTGGAAATTCCCCTTGGATTCCATTTTTTTTCAGCTCCCTCTTCTTCCTCTCTTGGCCGAATGGTTTTTCCTCTCTTTCTCACCATTTTTCTTTCATTTTTTCTTCATCTCACCTCAAGATCAAACCTGTCTAACATAATACAGCCCCTATAGAATCCATTGGTGGTCTCAGAATTTCGTTTGGAGAATTAAAAGTGAGTGAAATCTAGACTTGAAGTTTAGGTGTAAAATTAAGGTAAGTGATTTAAGTGATTTTAATTTGGTGTTAAGGTTCCTAAGGGTACTCTAGGATGTTAATAAGACCTTTATGAAGTTTGATTTTTGGAAGGAAGCTTGGATTTGATTAAATCTTAATTTTTGTGTTTGGACAAAACTATGTCCAATAGGTCAAGTAACCTCTAATCAAGCTAAGGGCAAGGAAAAGGATAATTGAGAAGTATAATACACGTATTTGAGATTTGTGATTGCAAATTCCATTTAATTCTATGGTAAAAGCATGAATTTAGGTTATGTTTGTGAAGAAAGTATGTGATTTATGCATGTATTGTTGAAGTTAACATGATATTCATGCTTAGGGATGTTAAAAATGATGGTATGGATGATTAAATTGAAAAAATAAATTTTGTGTGAAAAGTTCCTTCTTTGGCCGAATGGTATTCATGTGAATTTTATGTGTTTAGATGATGTTTTATGTATAATTATGATGGATCTATGGTATTTGGCATGTTAACTAATGAATGGTATGTGTTGGAGCATGTGAAAACATCATATGGTATGTGATGTATGTATGAACGAATGTGTATCATGTGTAAAGTCATGATTTTGATGTGTTTTCATGGAAATTGATGGTATGATGATGTTATACATCATGAAATTGGCCTAAATAAATGATAAAATTTATAAAAAGAATTAATGTAAATAAATTAGTATGTGAGCCGTATGCATATATGTATGTATGCATGTGTACCATGATAAAATAATGAGTTTACACGGCATGTGATGATGTAATGATGATAATCACATGTGAAATGATGAAATGGTATGAAAAAGAATAAGATATTATGATTATATACTATGAAATATATGTATGTCACATTAAAAATGTGAAAAATTAAAATATATGTATGTCACATTAAAAAAATGTGAAAAATAAAATAATATTGCCCTATGTAGTGATCTGGTAGTCAAGTCTAGTTCAGGATATGTTGGCATGCCATAGGGACATAAGACAGCGGCTGTGAGCATGGCGACTCACTTTTTAGTAGGCCAATGATGATCCTACTTCTGTATCTAAATATCTGAATATCTGAAGTGTACTGTTCTGTATTAAAAGACAGTGGTGGTCGCACAGGACTCCATTGGTATTTCTGTGAGAACTTCTGGAGTTCACGTCTCGTTTATCCTGTATTCAGAGTCTGCCAGTGTGTTACAGGGGAATAATTGTAAAAAAATAAGATTAAAATGGTTAAAATGTGATTAAAATAATAGTTATGTGGAAAAAGGACATAAATATTATTATATAAAAAGCTTGAGGGGAAAATTGTAATTTTGTGCATACGTGTGTTAAGAATAATTAATAAAGGTAAAAATATAAATAAATGGTTAAATATGAAAATTGGCCACTTTATATGGGTAAAAATGTAATTTGGCATGAAAATAATAATTGGAGGGTAAAACTGTAAATTGGCATATAAATTAATGATAAAATTGTAATGTTAGTGAAATTAATTAAAATAGTGGCAAAATTGTAATTTTAGTAAAAATAATTGAACTAGTGGCATACTGGTAATATAATGAAATTAAAATGAACTTATGGCATAAATGTAATTTTGGTGAAGTATAATTGAACTAATGGCATTTTTGTCATTTTGAAAAAGTTTAAGGGTGTAAATGAATTTTGAGAGCAAACAATTATTATGTTTGTCTCAAAATTAAATTTCATCAATAAAACTCTTTTTAAAAATATATTTAGAAGAAATTTTATTGGAAAAAGAAGAAGAATTGATGAACTTTCTTTTTATTTTTTTTTTGGGAAAACTCTGAAAATATAAAGAGAAATGTTGAAGAAAAAGAAGAGAAAACTTAAGAAGACCTAAAAAATAAACCCTAAAAAATTCCCCCCTCTTGATTTTTTCATCTTTTTCTTTTTATATGAAGAAAATAGGAAAATAAAAATAATTAAAAGAATAAGACCTAATTAAATCAGATATTAACTATTTTAAATTTAAAAAATTGAAAAAAAATCTGAAAATCCTTTAAAAAAGTGATAAAAAATCGAATTTTTTGGAAAAAAAATCAGAAAAAATGATTTTTGGGGCGAAATGGGCTATTTGCTGCGGAACAGGGGTGATCGACGCCCGTTAGTGCTCACCCAGCGTGCGGATGCACGCTGCATGTCGCTCGCGCGCCTGCGCGCTTGTTGACACCGGGTCCCGAGTAGCCTTGATCAGTATTACCCAATGATGAAATTTAGTCATGCCGGCTTATAGGCAAAAAGAATGGAGCTCGGAAGTGATTTTCCTTGTTATTTTGTTTTTCTCGAAAATGAGTAAAAAGTGTATTTTAAAAATATTTTTAAAATTATTTTGGAGAAGAAAAGTGTGTTTTAGTTATTTCATATAAATTTTAAAAAAAAAAAGAAGAAAATTTCGCCCTGCCTTAAAAGCATGAAAAGCGCAGCTGTGCTTTAGGCGACGTGCGCGGGCTGCGCGCTTCCGTCTGAAGCACAGTACGCGCAGCGTGCATGCGCTGCGACGCCCGTCGCACGCATGGACGGGCATCCCTCGCCCATTTACGCCCCCATGACGCCCAGTATGCGATTTTTACAATTTTGTGGGGTTTTTGGGGTGGTTTGTTTTTGGCAGTTTTTGAAGGGAATTAAAGGCAAAAACAAGGGATTTTTTTTCTAAGGGGGATTTTCTGAATTTTTGGGGAGGACTTTTAGAGAGCAAAAAACTGAATTTTTGGGATTTTTGGTGGAGAGAAAAAATCATTTTTACACACTTGTTGCCAAGAGGTATTTTTCAAGTTTCCAAGCTATTTGCAAGCATTTTTCACAAGAGAAAGACAAGGAATTAAGACTTCTACCTTCAATTCTTCAAGATTAAATTTGAGGGTAATTATTCTTGGCTTTATTCCTTAATTCTTTTGTTGATTTTAATTTGTTTTGTTTTCAATTAGATATTAAAAATGTAAATTCTTTTAGCCCCCATAATTTTCTTACTATTTTATCTTTAATTGTCTATCTAACAAGTAAATTCTTTAAAATTTATTATATTATTTTCATGTCAAATTGTTTCTTGCACATATCAATATTTTTATTTTTGCTCATAGTTGTTATAATAATTATTTATTTGATATGTAAGCATGATTAATATATTTTTATTCTTATGCATGTTAAATTACATCATAGTTATTTTATGCACGTTAAGTATGATAAATTCGTTGTTATCTTAATTTTTTATGCATGCTAATCTTTATTTATAATTTGCGTTCGTCATCATGTTGTGTTATTTTGTGCATGTAAAATTGCTAACTTGTTAAATTATATATTTTATCATGTCATTTAATTAATTTTGTCATAAATAATGCATGTTTTGTTTATTTTAATCTACGATTTATTATTTTATATGTTTAAATAATTTCTTTGGCTTAATCACTAACATGAATTTCATTTTTTAGTTTTGGTTGCAAATCACTATTTTATTCTTATTTGAGCATCCATGCACGCGAAGGAGGAGATGCGGGGTTTGGTATTTTTATTATACATTTTAATTCTCATTTTGTTTGTATTTTTGATTTATGTGTATGCAATTGTTAAAAAAAAATAGTTTTCTTATGCACGTTAAATAAAAATCACAAACGCATTTCTACTATATTAATTTGGATTTTCCTAATAAAGGGGACCAATGTCCTAGTTTTCATCCCAAATAAAATTGTCACGTTAAAATCATTTTTTTTAATATGCATGCGAGGACCAATGTCCTCATCTCTAAAAACTGACCCGATTTATGCATGTGTCGTGTTTTATTTACAAATTGGGGTTGTATTTCCGCCCCTAGTTTTATTGTAATGTATTGTTTTGCGCTTTATTTTTATTCCGTTCTTTTATCGCTTTATTATATGATTGTTGTGCACTTTAAATTATTGCATTAAAATTGAATGAGAAAAGGATGAAATATTAAATTCAAAACTCAATCATAAAATTAACCAAGTTATTAATAAATGGGAAGTCCCGAACCTTCTCTGGTCTTTGGGCTCAACGAGGCGAGAGCTCTATCCGATCATTCATTGGAATGAGACCACCAAGACACCTCTTGTGTCAAAAGGCTTAATAAATCCTAGGCTCCATAGGGTTAGAGGATCATTCCCAATGTTCTATTGGGGTGATTACCTCCAAGACCCCTTTGGTTTGCCCAAAATAGAAATATGAGCCGTCTTAGGCTCACTGAGGCGAGACGAACTTTCCCAATATTCTATTGGGTGGCAACTCCATGAAATCTCCTTGTTGCCCAAAATAGACGCACTTGTAATTCGTTGCAAGTTGTCAACGGACCTCATCAGCCCGATCGCCCTAAAGTGGGCGGTCAAAGGGGCGCCCGGGGGTCCGGCGCGCGTCACAGTGGCAACTCCACTGGGGAAAAAGAGACTTTCATTCGAAAGTACCTTGGTTAAAATTTACAATTGAGTTTTAATTTAAAAATTTCATCTCTTTTCGAAATTGCATTGCATCCATGCTAGAGCCTTAGATTATGCTAGTTTGGTCCCTATCTTAACCCCGGTGCATTCCCGAAGCATGACCCTATGTTCACTCAATGTAGGGAAGTGTTAAGGATAATCACCAGCCCAAGTCTCGTACCTTATGGTATATCAAATGGTGACCCAATTGGTTGTGTTTATGATGAGCTAGACCCATTGGCAGGGACCATGCTTGGGTAGCCCTAAAATATCATCACCCATTGACCAAAACTCATGTAATGGCAATAGATACTTTCATTAGGTGAAATGTACCGTAATACCATGCTTGCTATATGGGCTATCATATATTGGACAAATTCAATTTAATTAAATGGTCTTTATCAAAGGCTTTCATTCCCCGGTGGGCCCATATTAATTAAGTTGATTTGTTTAAATACATAATGGCTAAACACTCATACGTATGTGTGACGCACGCCGAACCTCGTGTCCTCCCGAGGGCCCGCTTTAGGATGATCAGGAGAGGTTCATAAAACTTGTAAGGTATTTATAAGTGCGTTTATTTTGGGCAACAATAAGGTTTCTTGGAGTCGCCACCCAATAGAACATTGGGGAGGGTCGTCTAGCCTCAGCGAGCCTAAGACGGCGCATACATATCCATCTTGGGCTAGCCATAGAGATCTTGGAGGCCTCTGCCTCTACCCCCTGGAGCCTAGGATTGTAAGTTTCAGTCTTTTAGTGAGACTCAAGAGGTGTTTTGGAAGTCCTAGACCTCTCGCCTCATTTAGCCCCAAAGACCAGAGTGAGTTCGGGACTTCTCATTTATTTGTACCTTGATCAATATTATAATTAAGTTTTTAATTTATTGTTTCATCAATTTTCCACATGGTGCATTTAATTAAGGAGCATTCATTCACGTCAAAAGCAATAAATAAAGCATTATTAAAATAAACATCCTCAAAATAAATTACAATAAAACTAGGGGCGGAATACAACCCCCATTATAAAAACAATATATAAATCATACAGAAAATGGGATATTCATTGGAGTGAGGACATTGGTCTTGCCATGCATATTTGTTACAAACTGATTTTAAGAAACGTCAATTTTGTTGGTTAGAAACAGGACATTAGTCCACAGCTTTCGAGAAAATCCCAAATTAATTATTATAAAATATTTGGCCCTTTTCACTTTAACGACATTGAAATAATCTTAATAATAACATGAATAAAAAGCAAGGGTGAAGAAAGAACTCGTATGGAGATCCTCAGATTGGCTCGACCATCATCATTTACAACTCCAATTCCAAATGGTCAGAAAATAACTCATAGGAATAAACATGTCAGTGTCAAAATTGATGAATAAAGTAAAGAAAGGAAAATAATAGGAAGCTTTAAAAGAAATGAGTTACAAGATAAAAAAAGGTAAAAAATGAAAACAATTAATGTAAATTAATTAAACCACACAAGTATTAATCCAGAATGTTTACCCTCGGATTTTACCTTTTTGGGTGAATATCAAATGGTTTCGGTCCCCGCACGCTCCACAAGGATCAAATAAAAAGATCAAAGTAAGAAAATTGGCATTTTCCTTTTTTTGAAAATTTAATAGCGATCGAATGTTTGAATTAGCTGTATTGATGGAAACGAATGAATTTCGTTACCTCAAATTGGCTTAATTCGCAAGAAGAATTTGAGTAAATCAATTAATTGGAAGAATTTTTATCAAATCAAATCTTAAAAATAAACAGAGATTTTATAAATCTTTTGTAAATTTGCTCACAAAAATCCTTTTCTAAAAAACCTCAAATCTCTCAAAAATTTATCACTTTCCTCACAAAAAATTGTCAAATTTTCTAACCCTTAAAAATGAATTCTTCCTCCCAATTTATAGAATTTTTGGAGATAAAATAAGATAAGCATCAGTTTTAAAGTTTGAATTCTAAATGGAGTTTTAAAATTCAATTTTTAACCAACATCTATCCCCATTTCAAAGATTAGAGATTAAATATTATCAAATCCGGCATTTTTTTATCAGATCCACTACCGACGGGCATCCCTACAACTACCGACGGGTGTCCCTACTAAGGGTACGCGTGGAAATCTGGCTATAGACGGGCCGTAACGTGGGACTAGGGACAGGCGTCCCTACTCAGACACGTGTCCGTCCCTAGCTACAGACGGGCTGTAACGCGGGACTAGGGACGAGCGTCCCTACTCAGACACGTGTCCGTCCCTAGCTACAGATGGGCCGTCCCTACTATGCATAGAGACGGGGATCACCCCAAATAGAGATGGGCGTCCCTACTTCAGACGGTTATCCCGTCTGTGGAGAAAAACTTCCAATTTCAAGCAAAATTTCCCAAACTCTTTCAAAACCTCACGCTATAGCGAAAAAGATTTTAATCCTTATGAAACCGAAAGACGAAAACCTCCGAATTCCATCCATTTATCCGGAAACCAACATGGATCTCTTCATCGGGTAACTCTGACTTGGATTGCCTCAAGACCCGGTGTCTACAGTAAATACATTAGATAAGAGCTGTTATGCTGCTGGTTCTTCACCATGCACCATACGTGTCCATTGGGTTCCCCGTTAACCCATGGATCAAGCCCACCTAGGAAAGAGACTGCAATACCACGTGTTTGGGAGAGATAAGGTCGGAAGGATCTATTTGCTTGTATGTGTTTGTCTATGTTGCATCAGTATGAGCATGCATTGCATTTTTTTAAATCATGCATCATCTTAACGTAATCTTTTCTTTCAGCCATCATAGATTCTCCTAGGTGGTCTAGAGATCCCGATGGACGGTTAAGAAGGATTATGCTTTTGGGGTTACCAGAGTTAGTATCGGATTAGAGTTCAGATTCTCTCATAGAAGACGATGAGGGGTTTTCTTTTGAGTCATCGACAGACGTAAGTATGGCCAATGCATCGAATGAGTCTGATGCAACCTAGGTAATAATTGTCGAGGAAGTAGGAAGAAGAATTGAGGAGTTTGAGGCCCGAATGATTGCAATGATGGGCAACCTAGCCACCACCACAGCTGGGCAACAAGCTGCTGCTGCCCCTATTCGAGTGCCAGTTGAATAAGGGATCGTTAGAGAAGATCCCCCTGCTATAATTAACCAACCTGTGGTCAACCCTGCACCCATCGAGCGTGGAGAAGGCCCTAGGTCCGAGGTTGATTTTGGGGAAGATGAGCAAGAGGAGCATGCGGTAGCTAAGGGAAAGTCGTTGAAACTGGAGGAGGTGATGTGGAGAAAAATGGAAGAGAAATTTGAGGTCATGGCAAGGATGATGACTGTAGGGAGAGGAATAAACCCGGAGGACCGAGAGCTAGATGGGGATGACCTGATTCCCTAGAACTTTAAGATGCCCGATATTCCAAAATTTGATGGCACTTCTGACCCTGCTTCTCACATCAAGCAGTACTCGCTTGTCATGAAGGGTACAACTTTAACAAGAATGCAGAAAATAGAGTACTTTTGCTTGAGTCTCACAGGAGCTGCCATTGATTGGTACCATGGACTGGATAGAAGGTCCAAAGAGGATTGGGACTTGTTAACTGAGGAGTTCCTTAAGTAGTATGATTGCAGCACTCGAATGGAAGTTACTTTGAAAGATCTAGAGTTATTACAGCAGAAGTCTGGAGAGTCCTTCCATGAGTACCTTACTCGGTGGAGGAATCGAGTTATGGAGATGAAACGCAAGCCAGACACTCCTGATCAGATTCGGTTGTTCATTCGGAATGCCAGCCCATACTTGAGAGACGAACTGAAGATGAAGGGGCTGAAGGATTGGGAGTCCTTAAAAGACATTGCCATAGAAGCGGAAGGAGAATATATGGCTAAGAGGGCAATAAGTGAGTCCTATGCCAAGAGGGGCTGCAGCAATCAAGGGACAGCCAAGTCAGCAAGTTCAAGTAGTGGTAGCAGAGGTGGAAAGATAGCCGAGGTGTCTGCAACAGGCGTGAGTCAGAGGTACTTCTCCGATTTGGGTAGGCCTTTGTCATGGGTTTTAAAGAGGCTGATAAAGGAAGGGAAGCTACAGCCCCTGCCACCTAGGCTAGCTAGGACACAAGGGCAGCCAGGGCACAAAGAGAATGAGTATTGCGCCTTTCACCAACATACCGGACATCTGACTGACAATTGTTTCAGGCTGAGGCACCTAATTCAGGATCTGATCGATAGTAAGCAGATCACCGACCCTGAAAAGAGAGAGAGCAAAAAGAAGTCTAATTGTAGTGCCGTGCCACCGCCAGTCTTTATGATAGGATCAAGCTTACCAGAATGGTATGTGATGCAAGATTTATATGGAAATGAGTACGTCGCAATCATTCGCCTTGAGGCAAATGAAGAAGGGATTCCCGTGGCGACGATCGACTGTTGGTCCACTAGTGAGAGTGAAGATGAAGAAAATGAAGAGAAAGATGGAGAGTTCGCGAATCCGTGGGATTCGAAAGAGGAGGAAAGGGTTGAGGCCATAACAAGAAGTGGGAGAGTTGTCCCCGAAGTTGAGAAGCAACAGGACCCAGTGCAAGCAACCGCAGAGAAGGAGCCAGAAGAAAGTCCCATAGTAAAGCACCTGAAAAAGACCACGGCTCAAATATCAATTTGGGACCTTTTAAGGCAGTCCCCCTCTCATAGACAGAAGTTGGTCGAGGCATTGAGTGTGTCCACTATAGCCACTATAATTTCTCCATCTGAGTTGCTAGACCTTGTTAAAGGGGGATCCGGGGAGAAACTGGTGTTTTCTGACGCAGATTTGCCAGCTGAGGGTCGTAGCCATAACCAGCCATTATATATCAAAGCACAGATTAACGGCAAGCACACTGCTTGCGTTATGGTTGATGATGGGTCATCAATAAATGTCTGTCCTTTAGTGGTGCTTCAGGCTTTTGGGTTAAATGAAAGCATGCTGAGCAAGTCTAACCTGACCATCACAGCTTACGACAATCTAGGAGGCAGGCGTCGGGAACTTTCAAAGCTGTTATTAGGACTGGACCCGTTGAGACAGAAACAGAGTTTGTGGTCTTACCCATCCCAGCAAATTTCTCAGCTTTACTTGGAAGACCATGGTTCCATGGGTTGGGGGGAGTGCCATCCACTTTACACCAAGTGATTAAGATACCTCACGAAGGGGAGGTGGTGACCATTAAAGCAGCAAGAGAGAACCAAGTGTCTGCCATGGAGATCTCTAATCAGCCATTCAGTGGCTTTCATGTATCAATGATCGAAGAAGAGCAAAGCTTAAAAGGTAGCCCTCAGGTGGTGAACATGCTAAAGAAGATGCACTTCCTCCCAGGGGCTGGTTTGGGCAAAGATTCACAAGGGCGGCAGGTTGTCATCACTTTGCATAGCCAGAAAAATCGGAAGGGATTAGGCTACAAAGGAGAGTATGGTAAGAAGAAAGTGTCAGAGAAGATTCCCCACATTTCAGAGAGCTTTGTGTCAGCATCCTCGGTTTGTGCTTATGCTGGAGAAGAGGAGCCACAGTGGGTAGATGGGAAGATCATCCCGGGTTTCAAAATTTTTAATGATGTCTTCGACTGGGAGGTTGGAGTTATTAAGACTATAGAAAACTTCTGGGATGAGGAGATTATGAGCTAGTGCAGCATCTGGGACAGGGATGAGCCTGAAGAGATTGTAACTGATAAGCTGTTTGCCGTTAAACTCAAAGGGAAGGAGAAGATGGTAGAGCCAGATTCGAAGATTAAAGGTCTCAAGATTTCACCGGAGGTAGTTGAAAAGCCGCCAAGTCAAGGAGCCAAAGTACAGTCGGCTGCAGCATCGGCATCGGCAGGAGATGAAGATTATAAGTATTTAGATGCTCTTTTTATACCAGAACTTTTTAATGACAATGTTAATGTTTCTGATTATGTTAATGAGATGAACAACTTTGCTTACTTGTGTGATGTTTCTAATGATTTCATTTCGCATGATCATAAGCATGATGCATTCATTTTTGATATTAATTTAACTGGCACAACTGCATTTAATCTCGGAACTTTGAAAAATCCAAAGGAAATTGTGATAGCATCAGACATAACTCCTGAAGAGAGGATAAAATTTGAGAGAATATTAAAAAAATATGAAAAAGTCTTTGCTTGGACCTACGAGGATATGCCAGGAATTGATAGGGATGTCGCCGAGCATGCAATCCTAACTTACCCAGAGTTTAAACCAGTTAAGCAAAAGCTCCGGAGACTAAGGCCAGAATGGGCGGAGAAAGTGAAAGAGGAGATCCATAAGCAAATTGAGGCTAAGTTCCTGATAGAGGTTTAATACCCAACATGGTTAGCTAACGTGGTTCCCGTGGCTAAGAAGGACGAAAAAGTTTGAGTATGCGTGGATTATCGGGATCTAAACAAAGCTTGCCCGAAAGATGATTTCCCTCTGCCTCATATTGATGTGCTGGTAGATAGTGTCGCTGCTTGCATGATGTACAGCTTTGTGGATGGATACGCGGGGTATCAAATCCTTAACAAGATAGTGGATCGGATTAAGACGGCCTTCATTACCGAGTGGGGGACATATGCCTATCGGGTTATGCCGTTTGGTTTAAAAAATGCAGGAGCAACCTATCAGAGGATGGCTACTAGGGTTCTCAATGAATTGATCCACAAAGAGGTGGAAGTGTACGTCGATGACATGATGATTAAGTTGGCTACCAGAGAAGGTCACTTTGAGGCTTTAGAAAAGTTCTTTCAAAGGATTCGCAAGTATGATCTGCGCCTCAATCCCAAGAAGTGCATTTTTGGAGTTACCTCAGGAAAGTTATTGGGCCATGTAGTAAGCCAGAGGGGAATCGAGGTAGATCCTGATAAGGTCAAAGCCATTATAGTGATGCCAGTGCCTCGAAAGGAAAAAGATGTTAGGAGTTTCCTGGGAAAGCTTCAGTATATCAGCCGGTTCATTGCCAAGTTGGCTTTGGTATGTGAGCCCATTTTCAAGCTTCTAAGGAAGAACTAGCCTGTGGTATGGAACGATGATTGTCAATTGGCCTTTGACACCATTAAGGATTATCTCTTAAATCCGCCAGTCTTAAGACCACCAAGCCGTGCCAAACCACTAATCCTGTATCTGGCTGTAGAGGATAATTCAGCGGGTGCTATGATGGCTCAGGAAGATGACTTTGGTGTGGAGTTTGCTGTTTATTATCTTAGCAAGAAGTTCCTACCGTATGAAGCCAGATATGTTGAGGTAGAGAAGATTTGCTTGGCAGTTATCTGGGCTTCTAAGAAGTTGCGACATTACTTTCATTCCTTCAGGGTACAGGCAGTTGCAAAGCATAACCCTCTTAGGTATCTTCAGGAAGCGCCCTCTCTACTAGGGAAAATGGGGAGATGGTTACTGTTGTTGCAGGAGTTCGACATTGAATACATAACCAAGAAAACCATTAAGGGAAGAGCCGTAGCGGAGTTCCTAGCCGAGCATCCTATTGAGAGAGATAAGTTTGAGTACATTTTTCCAGATGAAGATGTCACAGCCATAGCGGTGCAAGGGTGGCAGTTGTTCTTCGATGGAGCAGTCAACAGTAAAGGGGCAGGAGCAGGAGTTATTCTTACGACCCCGGATGGTGAAAAGCTACCATTAGCCAAGAAGCTGAGGTATAAGGCTACCAATAATGAAGCAGAATACGAGGCTTGCATCTTTGGATTGGAAGCGCTGCTCGCCCTAGGAGCAAAGACTGCAGAAGTATTTAGAGATTATTCCTTAGTAATTCATCAGATCAAAGGGGAGTAGTCAGTCAAAGAAGAGAGGCTGCTGCGTTATGTGAAATGCTTGAGAATGCTATATAGCTAGTTCGAGACTTGCACCTTTCGCTTTATCCCTAGAGATGAAAATCAGTTGGCTGATGCTCTAGTGACGTTAGTGTCTATGTGGGATAATCCAACAGGAATGGCTATGAAACCCGTGCTGATTTCTAGCTCAGAAAGGCCTTGCTTTGAAGCTGAGCAGGTGATGGATGTTGAGGCCGCTGATGGAAATCTGTGGTACTATGACATTCAGAATTATTTAGAAAAGTCAGTTGACCAAAGAATGATTCGGAAGCTATCCACTCAGTTCATTGGCGTAAACGGCACATTGTATAAAAGACAAGTTGATGGCATCCAGTTAAGATGTTTGGCAGAGAAAAAAGTAGAAAGAGTTAGGGGAGAGGTTCATGCTGGGGTCTGCGGAGCTCACATGAATGGCTTAGCCTTAGCAAAAAAGATCATGTGCCAAGGATTCTATTGGCTCACAATGGATACAGATTGTTAGAAATATGTGAAGCAATGCCAGTTATGCTAGCAATACGCAAATTTGAGGCACGTGCCAGTTTCAGAGTTGCATAACTTGACTTCTCCATGGCCATTTGCAGCTTGGGGGATAGATATCGTAGGCGAGATCCGCCCTACAGCTTCTAATGGGCACAGGTTCATTATAGTTGCCATTGACTACTTTACTAAGTGGGTTGAACCAGAGTCTTTCAAGAAGGTTAATGCAAGGGACATGGCTAAGTTCATTGAGCGGAATTTGATATGCAGATATGGTCTCCCGTATCACATTGTGTCTGACAATGGGGTACAATTCCTGGCAGAAACTAAACATATGCTCCAGAAATATGGAATCCAGCATCATAAGTCTTCTGCCTACCATCCTCAGGCCAATGGTGCAGTTGAAGCAGCGAACAAGAACGTGAAGAGGATATTGGCCAAGATGGTTCAGAGCTATAAAGACTGGGCAGAAAAGTTACCTTTTGCGCTTTGGGGTTATAGAACCATAGTTAGGACTTCTACGGGTGCAACACCATTCTCTCTGGTGCATGGAACTGAAGAGGTCCTGCCGATTGAAATTGAGTTGAAGTCTTTGAGGATAGTCATGGAAGCAGAAATTCCAAAGGCAGAATGGGCACAACAGCGATTATCGCAGCTGAATTTGCTGGATTAAGATAGGTTACGGGCTTATTATCACAATCAGGTTTACTAGAAGAGGTTAGCTCGGTCATTTAGCATGAAAGTACAAAAGCACCCGTTGGAAGAGGGAGATTTGGTCTTTAAAATGATGAGGTCGGGAGTGCCAGACATACGAGGAAAATTCAAGCCAACCTGGGAAGGTCCGTTCATTTTAAAGAAGTTGCTAACGAAAGGAGCAGCAATCTTGGCGGATAGTGATGGGAATGAGTTCAAGGACCCGGTCAATGTCGATAGACTAAAAAGGTTCCATGGCTAAAGACCAAAAATAAAAAGAAGAGAATAAATGCCCTGCGGGTCGAAAACCGAAAAAGGCGGCCTTGCTAAAAATTGGGCGCCCTGTCCGGGTAAAAATCGAAAAAAGGCATCCTGAGCAAAAATTAAGGGCTAAGAGAAAATATTCAATTGAGAAAACCCGAGAGGGCCGATTGATAACAGGAGTTTGATGCCTACAAGATCTATTCCGATTTTAGGTGTAGTCCTGTGTTTCTTTTGAATTCCTGTCAAATGAGAATCATGTATGATGAAATCATATAGAAATGTACACAACCTTGCAATGAATAAAAGAATACATTTTCATTGTGCTTTTAGTTCTGTCTTAAAAAAGAGAAATGTATCATTTATCTATCTAATGACTATTGTATAATCTTGGTGTCGAAAGATGTCTAAGTGGATATATGTTGGCCACCTCGGGGCAATTATTCTGATAATCGCTTTCTCCAGTAGTTCCTTAAAAAAAAAAAACCAGCCGTTAGAGATGAAAACCGTAACTGGCTCTCTAACCAAAAGTTAGGCCAAAGGGCAGGGTGAAAACCTAGAAACAGGCAGTCTGCCCTACAAAAAAATGAAATAAACAAAAGCCGCTGGATTGGGTTGGGTCCATTCCAGGCAAAAATTAGGCAAAGGGTTATGTGAAAATCCCTTAGGGGATGCATTTCCCGCAAAGAAAAGTTAGTGTGAAAATCCACAAGGGACGCACTACCTTTAAAATAATGACGTTCGATGCCTGGAGCGCTAAGGCGGCATTACTTCAGATGATCTTCTTTCAATCAGATAACACGTAGCACGGGACATGAATCAGGATCCTGGGTATATGATCATCGACTAGGGGGCAAAAATGCACTGGTTGTCTCTTTCAGAAAACTTGTTGGGGACGGAATCCCTAAGGCCAAGATGACAATCCTCTGGATTCCAGGGGGCATGGTGGAGCAACCAAGCTATATCCTTAGCAGACCCTGGGCCACCTAGGGCATGGTCTATACATTCTTGCAAGCATTTTGCATCTCATATCATACACAGACGTTTTCTTGTGTATATTTTTGTGCGCATAATTTTGCAGGAAATATCTAAAAGACGACAGTCACCATTCGAAGATGGAATCCTGCACTTTTAGTAGTCTTGTCAGCGACTCGGTGCAGTGTGCTTTTGGTAGTTTGTAGCAGACTCGGTGCAGCTCGAAAGAGCAGATTTCGCATTTTATAGTCTTGTCAGCGACTCGACGCATCATCATCAGAAGGTGGAATGGTGCACTTTTGGTAGCCTTGGTAGTGGCTCGGTGTAGTTCTTTCGTGCACTTTTGGTAGTCTTGGTAGTGACTCGGTGCATCCCTCTTACGCACTTTTTGTAGCCTTGTCAGCGGCTCGATGCGATTTTTCGTTCTGTGCTTTTAGTAGTCTTGTTAGTGGCTCGGCGCATCTCTATCTACGGATAGCACCTGTACGTTTAGTAGTCTTGTCAGTGACTCCGTACAGCGCACTTTTGGTAGCCTTGTCAGCGGCTCGGTGCGATTTTTTGTTCTGCGCTTTTAGTAGTCTTGTCAGTGGCTCGGCGCATCGCTATCTACGGATAGCACCTGTACGTTTAGTAGTCTTGTCAGCGACTCCGTGCAGCGCACTTTTGGTAGCCTTATTAGCGGTTCGGTGCAATTTTTCGTTTTCTGCTTTTAGTAGTCTTGTCAGTGGCTCGGCGCATTGCTATTTGCAGATAGCATCTGTACGTTTAGTAGTCTTGTCAGCAACTCCGTGCAGCGCACTATTGGTAGCCTTGTCAGCGGCTCGGTGCGATTTTTTGTTCTGTGCTTTTAGTAGTCTTGTCAGCGGCTCGGCGCATCGCTATCTGTGGATAGCACCTGTACGTTTAGTAGTCTTGTCAGCGACTCCGTGCAGCACACTTTTTGTAGCCTTGTCAGCGGCTCGTTGCGATTTATCTTTCGCGTTTTGTAGTCTTGGTAGCGACTCGGCGCATCACCGTCTGAGGATGGTCCCTAGCACTTTGTAGTCTTGTCAGCGACTCAATGCAACTCGGAGAGGATATTCATATTTCAAGTCATAGTAGTGCTCCCCAGGGAGCAGCAGGAAGGTCACCGCTTCAGGTACACGCTTCTTTCCTTTTCCTGAATTTTGGCTCACCTAGGCACCCACGCACTAGCCTCCCCAAAATTGGGGGCAACTGTAGACACCAGGTCTCGACTAGTCTTGATCAGGATTACCCAATGATGAAATTTAGCCATGCCGGCTTATAGGCAAAAAGAATGGAGCTCGGAAGTGATTTTCCTTGTCATTTTGTTTTTCTCGAAAATGAGTAAAAAGTGTATTTTAAAAATATTTTTAAAATTATTTTGGAGAAGAAAAGTGTGTTTTAGGTATTTCATATAAATTTTAAAAAAAAAAAAAGAAGAAGAAAATTTTGCCCTGCCTTAAAAGCACGGATGTGCTTTTTCGAAAGCACAGCTGTGCTTTAGGCGACGTGCATGCGCTGCGCGCTTCCGTCCGAAACATAAGCACAGCTGTGCTTTCGAAGAAAGCACAGCTGTGCTCGCGCATGCGGGGACGCCCGTCGCACGCATGGATGGGCATCCCTCGCCCATTTACGCCCCCATGATGCCCAGTATGCGATTTTTACGATTTTGTGGGGGTTTTTGGGTGGTTTTTTGGGCATTTTTTGAAGGGAATTAAAGGCAAAAACGAGGGATTTTTTTTAAGGGGGGTTTTCTGAATTTTTGGGGAGGACTTTTAGAGAGCAAAAAACTGAATTTTTTGGATTTTTGGTGGATAGAAAAAATCATTTTTACACACTTGTTGCCAAGAGGTATTTTTCAAGTTTCCCAGCTATTTCCAAGCATTTTTCACAAGAGAAAGACAAGGAATTAAGACTTCTACCTTCAATTCTTCAAGATTAAATTTGAGGGTAATTATTCTTGGCTTTATTCCTTAATTCTTTTGTTGATTTTAATTTGTTTTGTTTTCAATGAGATATTAAAAATGTAAATTCTTTTAGCCCCCATAATTTTCTTACTATTTTATCTTTAATTGTCTATCTAACAAGTAAATTCTTTTAAATTTATTATATTATTTTCATGTCAAATTGTTTCTTGCACATATCAATATTTTTATTTTTGCTCATAGTTGTTATTATAATTATTTATTTGATATGTAAGCATGATTAATATATTTTTTATTATTATGCATGTTAAATTGCATCATAATTATTTTATGCACGTTAAGTGTGATAAATTCGTTGTTATCTTAATTTTTTATGCATGCTAATCTTTATTTATAATTTGCGTTTGTCATCATGTTGTGTTATTTTGTGCATGTAAAATTGCTAATTTGTTAAATTATATATTTTATCATGTCATTTAATTAATTTTGTCATAAATAATGCATGTTTTGTTTATTTTAATCTATGATTTATTATTTTATATGTTTAAATAATTTCTTTGACTTAATCACTAACATGAATTTCATTTTTTATTTTTGGTTGCAAATCACTATTTTATTCTTATTTGAGCATCCATACACGCGAAGGAGGAGATGCGGGGTTTGGTATTTTTATTATACATTTTAATTCTCATTTTCTTTATATTTTTGATTTATGTGTATGCAATTGTTAAATAAAATAGTTTTCTTATGCACGTTAAATAAAAATCACAAACGCATTTCTACTATATTAATTTGGATTTTCCTAATAAAGGGGACCAATGTCCTAGTTTTCATCCCAAATAAAATTGTCACGTTAAAATCATTTTTTTTAATATGCATGCGAGGACCAATGTCCTCATCTCTAAAAAATGACCCGATTTATGCATGTGTCGTGTTTTATTTACAAATGGGGGTTGTATTTCCGCCCCTAGTTTTATTGTAATCTATTGCTTTGCGCTTTATTTTTATTTCATCCTTTTATCTCTTTATTATATGATTGTTGTGCACTTTAAATTATTGCATTAAAATTAAATGAGAAAAGGATGAAATATATTTTATTCTTATTTGAGCATCCATACACGCGAAGGAGGAGATGCGGGGTTTGGTATTTTTATTATACATTTTAATTCTCATTTTCTTTATATTTTTGATTTATGTGTATGCAATTGTTAAATAAAATAGTTTTCTTATGCACGTTAAATAAAAATCACAAACGCATTTCTACTATATTAATTTGGATTTTCCTAATAAAGGGGACCAATGTCCTAGTTTTCATCCCAAATAAAATTGTCACATTAAAATCATTTTTTTTAATATGCATGCGAGGACCAATGTCCTCATCTCTAAAAAATGACCCGATTTATGCATGTGTCGTGTTTTATTTACAAATGGGGGTTGTATTTCCGCCCCTAGTTTTATTGTAATCTATTGCTTTGCGCTTTATTTTTATTTCATCCTTTTATCTCTTTATTATATGATTGTTGTGCACTTTAAATTATTGCATTAAAATTAAATGAGAAAAGGATGAAATATTAAATTCAAAACTCAATTATAAAATTAACCAAGATATTAATAAATGGGAAGTCCCGAACCTTCTCTGGTCTTTGGGCTCAACGAGGCGAGAGGTCTATCCGATCATTCATTGGAATGAGACCTCCAAGACACCTCTTGTGTCAAAAGGCTTAATAAATCCTAGGCTCCATAGGGTTAGAGGATCATTCCCAATGTTCTATTAGGGTGATTGCCTCCAAGACCCCTTTGGTTTGCCCAAAATGGAAATATGCGCCGTCTTAGGCTCACTGAGGCGAGACGAACTTTCCTAATGTTCTATGGGATGGCGACTCTATGAAACCTCCTTGTTGCCCAAAATAGACGCACTTGTAATTCATTGCAAGTTGTCAACGGACCTCATCAGCCCGATCGCCCTAAAGCGGGCGATCAAAGGGGCACCCTGGGGTTCGGCGCGCGTCACAGCGCTGCCGTGCGTCGACACTCTTGGAAATCTTTTTTTTTAAATATAACTAAAAAAACTATAATTTCTAAACCCCATTTTTTAAATCTAATTTTCAAAATGTTTTTTATTTTTTTTATTTTTTCCACTCTAAAATGCAAGTTTGATAAGGAAATCAACACTTTCAACCTTTTTGCCTGTGACAAGGCATCTTATCATCATCGGGTAACTCTGATCTGGGCTGTCTTAGGACCTGGTGTCTACACCTGTTGACAAGTCAGACACCTCGCCACGAATTCCATAATAGCTCTCTTCATCCCAGACCACCAGTAGAACTGCTTCATATCTCGATACATCTTCTCACTAACAGGATGCATAGTAAAGACCGTAGTATGTGCCTCACTCAAAAGTTTCTTCCTTAACTCATTATTCTCGGGCACACACAAGCGATCCCTATACATAAGCACCCCATCTAAAACTGAAAACTCAGACTGCTTACCCTATTGAACCTCTTGCAAAATCCATTGCAATCTCAAATCATCCTTCTGAGCATCCACAATAGACTGTCTCAAAGTAGGCTGTACTCTCAATTGGGCAACCAAAGCACCATCTCAATCAAATCTCCATCTGAACCGCCTCAAGAACAGAGCCAAAACTAACTTCCGACTCAAAGCATCCGTAACTATATTGGCTTTACCAGGATGGTAATCCACAATGCAGTCGTAGTCCTTGAACAACTCTAACCAATGCCGCTGTCTCATGTTCAACTCTTTCTGCGTGAGGAGATATTTTAAACTCTTATGGTCCGTGAAAATCCTACATTTCTCCCCATACAGATAATTTAGCCAAATTTTCAAAGCGAATATCACAGCCGCTAATTCCAAATCATGCATCAGATAGTTCTTCTCATGAGATTTCAACTGACGAGACGCATATGCCACTACTTTACCCTCTTTCATCAACACATAATCGAGTCCAATACCCGAAGCATCACTATACATTACAAACTCTTTACCAGAGGTGGGTTGAGTCAGTACAGGAGCTTCAACTAACAAACTCTTGAACCTCTCAAAGCACAGCTGACACTTATCCGACCATTCGAATCTGACTCATTTCCTCAACAATCTAGTCATCGGAGCAGCTATAACCGAAAAACCCTTCACAAACCGATGGTAGTAGCCTACCAAACCCAGGAAGCTTCTCACTTCCGGAACATTCCTAGGCGCTTTCCAATCCACAATCACCTCAATCTTAGCTGGATCCACTTGGATACCCTTAGCCGATACAATATGGCCCAAGAAAGACACTTCTCGAAGCCAAAAGTCACACTTGCTAAGCTTTGCAAACAAACGATGCTCCCTCAACACTTGCAATACCAACTGAAGATGCTCTTCGCTCATTCTCATCCTTCGAGAAAACCAAAATGTCATCTATAAACACTACTATAAATCGTTCGAGATATGACCTAAATACTCGATTCATCAAATCCATAAAAGCCGCAGGTGCAATGGTTAAACCAAACGGCATCACAAGAAACTCATAATGGCCATACCGTGTCCGAAATGCAGTTTTAATCACATCCGCATCCTGAACTCGCAACTGATAATAACCCGACTGAAGGTCAATCTTGGAAAAGACACCCGCTCCTCTAAGCTGATCAAACAAGTCCTTGACTCTAGGCAAGGGATACTTGTTCTTCACTGTGACCTTGTTAATTTGCCTATAGTCGATACACATCCTTAAAGAACCATCTTTCTTCTTGACAAACAAAACCGGTGCTCCCCATGGAGATATGCTGGGTCGAATAAAGCCCTTATCCAATAACTCTTGTAGCTGAGTTTTGAGTTCTCTCAACTCTACAGGAGCCATCTGATAAGGTGCTTTCGAAATGGGTGAAGTACCCGGTAAAATCTCTATGGACAACTCCACTTCTCTCTTAGGAGGCAATCCATGAAATTCACTTGGAAACACATCACTAAACTCCCTAACAACAGGGATATCATCAATCTCTACCAGACCATTCTTCGAATCCAAAACAATTGCTAAGAATGCCTCACAACCCTTTCTCATAAATCTCTTAGCTTACATGGCGGATATCACATTACTCAAAGAACTCGAACCCAAACCCTTGACAATAATAGAAGACTGATCTCTATCTCGCAACACAACTACCTTCCTACGACAATCCACAACAACCCGATGCTTACTAAGCCAATCCATACCCAAAATCATATTAAACTCCCGAAACGGCAACTCAATCAAATCAGCAGGAAACTCAACACCCTGAACCAAAAGAGGACAATTCCTATGCACTCTACTCACATTGACACTATGCCCTAAAGGACTGGTCACACAAACCTCATAATCTAACTGGTCAACATCATGTATCTTATCAAACAATATACTTGTGCACAAATATGAGTGTGTGGAGCCAGGGTCTATTAGAGCATATAACTCAGTGTCAAAGAGTAGGAACTTACCAGCTATCACATCCGGGGCATCTTGCTCATCCCGAGCTCTCATGGCATAAGCTCTAGCAAGAACCGTCAAAGGACGATCAACAGACTCTGATGGAGCTCCCTCTCTATGCTGATCACCTCGACCTCTACCTCGGCCTCTACCACGACTAGCTTGCAAAGCATTAGAACCAACTCTGCTAGCCTCACGCTGATCACCAGAAGCCTCATTATACCTTGGACAATTTGCTAAGTAGTGATCAGTGCTACCATATCTGAAACAACCGCCCCCAATGGCGCTTACTGCAGTGAGAACACTCAGGCATCAAATCATTCCTCAAACCAGAACCACCTCTGCTAGAACCAAAACCCCTAGCAGAACCTTGCCTCCTGCCTCTCGAAGCTAGACCTGAAGACTCATCATGCGGGTTCCTTGACCTCTTACCTGATGATGATGATGATCCTGATCCACCACAAGGGGGATTCCTCCTCTGAGCTGTCTCTCTCAGAATAGACTCAGATCTCTCGGCCCGTACAGCCTCTTGCACAATCTGACATTACCCAATACCTAGAGTACTCATCAGAGAGATAATCATAGCTCTTAGTGACTCATTCAGACCGGCCTCAAAATGCCTACATCTAAACTCTTCAGTCAAAACACCTTCTGGAGCGTACTTGGCCAAACGATTGAACTCCTTCTCAAATTCTGATACTGATATAGCCCTCTGCTTCAAACTCAGAAATTGTGCCCACTTGGCATCCTTATACTCCCTAGTCACATACTTGCTGGTGAATTCTCTCTCGAAGAACTCCCATGTGACCGGGTTAGGCAACTGAGGATGCCTACGGACCAACTTCCACTAGTCAAGGCAGACCCTTGAAGCAAAGCCACAACACTCTCCACTTGCCTATCAGCAGGACACCTAGTCTCCTCAAACACTCGTTCCACTTTCTCGATCCATTTCTCTGCAAGCTCAGACTCAACTAAACTGGTACCATAGAAATCCTTTGCACCAGCTCTCCTCATACTCTCTAAAGGGGCTCTCGGAGCAGTCACCCTATCCAAGACTCAAGCCATGTCCTAGGAAATCTTTAACATTGCCTCAAAGGGCATGGCTACGGCCTCAGGCTGAACCCTATGTGTTTGAGCCGAAATAGAAACTGAAGGATCAACAGCTTGGGCATTCACACTTTCAGCGGACCCCTCAAGCGACCCACGAACAGAATCAAAATCCATCTAAAAGAAAGACAAAGACAACCGCATCAGCCAACACAGTCCTAAACATATGTCTAAACACAACAATCACCTAGAAAATGCCTAAACCGGAGCTCTGATACAAAAAACTGTAACACCCCCTTCCCATACGTAGGAGAACCCATCTGCTAGGGAGTGAGAACCCATACGAGAAGGGGTGTCACACCAAATGGAATGGTACAAACACACATATAAACATCGATGAAAATTTTAAAACCAAAAGATCATTCATTCATAGAATAACAATATTCAATTACAAACTGTTATGATACCAACATAGCTTACATCATTCAGAGATACATAGCGGAAGCTTAAGAAATACTATATACAAGAGAGATCACTATTACAAAATAATGATGATACAAAAGGAAACTAAGTCCGAACAACAATCACACTGTGTTGGCTTGATTGGCGGCGACTCACCCAAAAGTATACACCTTCCGCACCTGCACGGGTGAAGACACCGTGCTAAGCAATAATGCTTAGTGGGGAAACAAACAATAAAAATACATGGACGGCCATTCACAATGGTCGTCAAGGCAAATCACATACGATATGGCATACAGAATATCATAAGATAATCATAATCAAATCTCATTCATAACCATTCAAAGGTTCAATAAACATATTAATATGCCAACAGATTCATACGCTCATGTTAGAGTCATTCAGATTAAAATACTTATAATCATACTCATACGGTTTCACATACTTATAATCATATCCATTTGGATCACATACTTATAATCATATCAGACAAATCATAACACCTGTTGACTCAAAGTAGTATAACGAGTAAACGCGTAGAGGTACCTTACGGGTATGAATCAACACGTAGCGGTACCTTAATCAGGGTCCAAAATAGTAAAGAGGCTATAGCAAAAGGACTCTTTTAGGCATGCCTAACTATCTATTAGACTGACTCTTGCAGGTCATGCATAATCCATTAAATCACCTTTATAGAATTCATCTAATTAACCATGCATAAAACACCTAATATACTCATATACTTCATAAAATAGTCCAAGTATAAATCTAATAGCACCACAAGTTCGAAACATAAACGTTGGAAATCACAAAAGAAAACACAATTTTGAAACTAGGGGTGTCGCGCTCGCGACAGAGGCACAGCTTGCCCCTTGTCGCGAACACGACAGTCCTCGTGCAAAGACAAAACACATCTCACTGTTGCGCTCGTGACTATCATCGCACTCGTGACAGTAAGCTACCAACAGAGGCTGTCGCGCTCGAACGGAGGCATGCGGTCACGACAGGGGACTGCTCCGAACTGCATGGTAGCTGAGCGCTCTATCGCGCTCGCGACAGAGAGCTCCTGCTGCGCCCTCTCAGCAGCCCAATCCGCTCGGCAGTCGAGTGCCCTGTCGCGTTCGTAGCAAGCGTCACGCTTGTGATAGAGAGCTCTTGCTACGAGCGTTCGGCAGCCCAGTCGCTCAGCCACGAGAATCCGCTCGGGGTTGCGCAAGGGCTGAAATCACCGAGCCCTGTTGCGACCATGTCGCGCTCGTGACAGCGTCAGGATTTCTAGCTCTTGCGTGAATTTTCTACTGATTTCCACATTCACAAAACACCCAAGTTTCCAATATCAAACGCAATCAACCCATACATCATCTTACCTTCAAATAAGCCTTCCTTCATCACATATAACATAAAACACAACTTAATTCAACAATTAATACAATAAAAATCATGCTGTAGACATCGGGTCCTGAGTCAGCCTAGATCAAAGTTACTCGATGATGACAATTGCTTTCATAGGCAAAAAGGTTAAAAGTGATGATTTTCTTTTCAAATTTGCATTTCAGAGTGAAAAATTAAAAAATATTTTAAAAATTAATTTTGAAAAATGGGGGCTTAAAATTATAGTGTTTATAGTCAATTTAAGATTTAAAATAAATAAATAAATTGGATCGCGAGTGTCGGGCGCGGCGGCGCGCTGGCACATCGCGCTGGATCGCACGCTCAATAACGACGGGCGTCCCTTCCCCCTAGCATCACTAAAGGGCCTGAAACAGCTATTTTACGATTTTTTACCCCTTTTTTCTGATTTTTTCACCCTAAATCAAGGTCTTTGAGTCCAAATAAAATTCTAAAATATTCTTTTTGATAATTAATTAATTAGCTTGATTTTATCCCCAAAAATACAGGAATTTGGGTTAAAATAGAATTGTTTTCCCTAATTAAATTAGGGCAACACTTTTATTACATCCTATATATTTTTTATGATGGGAAAAAACCTAGGAGGAGCCACCATTGTTTTTACACCAAAATTCCAGATTTTTCTTCATTTGATTTTTCTCCAAAAATTTCATTATTCTTCCAATTATTCTTCCATTAATCTCATTGTTTTGGCTCCAAAAATTAATTATTCATCTCCAAATTAATTCCTTTTCATCTTTGGGCATCCAAATTAATTTCTTTGTTTCCTCCATAAACAAATCTAATTAATTTTATTGCTAAATTAATTTATTCTTCAAGCAATTTTCCGGAAAATCATCTTTTGCCTTCATCAAGTCCAACTTTGAGGGTAAATATTCTAGGCTTGATTTTACTTTCTTTTATTTTATTTCTATTTATTTTACTCTTGCATATTTTGTTGTTTTTATTGATTTATTTATTGTTTTGCTTATTTATTTATTTTATTGTTGCCATATTGGCATGATTTAATTTGTTTGTGTATTATTCTACACTTGTTCATGTAAGTATTGTTTTCTTTATTAATCCTAACATGTAAATAATTTATTTTAGTTTGATTCCTCATTATTTTTAACATGTAAATAATTAATTAACTTTAATTAATCTGTTTGCTATGTAAATAGTTTGTTTTAATTATGAACACATCAATTAATTATGTCATTGCCTGAATTATTTTTACCGTTCTTTTGTTTATTAACTTTTATTATTCTTTTTATCATTGTTACATGATTTATTCATTATTATTTGTTTATTTAGTCATTTATCATTTTTCACTTTTTATCATTATTTTCATCATGTGTATATTTTCATGTATTAATTAATTAACATGTTTTATTTTATTTTCATCACATCATTTAATCATTTGTCATTCATCATGTGTTTTTCTCATCTTTTGGTTTATTAACATTTTGATTCAATTGTCATTTTTTCATGTCATTTTATTTTAATTTGTTATTCATTATTTTGTACATTTAATTGATTTAATTACTAACATTATTTTATTTGTATTTTGTTTTTATGTCTAAACTCTTTTTTTTGCTTGGGTGTTTTTGCGAGCACATCGGGAGTTCTAGGAGGCTCGTTTGGATTATATGTTTATTTTATTTGTTTGTAACATTTGTTTATTTTTATTTATTTATTTTTGTCATGTATATTTTATTATAAGATTGTTTTTCTTAGGGCCGCTAGAAAGAAAATCACAAATTATTTTTTATTAATTAATTTGGTATTTTTCCTAATAAAAATGGGACCAATGTCCTGGTTTTTCATACCTAAATTATCCGTCACATCAAAATTGTTTTGTAATAAATATGCATGCGAGGATCAATGTCCTCATCATTAATAAATATCCTGTTTTATGTACGATTTGTACTTTATTTACAATGGGAATTGTATTTCGCTCCTAGTTTTGTTGTAATTTATTTTCATATGATTTATTTTACTTATGCTTTTATTTACCATTTTTCTTGAATGTATGTGCGCTTTAATTGATTGCATTAAATGCGTGAGAAAAAGGATGGAAATTTAAATTCAAAACTTAATTATAAAATAACCAAGGTATGAATAAATGAGAAGTCCCAAACAATCTCTGGTCTTTGGGCTCAACGAGGCGAGAGGACCATTCTAGTGTTTCATTGGAATAGGATCTCCAAGACACCTCTTGTGTCCCATCAAAAGACTCAATTTACAATCCTAGGCTCCATAGGGTTAGAGAGTCATTCCCAATGTTCTAATGGGGTAATTGCCTCCAAGACCCCTTTGGCTTGCCCAAAATGGATATATGCACCGTCTTAGGCTCACTGAGGCGAGATGAACTTTCCCAATGTTTTATTGGGTGGCGATTCCAAGAAACCTCCTTGTTGCCCAACATAAACGCACTTGTAAATACCTTACAAGTTTTCATGAACCTCTCTCGGAAGCCCTAAGAGCGGGCCTTCGGGAAGCCCACGGGGTTCGGTGTGCGTCACAGTGGCGACTCCACTGGGGACTTCTAAGTGGCTTCGATTCGAAAGTACCTTGGTTAAAATTTATAATTGAGTTTTAATTTAAAATTTTTATCCCTTTTCGAAATTTGCATATCATATCATTAGAGCCTTAGAACTATGCTAGTTTGGTCCCTTTATTAGCCCCGGTGCGTTCCCAAAGCATGGCTCTACGTTCACTCAATGTAGGGAAGTGTTAAGGTTAATCACCAGCCCAAGCCTCGTACCATCAAGGTATATCAAATGGTGACCCGATCGGTCATTATGCTCGTGATGAGCTAGACCCGTTGGCAGGGACCATGCTTAGGTAGCCCTAAAATATCATCACCCATGACCAAAGCTCATGTAATGGCAATAGATACTTCCCCTAGGTGACATGTACCTTAATACAATGCTTGCTATGTGGGCCATTATATATTGAACAAATTCAACCCAATTAAATGGGCTTTTATCAAAGGCTTTCATGCCCCGGTGGGCCCATCTTAATTTAGTTGAAATGTTTAAATACATAAAGGCCAAAGTCCATATTTATGCACATGAGATAAGAGATGTTATGATGCCGATTTTCCACTGAGCACCATACGCGTCCATTGGGTTCCCCACTAACCCATGGATCAAGCCCACCTAGGAAAAAGACCGCATTACCTCGTGTGTGGGAGTAATAAGGTTGGAAGGATCTACTTGCTTGCATGTGATTGTAAATATTGCATAACTCACTATCATGCATTGTATATGTCAATCATGCATCATTCTAACAATCTAATATTTTTAGCCATTATAGATCCATTTAAGTGGACAAGAGGTTCCGATGGCCGGCTAGTAAGGACAAATATGCTCTTTAAGTTGCCAGAATTTGTGTCTGACTTGGATTTTGAGTCATCCTCATCAATCAGTGAATCCTCTCTTGAATCATCAATGGTAGAAGAAGCTGGAGTTTTGACCACTCAGGACCTAGCTAGGAGGCTAGAGGATTTTAAACGGAGAATGATGGATATGATGGGCGTCATGGCTGAAAGGATGGCCCATCCACCTACTGCCCCACAGCCACCTGCTGCTCTACAACCACAAGCAGCCCCTCCTCAGGGGCAAGTCGAACCACATGCAGGTGGGGAGGCTCCCTTTATTGGAGTTGCTTCTCGTCAACCCGACAATGAGCACAGAGCTGCTGCACCCATCGAGCCAAGAGGGGAAAGGATTTATAACCCTGATGATGGTTTCCTGATGGAAGAGGAAGATAAAGGGCCAACAGTCCATTATGCTGTGAGGCCCAGGGCACTCAGAAGAGAAGATGAAGCCTTAAGAGGGATGAGGCAACAGATCGAAGCCATCACTCGAATGCTGTCAGCTAGAAAGGGGATCAACCCTGAAGACAGGGACTTAGGGGACGAGGAACTGCTACCCCAAAGGTTCAAGATGCCCGAGCTGCCAAAATTTGATTGGACCTCCGACCAATCCGCCCATATCAAAAGTATACCCTGGTCATGAAAGGCACTGGGTTGAGCAAGAAATAGAAGGTAGTGTATTTTTGCCTTAGTCTGGTGGGTCTGGCTGTGGACTGGTACCATGGGTTAGACAAGAGGTCCAAGGAGGACTGGGACCTTTTGACAGAAGAGTTTATGAAGCAGTACGACTGCAGCACAAGGATGGAGGTCACCTTAAAGGACCTCAAGCTTTTACAGCAGAAGAATGATGAGTCATTCCATGAGTACCTTACACGATGGAGAAATAGGGTCATGGAGATAAAAAGGAAGCCTGACGCTGCTGATCAAATCAGGCTATTCATCAGGAACTCCTGCCCTTACTTGAGGGACCTGCTCAGTTTTAAAGGGCTCAGGGACTGGGAGTCGCTTAAAAACATCGCTGTAGAGGCTGAGGCGGCTCATTTAGCAAAGAAAGCAAGCCAAGGTAACTTTGCTGGGAAAGGCTATGGGAACCAATCTGGGCATAGACCGGGAGGTGCCGGGAGCAGCAATAGCAAAAATGGCAAGACAACAGAAGTTTCAGCTACTGGAGTGGGGAAAGGTCAAAGGCACTTTTCAAATTTGGGCCACCCCTTATCTTGGGTGTTAAAGAGACTGATAGGAGAAGGAAAGCTACAGCCCCTGCCTCCTAAGCCAGCCAAAACCCACGGACAACCGGGTCATAGAGATGATGAGTATTGTGCTTTCCATAAGCACACGGGGCATATGACAGACCGTTGCGCAAGGCTAAGGCATGAAATTCAGGACTTGATCGATAGCAAGCAAATCACTGATCCTGAACAGAGGGAAAGTAAGAAGAAGTCCGCCTGTAATTCCATGATTGGTTCTAGCTTGCCTGAAGAGTATGTACTGCAAGATTTGTTCGGTAGTGAATACGACGCTACCACTCGCCCTAAGGCAGATGAAGGAGAGATCTTCATGACAATGATAGACTCTTGGTCCACCGGTGAGAATGGGGAAGAAAGTAAAGAAGGAAAGAAGGAGGGCCGGGCTTTAGAAACGGTTAATCCCTCGCAGCAGATTGAAGAGACTTATGCCTTAATTACCCAAGAGATGGATAAAAGGTTCAAAGAACTCGAAAAGAGGCTGTTGGCCATGATTCAAGAGAGAATGGATGCCATGGCACTAGTTCTTCAAGCTCAAGTTATAGCGACTACCCTAGGCCGAGTAGGGTCGGCCACTGTTGAGAGAACCTATACAGCGACAACTGCAGTGCCCCCTTTTACTCTTCAAAATAGAGGCAAGGAGCCATTTGATTCACTAGTTGGGCAAGGGAGTAGCCAGAGGCCTACTACAGGATTTGGTACTGTGCCTAAAGAGGGCGAGGATCTAGGAAGGGCATGTGATTTGCAGAAGGAAAACTTGGATATCCGCAATGATAGCAAAGGTAAGGCGAAGAGGATGGAAGTGCTAAACACGAAAGGAGGTCAAAGACACTTTTCTAATTTTGGTCAACCTCTATCCTGGGTATTGGAGAGACTAATGAAAGAAGGCAAGTTGCAACCTTTGCTACCCAGACCAACTATGAGTCAAGGACAGCCAGGGTACAGAGAGGACCAGTACTGTGCCTACCACCAGCATACCGGCCACCTGACAGATTACTGCCGGACATTAAGGAATAAGATCCAAGACCTCCTTGACACCAATCAGATCACTGATCCTTAATAGAGGGAGAAGAAGAAGAAGGCAAGCTACAATGCAGTCCTTCTGCTGTGAATATGCTCCACTAGTGGGAGTGGTGAAAGAGATGTTTTTCATGCTCGATCCTTTTATTTCTAGAACTTTTTATGTTGCAATTTTCAATTTGTAATAAAGAGAACAATTTTTTGCTTACTTGCATGATATTTCAATTGATTTCATTTAACATGATCACACTGCATTTACTTTGGCATTAATTCAAATAATATGGCTGCATTTAATCTCGGAACTTTGGACAATTCAAAGAAAATGTTGATAAGCATCTATTATAACTCCTGACAAGAGAAAAAATATGAGAACCGGAAAAGAAAGAAGGCTAGTTGCAATTAGGGGATTGGATGAAAACTCACTAAGAGCACTAGAACCTTTCTGATTACCCATCAAAGTGATTTCACACACCTACTAGGTGGTGTTTATCAATCGTTCAGCCGTGGTTTCACACGCCTATAAATTGGTGTTTATCAATCATGCTCTTCAAAGTCTGGCGGTTTCACACACCTACTAGCTGGTGTTTATTAATATTTCAGCCATTATTTCACACGTCTACAAATTGGTGTTTATCAATGACGCTCTTTAAAGTCTGGCAGTTTCACACACCTAGTAGCTAGTGTTTACCAATCATTTAGCCTTGATTTCACATGCCTACAAATTGGTGTGTCACACCTCGAAAAGTACCCTAGAAGAATTTATGCATATTGAGGATGAATAGTGACTAAGGTTTTGCACATTAGAGTGTTTGGTATGCCAATTGGACGAATTAAGAGTTAATGTAAAAGTTTTGACAAGTGTGGCTAATGGTAAAATTGTGGAATATGGGATTTGACTTTAATTGAAAGAATAAGATTACTTAAGTGGGCCAATGTGATGGATTTTAAGTTAGGAATATCAAGGCTTGAGATTAGGTGAGTTGAAGGATCAAAAAGAGAATTTGGCATAAATATCTAAATTGGACCATTGGAGAGTGACAAGTGGCAAGAAGTGGGAAAGGGTATAAAAGGAAGAGAGAGGAAGAGAGAAGGGGTAGAACTTATTTTCCTCTCCCGTTCTTCGATCTTCCTCTCCTCATCCTCCTCTTCTTCTTCTTGTTTTCATGTCATTCACTCCTTTTGAAGATCAAGATTTCGATGATGAAGGTAATTAGATCAAGTGATTTAAGTGAAGGATGTGTTAAGAAAAGTAAGTTTAAGTTTTGATTGTTTCCTGCATTTCTTTTGATCTGCTTTTTAAAACCCTAAATTTATGTTTTGTGTATTTGTGTATTTGATGAGGATTATGGGACAAGAAAGATCAATTAAGAGAGATATTAGGAGCAAAGGAGTTAAGGTTAGGGATTTTGTGTATTTGATTTAATTTGTGATTTTGGATTTTATTTGAAACTCTGGAAAAGTGTGTGCTTAATAAAGTTTTTAATTGGTATAGAAGTTGGATCTTGTGTCATTATCGATGATTTGATTGTGAAAATTGTGTGGTGTTGAAGTTTTGTTTGATGGGTAAATTTTGAAAGAAAAGAATTTCTGCAGTTGCTGAAGATCTAGTAACGCGACTCTATCATGCGGACCGATAGGTATGAGGCTCTTTACGACACGTGAAGTTCTTCACGAGTCGTGCAGATTGGCTCATTTGTCATGGGAGACTGATCAGTATGTGGCTCTTCACGACACGTGAAGTTCTTCATGAGTCCTGAAGAGTAGCCACGCAGAAAGAGAATCCGTTCGACAGGAATGATGAGGCCAATCAGGAGAGCACGAATTGTGCTCAAGTGCACGAGTCATGCACATGAGCACGAGTCATGCACATGAGCACGAGTCGTGCATTTATGCGATATAGACCTGCTCGGCTGAGAGAATCCGTTGGGCAGGAATGATAAGACCGATAGAGAAAGCATGAATCGTGCTCAAGTGCACGAGTCGTGCACATGAGCACGAGTCGTGCATCTGTGCATGAGTCGTGCACAACTTGTTCTCGGCAATGTGATTCTAGTTCCTGTCGTGAGCTCAACCACTTGACGCAATTGCGACATAATTTCTTCCTTCTTGCCCTGTTTTCTGAAACTGATTTTTCTTATGTTTTGCCCTGCATGGTTTCTCACTTGTGTTATGTCTCTATAAATTAAAATGAGTACTTTAATCTTTGAATTATTCAAATGCTTCTATGTATGTTAGTAATTTAATTACGAGACTTTTGTTTACCATTATTATTTAATGGCTAGTTGTGCATAAAGTACTGTATTTATTTGTTAAGTCTATATGAGTGCATGATGTTAATAATATAGCTATGTTCAGTATGTTCATATGCATATGATAAATATCATGGGTACATGTGATATGAAAACAAGTGAAATGCATAATGAATAATGACATGATTACATTTAATATGTTCATGCAAATATCTTAATCTATGAAACTACACATGACTAGGTTGGATACGATAAATGAAATTAGTACATATGATAGGCATATATATATTGATGCATATATCTATGTGATCATAAAAGAATAATGCTAGTGTTTGATGAAATGGCTATATATATGTAAAATGTGAAAGAATTGAATAATGATATGGGAATTTAGCCTGCGTTAGTGAAGTCGTGGATAGATAGGCATGCCTATAGAGTTCTGTTAGCTGCAGCCCTCTGTTCTATTTAGACCCTGATCAGCTCCCCGTTTGGATCCTCGTGATCCCTAATGTGTATGGATCTTGTTTAAGATCCCCCCTGAAAATGTTTTAAATGAGAAAATTTGATGTTGCTTTTTGATTCGTACCCATAAGGTACCGCTATGTGTTCGATTCGTACCCGTAAGGTACCTCCATGTGTTCGATTCGTACCTGTAAGGTACCGCCATGTGTTCACTAGCTTATCCACCCCTTGGACTTAGTAGGCAATTAATGAAGATAAAAGTATGTGAATGAATTGATAATTTTGTATTGATGTGCAAAGTTATGTGAATAAATATTTAATGCATTTGTGATAAATGCCAATTGATTAGTGCTTTACGCACCCCTCTGTTTTGGATCCTTTATGGACACTTATGTGGAAAGGTGTGGTATCTTCGAATACCCCTGTGTTTTATATAATAAGGCAATATCTGTTAAATGAAAACAATGTGACAAGTATTGTTTGTTCTGATCGGTATGTATGCATAAGGTCTAATCGCATAAGAGATTGTATGTGGATAATGCATGTTATTAATATTTTCAAAGGTTATGAGTATGCTGGTCTATGAGTTCTTTAGGAAGAATTATTGAAATACTTGAGATGCATATTTATTATAGTTGAGCGCTTAGTAAATGTAACATTTTATTATTTATATATCTAAAGTTATTTTCCCACTTATTTGTATGTTTTTGCGTATGCGCGATGTACAGTAAATGTGTTATGGTTATGCATGTGTATTTTCGGTCGGGGTGAGCGGTTGTCATTCGATCGGGGTGTTATAGTACATGTGCTATATGATTACTTATATGTATATATTTATGTGTTTATATGTTTAAAGGAGAACACAAGTATGTTATGTATTTGCTTGTCCTCTGAACTTTAGCTTGGAAGACCAATGTAAGTATATCGGTAAGAAATCTTTGTTTAATGTTTATTGGTTTTCTGTAGAACTACGTGGTTCTGATTCACTAATTATAAGGATACATAGGAAGCTTGGAATAACATTCCAAGCTCGAACCAAATCTGAAATCTAAATGTTTTGTTTAGCTTCGAACAATGAATAGTTTAAACAAATGAAATGTTCTAATGTAACTACTAATACTGTAATCTGCATGATTTTGGAAATGTTAGTAATAATGGAAATAGATATGACATATTTTACCCCGATAGCAGATGTATCTTTGGTAACCTAGGGGGGTATAACTATTCACATAGTTAATTAAATGAATTAAGCGAACAATGAATATGCATAATGTCATTGTAAATTACTAAGGTAATAACGTAAATTCTGGCTATGGTATGTAAATGAATGTATATAAGAAATTGTTTAAGTTCGTATGAGAAAAAGAATATGAATTTGTGATAGCTTTAACCGGTGTACTTTATGTTTATATATATATATATATATATATATTAATTTACATATGTTTGCCTCTGCAACCACTGTGAGTGGCTACCCATTATTTGTTTCGCCCGACTAAGCATTATCGCTTAGCACGGTTGTTTGTCCATGTAGGTTAGGAGATCAAAGTAACGCAGTGGTTCTCTGTGACTTTGGCCAACGAGTCGATAGAAGTTATAGAATATTTTTATTGATTGTCGGTTTGTAATTAAGTTTATTTATTTAACATTTATAATGAGGTGTAATAATCTTTAGTGCAAATGATGGTGTGTGTGAGATAAGTTTAGGATGTGTATGTGATTAAGGTTCTTGATGCTAGAAATTTTATTACTCTGGTTTCTTTACTGCCATGTATGTCTTTGCCTGGTAACACCCTCTGCTCACTGTAGCTCTTCATCCTTCATTATGCTACTTGTGGGAGTTGGGGGTGTTACAATTTGGTATCAGAGCCCCAGTTTAGTTGGTTTTGGTTAGCTAGGTGTTTTGAAGTGTGTCTATATAGTTTAGCATTGGCCAAAGCGGATGACCTTGTCCTTGAGATATGTTTTAGGAAGGGAAACCTTCCGATTTGATAAAGTGTTTAGTTAAGTGTTGGCTCGGTAGGTCACGATCTACCCGCCTTGAATTGTTATGTGTTTGTTCAATCTGGAATATGTTTGTTAGATCAGTTATCAAGGTTCTGATAGGATTTTATTTTGATACTGTGTGGTTAAGGAGAAGGTTCCGTGGAAGTTTTTGAAGTGTATTGATAAATGGTTACCTTGTGGGAATAGGTGTTTTGGTGTTTGAATAAAGAATATTCGAATTTTGTAAGATTATGGTGTTGCTCTGTATGCCTGTCAGCTATCTCAAAAAATTGTTTGAATATAAACATATTGAATCATGGGGATGGGAAAAGTACATTGTTATAACATCAATTGCATTTCTGCATCATCTTGCATGCATGAACCATCACATCCTCATTGCATCATTATCTTTTGATCATACATGAGAAGCAATTGCATATGCGTTTTGATGGAGAGAAAGCTGACTAGGTGTATGTTGATTATTTGATATTAGGACTCGGTGTGTGATTTAAGAGCATAGCAATTGTTCAGGAGAATGTATTGTGTTTAGAGTCAGAGTTAAGAAAAGGAATATTTTTAAATTTTGTAGGAACGAATGTGTAAAGATTTTGGAGTAAGATACGAGTATTGTTAGTGAGGAAAAATAGCACGTGTGCCGGATGTTTTTGAAATATTGACGAATTGTGTATCAAAATGTTGTGAGTTAAATGATTTATGTGTGGAGTGTATGTGTTTTGGTTTTTAAGTGGTGGTTAAAGTAATGATTATTCTAACAAATGTGATCGATTTAAGCATAAGATAATAAAAAGGGAGTTATGGAATTACTTTAAATCGATTTTATGAGTTTGGGTTTAGATATGTCCAAGAAAAAGTTATGATTTGTATAGCTATTCGGATTTTAAGGAAATGGTTTGAGATTTTAGTGAGGGGAATAAGCAATAGCAAGTAAGTATGTCAAAAGTAAGGGTGTATTGGGATAAGTGAAATGTATGCATTATAAGTGTAAAATGTAAGGGTTTTATGATGCTACGGAATTGATTAATGTAAATGATAGTGAATTGGAGTATAGTGTTCAGATTTTTTTCCGATGTAAGTGAATTTCCAGGATGAAATTCTTTTAGGAGGGAAGAGTTGTCACACCTTGAAAAGTACCCTAGAAGAATTTGTGCATATTGAGGATGAATAGTAACCAAGGTTGTGAACATTGGAGTGTTTGGTATGCCAATTGGACGAATTAAGAGTTAATGTAAAAGTTTCGACAAGTGTGGCTAATGGTAAAATTGTGGAATATGGGATTTGACTTTAATTGAAAGAATAAGATTACTTAAGTGGGCCAATGTGATGGATTTTAAGTTAGGAATATCAATGCTTGAGATTGGGTGAGTTGAAGGATCAAAAAGAGAATTTGGCATAAATATCTAAATTGGACCATTGGAGAGTGACAAGTGGCAAGAAATGGGAAAGGGTATAAAAGGAAGAGAGAGGAAGAGAGAGGGGGCAGAACCTGTTTTCCTCTCCCATTCTTCGATCTTCCTCTCCTCCTCATCCTCTTCTTCTTCTTGTTTTCATGTCATTTACTCCTTTTGAAGATCAAGATCAAGATTTCGATGACGAAGGTAATTAGATCAAGTGATTTAAGTGAAGGATGTGTTAAGAAAAGTAAGTTTAAGTTTTGATTGTTTCCTGCATTTCTTTTGATATGCTTTTTAAAACCTTAAATTTATGTTTTGTGTATTTGTCTGTTTGATGATGATTCTGGGATAAGAAAGATCAATCAAGAGAGCTTAGGGATTTTGTGTATTTGATTTAATTTGTGATTTTGGGTTTTGTTTGAAACTTTGGAAAAGTGTGTGCTTAGTAATGTTTTTAATTGGTATAGAAGTTGGATCTTGTGTCATTATCGATGATTTGAATGTGAAAATTGTGTGGTGTTGAAGTTTGGTTTGATGGGTAAATTTTGAAAGAAAGGAATTTCTGCAGTTGCTGGAGATCTGGTAACGCGACTGTGACGTGCGCCGAACCTAGCAAAGTCCCTCGTTGAATCCGGTTTTAGGAATCAGGGGATTGGTTCGCGTCTTTTTGACCTTTGGCATCATGAGTCATCTTGGATGCCTTCTTTCATATAGAACATTAGAAAGGATCATCTAAACTCACAACGCCTTTAGGCACCTTTGATGTATTTTGGAGTCGCCACCCAATTTACAAGAAATTGGGAAAGGTCTCTAACCTCTATTGGTCTAAACCAGAGATGGTGTTCGGAACTTCACTCTTACTAATGACTTAAGTCTATAAATGGGTTTTTAAGAAATCAAAATTCCATCACTCATCTCACGCGATTGTGCATTGAATTTAAAGCGCATTTGCAAGCATATTGAAAGTGATAAAATAAAGCGATAAATAAATAAATTATATAAATGAAAAAAATGGGACAGAACAATCCCCTAAAAATGAATAAAAGATGGGACAGAACAATCCCCCAAAATAAAATAAGAAGGCATAAATAATAGAACTTGCCCCAAAATTAATTACAAGGGCCCAAAAAGAAAAGAAGAAAAATAAATAAACACATTCAAAATAAATAATTAAAAATGCATCATACATAAATCGGGTCATTTATTACTTTTAGAAACATTGGTGTAGACGCTGTGTTCTGAGATAGCCCATATCAGAGTTACCCAATGATGATAAAGTGCCTTGTCACAGGCAAAAAGGTTGAAAGTGGTGATTTCCTGGTCAAATTTGCATTTTAGAGTGAAAAAATAAAAAATAATAAAAAATATTTTTTAAATTTGATTTGAAAAATGGGGTTTAGAAATTATAGTATTTTTTAGTTAATTTTAAAAATTTAAGAAAAAAAAATTTATTTTCCGCGAATGTCGACGCGCGCTCACGAGCGATGCACAGGGAGTCGCCCGTGCGCTGGGCGCGCGACCGACGTCCGTCGTGCGCGCCGACTGGCGTTGGTCGCTCCTTTTTCGCCGAAATTGCCCAATTTCACTCAAAAACTGATTTTTTCTGATTTTTTTCCACAAAATTCAATTTTTTATCCTTTTTTTAAGAGATTTTCAGGTGTTTTTCATTTTTAAACTTAGATAAATGATATTATTAATTAGTTAATTAATTTTTCCCTTAATTAATTTTATTTTTTTTATTTTTTCTTCATATAAAAAGAAAATGATGGAAAGAGAAAAGGGGGGAATTTTTTTAGGGTTTTTTTCTTAAGGTTTTCTCTTTTTCTTTCTCTCAAAATTCTCTCTAATTTGATTGAAATCTTCCCCAACAAAAATAAAGAAAATAATTCCATTCTTCTTCTTTTTCCAACAGAATTTCTTCTAAACATATTTTTAGAAGGAGTTTTATTGATGGATTTAATTTTGAGACAAACAAAATAATTGTTTGCTCTCAAAATTTCATTTTTTTAACTTGTTACTTGTTTTCAATTGTTTTTTTTCAATGGTTTTTATTTGAATCCTGTTTTTGATGAAAACTAATTTTGAGACAAACAAGATAATTGTTTATTCTTAAAATCTAATTTTCTCCATTTGATTTTCTAAAAAAAAAAGTTTTTTTTGTTTTTTTCATAAATGATTTTTTTCTTGAGACAAACAAAAGGATTGTTTGTTTTTGAGAACCCTTTTTGTTTAATCGATAAAAATCATTCTTTAGGCAAAGAAATTAATTGTTTGTTCTTAAAGAATTTTTTATCATTTTTTAAGACTATTTTTCCTTTGAATAAAATTTTAAATCTTGTTTTATTCATCGCTTCCATTATGTGATTGACATGCGCTTTAATTAATTGCATTAAATTGAATGGAAAATGTGATGAAACGCTAAATATAAAACTCAATTATAAACTTAACCAAGGTATGAATAAATGGGAAGTCCCGAACCTTCTTTAGTCTTTAGGCTCAATGAGGTGAGAGGGCCATCTCAGAATTCTGTTGGGGTGGAAGCCTCCAAGACACCTCTTGTGTCCCGAAAAAGGATCAAAATTGCACAGTCCTAGGCACCACGAGGCAAGAGGGCCATCCTAATGTTCTATTAAGGTGGATGCCTCCAAGACACCTCTGGTTTGCTCAAGCGTGAGGCTAGAGGGCCATCCTATCATTAGGGTGGAAGCCTCCAAGACACCTCCGGCTTGCCTATAATGGACATAGCAGCACTGTTTTAGGCTCAATGAGGCTAGACGACCTTTCCCAATGTTCTATTGGCTGACGACTCCAAGAAACCTCCTTGTTGCCCAAAATGGACGCACTTGTAATTTCTTATAAGTTTTCATGAACCTCATCCCGAAGGCCCTGAAAGCGGGCGGTTCGGGGCGCGTCACAATTGGTTCCCTTTTTTTTGTTAACTTAAAAAATTAGAGAACTATTTTTTTGCATTGATTGAGAAAACTGGAATGAGTGATCCCATTTTATGAAAATTAGTTCTCTATTTGATAGTGAGATTTTATTGGTTAAAATAGGACATTGGTCTAATTTATTAGTAGAAATTCCCAAGTTATTAGTTATTAAAAATATGATTTTCTATAATATGGATAGTAGAAAATATATTTTACATATAACACATAAAAATAATAGAATAAAAGAAAATACAAAATTTAAAATGCAAACCCTAAGTCAAAGGTCCTTCATCTCCGATCCTCCGACCCAAGCACAAGTGTAACTCGCGAAGATAAATAATTTTCTAGACAAATAAAACAAAATTGAATAAAAATGTTAATAAAGTAAAAAATATAATAAACAAATAAATTAATTGAATAAAATAAACAATTAATAGATCAATCGAATAATAATCAGTTAAACTAATTAAATATAAACAATTAAGTAAGTGAAAATAAGTAAAGACAAAGCAGATTAAATTAAATTCATATTAATTACACTAATCAAAGAACGATGGCAAACCAGCGAATTGAGACAGCACTATACAAGCAGAACGGGGAGAAAGGACGACCGGGCAAAACAGAGGAGACGAAGGATCGGGCATGCACGATTGCACGAGTCGTGCAATGCATTCACGACTCGTGAATGCATTGCACGAGTCATAAAATGCATTCACGACTCATGAATGCATTGCACGAGTTGCGCAATGCATGCACAATTCGTGCAGTCTGATCAGGAAAGCATGGCTCTCTTCTATAATGTTTGATCGGGAAAAGGGATTCAATGGCACTATCCGATCGAGAAAAAGCAAAATCCAACCGGAGAAGCAAGACTGAAGCAAAAATGAAGGCAAAATCCGATCGGCAACCACAATCCAAGGAAAATAAAACTTACAATTCCAACAACTAGAAAAACAGGGGTAAACAGAGGACTAAAAATAGGTTAATACATGCGATAAAAACATGCGTAATAAAGTAATGAACATGCTTAATGAATCATAATAGCAACAAACATGGTTTAATAAGATCAAAGGAATAGCATATACAATATATACAATGAACAAAATATACTAGCACAGTAAAACGAAGAAAAGAAATAAAAAGAAAAGAAGAAGGAAGAAAGAAAAGTAATAGAGAAATGGCTATTCAGTATTTACCCTCAGATATGGATCTTTGATCTGCAAATGAAAGATTTCTGGTTTCCTTCTTTGCTCTTCTTGAAATGGTGATTAAAACAGATACTCAAAAGCTAATGGTAAAATGTTTATATCGAGAAGAAAATTAAACGTAATTGAATCCCAAACACCAGGAATGGATTTCCTTGATTTAAGATACAATCTCAGAAGCTATTTGAGAAACGAGAATTATTTTCTTGCTCTCAAAGTTTTCTTTTCTCTCTATCATGTTTTTTCTTTTCTCTTTTCCATTTTTGCTCTCTTCAATAATTTCCTTTCTCCCTTTTTCTTCAGCTTTCACTTCTCTTTTAATGTCTCAGACAGGACTAGTTCATCTTTTCACCAAATCCAAGCATAAACCATACTTTTCAAACCAAATTCCCGCGAAAAATGGGAGAAGCGACGTGCTGGAGCATGGGGCGCATGACGCAGGTGAGACTTTCATCACACCTATGAAATGGGCTTCACGTTGTGAGGCTATATCTCACCAACGTGAGATGGGCCTCACCCCCACAGGCCCCTAGCAAGCCTCCAAACCATAATTCTCTATTTTCTTATTATTTTACTTTTTTTTCTAAAATTAAAAATGAAAACATATGTTTTTAGGAAACCATCACTTCTATTTGTCCTCTTGCCCGTGAATAGGCATCATTTTTTTCATTGGGTAACTTCGGTCTGAGCTACCTCAGGACCCGGTGTCTACAGTTGCCCCCAGTTTTGGGGAACGCAGTTGTAGACACCGGGTTACTAGGCGGTCCAAGATCAGAATTACCCTATGATGAAAGCGATACTTGCAAGTAAAGGTGTCAAAAATAATGTTTACCTTGTCGAGACCCTCGTTATTTTTAAATAAAAAATAAACAAATAAATATATAAAAATATATTATAAGAAATAATATTAAATTAATATTTTTAAATAATATTAAATTAATATTATTAAGAAGTGTTATTTTTGATAATTAAAAAATAAAAAAGGGAAATTAAATTAGTTATTTTAATTGAATTAAATTAATTAATTGATTTAATTGAAAATGGAAAATTAAATTAGTTAATTAATTTAGTTGAATTAAACTAATTAAATTGGTTAATTGAATTAATTGGAAAAAAGATTTAAGAAAAGAATTTAAAAGGTTTTTTTTTAAATTAAAAAAAATCATTATGTTGTAATTTTGTAGTAAATGGCCAAAGTGGCCATTTACCATATTAATGGCCACGTGATGGCCTTTGCCATCACGCGCCACTTATGGTTTTTGGCCAAAAGTGGCCGCTTGGTGGCCACTTGGCCACCACGCAGCCGCTAGCTGCTGGGCGCACGCGTGCGCACGGTGACAGCGCAATGCACGCGCACGTTCTCCCCGTCACCGCTCGGGCATGATTGCCCTGCTCCCTGACCCGTCGTTTTCGTTGGTCCCTGCATTTTCAGCTTAATTTTCAGTCTGTTTTGCCCGTTATTTTCACCATCTAATGCTCTTTTGGGGAAGCAAAAAAATAAAAGATCTTTTGGTCTTTTCCCATTTTTGGCCAAGCTAAAAATTAAAGGGAGTTTTGGGGCTCATTTTGAAGGGACGGACAAGAAATTGAAAAAAAAAAGAGGTTTTCTTAGGCTTTTCTCTAGTTTTTTTTTTTCTTTGGCTCTCCAGGGGGCATTTTCCACTTGAAAAAATTTCTTAAGCCTTTGCAAGTTTTAATCTTTTCTTCTTCTTTAAAAACATTTAATCTTGGGTTTGATTTAAGCAAGAAAAATTAATTTTCTTGGCTCATTCATCCCGCCAAAAATATTTTCTTGTAATAGCTTGTTCAAAAACACAAATTTTTGCATTTTATTTTATTCATCACCACAAATTCGACAAGGGAAAACAAATCGAGACACCGTTTCTCCGATCTAAAAAATTCTGACGGTAAACATTTTTGGACTTGTTCTCATTTATTTTTTTTTTGTATATTATTTATTGTTGTTAATATTATTTTTTGCTATTTTTTATCATATCTATTATTTACTTTTAGCATTTTAATGTGTTAATATCACTATTAATATATTATTTGTTTGCTTTAATTTGATTTTTATATTCATTCACTATTATTATTATTATTATTATTATTATTATTATTATTATTATTATTATTATTATTATTATTATTAATGTCGTCTCATTATTATCATTATTATTGTTATTATTATTAGTACTATTATTGTTCTGCTAACATTATTACTATCAATATTATTATCAGTATTTTGTCTCAAGCATTCATAATCATTTGTGTTATTATTATTACATTTATTATTTTGTCACTATTATTACATGCTTATTTTATGTGTATTATTATTATTATTATTATTATTATTATTATGAATTGACTCGCCTAATGTTTATTTCGTTTTTACTTGATTAATTTTTAGAACCATTACTAATATTTTTGATGTTAATTGTTGTCTGAGATTTAACTTCAGTCGGGTCATTTGGGCATCCCCGCAACTCCCCGGATGGGTCGTGACATGTGGAGGGTCACACCGGTTTTGGTGAGATATTTCTCAACTCTCTCTTTATGTTGTGTTATTTGTAAATAATTATTTTATCTGTGCACGCGTGCGATAAAAAATCACAAAAATATTTCTATGATTAGATTGGAATTTTTACTAATAAAATTGGGACCAATGTCTCTTATTTTAGCCAAATTACAAAAAATATCACATTTAAAACGAAGAGTCAATTTTCTCCAAAATGGAATCACTCATCCCGGTTTTCATCCAAATAACCAAAACGACTCTTCGAACCCTCTTTAAATAAACACGAAGGAACCAATGTTCCTAAATTTCAAACAAGGGCGAAGGAACCAATGTTCCTAAAATAATGCCCCGATTTATGTATGTCCTTTTATTTTGATCTCGTGTGAGTGTTTTAAATTCAAGTTCATTTCTTTTTGGGCCCTTGTAATTAATTTTGGGGCAACTTTATTTATTTTGGGGATTGTATTCCGTCCCCATTTATGTCTTTAATATTCTTTTATTGGGATTGTATTCTGCCCCTATTTCTATTGTAATTGTGTGCTTGCGTGTTTACCGCTTTCATTTATCTCTTTCTTTATTTACTTTATCGCTTTCCTTTTATCGCTTTCGTATGCTTGGAATGTGCTATTTAATTTAAATGCATCAATCTCATGAGATGAGAGATATAATTTTAAGAGTTTAAAAACCCATTTATAATTAGCCAAAGCATAAATAAGAGGGAAGTTCCGGACACCATATCTCTGGTTTAGACCGTTTAGAGGTGAGAGGCTTTTTCCTAATTTCTTGCAAATTGGGTGGCGACTCCAAATGCCTCAAATGTGCCTTTAGGTGTAATTAGACTAGGTTGTTCTCCTCAATGTTCTATTGGGAGGAATACACCGATGATGTCTCATGGCGCCCATGATCAAAAGATGCAAATCAATCCATCGAATCCCAATGGTGGATTCACAAACGAGGGCCCTTGCTGGGTATTCCGGGCGCGCGTCACAGCAGTGCCTGGGTGCATAAGTGAGCCAAAACTCAAAGAAAGAAAGAAGAAGCGCGTACCTGAGGCAACTGACTTCTTGGACTGGATGATGCGCCAAGTTTGCTCCAGACTTACAAAACGCGAGGATTGCTCTTCAGAGCTGCACCGAGCCCATTCTAGGCTTACAAAATGTGAGGTTGTTCTTCTAAACTGCACCGAGCCCGTTCTAGGCTTACAAAGTGCGAGGGTTGCTCTCCTGAGCTGCACCGAGCCCATTCTAGGCTTACAAAGTGCGAGGTTGTTCTTCTGAACTGTACTGAGCCCGTTCTAGGCTTACAAAGTGCGAGGTTATTCTTCTAAACTCCGCTGAGCCCGTTCTAGGCTTACAAAGTGCGAGGTTGTTCTTCTGAACTGCACCGAGCCCATTCTAGGCTTACAAAGTGCGAGGTTATTCTTCTAAACTGATGGTTCTCATTTAGATATTTGCTGCAAAATTACACGCACAGGAGTATATACAAGAAATCATGTGTATACCATGTATGCGGATGCTTGTAAAAATGAATAGACTATGTCCTAGGTGGTTAAGGGTCCATTAGGGATACAGTTTAGCTGCCCCATCATGCCCCCAAGGATCCACAAGAGTGTCATCTTGGCTTCAGGGACTCTGACCCAAAACCTGTTCTGAAAGACTCGTTAGGCATGCATCTTCCCTCCGTCGACGATCATATACCCGGGGTTCTGACTCATGTCCCTACCTCTGAAGTAATGCCGCCTTATCGCTCCGGGCATCGAAAGTCATTATTTTAAAGGTAGTGTGTCCCTTGTGGATTTTCACACTTACTTTTCTCTATGGGAAATGCGTCCCTTGCGGATTTTCACATGACCCTTTGCCTAACTTTTGCCTGGAATGGACCCAACCCAATTCAGCGGCTTTTATTTTATTTTATTTTTTTATAGGACAGACTGCTTGTTTCCAGGTTTTCACCCTGCCCTTTGGCCTAACTTTTGTTTAGAGCGCCAATTACGGTTTTCATCTCTAACGCCCCCCCCCCCCCCCCCCTTTTTACAAGAGGGGATTTTTAAACAATAGTCATTAGATAGATCAATGATATATTTCTTTAAAGACAGAATTACAAGACCAAAGAAAATGCAAACATAACTCTTTTATTTATTGCAAAATTGTGTACAGTTCTATATGATTTCATCATACATGATCTTCATTTGACAAGAATTCAAAAGCACAAGACTACACCTAATCTCAAAATAGATCTTGTAAGCATCAAACTCCTGTTATCAATCGGCCCTCTCGGGTTTTCTCGATTGAACATTTTCTCTCGGCCCTTAATTTTTGCCCAGGATGCCTTTTTTCGGTTTTCACCCTGACAGGGCGCCCAATTTTAGCAAGGCCACCTTTTATCATTTTCGACCCGCGGAGCATTTATTCTCTTCTTTTTATTTTAGCCTTTAGCCATGGAATCTTTTTAATCTATCGACATTGACCGGTTCTTTGAACTCATTCCCATCACTGTCTGCTAAAATTGCTGCTCCCTTAATCAGTAACTTCTTCAGCACAAATGGACCTTCCCAGGTTGGCCTGAATTTTCCACGTATATCTAGTGCTCTTGGCCTCATCATCTTAAAGACCAAATCCCCTTCCTTCAATGGGTGCTTTTGTACCTTCTTGCCAAAGGACCAAGCTAGCCTTTTCTGATAGACCTGATTGTGATAATATGCCCGCAATCTATCTTCGTCCAACAGATTCAACTGCAATAATCGTTGTTGTGCCCATTCTATCTTCGGAATCTCAGTTTCCATGATTACCCTTAAAGATTTTAGCTCAATTTTAACTGGCAAAACTGCTTCAGTTCCATATACCAGAGAGAAAGGCGTCGCTTTTGTAGAGGTTCTAACTGTGGTTCTATAACCCTAGAGTGCAAAAGGTAGCTTTTCTGCCCAGTCTTTAAAGCTCTGAACCATCTTGGCTAATATTCTTTTAATGTTCTTGTTCGCCGCTTCAACTGCGCCATTAGCTTGAGGTCTGTAAGGAGAAGACTTATGATGCTAAATTCCATATTTCTGGAGCATCTATTTAGTTTCTGCTAAAAATTGTACCCCATTATGAGACACAATGTGGTGCGGTAGGCCATATTTGCATATTAAATTTCGCTCGATGAGCTTAGCCATGTCCCTAGCATCAACCTTTTTGAAAGACTCAGCTTTAACCCATTTAGTGAAGTAATTAATGACGACTACAATAAATCTATGCCCATTAGAAGCTATAGGACGTATCTTGCCTATGATATCTATCCCCCAGGCTATAAATGGCCATGGAGATGTCAGATTATGTAGCTCTGAAACTGGCACATACCTCAAGTTTGTGTGTTGCTGGCATAAATGGCATTGCTTCACATACCGTGAATAGTCCGTATCTATTATGAGCCAATAAAATCCCTGGTGCATGATCTTCTTTGCTAAGGCCAGACCATTCATGTGAGTTCCATAAACACCGGTATGACTCTCTTCTATAACCCTTTCAGCTTCTTTCTCCGCCAAATATCTTAATTGGATACCATCTGCTTGCCTGTTATACAAAGTTCCGTCTACACTCATGAACTGAGAGGATAACTTTCTAATCATTCTCTGGTCTTTCTCAGTGGCTTCTTCTGGAAAAACTAACCTTTCTAAATAATTATGGATATCATAATACCAAGGTTTCCCATCAGCGACCTCAACATCCATTATCTGCTCAGTTTCAAAACAAGGCTTCTTCACACTAGAGATCAGCACAGGTCTCATAGCAACCCCCATTGGATTTCCCACATAGACACTAATGTCGCAAGAGCATCAGCCAACTGATTTTCATCCCTAGGGACGAAGTGAAAAGTGCAAGTCTCAAACTGGCTACTCAACATTTTCAAGTGCTTCACATAAGGCAACAGCCTCTCTTCCTTGACTGACCATTCCCCTCTAATCTGATGGATCACTAAGGACAAATCCCTGAAGACTTCTGCAGTCTTTGCCCCCAGAGCAAGCAATGCTTCCAATCCGAAGATGCAAACTTCATATTTTGCTTCATTATTGGTCGCCTTGTATCTCAAGTTCTTGGCTAATGGTAGCTTTTTATCATCCAGGGTTATAAGAATAATCCCTGCTCCTGCCCCCTTTCTGTTAACTGCCCCATCAAAAAACATCTGCTACCCTTGTACCGTTACGGTCGCGACATCTTCATCTGGGAAATTGTATTCGAACTGGTCTCCCTCAATAGGGTGTTCAGCCAAGAATTCAGCCATAGCTCTTCCCTTAATGGTTTTCCTCGTAATGTATTCAACATCGAACTCCTACAATAGTAATAACCATCTTCCCATCTTTCGTAGTAGAGAGGGTGCCTATTGAAGGTACCTAAGTGGGTTATGCTCAGCAACCGCTTGCACGCTGAAAGAGTGAAAGTAGTGTCGTAGCTTTTTAGAAGCCCAAATTACCGCTAAGTAAATCTTTTCTACTTCAACGTATTTAGCTTCATATGGCAGGAATTTCTTGCTAAGGTAATAAACAGTAAACTCCACTCTAAATTCATCCTCCTGGGCCATCATAGCACCCACTGAACTATCTTCTATCGCCAAATACAGGATTAGCGGCTTTGCACAACGTGGTGGTCTTAACATAGGTAGATTTAGAAGATAGTTCTTAATAGTATCAAAGGCTAACTGACAATCATCATTCCACACCACCGGTTGGTTCTTCCTGGGAAGCTTGAAGATGGGCTCATATACTGAGGCTAGCTTGGCAATAAACCGATTGATGTACTGAAGCTTTCCCAGGAAACTCCTAACCTCTTTCTCTTTCTGGGGCACTGGCATCTCTCTAATGGCCCTGACCTTATCAGGATCTACTTCTATTCCTCTTTGACTTACCATATGGCCCAATAGCTTACCTGAGGTAACTCCAAAAATGCACTTATGGCGTAGATTGTACTTACTGATCCTTTGAAAGAACTTTTCCAGAGCTTCAAAGTGGTCTTCTTTTGTGGCTGACTTAATCATCATGTCATCTACATATACCTCTACTTCCTTGTGTATTAAGTCATCTAGGATTCTTATTGCTATTCTCTGATTGGTTGCTCCTGCATTCTCTAACCCGAAAGACATAACCCGGTAGGCAAATGTCCCCCATTCTGGGATGAAAGCTATCTTGATTCGATCCAGGATCTTGTTAAGGATTTGATTGTACCGAGCATAACCATCTACAAAGCTATACGTCATACAGGCAGCTGCACTATCTACCAGCACATCAATGTGAGGCAAAGGGAAATTGTCCTTCTGACAGGCTTTGTTTAAGTCCCGATAATCCACACATATGAGGACCTTTCCATCCTTCTTAGCCATAGGAACTACATTAGCTAATTAGGTCGGGTATTTAACTTCCACTAGAAACTTAGCCTCAATTTGCTTGTGAATCTCTTCTTTTACCTTTTGTGCCCATTTTGGCCTAAGTCTTCTGAGCTTCTGCTTGATAGGTTTAGACTCTGGGTAAGTTGGAATAGCATGTTCGGTGAATTCTCGATCAATTCTTGGCATGTCCTCATAAGTCCAGGGAGAAAGTGCATCTTCTTCATCATATTTACCACCTGAGGGCTATCCGCTGAGCCTTGCTCTTTTCCTATCACAGACACGTGAAAGCAACTAAATGGTTGGTTAGAAATCTCCAAGGCAGACATTTGGTTTTCTCTTGCCGCCTTAATAGTCACCACCTCCCCTTCATGTGGTATCTTGATCATTTGGTGTAGGATAGACGGCACTCCTCCTAACTTATGGAACCACGACCTTCTAAGTAAAGCTGAGAAATTGGTTGAGATAGGCAAAACCACAAATTCTGCTTCCATCTCAATAGGTCCTGTCTTAACCAGAGCTCTAAATGTTCACCGAGGCTTGTCTTTTAGAATTATCATAGGTTGTGATGGTTAAATCAGAATTACTAAGCTTGCTTTCATCTAGCCCAAAAGCCTGAAGTGCCACCAAAGGGCAGACATTTATGGATGAGCCATCATCAACCATGACACAAGCAGTGTGCTTACCATTAATTTATGCCTTGATGTATAGCGGTCGGTTGTGATTGCGGCCCTCAACTTGTAGGTCAGCATTAAAATACACCAATCTCTCTCCTGATCTCCCTTTGATAAGATCTAGCAATTCGGATGGAGAAATTATAGTGGCCACGGTAGACTCACTCAAAGCCTCAACCAACCTTTGTTTGTGTGAAGAAGACTGTCTTAATAGGTCCCATATGGATATTTGAGCCGTGGCCTTCTTCAATTGCTTTACTATTTGATTCTCTTTTGGCTCCTTTTCTGCTGGTGCTTGCGCTGGTTCCTATGACTTCTCCACTTCTGGGACCACTCTACCAGTTCTTATCATAGCCCTTACTTCTTTCCCTTCTCCATCTAACTCCCATAGATCCACAGACTTTTCTTCCTTCTCTTCTTCTTCGTCTTCTTTGCCACTCTCGCTGGAGGAGCAACAATCTATTACCCTCACAGACATCCCTTCTTTATCCACCTCAGGGCGAGTGACAACAACATATTCATTCCCATACAAATCCTGTACGATATACCACTCGGGTAAACTTGACCCAATCATGAAAACAGGTGGTGGCACAATATTATAATTGGACTTCTTCTTACTTTCTCCGTTTAGGGTCACTGATATGCTTACTGTTAATTAGATCCTGAATATGGTGCCTCAACATTATACAATTATCTGTCAAATGCCCAGTAGGTTGGTAATAGGCACAGTATTCATTCTCTTTATGCCCTGGCTATCGTTGGTTCCTAGCTGGCCTGGGTGGTAGGGGCTGTAGCTTCCCCTTCTTCATCAATCTTTTTTATACCCATGACAAAGGCCGACCCAAATTTGAGAAGTACCTCTGACTCACACCCGTTGCCGATACCCCAGCTGTCTTCCCACTTCGATTGCCACTATTGGAGCTTGCTGGCTTGGTTGCCCCCCTGACTAGTATAGTCCCTCTTGGAATAAGCTTCACTGCTTGCCCTCCTAGCCATATATTAACCTTCTGCCTCTATAGCGATGTCCTTCAAAGACTCCCAATCTCTCAATCCCTTCATCTTTAATCCATCTCTCAGATACGGGCTCATATTTTTGATGAATAGTCGTATCTGATCTTGAGTATCTAGCTTCCTTTTTTATTTCCATCACCCGATTTCTCTATCGGGTCAAATATTCATGGAAAGACTCGCCTGCCTTCTGCTGCAACAACTCCAGATCCTTTAAAGTTACTTCCATTCTTGTACTACAATCATACTGTCTGAGAAACTCGTCTATCAGGAAATCCCAATCCTCCTTCATCCTTTGGTGTAGCCCATGATACCAATCCACCGTTGGGCCGGTTAAACTCAGACAAAAATACTCAATCTTCTGTCTCTTTGTAAAAGTAGTACCCTTCATTACTAGTGAGTACTGCTTTATATGCGCGGTGGGATCGGAAGTGCCATAAAATTTGGAAATATCAGCCATCTTGAAGTTCTGAGGATCAAATCATCACTGTCCAACTCTCGATCTTCAGGATTCATCCCTCCTCCTACCTTCAACATCCTTGTCATTGCTTCAAACTTTTCCTCTATTTTTCTCCACATCGTATCCTTCGGCTTAGGCAACTTTCCCTTTACTACCGTCGGCTCCTCTTGCTCCTCCCATAAGTCAATCACAGAATTAGGGCCTCCCCTATGCTCGACAAGCGCTAGCAGTCTTGGCTCAACAACAGGTGGATCAACTGCTGCTGGGGGATCCTCTCTAGCAACCCCTTGTTCTTCTTGCTCTCTAACTGGAGCAGCAGCCTGTTGCCCCGCAAGTGGGGCTAAAGTAGTGGCAAGGTTGCCCATTATCGCCATCATTCTGGCCTCAAACTCTTCAATTCTTTTCCCTACTTCTTCGAAATTCAATGCCCTAATTGCATTAGAATCACTTGCTGGATTAGCCATGCTTATCTCAGTTGACGATTCAGAAGATAAAATCTCTTTACCCTCTAAAAAGGAATCCGAACTCTGATCTGACACTAGCTCTGACAACCCCAAGAGTGAAATCTTTCTTAATCGACCGTCGGGACCTCTAAACCACCTGGACGAATCTATGATGGCTGCAAAACATACCTTTGTTAGGATGATGCATGACTTGAAATGCAATGCATGGTTATGCTGGTGCAACATAGACGGACACATGCAAGTAGATAGATCCTTTCGACATTATTTCTCCCACACACGAGGTAGTGCGGTCTCTTTCCTAGGTGGGCTTTATCCAAGGGTTAACGGGGAACCCATTGGATACGTATAGTGCACGGTGAAAAACTGGCAGCATAATAACTCTTAACTAATGTACATTCACATGGGTGTTTGGCCATTATGTATTTAAACAATTCAACTAAATTAAGATGGGCCCATCGAGGCATCGAAGCCTTTGATGAAGACCATTTAATTTAATTGATTTTGTTCAATATATGATGGCCCAAATAGTAAGAACGGTATTATGGTATATTTCACCTAGTGGGAGTATCTATTGCCATTACATGGGCTTCGGTTAAAGGTGGTGTTACTTTAGGTTTACCCAAGCACGGTCCCTGCCAACGGGTCTAGCTCATCACGAGCATAGCGACCAATCGGGTCTCCATTTGATATACCATTTGATGGTACGTGGTTTGGGCTGGTGATTATCTTGAGCACTTCCCTGCAATGAGTGAAAGTAGGGTCGTGTTTTAGGAATGCACCAGGGTAGATAGGGGACCAACTAACATAATTCTAAGGCTCTAATGTATGTAATGCAATTTTGATTAGAAATGTAATTTTTGATTCTTAAAACCTCAATTATAATTTTAACTTAAATCACTTTCGAAGCAAAGTTTCGATCACTATCCCCAGTAGAGTCGCCACTGTAACACGCGCCGAACCTAGCAAAGGCCCTCGCTGAATTCGCTTAGGACTCGAGGGATTGGTTCGCATCTTTTTGATCTTGGGCATCATAAGTCTTCTTGGTTGCCTCCTTTCATATAGAATATTGGAAAGGATCATCTAGACTCACAATGCCTTTAGGCACCTTTGAGGTATTTTGGAGTCACCACCCAATTTACAAGAAATTGGGAAAGGTCTCTAACCTCTATTGGTCTAAACCAGAGATGGTGTTCAGAACTTCACTCTTATTAATGACTTAAGTCTATAAATGGATTTTTAAGAAATCAAAATTCCAACTCTCATCTCACGCGATTGTGCATTGAATTTAAAGCGCATTTGCAAGCATATTGAAAGCGATAAATACTTAAATTACAAAAATGAAAAAAATGGGACAGAACAATCCACTAAAAATGAATAAAAGATGGGACAGAACAATCCCCCAAAATAAAATAAGAAGGCATAAATAATAGAACTTGCCCCAAAATTAATTACAAGGGCCCAAAAAGAAAAAAAGAAAAATAAATAAACACATTCAAACTAAATAATTAAAAATGCATCATACATAAATCAGGTCATTTATTACTTTTTGGAACATTGGTTCCCTTTTTTTTTATTAACTTAAAAAATTAGAGAACTAATTTTTTGGCATTGATTGAGAAAACTGGGATGAGTGATCCGATTTTATGAAAATTAGTTCTCTATTTGATAGTGAGATTTTATTGTTTAAAATAGGACAATGGTCCAATTTATTAGTAGAAATTCCTAAGTTATTAGTTATTAAAAACGTGATTCTCTATAATACGGATAATATAAAACATATTTTACATACAACATATAAAAATAATAGAATAAAAGAAAATACGAAAGTTAAATGCAAACCCTAAGTCAAAGGTCCTTCATCTCCGATCCTTCGACCCAAGCACGAGTGTAACTTACGAAGATAAACAATTTTTGAGACAAATAAAACAAAAATGAATAAAAATATTAATAAAGTAAAAAATTTAATAAACAAATAAATTAATTGAATAAAATAAACAATTAATAGATCAATCGAATAATAATCAGTTAAACAAATTAAATATAAACAATTAAGTAAGTGAAAATAAGTAAAGACAAAGCAGATTAAATTAAATTCATATTAATTACACTAATCAAAGAACGATGGCAAACCAGCAAATTGAGACAGCACTATACAAGCAGAATGGGGAGAAAGGACGACCGGGCAAAATAGAGGAGACGAAGGATCGGGCATGCACGATTGCACGAGTCGTGCAATGCATTCACGACTCGTGAATGCATTGCACGAGTCATGAAATGCATTCATGACTCATGAATGCATTGCATGAGTCGCGCAATGCATGCACGATTCGTGCAGTCCGATCAGGAAAGCATGGCTCTCTTCTATAATGTTTGATCGGGAAAAGGGATACAATGGCACTATCCGATCGAGAAAAAGCAAAATCCAACCAGAGAAGTAAGACTCAAGCAAAAATGAAGGCAAAATCCAATCGGCAACCACAATAAAAGGAAAATAAAACTTACGACTCCAACAACCAGAAAAATAGGGGTAAACAGAGGACTAAAAACAGGTTAATAAACAAAATAACATGCGATCAAAGCATGCGTATAAAGCAATGAACATGCTTAATGAATCATAACAACAACAAACATGGGTTAAGAAGATCAAAGGAATAGCATATACAATATATACAATGAACAAAACTTACTAGCACAGCAAAACGAAGAAAAGAAATAAAAAGAAAAGAAGAAGGAAGAAAGAAAAGTAATAGAGAAATGGCTATTTAGTATTTACCCTCAGATATTGATCTTTGATATGCAAATGAAAGATTTATGGTTTTCTTCTTTGCTCTTCTTGAAATGGTGATTAAGATAGATACTAAAAAGCTTTTGGTAAATTGTTTATGTCCAGAGGAAAATAAAACGTGATTGAATCCCAACACCAAGAATGGATTTCCTGGATTTAAGATACAATCTCAGAAGCCATTTGAGAAACGAGAATTATTTTCTTGCTCTCAAAGTTTTCTTTTCTCTCTGTCTTGTTTTTTCTTTTCTCTTTTCCGTTTTTGCTCTCTTCAATAATTTCCTTGCTCTCTTTTTCTTCAGCTTTCACCTCTCTTTTAATGTCTCAGACAGGATTAGTTCATTTTTTCACCAAATCCAAGCATAAACCATACTTTTCAAAAGAAATTCCCATGAAAAACGGGAGAAGTGACGTGCTGGAGCACGGGGCACGTAAGGCAGGTGAGACTTTCATCTCACCTGTGAAATGGGCCTCACGTTGTGAGGCTACATCTCACCAATGTGAGATGGGCCTCACCCCCACAGGCCCCCAGCAAGCCTCCAAACCAAAATTCTCTATTTTCTTATTATTTTACTTTTTTTTTTCTAAAATTAAAAACGAAAAACATATTTTTTTAGGAAACCATCACTTTCATTTGTCCTCTTGCCCGTGAATAGGCATCATTTTCGTCATTGGGTAACTTCGGTCTGAGCTGCCTCAGGACCCGGTGTCTACAGCGACTCTGTCGTGCGGACCGATCGGCATGAGCCTCTTTACAACACGTGAAGTTCTTCACGAGTCATGAAGTTTGGCTCATTCGGCATGGGAGACCAATCGGTATGTGGCTCTTCACGACATGTGAAGTTCTTCACGAGTCGTGAAGAGTAGCCTCGTCGAAAGAGAATCCGTTTGGCAGGAATGATGAGGCCGATTGGGAGAGCACGAATTGTGCTCAAGTGCACGAGTCATACACATGAGCACGATTTGTGCATCTGTGCGATATAGACCCACTCGGCTGAGAGAATTCATTCGGCAAGAATAACAAGGCCGATCGGGAGAGCACAAATCGTGCTCAAGTGCACGAGTCGTGCACATGAGCACGAGTCGTGCACATGAGCACGAGTCGTGCATTTGTGAACGAGTCGTGCACAGCTTCTTCTCGGTAATGTGATTCTGGTTCCTATCGCGTGCTCAACCCCTTGTCACGATCGCAACAGAATTTCTTCTTGCCTGCCCTATTTTCTGAAACTGATTTTTCTTATGTTTCACCCTGCATAGTTTCTCACTTGTGTTATGTCTCTATAAATTAAAATAAGTACTTTAATCTTTGAATTATTCTAATGCTTCTGTGCATGTTAGTAATTTAATTACGAGACTTTTGTTTACCATTATTATTTAATGGCTGGTTGTGCATAAAGTACTGTAATTTATTTGTTAAGTCTATATGAGTGCATGATGTTAATAATATAGCTATGTTCAGTATGTTCATATGCATATGATAAATATCATGGGTACATGTGATATGAAAACAAGTGAAATGCATAATGAATAATGGCATGATTACATTTAATATGTTCATGCGAATATCTTAATCTATGAAACTACACATGACTAGGTTGGATACGATAAATGAAATTAGTGCATATGATAGGCATAGATATATTGATACATGTATCTATGTGATCATAAAATAATAATGCTAGTGTTTGATGAAATGGGTGTATATACGTAAAATGTGAAAGAATTTAATAATGATATGGGAATTTAGCCTGCGTTAGTCGAGTTAAAAATAAATAGGCATGCCTATAGAGTTCCGTTAGCTGCAACCCTTTATTTTGTTTAGACCTGGGTCAGGTCCCCGTTTGGATCCTTGCAATCCCTAATGTATATGGATCTTGTTTTAAATGAGAAAATGTGATGTTGCTTTTTTATTCGTACTCGTAAGGTACCGCTATGTGTTCGATTCGTACTCGTAAGGTGCCGCCATGTGTTCATTCGCTTATCCACCCCTTGGACTTAGCAAGCAATTAATGAAGATAAAAGTATGTTAATGAATTGATAATTCTATATTGATGTGCAAAACTTATGTGAATAAATATTTGATGCATTTGTGATAAATGCCAATTGACTGGTGCTTTACGCACCCCTCTGTTCTGGATCGTTTATGGACACTTATGTGGAAAGGTGTGGTATCTTCGAATACCCCTGTGTTTTGCATAATAAGGCAATATCTGTTAAATGAAAAGAAATGTGACAAGTACTGTTTGTTTTGATCGGTATATATGCATAAGGTCTAATCGCATAAGAGATTGTATGTGGATAATGCATGTTATTAATCTGTTCAAAGGTTATGAGTATGCTGGTCTATGAGTTCTTTTGGAAGAATTATTGAAATGCTTGAGATGCATGTTTATTATAGTTGAGCGCTTAGTAAATGTAACATTTTGTTATTTATATATCTAAAGTTATTTTCCCACTTATTTGTATGTTTTCGTGTATGCACAATGTACAGTAAATGTGTTATGGGGTTGTGCATGTGTATTTCCGATCGGGGTGTTATAGTACATGTGATATATGATTACTTATATGTATATATTTATGTGTTTATATGTTTAAAGGAGAACACAGGTATGTTATGTATTTGCTTATCCTCTGAACTTTAGCTTGGAAGACCAATGTAAGTATATCGGTAAGGAATCTTTGTGTAATGTTTATTGGTTTTCTGTAGAACTAAGTGGTTCTGATTCCCTGATTATAAGGATACGTAGGAAGCTTGGAATAACATTCCAAGCCTGAACGAAATCTGAAATCTAAACATTTTGTTTAGCTTTGAACAATGAATGGTTTGAACAAATGAAATGTTCTAATATAAGTACTAATACTATAATCTGTATGATTTTGGAAATGTTAGTAATAATGGAAATAGATATGACTTATTTTGCCTCGATAGCAAATGTATCTTTGGTAACCTAGGGGGATATAACTATTCACATAGTTAATTAAATGAATTAAGTGAACAATGAATAATGCATAATGCCATTGTAAATTACTAAGGTAATAATGTAAATTCTGGCTATGGTATGTAAACGAATATATATAAGAAATTGTTTAAGTTCGTATGAGAAAAAGAATATAAATTTATGATAGCTTTAACCGGTGTACTTTATGTTTGTGTGTGTGTGTATATATATATATATATATATTAATTTACATGTGTTTGCTTTAGTAACAACTGTGAGTGGCTGCCCATTATTTTTTTCTCCCGACTAAGAGTTATCGCTTAGCACGGTTGTTTGTCAGTGAAAGTTAGGACATCAGAGTAGCGCAACTATTCTCTGTGACTTTGGCCAACGAGTCAGTAGAAGTTATAGAATGTTTTTATTGATTGTCGGTTTGTAATTAAGTTTATTTATTTAGCATTTTTAATGAGGTGTAATAATCTTTAGTGCGAATAATGGTGTGTGTGAGATAAGTTTAGGATGTGTATGTGGTTGAGGTTCTTGATGTTAGAAATTTTATTACTCTGGTTTCTGTACTGCCATGTATTTCTTTGTCTAGTAACACCCTCCGCTCACTGTAGCTCTTCATCCTTCGTTATGCTACGTGTTACATGGTGTTTATCAATCATGTTCTTCAAAGTCTGGTGGTTTCACACACCTACTAGCTGGTGTTTATCAATCGTTCAGCCGTGATTTCACATGCCTACAAATTGGTATTTGTCAATCACGTTCTTCAAAGTCTGGCGGTTTCACACACCTACTAGCCGGTGTTTATCAATCGTTCAACCGTGATTTCACATGCCTATAAATTTGTGTTTATTAATTATGTTCTTCAAAGCCTGGCAGTTTCACACACCTACTAGCTGGTGTTTATCAATCGTTCAGCCATGATTTCACATGTCGACAAGCTAACATTTATCAATCACACAACTCAACTGTGGTTTCACACGTCGACAAGCTGACGTTTATCAATCATGCAACCCGACTACGGTTTCACGTGCCAACAAGCTGGCAAAGGCTAAATACATCGCAATCATGGACGACAACGCAGCAGGAAGGTCGCTACCTCAGGTACGCGCTTTTTTCCTTTCCTTTCTGAATTTTGGGTCACCTAGGCACTTACGTGCTAGTTTCTCTAAAATTGGGGACAACTGTAGACACCGGGTCACGAGGCGGTCCAAGATCAGGATTACCCAATAATGAAAATGATGCTTGTTCACAGGAAAAAAGGTTATAACTAATGATTCCCTTGTTGCAAATCCTTCTTGTTAAATAAAAAGTTTTTTTTTTAAATTTTATTTTGCGGTTTTTTGGGGTTTTTGGTAGCTTGTCGCCGCACGACCTACGTGGCGCAATGTCTACTGGTAGCACGCGAGGTGCAACGCCTGTATTCGAGCCCATGGCGCATCGCATACGAGGCCTCGCCTCGTTCAACTCTAGCGTGAGGGTTCATGAGTGAGGCCTCGCGCGATGCCCGTGTACGGGTTCGCGGAGCGCCCCTTGCGAGGTCACACCTTGCATGTCTGGGACGTGGCCTCCAGTGCGAGGCCGCACCTCACGCATGCGGGGTGCGCCTGCATCGCGAGCACGCGGCATGTGCTTGCGAATGATGCCCGCACCGCAACGTACGGCCGCCCACTCACGGGCAATCTCCCTCCTATCCCTTTCCCACTTGCAAAATCTGGTTTTTGACAGATTTTGAAGACCGTTTTTTCAGTTTTCAGGGACTTTTGGGGGAAGAGCAATGGAAAGGGGGTTTTTTCCTTTCCCCTTTTAGGAAGAAAGGGAAAATAAAGAAGAGAAAATTTTCATTTTACAGGGGGGAGTTTTCAGATAGAAATGAAAGAGAAAAGAGGGAGAGCTGGAAGAGAAAAAGAAAATGGAGAGTGTTCTTAAAAAAAAAAAAATCTTCCAGTGTTTGAAGATCTCTTCCATTAATCTTCTTGAACCCAGAAAAATATTTGGAATTTGAGCTTAACTTGAGATAGGGAAATCCATTCCCTTACCTTGTGTTTATTATCAAACAAGAAAATCAAAAAATCATTTGTTTTTGTTTGAATTTTTTGAGTTTTTGAGTTATTTCGAATCTGTTTTAAACTTCAGTAAGGGGAGTTCGATTCAAACATCTTGTTTCTATATCATCAAATCTGAGGGTAAAGATTCTTGGATCCACTTTCATCATCTCATTTTATTTTATTTGTTGTTATCATTGTTAATATTTTTATCATCACTATTGTTGCCACATTTATTTTGGGTTATTATTATTGCCATTATAATTATCATTTATTCTTATTAGTATTCTTAATATTATTATCATTGCATGCTAATGTTATCTTTATTATTATCATTATTATTGTCGACAATTAGTATTTGTTATTCTTCTTATCATTGTTAATGTCATGGTTCTTACTGTTAGTATTATTATTCTTGTTATAATTACTTTTATTATTATTCTTATTATTATTATTATTATTATTATTATTATTATTATTATTATTATTATTATTATTATTATTATTATTATTATTATTATTATTATTATTATTATCATCATCATCATTGTTGCTATTATTATTATCAATGTTGTTATTGTTGTTGCTATTATTATTATTATTATCATTATTATGTTTGCATGGCTAGTTTTGTGAGGCTTCTTAATTCTTTTTGTATGTGTGTTAATTTCATGCTATATTTTCCTTATTTTCATTATTATTTAGTTGATTTTAAAATTGTTGCTAATATTTTTATTGTTGTTTTTTATTGGGGTTTAAAATGTGATCTTGCTTGTGTGAGCGTTTTCGTGACCAAATGAAGGGGTCACGACACGTAGGAGGATACATCAATTGGGTGACACCTTACCAACCACTATTTGCATGAGTGTTGTAGACACCGGGTCCTAAGGCAGCCGAGAACAAGGTTACCCAGTGATGAAAATGATGCTTATTCACGGGTAAAATGATTAGAAGTGATGATTTCCTTGTCGAAACCTTTCTTTTTAGATAAAAAATATTATTGTTTTTTGGGTTTGTTTTTGGGTTTTTGGCGACCTGTCGTAGCCCGATCTATGTGGCGCACGCGCCTATGGTGGCACCCACGAGCAACGACACCTGCGCCCAGCTTGCGGCCCCCTGCACGGGGGCTCACGTCGCGTCTCCTACCTTAGCCAGAACTCCATTTTTTTCGATTTTCTCTGGTTTTTGAATTTGTTTTAAATTCAAACTCTCTTTCCGATTTTCAAAAGGATAAATTTGATTTTAAAGGATAATTAAGAGCTTTTAACCATATTAAAGTCTTTTAAAAAAAACCTAACTTTTGATGATAATATAAAAAGAAAAGTTAGAACAGCCAGAGAGGGGAGGACTCTCGGAGAATGGCAGTAAGTTTTCCTAAAGAATTCAAAAGAAAATTATTCGATAATTATTTCTGGATCCAAAGAAATTAATTCTTTGCGTTTTAGACTCAATTAACCATCAGATTTCTTTAAAAAGTCAGAGTTTTTACTTCAATTTGGAATCACAAAAAGCTGTGGTTCAAAAGCTTTCTTGATTCTATTTCTTGTACAAGCAATCGACTAGGGAAATTATTCCATTTTTTGCTTCTAACTTCAACCTCTGAGGGTAAATATTTGGGTTAGAGCCAAATCTTTCTTTTTCCTAGTTTCTGTCATTCTTTATTCTCTCAATTGTAGATTGCCGCAAATTATAATTAGTGCATTTTATTGTTATTTGTTGTAATCAGCTTGAATTTAGATTAATTTAATTAATTTATTTACATGATGCATGCAACTTAATTTAGATCTGTAAAATATTAAGTAATAATTTTATTTTCCAATCGGTTTGATTTTGTTCCTTTTGTGTATTATTAAGTTATTTATCATTCGTTTGTTATAATTAATCTATGTGTTGATGTCGTATATTACTAATATATTTGTTTTGTAATTATAATTAACCTGCGTGATTGCCATTATTTATTCGTTGGTTATTAATGTGTTTGTCACGATTAACATTAACCTAGATTAATCTATTTATTGGCATGAAGAGCGAAATTATGTAGATTACATATTGATTTTATTGTCATTTGATTCTGCCTTGCCTTTAATTGTCAATTCTTTTAATTTCCAATTTCTTATCTTATTTGTTTTCTTGTTATAATCATTATTGTTCCTCAACTTCAATTGTTTATCGTATTTGCTTATTTAATGGTATATTTCTCTTATTTAATTACTCATTTATATTATATTATGTTTTATGTATACTTGATTTACTTTGCTAATATTTTATTTCACTCCTTGTTTTTGTTTTCCATAAAACTTATTTATTTCACTGTGAGTAATGTTCTTGTGCGAGCCGGAGAGTCAAGCAATTAGAGACCTTCAGAGTTTGGGTTTGCATTTCTCTTGTTGGATTTTATTTATTTTTATTATTTTGTATGTTGTGTTGCATGCAAAATAGTATTTTAAATGTGCTTGTGTTATAGAAACTCACATTTTTTACACTAATAAAAATTGAAATTTTTACTAATAAAATGGGACCAATGTCCTGATTTTATCTAATAAAATGTCAATTTCAAAAGGAGAATTAATTTTCATAAAATGGGATCACTCATCCCGATTTTCTCAATAAATGCTAAAAAAATTTCTCCAATTTTTTTTTAGCATTTATTGAGAAAATCGGGATGAGTGATCCCAATTTTTTTAGCTAATAAAAGAAACCAATGTTCCAAAATTCTAATAAATACCCCGATTTATGTATGATGTATTTTCATTCCCTTCGCGTATTTATTCATTTTAGGCCCTTGTAATTAATTTTGGGGCAAAGTGTTATTCATTTTATTTATTTATTTATTTGTGCTTTTTATTTTTGGGGATTGTTCTGTCCCATCTTTTTACTTGTAATTTATTTATTGCTTTCTTTATTGCTTTCTGAAATGCTTGGAATATGCTTTAAATTTATTGCATGATTTCGTGAGATGAGAGATGGAATTTCGATTGTTAAAAACTCATTTATAACTTAACTTAAGACATTAATAAGAGTGAAGTTCCGAACACCTTCTCTGGTTTAGGACCCCCGAAGTTAGATGACCTTTCCCAGCTTCTTATAAATTGGGTGGCGACTCTAAGATACCTCTGCCTAAAGCTTTCACGAGGTTAGATGAACTTCCCAATGTTTTATTGGGTAAGAAATTCAAAAATATCTCATGTTACCCAAAATCTAAACGCTAGCCCTTCTGTGACGCACGCCGGCCCCGATTTATTCCCTGGTGCCCGCTTTTAGGGCCCGAGAGGGTCTGCGTCTTTTGATCTTGGGTGCTATGAGACATTTTAGACACCTCCTTCCTAATAGAACATTGAAAAGGATCATCTAGCCTCATGACACCTTTAGGCACCTTTGAGGTATTTTGGAGTAGCCACCCAATTTACTAGAAATTGGGAAAGGGGTCATCTAACCTCTATTGGTCTAAACCAGAGATGGTGTTCGGAACTTCACTCTTATTAATGCCTTGGTTAATTATAAATGGGTTTTAATTTTAAAATTCTAGCTCTTTTCTCACACAGGCATGCATTAGAAAAAATAAAGCGCAAATCAAACACGAAATAAAACAGTAAAGAAAAAGGTAAAATAATAAAGCAAACTAAAGAAGTGGGACAAAATACAATCCCCAAAAATAAAAAAAAAGGTACTTAAGATTTGGGACAAAAAATACAATCCCCCAAATAAAATCAAGCAAAATATAAATAAATAATAAACTCAAATAAATAAATGAACATTTATAAATCGGGATATTATTTAAGGTAGGAGCATTGGTTCCTTCATGCTTACTTTAGAAAATCGAAGAGTTATTTTTGGCATACTTTGGAAAATCGGGATGAGTGATCCCATTTTGAGGAAATTAGCTCTTCTTTTTCAAAAGTGAATTTTTGGTTTGAAATTAGGACATTGGTCCCATTTTATTAGGAAAATCCCAATTTATTAATAAAATACTTTTGGTGACTTGTTTAATTAACGTACATGAATAAATAAATTTATTACAAATTGCATAATAAAAACAAATAAAAGCAAAATAATGAAAAATGCTAAAACAAACTAAAACATGACAAATCCCACCAAAATGGTGTCTTCAAATCTCCATGGGCTCCCACTCGCCATTGGAAAAAACTCACACATGAAAAATAAGTATTGAAATAAAAACACAAATGAAAGTGATGTTAGTAACAAAAAATAAATTAAACATGTAACATATGAAAATTAATTAAAATAAATAAAATACATCATGCAACAAATTAAACATGTAACATATGAAAATGAATTAAAATAAGTAAAATACATCATGCATGACAAATCAATTAAATGACACAATAAAAATATGTAACTTATTATATTAACAATTCAACATGCATAAAAAGTATAAATAATAATAATAAAATTCAACATGCTTAAAAACATAAATAATAATAATAATATTAATAATAATAATAATAATAATAATAATAATAATAATAATAATAATAATAATAATAATAATAATAATGATGATGATTGTAGACACCGGGTCCCGAGGCGGTCCAAGATCAGGATTACCCAATGATGAAATAGAAGACCGATTTTCGGCAAGAAATGTGAGAACCGATCGTTCCTTGTCAAAAGATGTGTTTTTCGGAAAATAATTTTAAAATATATATTTTAGGGATTAAAATTTAAAATGGGAAAAAATATTAATATTGTGTCAAAATTAAAATTAAAAAAAAAATAATAAAAAAATAAAAAAAATTTTTGGTCGCGAGTGCCGCTGCGGCAGCGCGGGGCCGCCTGCGCGGCAGGCTGCCCCAGCGCGCAGGGGCGCCTGCGAGGCAGGCCGCCCCAGCGCGCAGGGGCGCCTGCGAGGCAGGCCGCCCGCCTCGCGCAGGGGCACCTGCGCGCGAGGCAGGCGCCTCGCGCGATGCCCCTGCGCGCGGGGCGGGCGCCTCGCGCGACCCCCCCTGCGCGCGGGGGCGGGCGCTTCGCGCGACCCCCCTGCGCGCGGGGGCGGGCGCCTCGCGCGACCCCCCTGCGCGCGAGGCGGGGCGCTCCGCGCGACCCCCCTGCGCGCAGGGGCGGGCGCCGCGCGCCCCCCCTGCGCGCGAGGCAGCTGCCTCGCGCGCACCCCCCTGCGCGAGGCAGGCTGCGCGCAGCAGCCTGCCGCGCGCGGTGCCAGGGCACCACGCGCAGGCTGCCGCGCGCCCTTGGCTCCTCCGCGCGACCTGTTTTTTTTCCTGTCCGTTTTTTTCGCTATTTTCAGTCTGATTTTCTGATTTTTTCAGTTTTCTGTGTTTCACCATTTTATGTTATTTTAGATTAACTAAAAATAAAGGATTTTTTGTCTTTTGCCATTTTTGGCCAAAGCAACCTTAAATGAGGAATTTGCCCTCATTTTTGAGGGAAAACGGCAAAAATTTTTAGGATTTTCTTTTTCTTTCAACTTCTTCTCTCCAGCAAAGGGTTTTCTTCAACCTTTGTTCTTCAAAAAATTCTTAACTTTTTTTCTTTCTCAAATTTTAATCTTTAATTACTCTTCAAAAATACATAATCCATTTTTCTTGGGTGATTTGGGCTTAGGAAAACTAATTTCTTTTTGCTCAAAATCATCCACCAAAAATATTTTTACCAAAATATTTTCTTGATTTCATTTCAAGACATTAAATTTTACATTTTTTTTAACATCTATCACAACGAATCCGACAAGGAAAATCGATCGGGACACCGTTTCCCCAATCTAAAAATTCTGAGGGTAAACATTTTTGGACCCGTTCTAATTCATTTTTTGTATATTATTTATTTTGTCAATATCATTTTTGCTATCATTATTCTTATTATTCGTTTCCAGCACTTTAATATGTTGGTACTACCATTAATGCATTATTTAGTTGCTTTGATTTGATTTTTATACTCATTCCCATTATTATTATTATTGGTTGGTTAATGTGAATATTGTTAGATTGTGTCGTTTCCACTGTTGTGCATATTCTTTCATCATTTCATTTTCCCTATTTTCATATATTGTTATCATCATGCTTTTATCTAACTTCCTGTTTTATTATTGTTATCATTTAGTATTTTGAATTGCTATCCTATCATCAAGCTTTGCATTATTATTATTATTATTATTATTATTATTATTATCATTATTATTATTATTATTATTATTATTACGTTGGTTGCCTTTAATATTTTATTATTATTATTATTTAATTCTCTATTTTACTATTATTACTATGTATTTATTTACTAGTATTATTCTGTTTTTTTTAGTATTATTAATACTATTATTATTAACTAATTATTTAGTTAGCATTGCTATCATTGTTGTTATTATTATATTTTGCATTTGTTTGATTAATTTATTTGGGACATTTACTAATATCGTCGATATTATTTTTGTATGAGTTTAATTTGAGTCGGGCTATGTGAGCGCCCCGCGACTCCCTGGATGGGTCGCGACGCGTGGACGGACACTCCGGTTTGGTGAGATCCCTCCAACTCCCCTTTTTTATGTGTTATGTGCTTATTTGTAAACATTTATTTTATTTGTGCACGTGTGAGATTAAAAGTCACAAAAATACTTTTACAATTAAACTGGGTTTTTTACTAATAAATTGGGACCAACGTCCCTTATTTTAGCTGAACTATAAAAATGTCACAATTAAAACGAAAAGTCAATTTTCAATGAAATGGGATCACTCATCCCGGTTTTCCAAATTCAAACAATCAAAATGACTTTTCGAACCCTCTTCAAATAAATGCGAAGGAACCAATGTTCCTAAACATTCGAATAGGCACGAAGGAACCAATGTTCCCAAAATAATGTCCCGATTTATGCATGTCTTTTATTTTGATCTTGTGTGAGTGTTTAAATTTATGTACATTATTTTCCTTTGGGCCCTTGTAATTAATTTTTTGGGCAACTTTATTTATCTTTTGGGGATTGTATTCCGTCCCACTTACATCTTTAATCTCCTTTTAATGGGGTTGTATTCTGCCCCTATTTCTATTGTAATTGCGTGCTTGCGTGTTTATCGCTTTCATTTATCGCTTTCTTTTACTGCTTTCTTTATTGCTTTCCTTTATCGCTTTTTGAGTGCTTGCAATGCGCTATTTAAATTAAATGCATTTATCGTGTGAGATGAGAGATATAATTTTAAGAAGTTAAGAACCCATTTATATTTAACCAAAGTATGAATAAGAGGGAAGTTCCGGACACCATATCTCTGGTTTAGACCAATAGAGGTGAGAAACTTTTTCCCAATTTCTTGCAAATTGGGTGGCGACTCCAAATACCTCAAAGGTGCCTTTAGGCGTCAATAGGCTAGGTTATTCTCCCCAATGTTCTATTGAGAGGAGCATACCGATGATGTCTCATGGCGCCCATGATCGAAAGACGCGAACCTTCATACCTCGAATCCTAAAGCGGATTCAAAGCGAGGGCCCTTGCTGGGTTTCCGGGTTCCGGCGCGCGTCACAGTGGCGACTCCACTGGGGACTTTGTGTTTGAGACTTCACTCCGAAAATTCTTTGGTTAAAATTTATAATTGGGTTTTTGAAACTTAAAATTCTATCTCTTTTCGAAAATTGCATCATATCATTTTAGAGCCTTAGACTTATGCTAGTTGGTCCCTATCTTACCCCGGTGCATTCCCGAAGCACGACCCTACTTTCACTCATTGTAGGGAAGTGTTAGGGATAATCACCAGCCCAAGCCTTGTACCTTTTGGTATATAAAATGAAGACCCAATCGGTCGTTATGCTCACGACGAGCTAGACCCGTTGGCGCGGATCATGCTTGGGTAGCCCTAAAGTATTCATCACCTTGACCAAAGCTCATGTACTGGCAAGTAGAAACTTCCCCTAGGTGGTATGTTCCTTAATACAATGCTTGTGATATGGGCCATCACGTATTAAACAAAATCAAGCAAATCAAGTGGTCTTTTATCAAAGGCTTTCATGCCCTGTTGGGCCCACTTTGGTTTAATTGAATTGCCCAAATACGTAATGGCCAAAACCCATACGAATGCGCATTAAATTAAGACTGTTATGCTGCCGGTTTTTCACCGTGCACCATACGTGTCCAATGGGTTCCCTGTTAACCCTTGGATGAAGCCCACCTAGGAAAGAGACCGCACGACCTCGTGTGTGGGAGTGATAAGGTTGGAAGGATCTATCTGTTTGTATGTGGTTGCGAAATGCTGCATAACTCACGATCATGCATTATAACTGTCATCCATGCATCATGCTAACCATTTGAGTTTTTCAGCCATCATAGATTCATCTGAGTGGACTGGAGATTCTGACGATCGACTAACGACGGCAAACTCGCCCTTTGAATTGCTAGAACTAGTGCCTGTTTGGGATTCTGAGTCATTCTCAACAGGTAGCAAATTATCCTCAATGGCAGAAGAAACTGGAAACTTAACCACCCAAGACCTTGACAGGAGACTGGAGGATTTTGAACGAAGAATGCTAGAAATGATGGGAGCAATGGCCGAAAGATTTGCACAGCCTCCTGCTCCTCAAGCACCAGTTGCTCCACAGCCACCAGTAGCCCCTCCTCGGGGGCAAGCCGAACCACCTGCTGGTGGGGAGGCTCCCCTCGCTGGAGTTATTGTCCATCAACCTGTAAATGAGCCTAAAGCTACGGCTGTGCCAGTTGAACCCGGAAGAGCAAGGATCCCAAACCCTGATGAGGATTTCGCAATGGAAGAAGAGGTTGAGGAGATAGCAGCCCATCAAGCCGTAAGGGGTGGAGCACCCAGGGTAGAAGACGAGGCTATGAGGGGTATGAGACAGCAAATTGAGGCAATCACCCGCATGTTGACAGCTGGCAAGGGAGTGAGCCCTGAAGATGTGGATTTGGATGATGGAGAGCTGTTGCCCCAGAGGTTTAAGATGCCAGACCTGCCAAAATTTGATGGTACATCGGACCCTTCTGCACATGTTAAGCAATACACCCTGATCATGAAGGGTACAGGATTGACTAAGAGGCAAAAAGTGGACTATTTCTGTCTCAGCTTAGCTGGCCCAGCAGTGGATTGGTACCATGGGCTGGATCGACGAGCGAAAGAAGACTGGAATCTGTTAACAGAAGAATTCCTTGGCCAGTATGATTGCAGTACCAAGATTGAGGTCACATTAAAAGATTTAGAGGTGCTGAAGCAGAAGTCAGGGGAATCATTCCATGAGTACTTGACCCGATGGAGGAATCGAGTGATGGAGATAAAGAGAAAGCCCGATACCTCAGATCAGATCAGGTTATTTATCCGAAATGCTAGTCCATATTTGAGGGATGGGTTAAAAATGAAGGGACTCAAAGATTGGGAGTCACTTAAGGATATAGCCATTGAAGTTGAGGCTGAGCATTTAGATAAAGTGGCTAGATCTGCAGATGTGGCTTCAGGCAAAAATAAGGGAAGCAGCAGCGATAACGGGGGCAATAACAGGGCGGCAGAAGTCTCTGCCATAGGACCGGCTCCCAAACATCTCACTATCTCGGGCAGACCATTATCTTGGCACTTCACCCGTCTCATCAAGGAAGGAAAGTTGCAACCCTTGCCAGCTGGGCCCGCCCCAAGTCAAGGGAAGCCAAAGCACAGGACGGACTGGTATTGCGCATATCATCAGTACACAGGGCACAGAACAGACTACTGTCGTCCTTTAAGGGACCGAATTCAAGCCTTGATCGATGGCAAACAGGCTATTAATCCCGGGCAGAGAGAAAGTCAAGAGAAGTCAGCCCATTGTGCCATGATTGGTTCAGGCTTACCGGAATGGTATGTACTGCAAGACTTGTATGGAAATGGGCATGCCACTACTACTGGCCCTGAGGCAGATGAAGGAGAGACTTTTGTGGCAATGATAGGCTGTTGGTCCAGCAGCGGAAGCGGAGATGAAGAGGAAGGTGAGAAACAAGAGGGTTCTAACCAAGAATTGAGTATGGCCAGCCTTTCACGACAGATTGAGGAGACTCGTGCATCAATGGCCCAAGAGATGGATAGACGGCTTGAGGAGCTCGAAAGGAGGTTGACAGCTATGATTAAAGCTATGATTAAGGAGAGAATAGATGCCCTCGCGCTAGTCCTACAAGCCCGATTGATGGCGGCTACCTTTAACCGAGTTGAGTCGGCCCCTGTCGAAATTGCCCATACAGCGAGAACCACGGCATCTCATAGTGCCACTAAGCCCCGAGGCAAGGAACCGTTTGATTTACCAGTGGGACAAGGAGGTGGTAAGAGGCCTACTCTGGAACATGACAATATGCTTGAGGACGATGGAGATCTGGTGAAAGAGCATGCTCTGAAGAATGCAAACCTAAATATCCGAGATGGCTGTAAGGGCAATGTTAAAAAAGCGGGAGAGTCATCAGTGAGAAGGAATCAAAGATATTACTCTGAGTTGGGAAGGCCCTTGTCGTGGGTTTTTGAGAGGCTAGTGAAAAGGGGGTTACTGCAGCCATTACCGGCGAAGCCTGCCAGCAGTCAGGGGCACCCCCACCACAGAGCAGATCAATATTGTGCATTCCACCAGCACACTGGACATTTGACAGACTACTGCCGAACTTTGAGAGACCGGGTTCAGGACCTCATTGATTCCAAGCAAATCCCGGATCCCGAGAAAAGAGAGAAGAAGAAGGGAGTAGACTAGAATGCAATCCTTCCACCATAGATGTGATCGGGCCAATCCACTTCATCGGCATGTTCCTCCAAAGCCACAAGCAGAAGATCATGTTTTTAATGCTTACTGCTTTTCAATTCCAGAACTCTTTTAGGACAATTTGGTTGTTGTAACATGTTGAACAATTTCTGTTTTATTTATGCGATATTTCCTTGATTTCATTTCTCATGATCACGATGCATCCATTCATTTTGACATTAACCCAATTAATACGACTCCATCTAGTCTCGGAACTTTGGGGAATCCAAATAAAATCTTGGTAGCATCTGATATGACTCTTGAAGAGAGGATAATTTTGAGGGAATAAAAAAAAAAAAAAAAATAAAAAAAAGAGCCTTTGCCTGGACCTGGTATGACATGTCGAAGATTAACAAGGACGTTCAGAAGACCAGACTACCTTCCATTGCCAACATGACGACGAACCAAATTTTGAAAGGCACTTCTTCGCATCCACAACATCTAAGCTATATATGGTGTCGCCGAATAAAATTGAACTTCGAAAATTACATCAAAAGTCGGACAAATAAAACTCAAAACCACCATGAGAAATATACAACCCATCAGGACCAAGCCATATGACCTTTTTCTCTCTACCCATTCGGAATGTGTACCCCAAAACCGATTATGACTGACCCTTAACCATCCAAAACCCTCATAACCAAATTTCTTACCAAAATTTAATGCCCGACCAAATTGAACAACAATGGTCCCAGTGGTTAAGATGAAAAGTACACGTATGTATAAACTTCAGGACTTGAGCAAAGCTTGTAAAAAAAAAAAAAAAAAAATTGGGGGTAAAAAAAAAAAAAAAAAAAAAAAAAGAGAAAAAAAATTGGGTTGAAAAAAAAAAAAATTGGGAAGTAAAAATAAATAATAAAAGAAAAAATTGGGGTGTAAAGAAAAGAGAGAATAAAAGAGAGAATTGATCAGGGGGGCAAGGGAATGCTATTTGGGGGCAAGCTTTGTTCAAATCCCGTCGATCTACACATGCCGGCACATTGCCATTTTTCTTAGCTACTGAAGAGGACCAAAAGGGGTAAAACCCCCCAAACCATCCACCCAATCCCAGCCGTCGAAAACCATTTCGAAAGCTTAAGCCACCAAAATCGATAAAAGTACCCCAGATCATTCAAGCTGAACCGCCAAAGCCAATAAAAGCCAAGCATGAAACTTCACATTCAAGCCCCAAATAAGTAACCCATCAACTCAACCAATCTGCACAAGCGATAACACCAAAATTTTGATACTAAGAGGAATCATTCTCAGAAGCAGCAGTCTCTTCGGCTAACAAAGATGAAAGCAAATTCAACCAACATTGACGAACTGAAAGAGGGTCCATGGCAAAGGCTAAAAAAAAAAAATAATAATAATAAAAAAAAATAAAAAAAAAAGAGAGAAAATATTCAATCAAGAAAACCCGCGAGGGCTGATTGATAACAGGAGTTTGATGCTCTCAAGATCTATCCCGAAATTAGATGAGGTCTCATTTTTTCGAGTTAATGCCAAATAGTGATCATGTGATGTGAAATCAGATTGAAATATATGCATTGGTATGACCAGAGCAGTTCATCTTGCACAATCGAAGTTGTCTCAGTCAGATATGAAACCAACACATTGCTACCATCTACCCCTTGCCACTCTCGCCACTCAGGCACTTCAGTCATCTCCTCCTGTCATGAACTGTGAAGCCAATTCTATAGCACCCTCATGATAGAAGCCAAGCTCAGACAACCTTGACCTAAGACGCAAACACACGCCGATTATACCTGAAAGACCTTTTACAACAACTATCTACCCTCTACCATTCTCACCACTCAGGCACTTCAGTCATCTCATCTTGCTACCCACTGCGAAGCCAACCCTACAACACCTTCCCAGTAAAGAACCAAGCTCACACAACCAAAATCTGGGACATAAGCGCATGCCAATCATACCCAAAAGACCTTTCGAAACAACTCCAACTTTTCTCTCAAAAAAAAAAAAAAAAAAAAAAAAAAAAAAAAAAAAAAAAAAGGCCGTTAGAGATGAAAACCGTGATTGGCGCTCTAAGCAAAAGTTAGGCCAAAGGGCAGGGTGAAAACCTGGCGACAGGCAGTCTGCCCTACAAAAAATAAAATAAAATAAATAAAAGCCGCTGGATTGGGTTGGGTCCATTCCAGGCAAAAAATAAGGCACAGGGTTATGTGAAAATCCGACAAGGACGCATCTCCCGCTAAGAAAAGCTAGTGCGAAAATCCACGAGGGACGCACTACCTTCAAAAAAATGACTACAGGTACCAGAGGAGAACCTCATAATCCCTTAAAGGCATGAAATTCAAAGGCAATCCAAGAGGGCATCAAGTCAATTGCAACGGATAACCAAACCAGCTGATGCCTCCGATTCCACTCGGATGAACTCTTATCCTGCGTTATTGCATACATATGCATCTCACGGGTATGGTAATTGATGGTGCCTCAACATGCGTTCACGCATGCATGAACTTTATATATATCTTGCACAATAAATTCTTCGCACACATTTCGTGCCCATGATCTTTGCGTACTTGCAACGCGTAATCCTTTGCACATGCTTAGCACAAGCACTTATCACGTGCATCTAATCTCCCCATTATCCTTAAGTCCTTATCTAACAGGCATCCTCAATCTCTTTAAAACACTATATTTAAGTCCTTCTTCAAAAGGCATCTTCAAAACTTTACCTTTAAGTCCTCCTTCACGGGGCATTCTCAGTCTCTTCGGAGCATTATCCTTAAGTCCTTATCTAACGGGCATCCTCAATCTCTTTAAAACACTATATTTAAGTCCTTCTTCAAAAGGCATCTTCAAAACTTTACCTTTAAGTCCTCCTTCACGGGGCATTCTCAGTCTCTTCGGAGCATTATCTCTAAGTCCTTATCCAACAGGCATCCTCAATATCTTCGAAATTTATCTTTAAGTCCTCCTTCACGGGGCATTCTCAGTCTCTTCGGAGCATTATCTCTAAGTCCTTATCCAACAGGCGTCCTCAATATTCTTCAAAATCTATCTTTAAGTCCTCCTTCACGGGGCATTCTCAGTCTCTTCGGAGCATTATCTCTAAGTCCTTATCCAGCAGGCGTCCTCAATATCTTCAAAATTTATCTTTGAGTCCTCCCTCACGGGGCATTCTCAGTCTCTTCGGAGCATTATCTCTAAGTCCTTATCCAACAGGCATCCTCAATATCTTCGAAATTTATCTTTAAGTCCTCCTTCACGGGGCATTCTCAGTCTCTTCGGAGCATTATCTCTAAGTCCTTATCCAACAGGCGTCCTCAATATTCTTCAAAATCTATCTTTAAGTCCTCCTTCACGGGGCATTCTCAGTCTCTTCGGAGCATTATCTCTAAGTCCTTATCCAGCAGGCGTCCTCAATATCTTCAAAATTTATCTTTGAGTCCTCCCTCACGGGGCATTCTCAGTCTCTTCGGAGCATTATCTTTAAGTCCTCCTTCACGGGGCATTCTCAGTCTCTTCGGAGCATTATCTTTAAGTCCTCTTTCACGAGGCATTCTCAGTCTCTTCGGAGCATTATCCTTGAGTCCTCCTTCACGGGGCATTCTCAGTCTCTTTGGAGCTTTATCCGTAAGTCCTTCTTCACAAGGCACTCTCAGTCTCTTCGGAGCATTATCTTTAAGTCCTTTTTCAAGGCATTCTCAGTCTTTTCGGAGCATTATCTTCAAGTCCTTTTTCAAGGCATTCTCAGTCTCTTCGGAGCATTATCTTTAAGTCCTTTCTCAAAGCATTCTCAGTCTCTTCGGAGCTTTGTCTTTAAGTCCTTTTTTCAAGGCATCCTCGGTCTTTGCGAAGCGTTATCCTTCGTGGCATTGAGCTCTTCCCAAAATATTCTAAATCCTTTCAATCCATGAGTATATCCGCATCAACAGGTTAGATGTCAAGGCAACGGGGGTTAACACGTCGACAAGCAGATGGTAACTACCCACAGCAACTCCAGCCAGTTCGGGAAGACAACCGCCTCAGGTACGCGCCTCTTTCCTTTCTTTTCTGAATTTTGGTTCACTTAGGCACCTAGGTTCTAAGTTTCCCAAAAATTGGGGGCAACTGTAGACACCGGGTCCCGAGGCGGTCCAAGATCAGGATTACCCAATGATGAAATAGAAGACCGATTTTCGGCAAGAAATGTGAGAACCGATCGTTCCTTGTCAAAAGATGTGTTTTTCGGAAAATAATTTTAAAATATATATTTTAGGGATTAAAATTTAAAATGGGAAAAAATATTAATATTGTGTCAAAATTAAAATTAAAAAAAAAATAATAAAAAAATAAAAAAAATTTTTGGTCGCGAGTGCCGCTGCGGCAGCGCGGGGCCGCCTGCGCGGCAGGCTGCCCCAGCGCGCAGGGGCGCCTGCGAGGCAGGCCGCCCCAGCGCGCAGGGGCGCCTGCGAGGCAGGCCGCCCGCCTCGCGCAGGGGCACCTGCGCGCGAGGCAGGCGCCTCGCGCGATGCCCCTGCGCGCGGGGCGGGCGCCTCGCGCGACCCCCCCTGCGCGCGGGGGCGGGCGCTTCGCGCGACCCCCCTGCGCGCGGGGGCGGGCGCCTCGCGCGACCCCCCTGCGCGCGAGGCGGGGCGCTCCGCGCGACCCCCCCTGCGCGCGAGGCGGGGCGCTCCGCGCGACCCCCCTGCGCGCAGGGGCGGGCGCCGCGCGCCCCCCCCTGCGCGCGAGGCAGCTGCCTCGCGCGCACCCCCCTGCGCGAGGCAGGCTGCGCGCAGCAGCCTGCCGCGCGCGGTGCCAGGGCACCACGCGCAGGCTGCCGCGCGCCCTTGGCTCCTCCGCGCGACCTGTTTTTTTTCCTGTCCGTTTTTTTCGCTATTTTCAGTCTGATTTTCTGATTTTTTCAGTTTTCTGTGTTTCACCATTTTATGTTATTTTAGATTAACTAAAAATAAAGGATTTTTTGTCTTTTGCCATTTTTGGCCAAAGCAACCTTAAATGAGGAATTTGCCCTCATTTTTGAGGGAAAACGGCAAAAATTTTTAGGATTTTCTTTTTCTTTCAACTTCTTCTCTCCAGCAAAGGGTTTTCTTCAACCTTTGTTCTTCAAAAAATTCTTAACTTTTTTTCTTTCTCAAATTTTAATCTTTAATTACTCTTCAAAAATACATAATCCATTTTTCTTGGGTGATTTGGGCTTAGGAAAACTAATTTCTTTTTGCTCAAAATCATCCACCAAAAATATTTTTACCAAAATATTTTCTTGATTTCATTTCAAGACATTAAATTTTACATTTTTTTTAACATCTATCACAACGAATCCGACAAGGAAAATCGATCGGGACACCGTTTCCCCAATCTAAAAATTCTGAGGGTAAACATTTTTGGACCCGTTCTAATTCATTTTTTGTATATTATTTATTTTGTCAATATCATTTTTGCTATCATTATTCTTATTATTCGTTTCCAGCACTTTAATATGTTGGTACTACCATTAATGCATTATTTAGTTGCTTTGATTTGATTTTTATACTCATTCCCATTATTATTATTATTGGTTGGTTAATGTGAATATTGTTAGATTGTGTCGTTTCCACTGTTGTGCATATTCTTTCATCATTTCATTTTCCCTATTTTCATATATTGTTATCATCATGCTTTTATCTAACTTCCTGTTTTATTATTGTTATCATTTAGTATTTTGAATTGCTATCCTATCATCAAGCTTTGCATTATTATTATTATTATTATTATTATTATTATTATCATTATTATTATTATTATTATTATTATTACGTTGGTTGCCTTTAATATTTTATTATTATTATTATTTAATTCTCTATTTTACTATTATTACTATGTATTTATTTACTAGTATTATTCTGTTTTTTTTAGTATTATTAATACTATTATTATTAACTAATTATTTAGTTAGCATTGCTATCATTGTTGTTATTATTATATTTTGCATTTGTTTGATTAATTTATTTGGGACATTTACTAATATCGTCGATATTATTTTTGTATGAGTTTAATTTGAGTCGGGCTATGTGAGCGCCCCGCGACTCCCTGGATGGGTCGCGACGCGTGGACGGACACTCCGGTTTGGTGAGATCCCTCCAACTCCCCTTTTTTATGTGTTATGTGCTTATTTGTAAACATTTATTTTATTTGTGCACGTGTGAGATTAAAAGTCACAAAAATACTTTTACAATTAAACTGGGTTTTTTACTAATAAATTGGGACCAACGTCCCTTATTTTAGCTGAACTATAAAAATGTCACAATTAAAACGAAAAGTCAATTTTCAATGAAATGGGATCACTCATCCCGGTTTTCCAAATTCAAACAATCAAAATGACTTTTCGAACCCTCTTCAAATAAATGCGAAGGAACCAATGTTCCTAAACATTCGAATAGGCACGAAGGAACCAATGTTCCCAAAATAATGTCCCGATTTATGCATGTCTTTTATTTTGATCTTGTGTGAGTGTTTAAATTTATGTACATTATTTTCCTTTGGGCCCTTGTAATTAATTTTTTGGGCAACTTTATTTATCTTTTGGGGATTGTATTCCGTCCCACTTACATCTTTAATCTCCTTTTAATGGGGTTGTATTCTGCCCCTATTTCTATTGTAATTGCGTGCTTGCGTGTTTATCGCTTTCATTTATCGCTTTCTTTTACTGCTTTCTTTATTGCTTTCCTTTATCGCTTTTTGAGTGCTTGCAATGCGCTATTTAAATTAAATGCATTTATCGTGTGAGATGAGAGATATAATTTTAAGAAGTTAAGAACCCATTTATATTTAACCAAAGTATGAATAAGAGGGAAGTTCCGGACACCATATCTCTGGTTTAGACCGATAGAGGTGAGAAACTTTTTCCCAATTTCTTGCAAATTGGGTGGCGACTCCAAATACCTCAAAGGTGCCTTTAGGCGTCAATAGGCTAGGTTATTCTCCCCAATGTTCTATTGAGAGGAGCATACCGATGATGTCTCATGGCGCCCATGATCGAAAGACGCGAACCTTCATACCTCGAATCCTAAAGCGGATTCAAAGCGAGGGCCCTTGCTGGGTTTCCGGGTTCCGGCGCGCGTCACAATGATGATGATGATGATGATGATGATGATGATGATGATGATGATGATAACAATAACAAATTATAATAATAACCAAGACTAATAAAAATAATAGTAGTAATAATAATAATAATAATAATAATAATAATAATAATAATAATAAAACAAAATTAATAATACTATTAACAATAATAATAATAATAATGATGGATTACGGAAAATTATAATAAATATAATTTATACGGAGGTAACATTAATAAATGATACCTACCTCTTGTAGCGCAGAAAGTCATTGCGGAAGCATCTACCAAGATCCCGTTTGTTTTTTATCACTGGTCCGATTTTACTCACTTGGGATAAGAGCAGCTAGATCACAATCTAAATGCCCCTGAAAATTAAGATAGAAAACTTGTGAGTGGGAACGAGCAGCCTTGCGGCGTGTACGTTTTCTCGTTACCAAATTATGAGGACCTCACCTCTATTTATAGAGATCCTAAAGGCTAGATACCTAACTCTAGTTTAACTCAGACTCTTTCTGAGATAAGATTTGGTAATTTTTATCTGATTAAATAACTCAATTTAATCTGGATTGGAACTCAATCCATTATAGAGTCATGGGCGTATCCCAACTCTATCACCTCCCACTCGCACATGACGGAACACATTCCAGTCTTAATCTTCAGTTATACTAGCAAATAGATTGTGTGACCAGCATACCTTGAGAGCACTAGTGCTATATACCTGTTAGGGATATATAGCGTCTCGAAAAACAAGATTCTCTTTTCATGTATGCCTAACCCTAGATTGCCTTCTCACATTCATTGTTTTAACTCATGATCTCATAAAATAATTTTTGTGTTCACTATTATGTCTCTACTCATAGAAACTATAATAGGCATGCTGGTGAACCAAGAAACATTACGAAAGTGATCAAAGGGCTATCTTCCCCTCTTACTTTATGCCATTCATCATGATTCAACTCGCTTTTCTAGTTAGATCCGCCACGCCTAAATTTTTCTCTAGACCTCTTGGAAACTAACTAAGCTAGCCACATTGAACCATACTTCAGGGATAAGTTAAGGGTTCTAAGGGTCGAAATATAAATAGGGTCTCACAATAGGGAAAGTTAAGATCATTGATATAATTAAATTCTCATCCCTGTGGTCACATAAGCACACACGGTATAAAACATGTGTTATGGTGTTCTTTCCTTCCCTTAAAGGAGCGCATGTCTCACATTTCAATAATGTGTATATCAAACACCATACAGAAGCGTAAGGTTGCGATGCACCAAAGCACCCAACTTTAGTCCGCTTACTTAAGGGCTACTTTTGGCTTTTTAGATAGAACATGGTAGTTACATATAACTGACCATTGGATTTCATAGAATCCTTATTTGGATCTCAATCCAAAGCATACAACTTTATGTATGTATTTATCTCGCACCTTAACAAGACTCATCTTGTAATTTATGCAAGACGGCACTTTTATTTTGAACAGGCTCTCGAGCATTCTCATATGTTCAAAAATTGCCTCATCTTAGTCTTTGCTAACTCATTGACAAAACTAAGGTAAACACCCTTGTGAGTGGGCTACTTCTCTGTCCGACATGCTCAATCTCATATCAATAACAGTAAATGTTTACACATAAACATTCACACTCATGTATTGCCAACAATGAACTTTAGTTATTATTCGCAAATAATAACGTTAAGAGATTATATAAAATATAGCAGTACCAATTAAATTCTACGCAAACCTCGAGATCTAATGTGTCTCTCAAAACACATCTTTCATTATAGGTTTACTCAATGGATCTGCATGCGTAGAAACGTACTGCAAGTTCATATCTCTCCTTGTGCAACAATATCTCCCGCATATAGATATTTAATGTTGATATGCTTAGTTCTACTATAAGCTATCAATGACTGACTGTCACTATAGACTGTCATTAATACCTCTAAGACAGTTACACTTAAATGTCTCACAAACCATTTCAGCCAAACTGTCTCCTGTTAAGAGATTATATAAAATATAGCAGTACCAATTAAATTCTACGCAAACCTCGAGATCTAATGTGTCTCTCAAAACACATCTCTCATTATAGGTTTACTCAATGGATCTGCATGCGTAGAAACGTACTGCAAGTTCATATCTCTCCTTGTGCAACAATATCTCCCGCATATAGATATTTAATGTTGATATGCTTAGTTCTACTATAAGCTATCAATGACTGACTGTCACTATAGACTGTCATTAATACCTCTAAGACAGTTACACTTAAATGTCTCACAAACCATTTCAGCCAAACTGTCTCCTGTACTGCAATTGAGGAAGTGACAAATTCAACTTCCACTATTGATAGGGTTACACGGGTTTAATTCTTGTTACTCCACGAGATGGCACTCTTGCCAAACAAGAATATGAACCTGAGGTGGATTTCCTCTCATCCACATCTCCTTCCCAATCAACGTTTCTGTATTCTCTTAATACAGATCATTTTCTTGATAATAGAGAGAATATTCTGCAGTATCTTTAAGGTATATAAGTATCCTTTCAATTGCTTCCAATGTGCTTTGCCTGGGTTAGATTGATATATGTTTACCATGCCCACTGCATAGCATATATCATGCCTTGTATACAACACTGCATACATAAGACTACCCCTGGTACTGGCATATCGAATGTTCCTCATACATTCATTTCTTTTGGCTTATTAGGACACATATCTTTGCTAAGAAACTGATTCTTGGCAATGGGGTAATCTATGAGTTTGCAGTTTTGCATATTAAATCGCTCAAGGTCTTTGTTGATATATTTCTCTCAAGAAACAGACAATAATCTTCTCGAATGATCTCTTGAAATCTCAACTTCAAGAATATAATATGCATGACTCATTTGCTTTGTCTCAAAGTTGGACGATAACCAATCTTTGATTTCATTTATGTACCATTTATCATTCTTAACTTTAAGTATGTCATATACATACAATGCCAAAATGATAAATTCACTTTCAGAGCTTTTACTATAAACACAATGATCTTCATTAATCATGTTGAACACATTCGTTATGATTGTATGATGAAGTCTCAAGTACCATTGTATGATGATTGCCAATATTAATTAGTAGGCAATTAGATCTACATATTTATTGTCGATTCATTTATTTTATACCATCTTAGATGTAGATCTAACTCTTGATGTTGCTGATCTATATATTTATTATTCATTCATTTATTTTATGTCACTTAGATGTAGATCTAACTTTTAATATTGTTATTTTTGATGTAGATCTAATTTTTCACATTGTTGTTTGTTTTTCTTTGATTTAATTGTTCATCTTATTTATCTTCATTCTTATTTTTGTTATTATTATTATTATTATTATTATTATTATTATTATTATTATTATTATTATTATTATTATTATTATTATTATTATTATTATTATTGCTTTATGTTTTAATATTGATCTATTAATGTGTCAATTTATTTTAATTTGTCATTTAATTTACTAATCACCTAATATGCATATTTTCATTTAGTCTATTATTTATTGTTGTAAGTGTTTAATTCATTTTCTTGACTTGATTACTAACATTAAGTTTATTTGTGTTTGCTTTTTGGTGTCAAATCTTTGTGTTCCCTTGTTTGAGCACCTTTGCGAATGAAGGAGGAGATCCAAGGAGTTACCATTTTTATTGTATTTGTTATTTTTCGTTTATTTGTTTTGTCAAGTTATTTGGTATGTAATAATTAATAAAGTTATTTCTTTCATGGACGCTTAATAAAAAAAATCACACAAAAATATTTCCATAAATAAATTGGATTTTCCTAATAAAATGGACCAAGGTCCTATTTTTAGCCAATAAAATTTCACTTTCAAATGTAGAACTAGATTTTCATAAAATGGGATCACTCATCCCGGTTTTCCTCAATCAATATCCAAAAAAAAATGGTTCTCCAACTTTTTTAAGTTAATAAAAGGAACCAATGTTCCTAAAATTCAATAAATGACCCGATTTATGTATGTTGCATTCTAGTTCCCTTTATGTGTTTATTTATTCACGTTTTCTTATTTTGGGGGATTGTTCTGTCCCAATTTTATTTTATTTCGCAATTCATTTTTGGGGGATTATTCTGTCCCAATTTATTTATTTATTGTTTTATTTATCGCTTTCCAATTTGAATAATGTGCGCTTTAAATTCGATACATTAACCGTGTGAGATGAGGGATGAGATTTTATAATCTAAAAACTCATTTATAATTAACAAGGCATAAATAAGTGTGAAGTTCTGAGCACCATCTCTGGTTTAGACCGATAAGAGGTAAAACTTTTTCCAATTTCTTGTAAATTGGTTGGCGACTCCAAAATACCTCAAAAAGTGCCTAAAGGTGTTATGAAGATAAACGGTCATTTCCAATGTTCTATTGTGAAAAGAGGTGCCTAAAATGTCTCATAATGCCCAAGATAAAAAAGACGCGAACCTATCCCTCAAATCCTAAAAGCGGGTTCAAAGAGGGCCCTTGCTGGGTTTTGCGCGCGTCACACCTATTGTGATGGATGTTTTTCTTAAAGATCACTCCTAGAGAGCCCAAAGGCAAGGAAATAGTAAGTGAAAGCGGAGCCCGTGATTAGAATTCAAGAACTTGAGATTTGGGAATGTTTGTTGCTTTTATGTATTTTGTGTGATTTTCTTGTGTTTTGTGGTAATAGTTGAAATTGATGGGGTACATTGTGGGTATTTGTATCTAATTGATATTGATATTGATTATCTTGAGTTGAGATGCATAGTTTGTGTAGAATTGAACTATAGTATGAGTTTGTATGAAATTCTAAGAGAAAATGCTGGTTTAGTAAATTCTGGGTTTTGATCTTGTAAATTGTATGATTTGATGATGATAATTGGATTATAAGTTGGGTTTTAGGTTGTTTAAGATGTTGTGAATGATCTATTTGTGTGGGGTTGTGTTTTGAAGTCAATTGGAGGTTTAGGTGATGTTTGGGAGTGAAATTCTGCAAATTTTTCGTGTAAGGGCTGGAAATCACGACCCTGTTGCGAGGTCGCGACAGAGCTCGGTGATTTTAGCCTTCGTACGCGCCGAGCGTGGGCTACCGAGCGGTCATAGGGAGAGCTATCTGTCGCGCTCGCTCGACTGACGAGTAGTTTTGGACAGTCTCCTATCGCGAGCGCGCGCTTGTGTGCGAGCGTGACAGCTTTTGCTAGCTGCTCACTATCGCAAGCGCGACAGTGAGACAAGTATTTGTCCCCGTGCGAGCACGAGGACTGTCGCTATCGTGAACTGGGGCAAATCTTTGCCTCTATCGCGAGCGCGACACCTCCTGGCTTCAAAAATTGAGTTTTCTTTTTATGCTTTTAATGTTTAATTACCAAGATTGTTATCTTTTATAATTATACATGGACAATTTTATGAATTATATGAATGTAAATTGAATGAATTATGCTTGACCTGCAAAAGTCAATAAGTGGATAAATAGGCATGCCTATAGAGTTCAGTTAGCTACAGCTATGCGTATGCATTTTGGACCCTGATCAGGTCCCTGTTCGAATCCTCATGATCCCTTTTAACCTTGAATCTTGTTTAAGATTCCATGAGAAAATGTTTGAAACAAAAAGAAAAAATTAATTTTGATACCCTCGGGTATCCATGCTTTTTGAATGATTATGCGTTACTCGCTATCCACTATTTTGAATAAGCAGGTTTATTGTAGTTATGTGTTATAATTTAGTTCAGTATAAATGATTGTACGGTGAAAGATATTGTTATCTTGAATATGATGAACTTTCTTAAGTATTGCTTTTCAGTATGTGCCACGTGTATGTGATTTGTTGATGTCCACTGTGAGTGGTCATTTTTCGTTGTGTTTTCCCCACTAAGCGTATTTGCTTAGCACGGGTGTTTTATCTGTGCAGGTGTGGAAGATGTTGGAGTTTTTGGGTGGGGTGATCTGTTTTAGCAGGGCCAACACAACTAGGAGAGAGAGATTTTGTACTTCAAATTATCCCCCTTTTTGTATATGTATTAGTTTACTGATTTTGTAATGATGACTCTTGATGTAAGCTCTACTTTTGTAATTTTTGTTTTGATATCAAATATGTATTGACCTTTCATGTTAAGGCACTTTTGTATCTTGTTATGTAAAGACTATTATGTAAATTAATAGTATTGTACTTTTGGTTTTAGCATCTGTCCCTTGTTTTCAGAATTTTATTTTATCGTTTTGAATGAATGTTTTGCAACTTTATTTGTTTTGTTTGAGGTTTTTGCATGACAAACCTCATCTATCTGGGTACTTCTTCCTACTCGAGGGATGAAGCTCCCTACGTATAGGTAACGGGTGTTACATTTTGTGGTATCAGAGCATTAGGTTTAGGCGCTTCTGGGCAAGTGTAAGATAGAGTGTATGTCTAGTGTTGTGTTGGCCTCATACAGATTATTGTGTATGTTTTGCAGTTAGATGGAGTCCGCTCATGGATCACTTGAGGGGTCAGCTGAGAGTACGAATCCACGAGAGCAAGATCCATCTATTTTTGGTCCGGCTCAGCCACCTAGGGTGCAACCTGAGGTCCCCTTTGAGGCCATGCTCATGATAGCCTAGGATATGGCTAGGGTTTTGGAAAGAGTTACTGCCCCTAGAGCTCCGATTGAGAATATGAGAAAGTTCAGAGCGGAAGATTTCTTTGGAACTAGTTTTGATGAATTGGATAAAGCTAAGAGGTGGATTGAGAAAGTTAGTCGGGTGCTAAGGGAAATTCGTTGTCCTCCAGAGAGAGAGAGGTGGAGTGTGTAGTATCTTTGCTGCAGGGCTCAGCTTATGATTGGTGGACATTGGTGCATAGGCATTCTCAACTTCCCGATCCTGTGACATAGGAGTTCTTTGAAAGAGAGTTTCGGAGTAAGTATGTGTCTAAGGCATTTAAGGATGCCAGATGGGCATAGTTTTGAGTCTCCAATAGAGAGTGTTATCTGTGGCGAAATATGAAAAGGAGTTCAATAGACTCAGCAAGTATTCACTGCCAGGAGTTCTTACTAAGAAGTTTCGATATCAACAGTTTGAGGCGGGCTTGAATGAGTCTCTGAAGGTGATGTTCATTTCCTTGATGTCTGCACCGGATATCAGTTATTATCAGATAGTGTAGGCAGCTTTGAGAGCGGAATGCTGGCAGTTTTCAGAGTGGAACGCTCTGAGAATATTTTAAGAGAGAAGGCTCAGAAAAGGCATCTAGAGGAGGTTATTCTTCAGGAAAAAGGTCACATGAGTCTCAAGGAAATCCCTCTAGTGAGTCGAATCCTAGTCTGGCTACTAGGGGGAGGAGATAGGATTCCTTTAGAAGGTTTGGCACGGGTAGAGGAGCTTCGATAGGTAGAGGTGATGGTGTGCTTCAATGTTCCCATTGTAACAAGCGCCATTGGGGCGAATGTCGGTGGTTAACAGGAGGATGTTTCAGATGTAGTAGCACCGATCACTTTCTAGCAAACTGCCTAAATTTATATGAGAATACTCAGGGTTAGCAAGAGGTTAGTCGTGCTAGGTCGAATGTTCCTCAAGGCAGTCATGCTAGAGGTAGAGGACGGGGTCGTAGTGGACGGCCTCAGGAAAGAGAACCCTCTGAGACAGTTGATCATCTAGCGCCGGCGGCTGCAAGAACCTATGCAATGAGAGTCCATGATGACCAGGATGCTTCGGAAGTAATAGCCGGTAAGTTCTTACTTTTCAGTATTGAAATGTATACTTTAATAGATCCGGGTTCCACTCATTCTTATTTGTGTTTCGATAAGTTGTGTGATGAATTGATTAATGAGGTTAAACTGGATTATGAGATATTTTTCACTTGTCTGTTAGGGCAGTGTGTGAGAGTGAATCGGGTATATCGGGATTGTCCTTTGTTAGTGCAAGGTAAGGAATTTTCGATTGATTTGATTAGTCTACCATTTCATGAGTTTGATCTAATTCTGGGTATGGATTGGTTATCCAAGCATCGAGCTATAGTTGATTGTCAGAGGAAAACAGTTGTGTTTAAAGGCAGGGATCAGATACCTGTGGTTGTAAGAGGTTTGGGAAGTAACTCGCTGCATAATGTGATTTCCGCTATAAAGGCCAAACGGTATATGAGGAAGGGATGTGAAGCGTATTTAGCATTGATTTTGGATTCCCGAAGAGGGCAAGTAAAGATACAAGAGATTCTGGTAGTAAGAGAATTTATGGATGTATTTCTAGAGGAATTACCAGGTTTGCCACTAGAGAGAGAAGCAGAGCTGTCTGTTGATATTGTGCCGGGTGCAGCTCCGATTTCTAAGGCTCCGTATAGGATGGCTCCGATGGAGTTGAAGGAGTTGAAAAGTCAGCTGCAAGAGCTTTTGGACAAGGGTTTTATTTGACCAAGTGTGTCGCCTTGGGGTGCTCCGGTTCTGTTTGTCAAGAAAAAGGACGGTACCTTGAGAATGTGTATTGATTACCGGCAGATTAACAAGGTCACGGTAAATAATACGTATCCGTTGCCATGGATCGAGGATCTTTTTGATCAGTTAAGAGGAGCTGGAGTGTTTTCGAAGATAGACTTGAGATCGGGTTACTATCAGTTGAGAGTCAAGGAGGCAAATGTTGCGAAGATAGCTTTTAGGACGCGTTTTGGTCACTATGAATTTTTAGTGATGCCATTTGGTTTGACTAACGTGCCTGCAGCTTTCATGGATTTGATGAATAGGGTATTCAAACAATACTTCGATCGTTTTGTTGTAGTGTTCATCGATGACATCTTAGTTTATTCCAAGGATGAAAAGGAACATGAGGAATATTTGAGATTGGTACTGCAAGTATTGAGGGACCATCGACTCTATGCTAAACTTAGTAAGTGTGAATTTTGGTTAAAAAAGGTAACATTCCTTGGACATGTGGTTTCGGCAGAAGGTATACAGGTAGATCCATCAAAGGTTGAAGCCATTGTGAACTGGTTGCCACCAAAGTCTGTACCAGAAGTTAGGAGTTTTCTAGGAATAGCTAGTTATTATAGGCATTTTGTGAAAGGATTTTTCGTGATAGGTTCGCCGTTGACTCGGCTTCTCAGAAAAGAGGTTAAGTTCTATTGGTCGGAAAAGTGCCAAGCAAGTTTTGAGCAGTTAAAGGATATGTTGATCAAGGCTCCTGTACTTACTCAACCCGTTTAGGGTAAAGAGTATACTATGTACAGTGACGCCTCAGGTATAGGATTGGGTTGTGTTCTGATGCAAGATGGCAAGGTGATCGCTTATGCTTCTAGGCAGTTAAAGCCTCATGAACAGCATTATCCGATGCATGACTTGGAGTTAGCAGCGGTAGTGTTTGCTCTTAAGGTATGGCGGCATTACTTGTATGGGAAAACTTATAGGATCTTCACTGATCACAAGAGTCTGAAATATTTGCTCACTTAGAATAATTGAACTTGAGGCAGCGAAAATGGTTAGAGTTATTTAAAGACTATGACTGTATCATCGATTATCATCCGGGCAAGGAAAATGTAGTAGCAGATGCTCGGAGTAGGAAATCAATGTCAACTTTATCTCTGAGTAGAGGAAAGTGGAGGTTTGATTCAGAAGGAGCACTTATTGCTCGATTAAAGGTTAGATCGAGCTTGACGCAGTTAATAGTGGATGCACAGTTAAGTGACCCTGTGTTGCAGCGTGCTTTTCACATGGTAAAAGACGATAAGCAGACTGAATTTTCTATAGATAGTGGGGGAGTACTCAGATTTGGGAATCGGTTATGTGTGCCTAATGTGGCTGAGGTAAAGAGAAGACTTTTGCAAGAAGCTCATTCGTTAGTTTTCACGATGCATCTAGGAGGAAATAAGATGTACAGAGATCTGAAGCAATTCTATTGGTGGCCGAGTATGAAAAAGGACATAATGGAATTTGTTTCGAAGTGTTTGGTGCGTTAGCAAGTGAAAGCTGAGCATCAAGTCCCAACCGGATTGTTGCATCCCTTACCCATTCCTCAATGGAAGTGGGATGATATTACGATGGACTTTATAGTTGGTTTGCCCGTGACACAGCACAAGCATGATTCTGTTTGGGTGATAATCGACCAGTTGTCGAAGTCAGCACACTTCTTGCCAGCTCAGTTAGATTATTCCATGGACAAGCTAGCAGAGATCTATGTGAATGGGATAGTAAGCCTTCATGGAGTTCCCATCTCTATTGTGTCTGATCGGGATCCGAGGTTTATGTTAAAGTTTTAGAAGGAATTATAGTTAGCTTTGGGTACTCGGTTAAATTTTAGCACTGTATTTCACCCTCAAATCGATGGTCAGTCAGAAAGAGTTATTCAGATTCTGGAAGATATGCTTCGAGGATGTGCTTTTGAGTTCTCAGGTAGCTGGGATAAGTATGTGTCTTTGATGGAGTTCGCTTATAATAACAATTATCAAGTGAGTATTAGAATGGCTCCCTATGAAGCTCTCTATGGACGGAAATGTAGAACTCTAGTGTGTTGGACTGAGTTATCAGAAAGGTCAGTAGTGGGTTCAGAATTGATTAGAGACATGGAAGAAAAGATTAGAGTGGTACAATGGAATTTGAAGGCATCTAAAGACAGACAACGATCTTATGCTGATTTGAAACTAAGGGACATTCGATATGAGGTTGGCAACAAGGTATTCTTGAAAGTATCGCCATGGCGAAAAGTTCTTCTGTTTGGTAAGAAAGGAAAGTTATGTCCTCAGTTTATTAGACCTTATGAGATCTTGGATAAGATTGGCTCGGTAGCTTATCGGTTAGCGTTGCTAGTGGAGTTAGCTAAATTACACGATGTTTTTTCACTTGTCTATGCTCGGCCGCTACCGATTCGATCCATCTCATATGCTATAAGTGCAAGATATTCGGGTTTAGCTAGATTTCTCATTTGATGAAGAACCGAAGGAAATTTTGGCTAGGGAGATCAACAGCTCCGCAACAAGCAAATTCCTTTGGTTAAGGTACTTTGGAAGCATCTTGGAATCGAAGAGACAACTTGGGAACCGGAAGAAGTTATGAGACCTCAGCATCCTCAGTTATTTGGATCAGGTGAGAATTTCAAGGACGAAATTCTTTTAAGGAGGGGAGTATTGTAATGCCCCATTTCCACCTTGGTAGTTTGAGCCTTATGCGTGTGTGATTGTGTGTGTGTTTAAGTTTGACATGTGTTATTTTGTGTATGTGTATGGTTTAAATTGTAGTATTATGTTTTTGTTGGGTTTTGCTTGGGTGTGAGAGTGTGCGAGGGATTAGGGTGTGTATAAGTGAGGTTTGGCTTTGGGTGCATATAAGAGGATGGGTAATGGGTGTGTCTTGGGGTAGTCTTCCTATAGGAGGCTGCCATGTGGCAAGTGGGGGAGTATTTGTAGTGAGGAGAGAGGAGAGAGAATCAGCTTTACCTTTTGCTTTTTCCCATTTCTCCCTTTCTTCTTGTTCTTCTTCTTCTTCTCCCTTGTTTCTTTACTTTCTTGTCATCCTTCCTCTCTAGCTGCAATTTTGGTGAGTCTTGGGTAATCCTAAGTTGATTTGGGTAAGTGATAACTTATTGTTCTTCCTCATCTCTTGTTTCTTTTAATTTGATTAATTTGAGTAATTGGGTATTTTGGGGTTTGAGTTTAAAGCTTATTGTGATGGATGTTATGTTTTGCTCAGAGATCCCTCCTAGAGAACCCAAAGGCAAGGAAATAGCAAGTGGAAGAGGAGCCCGTGATTAGAATTCAAGAACTTGAGGTTTGGGAATGTTTATTGCTTTTATGTGTTTTATGTGATTTTCTTATGTTTTGTGGTAATATTTGAAATTGATGGGGTATATTGTGTGTATTTGTATCAAATTGATATGGGTATTGATTATCTTGAGTTGAGATGCATAGTTTGTGAAGAATTGAACTATAGTATGAGTTTGTATGAAATTCAAAGAGAAAATGTTGGTTTAGTAAATTATGGGTTTTGATCTCGTAAATTGTATGATTTGATGATGATAATTGGATTATAAGTTGGGTTTTAGGTTGTTTAAGATGTTGTGAATGATCTATTTATGTGGGTTTGTGTTTTGAAGTCAATTGGAGGTTCGGGTGATGTTTGGGAGTGAAATTCTGCAGGTTTTTCGCATAAGGGCTGGAAATTACAATCCTGTCGCGAGCTTGACACTGTCGCCAGGTCAAGACAGAGCACGGTGATTTTAGCCTTCGTGCACGTCAAGAGTGGGCTGTCGAGCGGTCACAGTAAGAGCTCTCTGTCACGAGCGCGACAGAGCTCTCGGCTGCCGAGAAGTTTTGGACAGTCTCCTGTCGCGAGCACGCGCCTATGCGTGAGCGCGACAGCTTTTGCTTGCCGCTCACTGTCGTGAGCGTGATAGTGAGACAAGTTTCTGTCCCCACGGGAGCGCAAGGACAGTCGCGATCGTGACCTGGGGCAAATCTTCCCCTCTGTCACGAGCGCGACATCTCCTGGCATCAAAAATTGAGTTTTCTTTTTATGCTTTCAATGTTTAATTACCAAGCTTGAGATACTTTTATAATTATACATGGACAATTTTATGAATTATACGAATGTAAATTGAATGAATTATGCTTGACCTGCGAAAGTCAATAAGTGGATAAATAGACATGCCTATAGAGTTCAGTTAGCTGCAGCCATGCGTATGTGTTCTAGACCCTAATCAGGTTCCTGTTCGGATCCTCGCGATCCCTTTAAAACTTGAATCTTTTTTAAGATTCCATGCGAAAATGTTTGAAACAAAAAGAAAAGAATAATTTTGATACCCTCGGGTAGCCATCCGTTACGAACGATTATGCGTTACTCGCTATCCACTATTTTGAATAAGCAGGTTTATTGTAATTTTGTGTTATAATTTAGTTCAGTATAAATGATTGTACGGTGAAAGATACTGTTATCTTGAATATGATGAACTGTCTTAGTATTGATTTTCAGTATGTGCCATGTGTATGTGATTTGTTGACGTCCACTATGAGTGGCACTTTTCGTTATGTTTTCCCCACTAAGCGTATTCGCTTAGCACGGGTGTTTCGTTCGTACAGGTGTGGAAGATGTTGGAGTTTTTGGGCGGGGTGATCCGTTTCAGCAGGGCCAACACAACTAGGAGAGAGAGATTTTGTAGTTCAAATTGTCCCCCCTTTTGTATATGTATTAGTTTACTGATTTTTTAATGATGACTCTTGATGTAAGCTCTACTTTTGTAATTTTGGTTTTGATATAAAATATGTATTGACTTTTCATGCTAAGGCACTTTTGTATCTTGTTATGTAAAGACTATTATGTAAATTAATAATATTGTACTTTTGGTTTCAGCATCTGTCCCTTGTTTTCAGAATTTTATTTTACCATTTTGAATGAATATTTTGCAACTTTATTTGTTTTGCTTGAGGTTTTTGCATGACAACCCTCATTTATCGGGGTTCGTCTTCATCCTCGAGGGATGAAGCTCCCTACGTATAGGTAAGGGGTGTCACAAATGTCACATCTACATGGTCGGCTTCTTGCTTCTAAGTTTGTAGCACCGAACACTAAAAGAAAATTGAGTTTTAACCACCAAAATTTAGCGAAGGGATAAAAATCCGATCGTAAAAAGATACAATCAACGAAGGGATTTTAATCCGGTTGTTAAAATTAAAATTTTATTATTATTTAACGAGGGGCTTCATTCCGATTGTCAAAAAACCCAAAATACGATCGTTATTATGTTGGAAGAAAATAGCAGGACACCCAAACTATTTACCTCCAAAAATAATTCACTTCTTAACACATTCATTTCCCATCTGCATACGAAAAGGTATCACAATGGACAGCGCCCCTTCAGCCTAGATTGCCACCTCGCTTGCCCTCGCCGTGCCACCATCGCAATGCGTCTGCCATCTTCCTCGCATTGCGCCCGCCTGCCATGCCGCCTCGTTTGCCCTCGCGTTGCTGCTACGCCTCGTTGCTGTGTCACTGGCCCGCATTTGTCGTCACCCTTCCCTCACCGTAGTGCCTCTGCCTTGTCGCCGCCGCACCAGTCAAAGCCTTGTAGGTACAGGTTTGTCTCCTCAACTTTGCCATTGATTTTTGTTCGTTTGATTAATGGATTTCAATATGGGATTAATCATGAAATTAATATTAAAGCATGGTCCATAGCAGGAAAAATGCTCCGTTTTGTTGTTAAATCGCTATCTTTAATTGCTAAAACCTCGCTTTCTATTATTGTTTGGCTGGGTTGAAGTATGGAAAAAACCTCGCTTTGTTTATATTTGTTGGAAAAAATTTCAAATTGCATGAAGCTGAATACTTTTTGTCAGTTGGTAAAATCTAATTTTCGTTTATTTTTGTATAGGAATTGTATTAGAAATTCATATCGTATAAATCAAGAAAAATTCATTCTTTACCCGAAACACATTAGTCTTTAATCGACAACCAATGGCTTAGATTAATATTGGTTTTGACTTTAAGTATGCTTCAACTGAATTGAATTATAGTTTCTTCAATTTGCTTACATCTTTGATAGTTTTCAATCCTCATCATTAGTTAATTCCATGACGAGAGAATTCTATCCTCAAGCAAGTGCTTATACCCAATGAAAATATTAGCAAAACTAGAATTTGTTCTTGAATGATTTTCCCATGTTTAGAATCCATCAGCATTCTGCATAGAATTCTTTACGAAAGAATTTCAAGTCCTATATCATAATATTAGCAGGCTATTATAAGCCATTGAATGTATAGTTGTCATGCAACTTTAATTTAAATATTGTATTCAGTTGAGGACATTAACAGAGATATTGGGTCTAGAACTGATAATTAATTTCCTTGGTGAATATATCAAATTTATCAAATTTATTTATTTATATATGTTTTTAACCATTTTGGAGCATGGGGGATAGAAGAGGAGGTTTGAGTGTTTAACATCTTAGTGTATTGCCTGGAACTAGAAAAGATGATAAGAAAGAATAAAACACAAACACATGCTGTGAACATTACAATTTATTCATTCATTATTATTTTATGGATTTGTAATATTTATAAGAAATAAAATGGCCTCAAGCTCACACAATTAAGCAAATAGAAACCAATACATGAGGTGCCTTATTTGTAGCATGGAGCTGTAAATGAGCACACTCAAATGTTGTGCTCCACACAATTTCCTGTGCTATTATAACTTGGTAGCTTATTGCTTTTTGTTTCCTTATGATGCATAATGGAAATGGGGGCTGAGTTATCTGGTCATAAATTGTCTCTATAATTGTTAATGAAATTAGTGACTAATGAAAAAGAGATATACAATATTACAGCATAATGATGCTTATGCCTTTACTTTGTAGTTATCTTCAACAACTAGTAGCAAATGATAAGTCATTTACTTATGAGGTATAATTTTATTCATCTAATTTCCTGGATATCCTAAGTTAATTCTCACTGCTAGTTATGAATGATTGTGATAGCAAACATAAAAATACGTTTGCTCAATTGTCTCTTTTGATTTTTGACTAATATTGTCTCTATAACTTATCATTCAACTGTGATTAGGATGATACAAAGAAGCTTAATTAACCCATTCTCCGATCAGGTTGTGTCTCTATCAGTTTATTAATGGTGTTATTTTTTTTTTGGGTATTGAATGATTTCTTGCTTGAATAATGGCCTTCGTTAGTAGGGTGCTCCATTGATTGCTCTCTGTGCTCGATCCACTGCCGCTTTAACACTCCCTTTTAAGTTCAGATCATCACATTTTATGTTCTCTACAACTATTATTAGATTTATTTTTTCATTTTCTGTTGCTTGATGTTAGTATTTTTCTTAAGTCAAGTAGATGATGTGTTTTACCTTCTAGTTTCCAGCTCTTGAAATTGATTAAGAGCTTGACATGGGGCTATCAACTTGTCTCGGACAAGTTTGATTTGCAACTAGAATGGTTATTTTTAAATTTAGTTGAAGTGAATTGAAATTGCTATGGTTAAAGAAAAGATTTGTAAAATGGAATAAACTTGTGGAATGTCTCTGTTTATGTGATTCTTGTGGCATTGGAAGAAATTGTGCCTATTATTTTGAATTGTGAATTTTATTAGTGTTAAATCGAGATAAAACAATTCTAGAATAAGCAAAGAATAATAGAAATAAAAGGGAATAATAAAAGAAAATAAAAATGCCAATAATTCTAGAAGAACCAAAACGAAACAAGGCTGGAATTGGATTTGAATAGTACAGTTTCCTAAGTTCATTTACTGTGTTTGAAAGCTACTTGAGAATTTGAAAGATAATATTGGTTGGAGTTAACTAATGTTTAAATTTCTCCTAAGGTAAGGTAAAAGAAATATAGCATGCTCAAACAAAATAGAGAAAAAAATAAAAAATAAAAAATATGAAGTGGTAATGTTGCTCTGTTAAGTTATTTTTAGCAGAATAAGACAAAATGGTTAGTTGCAAATCTTCTAATATGTCTTATTCTCTTGTCTCTTTCATCTTTTTCTCTACTATTTCCTTTACTCTAATTCATCCGGATTCACTAATCTAAAAATCACTAAGGTTTATTCAATATAGTAGATTACTAGTCAACCTTAACCCTTTCTAGTGACTTATACAATCCCATGTTAAACTAAATTGGATATAGAACCATAAATTGACATAGAACCATTAATTGACAATTACTTTTAAGATGAATTATTAATAATTTGTAGAACATTCTTCTTTGTTGTATTTTTTTTTCATTTATATTCTTCTTCACATGTTATATTTTTGTTATTATTTTTTTTTATGTATTCTTATTTCTCTTTTTTTGTTGCAAAAACTATGGTTTTCTAAAGAATGGAAAGGATAAACTGTGGTTTTCTCTTTTTATGTATTTAATTGCTTAGTTGATGATCTGCAAAATGTATCACAGTAAAAATTGTGACGTTTTAAGTCCTTAAAATTATTGTGATCTTGGATATCCAGGCCCCGCTTTTGATTGGTTGCGATGTAAGAAATATGACAGGTCCTGCCATTGGACTTTTCTTTTTACATTTCTTTATCTACAATTTGGTTTGAGACTTCTTTTCTCCTTTGTGCTTACTTAAAATTCTTTTGGCTTGCAGCACAAAGATGTTTAGGGTATCATGTACTGTTTGAGATAAGTTACACCACTCTATTCTTCTTTTTTCTTCTTTTGTTTTTTTAGCTTTGTATAAAAATTTGTATAAACTTCATATAAACTTTAATGTCTTAACTAACTCAACAAATGTACTATCTCTATCTCTCTCTCTTTCAAGTTGTGTTTCTAGTTAGATTATGCATTCTATCAAGTTTTACTTTGCTACACTGGCTGTTAAATGATTGAAAGTGTTCTTCCATTTGCAGTCTCTGTTTTCCAACATGGTTAAGCTTCTTGCACCTAATAGACCATGCCACTGCAGCTTATGGTAAGTTTTCTTTAATGAGATTCTTAGTTTAATAACCATGTTGTGTATTTAATCAACTTTCAATAGATTTTGAGAAGACATTTTAGTAATGGCTTGATCACTCCCATCAGATCACATTAAACAAACTTTATTTTGACTTTGTGTCCTTGTATACATTTTGCAGGTCTTCAAAATTTTGGACAGCGAAGTTAGGAGGTATATTTTTCACATTTTTCTCAAAAATCGTTTGAATATAAATTAGTATAGAGATGAGTTATTTTTTTGAACTTGTCATTGATAGTTTTTATTCTTCTATCTATGTCTGGTGTATTATGATAAATTAGAAGCTATTATATATTAGTTGAAAGTGAACACAATTAGCAAAAGAAAATTTAGTCGCTAAAAAATATTTTCAACGATCGGAATTCCAATCATTAAAAGTGAATACAATCAGCGAAAAGAAAATCCGGTTGCTAAATATATTTTCAACGACCGGAATTCCCTTCGTTGAAAGTACATAATCAACAAATGGAAAATTCGGTCGCTAAAAGTTATTTTCAACAACAGGAATTTCCTTCGTTGAAAGTGAAAACAATCAATGAAAGGAAAATTCGGTTGTTAAAAATCAGTATTTAACGACCGAAAACGTTCTGGTCGTTAAAGAAATTAATGACTGGATTCAAAATTCGGTCGTCTATACTTTTAACGAAGGAGCTTTTACGGACCAAATTTTTTGATAGTTATTAGTCTTTAACGACCGGATTTTGACTTTTAACGACTGGATTTCCCTTCGTTAAAAGTCATTTTTCTTGTAGTGGAAAGCAAATTGCTTGCGGGCAGCTTGGGTAGTTGCGAGTTTTAACCTTAAAATTTCTTCTTCAAGGACATCCATCCTCCTTTTCAGGCCCTGTATTGCTGCCAGAAATCCATCCTCTAAAGTAGTTCCCTTGCCTTTTCATCTAGATGACGGAGCAAAAGGTGTCTCTCCCTTAGACTCAACTGGTGGTAGGCATACTTCCTTAGCCGGATCATGCTCTCTTTGCAGCAAAGTAGGAGCAGTAAGTTATCGCCTGGCAGCTGGTGTCATTGCAGCAGTTAAATTCTCCATCATAGTCATCATCCGAGCCTCAAACTTTTCAAACCTCATTTCCATTTCTTGTGACCTTCTATTCATCTCATCAATAATAAGTGCATGGGTTATGTAACACCCCTTACCCGTACTTAGGCGATCCCATCCGATAAGGAGTAAGATGCCGTAGGAGTAAAGGTATCACCACACAGATACAGAATAACATACATTCATACATAAACATACATACCAATATATATAGGGTAATTTAGAACTTTACAACACCATTCAAGAAAAGCTGATTATGCATTAATATAATGAAAGCATTACATTACTGTTCTGATCAACTGAGCGATACAACAGATAATTACAAAACCCAGAATTCATATACAAAGGTGGGAACTATTACAAAACCCTATAAGAGAGTTCTATACAAGATGAATCCTCAAAGGTAAAAAAATAAAGCCCTACACTAAGACCCTGCCGTGTTGGCTTTGATGGCGACGACTCTCCCAAAAGCAACTCCTTTCGCACCTGCACGGGTAAACACACCGTGCTAAGCGATAAACGCTTAGTGGGGAAACACACACATAGCATAAAGACAACCATTCACAACGGTCGTCAAGGCAATCCACATGCGTACTTCATGTATATAAGATAATCATGGCATAACAATAACATAAACTCATGCTCACAAACATAGAGCCATTCATCAGAAGTTCATAACAATAATTATATCCTCATAACAGATTATACTTCACCGTTGAATCCATACAGATATAACATATGTTTCATATATTACAATGCATACAAAGCACTTTAAGCATTGGAACACCTGCTGACTCAAGGTAGTGGATAACGAGTGAACAGAAAGTACTTTACGGGTACCAACCGAGTATGAATCGAAAACCATGTAAATATTCATTCACAAACATTTTCAGAAGGACCTTAAACAAGATCCAAACACATTACAGAAGTTCGCGAGGAACCAGACAGGGACCTGATCGGGGTCCAAACGGAAACAGAAGCTGCAGCAAAGACTCTATTAGGCATGCCTAACTATCCACTATACTGACTCTTGCAGGCGGAGAATTATACAGGTAATAGCCGTAGTTTAATTACGACAAGCAGAGAATTCACATTCTATGATAATCAGAACATACAAAATTATAGCTCAAAATACATGGTATCGCGTGCTAAAATCCATAATTAAACATTCCTAAAACATGTGGAAATAAAAGGATTTTATTGCAAAAATAGGGTAGGTCACGGTCACAACCAAAATGGTTGTCACCGTGACATACGAACGCTCTTGGCAGAAAGCTGAACAGGGGTATCTCACGGTCACAACCAAAATGGTTGTCACCGTGACATACCAAAGAAGCCAAACAGAAACAAAACTTTGGGTACCTCACGGTCAAAACCAAAATGGTTGTCACCGTGACATACCAAAGAAGCCAAACAGAAACAAAAGTTTGGGTACCTCACGGTCACAACCAAAAGGGTTGTCACCGTGACGTACCCAAAACCTCGAACAGAAGCAAAATCTGGACAACTCACGGTCACAACCAAAATGGTTGTCACCGTGACCCATGCCCAGATTCCATACTGTCGAGCAAAAACACCAGAATTTTCAACCCAACACTAATTTTTCTTCACTCAACCCATGATATAATGATTCGAACTTTAAACTCAACCAAATCCATCATCAAAATCATGCCATTAACAAATCTTACACATGAATTCAAAGGACAACATTACTTTACATAATCAAATTCCTCAAGTTAACATACAGCACTATTCATCATCATTTTACCCAAAAACACAATATGAGTTCAAAACTCCACAAGCTAAGCTCACTCATTCAACCAATACCAGCCCCATAGCATATAAATCATAATAAACATAACATCCATCACAAATTTCCAGAATTTCTCATGAACACACAATCATACACACATTCAAAATTAGAAATTCCCAAACCTCAAATCCTTAGCTCCTAGTGCTTAGTTCCACTAGATCCAGCAACTTCCTTGCCTTTAGGATCCCGGGGAGGCTCAACTAGGAAACCCAACCAAAACATACAAACAAAACAAAATCCAAATCAACCCTAACTCCAAATCCAAAACTAGAGAAAAGAAGATGGGAAAACTTAAATAAAAGCAAAAATGAATGCATAAAACTTACCAATGAACACTAAGAGATGATCAAACCCCACTAGCACCCTTGAATCTCAACTAAGGTTGATTAGAGAAGAAGAAGGAGAAGAAAAGAAGAAGGGGACGGTGATGAACGGGAAACACAAGATGAAAATCTGAATTTCCCCTTTTTCCTTTCTTTTCCTTTTTCTTTTCTTAACCTAAGACAAGTGTCAATCTCCTATTAGTGGGATTTGGCCACTCACACCCTAGATGCATATGACACACACACACACACAAGATTCTCTCAACTAAAGCATACCCTACAAACATATGCATGTCCACACACTAAAACAACCCACTAGTGCAAATCTACTATGGTGCACTCATGCACACACAATTCTAACCCAACTAATCCACACCATAATACCATTCATGCACCCACATGCTAGCAAAACTCTTAAAACATGCAAAACTACCAAAATGCCCTTATGTTATGCCTAACAAATGCAAATGCACATACATACACTCGGCTCATTCAACTAGGGGGCAAATGGGGTGTGACAACTCTCCCCTACTAACAAGAATTTTGTCCTCAAAATTCTCACCTGAATAGAATAACTACGGGTATTGCAATCTCATCGACTCCTCCGGTTCCCAAGTTGCTTCCTCAACCCCATGGTGATTCCACAAAACTTTAACCAAGGAATCTGCTTATTCCTCAACTGTCTTACTTCCCGAGCTAGGATAGCTCTAGGCTCCTCATCATAGGAAAAATCAGACTGAACCTGAACTTCTTGAACCGACAACACATGGGAAGGATCCGATCTATACCGGCGGAGCATCGAAACGTGAAACACATCACGAAGCTTCGATAATTCCATCGGCAATGCTAATCTGTAGGCCACCGGACCAACCCTTGCCAACACCTCATACGGACCAATGAAGTGAGGACTAAGCTTTCCTTTCTTTCCAAACCGAAGTACTTTTCTCCAAGGTGACACTTTAAGAAAAACTTTGTCCCCAACTTCAAACTGCACATCCTTTCTCTTCAGGTTGGCATAAGACTTCTGACGATCCTTGGCCACTTTCAGATTCCGCTGCACAACTGTGATCTTCTCCTCTGTATCTCTTACCAACTCTGGCCCAATCATTGACCTCTCGGATAACTCTGTCCAACAAACAGGAGTCCTACACTGACGTCCGTACAAAGCTTCATACGGTGACATACCGATGCTAGACTGAAAACTGTTGTTGTAGGCAAACTCCATCAGCGACACATACTTGTCCTAGCTACCCGGAAAGTCCAAAACACAAGCCCTCATCATATCCTCTAAGATCTGAATCACTCGCTCAGACTAACCATCTGTCTGAGGATGAAACGCTGTACTGAACTTCAGCTGGGTACCCAAAGCTCGCTGCAACTCTTTCCAGAACGTAGATGTGAACCTCGGGTCCCTATCTGAAACTGTGGATAAAGGCACTCCATGCAACTGAACTATCTCATCCACATAAATACTGGCCAATTTATGCATCGGATAATCCATCCTAACCGGCAAAAAGTGAGCAGACTTCGTGAGTCGATCCACAACAACCCACACAGAATCATGCTTTCTCTGAGTCAATGGCAATCCAGAGACAAAATCCATGGCGATGTCATCCCATTTCCACTCGGGAACGGACAAAGGCGTGAGCAATCCAGAAGGAACCTGGTGCTCAGCCTTGACCTACTGACAAGTCAGGCACTTAGATACAAAGTCCACTATGTCCCTCTTCATACTAGACCACCAAAAGAACTGCTTCAAATCCCGATACATCTTTACACTGCCAGGATGCATGGTGAAAACTGAACTATGTGTCTCATCCAAAATCTGTCTTCTCAACTCTCCACTACCCGGTACACACAAACGGTTTCCAAACAGAAGAGCCCCATCCTGAACTGAAAACTCTGACTGTTTACCCGAACTGACTTCTTGCACAATCCGCTGAAGCTTCCCATCAACCTTCTGAGCATCAACTATCCGCTGTCTCAAAGTAGGCTTGACCCTCAACTGAGCTATCAACGCCCCATCAGAACCAAACCTCCATTTGAACCGTCTCAAAAACAAGGCAGAAACTGACTTCCTACTCAACGCGTCTGCGACTACATTGGCCTTACCCGGATGGTAATCCACAATGCAATCGTAGTCCTTAAACAGTTCAAGCCAACGACGTTGTCTCATATTCAGTTCCTTCTGCGTCAGAAAACACTTCAAACTCTTGTGGTCCGTAAATATCCTGCACTTCTCTCCGTAGAGATAATGACGCCAAATCTTCAAAGCGAAGACAACCGCTGCTAACTCAAGATCATGCGTCGGATAGTTCCTCTCGTGTGGCTTCAACTATCGAGAAGCATAAGCCACAACCTTACCTTCCTGCATCAGAACACATCCCAAACCTACACCTGAAGCGTCACTATACATAACAAACTCTTTACCCGAGGTGGGTTGAGTCAGTATAGGAGCTTCAACTAACAACTGCTTCAATCTTTCAAAACAGGCTTGGCACTTATCCGACCATTCAAACTTAACTCCTTTCCTTAATAACCTGGTCATCGGAGCAGCAATCACTGAAAAACCCTTAACGAACCGATAGTAATAGCCCGCCAAACCAAGGAAACTCCTCACTTCCTGGACATTCCTAGGCGCTTTCCACTCCACCATCGCCTCAATTTTGGCTGGATCCACTTGGATACCCTTAGCTGAAACTATATGTCCCAAAAATGACACTTCCCGAAGCGAAAAATCACACTTACTTAACTTGGCAAACAACCGATGCTCTCTCAAAACTTGTAAAACCATCCGAAGATGCTCTTCATGCTCGGTCTCATCCTTGGAAAACACCAGAATATCATCTATAAATACTACTACAAACCGGTCTAAGTATGGCCTAAACACTCTATTCATCAAATCCATGAATGCCGCTGGAGCATTAGTCAAACCAAATGGCATCACAAGGAATTCATAGTGGCCATACCGAGTCCGAAATGTAGTCTTAACCACATCCTGATCCTTAACACGGAGCTGAAAATACCCAGACCGGAGATCTATCTTGGAAAACACACCTGCACCTCGAAGCTGATCAAACAAATCTTCAACTCTGGGCAACGGATACTTATTCTTCACTGTGACCTTATTGATTTGCCTGTAATCGATACACATCCTCAAGGATCCACCTTTCTTCTTAACAAACAGAACCGGAGCTCCCCAAGGAGATATGCTGGGTCGAACGAACCCCTTATCTAATAGCTCTTGTAGTTGAGTTTTAAGCTCTCTCAACTCCACAGGAGCCATCCGATAAGGTGCTTTCGATATCGGTGTGGTACCCGGCATAATCTCTATGGCTAACTCAACTTCCCTCTCTGGAGGCAAACCCGACAAGTCACTCGGAAAAACATCACTAAACTCTCGGACAATAGGGATGTCCTCAATCCTAACTTGATCCCTCCTGGAATCCAAAACCACAGCCAGAAAAGCCTCACAACCTTTTCTCATAAACCTTTTTGCTTGAATTGCAGAAATCACATTGTGCACGGAACTCGCACCCAAACCTCTAACAAACACTGGAGCTCGATTCCTATCCCGAAGCACGAAAGTCTTCCTATGACAATCAACCAGGGCTCGATGCTTGCTCAACCAATCCATACCCAAAATCAAATCATACTCTCTGAAGGGTAACTCTATCAAATCCACAGGGAACTCAACACCTTCAACCAACAACGGACAATTCCTATATACTCTACTCACATTGACACTATGCCCTAATGGATTGGTCACACAAATCTCATAGTCTAACTGTTCTACCACATGCAACTTATCAACAATCTTATGCGTGCACAAATATGAGTTTGTGGAACCAGGATCTGTTAGAGCATATAATTTAGTGTCATGGAGTAGGAACTTACCAGCAATCACATCAGGGGCATCCTGCTCCTCCCTGGCTCTAACTGCATAAGCTCTAGCGGCCATTGGGGGAGGACGCTCCACTGTCTCAGAACCAGCTCCATTACTAGGTCAACCGCCTCGACCTCTGCCTCGACCTCTACCTCTAGCAGCCTAAGAAGCATTCGATCCAACTCTGCTAGCACCTCCCTGAGGACCCGAATCTTCCTCCATCTGAGGACAATTAGCTACACGGTGCTCGGTGCTCTCACACCTGAAACACCCACCAGTACGCCACCTACACTCACCCCAGTGAGCTTTACTACAGTGCGAATAAACAGGTGCAGCATCAGACCGGCCACCTCTACCAGAACCAGATACTGCAGCTGAACCTTGCCTTCTCCCTCTGGTAGCCGAACCAGCTGCAGGATCATCTTGCGGGTTCCTAGGTCTCTTACCCGAAGATGAGGAAACACCACCCCTAGCAGAACTCCTGCGCTAAGCTCTCTCTCTAATCAAAGATTCCGTCTTCTCCGCCCTCACGGCAGCCTCAGCAATCTGATAATAATTTACCCCTGGCATGCACATCAAAGAAATCAAAGCAATCTTCAAAGAGTCATTCAACCTGACTTTAAAGTGCTTGCATCTGAAATCATCCGTCATAACCCCACGCAGAGCATAACGAGACAACCGGTTAAACTCCTTCTCATAATCCGCAACCGACAAGGCTCTTTGCCTCAAACTCAGAAACTGCGCCCATCTTGCGTCCTTATATGCCTGAGTCACATACTTCTTAGTGAACTGCTCATCAAAGAAATCCGAAGTCAAAGGGTCAGGCATCTGAGGTTGCCTACTCACCAACTCCCACCATTCATATGCTGGACCTTGAATCAAAGCTACAGCACACTCAGCTTGCTGATCGAGAGGACACCTAACTTCCCTCAAAGCTCTCTTAACTTTATCAAGCCACTTCTAGGCTAACTCAGATTCATCAAGTCCGGTCCCATAAAAATCTTCCACACCAGCTCTTCTCAAACTCACTATTAGAGCTTTTGGGGCAGTCACTCTTTCTAAAACCCGAGCCATGTCCTGATGCAATCTGAACATCGCCTCGAAAGGCATGGCAGCGGCCTCAGGTTGGACCCTAGCATGTTGATCCGACACCAAAACAGAGACAGACGGATCTACCGCTGGAGGGTTCACACTTTCAGCGGACTCCTCGAGCGCACCGTGAGCAGAATCAGAATTCATCTAACAAAAAAGAGGACAACCACATCAGCCAACATAGCCCTAAACATAGACATATAAACACATAACATCACATAAACAATCACCTAGAAACGCCTAAACCGGGGCTCTGATACCACAACTTGTAACACCCCTTACCCGTACTTAGGCGATCCCATTCGATAAGGAGTAAGATGCCGTAGGAGTAAAGGTGTCACCACACAGATACAGAATAACATACATTCATACATAAACATACATACCAATATATATAGGGTAATTTAAAACTTTATAACACCATTCAAGAAAATGCATTAATATAATGAAAGCATTACATTACTGTTCTGATCAACTGAACGATACAACAGATAATTACAAAACCCAGAATTCATATACAAAGGTGGGAACTATTACAAAACCCTATAAGAGAGTTCTATACAAGATGAATCCTCAAAGGTACAAAAATAAAGCCCTACACTAAGACCCTGCCGTGTTGGCTTTGATGGCGACGACTCTCCCAAAAGCAACTCCTTCCGCACCTGCACGGGTAAACACACCGTGCTAAGCAATAAACGCTTAGTTGGGAAACACACAAATAGCATAAAGACAACCATTCACAATGGTCGTCAAGGCAATCCACATGCGTACTTCATGTATATAAGATAATCATGGCATAACAGTAACATAAACTCATGCTCACAAACATAGAGCCATTCATTAGAAGTTCATAACAATAATTATATCCTCATAACAGATTGTACTTCACCGTTGAATCCATATAGATATAACATACGTTTCATATATTACAATGCATACAAAGTACTTTAAGGATTGGAACACCTGCTGACTCAAGGTAGTGGATAACGAGTGAACAGAAAGTACTTTACGGGTACCAACCGAGTACGAATCGAAAACCATGTAAATATTCATTCACAAACATTTTCAGAAGGACCTTAAACAAGATCCAAACACATTACAGAAGTTCGCGAGGAACCAGACAGGGACCTGATCGGGGTCCAAACGGAAACAAAAGCTGCAGCAAAGACTCTATTAGGCATGCCTAACTATCCACTATACTGACTCTTGCAGGCGGAGAATTATACAGGTAATGGCCGTAGTTTAATTACGACAAGCAGAGAATTCACATTCTATGATACAAAATTATAGCTCAAAATACATGGTATCGCATGCTAAAATCCATAATTAAACATTCCTAAAACATGCAGAAATAAAAGGATTTTATTGCAAAAACAGGGTAGGTCACGGTCACAACCAAAATGGTTGTCACCGTGACATACCAATGCTCTTGGCAGAAAGCTGAACAGGGGTACCTCACGGTCACAACCAAAATGGTTGTCACCGTGACATACCAAAGAAGCCAAACAGAAACAAAAGTTTGGGTACCTCACGGTCACAACCAAAAGGGTTGTCACCGTGACGTACCCAAAACCTCGAACAGAAGCAAAATCTGGACACCTCACAGTCACAACCAAAATGGTTGTCACCGTGACCCATGCCCAGATTCCATACTGTCGAGCAAAAACACCAGAATTTTCAACCCAACACTAATTTTTCTTCACTCAACCCATGATATAATGATTCGAACTTTAAACTCAACCGAATCCATCATCAAAATCATGCCATTAACAAATCTTACACATGAATTCAAAGGACAACATTACTTTACATAATCAAATTCCTCAAGTTAACATACAGCACTATTCATCATCATTTTACCCAAAAACACAATATGAGTTCAAAACTCCACAAGCTAAGCTCACTCATTCAACCAATACCAGCCCCATAGCATATAAATCATAATAAACATAACATCCATCACAAATTTCCAGAATTTCTCATGAACACACAATCATACACACATTCAAAATTAGAAATTCCCAAACCTCAAATCCTTAGCTCCTAGTGCTTAGTTCCGCTAGATCCAGCAACTTCCTTGCCTTTAGGATCCAGGGGAGGCTCAACTAGGAAACCCAACCAAAACATACAAACAAAACAAAATCCAAATCAACTCTAACTCCAAATCCAAAACTAGAGAAAAGAAGATGGGAAAACTTAAATAAAAGCAAAAATGAATGCATAAAACTTACCAATGAACACTAAGAGATGATCAAACCCCACTAGCACCCTTGAATCTCAACTAAGGTTGATTAGAGAAGAAGAAGGAGAAGAAAAGAAGAAGGGGACGGTGATGAACGGGAAACACAAGATGAAAATCTGAATTTCCCCTTTTTCCTTTCTTTTCCTTTTTCTTTTCTTAACCTAAGACAAGTGTCAATCTCCTATTAGTGGGATTTGGCCACTCACACCCTAGATGCATATGACACACACACACACACACAAGATTCTCTCAACTAAAGCATACCCTACAAACATATGCATGTCCACACACTAAAACAACCCACTAGTGCAAATCCTACTATGGTGCACTCATGCACACACAATTCTAACCCAACTAATCCACACCATAATACCATGCATGCACCCACATGCTAGCAAAACTCTTAAAACATGCAAAACTACCAAAATGCCCTTATGTTATGCCTAACAAATGCAAATGCACATATATACACTTGGCTCATTCAACTAGGGGGCAAACGGGGTGTGACAGGTTATATCAGGCTCTCTTGGTGGGTTGGCCATTTCTGAAAATTATTCTTAATACCTGTTAATTGCACTTGATTTTGATTTTGGTTACTCAATCAAAACCTTCTAATAAGGCAGCCGACAAAACCCCTAAACCAACTAGGCAGATGGTTTACGATGGGTAAAAAATCAAGGAGTTAGAATGATTCATGAATGACGTGTAATGCATGATCGTGCTATGAAACTGGTCCTCGATGACTGAAAGATCATGAAATTACAATGATACATGTGATGCATGGAAAAATTTATACACAGGATGATATGTATATGTGAAAATAATATGCACACAAAAGGATATACACACACATGAAGGAAATTAATTTTTTTATTATTTTTTATTCTTTTATGTTTTTATGTGCATTAATGACACGTAATGCATGAATATACAATGCAACATCCACAACCACATGCAATCAGATAGATCCTTCCAACCTTATCACTCCCACACATGAGGTCATACGGTCTCTTTCTTAGGTGGGCTTGATCCATGGGTTAACGGGGAACCCAATAGACATCTATGGTGCATGGTGGAAAACTAGCAGCATAACACCTCTCATCTAATAAACATACGTATGGGTTGTGATCATTGTGTATTCAGGCAATCAGAATAAGCTATCATGGGCCTATCCGGGCATGAAAGCCTTTGATTAGGTGACAAACCAACTTATCTGGGTTTATCCAATACAAAGTGATCCATATAGCAAGCATAGTATTAAGGTTCAAACCACCTAGGGGAAGTATCTACTTTCATTACATGAGCTTTGGCTAGTGTGATGATACTTTAGGTCTACCCAAGCATGGTCCTTGCTGACAGCTCAAGCTCATCATGAGCATAACGACCAATCGAGTCTCCATTTAATATGCCATGATGGTACGAGGCTTGGGCTGGTGATTATCCTTAACACTTTCCTACATTGAGTGAACATAGGGTCGTGCTTTGGGAATCCATCGGGGCTGAGAGAAGGTGCAAATTAGCGTAGATCTAAGGCTCTAATGAAATGCAATACAATTTTGAAAAGGGATGAAATTGTAAATTAAAACTCAATTATATGTTTTAAACTAAGGTACTTTCGAAGCAAAGTCACGTAGTCGCCAGTGAAATCGCCACTGTGATATGCGCCGAACCTTGGAGGTCCCGAATGACCGTGTAACACCCCGTTATCCCCGTTGGAAGGATACCGGAATGTCACGCGGACAAACATATAAACAAATCCAAAGTACATACTTGTAAAATAAAATAAATAATGAGATGTAAAGAAACTTTTAATTATATAGCAGTAAATCCTCTAACATATATCATATCTATATCGTTTTTACAAAAAAGGGCTCGAAAGCAAATACATATACAAAAATAATTGTTCCTTTACAAAAGATTCACTTTGCTATTAACAAGCCATGTACAAAATAACAGCGGAAGACTCAAAAATAACTTCATCCAAAAAGACTTCTAGTGGCCGACCTGCAGATATCTGACTCCAAACCGAACTCTCCACCTGCATGGGAAAAGAGCCCGTGCTAAGCGATAATGCTTAGTGGGGAGGAACAAAACAAACGAACAATATCCATATACAATATATATATCCAACAAAAATATAATTTCATCGCAACATAAACGTGCAATAAAGCTATGATTCACAAACAAAGGCATCATAATTTCATATAAGCACATTTCCTTATTCTCTACTTGACATGCATAAACATACCTTACAAGCAATTAACTACTCAAATCATACTAGGATTAATGTAATTCTCACCATTCTAAGTATACAGATACTAGGTGCATATCATAAAGTTATGCTAGAATTCATGTGCATCATATACTTGTAATCATGTCAATATGCATCTCAACATGTGCCACACAATTTAACATATAGCCTGATTAGTCTGAAAATACTCTCTAGAAGTGGATGCGGTCATTTGGATACTGATAGAACACAGTATCCCAAGCATATAGAGACATGAGTCTCAAACATGTACTTTTCATATAGAGACCGAAGTCTCGCATTATATCCATATAGACCCATACAGGATCGAAACAAGGATCCAAACGGACCCACATATAATGTTTTATCATATAGCAGCTGCACACACACTCTGACCTAAGTAAGCGCTTACTTATCCACTACTATGACTTATTCAGGCTTAAAGACACCACTCAAAATAATTTATAAATCATGTAAACATGTATATTGATCAAATTCAGAAACATATAAATATATCTAAATATCAATTACTGGAAATAATAAGGACATGTAACTCACATTGAAATGATTCATATTCGTGCAAATTATAATATTTAAATCATGTATATTAATTACTACTCAATTACACAAACCTCATAATTAAACAATTATAACATTAAAGAACAGATTTGGACTTGATCTTGAGTCAAACAGTGAAAATCCCAAGTACAGAAGTTTAAAAACTTTGTTATGTGAAAACAGGGCAGCAGGGAGGGAAGGCCAGTCACGAGTCACCCAAGCAGTGGTGCCTCGTGACGCTGGCTTCACGCGAACGCCACACCAAGCAGGGGCAGTCACGGGTCGTGACCATCCGTCACGCCACGTGACACCAGAGAAGAGAGGGGAGGTCACGAGTCACTGGGCAGAGGTGGCTCGTGACACGCAGGGAGGGGAAGCAGGTCACGGCGTGATGCAGCATCACGTCTCGTGACCTTCTTAAGAGAAGAGGTCACGGCGTGATGCTCCCTCACATCACGTGATCCCTTCCCTCACTTCTGCTTCTCCTTCTCAAAACTCCAAAATTTCCAGAAAATGTCGAAACCAGAAAATCGTGAAACAGAGTACAACCAAAACTCAAAACCCCATTTTGTCTAAAACCATTTTTCATGCAATAATGATTCGAATACGTACCTTCAAGTCTCCAGAGCACATTTACAGAAATTTTAATACAAATAACACATTTATACAATCAAAACAGAGGCAATGCCAGAATATCAACTTCCCAGGATTTCCACATTCAAACCCATGCATGATCATCTCATTTACCAACTCACGTTATTCTTTTCTAACTAAATCATGTATACACAGTACATTTTTCATGCATTTTAATAAACAACACACATAGTCAACATTAACAATATACAGCAAGCAGGATCCAAGATTGAGAAAGAACAGACACTCCCAAACCTGGAAATGAAGTCCAAAAATATCCACTGTACTTTAATCCACAATCTTCCCTTTTCCTTTATCAGTCTTCTTCTCTTCAGCAGATTTCATGAACCGATAAAACAAAACCAAAAATTCAGATAACCAAAAACCAAAACTTCAAACCCCAAACCATCCGTAACAGAGGAAGTCAAAAGGAGAAGTTCAGCCACTACAACTCATTTACTTACCTCTTAATCTTCAATGCTCAAAACCCTAGCCAACAATGGATGAACACTCATGCAAACAAAGAGAAAGAACAGAAATGCAGAGGAGTAGGAGTGACTAACGTGAGAGAGAGTGCAAGAGAGACCAATATCTATTTTCTGAACCCCTTCTTCTCTCTCCCACAATCACATACTCACTCTCCACTTGGCACACATGCACGGTTCTTTTAATCCCAATTACAAACAGCTCCTCACAATCTTCTCATAGATCCTTAATAAATTCTTTTTACTCACCAAAATAAAATCAATAAATAATACTTTTAATTCCTTGCAATTTAATCCTTTTTTACTAGTAAATTACCCAATTGCCCTTAAATTATCCAATTAAAATGCCAATTCCAATTAGGCCACATTTGGGGTGTGACAGACCGGCTTTTAGGGTATTTAAGAGAGGTTCTTAGAACTTGTAAAGATTACAAGGGCATCTATTTTGGGCAACAAGGAGGTGTTTTGGAGTCGCCACCCAATAAAACATTGGGAAAGCTCATCAAGCCTCGGTGAGCCTAAGACAAGCACATGCATCTATTTTTGGCAACAAGGAGTATTTTGGAATTCCCATCCCAATAGTACATTGAGATGGCTCATCTAACCCCGGTATATCTTGGGCAGCAAGAGATATTTTGGAGTTCTCATCCCAATAGAACATTAAAATGGTTCATCTAACCTCATGGACCCTACAACTAGAGAAGGTTCGGGACTTCCCATTTATTCATACCTTGATTAAATTATAATTGAGTTTTGAATTTAAACTTTCATTCATTTTCTTATACATTTTAATGTAAAAATTAAAGTGCAGATCAATCACCTTCTGAAAGAGGTAAATAAAAGTAATCTAAAACAAAATGGATAAAAATACAATAATTTTACAACAAACTAGGGACGAAATACCACTCCCACTGCAAATCAAATTTAAATCATACATAAAACGGGATATTTATTAAGGATAAAGACATTGGTCCTCGCATGTATACTCAAAAAGACTAATATTGAAGGTGACAATTGATTTGGATGAGAAAACTAGTGTCACACCCCAAAGTGGCCCTAGAAGAATTACAGAGTGTTGTTCAAAAAAGGTAAGTTGGATTTGTTTTCCGATCTGACCTCCTTTTTCTTTCTGTTTTTAATTTAAAGTGAGAAAAAGTCTAACTCAAAATGTTTTCTATGTGATTTGTGGAAGCTATGAACAAGAAATGGGATAAAGTAAAGGAAAGGGTTGGAGCTGAATAGAGAGCTTAGTTCGAGCTTTCTAGAGGTAGGGATCGCGTGCGAATTTTATTTTAATTGCTTGTAGTGAGCTCATGATATATGTGTACATGTTTGTGATCATGTGTTAAATGGGTTTCATATGGTTCTGTGTGTAAAGAGTGATTTTAGAGAAATTCTGTTTGGGTTTCATTAGATCTTTGAATATGGTTTCTGTCATAAGTAGAGTTACAGAGCTTCATTTGTGTTGAGTCAAATTGCATCTGAAAGATAAGATCCATAGCTAAAAATGTCTAAGAGAGAGCTGGAGCTAATTCTGGCTCTATGATCCTCGAAAATGTTAAAAACCGGAGTGTATCTGTTTGGGTCGGGTTACTTGAACAGTATAGGTTGTTTAGATCATAACTCAAGTTGTAGATGTTAAAATGACATTAAAATTGTCCCATTTGAAAGGTAACATCCTAGGGAACAATTGTTATGAAGACCACTTTGCCTAAAAATGTGGTCTAGATGTTGATTTTTGCGATGCCAATTTAGGGTAAAAAGCAGTCTCGTAAGGCACCAGGGCGAGCTTCTATCGCGATCGCGACACAGGTCACGACCTCGCAACAGAACAATGCATATAAAGCTTTTTATTCTTCTTTTTGAGCTCCTAGTTGCCATGGGTCAACCCCTTACCCTTCCCCTTACCTTATTATGCATGTTTGGGGTTAGCAAATGACTATAAAGTCGTTATCAACGGGGAAATGCATTTGAGTATGTTTAAGATTGGTAATTTAACTAATAAAATAACAATGTATAATTGTATTAAGGATTGTAAATGGTGTGATAAAAATGTATGAACCTATGAGTGCATGTATATGATGATGTGATATAAGACTTTATACATGGAATTTAAATGTTACATGCTTTTTAGTTGTTGAACAGGATATGCCATGTGATATTGAATTATATGTAAATGATGCTAGGATATATGAGTTTGTGAATGGAACCTATATGCTACATGCTTTGTGATGATTGAACATGACTTGTCGTGTGATATTGAATGTGCATATGATTGAATCATGTTATAATGCTTGAGAGGGTAATGTACATGATATAGTGCATAGAGTCTTTATGTTAAGCCTGAGTGCCATAGTAGTGGATAGATAAGCATGCTTATAAAGGGCTATAGTGCAGCTGCTACATGTTGGCCTTAATTGTGCCTAGAGTTCGGAATACCTTGTGTATTCCATAGAGTTTGAGTTAATTCTCCGCATGTAAGATACTGTAAACAGTATCCAAAGTTACCCGTATCCACCATGAAAGGAATTCAGGCTTATTGTTCTTGTACAGTGAATATGAGATGATTAAAAGTATTGTTCTGATTAAATGTCACAGCACATGAAAGTAATGTTTAAATACATGAATATTCTATATAGAAGTACATGATTACATGTATGCGAATACATGGTAATTGCTATATTTGATTACATGCCCTGTACAAGTGTGTAAAAGTTATATGCATACATGACAGTTTATATACAAGTATATGTTTACTTGAATGTGGACATATGATAGCATATATTTGAATAAAGGATATGTACAAGTTGTAGTGTACATGAATAAGTAAAAGAGTAGATGTTATATATATATGTGAGCTCATAGTATTTGATATTTGAACATGCAACCCATACACGTATAAAAGCTATATGCATGAGCTAGTTGATTTTGTTACATGAATTGTGTGATTTATTTGTGACTTCGTAAAGAAGTCCTTGGCATTATTTTCATCCCCACTAAGCGTTATCGCTTAGCACGGATGTTTGTTTCCGTGTAGGTTTACAGGTTCGGACCAGTGAGCGGACATCTGTAGGTCAAGGCCACTAGGAGTCTTTGCTATATCTTTTTGTATAAGAAAGAGTTAGAGTTTTACATTTTGAGTAACATCATTATGTAATATAAGTAGAAAAATCACAAGGTACATGTAAATGTATATGTAAAGCTAAATGGAAACAGATGTAATATGAACATGTAAATGTAGATGTAGTTAATACAAAATGCAAGTGGGCCCTAGTGTAGTATTTAATTACTTTTAAATGGATGTGTTTATGCTATCGCTTCCGCTAATGCATGTACATGTATACGTAAGTGTCCGCGTAGCACCCCGATATTCCTTACCGGGGGTATGGGGGTGTTACAACTAGGACATTGGTCCTATTTTATTAGAATATTTCCAATTTTAGTAGCAAATATTTTATGTGTTAATTCTTTTGATGCTGTAGACAAATCTTTATAATTACAAACCTCAAGGAAATAAAAAAAAATAAAATAATAATTAATACATGTCTTGAATAAGAAATAAATCCTAGACTATTCACCTCGACTGTTCTTCGCCTAGCTCAAAGACAAACTGCATGCTCCTCGCGGTTGCGGTCATGACATAAAACAATATTAGTCAGTAATGGATTAAATTAAACAAAATGATAAATGAATAAACAATTGAATCAAATAAATTAGAAGAATAATTAATCTAATACGGTAAAGATATAATAAACTAACAGAATTAACAAATTAATAAATATAAAACACAAGTTACATAATAATAATAATAATAATAATAATAATAATAATAATAATAATAATAATAATATAATCACTGACAATAAAATGACAATAATAGTAATAATAATAATAACAAACAGTAACTGTAAAAATAACATTCACCAAAGAATAAGAACAATAATAAAATATAATAATAATAATATTAATTACACAACAACAATAATAATAATTTAAAATAATACAAATAATACTAAAAATAATAATAAAAAATAATAAAAAATTAGCACTAACCGGATCTCCTCACTGGAGCCTCACCGGCTTTCGCCATTGATGACACTGTTGCCGCCGAAATGAAGATCAGGCCGCCTGTGATCCTCCGCCGATGGTCACGTGTCGGAAAGAGGTGCCGTTTGGTCAGAAACTGCGCCAAAAGCTCATGGTTCTTCCTCCTTAAATCTCCTTTTCGCCGGTGAGTGGGGACGATCGGTGGTCATCAAATGACTCATCTGGTTCTCCTTTGTCATTCGGTGTCATGCGTGTGGCAACCGGTTGCCGTGGCTTGCCGAAAGTGGCACCGGACAGTAGCGCCTTCCTCTTCCCCGATCCGTGCTTTACCGGTTAGTGGGACCGGTCAACTTCCATCGTCCTATTCGTCTGGATCTCCTCTATCATCCGGCGTGGTGCATGCGGCAGTCCGTTGCCGTGGGTGGCCGGCGCCACCTCCTTTTTCTCCCTCTCTTTTTCCTTTTGGCCTCTCGGTTTTTCCAGTCCTTCCCATTTCTTCTTCCTTTCTGTTTTCTTTTATTTTGTTCCCATCCCCAAGTATGCTCCCTCTTTCTATTTCATTTTTTCTTTCTTATTTTCCCTTATTTTGGTCCCATGCCCAGGTCTAATCTCCATTTTGTTTTTCTTTCTTTCTTTCTTTCCTTTTTCCCCTCTTTTGGCTGTTCTAGGTTATTTTGTTTTTATACCCTAATTTTAGGTGAGTTACCTCCTTTATTATTCCTAAATATCCTCTTATTTCTGCTTCTTCTTATCTTCCCTTTTTATTTTAAATTATTTTTATTTTTCTAATTATAATATATTCTAATCAATTAATTAATCCCTCTTTTTATCTTTTTTTTTTAATTTATTTTTTGTTCATCTTAATTTTCATACAAAACTAGTTAATTAATTTAATCTAATCTTATTTCATTTTTTATTTTTTTCTTTTTAATTTTTTTTATTTTTAATAAAATTTAGCTAAAGGACCCAACTAAAACCACCCAGTCCATAGAGAGCCAAAGTGCTTTCATTCTCTGTCCATTTTTTAATAAATATTATTCTCAGTAGGTAACTCTGACCAAAGCTGCCTCAGTACTCGGTGTCTACACTCATGTCTAGAATCCAAAACCAAAGCTAGAAAATCCTAACATTCTTTCCTCAAAAACCACCTAGCTTGGATAGCTGAAATCACGTTATTTAATGGACCAGAACCCAAACCCTGCACAACCACTGGAGACTGATCACAACCTTTAAGCACTACCATCTTCCTATGATAATCAACCATAGCTCGGTGTTTACACAACTAGTCCATACCCAGAATCAGATCAAATTCATGGAAATGCAGGCCAATTAAATCAATTAGAAACTCTTTTCCTTGCACTACTAAAGGACAATACTTATACACCTTACTCACATTAACACTATGCCCTAAAGGACTGGTCACACATATCTCATAATCTAACTGATTGGTAGTAGGCAAATTAACACATAACTTTTCATAATATAAGTATGAGTGTGTGAAACCAAGGTCTATTAGAGCATGCATTTCAGTGCCAAAAAGTAGAAACATACTAGCTATCACCTCTGGAGATTCCTACTCATCCCGAGCCTTCATCACATACGCCCTAGCTGGCGCTACTGGAGTATGATCCACTGTCTCAAAGGAAGCTCCATCCCTAGGCCATCCAATATAACCTCATCCTCTACCTCTACCATGGCTAGCTTGAGGGGCATTAGATCCCGCTCGGCTGGCCTCTTGCTGCTCCTAGGTGTTCTTAAACGACTTTGGGCAATTGGCCAGGAAATGCTCCGTGCTACCACATCTGAAACAACCTCCGATCCACCAATGGCATTCACCTCGATGGCACTTATTACAGTACGAACACTCCGGTATATTATCACCTCTACCACCCGAAGCACCTCTGCCAGCACCAGACACTTGAGAAGATCCTTGTCTCCTTCCTCTTGTAGCAGGACTATTGGTAGACTCATCCGGAGAAGTCACTTGAGGGTTCCTAGACCTCTTCCCCGAAAATGAGCCTCCAAGAGAGGGATTCCTCCTTTGAGCCCTTTCTCTTAAAATGGTTTCAGAATGTTCCACTCGCATCGTTGCCTACACAATCTGATAATAACTAACAGTTTGAGAGGTTATCAAGGAAATCAACAATGCCTTGATGGACTCATTTAGCCCCTCCTTAAAATGCTGACAGCAAAAATCTTCTGTGAGGACACCCTGAGGCTCATACTCTCTAAGCCTGCTAAATTCCTTCTCATAATCCGCTACAGATAAAGCCCTCTGCTTAAGATTCAAAAACTGCTTCCATCTAACCTCCTTTTAAGCCTTGGTTACATACTTATTATGAAACTCTTGCACGAAAAACTCCCATGTAATCGGGTCAAGTAACTGCAGGTGCCTTAGAACCAGTTTCCACTAATCATAGGCTTACCCTTGCAAGAGAGACACAACACATTCAACTTCCCTTTTCGAGGGACATTGAATCTCCTCCAGTACTCTTCTTACTTTTTCAATCCAAAATTTAGCTTTATCAAACTCGTCTAAACTAGTTCAAAAAAATCCTCAGATCCAAATTTCCTCATCATCTCGATTAGAGCCCTCGGTGCAGTCACCCTTTCCAAAATCCTAGCCATATCTTACGATATCTTAGGCATGGCCTCAAAAGGCCCGGCTGGAGCCTCAGGTTGCACCCTCACTAACTGAGCTAGACCAAAAATTGATGGATCTTGGTCCTGGGGATTTGCACTCTCAGCTGAACCCTTAAACGATCCTCGCACGAACTCTATTCTAACTACAAAACACAAGGACATTACATCAGGCCAACACAATTCTAAATGCATGTTTATTCTACAGCTGCTCAGAAACATCTAAACCTATACTCTGATACCAATAAAATTGTAACACCCCTTACCTATATGTAGGAAAGCTCACCCTACATAGAGAAGTGAGTGTCCCAATAGGCAATGGTTACCACAAATAGAACCAAAGCATGCCAAATGCAATCAATTTATCACATGTATAACCGTACATACTTTCATATATAAATAACTGAATCGGGGTCAATAAAATTTTCTTTCGCATTCATCTCATTTGGTGGAATACCAATCTCAAACCAAGCTGAAATTGTTAAAACTCACTCATTCATATACAAAATTATATGCATTGCTAAGTTGTATTACAAAATGTTCTTTATATATATATATACAAATTCGAGTTTTACAAATTACATAGCTAGAAACATTACCAAAACATACATTAGCGCAAATCCTAGTATTATAATTTGCAAAATTGGTTACAATACAAAATCTTTACATTCAGAGATTATAAATTATAAAAGCTTAACATCTAATAAAACCCATCCTATTGTGTTGGCCTTGGCTGCTGTGGGTTGGTCCTCCCAAAATCTCCTACCGCTTCCACACCTGCATGGATGAAATGCTCGTGTTAAGCGCAATGGCTTAGTGGGGAAAATAAGAGATGAATGACCATTAATAGTGGATGTAAAATGCAATTCCCATACACATGGCAAATGCATATGAATAAAGCATCATAAGTTTAAACCATAACTTGCATTCATCAAATAATAAACTTCACTTTATACATTTATGTCAGTTCATTTCCTAAATTCACATGATTCCATATCATATTCATACACATAGTTATGCCTGCAAACTCATAGTGGTGGATAATGAGTAAATGCATAAGTACCTGTAGCTACAAACAGATATTCTCTTTTTTGAACAATAATGCATAGGAATCTTAAGAAGATCCAATTCATAGGAATCCATAAGGATTCAAATGCATAGGGACCTGATCAGGGTCCAAGATACTCATAGGCTACAGCAAATAGAACCCTATAGGCATGCCTATCTATCCACAACGTGACTATTGCAGGCTAAGTCTATTAATTCAATTATGACTTACATGGCATAACATATTAGAGTTCATACATTGAAATAAATTAAATCGTAAGTGAGAAACCATGCAAAGTACATCAAGTAATGAAAATTCATAGCATAAAGGAGGGTCGTGCTAGCGACAGAGACAAATTACACTGTATGTCATGCTCGCGATAGAGAGCTGAACTGCCTCTGTCCCGCTCGCGCACCAAGTCGCGCTCGCAATAGAGGGTATCCTGATTGAAGATTGAATATCGAGCTCTCTATCGCGATCGTGACAAAGGTCGTGCTCGCTACAAAGAACACCTCGATGGAAGGTCAAATTATTGAGCTCTCTCTCGCACTCGCAATAGAGTAGAGCATCACTCTCCGTCACCGACCTACACAGCTCTCATCACACAATACCTCTCCAAAATATGCACTTAACCTTAGAACTTAAATGTTTCTAATCATATTATCAAAGTTTTACACTTATTAGAAGTGACTAAATGGCAAAAGGAGAAATTTAGACAATAAGGTTTCAAACCCACAAAATCAACATTTTCACATAGCATCACTCGTAATTTTATACTCTATCTCAAATTCTAATTTCTACTCCAATTCACAAATCAATCCAACAACACCATTTACCTAAACATAATCAATCCAACAACACCATTTACCTAAACATAAACATTCCACCACTAAAGAAGCTAGGGAGAAAAAGAGAAGAATGAAGAAGAGGAAGAAGAGAACTATTCACTTACCAGAATAATTCTTGAATTGCCAAAACCAATAAAAAATTAAAGTAGTTGAGGGATGAATTTAGGCAAGGAAGGAGGAGAAGGAGAATGCAAGAACGGGAGAGAGAGGAGAGGAGTTTCTACTCTCTCACACATTCTCTCTTTTGGCTTTTAAAGCCATCCTTATCCTTTCCTTTCTCTCTCTTCATCCCACTAACCACTTGTCACTAATTTATGGTGGACTTGGCAATTCTCTCTTCTAGTCCTTTTTTTCTTCTTAACACTCACTCAAATGACATAATTAAAGCTGTCACACACACATACCCTCTAAACTTCTTAAAACAAGCATTTAAGTCCATATGGTCAATAATTATATTAACCCAAACTTCTACCAAAATACCTAACAAGTCCTAAACACACATACATACACAAAACACACTTAGGCCACTCTCATTCCTCAATAATGCTCAAAGTAACTAGGGTACAAGTTGGCGCCTTACAACCTGCTTCAATTTGTCAACCTAATAGTAATCAAAATTTTCAAAAGCCATTCCTTTGCTTCTTCAGCATCTAGGATGCATACAGTGTAGCCAAGCAAAACCAATGCTTTAATCATTAAGGTACTACCTCAGAAGCTGGTCTATCAAATTCAAGATGAATGAAGCTTTGGGCCCTCACAAAAAAAATGAAAAAAAAAAGAAGAAAGAAAGAAAAAAAAAAAAAAAAAGAGAGAAATAAAAAAAGAAGAAGAAAAGAACAGTTTTAGCCTAAATCTTCTGAGGCCAACCTGCAACACAATCTCAATCATTGAGAGCTACCTTAGAAATTGAGTGGCCAAAATCATAAAAAGCAAAATGCGAGCCTTTACAATCAAGTTGTAAAAGGAGAGTTCGTCAACTCAGCTAGTTTGCACAAAGGTCAAGATTAAACCTTTTGTGCTGAAAAGCAACTGTCGGAAGAGGTAACCGTCTCGGCCAAAATAATGATGAAGGATTCAAGAAATCAAGCAATGCCAATAGAATGAAGAAGGTCTCAGGGCAAAGGAAAAAAAATCAAAAAGAAGAGCATAAAAGCCCTACGGGTCGAAAACTAAAAATCGACAATCTTGCTAAAATTGGGCACCCTACTAGGGTGAAAACCGAAAAGATTCCCTAGGCAAAAATTAGGGGTTAAGAGAAAATATTCAATCAAGAAAATCCAAGAGGGCTGATTGATAACAGGAGTCGAATGCGCCCAAGGTGTTACTCCTTGAGATTGAATAAAATCTATGTTTTTGCATCACATGTCTAGTCATGATTATTATTGTTGCTATATGCTGTATATAAATAGGAACACGTGCATAAGCTAGGCATAAACATACGATTGAATGGTCAAGAGAAACCTGTCAAATACATAGGAACATGTGCTGGAACAAGTCTCAAGGCAGTGATAATAATACTTCATGTGACAAATCCTACCCTTCAACAAAAAATAAAAAAAAGGCCGTTAGAGATGAAAACCGCAGCTGGCTCTAAGGAAAAGTTAGGCCAAAGGGTAGTGTGAAAACCTGAAAAAAGGCAGTCTTTCCTACAAGAAAAAAATGAAATGAATAAAAGCTGCTGGAGTGGGTTGGATCCATTCCAGGCAAAAATTAGGCACATGGTTATGTGAAAATCCCCAAAGGGACGCATTTTCCACAAAGAAAAGCTAGTGTGAAAATCCACAAGGGACTCACTACCTTCAATAAATGACTTCCGATACTCAAAGCGATAAGGCGGTCCGAATAACCACCTTTCAGGTGAATAGTGCATAATGTAGGACACGAGTCAGAGTTCTGGGGGCAAAACGTTGTATAGCTTATAACAAAAGGTGCATGCTCGTTGACCAGGGGGCAAAGATGCACTGAGTCAGAGTTCATATGCCAAGATGATACTCTTCTAGATCCTTGGGGGCATCGGACAGTATGAGCAATACCCTCAACGAATCCCTTAACCACCTCATATGTGGTCCATCCATTTTTGCATCTCATGTGCATCCCGCATGTACAATCTTTTGCAAATCTCTTTGCACAACTTTACACGTTCATAGCCTTTCATGGTGCCCAACATGCATTCATAGATGCATGAACTTTGTATATATCTCACATATACAATTATTCTCACACATCCCATGTACATAATTTCTGCATACATGTAACACATAATTCTTTGTACATGTTTAACAAGCATATCACAAACATATATCACATGCATTTAATCCTCTACACATACAGTTGTGTGCACATAATTTTTGTACATAATCCTTTGCATGTGTTTTGTGTATATAGCTTTGTGTATATATTTCACACACATAATTCCATATGCACACACAATCTTTCGTATACATTGCTATGTTCATAACTCTGAGGGAAAGGCTCGAATAGACCTCATGCACAAAGGTGATCCAAGAGATGGATTCAGCTCAACATTATCGGCCACTATATTCGGCATAAAATCTTATGGTTCTGTACAGAGGGGGAACACCCAGAAGAACAAGCCTATTCAGGCACACCATGCTGAGGGCAATCAAGAATCACACAAATTTACGGAAAAGAAGACCTTTCAAGAAGCTAGACTGCCCACACATACATTAGTTGCCGGCAATCAGGTAAGTCTCTCTATCATAAGATGTATGCTCACACACACCAAACAATAAGTGTACAAAATCCAAATTTAAATGTACAAAGAATACAAATTCTTCAAAAAAAAAAAGCAAAAAAAAAGACGCATGCCTAATGGCCAGGGCATCAGATAGGATGAGCAGCCAAGTCGTACCTTCGATGAACCTCTTAACAACTTAGGGCATGGTCTACCTATTGTTGCATACATTTCTGCTAATACAGTTCTTTTGCAAACATTTGCATATAACTTTTCATCTGCAAGTACAATCTTTTGTATACATCATTCCATGCATACATGGTGCCCCAGATGCATTCACACACATGATCCCTTGCACTTATCTTGCATATGCAATTTTTGCACTCATCTTGTGTTCATATTCCATGCATGCGTGTCATGCACATAAGGCACACATTCCGTGCAAATAGTTTCTACATACATGTAATGCATACAGATCTTTACACATGTTTCGCACGCATAGCTTCACGCATACATTTCATCCATGTAATTTGCACAAACAATTGTTGGCACATGATTCTTTGTGCATGTTACTTGTATACAACCTTGCGCACATATTTCACACATGCACACACAACCTTTTATATATGTTCTTGTGCATATAACTTTGTAGGAAATGCCTGAATAAACCTCACACACAAAAGCGGGCCTAGGTACAACTTCATCTCCATATCGGCACTCATCCATGCTAGACAATCAGTTCAAGATGAAGTCTTCACAGAAAAGGAATCCTGTGGACTCGTGCCAAAGAGGACATTTAAAAGAGAAAACTTATTGATGCACACCATGCTAGGGGTAATCAAGTAAGTTCTATATCATAAAATATAAAGGTTGAAAAAAAAACTCTTAAAATGTAAGATTCACCCAATTGCAAATTCAAGATCCATCCAAAAATTGTAAAGATGCAGAATGCACCCAAGGTGTAAATTCCCATGAAAAAATATATCTCAGCTGTAAAGATTAAAAAAAAAGGACCAAAATCCTCTTAAGAGACACTGAAAATTCTAAAATCTATCCGCTTATAGGCAAGCAGCGAAACACCAAATCTAATTTTCCCCCAAGGAGGCTCAAATCTAATTGTCCTCTGAGGAGGCTCAAATCTAATCTTTTCTCTAAGGAGGCTCAAAATCTAAGCTTCCCAGTGAGCATCTAAGTTTCTCAATGAGCATTTAAGCCTCTCAATGAGCATTTAAGCCTCTCAGTGAGCATCTAAGTCTCTCAGTGAGCATCTAAGCCTCTCAGTGAGTATAAATTTTCAAAGTCTCCCTGCGAGCACAAAGCCCTCTTAAGAGGGACACAGGTCTTTTCAATAATAAGGCGGCTCCGGATGGCTCTTCATCAGCTCAATCAACATAAATTGTCATAATAACTCAGTGGCATTAATGATAAGCCACATTGACGGTAAGATGTAAAATGACTCGGTGTAATCCAAGAGGATGATATTCATAATTCGCAAACCGTTCTCTAGGGAACAACCAACCATCCTTCAAGGGACACCCTTCTGACATCGACCTAACAGGTACGTGCTACCATAAGTACACGTCTCTTTCCTCTGCCCTGCACATTTATTTTGCCCATTCTTATAGGAAAAGAGATTATAGATGAGCACCAACAAAGATGGCGGCAGTCTTCAGAACGACTCAGTGGCATTAATGATAAGCCACATCGATGGTAGTATTCAAAATGACTCAGTGGCATTAATGATAAGTCACACCTACGGCAGTCTTTAGAAGGACTCAGCGGCGTTAATGATAACCCACACCGACGGTAGTCTTTAGAAGGACTCAGTGGCGTTAATGATAAGCCACATTGACTCTTCCAATCTGGAAGGATAGCTGCCTCAGGAATTGCACCTCAAAAGTCTACATTACGACTCAAGGGTAAAACTTATCATAACAACTCAGTGGCATTAATGATAAGCCACATCGAAGAAAGGTTCTGAAAAGGGTCCTTGATGACAATCATATGCTAATGACTGAATGACGATAATCATATACCGATGTCCCAAAGGCGACAATCATATGCCGGACGGACCTACTGCAGTATATCAAATAAGACACATCGACAGTCATATGCTTACGGCTCAACGACGATAATCATATGCCGATGTCCCGAAAGCGATAATCATATCCCAGACAGACCTACTGCAGTATATAAAATGAGACGTGGTGACAATCATATGCTTACGGCTTGATGGCGATAATCATATGCCAATGTCTCAAAGGCGACAATCATATGCCGGATGAACCTACTGCAGTATGTCAAATGAGATATAGCGACAATCATATGCTTATGGCTCGATGGCGATAATCATATGCCGATGTCTCGAAGGTGACAATCATATACTAGATGGACCAACAACAGTATTTCGAATGAGACGTGGCAACAATCATAGGTGTAGACACCGGGTCCTGAGTCAGTCTAAATCAGAGTTACCCAATGATGATTAGATGCCTGTTCACAGGCAAAAAGGTTGAAAGTGATGATTTCCTTGTCAAATTTGCATTTTAGAATAAAAAATAAAAAAATAATAAAAAAATGTATTAAAAATTAAATTTGAAAAATGGAGTTTGAAAATTATAGTGTTTTTAGTTAAATTGAAATTAAAAAAAATATATATTTTTTTCGGACGTCGGCACGCGGTGCGCCTGCCCGAGCGACGTGCGGGGCATCGCACCGCGCAACTGCGTGGTGTGCGCGTGCACGCCCAATGGGCGTCGGTCGCCCCTGATCTGCTGAAATCGCAATTTTTGCCATTTTTCGTTTTTTCTTTACTTTTTTTGACTTTTTACCCCTTTTCCTGGTTTTTAATGTTTTTTTTTTCCTTTTTTAAACCCAAATTTATGGAAATTTAATAAAAATTCAATTTTCTTCCTTAATTAATTAGGTTTTCCATTTTTATTAATATAAATAGAAAATTATGGGAAGGAAAAAGGGGGGATTTCTTTTGGGCATTTTTTCTTTTCTTTTTCTTGAGTTTTGCAATTTTCTTTTTCTTCTTTTACTTCAATAAAATTTCTTATAAACATTTTAGATTGAATTTTATTGAAGAATAATTGATTTTGAGACAAAGAGAGTAATTATTTATTCTTGAAATCCAATTTTTTCTTTGATTTTGTAAAAATAAGATTTTTTCAATTATTTTTTTTAAGTTTTTAGATTATTTTTTTATCTAATATTTTGTGAATCAAAGCAAGAAATCAATCATTTTCTCTCATTCTACCAAATCCGAAATCTGAGGGTAAATATTTTAGGTTCGATCTCTTAATTTTATTCTTCTTTTATTTATTTTTGTTCATATTTAATTAGCAATCATGTAGATCTTTTAATTTATCGTTTATTTATTTATTTTATGTTATTCTAGATATAGATTTAATTTTTTTAATCTTTTTCTTTGTTACTTTTTTTATTTATTTGATTATTCATTTTCTTTTATTTATCATTATTATTTATCATCATTATTTTATTATTATTATTATTATTATTATTATTATTATTATTATTATTATCATAATTTGTTTTTTATTTGTTTTAATTTATTATTTATTATTTCATGAATTTAATGGATTTTCTTAATTTAATTTCTAACATTAATTTTATTTGTGCTTATTTGTGGTTTCTAATCTTTGTTTCTTTCCTTATTTGAGAATCCATGCAAATGGAGGAGATCCGGGACTTTGGTTGATTTACCATATTTTGTGTTAGTCGTATTATTTTTCCTTATTTGCTTTTTTAATTTATTTGTCTTGTAATTAGTAAAAAAATAATTTATTTTATGCACGTTCAATTAAAAATCACAAAAATATTTATATTAATAAAATTGAGATTTTTTCTAATAAAATAGGACCAATGTCCTCAAATTATCACTTTAAAATTTTTTATTCTAAACATGCATGCGAGGACATATGTCCTCAAACTTAATGAATATCCCGTTTCATGCATGATTCGCATTTACTTTACATTAGGGGTTGTATTCTGCCCCTACTTTTATTGTAATTTATTGTATTTTTATTTGCCTTTTTTATCTTATTTTTATTGTGACACGCGTCGAACCCCGGGGCGCCCCGAATCGCCCGCTTCTAGGGCTTTCAGGATGAAGTTCATAAAAACTTGTAAGAAATTACAAGTACGTCTGTTTTGGGCAACGAGGAGGTTTCTTGGAGTTGCCACCCAATAGAACATTGGGAAAGGTCGTCTAGCCTCAGTGAGCCTAAGACAGCGCGGCTATGTCCATTATAGGCAAGCCGGAGGTTTTTTGGAGGCTTCCACCCTAATGATAGGATGGTCCTCTAGCCTCACGCTTGGGCAAACTAGAGGTGTCTTGGAGGCATCCACCCTAATAGAACACTAAGATGGCCCTCTCGCCTCGTGGTGCCCAGAACGGTGCAATTTTGAGCCTTTTTACGGGACACAAGAGGTGTCTTGGAGGCTCCATTCCAACAGAATTTTGAGATGGCCCTCTCGCCTCGTTGAGCCCAAAGACTAGAGAAGGTTCGGGACTTTCCATTTATTCATACCTTGGTTATATTTAAAGTTAAGTTTTGAACTTATCGTTTCATCCCATTTCTCACTCAATTTAATGCATTCAAGTTAAAGCGCAAATCATCCATTCAGTGAAAGCAGTAAATAAAGCATAATTAAGATAAAATGTACAAAAAATAGATTACAATTAAAATAGGGGCAGAATACAACCCCCATTGTAAATTGCCAGCGATTCATACATAAATCGGGATATATGTTAGGAGTGAGGACATTGGTCCTCGAATGCATATTTATTACAAAATAATTTTAAAATGTTGATTTTTATTCGTTAGGAAAATTGGACATTGGTCCTCATTTTATAAGGAAAATCCCAATTTAATTAATAAAAAAACATTTAACCATTTTTACATCAGCAGGAAAATATAAGAAGAACATTATTCACAATAATGATATAAAATAATTAAAAAGAAATAAAGTTTAGAAAGTAAACCCGGGAGGAGACCCGTGGGTCTTTACGGCGGCTTGTACATCAAATGGGTCCAAATCCACTAAACAAGTCAAAAAATAAAACTCACAAACATAAAGGACACGTTAGTGTAAAGTTAAAGAACCAAATTAAATATGACATTAAATGATAAGGAGGAAAAAATGGAAGAAATTACATAAGAAAACTATTTAAAATAAAAAAAAAAGAAGAAAAAGAGTCAAATGGGGAAAGGAGGCCCAGGGACGGCCCAAAGCGTGTGACCGACGGGCGTCCCTGGGCGCGACAGACGGGATTAACGGCGACCCTCAACGGCCCGTCGCTCGCTTGAGCGACGACCATCCGTGGTCCTTATGCCTGTCGATCGCCTTTGTTCCCGAAAAAAAACCAAAAAATATAAAATTTTATTTTTGTTTTAATTTGAATAAAAATGGATTTTTATACAAGAAATTACTAAGAATAATTAAATTGAAAATAATAGTCCCAGAATGTTTACCCTCGAATTTTTACCTCGTGAAGGTGAACGTTACAAGATTTTGACTCCTCGAGTTCTACAAGGATCGGATCGTGATCACGCGATCTGGAGGGATTTTTAGTTGCAAAAATCCTACTTTGAAAAATAAACCAAGAGAAGATAAGGAATAAGAAATTTTTAAAGAAAATTCTTTTTGTAGAAGTCGAAAATGGAATCCTCTTGTGGAAAATTGCTAAGCTTTTAGCTTAACAATTAAAAAGTTTCCTAATCAATAATTTTCAGCAAAATTTTCCAACCCCGAAAACTGAATCCCTTTCCCCTATTTATAGATTTAGGAAGAAATTTCAAATAAATTTAAATTTTAAATTTAAATTTGAAGAGGATTTTTCGAAATCAAATCAAAACCGAACGATTTTCTGAATATTCCTAAAATCAAATCTAATATTTAAAAATATTTGAAAAGATTTAGGAAATTCAAAATAATTTAAAAGATATTTTGTAAAGTCCTTCTAAATTTGGAGAATCCGGCGGTTTAAACAACTAGATCACTGACCGACGGGCTGCCCGCGGATTACCGATAAGCATCGGTCACAAGGGGCACTAGTGATCATTTCGCTGACGGCCCTACACGTGGCTCGGAGATGAGAGACGGCCGTCTCCTGTGAAGAGCGGACATCGTTCAGGCGAGCGATGGGCGCCGCTTAGCCAAGCGTAGGCCACATTCCCGAGCGACAGGTGTTGTACAGGCGAGCAACGGGCATCTCTCATTCAAGCGACGGGCTCTCTTCCACGAGCGACAGCCGGCACTCGACATGATAGATGGGCCTCTCGTGTGAGCGACAAGCTCTCCGCCACCAACGGGCTGCCCGTCTGTGGAACCAAATGCCAATTCTCAAAGTTGAACTCTCTTTGACTTTTTGAAATTCCCCGTTTACCCAGAAAACCTTTGATCCTTCTAAAATTGGAGGATGAACATCCACAAATTTCGTCCCTTATCTGAAAATCGACGTTAGTTTCTTCATCGGGTAACTCTGATCTAGACTACCTCAGGACCCGGTGTCTACAATTGCCCCCAATTTTGGGAAAACTAGTACACTAGTATCTAGATGAGCCAAAATTAAGAGAAAAAGGAAAGAGATGCGTACCTGAGGCTGTCCTTACCTACTTGAAGCTACGTGAAAGCAAGTGGTTTCTCGTCTCCATTCGGTGAGCCTTGTCTCGGCCTGCCCGGTATCTGAGAGTCGCGGGAGGCGGTGTTATCCAACTGCCACCCATTTGCAATTTATTCTATTGTAGGTATACTGCTAGCCTCATCTCGGCTTGCATGGTGTTTGTGAGATGCGGTGTTATCTAACCCCATCTTGGTTGCGATCTGTTCTATTGCGTTTGCCCCACTAACCTCATCTCGGTCTGCATGGCAGCTGATCTGTTCCGCTAGCCTCATCTCAACCTGCGCGGTGATTGTGGAATGTGGTGTTCTCTAACCACAACCCTGTTGCGATCTGTTCTATCGCATGTGCCCCGCTGTCCTCATCTCGACATGCACGGTGGCTATTCTTTCCCCCTGGCCTCATCTCGACTTGCACGGTGACTGTGGGATGGGGTGTTCTCTAACCACTACCCTGTTGCAATCTATTATATCGCGTGTGCCCCACTGTCCTCATCTCGACATGCACGGTGACTATTATGTCCTACTGGCCTCATCTCGGCTTACACGGAATTTGAATTATTTCGTCATCGACCATCTTTGGGTTAGTGTGAATTCATGTTCCTATGTTACAAAAGGTTTGATCAATTTGTTTCGAGTTAATTTGTTCGTTATCTTTTAAACAATTTTTGCATTATTATCTGGTTGTTTTTCTCCTTTTCCATTCACCATGTTATCAAATGTTTGGAAAGTGTAAATAAAATGTTAATCGCAGCAGAATATACAGCATGAAATATAGATTTAGTAGAATATAAGAATAAGTTAGCCAAAATGTAAACATAGATATTCCACTAAATGACAACATATTTTTTACAAAAAATATACAAGTAATGTAACACCCCCTTCCCATACGTAGGCAATCCCATCCGATAAAGAGTGAGATGCCGTATGAGTCAAGGTACCACCACGCAGAAACACACAGATACAATACAAATCATACATTCATTCATAACATACATACGAAAATATGGGGTAATTAAAAACTTTGCGAAGCAATAAAGAAAATGGCTGATCATGCATTAATACAACAATATCCGTTACATTACTGATCTGATCAACAGGCTGAAACCAAAGATGATTACATAACCCAAAATATACAAATGCGGAAGCCATTACAAAAACTAATACAAAGAGTTCTATTACAAAAGAATCAACAAGATTACAAAAGCCGAACCCTACACTAAACCTTCCTATGTTGGCTTCACTGGCGTTGACTCTCCCCAAAACACAACACCCTCCACACCTGCACGGGTAAAAACACCATGCTAAGTGCTAAACGCTTAGTGGGGAAACACACAACAAATATGGACAGCCATTCACAATGGTTGTCAAAGCATAACACATTCGATATGATAAAAGCGGATAACCATGTCAGATATATAATCATGCTCATATAATAAAGGCATACATTCAGAAGCTCATATACCCATTCATGTACTTGCTAACTGATAGCCCCTAAGAATCATCAAACTCATTCAGATATCATAATCTTGTAACCATTTCAAAGCAGAACAAAACAAATAAAGCACTTGCTGACTCACAATAGTGGATAACGAGTATACGGATAGTACCTTACGGGTACGAATCGAATACGGACAGTATCTTACGGGTATGAATCGTAAAACCATTTATCTTATCACATTCAAACAATTTTTGGAGGGGACCTTAAACAAGATCCAAATACTGAGGGTTCGCGAGGAACCAAACGAGGACCGAATCGGAGTCCAAACGAAACTGAGGCTGCAGCTAAAAGACTCTATTAGGCATGCCTAACTATCCACTTAGTTGACTCTAGCAGGTCATACATAAACCAATTCTTGTTCCGGAGCACAACATATAATTCATTATGTATAATTCGCAATATAATAGACATATAAACACATTCATAGAGCATACAGTAAGGATGAATCATGGTCAAGACATTTGAAATTCATTTTAGCAGAAAATACAAAATTAGAAAGCAAGGCAGGCAAAAGGCACTGTCGCAATCGCGACATAGTCGCGCTCGTGATAGAGGCAGTCTTGCCCAGGTCGCGATCTTGACATTCGTCGCGATCTCGCGAGGGAACAAGGGCATCTCGCTGTCGCGCTTGTGATAGTGAGCTACCAGCCAAGAATAGATTGGCAGCCGAGCTCTCTGTCGCGCTAGCGACAGAGACTCTACTGCACAGCTCGGTGGAGAGTTCGGACGCGTGCAAGGGCTGCTTTCACCGGGCTCTGTCGCGCTCGCGATAGAGTCTTGAATTTCAGCCCTTGCCCATAAAATCTGCAGAAAGTTCCCTCTTCACAGCACCCAATCACACACATTCAACTCAAACCTCTTCTTACCTCAATTCCAGCAACCCAAACACAATTAGCAACATAAAACACCACGTTTACCCCAAGAATTCCAATTAAATCATGATAAGAACAATATCAATTTGCACAAATCAAATATCAGCACTATTCATCATTTCTCATAACCAAATACATAATTGAGTTCAAAAACTCACAATCAAGGTTCCTTAACACATCTAGATCACAACCCATGACAATTAAACTATAAAGAACATCAAAAACCCACAAATTTCCAGAAATTCGTGCATATCACAAAACCTACATATGAACGTCACTTAAAAGAAAGTTCCCAAACCTTATCGCCCTAGCTCCAAATCTAATGAGCTCCACTAGAACCAGCCTTCTCCTTGCCTTTCAGGTCACGGGGAGGCTCAACTAACCATCAAACCCACAACAACACACAAAACAAAACCCTAAATTAAAACCCAAACCCAGAAAATGAAGAAGAAGATGATGAACAAAATGAACAATTGAAAGACATGCAATAACTTACCAAAAAGAAAAGCTAGGAGATGATTAATTTCCACCAAATCCTCGGATCCAAGTGAGGGCAACTAAATGAAGAGCAAAGGAAGAGAGAAGACAAGGGGAAGAAGAAAACAGGAAAGAGAGGGGATGAAATTCTGCCTTTCCCACTTTACTTTCTTTTTAACACATCTCTTCCCAACCCTAACACTTGTCATGTCCCTATTAGTGGAAGCTAATCACTCATACACATCAAGCATGCACTACTCACACACAATGCACTCCCGACTAAACACACCCTACTATATTATGCTCATGTACACCCAAACATAACGCAACTTACTCACATCCTACTACCATATATGAACTCTCATACTAACAAGACCCTCAAACATGCATTTTTACGCAAAATGCCCTTAACACATGCCAAAACACACTCAATGCATACACACACAGATGGCTCATTCTACTAGGAGGCAAACAAGGTGTGATAAGTAAAATAAAATTCAATGAGAAAGGACTCCCTGAACAGTCTAAAGTGGGTGGGAGTCCGAGGGCTCATCCGGGTCCTCCTCATCATCCGACACATGCACTGGCTAGCTCTGTGATGTGGACGACGATGGCCGGTCCCTAGACATGGACAGTCGGCTAGGCGGTGCTGGCTCTGGGGGTTTAAACGCGGCCTGGACGGGAGGAGGGGCTGGGACCGGTGCAACCGTGGGCCGTTCTCTCGCAGGGTCTGCCTGCTAAAACTGTACCTGTGTATAGCTATCGAGGAAAGGCTGGGCATATACTCCCATGAATCCAAAGTATCTCAGACTACTCCTCCCTGCTCCTGGAATCTCCTAGACATCGTCAGTGTCTGGTCTCGGGCCGTACTTCTGATGCTATCTAGTCTAGACTCTGCCTGCTCTCTGAATTCCCTGATAAACAGGGCGATAGGTGGGATGGCACCCTCCAACACTCCTTCTCTTAATTCGAGGGAACTAACAGACTCGTCCACCATCTGGATAGCCGTATCCACCCTATCAGCTGCAGCACTATGGGAATCTGTCAAATCCCGTCATAACTCCTCAATGAGCCCAGCCTGGTCCTAGATGACCCTCTCCTGCTAGGCCAACCTCTCTAACATAGCCCGATCACGCTCCTCGTACTACCCAATCCGCTCAAGGAGGACCCTATCTCTCTCCTCCTGCTTGCGCTCCATGGCAGTAAGAATAGACGTCATGGCCGCTAATAGGTCAGGCTGGGCTGGCTGTGGTGCTAGTGCTGGCTCCATCGGATAGTCTGGAGGTGGTGCGGTAGAAGTAGATGCCCCCGGGTGCCCTGCTCGGCTGTAAGGGTGAAATATAGCTGTATCCCGAGGCATCGACCTCTGTACTCGTGCCGAAGATGGAGGAGGGCTCTGCACCCTCTGTGCTGGGGGAGTGGCAAATAACTCGTCCATGGTGAACTCGATCCCCATGTCGATGGGAGTCTGCGGCTGTCCCTCCTCTAATGGCGGCTGCTGTGGAGGCGGTCCCTCCTGAAACCCAAGCTGCTGGGGAGGCTGGTCCTCCTGAAACCCTTGCTGCTAAGGACGCTGGTCCTCCTAAAACTCTGCCTGCTGGGGAGGTTGCTCCTCCATCTGGGGCTCCCCTGTCGACTGAAGCGAAGGAAGGCCTAGAGCCCGTCTGGTCTCATGGATCGCGCGCAGTCTATACTCCTCGGCCTGGCCTGGCAACTGAACTATCATCCCCATGGTAAGAGCCGATAATGCATCTACATATATACTCTCCTCTAGTGCGGGTCCGAGACGGTCTGGACGAGCTCCTAGCTCCAGCAATAATCTTGAAATTACTCCTCCCACATATACTATAGGGGCTACCCCCCTAGACACTCTGACAAAATTAGCCACGATCTCATGGCTAATGTTGAGCCGACGCCCTGCAACCATGGCCCACAGACTCCAGATCTCTGCGGCATTAAGTTAGCCTGAGTTACCAGCCCGCCCCAGGTAGGAGCTAGAGATAACCTTATGAATGTACCGGAGGGCCTACGACGAGAGCACCGTACTCTTCGCCGTGTCATGGTCATATGGCACTCCCGGTAGAGCTATAACCTCCCAATGCTGGCGCCTAACGGCCCTCGAGTCACTATGACATCGTCCCCGAATGATAATCCCATAGACTCTACTAACCGCTGGCGGGTGATGCTGTAGTGATATTCGTCAACCCAAAACTGAATGACCCCCTCCTCTATGTCCGATCTCTGGAATCCTCCATATTGCAAAGAAGCGAGAAATTCTCGGATAACTCTCGGGTGGGTGTGGAAGGCAGGCCACAGAAACTCTGTCCATCTTATGGCCGCTATTAGTGCGTCTACCTCCTCCAGCATACGCAGGGCCTGTAGGAAGGGTCTGGAGATGAAATGACTGTCCCAGAACTGAACTCGAGCCAGCAGCCTGAACCTCTCCCTTGCCTCATCGCTCATCCAGATAGGAGGCTCGGTCTCCAACTGATCATGAGGAACTTGACGTCTAGGAGGCATCCTGTATGTCGACGCGACTGTGCTGAAAATAAACTCAACTAAAGTGTACAGAAAGCATGTCTAAATGTTCAGGACGGTACGAGGGTCGTTTCGGCGCAAGAAGCGCGCGAAACGGGTGAAACAATGAGGAAGATATGGACAAAAAATGACTTTGGGGCGTCAGTTGGTGAGGGAGAGGAAAAAGGAAGAAGAAAAGAACTGAAGGGCGTCGGTCACTCGCCCCTTAAATAGATTTTAGTGACCGACAGGCAGCCCGTCTAAAGATCGAGCGACTAGCAGCCCGTCTGTCACTCTGGATTCCAGTTTTTAATGATAATTAACTCCCAATTAAATCCTAATCAATTCTCCATTAATTAGCCTATTAAATGTTTTTTTTTAAATTACCGTCTTTTGCGCTTAGATGTGGCTGTAAAATTTTAAAGAAAATACAAAAATTATCATAAGCGCGTGTTATGTATGCAGCATGCAAAGAAATAGATCTATCCGTTGGACAACCAGGTTGACTGACGGGCTAGCCGTCGGTTGGGTGACAGACGGGCACCCCGTCGGTCATCTTCTCCTCTTAAATTGCCCATTCTCTTCCTTGGGTTTCGTGTCCTTTCATCTTTTGAGCCTAAATCCAAGCCTTTTCAGGTTTTTCCCTTTTTCCATGCTTGTTTCTTTGGCCAACTTAAATTTTTCAACCACAGGGTTTGAGAAATGTCCTCTGCCACTGTTGCCAGGATGTATCGAATTCTGGACAATCCACAAACTTGGAAAAACTCTACCTTGGCCCCACTTTCCGGTCTGAAATTTCTGAGAAGGGTTAAGATAGACTATAATCTTCTTTTTGCTGTGGTTCATTTCTGGGACCCGCGATTCCATATCTTTAGGTTCACCTACCAGGAACTGTGCCCCCTACCTGAAGAGCTTGCCGCTATTATCGGGACCTGGTATCCACCTAGCACCCTACCTTGCATTCCTTACTGCGGCTTGGTTTAGACTCGAGACGTAGCACTGGCCTTAAGCATTGCTCCTTCTGATGCTACCCGTCTAGTTCCTCAGGGCCCCACATTTGCCTTAGAATCACTGATTGAGGCACTGGATGAGTTTCCCGATGCTCCTCCATACCGCGTGGGTGTCATCTTTCTTTTCTGCTTGATGAAGTATCTGATTGTGAGCTTAGAGGATCTGATCGGTGACTCTCGTCTGTTTGGGATTCTAGATGATTTCTAATGCGGATTGACACCCTTTCCACTGATCCTCGCTAAGACTATCATAGGTCTTGGTTCTGTCCATGTTGGGTCCTCTACTACTTTCTCTGGGAGCCCCTTATTACTCCAGGTAAGTCATTGTGTTAAAAGGTAGTGCGTCCCTTGTGAATTTTCACACTAGCTTTTCTTAATGGGAAATGCGTCCCTTTGGGGATTTTCACATAACTCTGTGCCTAATTTTTGCCTGAAGTGAACCCAATTCACTCCAGTGGCTTTTATTTTTATTTGCTTTTTTACTTTTTTATTCTTTTGCTCTTATTTTCCTTTTGTTTCCCTTTCAGATATGGCTGCAAGAGAAATTGAAGCTGCTGTCCAAACCGCCTCCCAGGGTCAGTAGTCAACATTCTCTGAGGCATTTCTTTTCTCGCCAACGACTGTACTCATTTGCGACCCCCGACGAAGGCATCACCAGGTTTAGCGAAGTAATCGATGAGGATATTAGCTTCATGAGCGCTTGGCTCTCCCTATCTACTGTGATAGTTGATGGTTCTTCAGGATGTGTTCCCTTATGTGGGCTACGTGAGGCTACCTTTTACATCACGGCCCGATGCGGTCGATAGCTCGGGATGACTCAAGACATGGTGAGAGCCCCTCTATGTTTCCGAGGCGGAATCTTATCGGTAGCTTTTGCCTCCCGGTACCATGATCTTTGGGCTGACTTACTAGTGAAGACTGTCATTCCCTCTTTTGGTCATCAATCTGTTGTTTTCACTAGCGCATACAAGAGATGGGTGCTCAGCCCTGCTGTTGACAACAGGACTCAACGACTTAGACATTTGGCCGACGAGAGTAGTAGTAGGGTTTAATTCAGATTTGTATGCATTTTGAGCAATATGTTTCTTTTTAGAATAGAACTTAGAAAATCATATGAATGAATGAATTCAGTTTTAATTCATTTCACAAAATTATGTACATCTCCATATGATTTTAATATGCATGATCGTTATTCAACATTGTTTCAAAAATGCAGAACTACATTTATTCAATGGAGCCAAATCTTGATAGCATCAACTCCTGTTACCAATCAGCCCTCTCGGGTTTTCTTGATTGGACATTTTCACTCAAGCCTCTAATTTTTGACCAGGATGCCTTTTTTCGATTTTCACCCTGACAAGGCACCTAAGTTTAGCAAGGTCGCCTTTTTTCGATTTTCGACCTGCGGGGCATTTATTCTCTTCTTTTGATTTTATTGTCTTTAGCCATGGAACCTCATGAGTCTATCAACGTTGACCGGCTCCTTAAACTCGTTGCCATCGCTATCTGACAGAATCGACACTCCCTTTGACAACAGCTTCTTGAGGATGAAATGCCCTTCCCATGTCGGTTTCAATTTCCCCCTTATGTTTTGCGTGCCTTGTCTCATCTGCTTGAATACCAAGTCTCCCTCTTTCAACGGGTGCTTCTTGACTTTCTTTTCGAATGATCTGGCAAGTCTCTTCTGATAGATTTGATTGTGGTAGTAGGCTCTCAACCTACTCTCATCTAACATGTTCAAGTGTTGCACCTGCTGCTGTGCCCATTTAGCTTTCAGAATCTCAGCTTCTATAACCACCCTCAGCGACTTGAGTTTGACTTCAACTGGCAATACTGCTTCTGTCCCATAGACCAAGGAATAGGGAGTGGCTCCTATTGATGTTCTGATAGTCATTTTGTAACCCCATAGTGCAAAAGGTAACTTATCTGCCCAATCTTTATAACTCTGACCCATTTTAGCCAGGATTCTCTTAAAGTTCTTATTAGTGGCCTCTACTGCTCCATTAGCTTATGGACGATAAGGAGAAGACTTATAATGTTCGATGCCATATTTCTAAAGCAACTTCTTCATTTCGGCCATGAACTTGACCCCATTGTTAGATACCATGTGGTGCGGGAGGCCATATCTACATATCAAATTCTTCTTGATGAATTTTGCCATATCCCGAGCATCAACCTTTTTGAAAGACTCAGCCTCTATACACTTGGTAAAATAATCGATAGCGACTATGGTAAACCTATGTCCATTAGAGGCTGTAGGACGTATTTTCTCGATGATGTCTATCCCCCAAGCTGCGAACGGCCAAGGCGACGCCAAGCTATGCAATTCTGAAACGGGAAGTGCCTTAAGTCTGCATACTGTTGGCACAACTAACACTATTTTACATACTTTGAGTAGTCTTTATCTATGGTGAGCCAGTAGAACCCTTGTCTCAAAATTTTTTTGGCCAATATCAGTCCATTCATGTTGGCTCCGCACACGCCAGCGTGAGTTTCTTCCATCACCCTTTTGGCTTCTCTCTCGTCTAAACACCTCAATTGGACACCATCGACCTGTCTTTTGTACAACACCCAATCTATGTAGATAAACTAAGTAGACAGCTTGCGAATCATCCTCTGATCTTTCTTGGTGGCCTCTTCTGGAAATGTTGCACTTTCTGGATAGTTCCCGATATTATAATACCATGGCTTCCCATCTGCTACTTCTATTTCCATCACTGGCCTGGACTCAAAGCTAGGCCTCTCAGAGCTAGAGATCAAAACCGGCTTCATGACTACCCCTTCTGGATTGTCCCATATTGATACCAAAGTTGCAAGCGCATCGGCTAATTGATTCTCATCCCTTGGAACAAAGTGGAATGTACACACTTTGAATTGACCGCTCAACTCCCTCAAGTGTTTGACATATGGCATCAACCTCTCTTCTTTAATAGCCCATTCACCCCGAATCTAATTGATCACTAAGGATGAATCCCCAAATACTTCCGCGTTCTTTGCCCCCAATACTATCAATGCTTCTAACCCGAAGGCGCATGCTTTATATTCAGCTTCATTGTTGGTGGTTCTGTACCTTAACTTCTTAGCCAATGGGAGTTTCTTGTCATCCGGGGTTGTCAGAATAATTCCTACTCCTGCTCCTTGCTATTTATAGCCCCGTCAAAGTGTAATTGCCAACCCTAGACCGTAATAGCTACTACGTCCTCATCAGGGAAATTGAACTCATACGAGTATCCTTGGATTGGGTGCTCTGCCAGAAACTCAGCCACTGCACTACCCTTAATGGTCTTCTCAGTTACGTACTCTACATCAAATTCTTGTAACAGCAACAACCACCTACCCATTTTTTCGAGTAAGGATGGAGTTTCCTGCAAATATCTGAGTGGATTCTGCTTTGCTATTGCCTGTACCTTATAAGAATGAAAATAGTGTCTCAACTTCTTAGAGGCCCAAATTACCGCCAGGCAAATCTTTTCTACTTCTGCATACTTGACCTCATAAGCCAGGAACTTCTTACTAAGGTAGTAAATGGCAAACTCAACTCCAAACTCATCTTCCTGAGCCATCATGGCGCCGACCGAATTATCCTCTATGGCTAAATACAAGATAAGCGATTTGACTGGCTGCTGCGATCTCAGAACCGGTGGATTCAGCAAGTACTCTCTGATAGTATCGAAAGCCCTTTGACAATCTTCGTTCCATACTACCGGTTGGTCTTTTCTGAGTAGTTTCAAAATGAGTTCACAGATCGAAGTAAGCTTAGCGATAAACCTACTGATATAGTGCAACCTTCCCAAAAGCTTCTCACATCCTTTTCCTTCTGCGGCACCGGCATTTCTCTAATGGCCTTAACCTTGTCCGGGTCAATCTCAATTCCCCTCTGGCTAACTACATGTCCTAGAAGCTTCCCTGAGGTGACACCAAAGATGCATTTCCTGGGATTTAATCGCAAGTTGTACTTTTCGATCCTCTGAAAGAACTTTTCTAAGGCTTCAAAGTGGCCTTCTTCGGTGGCCGACTTGATCATCATATCATCCACATATACTTCGACCTCCTTGTGAGTCAAGTCATCTAGAATCCTTGTGGCCATCCTTTGATAAGTCGCGCCTGCATTTTTCAAGCCGAAGGGCATTACCTTGTAAGCGAATGTCCCCCACTCTTTGATGAAAGCTGTCTTAATTCGGTCGACTATTTTATTGAGTATCTGATTGTAGCCTGCATAACCATCCACGAAATTGTACATCATGCAGGCAGTTGCGCTGTCTACCAGCACGTCTATGTGGGGCAATGGAAAGTCATCCTTTGGACAAGCCTTATTAAAGTCTTGATAGTCCACGCATACCCTTACCTTGCCATTTTTCTTGGCTACTAAGACAACATTGGCTAACCAGGTTGGGTATTTTACCTTAATTAGGAACTTGGCTTTGATCTGATTGTGAATTTCCTCCTTCACCTGGTCTGCCCATTCTGGCCTGAGTCTCCTCAACTTTTGATTGATAGGCTTATAGTCTGGGTATATCGGGATGGCATGTTCCGCGATTTCTCGGTCTACCCCTGGCATATCTTCGTAGGTCCAGGCAAGGACTTTTTCATGTTTTCTTAATATTCTCTCAAATTTTTCTCGCTCTTCATGAGTTATGTTAGATGCTATCAAGATTTCTTTCGAGTTTTTCGAGGTTCCAAGACTAAACGGAGTAGCATCAGTTGAATCAATATCAAATATGAATGGATTATGAACATCATCATGCATAATAAAATCATCAGAAACATTGCACAAGTAAGCAAAACCGTTCACTTTATTAATAAAATTAAAATTGCCTTTAACATTATTAAAAAGTTCTGGAGTAAAAAGAAAATCTAAGCTATTTTCTTCCTCCTCCCCTGCCCGCGCATCTGTTGCAGCTAACGGCCCTGCATCATTCTGGCATTTCGAGGGCTCTTCAGCAACCCCCTGTATAGCTTCCTCAATCTTTGCTTTCCTCTTCGGCTTGGTGGCCACCATCCCCTCAGTTATAACCTCCTCGGGCTCTTGGCGGTCCCAAATTCTCTTGCTGGTCATGATTTCTTTATCCCAAAAGCCCTCTGCTGGCTTGATCAATCCAATGTCCCAGTCAAAGACATCATTAAAAACCTCGAACCCCGGTACAATTCTCCCGTCAACCCACTGAGGCTTGGCTTACCCGGTGTAGGCACATGTTGCAGCTGCTGGCAGAAAGCTCTTTCGGATATGGGGGATCTCTTTTGCTGACTTCTTGCCCCTCTTCACCACACCTTTATAACCCAGGCCCTTTCTATCCTTCTGGCCTCTGGTGGCAATGGCTTCTGGCAACCCCTGAGAGTTCTTGCCTAATCCCACGCCGCAAAGGAATGACATCCTCTTCATCATGTTCAGCACCTGGGGGCTTTCTTCTATCTATTCCTCCCCATCTGTCACAGCCACATGGAATCCACTGAAAGGCTGCCTCGCAATCTCTAGTATGGAAACCTGATTTTCCCTTGCAGCCCTTATGGTCACCACCTGTCCTTCATGAGGAATCTTAACCATCTGATGTAGCGTAGAGGGGACGCCTCCTAGTTTATGGAACTAAGGCCTTCCCAGAAGAGCTGAAAAATTGGCAGGGATAGGTAGGACTACAAACTCCACCTCTGTCTCCACAGGCCCTGTCTTAACCATTTTCTTGAGTGTCCCAGAGGCATGCCTTTTTTGAGTTATCATAAGCCGTGATCATCAGATCAGACTTAGCTAGCATATCTTCCGTCACCCCAAAAGCTGCCATGGCCACCTGTAGGCACACATCGATTGATGAACCGTCGTCCACCATCACACGAGCCGTGTGCTTCTAACTAATTTGTGCCCGTATGTACAAAGGGCGGTTGTGGTTGCAGCCTTCTGCCGATAAGTCAGCATTTATAAACACCACATTCTCTCTAGCTCCCCCTTTCACCACATCCAGCAGTTCCGTAGGTGATATAGTCGTGGCCACAGTTATTTTACATAAAGCTTCCACCAACTTTTATCTATGGGATGGAGACTGCCTCAGGAGGTCCCATATCGAAATCTGAGCTGGCATCTTTTTTAGCTGCTTGATTATCGGATCATCCTCGGGCTCCTTTTCCCTTTGGCCCATTACCAGCTCCTAGGGCCTCTCAACTTCTGGAGCTACCCTTCCACTCCGAGTCACCGCTTCCACTTTCATTTTCTTTTCCTTCTTCTCTTCCTCTTCCTCCTTCAAACCCCACGGGTCGGGAAACACATTAGGATTATCATTTTCACTTCCACTCTCATCAGTGGACCAGCAATCGATCACTGCCGCGGGAAGCCCTTTTTCACTCACCTCATAGAGGCTTGTGACAGCAGTGTTCGCATCGTTGACGTATAGCTCTCTCAAAACAAACTCTTCGGGCAGACTGGACCCGATCATGAATACTTGTGGGGGCACGTTGTTATACCCAGATTTTTTCTGACTTTCCCTCTTCTTTGGGTCTGTTATTTGCTTCAAATCGATTAAGTCTTGGATTGTATGCCTCAAGGCTTTGCACTCGTCAGTTGTATGCCCAATATGTTGATGATATGCACAGTATTCATTATCCTTATGGCCCGGCATACCTTGAGTCTTGGCAGGACGAGGTGGCAGAGGCTGCAACTTACCCTCCTTCATCAACCTCCGAAGCACCCATGACAGCGACCTTCCCAAATTAGAGAAATGCCTCGGGGTTGTATTAGTGGCTGATACTTCGGCTGTCTTCCTCATGCCGCTACCGGAGCCTACTGACCTACTTGCCCCTTGAGTGCTGCTACCCTTCTTGGCATAGTTCTCATTACTCGCCCTCCTAGTAAGGTATTCTATCACACCCCAAAGTGGCCCTAGAAGAATTACGGAGTTTTATTCGGAAAAAGTAAGTGTTGTGTGCGAGAGTTCTGTCGCGACCGCGATAAGTGTCGCGAGCGCGACAGAACCCTCTCGCGAGATGGTTGCACAAGTGGGATTTAAGAGACCGTGAGATGTGTCTTGGACACATGGCACCGTAGGAGAGTGACACGTGGCGGCGTAGGAGCATGACAAGTGTCATCATAGAAGAGTGACAAGTGGCGGTATATGAGAGTGACAAGTGTCATCATAGAAGAGTGACAAGTGGCGGCATATGAGAGTGACAAGTGGCATTGTAGGAGTGTGCCAAGTGTCATTGTAGGGAAGTGACACATGGCTACAAGAGAGAGTGACATGTGGCATGGGATATTTTGATGGAGATGTATTAATGAGAGAGGTTGGCTTTTAATGTGGTTAGTGGGCAATTAATTTGGTAATTTCTTTGGGTTTGACCGGCCAACATTTGGCATTTCTTAGCTTTTGGCCCTTTTTCTTTTGGCTTTCCTCTTTGTTTTCTTTTCCTTGGTTTTGCCGTGCTCCACCTTCCTCTCTTTTCTTCACTTTTTCATTTGCTCCTAAAGAGAAAGTTGAGAAAGCTAGAGTTGATCATTGAAAAGGGTAAGTTTAGTTAGTTTCCGATCTGACTTCCTTTTTCTTTCTGTTTTTAATTTAAAGTGAGAAAAAGGTCTAACTCAAATTGTTTTCTATGTGATTTGTGGAAGCTATGAACAAGATATGGGATTAAGTAAAGGAAAGGGGTTGGAGCTGAGTAGAGAGCACAAGATTAAGCTATTCAGAGGTAGGGATCGAGTGTAACTGTGTTAATTTTGCATGTGTTTATATGAGAGATGCTTGATGAGCTTTAATTAGCTCAAGATGTTCATTTTGATTGCTTACAGTGCTCATGACATGTGTATATATGTTAAAATTATGTAACTTGATCATTTGAGTGTTTGTGTTGATGATAGAGCTTGATTTTGCGAAATTCTGCTTATTTGTCATCAGACCTCTGTGTATTGTATTTGTGATAAGTAGAGCTATAGGACTCCAATTGTGTTGATTCCAATTGCATATGAAAGACAAGATCTGTATCTAAAAATGTCTAAGAGGGTACTTGATCTAATTCTGGCCCTAAGTATCCCAAAAAGTTATTAAAACGTAGGTGACCCTGTTCTAGCGGGTTCACTGGAACAGTATATGTTTTTTAGACCATATATTTCGTTATAGATGTCCAAACGACCTGAAACGTGTCCCATTTCAAAGCTAACATCCTAGAGAACAATTTTTAAGAAGAACGTTTTTCCAAAAAAAGACGTTTAGAGGTTCATTTATACGATACAAGTTCAGGGTAAAAAGCAGTCTTGTGAGGCACCAAAGCGGAGCTTCTGTCGCGAGCGCGACACATGTCGCGACCTCGCGACAGAACACCTTATTTTAGGCTTTTTCTTCTCCTTTTTGAGCTCCTAGTTGCCACGGGTCAACCCCTGACCCTTCCCCTTGACTAAATTGTACATTTTGTTGATGTTTTACTCTCCGAAATGAACTCGTATTACCCCGGAATGTTTCCGTGATTTATACTCTACATGTTTAGGGTTATCAAATGATCATAGAATTAGTTATCTATGTAACCAATGCTACGGCATAAGAGTTAGCGTTGACCATGTGATGCCATGTGATATGAATTGTTATATACTGCATTTGGTATAGAGTATAGAGCCTTTTTGTGTAATCTAGCTTCTGTCGCGAGCGCGACCTCTTGTCGCGATCGTGACAATGAACTTAGCTTCTGTCGCGAGCGCGACTTCTTGTTACGATCGCGACAGTGAACCTCTTCGTATCCTGTTTTATTTGTTTTGAAGAGAGTGTTTCCTTCTGTCTTGCGTTGCATGATTATATGGTTATGAAATGAATTTAAATGTTATATGCTTTTAGTTGTTGAACAAGATTGTATATGAATTACATGCCTCTGAATTTGATAAATGCAATTGAATTATAGTAGGTGAGTTGATATCTGTGTATAGTGTGTGAGTTGGTATTGAGCCTGATTACCGTTATAGTGGATAGATAAGCATGCTTATAAAGGGATTAGAGAGTGCAGCTGCCTATGTTCCGCCCCGTTTGGGCGAAGCGGGTCGACCTCTGAGAACGGTCATTAATAGAGACAGATGAAAATGTTTTGTGACTTCGGTCTATCGAAAATGTTTTTTTTATATAGAGCGTCCCGTATCCACCATGAGAGGAACTCAGGCTTGTTTTGTTAAATGTTGTGCAGTGAACTTGAGATGATTATAGTGTTGCTTCTAATGAAGCCATAGTACATGAAAGTAATGTTTAAGTACATTACAATTCTGTATACAAGTACATGATTACATGAGTGTAGTGACATGAATTTGGTTACATGATAGCGTATATTTGAATAAACGAAATGTACAAGTTGTAGTGTATATGAATAAGTAAAAGAGTAGATGTTATATGCATGTGAACTCATAGTATTGATATTTGAAAATGAAACCTATACAAGCATCAGAGCTATATGCATGAACTACTTGATTTTTGTTATATGACATATGTGTGATTTATTTGTGACTTCGTAAAGAAGTCCTTTGCATTGTTTTCATCCCCACTAAGCGTTATCGCTTAGCACGGATGTTTATTTCCGTGTAGGTTACAGGTTCGGATCAGTGAGCGAGCATCTGCAGTTCAAGGCCACTAGGGAGTATTATTCAGGTCTTTTGTATAGATTAGATACAGAGCTAGTGATGTTTTGAGTAACATCATTATGTAATAAAAGTTAAAGAATCACATGTAAATGTATATGTAAAGTTAAATGAAAACAGAGTGTAATATGAACATGCTTATAAAGAGAAAGAAGTACATATGTATAGTGAATATGAAATGCATGTTGGGCCCTAGTGTAGTATTTAATTACTCTTAAACGAATGTGTTATGCTATCGCTTCCGCTAATGCATGTACATGTATACGTAAGTGTCCGCGTAGCGCCCCGATATTCCTTACCGGGGGTATGGGGGTTGTTACATTTAGTGGTATCAGAGCTCTAGGTTAATTGGTTCGGGACTAGAAGGTGATAGAGTATAGTTATATAGTGTGGCCTAATGCAGATGTCATTTGTGTAAAGTATAGATGGAGTCCGACTCGCGTGAGAGCGTAGAAGAGACAGCAGCAGATGTGAATTGGTAAGAGTTCGAGGTGACATTCTGTATTCCTGTCAGCTATCTTCTTGAAATCATTTGACATGAGCATAGTGAAACATGGGGATGGGAAAAGTGCATTATAGTAGCCTACATTGCATTTTTTTGCATCATCTTGCATACACGAATCATTACATGACCATTCCATCCGCATCCCTCATTTGTATGTGAAAAAGTATTATTGCATGCATTTCATTGAGAAAGCTGACAGGATAAACATTCAGTGCTAGATGCATAGAAGGGGTATATGGATCAGAGTGCAGTGCATTAAGGAAAGTGTAAAGTGTGTTGGATTTGATAGTCGTATGGTATAAGAGGTTAACGGGGAAATTTCGAGGACGAAATTTCTTAAGGGGGAGAGATTTGTCACACCCCAAAGTGGCCCTAGAAGAATTACGGAGTTTTATTCGGAAAAAGTAAGTGTTGTGTGCGAGAGTTCTGTCGCGACCGCGACAAGTGTCGCGAGCGCGACAGAACCCTCTCGCGAGATGGTTGCACAAGTGGGATTTAAGAGACCGTGAGATGTGTCTTGGACACATGGCACCGTAGGAGAGTGACACGTGGCGGCGTAGGAGCATGACAAGTGTCATCATAGAAGAGTGACAAGTGGCGGTATATGAGAGTGACAAGTGTCATCATAGAAGAGTGACAAGTGGCGGCATATGAGAGTGACAAGTGGCATTGTAGGAGTGTGCCAAGTGTCATTGTAGGGAAGTGACACATGGCTACAAGAGAGAGTGACATGTGGCATGGGATATTTTGATGGAGATGTATTAATGAGAGAGGTTGGCTTTTAATGTGGTTAGTGGGCAATTAATTTGGTAATTTCTTTGGGTTTGACCGGCCAACATTTGGCATTTCTTAGCTTTTGGCCCTTTTTCTTTTGGCTTTCCTCTTTGTTTTCTTTTCCTTGGTTTTGCCGTGCTCCACCTTCCTCTCTTTTCTTCACTTTTTCATTTGCTCCTAAAGAGAAAGTTGAGAAAGCTAGAGTTGATCATTGAAAAGGGTAAGTTTAGTTAGTTTCCGATCTGACTTCCTTTTTCTTTCTGTTTTTAATTTAAAGTGAGAAAAAGGTCTAACTCAAATTGTTTTCTATGTGATTTGTGGAAGCTATGAACAAGATATGGGATTAAGTAAAGGAAAGGGGTTGGAGCTGAGTAGAGAGCACAAGATTAAGCTATTCAGAGGTAGGGATCGAGTGTAACTGTGTTAATTTTGCATGTGTTTAGATGAGAGATGCTTGATGAGCTTTAATTAGCTCAAGATGTTCATTTTGATTGCTTACAGTGCTCATGACATGTGTATATATGTTAAAATTATGTAACTTGATCATTTGAGTGTTTGTGTTGATGATAGAGCTTGATTTTGCGAAATTCTGCTTATTTGTCATCAGACCTCTGTGTATTGTATTTGTGATAAGTAGAGCTATAGGACTCCAATTGTGTTGATTCCAATTGCATATGAAAGACAAGATCTGTATCTAAAAATGTCTAAGAGGGTACTTGATCTAATTCTGGCCCTAAGTATCCCAAAAAGTTATTAAAACGTAGGTGACCCTGTTCTAGCGGGTTCACTGGAACAATATATGTTGTTTAGACCATATATTTCGTTATAGATGTCCAAACGACCTGAAACGTGTCCCATTTCAAAGATAACATCCTAGAGAACAATTTTTAAGAAGAACGTTTTTCCAAAAAAAGACGTTTAGAGGTTCATTTATACGATACAAGTTTAGGGTAAAAAGCAGTCTTGTGAGGCACCAAAGCGGAGCTTCTGTCGCGAGCGCGACACATGTCGCGACCTCGCGACAGAACACCTTATTTTAGGCTTTTTCTTCTCCTTTTTGAGCTCCTAGTTGCCACGGGTCAACCCCTGACCCTTCCCCTTGACTAAATTGTACATTTTGTTGATGTTTTACTCTCCGAAATGAACTCGTATTACCCCGGAATGTTTTCGTGATTTATACTCTACATGTTTAGGGTTATCAAATGATCATAGAATTAGTTATCTATGTAACCAATGCTACGGCATAAGAGTTAGCGTTGACCATGTGATGCCATGTGATATGAATTGTTATATACTGCATTTGGTATAGAGTATAGAGCCTTTTTGTGTAATCTAGCTTCTGTCGCGAGCGCGACCTCTTGTCGCGATCGCGACAATGAACTTAGCTTCTGTCGCGAGCGCGACTTCTTGTTACGATCGCGACAGTGAACCTCTTCGTATCCTGTTTTATTTGTTTTGAAGAGAGTGTTTCCTTCTGTCTTGCGTTGCATGATTATATGGTTATGAAATGAATTTAAATGTTATATGCTTTTAGTTGTTGAACAAGATTGTATATGAATTACATGCCTCTGAATTTGATAAATGCAATTGAATTATAGTAGGTGAGTTGATATCTGTGTATAGTGTGTGAGTTGGTATTGAGCCTGATTACCGTTATAGTGGATAGATAAGCATGCTTATAAAGGGATTAGAGAGTGCAGCTGCCTATGTTCCGCCCCGTTTGGGCGAAGCGGGTCGACCTCTGAGAACGGTCATTAATAGTGACAGATGAAAATGTTTTGTGACTTCGGTCTATCGAAAATGTTTTTTTTATATAGAGCGTCCCGTATCCACCATGAGAGGAACTCAGGCTTGTTTTGTTAAATGTTGTGCCGTGAACTTGAGATGATTATAGTGTTGCTTCGAATGAAGCCATAGTACATGAAAGTAATGTTTAAGTACATTACAATTCTGTATACAAGTACATGATTACATGAGTGTAGTGACATGAATTTGGTTACATGATAGCGTATATTTGAATAAACGAAATGTACAAGTTGTAGTGTATATGAATAAGTAAAAGAGTAGATGTTATATGCATGTGAACTCATAGTATTGATATTTGAAAATGAAACCTATACAAGCATCAGAGCTATATGCATGAACTACTTGATTTTTGTTATATGACATATGTGTGATTTATTTGTGACTTCGTAAAGAAGTCCTTTGCATTGTTTTCATCCCCACTAAGCGTTATCGCTTAGCACGGATGTTTATTTCCGTGTAGGTTACAGGTTCGGATCAGTGAGCGAGCATCTGCAGTTCAAGGCCACTAGGGAGTATTATTCAGGTCTTTTGTATAGATTAGATACAGAGCTAGTGATGTTTTGAGTAACATCATTATGTAATAAAAGTTAAAGAATCACATGTAAATGTATATGTAAAGTTAAATGAAAACAGAGTGTAATATGAACATGCTTATAAAGAGAAAGAAGTACATATGTATAGTGAATATGAAATGCATGTTGGGCCCTAGTGTAGTATTTAATTACTCTTAAACGAATGTGTTATGCTATCGCTTCCGCTAATGCATGTACATGTATACGTAAGTGTCCGCGTAGCGCCCCGATATTCCTTACCGGGGGTATGGGGGTTGTTACATATTCTCCTTCGGCCTCAATGGCGATGTCTTTCAGGGATGCCGAGTCTCTTAATCCCTTCATCTTTAATCCCTCTCTCAGATATGAGCTCGCATTTTTAATGAACAACCGTATCTAATCTTGAGTATCTGGATTTCTTTTCATTTCCATCACCCGATTCCTCCATCGGGTCAGATACTTAGGGAAAGACTTGCCTCCTTTCTACTGTAACAACTCTAGGTCCTTCAGAGTCACCTCCATACTTGTACTGCAGTCATACTGCCTCAAAAACTCTTCCGTCAGTAAATCCCAGTCCTCTTTAGTTCTGCGGTCAAGCCCGTGGTACCAATCCACCGCTGGGCCAGTCAAGCTCAGGCAAAAGTACTCAATCTTCTGCCTTTTCATCAAAGTAGTACCCTTCATCACCAACGAGTACTGTTTTATGTGTGCGGTGGGATCGAAAGTGCCATCAAACTTCGGAACATCCAGCATTTTAAAGTTCATCGGGATTAAATCCTCCCCTTCCAACTCCTTATCTTCGGGGTTCATCCCTAGACCCCTTGTCAGCATCCTTGCCATGACTTCAAATTTCTCTTCCATCTTTCTCCAGATGGCTTCTTCATTCTGAGGCGCCTTCCCTCTTTCTGACACCGTTTCTTCATACTCGTCGTCTTCCCAGTCATCCTCTATTCTCTGGGCCGGCCTTTTTCTCTGTACCCCTGATGTGGTAGCTCTCAAATCCACAGGTGGTTGGCGGATCTCTTGTTGCAACTCTTCTCTAACCTCCTCCCTTTCCTTATTTCTTATAGGAGGAGGTGGTGGGTTCTATGGAGCAGGTGGCTGAGCCATGTTGGCCATCATAGCCATTATTCTATTCTCGAATTCTGTGAACCGTATGCCTACTTCCTCAGTTATTAAGGCCCTAGTGGCATCTTCCCCTCTTGGTGAGTTTGCCATTTCTTCATGTAGATAAAACTGAGCTGAAGTAGCGTAGCTAGTTTTTGAAGGAGTGTCTGGATACTCCACCCTTTCTGGTAGCTTGAAGAACGGATTTCTGCATAGTCGCCCTTAAGGACCTCTTGACCACTTAGGCAGATCTATGATGGCTGCAAAACATACCCGTTAGGATGATGTCTGAATGACATATAATGCATGATCGGGCTTATGCAACATCCACAAATCACATGCAAGCACATAGGTCCTTCCAACCTTATTACTCTCGCACACGAGGTCATAGTCTCTTTCCTAGGTGGGATTGGCTCATGGGTCAACAGGGGGCCCAATGGACACGTATGGTGCATGATGGAAAACCGACAGTATAACCTCTCCTAACTAATGCACAGGCGCATGGGTTATTATCGTTATGTATTTAGGCAGTCCGAATAAGTTGACCTGGGCCTATCGGGCAAGAAAGCCTTTGATTAGGTGACCAATCAAATTATCTGGATTTCTCTAATACATAATGATCCATACAACAAGCATAGTACTAAGGTTCATACCACTTAGGGGAAGTAACTATTTCCATTACATGAGCTTTAGTCAAAGGTGATGATACTTTAGGGCTACCCAAGCATGGCACTTGCCAACAGGTCTAGCTCATCACGAGCATAACAACCGGTCAGGTCTCCATTTAATATACCATGATGGTACGAGGCTTGGGCTGGTGATTATCCTTAACACTTTCCTATATTGAGTGAACGTAGAGTCGTGCTTCGGGAACGCACCGGGGTTAAAAGAGGGACCAAACTAGCATAGATCTAAGGCTTTAATGAGATGCAATGCAGTTTTGAAAAAAGGATGAAATTTTTTAATTAAAACTCAATTGTAAATTTTAACCAAGGTACTTTCGAAGCAAAGTCTCGAATATGTCCCCAGTGGAGTCGCCATTGTGACGCTCGCCGAACCCCGTGGTGCCCCGAACCGCCCGCTTCTAGTGCCTTTGGGATTAGGTTCATAAAAACTTGTAAGAAATTACAAGTGCGTCTATTTTGGGCAGCAAGGACGTTTCTTGGAGTCGCCACCCAATACAACATTGGGAAAGGTCGTCTATCCTCAGTGAGCCTAAGAAAACGCTGTTATGTCCATTATAGGCAAGTTGGAGGTGACTTGGAGGCTTCCACCCTAATGATGGGATGGTCCTCTAGCCTCACGCTTGGGCAAACCATAGGTGTCTTGGAGGCATCCGCCCTAATAGAATAATAGGATGGTCCTCTCACCTCGTGGCGTCTAGGACGGTGCAATTTTGAGCCTTTTTACGGGACACAAGAGGTGTCTTGGAGGCCCCATCCCAACAGAACTTTGAGATGGCCCTCTCACCTCGTTGAGCCCAAAGACCAGAGAAGGTTCGGGACTTTCCATTTATTCATACCTTGGTTACATTTATAGTTAAGTTTTGAACTTATCCTTTTATCCCATTTCTCACTCAATTTAATGCATTCAAGTGAAAATGCAAATCATCCATTCAGGGAAAGCGGTAAATAAAGCATAATTAAGATAAAATATAAAAAAATAGATTACAATAAAACTAGGGGCAGAATACAACCCCCATTGTAAATTGCCAGTGATTCATACATAAATCGAGATATATGTTAGGAGTGAGGACATTGGTCCTCGCATGCATATTTATTACAAAATAATTTTGAAATGTCAATTTTTATTTGTTAGAAAAATTGTTCATTGGTCCTCAATTTATAAGGAAAATCCCAATTTAATTAATAAAAAAATATTTAACCATTTTTACGCCAGCGGGAAAATATAAGGAGAACATTATTCACAATAACGATATAAATTAATTAAAAAGAAATGAAGTTTAGAAAGAAAACTCGGGAGGAGACCTGTGGGTCTTTACAGCGGCTTCTACGTCAAATGGGTTGAAATCCACCAAACATGTCACACCCCAACCTATACCATGGAGACTTCTACCTCGCAGGAGGAAGAAGGGTCCTGATAGATAGGAGTGTCACATTTCAAAACGAAAATCACAGCAACAATACAAAGAAATACATAATAACGAGACAATATAAAACTTCTTAGAAGAGACACACAGCGATACTGAACATAATAAAATTTTTCTTTCCATTTACATACATAGACAAAATATGTACATATTACAAAAGATTACATATACAAAGGCCCGAACATATTGTTCCAAAAGGGCACACAAAACATTATATCTAATACAAAAGACAGGAAAACCTATACTACAAAACTTCGATCCCTAATTGCGATGGCCTTCCCGATGCGGTGCGCCCTGACTGAGCTTACCAAAACCTTCCACACCTGCACGGATAAAACACCCGTGCTAAGCAAAATTGCTTAGTGGGGAATACAAAATGCATAACCACTACTCACAGTGGCGTTAATAGGCACCCGAGGGCATCAAAGCATTCTTTTCATTCTTGTTCCACAATATTTTCACATAGAATCTTTGGTAAGATTCAACAGGAAGATCACTAGGATCCATTCAAGGGACCTGATCAGGGTCCAAATCGTACATATGGCTGCAGCTACACATAACTCTATTAGGCATGCCTAACTATCCACTTATTTGGTTTGCAGGCTATAATCATCCATTATTCAGAAACACTATATATATCTTATCAAAGTGAAGCGTTAATTCAATGTCACTGAGCATGCATAACCATTAACTCCACAATTAGACCTTACATTTAACAAATAAGCATTCATTACAAAAATAGGATAGGTCACGGTGGTAACCAAATTCATTGCCACCGTGACATATCAAAGCCCCAAAACAGAATGCAAACCTGTGGTCGGTCATGGTGGTAACCACATTCATTGCCACCGTGACATACCAAAACCCCGGACATAATGCAATGTTGAGGGAGGTCACGGTGGTAACCAAGTTCATTGCCACCGTGACATATAAAAACCCTCAAAACATAATGCAAAACTGAGGTAGGTCACGGTGGTAACCACATTCATTGCCACCGTGACATACCAAAACCCCGAACAGAATACAAATCTGAGGTAGGTCACGGTGGTAACCACATTCATTGCCACCGTGACATACCAAAAATCCTGGATAGAATGCAACCTTAACAGACCTCACGGTGGTAACCAAATCGGTTGCCACCGTGACCCATGCCCTATTGCGACAATTTCCAGTAAAACTACTCTAAACCACATCTAAAAACACAACCCAGCACTTCATCCATTCTTTCTCACTTATATCCTAATATACAAGTCAATTAACATGCTCAAATCAAATAATAACAAGATCAAACTTAAAATTTCTCAAAAGCAATATTTCTTCCTAAATGAATTTTATTCAACAATCTTAAACTCAATACTTTACACTTAAAACAACTCACTTCAAATCAACATTATTGACATCATACACATACAAGTCCACTTAATATTGTTCATCAATTTTATTGCCTGCTAAGTCAAAAGGGGTGGATGACGAGTATCCAGTGATGGTACCTTACGGGTACGAATCGAACAGTGACGGTAACTTACGAGCACGAATCGAAAACCATTTAATTTAACACAAGCAAAACATTTTACAGAGGGGGCCTTAAACAAGATCAAAATACAGAGGGGATCGCGAGAATCCTAATGGGGACTTGATCAGGGTCCAAACAGAATAGAGGGCTGCAGCTAACAGAACTCTATAGGCATGCCTATCTATTCAAGACTCAACTAACGCAGGCCAACACATACTTGTTTCCTTTAATGATGTACATGTTATTTTTAATACTATTTTCGAGGTGCATACTTTTATTATAGTCACATAATAATCATGTGCATAATTCATTTATAATGAAAGTAATGGCTCATATACAATATAACAAACCATACCCTTTTTATTTCAATCCCATCATAATTTAAACATATTCCTAAACATTCATTTCAACTATAGTTTATATGGTATAACATATCCAAGTTCACACAACACGTCATATGTAGAGCATAGGTAAAAACCCATGCCAAAAAACTCGACAACATACATTCATATCATAGAGAAGAGTTGCGCTCGCGACCGTAGTCGCGATCGCGACAGAAAGCTAGATGGCCTCTGTCGCGCTCGCGATAGAGCCAAGCATCACACTCCTGTCAATTCTCAATTGAATACAACTTCTCATAAAAACATACCTATTCTTATAATGTCCATAATAATTTCATAAACATTACTTCCCAAATTCATGCATTAAATTCAAGAACTTCAACACAAGTATCTTAGATTATTCAAGTTATCGAGCGTCATTCATTAATTAGACAGTCATATAAAACCATTTGAGATACAAAAGATTCATTTCAATTTTGGTTTAATACACACCTAAAACAATCATTTAATTCAATCTTAACATCACATACAAATCTTAACTAGAAATAAGCCTACTCGGGGCTTGAATCACTAATGGTTCAACAAAATTTTATAAATCTTACACATATGTGCCACATTTAATCTTATAAAAGACTCTCAACATGATGATGGATAAGTTGTAGACAATTCTAGGGAAGTTCGGATGCATTTCGGGAGGAAAAACATATCAAAATACATAACCTAGGGGAAGATAAAGAAGGGCAAGAGTCCCTACTAACCATGAGGTTCAAAAGAAGAGGAAAAACCTTCAACAATCAGGTTCTGTCACACTCGCGACAAGGGTCGCGCTCGTGACAAAAGCTACTCCCAAGTGCTCTACGAAAAACGGGCTAACGAGACTGCTTCTCACACCCGAATTTGTACTACCTAAACTGACCTCATAAACTAATTTTTATCCAAACCTTCCTTATTAACAAATGATCCATAGGATGTTAGATTTCAAATGCAACAAATTGTAGATCAATTGGACATCCAAAACGTCAGATATAAGCTACACAACCTACACTGCTCCAGTGAACCCGTCTAAGCAAGACACCCCGGTTATTACCATTTTCAAGGCTCTTAGAGCTTGAATTGGCTTCCAGTCCTTCAGAGAAACGTTTAGGTATATGAATTATCTTTCCAATGGCACTATTGCCATGCAATTTGGATATCTATAACTCAACTTATAGCTAAAACAAGCACTCAAGGTCTAGTGAAATCTGTGCAGAGTTTCCCCTAAAAACTCAAACTCTCTAACTTCAACCAAATTAACACAGGCAATCCAATTTAACAAAACTACATATCAAAACATCAATTCATCAACATGCATGTATATTTATACATTAAAACATATAAATTTCCCAAACCTGCTATAAACCTCAACCCACTCTTCCTCAAGCTCCAATTAGCTTAAATGGTTGCACTTCCTTGATCCCATACTCTTCCATATTTATATTGATCCAATTTCCTCATAAAAAACACATAATATTACTTAAGATTTCTAATTAAATAAAGAGGAAAATTTCAGAAATTAGAACCCATAACTTATCCTTCCATTTCAAATCTCTCACCAAGAACATTTAAGCTTGTAAATTCCATTGTTCACAACTTGGGGGCTTGCAAGGAAAGAGAGAGGGTGGCGTGAGAAGAAGAAGAAGGAGATCATGAGAAAGGAGAGAGGGATGAGCAGAAATCTGCTCTCTCTCACATTCTCTCTCTCTTTAATTACCCCAACCACCACCATCTTATCTCTAATGCCACATGTCCTTTTCCTATTGGCCCTCATAGGATTTTTATGTCCAAATATCACTTTTAGTCCACATCCTCTCCTTTAATCTTACAATACCTAATACATAAATATAATTCTTACATTGGCCCACAATTAAATCCTTACCTCCTTCAATTAAATCCCAAATTAATACTTTACAATTTTAGAATTGGCCGCACTTGCTGAAACTTTTACGTTAATACCGAATTCGTCCTTTCAGCACACCTGACACCACAACTCACATACATTTGGCATATAACCGATCCATTCTCAAAATTTAGCCCTCACAGTTAACTATTCCATTCTATTAAATCCGTATATGTAAAATGACAAAATTACCCTTTTTCTTAATTCCAATCATATCCTTTCTCCTATATAATCACTCTGACCATCAAATCGTACAATTTCGATCACCAATATCCCTAGACATATACAAATCCTTCTAGGGTACATTTTGCGGTGTTACAACAATGACGACACTACCACTCTATAGAGGGTTAGCACGATCACGACACTACCATTTCAAATCTCACAAGGGTTAGCATGATGGTGGCACTACCATTCCATGGACGGTTAGCACGACCACGACACTACCACTTGAACAAAGATTTACACGCTGACAGTAAATACCACTTCAACGAGGATTTACGCGATCACGGTAACTTGCTTTAGCGAAGAATAACATGCAGACAAGCTAGCAAATAACCACCCCAACAATATCGTCCAGTCTAGAAAAGATAGCTGCCTCAAGTACGTATCTCTTTCCTTTTTTCTCTAAGTTTTGGCTCACTTAAGCACCTATGCACTATCTTCCCCAAAACTGGGAGCAACTGTAGACACCGGGTCCTGAGTCAGCTCACATCAGAATTATCCAATGATGATTAGATGCCTGTTCACAGGCAAAAAGATTAAAAGTGATGATTTCCTTGTCAAATTTGCATTTTAGAATAAAAAATAAAAAAATAATAAAAAATGTATTAAAAGTTAAATTTGAAAAACGGAGTTTGAAAATTATAGTATTTTTAGTTAAATTTTAAATTAAGAGTATATATATATATATATTTCGGACGTCAGCTGCATTAGCGCGCTGCAGCAGCTCGCAGGCGTTGCGTGAGCGACGCGAGGAGCGTTGCCCACCCAAGAATACCGCGTAGGGCGTCGCTCCCCGCTGGGCGCGCGCGCGCGCACATCAACAGGCGTCGGTCGCCCCTGATCGGCCAAAATCTCGATTTTTGCCCTTTTTCCGTTATTTCTTGATTTTTTTTTTACTTTTTACCTCCTTTTTTTAGTTTTTTAATATTGTTTTTCCTTTTTTAAACCCAAATTTAGGGGAATTTAATAAAATTTCAATTTTCTTCCTTAATTAATTAGGTTTTCCATTTTTATTGATATAAATACAAAATTATGAGAAGGAAAAATGGGGGATTTCTTTTGGGCATTTTTTCTTTTCTTTTTCTTGAGTTTTGCAATCTTTTTTTTCTTCTTTTACTTCAATAAAATTTCTTATAAGCATTTTAAATTGAATTTTATTGAAAAATAATTGATTTTGAGACAAAAAGAGTAATTCTTTGTTCTTAAAATTCAATTTTTTCTTTGATTTTGTAAAAATAAGATATTTTCAATTTTTTTTTAAGTTTTTAGATTATTTTTTTATCTAATATTTTGTGAATCAAAACAAGACATCAATCATTTTCTCTCATTCTACCAAATCCGAAATCTGAGGGTAAATATTCTAAACACGATCTTTTAATTTTATTCTTTTTTTATTTATTTTTGTTCATATTTAATTAGTAATAATGTAAATTTTTCAATTTATCGCTTATTTATTTGTTTTATATTATTCTAGATATAGATTTGATTTTTTTTAATTTTTTTGTTACTTTTTTTAATTTGATTATTGATTTTATTTTATTTATCATTATTATTTATCATCATCATCATTATTATTATTATTATTATTATTATTATTATTATTATTATTATTATTATTATTATAATGGCCGCAATACTGGGTTAGCCGTAAATAGCATTTTTCGATGGTGAATAGTACACTCCGGACATAAATTACGCTCGGAGGCGAAAAATATTTTATTTGACCATCGAAAAATATTAGTCATGGTGAATCCAGTGGTAAAATCTGGAGTAAAAATGAGTTTAAATAGGCCTCGAAAAGTCAAAAATAAGAAAAACACTGGACCGTATATAGGGACCCCGGTTGACCTAAGTTTGATTAGGCCTCTAAAAAAGTAGTAAATGGCCTCTAAAAATTATTTTGAGAGTATAGATACGCTTAGAATAATATTTAGAAATGTTTGGAAAATAAAAATTAAATTTACATTAACACTGAAATTTATCGAATCGGACTGGTTAGAGTGAGCCTATCCCGGAAATGGATTCCGATTGGGCTGAAAATTTTTTTGGAGGCTTAATTAATTATTTGGGGAATTTGAAAACTGGTTTGGAGTGAATTGGAGGTCGAGAAGGGGGATAAAAAGTTTTAGTTAGGTTAATGGGCTATTAATTGAAAATTGGCTTAAAATTTGGTCCAACCACCTTGGTTGGACTGGCCCAGTCCAAAACTCAGCCTATTTAAAGGCTAAAAAATCAGAAATCTGGAGGAAACTCCAGATTTCTTTAGCCTCTTCATCCCCCTCTCTTAGCCGACTTTTCCTCTTCCTTTTTCTCTCAAAATTTATTCATTTCTTCTCTAATTTTCCACCCAATTCAAGCCTTCCTAATAAAATTCAGCCCCTATATAACACTATTGCAGTCTCTAATCTCCAATTTGAGTGAAGAATTTAGGATATTTCAAGGGTTCAAGGATTAGGGTGTGAAGTGAGGTAAGAGAAATTGAAGGTTTTTGATAGGAGATTAATTGAGGTATAATTTAGTATTTATTTTGTATGTATTTATGTAAATTAATTATGCTATTGTGTGTAAATTTGATGTGATGTGTTAATTTATGATTATTTGTATTAGAGTGCATGTTTGTGTGTTTAGTGTTATTTTTAGGTGAAAAATGAAGAAAAGAACAGATAAAGAAGGAGAGGATCACGAGAGCAAAGGAGCAGGTCACGCCACACACAAGGAGTCACGCGACGTGACCGTAGGTAACGAGACGTGACTGAAGAAGAAGAAAGAAGAGAGAAGAAAAAGAGAAAGAAAAGAAGAAAGGAAGCTGAGAGAGAAGCATCACGTGACGTGAGTGCAGGTGCCGACTCGTGACGCGTGAGAGAGGCCAAGAAAGAAAAAGGAAGAGAAGAGAAAGGAGAGAAGGAAACGAGACGTGAGCGCCAGTCACGCCACACACACGAAGACACGCCGGAATGGGAGGTAACGTCCCGTGACTGGCCAGAGAGGAAGAGAAAGAAAGAAGGAAGAAATTGGGCAAGCGCGTTCTGTCGCGATCGCGATAACGTTGCGATCGCGATAGAGACGACCGTTGGGGCAGTTTTGAGCCAAAAGATACATGAAAAGTCACCCTCTTTCACCAAACTTTGCAACCATTCTCAAGGGACACAATTTTTAGATTAATATCTATAAATATGTAGTTTAATTGTAATTTTAGAGAGGAATTTTTTTAGTTAAGTAATTTTTCTGTATTTTGCAAGATAGATTTTTCTTAGTTAAATTTCTATTTAGTTTTAGGTTTTGAAGAAGAAGATCAAGGAGGAGAAAATATATTTTCAAGAGATTGAGAAAAGGGTTGAAAGGCTTCTATCTTATTCTCTTATTTTTAATTCTTCTCCAATATTTTTATGAATATCATTTTAATGAACTTGCATATTATAATTCTTTCTATTTCTATCTACTTTCATAGTCCTTCATTGTAGATTCTCTATTAATATCTTTTGCATGATCTTTACAAGTTAAAGTAATTCGAGAGTTTGCTTTATCTGACATTTAATAGAGTTTCATTATCAAGGTATATTTTGAGAAATCGGTATATTGAGATAATTGCTATAGGTTAGTGTTTATTCTTAAAATATGTAATTAGAAACCTCTAATTCATTAATGAAAATCGTGAGTTAGAATTTTAATTATATGTTTTAGGCATTTTAATTCATGTCGAGAGAGTGAGTTAAAAGTTTATTCTAACTTGGCTTGCACAAAAAGATGAAAGATGTTAATCTAAATGATGGAATCAAGTTCATTGTTTTTAATTCTTCATGATTTATTTTATCTTCTTTTGACTATCATAAATTCGGTTTAATTAGTTTATATGTTAGATTAGATTTAAAACCAACTCTACCATTAATTAATCATTGTAAACAAGATTAAAATCAATTAGTAATAGTGTGTAAAAACGTTCCTCGTGGGATCGACATTCTTAAGTACTATTGCGGTACACCGTATACTTGCTGTATAATTAGCATATATAGAAAATGCTCAACAGTTTTAAATTTAATTAATAGTTCTAATAGGTAAATTAGGGTATGTAGAGTGCAATTATGTAGTTATATTGTGGTCATAATGCATGGTTTTTACGGTAGCTCAATTTGGAATTTTTGCCATACTTAGGAAATAAAGAAGGTGAAGGCACTTCAAGAGGGAAAGGCAAAGGCAAGGAAGCTTTGGAAGAGTAATTCAAGGAATTAAGGTGAGTGGTTACAAATTCTATTTATTTCCCATGATTTAGAGTAAATTTAAGTTATGTTTAAATAGTAGCTATGTGAAATAAATGTGTATAATTGAAATAAATGTGATAATAATGATTTATGATGTTAGAAATGATGAATTGGAGTTAATTGAAAAAGAAATAAATTTTAGGGTTGAAATCAAAGGGTGGCCGAATGGTACACCTAAGAACATTAGGGTATATTTTAGGTATATTTGTAAATTGACAAAGTATACATGTTAGTTAAGATGCTAATTGGTTTAAATAAGAATAAATGGGTGGAATATAATTTTTAATGGTAAAATTATGAGTTGGCCGAATGGTTAACATGGAGAATTTATAGTCAAATTGGTTAATTTACTAAGTTTAAAAGCATAAAATGAATATAGGATATTAATTGGGTGTATGATAATTTATTTGGAATTCATTATGTATAAATGAATATTTTAGAATTAATTAGTATATTTTGTTTATATTAAAAATTAAGTTAATTGTGTAATTTAGTTGACAATATGGCATAAAATTAATAAAGAATAAAAATTGAGTATATAGTAATTTATTTAGAATTTATTAATTAAAAATGAATATTTTAGAATAAAGTAGTACATTATGTTCATAATGGAAATGAAATTAAATTAGTAGCTTTAATGAAATTATGGTTGGAATGATCATGTTATTAAATAAATGGTGGAATAAATATGATTTAGTAAGGAAATAATGAATATTATAAGGTTTGGTTATGTTGATATAATGATATATTATAATAAAATAATGTGATAATTTATTTATCTTGCCCTTAGTACATGTCTAGTAGCTAAATCTAGTTCAGAATATAGTTGGCTAGCCATAGGGACAGTAAAACCGTGGTGTGAGTCATTGCGACTCATTATAGTAGGCTAGTGGCGGTCTACAAAATATGAATGAATGTTCAAAATGTCAAATGAAATGAAATGTAAATGTATTAGTGGTCCTACGGGGTCACTTTGGAATGATGTGGATTTGTGGGATTCACGTCCTGCATATCCGGTTCGGAGATTTCTACTAGACCGATACTAGGGGAAAATTTGTAAAAATGAGTAAAATTAATTAAACCTGGACTAATGTATGAAAAAGAAGGAAAAGGGACTAAAATGTAATAAATTATGAAGTTTAGAGACGAAATGGCAAAAGTAATATTTATATGGTAAATAAAGGTAAATTAAATGAAAAGAAGTTTAATGGGTAAAAATACTAATTTAAATAATTATTTGAGGACTAAACTGTAAATGGTCATGAAATTAATAAAATGAGGAATAAATAATAATTTATAGGTTAAATAATGATTTAGATCTAGAAGTTTGGATAGTTAGTGGCAATTTAGTAAATAAATAAAATAGAAGGACAAAACCGTAAATAGAAAAAAAATTGAGGACTAAATCGGGAAATGTAAATTTAAATTAATTAAATTGGAGATAAGATAATCAAATATAATGTAATAGTTAGTAATTTAGGAAGTGATTGAAGTTAAATAAATAAGTTAATAGATTAGTATATAAATAATGATTCTTGAATATATTTAGATAAAAGATTAATATGAGAAATTTATAATCAAATAAGTAACTAATTTGATTAAATAGTTAAATGGAAATTAATATAAGTAGTTAATAATAATAATAATAATAATAATAATAATAATAATAATAATAATAATAATAATAATAATGACAATAAAATTATATGGTGAATAAATTAATTAATGAGTTTTAAAGCAAGTTGAATGGTAAGTATAACTAAATATAACAATTAAATTTATATAAATTACGAATAGATATTTCAAATATTATATTGAAATTATATATTAGATAGATGGAAATTCTTAGAATTGTAACCATCACTGAGCATAATTAATGCTAGCACATAGTTTTTGTTGACTGCGTGTAGGTATAGGCTAGGCGTGGAGCAAGCATACTGCTTTTTGGGACATTGCTGGGACTAAGCTTGTACCAGATATTTTATAATTATTAATGTATGGCCTGTATATACTTTTTTATGGTGGTGTAACTTTTGAATTATGTAATTTGTGGTGTGTAATGGATATAAATATTTAGTGGATACAGTGAGACTATTATGAGTAATGGATGATGAGAAAATATTATATATTGCTGTTGTGCCCGTGTGGGCTGCAGTTTGTTGAATTTTTGCAGGTTAGGTAGGTTGATATTATAGCCGTTATGCTGCTGAAATTTTTATAGATGGGATTAATAAATTGGACAGTTATAGGAAATCGTTCAAGCATATTAAGTCATTAATTAAACAGTTAAACATAATTTTAACGAAACAAATTTATTCGCATATAAACTTAAGTAACAAGATTAGTAATCTACACAACCGCTAACGTACGTTAAAAAGTGATATAAGGGTGTTACATTTTATTGGTATCAGAGCGGGGTTTAGGAAATTCTAAGATCGGAGTGGGGTTATTTGAAGATTGATTGAATGTATATACATGCCAATGTGAAATGGAAAGTGATTATTAATCTAATTTATGCTTGCTCCTTTATGTTATAGTGAAACATGGCATCTGAGGAAAGGCGTTGTGCGCTTCTGTTAGTGTTGGACGAGCTAAGACGCTGCAGCCACAGACTACTCCATCAGCTGTGCCACCGCCTCCTCCACCTCAGCCAGTGTTTTTAAATGTGATGGCAGAATATATTCAACAACGATTGCAGGCGAAGCAGGCACAGCCGCCCCAACCTTAGGTTCTTGAGCAGCCCCCAGCTCCACCAAAAAAAGAGGCTTGGAGCAGAAGATTTTTATGGGAAAGATCCAATGACTCTAGAACAAGCTGAGGTAGAACAAACAGACTGTTCGAGATCCCTCACAGCCCTCCAGAGGAGATGTTTGAGGGGGCAGTTGCTCTTCTTCAGGGCCCCGCATTTATATGGTGGGATATGGTACGGAAGCATATTCCAAAAGATCAGTTGACATGGGAGTTTTTCTTAGCTCAATTCGAGAAAAAGTACGTTGGGGCAGAGTACAGAGCTTAGATGCAAGTGCCTTCTGGAGGTTAAAGCAAGGTAACAAGACTGTATCTGAGTATGAGCGGGAATTTGAGCCACTAAGTTCTTACCTGGATGATGCATTGAAGACGGAGGATAGACTGACGCAGAGATTTGAGAGAGGGTTGCATAATCGTATTAGACAGATAGTTGCGACTCAGAGATATCCAGATTTGAGGGGTTTGGTTGATGCTGCTATAAAAGTGGAGATGATCCAGGCTGATGAAGTTGAAAGACAGACTCAGTTTCAACAGAAAAGGAAACCGGGTCAATCCAGTGGCATGGTGAGTCAGAGTAAGAGATCAAGAGGACCACTACCTATACAGAGTAGGGGATCTATATAACAACCCAAGATGGGCCTAGTCAAAATTTGCATGTTAAGTCGAGAATTAAGGGTAATTTGGTATTTATGCATGTGGGATTTGTGTAATTTAGGACCCAATTGCAAGATTTAATTAAAGTTTTAAGAGAAGATTTATGTTAGTGAGTGAAGCGTAATTGGTCAAGGATTAAAAGAGAAGTTTTAGGGAGTGAGTGGCAAAGTCAAGATTTTTGACTTTTGGTCCAATAAGGGTGTGCCACATAGGATGGGTAGGTTAGAGCATTAACGAGAAGTGAGGGAAGGAGAGAGGGAAAGGAAAAAGCATAATTTCTGCTTGTTGTTCACGTTTCCCTCCCCTTCTTCTTCTCTTTTCTCTCTTTTCTGCTCTCCCTTGTTGCCCTAATGTGAGTTCTTCAAGATTTAAAGTTAGATTTTCTGAGTTTGAGCTAAGTTTTGAAGAGGTAAGTGCTTGAGTTTTGCCTTGGGTTTCTCCTTCATCTACTTCTCTGTTTTCTGGGTTTAAAAGAGGGTTATTGTTTGGTTTAATTAAGTAGTTTTTGGCTGGGTTTTGTGCAAGAATCGGAGGAGCGTAGAAAGAGCAAAGGGAAAGAGAAAGTGGGACTTTGAAGGAAGATTGAAGCTGCATTATTGTCAGGTATGGGAGTTTGTCTGCCTTGTTCTCATTTGGTTGTGTTTGTATGTAGTGTTGTTATTTCTGGAATTTTTTTTTTTAGTGTTGTGTTTGAGTAAATGCATGTGTCTGTTTGAGTAGTGATGAGGATGTGAAATGCTAGTGTTATAGTGATGATTTGTATGTGATGTTAAAGTGATTCAAACTGGGCTTTGTGCATGAAGGATTGATTTAAGTTAATTGGTGTAACGTATGTTTATAAATGATCACGAGCATATTTAGATTTCTTATGTTAGAGATTTAAGGAGTGTATACAAGAAGGTTTAAAGTGGTCTTGAGTTGGGAGTAAAGTTTGCATGTAAACAAGTGTGATTTTCTGCAAAATATGGGTTTTGAGCGATTTACACGGCGGTAAGGTAGGGCATACTGCCGTGTAATCCTATTTTGTCCTTGTGTTTTTGGCTTGCAGTCTTTTTACATGGCGGTAAGAGAGTTCCATACCACCGTGTAACATGTTACACGGCAGTAAGGAGAGTGCATACTGTTGTGTAACTTGCCTCTGTTTCCCTTATTTGTTGATCCTTCAACACGGCAGTTAGGGCTCTCTCTCTATACCACCGTGTGGGGTATCCTACACGGCGGTAAGGTATCCCCATACTTCCGTGTAACCCTCTCCTATTTTTGAAATTCGGTTTTCAAAATGGTGTTTGATTTTGGGGGATTTGCATACTACCTTAAAAGCCATGTTTTTCCTAAAATTCATCTTAAAAATCCTTTGCATCATTTCTCACTCTTGGATGGGTCAAGTTTTGCTTTTCATTGTTAATATTAGTGCCCTGGAATTGTGTAATGCCTATGCTATGTTAGTGTTTGATTTTGATTCTGGCATGCTTTGATGAGTGATTATTGCTCCGCTAGTGTTTGACTTAGTTTTTGCGTATTTGTCCAATGTTGGGTTTCGTGTGTGTGAGTTAAGCCTAAAGTGTCATGTTAGTGGATAGGTAAGCATGCTTAGAAAGGGATAGTGAGTGGAGCTGTTATTGTTGACCCCGTTTCGGGTCTAGTGATTTCAGTTGACCTCCGTTATGGTCTAGTGAAAATGTTTGGAGACTTTGGTCTCCCGTGCTACCTTCGGGTATCAAAACGTTATGAGGCTTCGGTCACTAGTTTAAGGTTCCCGTATCCACCACAAGTGAAATTCAGGCGATTGCGTAGTGTTCTAAATTTATGTTAATCAAGTGTTGTTGTAGACATTGGGTCCTAAGGAGCTCTAAGATCAGAATTATCCGATGATGAAAATGATACTTGCCACAAGAAAAGGTGTCAAAAATGATGTTTTCCTTGTAGAAAATCTCCTCCGTTACTCTAAAGATTTTAATTCAAAAATTTGCATTTTTACTTTTTTTTATTTATCTATTTATTTTATTTTATTCCCTTTGTTTTTATTTTTATTTTTATTTCAATTTTTTTATTTTATTTTAAATTTTTTTGGCCCTCCCGCGCAGAGGCGCGCAAGGCCCCGAGGGAGCGCGCGCCCCATTGGGGCGCGTCTTCCCGCAGGCGCACGTCTTCCCTCCCCCACGCGGCCATTTTTGGCCTTTTTCTATGGGATTTCTGATGTTTTTCCAGGTTTGATTTTTGCCTGTTTCTTTCACCATTTTGTGTAATTTTCGGGTAATCAAAAATAAAAGTGCATTTGTCTTTTCCCATTTTGGGACAAAACCAGGCAACAAAATGAAGATTGGTCTTCATTTTCAATGGGAGCTGCAATTTTCATTCAAAGAAAGGAGAAAGAATTTTCTCTCAACGGAGAGCCATTTTTCAAAACAAAAAAATCTTTAAACACTTTTCATTTTTTCAATCTTTTCTTCTCTAATAAATATTTCAATTTTGGTTTGATTTGAATAAGAAAAATGAATTTTCTTTGCTCAATTATCCCACCAAAAATATTTTCTTGAGTTAACTTATTCAAAAACACAAATTTTTACATTTTCTTTGTGTTTATCACCACAAAAATCAACAAGGAGGATGGATCAAGACATCCTATTTTTCAATCTATAAATTCTGAGGGTAAACACTTGGAACCATTTTCATATATGTATTTTATCCTGTACATTATTTGTGGTTATTAGTATTTTTGCCTTTTGATATTAATATCATGTCTATTGTCTAATATTTTCCTCATGTCTTGCCACTGTTAACATTTTCATTTAGCTATTTATTTAATTTTTTGTGAGTTCTAGTTTGACCTTTGTTGCCAACATGCCCTTTCTTACCATCATTATCATCATTATTATTGGTATTATTATTATTATTGTTAGTGATGTGCTCCTGTTGCTACCTCATGTTCATTTGTCTTTGTTATATATTACCATTATTGTTATTATTATTATCACTACATGTGTGCTTGCTGTCAATTTGGCTACCATGTTGTTTTCTTAGCATTATTATTATTATTATTATTATTATTATTATTATTATTATCATTATCACCATTATATTATTTATTTATTTATTTATTTATTATTTATTATATTTATTTGTTTTATATCATTATTATCATTACCATTTTATATTGTTATCATTATATTTTATTGTTGCTATTATTACTCCATTTTTGTTTACTGTTGACATCATCATCATCATCATCATCATCATCATCATCATCATCATCATTATTATTATTATTATTATTATTATTATTATTATTATTTCATTTTGCCATCATTTTTATTATCATCTTTCTCTTTGGCTTGATTTATTTTAATCCTATTTTGCATGTAGATTGTTTGTTTATTAGATTAATTTGCCCTATATTTATTTCGTCTTTACTTGATTAATTTTATAATCATTACTAATATTTTAATGTTATTTTTTTGTCTGAGATTTATTGTGACTTGCATTATGTGAGTGTCCTTGTGGCTCCCCGGATGGGTCACGACACATAGAGGATCACGTCGGCTTGGTGAGACCTTCCTTGTTTCCTTCCTTCTTGTTGTGTTTACTTGTAAAATAAATATTTTATTCATGCACGCATGAGATAAAAATCACAAAAATATTTTTATAATTAAATTGGGTTTTTACTAATAAAATTGTGACCAATGTCCCTCATTTTAGCCAAACAACGGAAAATACCACAATAAAACGAAAAGTTAAGTTTTCTTCAAAAATGAGATCACTCATCCCGGTTTTTAATCCAATAATCAAAATAACTTTTCGAACCCTCTTTAAATAAACACGAAGAAACCAATGTTCCTAAACCTTCAAACGAGCGCGAAGGAACCAATGTTCCTAAAACAAACGAATGTCCCGATTTATGTATGTTTTTCTTATGATTTTGTTTGACTGTTTTAAATTTATGTTCATTTTCTTTTGGGCCCTTGTAATTAACTTTGGGGAACATTATTTAGTTTTGGGATTGTACTCTATCCCAATATATATTTTTAATCTTCTTTCAAATGGGGTTGTATTTCGCCCCGACTTCTTTTGTAATTGAGTCCTTGCGTGTTTACTGCTTTCATTTATTACTTTATTTACCACTTTCTTTATCGTTTTTCTTTAGTTTCTTTAAGTGCTTGTGATGCGCCTTTAATTTAAACGCATAAATCGTGTGAGATAAGAGATAGAATATTAGGATGTTAAAAACTCATTTATAATTAACCAAAGCATAAATAAGAGTGAAGTTCCGAACACCAATCTCTGGTCAAGACCAATAAGAGGTTAGAGACTTTTCTCAATTTCTTATAAATTGGGTGGCGACTCAATGATACCTCAAAGGTGCCTAAAGGCGTCGTGGGGCTAGATGTTCCTTTCTAATGTTCTATTATGAAGGAAGCATCCAAGATGTCTCATGACACCCATGATCAAAAAGGCGTGAGCCAATCCCTCAAATCCTAAAAGCAGATTCAAAGCGAGGGCCCTTGCTGGGTCCGGTGCGCGTCACAGTGGTGACTCCGCTGGGGACCGTTTGAGATTTTGCTCCGAAAGTATTTTGGTTAAGATATATAATTGAGCTTTTAAAAATTAAAATTCTATCTCTTTTCGAAATTGCATTGTATTATTTTAGGGCCTTAGAACTATGTTAGTTGGTCCCCTATCTTACCCCGGTGCATTCCCTAAACATGACCCTACTTTCACTCATTGTAGGGAAGTGTTAGGGATAATCACCATCCCAAGCCTCGTGCTATTAATGGCATATCAAATGGATGCTCGTAACGAGCTAGACCCATTGGCAAGGACCATGCTTAGGTAGCCCTAAAGTATCACCGCCTTCACCAAAGCCCATGTAATGACAAATAGACACTCTCACTAGGTGATATGCTCCTTAATATGATGCTTGTGATGTGGGCCTTCACGTATTAAACAAAATCACACAAATTAAGTGGTTCTTTATCAAAGGCTTTCATGCCCCGGTAAGCCCACCTTAACTTGATTGAATTGTCCAAATATGTAATGGCCAAAACCCATACGAATGTGCATTAGATTAAGAGTGTTATGCTGCATGTTTTCCACCGTGTACCATACGTGTCTGATGGGTTCCCTGTTAACCCTCGGATGAAGCCCACCTAAGAAAGAGACCGCACGACCTCGTGTGTGGGAGTGATAAGGTTGGAAGGATTCATCTACTTGCATGTGGTTGTGGATACTTCACAGCACACTCGCTCATCGCATGTCATTCATGCATGTTAATAAAATAAATACATGTATATATAAATAATAATATATTTTATCTCATGCTGTGTGTTTATATGTCTTTTCGTCTGCATGCTATTTTTTTCACATGTGCATATCATCTTGCGTATAATCTCATGTTGTGTGAGTATATATATTTTCATCTGTACATATCATCCTGCGTGTAATTCCTTCCATGTATCCCATCTTATAGTGCTAGTCCATTGACGTCGCACTCATCAAAGACCATTTTCATGGCACGATCATGCATTGTATATGTCATCTATGCATCATTCTAACAATCTTGATCTTTCAACCATCATAGATTCATCCAAGTGGACTAGAGGTTACGACAGTCGACTAGTGAGGACAGACTCGCCCTTTGGGTTGCTAGAACTAGTGCCTGTTTGGGATTCTGAGTCACTATCTACAGCTAGTGAATCATCTTCCATGGAAGAAGAAATCGGAGCTTTGACTACTCAAGACCTCGCTAGGAGACTAGAGGAAATTGAACAAAGAATATTGGACATGATGGGAGTAATGGCCGAAAGGATTGCTCAGCCTCCTGCTCCGCAAGCAGCCGTGGCTCCACAACTGCCCGTAGCCCCTCCTCTGGGGCAAGTCGAACTGCCTGTTGGTGGAGAGGCTCCCCTCGTTGGAGTTGCTGCCCATTAACCTATAGAGGAGCCTAAAGCTGCTGCTATGTTTGCTGAGCCAAGAAGGGCAAGGGTCCCTGATCACAATGAGGATTTTCTAATGGAAGAAGAGGTTGAGGAGATAGTAGCCCATGAGGGCTAGAGCACCCAGGGTAGAAGATGAGGCCATGAGGGAAATAAGGCAACAGATTGAGGCTATCACCCGCATGTTGACAGCTGGTAAGGGAATCAACCCCTAGGACAGTGATTTGGGGGATGAGGAGCTGCTGCCCAAAAGGTTTAGGATGCCTGAGCTGCCGAAGTTTGACGGAACATCGGACCCCTCTGCACATATCAAGCAATACACCCCGGTGATGAAGGGCATAGGGCTGACTAAGAGGCAAAAGGTGGATTATTTCAATCTCAGTCTAGCAGGTCCGGCAGTAAACTGGTATCATGGGTTTGATAGAAGATCGAAAGAGGACTGGGACCTTCTGACTGACGAATTCATGAAGCAGTACGACTGTAACACTAGAATGGAGGTCACCCTAAAGGACTTCGAGCTTCTACAGTAAAAGAATGATGAGTCGTTCCACGAATACCTTACTAGGCGGAGAAACAGGGCCATGGAGATGAAGCGAAAACCCGACACCGCTGATCAAATCAGATTGTTCATCAGGAACTCCTGCCTTTACTTGAGGGACTTGCTTAGCTTCAAGGGGCTCAGAGATTAGGAGTTGCTCAAAGACATTGCTATAGAGGCTGAGGCGGCCTACCTAGCAAAGAAAGCCAGCCAAAATAACTTTGCTGGGAGGAGCTTTGGGAACCAGTCAGGATAGAGATCGGGCGGAGCCGGGAGCAGTAATAACAGAAATGGCAAAATAGCCGAGGTCTCAGCCACCGGAGTAGAACAGGGCTAGTGGTACTTTTCTAACTTGGGTCGACCTCTATCCTGGGTGTTGGAGAGGCTAATGAAGGAGGGCAAATTGCAGCCATTGCCGCCAAGGCCAGCCTTGAGTCAGGGACAGCCGGGGCATAAGAGTGATCAATACTCCGCCTATCATCAACACACTGGGCATCTAACAGACCATTGCTGAATCTTGAGGGGCAAGATCTAGGATCTCATAGACTCTAAACAGATCACGAACCCTGAAAAGATGGAGAAGAAGAAGAAAATGAGCTACAATGCAGTTTCCCCGTCATGAGTTTTGATCGGTTCTAGCAAGATGAGTACGCTGCTGCCACTCATCAGAAGAGCAACATGAAGACTATGCTTTTTTAGATGCTTTATTTCTTTTTAATTCAAGAACTCCTTATGACAGTTTAGTTATGTTAATATGATGGACAATTTTTGCTTATTTGTATGATGTTTCTAATAATTTCATTTCTTATGATCACGATGCATCCATTCATTTTGACATTAACCCAATTAATACGACTCCCTCTAATCTCAAAACTTGGGGAATCAAAATAAAATCTTGATAGCATTTGATATAACTCTTAAAGGGAGGATTATTTTGAGAGACAAAAAAAAAAAGAAAAAAAAATAGAGCCTTTGCCTGGACCTGGGACGACACGCTGAAAATTGACAAGGACATTCTTGGGACCAATGCTACTTCCACGTGCTAACATGATGACGAACAGAATTTTGAAAGCCATTCCTTTGCACCCCAACATCTGGATTGCATATGGTGCTGCCAAATAAAATCAAACCCAGAGAGCTACATCAGACGTAGGACGAATAAAACTTAGGACCTTCACGAGAAACATATAACTCATCAGAACCGAACAGCGTGACCCCTTTCCTCCCAACCATTTGAGATGTGTACCCCAAAACCAATTAAGATTGACCTTTAACAAATCGAAACCCTTACAGCTTTTTACCTTTCAATAAAAAAAAATAAAAAAACAAAAAAAACAAAAAAATAAAAACAAACAAAAAAAAACAAAAAAAATAAAAAAAAGAGAGAAAAAAAAACAAAACCCATTTTTTTGCCCTAGATCATCCAAGCCTAACCTGTCCCCAATCGCCGAGCCTAACCTATCACCAATCTCAACCATTGGAAAACCATTTCAGATTTTGAACCACCAAAGCCAATAAAAGCAAAGTGTGCATCCGAGCCTAACCTATCCCCAATCTTAACCATTGAAAAGCTATTTCAGAATTTGAACCACCAAAGCGAATAAAAGTAAAGTGTGAGATTTTACATCCAAGCCCCAAATAAGGAACCCATCACCTCAACCAGTCTGCACAAGAGCCAAGAACAAGACTTTGATATAAAAAAAAATCACTCTCCGAAGGAGCAGCTTTCTCGGCTAACGAAGATGGAAGCAAATTCAATCAACACTGACGAACAGAAGGAGGGTCCATGGCAGAAGCTAAATAAGAAAATAAAAAAGAGAGAAAATATTCAATCAAGAAAACCCGCGAGGGCTGATTGATAACAGGACTTTGATCCTTTCAAGATCTATCCCGAGATTAGATGAGGTCTCATATTTTTCGAGGTAATGCCAAATAATGATCATATGTTATGAAATCAGATTGAAGTATATGCATTTATGCAAAGATGTATTGATGTAACTAGGGCAGTTCATCTTGCATACTCAATGTTGTCTGGTTCCAGCATAAAATTAGCATATTGGTACTATCAATCCTCTGCCACTCTCGTCGCTCAGGCACTTCAGTGAACTCATCCTGCTATCAACCGCGAAGCCAATTCTATAGCACCCTCATGATAGGAACCAAGCTCAAGCAACCATGATCTAAGATGCAAATACGCGCCGATTATAACTGAAAGATCTTTTACGACAACTACCTTCTGCCACTATCGCCACTAAGGAATTTCAGTTAACTCATCTTGCTACCCACTATGAAGCCAATCCTACAGCATCTTCATTACAAGAACCAAGCTCAGGCAACCATGATCTAAGATGCAAATACATGCCAATTACACCTGAAAGATCCTTTACGACAACTTTAGCTACACCCCAAAAAAAAAAGGCCGTTAGAGATGAAAATCGTGACTGGCGCTCTAAGCAAAAGTTCGGCCAAAGGGCAGGGTGAAAACCTAGGAACAGGCAGTCTGCCCTAATAAAAATAAAATAAATAAAAGCTGCTGGATTGGGTTGGGTCCATTCCAGGCAAAAAATAAGGCACAGGGTTATGTGAAAATCCGAAAAGGACGCATTTCCCGCTAAGAAAAGCTAGTGTGAAAATCCACAAGGGACGCACTACCTTCAAAAAAATGACTACAGGTATCAGAGGAGAACCCTATAATCCCCTAGAGACATAACCGAAGACCTCTTAGGCAGCGATCAACCGAAGACTTCTCAGGGAGCAGCCAGCTAACCGAAGACCTCTCAGGGGGCGATCAACCAAAGACTTCTCAGGGAGCAGCCAGCTAACCGAAGACTTCTCAGGGGGCAGTCAACCGTAGACTTCTCAGGGAGCAGCCAGCTAACTGAAGACCTCTCAAGGGGTGATCAATCGAAGACTTCTCAGGGAGCAGCCAGCTAACCGATGACCTCTCAAGGGCGACAACCGAAGACCCCAATACCCCTTAGGAGGATATCGGGTTGCTATACACACCAAACCCACAAATACGCATACACATACATACACAAAGGCGGAAGCGATAACAGTAAATAAAGATAAGAACATCCTTTTTGGGCCAAACATATACTTTTAATAATATATATAAACTGTACATATTACAAAAGCTTTATACATATACATCTTTGGTACATATACCAAATAGTTAACATTTACATATAAACTCGATACTTTCTATCTACATAATGATGTTACTCAAAACATCAAAAAAGTCTATCTAATATAAAAAGGATCTCTATAAAAGCTCCTAGTGGCCTTGACCTACAGATGTGCGCCCTCTGATCCAATCCTGAAAACCTACAAGAGAAAAACACCCGTGCTAAGCGATAATGCTTAGTGGGGATAAACAGAGCAAAAGTCATGTCACATTGATAACACAGGCACATTGATAGTCATGTCATATACAAATAGTCATGCACACAACCTTGTGAACAAATACATCATGCATCTATCCATTCATATACAGAATCCAAGTAAGGCATCAATATCAGTAACATGTCATACTATGTTCATAAACATATGCAATGCTCATATCCATATACCAGTCTCTACTTTATCTCTTGTACACTATCAAAATATACATTAGCCTGAATTCTCAACAATGGTGGATACGGGTACTGTACTGTAAATACTGATAAATAGTATCAAACTCTAGAGACTTAACTCAAAATGAATACTCTGGGTATTCGTCGTTAAACCAATTAAGGTCACTATGGCAGCTGCACTCTAACCCTTTATAAGCATGCTTATCTATCCACTACTTTGACCATTCAAGCTGAACTCATTGACTCTTAACATAACCCTTGACACTATCAAGAACACGAATCGAAACACTATCATGTCAATAATTATGAATGCAAAACTCTAATTATAATATAAAGGAGGAACAAGTAAGCATACATTAAACACTAGGGAGAAAATATGCAGAGCAAGACAGAAAAAACATTTTTCAGAAATAGAGCAGAACGGGAAAGGATTCACTGTCGCGATCGCGACAAGATATCGCGCTCGCGATAGAAGCCAGGTTCACTGTCGCGATCGTGATAAGAAGTCGCGCTCACGATAGAATCCAGATTGCAAAAAGACTCTATATACTATATCATATACCTTACATCACTTAAGCATTATGCCATAATTCAATCATATACATATTCCATATTACACGGCAAGTCATGTTCAATCATCACAAAGCATGTAACATTTTAGTTCCATTCATAAAATCTTATACCATAGCATCATTTACATGTAATTCAATTGGAAAGACATTCATATACCCATTTAATAATGTTAGACACAAGTGAGACAAGTGATAAGAACTTCCGGTGAAGTTCGGGTTCAATTCGGGAAGAAAAACACATAAAAATATAAAAATTAATTGAGGGTAAAGGTGGGGAATTGTTTCATGTCAACCGTGGGCTCTAAATCAAGAGGAAAATCACTCTTATGACCTGCTCTATCGGGCTCCCGACCATTGTCGCGCTCGCGACAGAAGGCTCTGTCAGGAGCCTTCACGAGACTGCTTCTCACCTCAAAATTTTATCGCCTAAAACAACATCTAGACGTCATTTTTAGGAAACACACTCTCTTAACAATGTTTCCCTAGGATGTTAGCTTTCCAATGGGACAAGTTTCATGTCGGTTAGACATATAGAAAAAAAGATATGATCTAAACAATCTGTACTGCTAAAATGAACCGGCCAAAGTAGAGACACCTCTGTTTAGCCGATTTCCATGGTCTTAGAGGAAGAATTTGCTCAAGGTCATTTCTGATACTTTTATAGTTATTGCAGTCATTGTTCTAATGGCTCAAGAATAATTCAATTCAGACATGTATAAATATACTTATGACAAAAATACTTCACGGAGGTCAGATACAAAATGAACAGGATTTACCAAAACCAAACTTTGTCATCAACACACACTGAAGTGATCAAGTCACATACTCATAAGCATATATACACACTTATATCATAAACATATATACACATATACCACAAAAAACCGAAAGCAATTAAACTGAACAGAAATTAAAATCACACATGATCCCGTCCTGTAGGAAGCTCAATCTCTGTTCTCTACTCGTTTCCGATCTTCTCCTTCCCTTTATCCAATTTCTTATCCACAACTTCAACACAATCATATAAAAACACTTGAGTGAAACTTTTTCTCACTTTAGATCAAAAACAGAAAGAAAAAGGAGGTCAGATCGGAAGACTAATTAAACTAACCTTGTCAAGCACCAACTCTACCCTTCTCAGCTCTCTCTTCAACTAACCCAAAAAGGCTCACTTGAAGAGCAAACCAAAAGAAGAAAAAAAAAGATACAAAAGAGATAGCAAAGCAAGAGAGAACGGTAAACCAAGAAATAAAGGAAGAAGAATAAACCAATAGCAAAAGCAACATGGGACAAAGTGGAAGAATGGAGCAGCTGGTCAATGCTGATCTAAAACCAATTAAACCCACCTAAATGCCACTAACCTCATTAATACATTAATTAACTTAAAACAAAACTCATGCCACATGTCCACTCCCTACAATGCCACTTGTCACACTAATATGAGCAACACACTTAAGTCTCTTGCCAAGTGTCCATCTCTCTTCTTGCCACATGTCAAACTCCTACGATGCCACATGTCCGATACACATCAAATAATCCAACTCAAATAGGCTTCACATGAGGCATTCTGTCACGCCTGCGACACTATCACGATCATGATAGAATCCATACACAAGCCACTTACTCAAATACACTCTCTTATACGCACAAACTCTTGAATTTCCGAACAAAAATTTCGAAATTCTACTAGGGCCAAACCGGGTTGTTACAAATCTCTCCCCCTTAAGAAATTTCCCCGCTAATTACTTACACAAGTAAATCCTTAAACAAATCTCCAAATCGCTATCACTTATACCCTATAGCTATCAAATCGTACACACTTCACACTTTCCTTAACGCACTGCACTCTAATCCATACACGTCTTCTAAACATCAATCGCTCGATGTATATCCTGTCAGCTTTTCTCAATGAAACACATACAATGATACTTTTCACATGCAATTGAGGGATGCGGATGAAATGGCCATGTAATGATTTATTTATTCAAGATGATGCGAAAATGCAATGTAAGCTACTGTAATGCACTTTTTCCCATCCCCATATTTCAATATGCTTATGTCAAATGATTTCAAGGAAATAGCTGACAGGAATATAGAGTGTCACCTCAAACCCTTACTAACCATATAAATTCATATTACTCACTATATCCGACATCTCACTACTCTTTCCACTCTCATCTCACACCATCTATACACTACACAAAACAACATCTGCATTAGGCCACAACTCTAAACAAACTCTGACATTTAACCTATACTCTACTTATTATAGACCAGAACCTCTAACCTATGCTCTGATACCACTAAATGTAACACCCCAATACCCCTTAGGAGGATATCGGGTTGCTACACATGCCAAACCCACAAATACACGTACACATGCATACACAAAGGTGGAAGCGATAACAGTAAATAAAGATAAGAACATCCTTTTTGGGCCAAACATATACTTTTAATAATATATATAAACTGTACATATTACAAATGCTTTATACATATACATCTTCGGTACATATACCAAACAGTTAACGTTTACATATAAACTCGATACTTTCTATCTACATAATGATGTTACTCAAAACATCCAAAAACTCTATCGAATACAAAAAGGATCTCTATAAATGTTATGGCCGGGAATGTGCCCTAGTAGTATTGATCTAATTTTGGATGTGTGTGTGATTGAATGTGTAGCTTGGATTAAATTGAAATGAAGGAAGGACTTGATTAGAAGATGAGTGGATAGTTTAGTGGCCAATTGGTATATATATGAGATTAAGTTAGGAATGGACTAGTGGCTGATTAGCTTATCCAATGATGGATTAATTAAGAATAAAATAATGTAAGAAATTAGTTAGTGGGAGGCAGAAATTGAAGTGGAATCCGTGTGGCTCCTTGTGAGTATGCCACCTCCACCTTATGCATGCATGAGTCCCTTTGAGGAAGAGAGATGACCCATTTGTGAGGATTGAGTCATTTTCTATATTTCTACCTCCTCTTGCCGTGTGAGTAGTTCTTTTAGCCTCTAAATTAAATTGCATAATTGTTAAGAAGGTCAAGTTGTTAAGTTGCTCAAGAGTTAAGTTGTTGAACTTAAGAGGTAAGTGATTATGAATGCATATTCTCATCTTTTACTCTTTCTTCTTGGTTTGAATTGGTTTGGAAGGGATATTATTGGATTGAGTTTAAGCCTATGCATTGGTATTGTATTGGTAGCTAAGGAATCGAAGAGGGATAAAGGAAAAGCCGTAAGCGGAGAGCTGAACGTTCAACAAAATTGGGAGCTAAGGCGAAAAGGTTTGGGAACAAACCCTAATTGTATAAACTATGTGATTTGTGTTGGTCACATAGAGGTTTGGTATGAATTGTGTGTGTATGTGAAATAATGACCTTGAGCATGAAATTGTATTGCTAGGTTAAATATTGGTTGTGGAGATATGCTTTGTGAAAGTGTTGCTTGAGAATATGTATGCCAGTGTGTATTGGGAATGATTGTAGCTTGTGCTATAAATGAATGCCAATGTCAAGATGGGAAATCAGGTATGTGCCAATTGAGTATGTGGTTGATAATTGGCTTAATTGCTAAAAAGGAAAATGGGTTTGAAGTCCTTGAAAGGAAGTGAGAAATATAGGCTGAATTGGTGAAAACTTGCATAGGTCACGGTGGCAACCAAAATGGTTGTGACCGTGAGGTATGCTTGGGTTCGATTCTGCTTAAGTAAAATTGGGTATGTCACGGTGGCAACCAAAATGGTTGTGACCGTGAGGTACCCAAGAGAGCATTTTGTTTTGCAGGGCATGGATATGTCACGGTGGCATTTTGTCTTAAATTTTGAGTTTTCTTCCATGGACGGTCAGACCGTCGGTTGCGGGGCATCCGTCGGTCATAGCGGTAGCCCGTCTCACTCGCCACAAGGGATGGGCCGTCTGTGAGTTTACCGACGGCCACGTGTCCGAACTAACGAACACGTGTCCGTTGGCATGTGCACGTCGGTAGGTCAGGCACCCGTCGATTAAATCATGTTTCCTGGTGGAAAGAGGATTTAACCGACGCCCATCGGTTAGCCTCCGACGCCCGTCGGTCATGTTTTTATATAAAAAGGGGAATTTCACACTTTTTTGGTGTTGGAAAAATTCTCATTTTACCCCTATAAAGAAGAATCCGATTTTCACCCCAAAAGGTTCAATAAATCTCATTGGTTTTATTTTCTTCTCGTGAAATGCGTGGGACCAAATCCAACCAAATTTTCATCCAAAGGTAAAATCTGAGGGTAAATATTCTGGACACGCATTCTGTTTAATTTATTTTAGTTATTTTCATATTTTTCTTAACCTTACCTGATTTTATTATTTATTATTCTTATAACTTTATCTTGGTTTTTGGTTAATTTTGGATTTTTTTGATACTCACATATTTTATTATTTTTGTGAAATGCCATTTTCTTGTTTTTTTGGCGAGTTGAACTTGAGACAACGGTCGCCGTTCACACCATGGGAGTACTCCTTTTGGTTAATTCTATTAACTTTAACCTTTTGTTAACGCATTTATTTATTTATTTATTCTTAGTCTTCATTATATACAAATTATTTTATCTCGCTCAAATAAAAATAGACGAGTGTTTTATAGTAATTAATTGGGATTTTTAACAAAATTAAGGACCAATGTCCTATTTTCCATCCAATGAACCCCTCATAAAAAGTTGTCTTCATAATAATCAAAGTCAAGGACCAATGTCCTCACAATTAATTCCCCGGTTTTATGCCCAAAATAGACGCACTTGCAATTCGTCGCAAGTTGTAAACGAACCTCATTTTGCCCGATCGCCCTCAAGCGGGGGGTCCAGGGGAGCCCACGGGGTTCGGCGCACGTCACAGTGGCGACTCCACTGGGGACTGGTTCGAGACTTTGATTTGAAAATACCTTGATTAAAATTTATAATTAAGTTTTAGTTTATAAATTCGCTTTCTCTCAAATTTGCATTGCATCTCATTAGAGCTTTAGATTATGTTAGTTTGATCCCTCTATCAGCCCCGGTGCATTCCCGAAGCACGACCCTATTTTCACTCAATATAGGGAAGTGTTAAGGATAACCACCAGCCCAAGCCTCGTACCATCATGGTATATCAAATGGTGACCCGATCGGCAATTATGCTTGTGATGAGTTAGACCCGTTGGCAGGGACCATGCTTGGGTAGCCCTAAAGTAACACCACCCTTGACTAAAGCTCATGTAATGGCCATAGATACTTCCCTTAGGTGATATAAACTGTAATACTGTGCCTGCTGTATGGATCCTTATGTATGGGATGAGTCCAAATATCTTGTTTGGTTACTTAGCCAAAGGCTTTCATAACCCGGTAGGGCCATGTCAATGTATTTGGATTACCTAAATATGTAAAGGTTGTTATTCATGCGCTTGTGCATTAGTATAGGAGCGTTATGCTGCTAGTTTTTCGCCGAGCACCATGCGTGTCCATTGGGTTCCTTGTTGACCCATGGGCTAATCCCACCTAGGAAAGAGACCGCATGACTGCGTGTGTGGGAGCAATAAGGTTGGAAGGACCTATGTGCTTGCATGTGATTTATGGGTGTTGCATATCACGATCATGCATCATTCTAACCCTTTTTTATTTCCAGCCATTATAGATCCGCCTAGGTGGGCAAGAGGTCTCGGGGGACGGTTGATCCGGAATCCTATGCTTGAGCTGCTAGAAAGGGGAAGCCTTTCAAAGATTCCTTCAGAAAGCAGTCGTACTACTTCAAAGATGTCGAATTCACTAAAGGGGAGTGATGCCACATGGGCAATGATTGCGGAAGAAGTGGGACGCCCGTTTGAGGATTTTGAGAATCGCATGATGAATATGAAGGCTGCTATGGCCCAACGGATGGCCCCTCAGAATCCACCACCTCCTCCGGTAAGAAGCAATGAGACAGAAGAGGTCAAAGTAAATCCAATAGAAGAAAGCCACCCTCCACCAGTTCACATTAAAGCTACAACTTCGGGGGTTCAGAGAGGAAAGCAAGTTCTCGGTTTGGATGAGGATTCAGATGAAGATCGCGAAGAGCGCATGTCTTAGAAAGGAACGGCCCCCCAAATCGAGGAGCCTATATGGAAAAAGCTGGAAGAGAGATTCGAGGCAATGGCTAGCACTCTGACGAACGGTCAAGGGATGAGCCCGGAAGATAAAGAGTTGGATGGAGATGACCCAATCCCAATGAACTTCAAGATGCCAGATGTTTCGAAGTTTGGTGGTACTTCTGATCCCGCAGAACATATTAAGCAGTACTCGTTAGTAATGAAGGGTACCACTTTGACAAGGAGGCAGAAGGTCGAATATTTTTGTTTGAGCTTGACTGGTCCAATGATGGATTAGTACCATGGTTTAGATCGCCGGACTGAGGAGGATTGGGATTTGTTGACGGAAGAATTCTTGAGACAGTATGATTGCAGTACGAGGATGGAAGTGACCCTGAAGGATTTAGAGTTGCTGCAATAGAAGGCAGGTGAGTCATTTCATGAATATTTGACCCATTGGAGGAACTGGGTAATGGAGATGAAGAGGAAGCCCGACACTCAGGACCAGAATCATCTATTCATTAAAAACGTGAGCCCGAAAGGGTTGAGAGATTGGGAGTCCTTGAAGGATATAGCCATCGAGGCAGAAGGAGAGTATCTGGCTCGGAAGGCGAGTGGCTTGAATTATGCTAGGAAAGGGAGCCACCCTCAGGGGGCAAGTAGGCCAGCGGGTTCCAATGGTAGCGTGAGGAACACAGTCGAGGTGTCAGCCGCTAATGCAACCACAAGGTATTTTTTGAATTTGTTGAAATCCTTATTATGGGTATTGAGGAGGTTGATGAAAGAAGGGAAATTGCAGCCGTTACCGCTTAGACCTGCCAGGACTCAGGGGATGCCTGTTCACAAAGATAATGAATATTGTGCTTACCATCAGCACACGTGACATTTGACTGATGATTACAAAGCTTTGAGGCATGCCATTCAGGATTTAATCGATTCAAAGCAAATTATAGACCCTGAGAAGAGGGAAGGCCAGAAGAAATCCAGGTATAATAAGGTGCCCCCGCCTGTGTTCATGATAGGGTCTAGCCTGCCGGAAGGGTTTGTTCTAAAAGAGTTATACGGAAGCAATGCAAACACTATTATCACAAACCTCTGTTAGGGGAGTGAAAAAGTGATGCCTGTTGCAGCAATTGATTGCCGGTCCATTAGTGAGAGTGGAAGTGATGATGAAAAGGGCATTAAGTTTCCTGACCTATGGGGTTCAGATGAGGAAGGATCAGAAGAGAAGAAAGGCAAGAAGAAAGTGGGAGATGTAACTCGCAGTGGAAGGGTAGTGCCAGAAGTAGACAGGCCTCAGGAGCCATTAGAAGGCCAAGAAGGAAAAGAGAAGGAGCCAGTGGGGGATCAGATAGTGAAACAAATGCAGAAGACGCCAGCACAAATTTCTATTTGGGATCTTTTGAGGCAGTCCCCATCCCATAGGCAGAGATTGGTAGAGGCCTTATGCCAAACGACTGTGGCTAAACAATTTCACCCACCGAGCTGCTAGAGGTAGTGAAAGGAGGGGCCGAAGAAGATGTGGTGTTTACAAACACGAATTTGCCAGTAGAGGGTCGCAACCACAATCACCTTTTATATATTCGGGCTCAGGTCAACCAGAAGCACACATCTTGCGTGATGGTGGATGATGGCTCATCAATCAATGTATGCCCACAGGTGGTAATGGCAGCTTTTGGCGTAACGGAAGATATATTAGCTAAGTCTGATTTGACCATCACAGCATATGACAATTCTCGCAGGTATGCTTCGAGAACTTTCAAAGCAATGGTCAGAACGGGGCCAATAGAAATTGAGGTGGAGTTTGTTGTTTTGCCTATCCCCGCTAATTTTTCAGTTTTGTTGGGAAGGCCGTGGTTTCATAAATTGGGAGGTGTTCCTTCTGTACTTCACCAAATGGTCAAGATACCACAGGAAGGGCAAGTGGTGACCATCAAGGCTGCGAGGGAGAATCAAGTGTTTATACTTGAGATAGCAAGACAACCTTTTAATGGGTTCTATGTAGCTGTGATCAATGAGAAAGAGTCGATTGATGGTAGCCCTCAGGTGTTAGCCATGATGAAGAAAATGTCCTTCCTTCTAGGTGCTGGGTTAGGCAGGAATTCCCAAGGATTGCCAGGAGTCATTGATACTAAGGGTCAGAAAGATAGAAGAGGGCTAGGATATGAAGGAGAAATAAAGAGAGGGGTGAAGCCAACGAAGAAAGTTCCTCCCATTTGGGAAAGTTTTATGCCTGCGGCAGCAGTCTGTGCGTACACCGGAGAAATTGAACCTCAGTGGGTCAATGGAAAGATTGTGCCAGGTTTTGAAGTATTCAACGATGTCTATGATTGGGATGTTGGGATGATCAAGTCAGCTGAGGACTTTTAGGATGAGGAGGTCTTGACCAACAAAGCTATTTGGGACAGAGAAGAGCCCGAGGAGGTTGTGACTGAGGCCATGGTAGCCGCTCACTTCAAGGGAAAAGAGAAGATAGAAGAAACAGTTCAAGGGGTGGACGAAGAGCTTCCGTTTAATCTGGCTGATGCAGGACCGTTGGCAAAGGCAGATCTGGCGAGGGAAGAAGAGGAAGCTGGTTTAGATTGTCTTTTCATTCCCGAACTTTTTGATGATGTAAATGACAGTTTCAATTTTATTAATGAAATGAATGATTTTGCTTACTTGTGTGATGTTTCTGATAATTTCAACATGCATGATCATGATCATATTCCATCTATATTTGATATTGATTCTTCTGATGCAAATCCATTTAATCTTGGAACCTCGGAAAACCTGAAAGAAATTTTGATAGCATCAAATGTGACTCCTGAGGAAAGAGAAAAATTTGAGAGAATGTTAAAAAAGTATGAAAAAGTCTTTGCCTGGACCTACGAAGACATGCCAGGGATCGATCGAAACATCGCAAAACATGCCATTCCGACATACCCAGATCATAAACCCACGAAACAAAACCTAAGAAGGCTCAGACCAGAATGGGCAGATAAGGTGAAGGAAGAGATCCGGCAACAGATCGAAGCCAAGTGTCTGATTAAGGTGCAGTATCCCACGTGGTTAGCCAATGTTGTCCCTGTGGCCAAGAAGAATGGAAAGGTGAGAGTATGTGTGGACTACCGGGATTTGAACAAAGCTTGTCCTAAGGATGATTTCCCCTTACCCCATATTGATGTGCTGATAGACAGTGCCGCCAATTGCGCGATTTATAGCTTTGGGGACGGTTATGCTAGTTACAATCAGATCCTCAACAAGATAATTGATCGGATTAAAACGTCTTTCATCACAGAGTGGGGGACATATGCTTACAGAGTAATGCCATTTGGTTTGAAGAATGTAGGGGTGTAGACACCGGGTCTTGAGGCAGTCCAGGTCAGAGTTACCCAATGAAGAGATCTACGTTGGTTTTCAGATAAATTGATAGAATTTGGAGGTTTTCGTCTTTCGGTTTCACAAGGATTAAAATCTTTTTCTCTATAGCATGAGGCTTTGAAAAGTTTGGGAAATTTTGCTTGAAATTGGAAGTTTTGTTCCACAGACGGGATGGCCGTCTGAGTAGGGACGCCCGTCCCTACTTGGGGTGATCCCCGTCTCTACTCTTAGTGGGGACGGCCCATCTGTAGCTAGGGACGGACATGTGTCTGAGTAGGGGCCTAGTCCCACGTTATGGCCCGTCTGTAGCTAGGGATAGACACGTGTTTGAGTAGGGACGCCCGTCCATAGTCCCGCGTTACGGCCCGTCTGTATCCTGATTTCCACGCGTGCCCTTAGTAGGGACGCCCGTCGGTATTTACAGGGATGCCCGTCGGTAGTGGATCTGATCAGTTATCGCCGGATTTGATAAAATTTTATCTCCTATCTTTCAAATGTGGGTTAGGATTTGGTTAAAAAATTGAATTTTAAAACTCCTTTTAAAATAAAAACTTTAAACTGATGCTTTTCTGATTTTATCCCCAAAAACTCTATAAATTGGGAAGTAAAATTCATTATTTGAGGTTAGAAAATTTGACAAATTTTTGGTGGGGGAAATTAACCATTTTTTGAGAGATTGAATTTTTTAGAAAGGTTTTTTTGTGAGCAATTTGCCAAAAATCTATAAAATCTCTATTTATTTTCAGAATTTTATTTGATAAAAATTCTTCCAATTAATTGATTTACTCAAATTCTTCTTGTGAATTAAGCCAATTTCAGGTAACGAAATTCATTCGTTTCCGTCAATACAGCTAATTCAAACATTCGATCGCTATTAAATTTTCAAGAAGGGAAAATACAAATTTTTTTACTTTGATCTATTTTTATTTGATCCTTGTGGAGCGCGCGGGGACCGAAACCATTTGATATTCACCCAAAAAGGTAAAATCCGAGGGTAAACATTTTGGATTAGCACTTGTGTGATTTAATTAACTTATATTAATCGTTTTCATTTTTCCTTTTTTTTATCTTTTAACTTATTTCTTTTAAAGTTTCCTATTATTTTCCTTTCTTTATTTTATTCATCAATTTTGACATTGACATGTTTATTCCTATGAGTTATTTTCTGACCATTTGGAGTTGAAGTTGTAAATGATGAGGGTCGAGTCAATCTGAGGATTTCCATACGGGTTCTTTCTTCACCCTTGCTTTTTATTCATGTTATTATTAAGATTATTTCAATGTCGTTAAAATGAAAATGGCCAAATATTTTATAGTAATTAATTTGGGGTTTTCTCAAAAGCTGTGGACCAATGTCCTATTTTTTTAACCAACAAAATTGACACTTCTTAAAAATCAGTTTGTAACAAATATGCATGGCAGGACCAATGTCCTCACTCCAATGAATATCCCGATTTCTGTATGATCTAAATATTATTTTTATAATGGGGGTTGTATTCCGCCCCTAGTTTTATTGTAATTTGATTTATGAAAGTTTACCTTAATAATGCTTAATATATCATTTTTGATGTGAATGATTGCGCTTTAATTAAATGCATCGTGTGGAAAGTTGGTGAAACAACGAATTCAAAACTTAATCATAATATTGATCAAGGTATAAATAAATGAGAAGTACCGAACTCACTCTGGTCTTTGGGGCTCAATGAGGCGAGAGGTCTAGGACTTCCAAGACACCTCTTGAGTCTCATCAAAAGACTTCAATTTACAAATCCTAGGCTCTAGGGGGTAGAGGCTGAGACCTCCAAGATCTCTCTGGCTTGCTCAAGATGGATATGTATGCGCCGTCTTAGGCTCGATGAGGCTAGACGACCCTTCCCAATGTTCTATTGGGTGGCGACTCCAAGAAACCTCTTTGTTGCCCAAAATAGACGCACTTGTAAATACCTTACAAGTTTTAATGAATCCCATCCTGATCGGCCTAAAGCGGGTTTTCGGGAGGCCACGGGGTTCGGCGCGCGTCATAAAGGGCTACCTATCAAAGGATGGCAACGAAGATTTTAAGTGACTTGATCCATAAAGAAGTGGAGGTTTATGTGGATGACATGATGATCAAGTCAGCCACCAGTGAGAGCCATTTTGAAGCATTAGAAAAGTTTTTCACCAGAATAGATAAATACAACCTGAGGTTAAATCCTAAGAAGTGTATTTTCAGGGTTACATCAGGAAAGCTGTTGGGACATGTAGTCAGCCAGAGAGGGATTGAGATTGACCCGGACAAAGTGAAAGCCATCAGAGAGATGCCAGTGCCTCAGAAAGAGAAAGATGTAAGGAGTTTCTTGGGCAAATTACAGTATGTCAATAGATTCATTGCCAAGTTGACTTCGATTTGTGAGCCAATCTTCAAGCTCCTTAAGAAGAATCAGCCTGTGACATGGAATGAAGATTGTCAAAAGGCCTTTGATACCATCAGGGAATACCTGCTGAATTCACCCGTGCTAAGGCCGCCGCAGCCAAACAAGCCTTTGATTCTGTATTTAGCCGTAGAAGATAGCTCTGTAGGTGCCATGATAGCTCAGGAGGATGAGTTCGGAGTGGAGTTTGTGATTTATTATCTCAGCAAAAAGTTCCTCGCCTATGAGATCAAATATGCAGAAGTAGAAAAGATCTGTCTCGCTGTCATTTGGGCATCTAAGAAGTTGAGGCATTACTTTCATTCTTATAAGGTTCAAGCGGTGGCAAAGCAGAATCCCCTAAGGTATTTGTAGGAAGCGCTGTCATTGCTTGGGAAAATGGGAAGATGGTTGTTATTGTTGCAAGAATTTGATGTGGAGTATATCACTCGAAAAACCATCAAGGGGCATGCATTGGCTGAATTTCTGGCAGAGCACCCGAGTCAAGGAGACTCATATCAGTTCAACTTCCCAGATGAGGACGTTGGGGCGATTGCGGTTCAAGGGTGGCAGTTGCACTTTGATGGAGCCGTGAATAACAAGGGAGCAGGAGTGGGAATTATTCTGACAACCCCAAAAAATGAGAAACTCCCCCTGGCCAAGAAACTGAGGTTCAAGGCTACCAATAATGAGGCTGAATATGAAGCATGTGTTTTTGGATTGGAAGCACTGTTAGCCTTGGGGGCAAAGAACATTTAGGTGTTCGGGGACTTTACCCTGGTAATTAATCAAATTTGAGGCGAATGGGCTGTTAAAGAAGAAAGACCGATGCCATATGTCAAGCACTTGAAGAATCTGGGCGATCAATTTGAAATGTGCGCATTTTATTTCATCCCGAGGGACGAAAACCAGCTGGCTGATGCGCTCGCTACTTTGGTATCAATATGGGACAATCCGGAAGGGATAATCATGAGGCCGATTTTGATCTCTAGCTCAGATAGACCTAGTTTCGAGGCACAATCAGTAACAGAAATAGATGTGGCAGATGGGAAGCCGTGGTATTACGATATCATGAACTATCTAGAAAATTCGACCTTTCCAAAGGAAGCTATAGAGAAAGACCAGAGATTGATTCGCAGGTTGTCTACTCAGTTCATATCCATAAATGGAGTGTTGTATAAGCGACAGGCTGATGGGATACAATTGAGATGTCTGGGCGAAAAAGAGGCTAAGAATGTAATGGAAGAAACCCATGCCGGTGTCTGTGGAGCCCATATGAATGGCTTGATGTTAGCCAAGAAAATCATGAGGCAGGGATTTTACTGGCTCACTATGGACAATGATTGCTCGAAGTATGTGAAGAACTGCCAGCTGTGCCAGCAGTACGCAGATTTGAGGCACCTGCCTGTGTCAGAATTACACAGTTTAACATCGTTGTGGCCATTTGCCGCTTGGGGGATTAATATTATTGGAGAGATTCGACCCACGGCCTCCAACGGACACAGATACATTATAGTCACAATTGACTATTTCACAAAGTGGGTAGAAGCAGAGTCCTTCAGAAAGGTGGATGCACAGGATATGGCGAAATTTATTGAGAAAAACTTGATCTGCAGATATGGCCTTCCGCATTACGTGGTGTCTGATAACGGGGTCCAGTTCATGGGAGAAATGAAGAAGTTACTTCAGAAGTATGGTATCGAGCATCGTAAGTCATCTCCATATCGCCCTCAGGCTAATGGCGCAGTCGAAACTGCTAACAAGAATGTCAAAAAGATTCTGGCTGAGATGGTGCAGAGTTATAAAGACTGGGCAGAGAAATTGCCTTTCGCGCTTTGGGGTTATAGGATAGCAGTCAGAACATCTACAGGAGCTACGCCATATTCCTTGGTGTATGGGACAAAAGCAATCCTGCCAGTTAAAATAGAGCTCAAGTCGTTAAGGGTAGTTATGGAAGCTCAAATCCCGGAAGCTGAGTGGATACAACATTGTTTATTGCATTTGAACACGATGGATGAAGGTAGACTAAGAGCCTATTACCATAACCAGGTCTACCAGAAAAGACTTGCCAGGACGTTCGGGAAGAAGGCAGGAAGCACCCACTAAAGGAGGGAGATTTGGTATTCAAAAAAATGAGACCAGGTGCGCCAGACATCCGAGGAAAGTTCAGACCGACATGGGATTTTGTCAAACGGTGATGGTAATGAGTTCAAAGAGCCGATCAACATTGACAGGCTGAAAAGGTTCCATGGCTAAGACCAAAATCAAAAGAAGAGAAATAAATGCCCCGCGAGTCAAAAACCGAAAAAATGCGGCCTTGCTAAAATCAGGCGCCTCGACAGGGTGAACAGCAAAAAATGGCATCCTGTATAAAAATTAAAGGCATGAGAGAAAATGTCCAATCGAGAAAACCCGATGGGCCCGATTGGTAACAGGAGTCTGGTGCTATTAATATTTGGTTTCATGAATTAATATGGTTTACGCAGTTGAATTAGTGACAAATAGCGATCACGTATGCCGAAATTGCATGGAAATGTACACAATTTTGTGAAAAATATAGAATTGTTATTTTCATTCTCATTGTTTTCCAGTTCTGCTTTGAAAAGATACATATTACTTGGAAAACATACAGATTTAAGCTAAACTACGTCCTACTGCTACTCTCGCCAGCCAAATGCTTGAGTTGTCATGTTCTGTTGTCAGACTCTGGACTAAGTATCCACCTCTTATACTCACTGGTAGAAATCACAGAATGAGTCCCAAGAGAAGGCATGACAGTCTTCGCCGGCAGACGGCCCCATAACTCGTGGTAGCGAGAAACAAAAGCAGCAGAAAGATTCCCTCCTTGGAAGGATAAGGGGACTTTCACCACATCTTGAGTTATCCCGAGTTGACGAGTACACCGGGCAACAACATAAAAACTAGCTCGACGAAGCCCGCATAGGGGAACGCATCCTGAAGGTCTGTTGATGACTGTGTGAGGTAAGGGAAGCCAAGCATGAGTGAAATTGATGCCCTCATTTGCTATCTCACCGAGTCTAGCAATGCCGTCATCAGGAGTGGCAAATGAATATAGTCGTTGACGTGGGAGGAAATGTCTTGGCGAGTATTGAGGGATGACTTGAGGAGGAGGATCCGACAGCAAGTTCAGCTTCTCCTGCAGCCAAATCTAAAAAAAAAAAAAAGCCGCTGGAGTAAGTTGGGTTTACTTCAAGCAAAAGTTAGGCACTGGGTTGTGTGAAAATCCGAAAGGACGCACCTCCTGTTAAGAAAAGCTAGTGTGAAAATCCATAAGGGACGCACTACCTTTTAAAATAATGACATACCTGGAGTAATAAGGGGCTCCCAGTAGGCAAAGCAGCGGATCCAGAGCAGACGGAGTCCAAGCCCAGAATGGTCTCAGCTAAGATGAGGGGGAAAGGGTTCAGTCCACGATGAAAACCATCCAAAACCTTGAACAGGCGAAGATCACCAACCAAATCCTCTGAGGTTATGGACAAGAATCTCATCGTGCAGAATAAAAATACAATGCTTGCTCTATATGTGGGGACATCAGAGAATCAGTCCAAAGCCTCAATCAACAGTTCCAAGGAAAATGTAGAGTCCAGTGGGACTAGCCGAGCAGCTTCGGGAGGAGTTATGCCAAGAGAGAGGGCAACGTCCTAGGTTTGAATCAGACCGCAGCTAGGAATGCAGGGTAGAGCATTGGGAGGATACCATGTTCCAGTGATGACAGCGAATTCTTCAGGCAAGGGGTAGAGTTCCTGATAAGTAAATTTGAAGACGTGAAAGTGGGGGTTCCGGAAGTGAGCTGCAGCCGAGAGCAGGTTGTGGTCTATTTTGACCCTGCGTAGGAATTTCAGCCCGGACAGTGGGGTGAGAGCACTGTATTCCCAAGTGTGTGTATCGTCTAGAATGCGGTACATCCTTTGAAAAGAGGGAGGAGTCATTCTTGAAAGTAAAAATTGGAAAAAGCAAGCAAGAAATGATGAAGAAGTTGAAAAGCTCAAGAAAATGGTGAAATTTGAAGGAAAGCTCCACAGACGGCCTGCCCGTTCCTCATCACAGACGGCCTGCCTATCTCTCGTTGACACCTTGCAGAATGCATGCATCATCATTACATTTGTCACGAGCATTTATTGCGCATCTAATGCGGGAATTTGGAGCGACAGACGGTCAGCCCGTCGCTCGCTCCTGGAGACGGCTAGCTCGTCGGTCACAAAAATTATATAAGGGGCTGTAACCGACAGGGTAGCGGTTTCTTTTCCTCTTCTTCTCTTCTTAACCGACGGATTTTGCAGTTTTTTTGCTTTTTCTCTCTTATTTCTTCATTTTTTGCATTTTTATTTACATTTTTGTGATCTTCGTGTTGCCGCGCATCTACCGAGGTTTTTCTTTTTATCTAGTTTCCGTTTTCTGCACACTACAGGTTGGTAAATAATTTTTTATTTATTTCTACTTCTTTTAGTTTTTATAAACAACAAATAAGTTATAATGCATTATTCGTTCACTTTTATAATGCCTAAATGCTGCTTGTTCTTTATTTGATCATTATTTTGTATGTTTCTATATATATACATTGCTTTAATAGTCATTTTTAATATGATTGTTAGCCAATTTTGCATGAATGTTGGATTGCACTGTTGACTAGATTAAGTGCACTGTTGACTAGATTAAGATTAGTTTAATTTGAATGTTTTGGATAAGGCATGATCTTTAAATGAACTAGATATGATTTGCGGTTAATTATAATATGCCTAGAATAGGATTTTCACATGCTTAGCTCTAAAACATCGAAAGATAAATGTTTATGCTCTGGTTGGGGCCTGAGGCGTGTGCTTTTATTTTTTGCGCAGGAGGTTGGGCACACCCTTGCCGGGGTACTGCCCAAATTTTTTTTTTTTAATTAATTGCTCTGATCTGACTCTAATTTGGCTTTGTTATTTCATTTTTTTATGCCCGAAGGGACTTGAAATCTATCCCACGCTAGTTTTCTCGCCTCCTTATCAAGGGGCTGGGACATGTCCCTGTCGGGATACAATTTGTTTTATAACTAATTACATTTTATTATTTTTTTTTATTATTATCTCATGATTCCTCCTTGTCGACGTGTTCCGCAGGGTCGGCCTGACCTACAGGCTCCTGAATGGATGAGCCTTGAGGCTCAAGAGAGATACAGAGCATTGGCTCAAGTGGAGTTCTGAGCTAGCTGCTTCATCTCCAGGTCATTCCTGGAAGCCTTAGGGATGGTAGATGAGGTCGGTGCGTTGATAGTGAGCGCCGGATGGACAGAGTTTCTATCGGATGCCTTCCCGACTTACCCTGAGGCAGTGCGGCAGGTTTTGGCTAAGCTGCATTATGGAGGGTTCCAGAGATCAAACACAGAGCTCGGGGTGGTACAGTTTCAATTTGACGGATATCATTTCAGCATCACCCACCAGCGGTTCGCAGAGACATGGGTCTTCCATTAGGCGATGGGATGATAGTTCCACAGCGAGCGGTCCGACGTGACCATTGGGCTACCATAGCCCTACCGGGAGTGCTATATGACAACGATACAGTGAAGAGTACTATGTTGATCTCACAGGCGCTCCAATACCTAGACAGGGTGTTATCCAGCTCATAACTTGGACGAGCTGGTAACCCAGGGTCACTCAATGCCGCAGAGATGTGGAGCCTATGGGCTATGTTGGCGGGTCAGCGCCTTAACGTTAGCCATGAGATACTGGCTAACATGATGAGGGTTTTTAGAGGGACTACCCCGGTGGTGATCATTGGAGGGGTCATCACCAGACTACTGCTGAGGTTAGGGGTTGCTCCAGACAGGCTTAGGGATGCCTTGGACGAGAGTATATGTGCAGATGCTCCGGCAGCTATTCAGATGGGCATGATATCGCCGCTGCAGGGACAGGCCGAGGCATATAGGCTTCGCACTATACATGACACTAGATGCGCCTTTGGCCTCCCCTCTTTGGAGCCTAAGCAGGATTAGCCCGGGGATAATGTGCCACCACAGCACCAGTTTCAGGAGGGTCAGCCTCCTCAGCACCTGCACCAGGAGGGTCAGCCTCCCCAGCACCAGCATCAGGAGGATTTGCCGCCACAGCCAGAGCAGGAGGAGCTCAGGACGCCCTCCGATTTTGAGATGGAGTTTACTATGGACGAGTTGCTAGCGACTCCTCCGGCACAGACTCCCCCTCCATCTTCGAGAGTACAGCAGACTACTCCCCAACTTTCAGAGAGGTTTCATCCCTATGCCAGGGGAGACCCGAGCGCATCTACTTTTATAGCTCCCCCACCAGAGCCGATGCCTAAGGCAGTTCCACCTCCAGCAGCACCACAGCCGGACATATTAGAGATCATTACCTCTATGCTTGCGTCTTTCGAGCGTAGGCAAGAGGAGAGGGATAGGGCCTTCCTTGCTCAGGTTGGAGAGCGGGATAGAGCTATAATGGAGAGGCTTGAGCAGCAGCAGGGTGTGATCCAGAAGCAGGCCAGGGTCATAGACCGGTTAAGGCAGGAGCATGCGGGACTCCTTGAGCAGATGGCACAGCAGCAGGAGAGGCTGATGGATCAGTTGAGAAAAGAGGTGAGGACCTCTTAGGATGAGGCAGCCCAGGGGATAGATACGACGCTCCAGATGATACAGGAATCGTTGGATGCTCTCAGATCCACAGTACAGGGAGTAGATGGAGCCGTCATCCTATGACCCAGTACATCAGTGAGTTTCGTCAGCAGACGGAGCAGAGGTTGGACCATATGGGGACTGCCTCCTGTGATCAGACTCACCAGCTGAGCAGAGCTTTCAGAGAGTTGGGAGAGGTTGTCAGAGATAGCCTGCGGTTCATGACCACATGTGCGCAGCCCTTCTTAGATTGGCATGCTCGGGTGCAGTTCCAGTCACAGGTCAGAGCTCAGGCATCTCAGCCGCTTGGACTTATAGATCCCGCTAGTCAGCCATCCGCCTAAGAGGCCGGGCCCTCGGTACCTCCAATGCAGCCCCAGGCGATCCATATATCAGATGATGAGGATCCAGAAGAGGAGCCCTCAGACTATCCGCCTTTTTAGTTCTCAGGGAGCTTGACTGTCATCTCTCTTGTATTCATTTTTGTTATTATCATATTTGCATATACATTGTACAAAAATTATTTTCCTTTAGTAGAGAAACATTTATTGTCAGATTTATGTGTTGTTTTTCCATATCTGTCATCTTTGCTTCGTTTCTTGTCAAAGCTGAATGATTGCATAATGAGATGAAAAACAAAACAACAAAAAGAATGAAAAATAAGGAAGTGATAGAAAGTAATAAATGACATCATAAAAACATTCACAAAATTGGTTAAGCAAGCCAAATTGATGCATAAATTAACCAAAGAGATTCTTTGCACACAGGCACACTGTTTAACATTGATTTAAGAACGGACATCAACTACAATGAAGGATAAGCGAATCGAATGCTATAACCTTCAAGATCAGAATCAACCAGCTACACACCGCGCAGGCCGAGATGAGGCTAGCGGGACAGACCAGCCACCGTGCAGACTGAGATGAGGTTAGCGGGGCACCAGTGATAGAATAGATCGTAACAGAGGATAGAGTTAGAGACACTTCACCTCACACCGCGCAGGCCGAGATGAGGCTAGCGGGACAGACCAGCCACCGTGCAGACGGAGATGTGGTTAGCGGGGTGCCAGCGATAGAATAGATCGCAATAGAGGATGGAGTTAGAGACACTTCACCTTACACCGTGCAGGCTGAGATGAGGCTAGCGGGACAGACCAGCCACCGTACAGACCAAGATGAGGTTAGCGGGGTGCCAGTGATAGAACAGATCGCAACAGAGGATGGAGTTAGAGACACTTCACCTCACACCGTGCATGCTAAGTTGAGGCTAGTGGTACAGATCAACCACCGAGCAGATCGAGACGAGACCTGCCAGGTGAACACCTCGAAGGTAAGGATTGCTCCAGGTACACTTTTCTTCCCTTCTTTCTCTGAATTTTGGCTCACCTAGGCACTTGCGCACTAGCCTCCCCAAAATTGGGGGCAACTGTAAGCACCGTGTCCTGAGGCGGTCCAGATCAGAGATTACCCGATGAAGAAATCAATGCTCAATTTCGAATAGATGGATGAAATTTGGAGATTTCGGTCCTTTGCGTTCACGAGACTTAAAGGTTTTTATTTGCGGTAGAAAGAAGCGGAAAATTGGGAGAATTTTGACTTAAATTTTGAGTTTTCTTCCATGGACGGTCAGACCGTCGGTCATGGGGCATCCGTCGGTCATAGCGGCAGCCCGTCTCACATGCCATGAGGGAAGGGCCGTCTGTGAGTTTACCGACGGTCACGTGTCCAAACTAATGAAAACATGTCCGTTGGCATGTGCCCGTCAGTAGGTCAGGCGCCCGTTGGTTAAATCCTGTTTCCTGGTGGAAATAGGATTTAACCGATGCCCGTCGGTCTTGTTTTTCTATAAAAAGGGGAATTTCACACTTTTTTGGTGTTGGAAAAATTCTCATTTTACCCCTATAAAGAAGAATCCGATTTTCACTCCAAAAGGTTCAATAAATCTCATTGGTTTTGTTTTCTTCTCGTGAAATGCATGGAACCAAATCCAACCAAATTTTCATCCAAAGGTAAAATCTAAGGGTAAATATTCTGGACACGCGTTCTGTTTAATTTATTTTGGTTATTTTCATATTTTTCTTAACCTTACCTGATTTTATTATTTATTATTCTTATAACTTTATCTTGGTTTTTGGTTAATTTTGGATTTTTTTGTTATACTCATATATTTTATTATTTTTGTGAAATGCCATTTTCTTATTTTTTTGGCGAGTTGAACTTGAGACAACGGTCGCCGTTCACACCCTGGGAGTACTTCTTTTGGTTAATTCTATTAACTTTAACCTTTTATTAATGCATTTATTTATTTATTTATTTATTCTTAGTCTTCATTATATACAAATTATTTTATCTCGCTGAAATAAAAATAGACGAGTGTTTTATAGTAATTAATTGGGATTTTTAACAAAATTAAGGACCAATGTCCTATTTTCCATCTAATGAACCCCTCAAAAAAAAGTTGTTTTTATAATAATCAAAGTCAAGGACCAATGTCCTCACAATTAATTTTTCGGTTTTATGTATGGTTTGTACTTCTAAAATGGGAGTTGTATTCCACTCCTAGTGTTATTGTATTTCATTTTAAATGTTTTTCTATATTTTATTATTTATCACTTTCAAAATGGATAATTGTGCCTTAATTAAATTGCATTGTGTGGAGAGAAAGTGAATTAATAAGCTCAAAATTTAATCGTAAAATTAATCAAGGTAGAAATAGATGAGAAGTCCCGAACCCATCTCTGGTCTTTGGGCTCAACGAGGCGAGAGACCCATTTCAATGGGATCACCAAGACACCTCTTGTCTCCCACCAAAAGACTTAATTAAAAATCCTAGGCTCCAAGGGAGAGAGGTTCATCATCCAAGACCCCTTTTGGTTGGCCCAAAATGGATACTTGCGCTGTCTTAGGCTCTCCGAGGCGAGAGGAACTTTCCCAATGTTTTATTTGGTGGCGACTCTATGAAACCTCTTTGTTGCCCAAAATAGACGCACTTGCAATTCGTCGTAAGTTGTAAACGAACCTCATTTTGTCCGATCGCCCTCAAGCGGGCAGTCCAGGGGCATCCACGGGGTTCGGCGCGCGTAACAGGTGGCAACCAAACTGGTTGTGACCGTGACCTACCATGTTTTGGTAATATAACCCTAATGTGTTTGGACTTTCAAATGGTAAGGCTTTAAGCTTAAATGAAAGGCATTAAGGGTAAGCATTAGGTGTGTATTAAGAAATGTATATTTGCATACGAACATGATGATTCTTGAATGTAATCAAGTATGTGATTATTGACTATGAAAGAATGAGCTTGGGAACACAATGAGTATGCAAATGAAGTGAATAGCTATGTGTTAATGCGTATGTGTAAAGAGAATGTGATGATGGTAAATGACATGCGTGATGTGAAATAGTTCAAAGTGAAATGGATAATATGTTTAACAACTTAAGCCTGCAAGTCAAGTGGTGGATAGATAGGCATGCCTATAGGGTTAGAGTGCTGCAGCCCAATGCGTTAAATGTGTCTGATTCCTTGGGAATCACAATGCGAAACAATGCGTATAATCCTTGTTGGATTTTATTGCATGTGGATTGATATTATCTACCTGAGGGTACCAATGCGTAAATGAGATTTCAATGCGATTCTAGTACCTTAGTGGTACCAATGAGATGCCCATTATCTGCGTCTTAGAATTGCAGGCTAACTAAATGATAAATAGAAGTGATTGTGATATGTGAATTTGTGGATTAAGTGGTTGATACTTTATGATTGAATGTAGTAACGGATAATGCTATGCTGGAATGGTATTTAATATGGTAATATTTATTCAAGCATGACTACTAGCATGTAATGTATGGTATCCCTATTGGCGTGTTAAACTACTTGTTATATATGTGTTCCCCATTAAGCGTTATCGCTTAGCACGGGTTTACTCTAATCCGTGCAGGTACGGATAAGAGGTGACCGAAGGACGCACCCGCATAGCAACCGTCAACAATAGGAAGCTGTTAGTGTAGGTTGTGGGAATTTTGTATAAGCTTCTTGTATAATTAATATGTGTATCAAGTATGTAAAGGCATGTAATAGTGTGTTAACTTAGTAAGTTAACCTTAAAGGCTATATAAGTATGCATGATGAGTATGTGGTTATAGTGAATGAACTATAAGTAGTTGGCATGAGCTGCATAACGAAATTTTATTATATAGGTTACTTATTAATGTGCATGTGTTCCGTTGTGTGTGTACGGCCATTTCCTATAAGATTAGCTGAGCTAGTCTGTCGTCAGGGAATGGGCGTCACAAGTTGTGGTATCAGAGCTTAGGTTTAGTCTTTTCTGGGAAATTGGGTAGCTAGGTTGTGTTAGTAATGTTGACCTGATGCGGACGTCCTTATTTCATCTGTGTAGTTTAACGATGAATCCTGATCGCAATACTAGAGAAGAAACTGCCGAAAGTTTTAACCCGCGAGAAGCAGAAGTGACGGAATCTGGTCAATCTCAGCCAGTTAGTTTTGGAAATGAAATCCCAGTGGATCCAATGGAAGCCTTATTGAAAATGTCACAAGATATGGCAAAGGTTAGGGAAAGAATGACTGCACCACAGGCTCCATTGGAAACCTTGAGAAAACATGGGGCTGAAGAATTTCATAGTACAAGTTTGGATGAGTCTCAAAAGACAGAATACTGGCTGGAAAAGGTACAAAGGATTCTGGGTGAGATTAAGTGTCCTTTGGAGCAACAAGTGGAATGCGTGGTGTCGATGCTTCAGGGTGCAGATATGACTGGTGGAAGCTGGTTTTGCAGAATCCGATGCTTCCTAATCCAATCACCTGGGAGTTCTTTAAAAAGGAGTTTAGAGGTAAGTTTGTAATGAAAGCTTACCGAGAGGCTAACTGGAAGCAGTTCTTGAACCTAAGACAGAGAGCTATGACAGTGGCAAAGTATGAGAAAGAATTCTGTAATTTGAGCAAGTATGCACCGAAAGATGTTCTGACCGTGGAGTTGCGGTATTAGCAGTTTGAAGAAGGATTAAATGAGGAAATCAAGGCATTATTGATTTCACTGACTACTGAGCAGAATGTGAATTATTATCGGATAGTTCAGGCAGCGATGAGAGCTGAGAGAACTCTGGGAGCTCAGCGAGATAGATTGCAAAGAAGAAATGCTAATAGAGGTGGATCTAATATGGGTAAAAGATCAAGGGATTCTTCTATGGCAACACCTGCAGAATCAGTGTTTAGCTCTATGGCAAAGAATAAGAAGCATGGGGCTCCTTCAGTATCTGGCTTTGGGAGAGGAGCATATGGTAACAAAAGTGAGGTACATGAGTGTCCTCACTGTGGGAAAAGACACAGAGGAGAGTGCTGGAGAGTGACAGGAGCTTGTTTCAAATGTGGGAGCCCTGAGCATTTTCTTGCTAACTGCCCCAAAGCATATGAGATGATGGAGAATCAGCAAGAGCAGAGTAGGGGTGGTTCAAATTTGCCTTCTATTAATAGAGGAAGAGGACGTGGCAGAGGTAGCCAGTCTAGGGGTGCAGTTGGTTCTGAAATAGTGGATAGGCCTAATGCAGTACCGGTGCGGGCATATGCAATGAAGGCACGAGAAGATTAGGATGCGCCTGAGGTAATAGCAGGTACTTTTCTACTTTATGATGTAGAAATGTTTGCACTTATTGACCCTAGCTCAACTCATTCATATATGTGTGCTAAAAAGATATGTGAAAAGATGCCTAAAGCTGAATATTTAAAATATGATATATGTGTGTCTTGTCCTTTGGGAAATAATGTGAATGTGAACAAGGTGTATAGAGATTGTGCATTAGAGGTTCAAAGTAGTATGTTCCTAGTGGATTTAATTGAGCTACCATTTGATGAGTTCGATTTGATTTTGGGTATGGATTGGCTGACTAAGTACAATGCAGTGGTTAAGTGTAAAACAAAGATTGTGGTACTCAGTGATGGTAAGGGTAATAAAGTAATAGTAAGAGGAGTCTGTGTGAATCCCCTTGTGAATATGGTTTCAGCGATGCAAGCGTATCGTTGCATGAGGAAGGGATGTGAAGTGTACCTGGATTTGGTGTTGGACAATAAGAGGGAACATGTGAAACTACAGGATATACCTGTGGCAAGAGAGTTCTTTGATGTGTTTCTAGAGGAATTGAGTTGTGTACCACCAGTAAGAGAAGTTGAACTGTCCATTGATGTAGCACCTAGAACAGTGCTGGTGTCTAAAGTGCCCTACAGGATGGCTCCGACTGAATTGAAGGAGTTGAAGACACAGTTGCAAGAATTGTTAGACAGAGGGTTCATTAGGCCTAGTGTCTCTCCTTAGGGAGCACCGGTCCTATTTGTTAAAAAGAAAGATGGTACCATGAGAATGTGTATTGATTATCGGCAACTGAATAAGGTGACAGTAAAGAACCGGTATCCTCTACCGCGAATTGAGGATTTATTTGATCAGTTTAGAGGAGCAGGTGTGTTTTCGAAAATTGATTTGCATTCTGGGTATTATCAATTGCAAGTAAAGAAAGAAGATATACCCAAAACTGCATTTAGAACTCGTTATGGGCATTATGAGTTCCTAGTAATGCCATTTGGGTTGACTAATGCGCCTGCTGCATTTATGGATTTAATGAACCAGGTGTTTAGACCATATCTGGATCAATTTGTGGTAGTATTCATAGATGACATTCTGGTTTATTCAAGGAACGAGAAGGAACATGTGCATCATTTGAGAATGGTACTTCAAACGTTGCGGGAACATCAGTTGTATGCTAAATTGAGTAAATGCGAGTTCTGGTTGCGAGAGGTATCTTTTCTGGTTCATGTTATATCTTCTGAAGGTATTAAAGTGGATCCGGTCAAAATAGAAGCGATTGTGAATTGGAAGCCACCTAAGAACGTGCTTGAAATTCGCAGTTTCTTAGGGTTGGCTAGATATTATCGGAGGTTTGTGAAAGGGTTTTCAGTAATAGCTTCTCTATTGACGAGACTGCTGTGAAAAGGAGTTAAATATGAATGGACAGAGAAGTGTCAGCAGAGTTTTGATCAGTTAAAGGGAATGCTAGTTGAAGCACTGATTCTTACACAGCCTATGACTCGTAAAGAGTATGTTCTGTACACCGATGCTTCAGGAATAGGATTGGGTTGCATATATATGCAACATGGAAGAGTGGTAGCTTATGCGTTAAGACAGTTGAGGCCGCATGAACAGAATTACCTAACCCATGATTTGGAATTGGCAGCGGTAGTGTTCGCTTTAAAGATTTAGCGACATTACTTGTATGGTGAGAAGTGTAGAATTTACACTGTTCACAAGAGTCTGAAATATCTGCTTACTCAGAAAGAATTGAATTTGAGACAGTGAAGATGGCTTGAGCTATTTAAAGACTATGACTGTATTGTGGATTACCACCTAAGGAAAGCTAATGTGGTGGCAGATGCATTGAGCAGGAAATCAATTTCAGCATTACAGTTAAAGTAGATTAAGTGGAGATTTTTTGCGGATGGAGCCTTGCTGGCATAGTTGAAAGTGAGATGGGTTTTGGGAGATGAATTTTAGTTGCACAAAGGAATGATGCAAGGTTGCAACAGATCAGCAATCAGTCGGCAATGGGGACAAGACTGACTTTTTAGTGAACGAGAATGGAGTATTGTTATACAAGAATAGAATGCTTGTGGCAAATAATAAAGAATTGAAGAAGAGATTGATGTATGAGGCTCATAATAAGTATTCACGATGCACCCAAGCGAAAACAAGATGTATCAAGATCTAAAATCGCTGTATTGGTGGCAAGGTATGAAGAGAGATATAGTGGAATATGTGTCCAAGTGTTTGGTATGTCAACAAGTTAAGGCGAAACACCAAGTTCCACAAGGAATGTTGAACCCACTCCCTATGCCACAATGGAAATGGGACAACATCACAATGGATTTTGTTTCTGGTCTGCCTTTGACTTTAAGGTAGCAAGATGCAGTGTGGGTTATAGTGAATAGATTCTCCAAGTCAGCTCATTTTATACCAGTTCGGATGGATTACTCTCTGGAAAGGATGGCAGAACTGTATGTTAGAGAGATTGTTCGACTGCATGGGGTACCCTTATCTATTGTCTCTGATAGGGATCCCAGGTTTACTTCTAAGTTTTGGAAGAGTTTGCAAGTTGCATTGGGTACGAAGTTGAACTTTAGTACTGCTTTCCATCCACAAACCGATGGACAATCAGAAAGAATTATTCAGGTTTTGGAAGATTTGATGTGAGCATATGTTTGGATTTCTCTAAGAGTTGGGATAAGTATCTTCCACTAATGGAATTTGCTTATAACAACAGTTACCAGACTAGTATTGGCATGGCACCGTATGAAGTTTTGTATGGAAGGAAATGTCGTACATCGGTTTGTTGGACAGAATTGAATGAGCATAGAATTGTAGGGCCAGATTTGGTTCACGATATAGAAGAGAAAGCAAGACTTATTCAACAAAGATTAAAGGCAGCTAGTGATAGACAGAAGTCATATGCGGATCTAAAGCGAAGAGATATTGAATTTGAGGTAGGTGACAAAGTGTTTCTAAAGGTATCTCCTTGGAGAAAGGTATTGAGATTTGGCAAGAAAGGGAAATTGAGTCCGAGGTTTATCGGGCCATATAAAGTTCTTGAAAGAGTGGGCCCTGTGGCATATTGACTGGTGTTGCCTCCAGCATTAACCAACCTTCACGATGTGTTTCATGTATCCATGTTGAGAAGGTGTAGATCAGATGAATCTCATGTGTTACCTGTGCAAGAAGTGGAAGTACAGCCAGACTTCACCTATGATGAGAAACCGAAAGCGATATTAGCAAGGGAAGTGAGGCGACTTCGAAATAAGCAGATACCGCTTGTGAAAGTGCTCTGGCAGCATCATGGTGTTGAAGAAGCAACATGGGACCCAGAAGCCGCTATGCGGGAGCAGCATCCACAGCTGTTTAACTCAGGTATGAATTTCGAGGACAAAATTCTTTAAGGAGGGGAGAGTTGTCATGGCCGGGAATGTGCCCTAGTAGTATTGATCTAATTTGGGATGTGTGTGTGATTGAATGTGTAGCTTGGACTAAATTGAAATGAAGGAAGGACTTGATTGGAAGATGAGTGGATAGTTTAGTGGCCAATTAGTATATATATGAGATTAAGTTAGGAATGGATTAGTGGCTGATTAGCTTATCTAATGATAGATTAATTAAGAATAAAATAATGTAAGAAATCAGTTAGTGGGAGGCAGAAATTGAAGTGGAATCCGTGTGACTCCTTGTGAGTATGCCACCTCCACCTTATGCATGCATGAGTCCCTTTGAGGAAGAGAGATGACCCATTTGTGAGGATTGAGTCATTTTCTTTTTTTTTTACCTCCTCTTGCCATGTGAGTAGTTCTTTTAGTCTCTAAATCAAATTGCATAATTGTTAAGAAGGTCAAGTTGTTAAGTTGCTCAAGAGTTAAGTTGTTGAACTTAAGAGGTAAGTGATTATGAATGCATATTCTCATCTTTTACTCTTTCTTCTTGGTTTGAATTGGTTTGGATGGGATATTGTTGGATTGAGTTTAAGCCTGTGCATTGGTATTGTATTGGTAGCTAAGGAATCAAAGAGGGATAAAGGAAAAGTTGTAATCGGAGAGCCGAGCGTTCAACGAAATTAGGAGCTAAGGTGACAAGGTTTGGGAACAAACCCTAATTGTATAAACTGTGTGATTTGTGTTGGTCAAATAGAGGTTTGGTATGAATTGTGTGTGTATGTGAAATAATGACCTTGAGCATGAAATTGTATTGCTAGGTTAAATATTGGTTGTGGAGATATGCTTTGTGAAAGTGTTGCTTGAGAATATGTATGCCATGTGTGTATTGGGAATGATTGTAGCTTGTGCTATAAATGAATGCCAATGTCAAGATGGGAAATAAGGTATGTGCCAATTGAGTATGTGGTTGATAATTGGTTTAATTGCTAAAAAGGAAAATGGGTTTGAAGTCCTTGAAAGGAAGTGAGAAATGTAGGCTGAATTGGTGAAACCTTGCATAGGTCAAGGTGGCAACCAAAATGGTTGTGACCGTGAGGTATGCTTGGGTTCGATTCTGCCTAAGTGAAATTGGGTATGTCACAGTGGCAACCAAAATGGTTGTGACCGTGAGGTACCCAAGAGAGCAATCTGTTTTGCAGGGCATAGATATGTCACGGTGGCAACCAAAATGGTTATGACCGTGACATACCCTCAAGTTGCATTCTGCCGAGAGTGGGGAACATGTCACTGTGGAAACCAAAATGGTTGTGACCGTGACCTGCCCCCAATTTGCATTCTATTTTTGACTTCAACATGTCACGGTGTCAACCAAACTGGTTGTGACCGTGACCTACCATGTTTTGGCAATATAACCCTAATGTGTTTGGACTTTCAAATTGTAAGGCTTTAAGCTTAAATGAAAGGCATTAAGGGTAAGCATTAGGTGTGTATTAAGAAATGTATATTTGCATACGAACATGATGATTCTTGAATGTAATCAAGTATGTGATTATTGACTATGAAAGAATGAGCTTGGGAACGCAATGAGTATGCAAACGAAGTGAATAGCTATGTGTTAATGCGTTTGTGTAAAGAGAATGTGATGACGGCAAATGACATGCGTGATGTGAAATTGTTCAAAGTGAAATGGATAACATGTTTAACAACTTAAGCCTACAAGTCAAGTAGTGGATAGATAGGCATGCCTATAGGGTCAGAGTGCTGCAGCCCAATGCGTTAAATGTGTCTGATTCCTTGGGAATCACAATGCGTATAATCCTTGTTGGATTTTATTACATGTGGATTGATATTATGTACCTGAGGGTACCAATGCGTAAATGAGATTTCAATGCGATTCTAGTACTTTAGTGGTACCAATGCGATACCTGTTATCCGCGTCTTAGAATTGTAGGCTAACTAAATGATAAATGGAAGTGATTGTGATGTGTGAATTTGTGGATTAAGTGGTTGTTGCTCTATGATTGAATATAGTAACGGATAATGCTATGCTGGAATGGTATTTAATATGGTAATATTTATTCAAGCATGACTACTAGCGTGTAATGTATGGTATCCCTATTGGCGTGTTAAACTACTTGTTATATATGTGTTCCCCACTAAGCGTTATCACTTAGCACGGCTTTACTCTAATCCGTGCAGGTACGAACAAGAGGTGACCGAAGGGCGCACCCGCATAGCAACGATCAACAATAGGAAGCTGTTAGTGTAGGTTGTGGGAATTTTGTATAAGCTTCTTGTGTAATTAATATGTCTATCAAGTATGTAAAGGCATGTAATAGTGTGTTAACTTAGTAAGTTAACCTTAAAGGCTATATAAGTATGCATGATGAGTATGTGGTTATAGTGAATGAACTATAAGTAGTTGGCATGAGATGCAAAACGAAATTTTATTATACAGGTTCCTTATTAATGTGCATGTGTTCCATTGTGTGTGTACGGCCATTTCCTATAAGATTAGCTGAGCTAGTCTGTCGTTAGTGAATGGGCGTCATAATAAAAGCTCCTAGTGGCCTTGACCTGCAGATGTGCACCCTCTGATCCAATCCTGAAAACCTACAGGGGAAAAACACCCTTGCTAAGCGATAACGCTTAGTGGGGATAAACAGTGCAAAACACTTCGAACGAAGTCACAAATATATCACAGGCACATTGATAGTCATGTCATATACAAATAGTCATACACACAACCTTGTGAACAAATACATCATTCATCTATCCATTCATGTACAGAATCCAATTATGGCATCAATATCGGTAACATGTCATGCTATGTTCTTAAACATATGCAATGCTCATATCCATATACCAGTCTCTACTTTATCTCTTGTACACCACCAAAATATACATTAGCCTAAATTCTCAACAATGGTGGATACGGGTATTGTACAGTAAATACTGATAAACAGTATCAAACTCTAGAGACTTAACTCAAAATGAATCCTCTGAGTATTCGTCGTTAAACCAATTAAGGTCACCGTGGCAGCTGCACTCTAACCCTTTATAAGCATGCTTATCTATCCACTACTTTGACCATTCAGGCTGAACTCATTGACTCTTAACATAACCCTTGACACTCTTAAGAACACGAATCGAAACACTATCATGTCAATAATTATGAATGCAAAACTCTAATTATAATATAAAGGAGGAAAAAGTAAGCATACATTATACACTAGGGAGAAAATATTCAGAGCAAGACAGAAAAAACATTTTTCAAAAACAGAGCAGAACGGAAAGGATTCACTGTCGCAATTACGACAGAAGGCAGGTTCACTGTTGTGATCGCGATAAGAAGTTGCACTCGCTATAATGTCCACTCCCTACAATGCCACTTGTCACACTAATATGAGCAACACACTTAAGTCTCTTGCCAAGTGTCCATCTCTCTTCTTACCACATGTCAAACTCCTACGATTCCACATGTTCGATACACATCAAATAATCCAACTCAAATAGGCTTCACCTGAAGCATTCTGTCGCGCCTGCGACACTGTCGCAATCGTGACAGAATCCATACACAAGCCACTTACGCAAATACACTCTCTTATACGCACAAACTCTTGAATTTCTGAACAAAAATTCTGAAATTCTACTAGGGCCAAATCGGGTGTTTACAAATATCTCCCCATTAAGAAATTTCGTCCTCGAAATTTCCCCGCTAAATACTTACACAGGTAAATCCTTAAACAAATCTCCAAATCGCTATCACTTATACCCTACAGCTATCAAGTCGTACACACTTCACATTTTCCTTAACGCACTCCACTCTAATCCATACACGTCTTCTAAACATCAATCACTCGATGTATATCCTGCTAGCTTTTCTCAATGAAACACATACAATGATACTTTTCACATGCTATTGAGGGATACGGATGAAATGGCCATGTAATGATTTATTTATGCAAGATGATGCGAAAATGCATTGTAAGCTACTGTAATGCACTTTTTCCCATCCCCATGTTTCAATATGCTTATGTCAAATGATTTAAAGGAAATAGCTGACAGGAATACAGAGTGTCACATCAAACCCTTACTAACCATATAAATTCATATTACTCACTATATCTGACATCTCACTAATCTTTCCACTCGCATCTAACTCCATCTATACAATACACAAAACGACATCTGCATTAGGCCACAACGATAAACAAACTCTGACATTTAACCTATACTCTACATCTTACAGACCAGAACCTCTAACCTATGCTCTTATACCACTAAATGTAACACCCCAATACCCCTTAGGAGGATATTGGGTTGCTACACATGCCAAACCCACAAATACATATACACATGCATACATAAAGGCGGAAGCGATAACAATAAATAAAGATAAGAACATCCTTTTTGGGCCAAACATATACTTTTAATAATATATATAAACTGTACATATTACAAAAGCTTTATACATATACATGTTCGGTACATATACCAAACAGTTAATGTTTACATATAAACTCGATACTTTCTATCTACATAATGATGTTACTCAAAACATCCAAAAACTCTATCTAATATAAAAAGGATCTCTATAAAAGCTCCTAGTGGCCTTGACCAGCAGATGTGCGCCCTCTGATCCAATCCTGAAAACCTACACGGGAAAAACACCCGTGCTAAGCGATAATGCTTAGTAGGGATAAACAGAGTAAAAGACTTCGAACGAAGTCACAAATAAAACACAGGCACATTGATAGTCATGTCATATACAAATAGTCATACACATAACCTTGTGAACAAATACATCATGCATATATCCATTCGTGTACAGAATCCAATTATGGCATCAATATCGGTAATATGTCATGCTATGTTCATAAACATATGCAATGCTCATATCCATATACCAGTCTCTACTTTATCTCTTGTACACTACAAAATTATACTTTAGCCTGAATTCTCAACAATGGTAGATATGGGTACTGTACTGTAAATACTGATAAACAGTATCAAACTCTAGAGACTTAACTCACAATGAATACTCTGGGTATTCGTCGTTAAACCAATTAAGGTCATTGTGGCAGCTGCACTCTAACCCTTTATAAGCATGTTTATCTATCTACTACTTTGACCATTCAGGTTGAACTCATTGACTCTTAACATAACCCTTGACACTATCAAGAACACGAATCGAAACACTATCATGTCAATAATTATGAATGCAAAACTCTAATTATAATATAAAGGAGGAACAAGTAAGCATACATGATACACTAGGGAGAAAATATGCAGAGAAAGACAGAAAAAACATTTTTCAGAAACAGAGCAGAATGGGAAAGGAGTAACTGTCGTGATCGCAACAGAAGCCAGGTTCACTGTCGCGATCGCGACAAGAAGTCATGCTCGTAACAGAAGCCAGATTGCAAAAAGACTCTATATACTATATCATATACCTTACGTCACTTAAGCATTATGCCATAATTCAATCATATACATATTCGATATCACACGGTAAGTCATGTTCAATCATCACAAAGCATGTAACATTTGAGTTCCATTCATAAACTCTTATACCATAGCATCATTTACATGTAATTCAATTGGAAAGACATTCATATAACCATTTAATAATGTTAGACACAAGTGAGACAAGTGATAAGAACTTCCGGGGAAGTTCGGGTTCAATTCGGGAAGAAAAACACATAAAAATATATAAATTAGTTGAGGGTAAAGGTAGGGAATTGTTTCATGTCAACTGTGGGCTCTAACTCAAGAGGAAAATCACTCTTATGACCTGCTCTGTCGCGCTCGCGACCACTATCGCGCTCGCGACAGAAGGCTCTGTCAAGAACCTTCGCGAGACTGCTTCTCACCTCAAACTTGTATCGCCTAAACAAACCTCTAGACATCCTTTTTAGGAAAGACACTCAAATATTTTTCCCTAGGATGTTAGATATCCAATGGGACAAGTTTCAGGTCGTGTGGACATCTACAATAAAAGATATGATCTAAACAATCTGGACTGCTCAAATGAACCGGCCAAAGTAGAGACACCTCTATTTTGGCCGATTTCCATGGTCCTAGAGGAAGAATTTGCTCAATGTCATTTTTGATACTTTTATTTTTATTGAAGTCATGGTTATAATGGGTCAAGAATAATTCAATTCAGAGGTCTATAACTATACTTATGACAAAAATACTTCACGGAGGTCAGATACAAAATGAATAGGATTTACCAAAACCAAACTTTGTCATAAACACACACTCAAGTGATCAAGTCACATACTCATAAGCATATATACACACTTATATCAAAAACATATATACACATATACCACAAAAAACCGCAAGCAATTAAACTGAACCGAAATTAAAATCACACACGATCGCGACCTCTAGGAAGCTCAATCTCTGTTCTCTACCCGTTTTCGATCTTCTCCTTCCCTTTATCCAATTACTTGTCCACAGCTTCAACACAATCATATAAAAACACTTGAGTTAAACTTATTCTCACTTTAGATTAAAAACAGAAAGAAAAAAGAGGTCAGATCGGAAGACTAATTAAACTAACCTTGTTAAGGACCAACTCTACCCTTCACAGCTCTCTCTTCAACTAACCCAAAAACGCTCACTTGAAGAGCAAACCAAAAGAGCAAAAAAGAAACAAAAGCGATAGCAAAGTAAGAGAGAACGGCAAACTAAGAAAGAAAGGAAGAAGAATAAACCAATAGCAAAAGCAACGTGGGACAAAGAGGAAGAATGGAGCAGCTGGTCAATGCTATTCCAAAACCAATTAAACCCACCTAAATGCCGCTAACCTCATTAATACATTAATTAACTTAAAACAAAACTCATGCCGCATGTCCCCTCCCTACAATGCCACTTGTCACACTAATATGTGCAACACACTTAAGTCTCTTGCCAAGTGTCAATCTCTCTTCTTACCACATGTCAAACTCCTACGATGCCACATGTCCGATACACATCAAATAATCCAACTCAAATAGGCTTCATGTGAAGCATTCTGTCACGCCCGCGACACTGTCGCGATCGTGACAGAATCCATACACAAGCCACTTACGCAAATACACTCTCCTATACGCACAAACTCTTGAATTTCCGAACAAAAATTCCGAAATTCTACTAGGGCCAAATCGGTTGTTTACAAATCTCTCCCCCTTAAGAAATTTCATCTTCGAAATTTCCCCGCTAATTACTTACACAGGTAAATCCTTAAACAAATCTCCAAATCGCTATCACTTATACCCTACAGCTATCAAATCGCACTGCACTCTAATCCATACACGTCTTCTAAACATCAATCACTCAATGTATATCCTGCCAGCTTTTCTCAATGAAACACATACAATGATACTTTTCACATGCAATTGAGGGATGCAGATAAAATGGCCATGTAATGATTTATTTACTCAAGATGATGCAAAAATGCAATGTAAGCTACTGTAATGCACTTTTTCCCATCCCCATGTTTCAATATGCTTATGTCAAATGATTTCAAGGAAGTAGCTGACAGGAATACAGAGTGTCACCTCAAACCCTTACTAACCATATAAATTCATATTACTCACTATATCTACCATCTCACTAATCTTTCCACTCGCATCTAACTCCATCTATACACTACACAAAATGACATCGGCATTAGGCCACAACGATATACAAACTCTGAGATTTAACCTATACTCTACATCTTATAGACCAGAACCTCTAACCTATGCACTTATACCACTAAATGTAACACCCCAATAAGCCTTAGGAGGATATCGGGTTGCTACACATGCCAAACCCACAAATACATATACACATGCATACACAAAGGCGGAAGCGATAACAATAAATAAAGATAAGAACATCCTTTTTGGGCCAAACATATACTTTTAATATTATATATAAACTGTACATATTACAAAAGCTTTATACATATACATGTTCGGTACATATACCAAACAGTTTATGTTTATATATAAACTCGATACTTTCTATCTACATAATGATGTTACTGAAAACATCCAAAAACTCTATCTAATAAAAAAAGGATCTCTATAAAAGCTCCTAGTGGCCTTGACCTGCAGATGTGTGCCCTCTGATCCAATCCTGAAATCCTACACGGGAAAAACACCCGTGCTAAGAGATAATGCTTAGTAGGGATAAACAGAGCAAAAGACTTCGAACGAAGTCACAAATATAACACAGGCACATTGATAGTCATGTCATATACAAATAGTCATACACACAACCTTGTGAACAAATACATCATGCATATATCCATTCATGTATAGAATCCAATTATGGCATCAATATTGGTAACATGTCATGCTATGTTCATAAACATATGCAATGCTCATATCCATATACTAGTATCTACTTTATCTCTTGTACACTACCAAAATATACTTTAGCCTGAATTCTCAACAATGGTGGATATTGGTACTGTACTGTAAATATTGATAAACAGTATCAAACTCTAGAGACTTAACTCAAATGAATACTCTGGGTATTCGTCGTTAAACCAATTAAGGTCACTGTGGCAGCTGCACTCTAACCCTTTATAAGCATGCTTATCTATCTACTACTTTGACCATTCAGGCTGAACTCATTGACTCTTAACATAACCCTTGACACTATCAAGAACAAAAATCAAAACACTATCATGTCAATAATTATGAATGCAAAACTCTATTTATAATATAAAGGAGGAACAAGTAAGCACACATGATACACTAGGGAGAAAATATGCAGAGAAAGACAGAAAAAACATTTTTCAGAAACAGAGCAGAATGGGAAAGGATTAACTGTCGTGATCGCGACAAGATGTTGCGCTCGCGACAGAAGCCAGGTTCACTGTCGCGATCGCGACAAGAAGTCACGCTCGCAACAGAAGCCAGATTGCAAAAAGACTCTATATACTATATCATATACCTTACATCACTTAAGCATTATGCCATAATTCAATCATTTACATATTCGATATCACACGGCAAGTCATGTTCAATCACCACAAAGCATGTAACATTTGAGTTCCATTCATAAACTCTTTTACCATAGCATCATTTACATGTAATTCAATTGGAAAGACATTAATATACCCATTTAATAATGTTAAACACAAGTGAGACAAGTGATAAGAACTTCCGGGGAAGTTCGGGTTCAATTTGGGAAGAAAAACACATAAAAATATACAAATTAGTTGAGGGTAAAGGTGGGGAATTGTTTCATGTCAATTGTGGGCTCTAACTCAAGAGGAAAATCACTCTTATGAGCTCCTCTATCGCGCTCGCAACCACTATCGTGCTTGCGACAGAAGGCTCTGTCAGGAACCTTTGCGAGACTGCTTCTCACCTCAAAATTGTATTGCCCAAAACAACCTCTAGACATCCTTTTTAGGAAAGATACACTTCTCAAAAATTCTTCCCTAGGATGTTAGATTTCCAATGGGGTAAGTTTCAGGTCGTGTGGACATCTACAACAAAAGATATGATCTAAACAATCTGGACTGCTCAAATGAAGAGGCCAAAGTAGAGACACCTCTATTTTGGTCGATTTCCATGGTCTTAGAGGAAGAACTTTCTCAAGGTCATTTCTTATAGTTTTATAGTTATTGAAGTCATGGTTCTAATGGCTCTAGAATAATTCAATTCAGAGTTCTATAACTATACTTGTGACAAAAATACTTTACGGAGGTTAGATATAAAATGAACAGGATTTACCAAAACCAAACTTTATCATAAACACACACTCAAGTGATCAAGTCACATACTCATAAGCATATATACACACTTATATCATAAACATATATACACATATACCACAAAAAAATGCAAGTAATTAAACTGAACCGAAATTAAAATCACACACGATCCCGACCTCTAGGAAGCTCAATCTCTGTTCTCTACTCGTTTCCGATCTTCTCCTTCCCTTTATCCAATTTCTTGTCCACAGTTTCAACACAATCATATAAAAACACTTGAGTTAAACTTTTTCTCACTTTAGATCAAAAACAAGAAGAAAAAGGAGGTCAGATCGGAAGACTAATTAAACTAACCTTGTCAAGGACCAACTCTACCCTTCACAGCTCTCTCTTCAACTAACCCAAAAAGGATCACTTGAAGAGCAAACCAAAAGAAGAAAAAAAAAAGAAACAAAAGAGATAGCAAAGCAAGAGAGAACGGCAAACCAGGAAAGAAAGGAAGAAGAATAAACTAATAGCAAAAGCAACGTGGGACAAAGAGGAAGAATGGAGCAGCTGGTCAATGCTGATCCAAAACCAATTAAACCCACCTAAATGCCACTAACCTCATTAATACATTAATTAACTTAAAATAAAACTCATGCCACATGTCCACTCCCGACAATGCCACTTGTCACACTAATATGAGTAACACACTTAAGTCTCTTGCTAAGTGTCCATCTCTCTTCTTGCCACATGTCAAACTCATAAGATGCCACATGTCCGATACACATCAAATAATCCAACTCAAATAGGCTTCACATGAAGCATTCTGTCACGTCCGTGACACTATCGCGATCGCGACAGAATCCATACATAAGCCACTTACTCAAATACACTCTCTTATACGCACAAACTCTTGAATTTCTGAACAAAAATTCCGAAATTCTACTAGTGCCAAATCGGGTTGTTACATTATTAGTATTTTAGCCTTTTGTTATTAATATCATGTCTGTTGTCTAATATTTTCCTCATGTCTTGCCACTGTTAACATTTTCATTTAGCTATTTATTTTATTTTTTGTGAGTTCTAGTTTAACCTTTGTTACCAACATGCCCTTTCTTACCATCATTATCATCATTATTATTGGTATTATTATTATTATTGTTAGTGATGTGCTCCTGTTGTAACACCCCGAATATGCCCTAGTCGGATTAGGGTAAGTTTAGGGTGTAACGGAAACCGAATGTGGTTGAACTAGGGACGGAAGTGTTAAAAAGGACGCAACCTTCATTAATTTGAAAGTTTTGGTAAGTTTCGATAAATTGGACAGTTATATCATCGCGCCCTAAATGACGTGAAAAGAATTATTATGGTGACTAAAATGTGTAATTGGATGATGGAAGTGATTAATCGTAATAGAGAATGTGACTAGTTTTATTTGTGTAAGGTAGGGATATTTCGGTCATTTTGTAATTAAGGATTAAATTGATTGAATTAATTAATTAAGTGGGCTAATGTATGAAATGGAAAGATGTTGTGTTAATTGAAGAAAGAAGGTAAGTTAAGGGGTTAAATTATAAAGTTTGGCATAAATATCTTGAAAGGACCAATCAACTTGTGACATGTGGCATTTGAGATAGGAATGGAATTAATGGCTTTAATTAAATCATTTTGACTTCAAGTAGGCCATTTTTGGCCGTGGAAATGAGGGAATCAGATTGAGGGAGGACTCTTCTCCTCCTTCCTCACGCCATTTTTCCCTTAGTTCAAGCCCAAAGTGGATTTACTCAAGTTCAAGTAATTGGATGCAAGTTTTTGGTTGAGAAAGGTAAGTGGTTGATTCTTTTCCCCTCCCTTTCTTCTTTTCTTTAAATGTGCGTAGAAGTGTGTATGATTCTAAGTGTAATTCTGAATTTTTGTTGGTTGTGTTGAGGAAAACAAGAGAAGCTAAAGAAGGAGGAAGAAATCAAAGGTGTACAGTCATTTGAGCAATTAGGGCGCAAAGGAAGAGAGGTTTGGAAATTAGTTTAATTTGATCTGTTTTGATGATAAATAATATGATTTGTGATATATTTGAATGATATGTGTTGAATCTATAATGATGATAGTGAGTGTTGGCTTTAGATTGTTAAAATTGTGCATGTGAGTAGGATTTGATGAAAACTGTGTTAGAAAATACTTGACCCTTCTTCGGTCATTAGGCCTTATCCGGAGTTTTAGAACTTGAAATGATATGAGACTAGTACCTTTTGAAAGCTAAGACATATTCCTACAAATGTCATAGAAATAAGCTTGAGCTAATTTTAGCTCTAAGTGTCCCAAAAGTGGTCATGAAGTAGAGCTATCTTCTCTGGCCGGGTTTAGGGGAGCAGTATGGATTGTTTTAATCATAACTGAAGATTTAAGTGTCGACATTACCTGAAATTTGTTCCATATGAAATCTAACATCCTAAGTATCATTTGTTAGGAAGGATGTTTGGCCTAAAAATGAGGTTTAGAGGTCGGTTTAGGCTATTGAAGTTTGAAGTGGAAAGCAGTCCTGACCTTGTGATTCTGTTTTGCTATTTTGGTATGTCACGATGGCAACCAAATTGGTTAATTTTGGACCTCACGGTCACAACCAAGTGGTTGCCACCGTGACCCTCCCCTATTTTGCATATTTTGGGTGTTTTTCCTCCCGAAACGCACCCGAACTTCATCGGAACTTTTTGGAACTTATCCGAGAGTTTTGTAAAGCATAATCAATTGGTTACAACTTAGGAATACAAGTGACTAGGGTTTTGAATAAGAATTTGGATTAAGATATTTAAAGGTTTAATGAGTCGAACACTTTCGGATTCGTCTAACATTGATATAATTATAGTATCTTAGGAGATTTGAAGCGAAGTTCTACCACCTTTATTTTGAACTTGTAGAACTACGGGGTTCTGATTCCCAATTCTTTGGGATACGTAGGAAGCTTGGGGTATTCTTCCAAGTCCGAACTAAAACACCAGGGCTTATTTAGACATAAAGTATAGTGTTTCAATTGAATTCTGTTAGACACCATGATACTTATTAAAAATAAATGTGATATGTATTTGTCGTTTTACAAAAATATATAAAGTTATTAATGACTCAAGTCTTGAGTATGATAATGTATAGTTTAAAATTTGCATGTGATATTAAGATGGAATAAAATGAATGTTTAGGTGTGTCTTAACTTAAGTTGAACGAATATTTTGTATATCAAATACCAAACGGTTTTATATGAATGACTAAGTAATAATTAATCCTTAATAAATTGAATAGTACAAATTCCCTGTGTTGGAATTCTTGAGGTTAACGCATGTGCTTAAAGAAGTAATGTTTATAAAATTGATTATGGACATTAAAAGAATAAATATGTTTTTTTTGTAAAGTTCATTTAATTAAGAATAACTAGAGTGGGATGCTTGGTTCTCTATCACGAGCGCGACAGAGGCCATTTAATTTTTTGTCGCGATCGCGACGAAGGTCGCGAGCGCGACTCCTTCTTATGTCATAAACGTATATCGTAGGAGCTTTTAAACATGAGTCTTGACTTGTAATTAACATATGACATATTGTTTCAATTAGGATATAATATACCATGTGAGCTATAGTTGAGATAAATGGTTAAGCCGTTAATGAATTAAATTATGATTGTAATTAAAGCTTATGGTTGGTTATATTTTTTTTATGAGCCATTGCTTTAGCTTATGTATGAATTATGCATAAGATTGTTATATGACTATAATAAGTGTATGTATTTATGAAAAGTATGAAAATATAATATGTACATCATTAAAAGAAACAAGTATGTATTAGCCTGCATTAGTCGAGTCGTGGATAGTTAGGCATGCCTAATAGAGTTATGTGTTGCTGCAGCTATGTGTATGATTTTGGACCCTGATCAGGTCCCCCAATCGGATCCTTGCGATCCTTCTGTTGAATCTTTCTTAAGATTCTATGTGAATACGTTATTGAACAAAAATGAAAAGAATGTTTTGATGCCTTCAGGTATCTATGTGTTATGTGATGATATTGATACCCTCGGGTATCTATGTGTACTCGTTATCCACCAATTTGACTCAGCAGGCAATAAATGAACAAGAGTATGTGATTCAAATAATAAGATGTGAATTGATCAATATATATGATGACTTGTATGTAAGTATGGGATTAAGCAGTTCACAAGAATGTGACCTATGTGTGTGAAGTGGATTAGTGCTTTATGCACTCATGGGTTTATGGGCTCCGTATGAATCTTTGTTTATGAATAGGATAATACCTTTGTATAAATTGGTATATGTGATCTAATACTCCATTGATTAGAAAGTTATATTGTAAGACCTATGTAAGTAAATTGTATGAAATGAATTTTGGGAACCGTAATGAATGTAAATAAGTGAACAAAATGACATGTATATGATGCAAAAAGGTGTATTATTACATAAGGGATTTGTTAACATTGATACACGAAGTGAGTAGTTATTTTGATGACCTACTAGAAAATATCTAACTTGTTATGATAGATACGATTATACTTTATGTATTATGTTCTTCTTTGAACTTATCTGACGGCTCTTCTTAGTGGTCGTCTATATTTATATGTTTCCCACTAAGCTTTATGCTTAGCACGGATTTTCTTTTAATCCGTGTAGGTACCATTGATCGGATCATTCGAGACTCCTTCCGCAGCAGTCCAGGTCAGTGCAATACTATGAAAGGATTTTAGGATAAGATTTGTATAGTCTTCGAAATGTATACAAGATTGGTAGTTATAAATAATAAGTTTTTATAAGTGAATTTAGTTTTGTAAATGATCTATCTGTAGTAAATTCTGGAAAAGTTATACTTTATGGTGTGATTGTGTAATGAATTTAAAGTTAACCATAATATGTTATTGAAAACGAAAGAAATTTTATAATTCATATTCTAGCTTAAAGGTTTATAAGTTTTACTTGGTTGTTCGGTAATGCTCTTGACCGTCGTCGTGAACCACCGGTTCACGGTATGGTTTACTACGTACGGGTAAGGGGTATTACACCTATTGCTACCTCATGTTCATTTGTCTTTGTTATATATTACCATTATTATTATTATTATTATCACTACATGTGTGCTTGCTGTCAATTTGGCTACCTTGTTGTTTTCTTAGCATTATTATTATTATTATTATTATTATTATTATTATTATTATTATTATTATTATTATTATTATTATTATTATTATTATTATTATCACCATTATATTATTTATTTATTATTATATTATATTTATTTGTTTTATATCATTATTATCATTACCATTTTATATTGTTATCATTATATTTTATTGTTGCTATTATTACTCCATTTTTTTTACTGTTGATTTCATCATCATCATCATCATCATCATCATCATCATCATCATCATTATTATTATTATTATTATTATTATTTCATTTTGCCATCATTTTTATTATCATCTTTCTCTTTGTCTTGATTTATTTTAATCCTATATTGCATGTAGATTGTTTGTTCATTAGATTAATTTGCCCTATATTTATTTTGTCTTTACTTGATTAATTTTAGAATCATTACTAACATTTTAATGTTATTTTTCTGTCTGAGATTTATTGTGACTTGCATTATGTGAGTGTCCCCATAGCTCCCCGGATGGGTCACGACACATAGAGGATCACGTCGGCTTGGTGAGACCTTCCTTGTTTCCTTCCTTCTTGTTGTGTTTACTAGTAAAATAAATATTTTATTCATGCACGCATGAGATTAAAAGTCACAAAAATACTTTTCTAGTTAAATTGGGTTTTTACTAATAAAATTAAGACCAATGTCCATCATTTTAGCCAAACAACGAAAAATACCACAATAAAACAAAGAGTTAAGTTTTATCCAAAAATGGGATCACTCATCCCGATTTTTAATCCAATGATAAAAATAACTCTTCTAATCCTCTTTAAATAAACACGAAGGAACCAATGTTCCTAAACATTCAAACGAGCGCGAAGGAACCAATGCTCCTAAAACAAACGAATGCCCCGATTTATGTATGTTTTTCTTATGATTTTGTTTGACTATTTTAAATTTATGTTCATTTTCTTTTGGGCCGTTGTAATTAACTTTGGGGCAACATTATTTAGTTTTTGAATTGTATTCCATCCCAATTTATATTTTTAATCTTCTTTCAAATGGGGTTGTATTTTGCCCCGACTTCTTTTGTAATTGAGTGCTTGCGTGTTTACTGCTTTCCTTTATTACTTTATTTACCGCTTTCTTTATCATTTTTCTTTATTTTCTTTATGTGCTTGTGATGTGCCTTTAATTTAAACGCATAAATCGTTTGAGATAAGAGATAGAATTGTAGGAAGTTAAAAACTCATTTATAATTAACCAAAGCATAAATAAGAGTGAAGTTCCGAACACCAATCTCTGGTCTAGACCAATAAGAGGTTAGAGACTTTTCCCAATTTCTTGTAAATTGGGTGGCGACTCCATGATACCTCAAAGGTGCCTAAAGGTATCGTGGGGCTAGATGTTCCTTTCCAATGTTCTATTGGGAAGGAAGCATCCAAGATGTCTCATGATGCCCATGATCAAAAAGATGCGAACCAATCCCTCGAATCCTAAATGTGGATTCAAAGCGAGGGGCCTTGTAGGGTCTGATGCGCCTCACAGTAGTGTTATGTCTGTTTGAGTGAAGTGTATCGACTTATGAGTTTGATTTCGGATAATGTTATTGTATATCGAATATGCTGTGCTTATATTCTGAACTCGTTTTTGCATATTGTATTTTTGATTTTCATTGCTATAGTAAACTCGGTAAGTTGATGTTTTTACTCATATTATGTATGATATTACTTGTACTTTGTTTAGTGTTCTCTTGTTTGTTTTTCCTCCCCACTAAGCGTTATCGCTTAGCACGGGTTCTTTTTCCATGTAGGTGGCAGGATTTTGGGTTTCTGCTCAAGTCACGCATCTGCAGGTCGGCCACATAGGAGTAGAGTTATTTATTTTTGTCTCCTCCTGTAATTCTTTTTGTATATGTATTATTTTTGTATAGTGGCATATGTAATTTTGTAATGGATTAGATGTAATATTTTGGATATTGTATATATTTATATTTTAATTATTTATGATATATGATTCTTCTATTATTATTATTATTATTATTATTAGTGTATGCTTCTGCTTAGTGTATGCATACATGCATGTGAGTAAGTGTCAGTAGTGCTCCCCGGTATCCTTCTAACGGGGGTGTTACAATCTATGGCACTATCCCGTGGTAAGATAAATCCAGATGCCAGTAGTGTCCCAGCTTCTTCGATTGATAGTACTCCCAGAGGTAGAGGATGGGGCACAGTTCAGCAATGTGAGAACTGTGGTGGATTCCACCCGGGAGAGTATAGATTTCTGACTAGAGCCTGCTTTAGATGCGGGTCAAAGGAGCATCAGGTGAAAGACTATCCAGAGATGCAGGGTTCGACAACCACTTCTCCTACCCTAGGTTCGGGACCCACTACGGGTAGAGGTGGAGGCAGAGGGTCCTCTTCACAGCCAGCCACATCTAGACCTACCATTCAGCATCAGCAGGGTCGAGGCACGTGTCACACATATGCTATCAGAGCTAGAGAAGAAGAAGATGCCCCAGATGTGATATTAGGTAAATTTATGCTTTTATCTGATACTGTTTACGCACTAATCGACTCGGGTTCCACACATTCGTATATAAACACTGATATTGCACGGGAAAAGGGTTTGAGAGACTCACAATTAGATCAAGATATATTAGTCAATAATCCTTTAGGGCATAGTGTGGCAGTCAATAGAATGTATAGAAATTATCCTGTGAGTGTTCAAGGGTATATTTTCTTAGCAAAATTTAATTGAACTCCCTTTTCGAGAGTTCGACGTTATACTGGTGATGGATTGGTTATCTGCCCACCAAGCAACCGTGGACTGCAAGAGGAAGAGGTTGACACTTAAAGCTCAAGATAACTAGGAGATCACTGTTGTGGGTGAAAGAACGGACTTCCTTTTAAATGTAATATCTGCTACTACTGCAAAGAGATTGATAAGGAAGGGATGCATTACTTACCTGTGCTATACAATGGAGGTCAGAAAGGAAACTCCTAAGGTTGCAGATGTACCCACGGTATGTGAATTTCCAGATGTTTTTCCTAAAGAGTTACCTGGGTTGCCTCCTGATAGAGAAGTGGAGTTCACAATTGATGTAGCTTTAGGTACATCACCTATTTTTATTGCTTCCTATAGAATGGCACCTACAGAGCTTAAAGAATTAAAAGTTCAACTGTAAGAATTACTTGACAAGGGTTTTATCAGACCTAGTACTTCACCCTGGGGAGCTCCAGTTTTGTTTGTGAAGAAAAAAGATGGGACACTAAGATTGTGCATCGACTATAGGCACTTTAATAAAGTCACAATCAAGAACAAGTACCCATTGCCGAGAATTGAAGACTTGTTCGATCAGCTGAAGGGTGCAAGCATATTCTCCAAGATAGACTTAAGATCGGGATATCACCAACTGAAGGTAAAAGAGGCAGATGTACCCAAGACTGCTTTTTGCACCAGATATGACCATTATGAATTCTTGGTCATGCCATTTAGGCTTACTAATCCACCAGCAGCCTTTATGGACCTGATGAACATAATCTTCCATCCATATTTGGATCAATTCATGGTGGTATTCATCGATGATATTCTGGTGTACTAAAAAACTCCAGAGGATCATGACAAGCATTTACGAATTGTTCTGCAGACTTTATGAGAGAAACAACTATATGCAAAGTTTAGCAAGTGCGAATTTTGGTTAAATGAAGTATCCTTCTTGTGTCATGTAGTATGAGCAGAAGGTATAAAAGTGGATCCAAAGAAGATTGAAGCCATTTTGCAATGGAGAACACCTAAATATGTTACAAAAGTTAGAAGTTTTCTGGGATTAGCAGGTTATTACAGAAGATTTGTGAAGGGCTTCTCCACTATTGTAGCTCCACTAGCAAGACTACTACAAAAGAATATTAAGTTTGAATGGACTGATAAATGTCAAGAAAGCTTCGAGAAACTTAAAAATATGTTGACAGAAGCTCCCATATTGACTCAACCTGAACCGGGAAAAGACTTTGTAATCTACAGTGATGCCTCCAGGAATGGTTTGGCCTCCGTATTAATACAGGAAGGTAAGCTGATTGTATATGCCTCTCGTCAGCTCAAGAGTCATGAAGAGAATTATCCTACGCATGATCTCGAGCTCGTAACTGTCGTATTTGCACTGAAGATCTGGAGACACTACCTGTATGGTGAAAAATGTTATATTTATACAGATCATAAGAGTTTAAAGTACCTGTTGACTGAAAAGGAACTCAATTTGAGATAAAGGCGCTGGTTAGAACTTGTAAAGGACTATGATTGTCTGATCGACTACCACCAGGGAAAGCAAATGTGGTTGCAGAGGCATTTAGCACGAAATTCGTGGCAGCCCTTTAGGCTATGAATGTCAAATTGGCTGTTGCACCGGATGGAGTCTTAATAGCTCAGATGATTGTGAAACTAGACTTTCTCCAAGAAGTTAAAGCTGCTCAAAGTCAAGATAGTCGTCTGTCTTCTATCAGGGATTGAGTCAAAGATAATGGTGATGATAACTATTCGCTGGGGACGGATGGAAGCTTATATTACAAGTAGAGACTGTGTGTTCCAGATCAGGCATAATTGAAGAAGAAAATGTTGACTAAAGCGCACCATAATAGTTATGCCATGCATCCTGGTGGTGACAAGATGTACTAGGACTTGAAGGTGCAATACTGGTGGCTAGGCATGAAGCGTGATGTAATAGAATTTTTAAGCAAGTGCCTGATTTGCCAGCAAGTCAACGCAGAACACCTGGTACCATCAGGTTTACTTCGACCTATTTTGATACCGGAATGGAAATGGGACAGAGTGATAATGGATTTTGTGACTAGACTTCCACTCACAAGGAATAAGCATGACTCTATCTAGGTGATTATCGATCGATTAAAGGCTAAATTTCTTAAATATAAAATAATTAAAGGCTAAATTCTAATTTAGCATAAAATAAGGGACTAAGTTATAAATTGACGATAATAAGGCTAAGGAAGGGATTAAAATGTAATTATGCAATAAGAGAGATAATAATTGTGCATATTTGATTATTAGTGAATGAACAATTAAGAATTATAGAATTACATTATTTGCTTAATTGTTAAACTTGTATTGAATTTAATTAAGTTGTGTATACAATGGCTAGTTATGAGTATGTGATTTAAATAAATTAAAAATAAATTAATGATTGAATTAATATGCTAGTGACAATGAAGGATAAATAGGTACATTATTGGCATTACTGTAAATAAGTGAAATTTATTGGATTTAAACGTAATTGATTATAATAATGCTAGTAATAATATTTAAGTGTAAATGGAAAAGAAATAGACTACTAAGTAAATGAATAAATTGGTTTTATGTATGTGTAAATTAAGAGATGATATTTGGAAATAAATAAATAATATGGTAGATAATAATGACAATATAAGTCAAGTGAAATGGAAAGATAGTATTTTAAATTGTAAGAAACATAGAGAGATTAAATTGTAAAGTTAATTATTAAGAGGCTATAGTAAATAAAAGTACAGTGTAAATTAATTGAATAAAGGTAATAAGTAGGATTGGCAAATTAAGTGTAGCCAAAATAATTAGAATATTAGAAGTGCCTAATTGAGTATATTGGGAAATAAAGATTTTCATAGTAAAAGTGTTAAAGGATAGAGCGATTAATAAATAGTTTTAAGATAAAATGAAAATAGACGTGCCATTATTATGAATAATAATATAAGTGACCAAAATCGAATAAGAAATAACATATTAGTAATGAAATTTATAATGACATATTTATGAACCAAATGAATAGTAAAAAGGAGACAGTTATAGGTCAATCAATAGCTAAGTGATAAGTGAAAATTGTTAAGCAAAATGAGTGTCTAAGTGAAATGAAATTGATAAGTGATATTGTAAAGTAAAATTGTTGATAAGTGTAGAATCGAAATAGTAAAGGAAGAAATAAGATAGTGATTAAAGTATAGTGATAACCACACAAGAATAAATGCAATCGAAATTAATTTAAGTAAATGACTTATCGAAAGATTTAACATAGTAAATGATATTAACGTAAGAGAGTTAGTGTAGTGTAAAAGAGTAAAGGAAATGTTAGAAACGCAAAGAAAGTAATAGTATTTGATCAGTGTTACTAGTAGTGAAATAATGACAAATTATTAAGTAAGTTGATAAATAATTTAGTGTCCGAAATTAAATTATAATTGAGCATCCAAATTAAGGAAAGAATCTAATAGGTTATTTACAAAGATAAAAGTATTAAAAAGGAGATACATATGAAATTGATCATAAATGACAAACTGAACAAGGTGTTAAGCGACAAGAGTTATTAGTGCACATGATAAAGTTAGTGATAATAGTAATGAAAAGAATAAAACCAATAAATAAAGTAAAATATCGAAATTGACAAATAGTAGTGAAATTGATGACTATAAAGATTAATAGTGCAGATGATGGTGAAATCGATAAGTGTAAAGGTTAATAGTGTAAGTGATAGTGAAATTGTTAATGGTATGTTAGCGAATAACGAATTGCAGAGTAATGATAAAGGTAAAGGCATTGATTAGTGATAATAGTGGTAATGATAAAGATAAGGTTAGTGAACGCCATTAAAGTATGTTATAAACTGTTTAAAAAGACTTAGAAATAATCGCCTCTAAAATCTAGATACAGTAAAACAATTAAGTAAGCAAGTACGTAGAATTAGTATGGGAAACTTAGGATAAGTATCCACCATTGAGCATTTTAATGCTCAGTGCATAAGTGTTATGGCGTACAGGTTGTGATAGTTAGACGTTGCCAAAGACATAGAAGCAATTGAAGATTGAACAACAACAAGAACTGAAAGATTTGCATGGCAAGTATACAAGCGTAGTTGGGGAAAGCTATAGTATGGGTAGGTAATTTATGTGTTAATGTATTGTTATGTTATTGTGTATGTATTGTTATGTTTGTTAAAAATAAATAAATTCAGAGCTTTCAAGTGTATCATTAGTGATTGGCAATGCAGTGTAGTGTTGTGACATCCGGTATCAGCATCATTTATGGGTATAAGGGTGTTACAAATTACACTAGCTCGTGTGTGGGAGAGATAAGGTTGGAAGGATATATCTGCTTGCATGTGTTTGTCTATGCTACATCAACACGGCCATGCATTGCATTTTAATCATGCGTAATCTTAACAAGGTGTATTCTGCAGCCATCATAGATTCATCTTTGTGGTCTATGGATCCCAAAGGATGGCTGAGCAAAAAACCTATCTTCGAGTTGCCAAAAAGGGTATCAGTTTGGGGTTCAGATTCACTCTCAGAGGGCATTGAGACTTTGTTTTTAGTTTTTTTTCCAACAGAATGGCTGATCTTCCAAGAGAGATAGAGGCGATCCGCGCGTTGATTGTTGAAGAAGTAAGTAAGAGATTGGAGGAATTTGAGAAAAGAGTAATGGCCATGATGAGGAATTTGACTGCTATAATGACCCAGCCCGCTGGGCAACCATTCGCCACTCCTGTAGTAGGATAAGAGAAATCAGATCTGGTTAGAGAGGATCCTCCAGTGATTTTACTCCCACCAATGGCTGAGCTCAAAGGTGCACCCGAACCCAAAGGGGTCGTAGATCCTGACGGTGATTTCTTCGAAGAGGACTTGGTCACAGTAAAGGGCAGGCCGTCTAAAGTTGAGGAGGTAATGTGGAAGAAGATAGTAGGGAGGTTTGGGAAGTTTGAAGCCCAGACGACGACTATTATAGAGAATTTAGTCGCTACCGTGATGCCACCCTCTGGACAGCAGCCTATTGCTCATACCTTGCCCCAAAAAGAGCATGATCCAGCTAATGAAGTACGCATACCACCCACAGAGAATGGGTTTCTGGCAGCGGCACGGGGCCTGAAAAGAAAGATGGACGTCCTCTTAGAAGAAATTTCAAAGGCTAAACTTTCGACTACCCTAGCTGCTCGCAAGGAAGTCTCTGTGAACTTAGGAAAGAGAGGTCGACTGCATGGGTGTAACAGCTGTGTCGGCACTTGGGGGATGGAAGGAGTATCAGCGATTAGAACAACCCAGAAGTGTGGTCTTGGCATAAGCGGATCTTTGCCTCAAACGTTAGAGGGGAACTCGTAACCAGGTTCAGCCAGGCCAACTAGAGGTCAGAGGCAACTAAATCCTCATCAGCACACCAGCTATCCAATAGACAGTTGCCAAACCCTGAAAGGTCAAGTCCGAGATGCCATTAATAATGAGCAGCTGGTAGTCCTTGAAGGAGGGAGCAATGGCATGGGAGAAGGTAATCATGGGTACTCGAGTCTTCATGATGACAGTGTTAGAGACATTGGAGCTGCTAAGATTTCAACCATTGGAACTACTTAAGGTTGCTATACCATATGGGATAAGCTTTTATCAGAGCATCTCTTTCATTTCATTGATAAGGGGAAGTTACAACCGAAGCCTGCGAAAATCGCCAAGAGCCAAGGGTGTCCCAGCCATCGAGTGGATCAGTATTGTGCCTTCCATCACCATACTGGGTATGAGACTGATAGGTGCCAAACTCTGAAGAAGCTTGTTCCAGGACTCATTGATGAGGAGCTGAGAGGGGGGGAAGACGATTCTCATGGGTGATAATGGACTATCGATTATAACACCTGTGCTAGCGGAAATGGGAAGAAGATAGCTATTTAGATGTTCTTTTTATTTTGGAACTAGTTGATAATGACATTTTAATTTTAGTTTTTATTAAATGAAATAAATGGTTTTTGCTTATTTGTGTGATATCTCTCATGATTTCACTGTGCATAATTAAGATCATGACTCATTCATATTTGATATTGATTCAACTTATGCCATTTCATTTAATCTCGGAGACTTTGGAGAACTCAAAGGAAATCTTGATAGCATTTGTAACTCCTAAAGAGAGATTAAAATTTGAGAGAATAAAAAAAAAGTGTGGAAATGTCTTTGCCTGGACCTATGAAGACACGCCGGGAGATGATTGCAAAGTCACCCAACACACTATGCCAGCATATCATGATCATGGACCAGTCATGTAGAAGCTCAGAAGACTCAAGCCGAAAGGGGCAGAAAAGGTTAAAAGGAGAGATCTACAAGCAAAAAATGGGGCCAAATTTCTTATTAAAGCGTAACACCCAACTGGGTTGATCTACGTTGTCCCCAATGGTTCGGAAAAGAAGTGCGTGTATGTGTAAACTATCAGGATTTGAACAAAACCTGTAAAAAACAAAAAAAAAAACAAAAAAAAAACAAAAAAAAATAAGAAAAAAGAAGAAAAATAATGAAAAAAAATATAAAAAAAAAGAAGGAAGAAAAAGAATCAATATGTAGATCCGGCCGAAAACTATTGATATGGGGATAAAGGAAAGTAATCCTGGGGGCAAGCTTTGTTCAAATCCCGTTGATCTACACATACCCATACTCTGCCATTCTTCTTAACTTCTGAAAAGGACCAATCTTTTGACTTACAATGTATACGAATTACTCGAGCTTGGGAATAAACATCATAGGGGAGGTGCGCCCTATTGCCTCCAGCGGACAAGTTCATCGAAAGGAATTCAATTTATCGATATGGTCTCCCTCACCACGTTATGTGCAAGGACGGAAGGGTAGTTTATGGCTAAGGCTAGGGAGCTGCTCCAGAGGTATGGCATTAAAGAACACAAGTAAGACCACAAGTCCTCTCTGTATTGCCCTTAAATCAATGGGGCATGAGAGGCTACTAACAAGAGGATCTTAGTCAAGATGGTTCGAAACTACAAGTATTGGGCAGAGAAATGGCCTTTTGCACTTCGGAGCTAGAGAATCATCATCGGAACCTCTACAGGAGTCACCTTTTATTCCTCGATACATGGGATGGAAGCAGTACGGCCGGTCGAAGTAGAGCTCAAATCTTTAAGGGTAGTCATGGAAGCCCAGATTCTGGAAGCCAACTGGGCGCGGCAATGGTTGAAGCAGTTAAACATGTCAGACGAGGATAGATCGTGGGATTACATCACAATCAGATCTATAAGAAAACACTCTGTTCGATCATTCGAGAAAGAAGTTAGAAAGCACCTATTGAAAGAGAAAGATTTAATCTTTAAGCAAATGAGTCCGAATGTTCAAGATGAATGAGGCAAATTCAAACCAATGTCGGAAGGCCCATTTGTTCTTGAGAAGTTATTGTCCAAGGGAACAGCGTTTCCAACAGACAGTGATGTAAACAAATATGAAAAACCAGTCAGCACCGAAAGATGCAAAAAGGTTCCATGGCTAAAGACTACAAATCAAAAGAAGAGAATAAAAGCCCCGCGGGTTGAAAATCAAAAAAAAGGTGGCCTTGCTAAAATTGGGTGCCTCGTCAGGATGAAAATTGAAAAAAGGCATCCTGGGCAAAAATTAGAGGCTTGAGAGAAAATGTCCAATAAAAAAAAACCCAAGAGGGCTGATTGGAAACAGGAGTTTTGATGTAGTTTTGCATTTTGAATCTATGTTAGATAATGATCATGTATAGAGAAATCATACTGAAATGTACATAATTTTGCAAGAAAGATAAAAAACAAAGGCAATTCAACTCATGTGTTCATTATCTTCTAGTTCTTTTATAAAAAAAAAAGCATCATTCATTATTGAATGTAGCTAATCTAAATAACTATACTCGGCTCTCACCGGCCAGGTGCTTCAGCTAATGGGTCCTATTATCAACCGCTGGACTGGGCACTCGTATCTTGCATGCACTAGTAGAAGCAATGGGGGCAACTTCCAATTAGTTGTATAACAGCCTTCATAGGTAGCTGGGTCCAGAGGGCATGGTACTTGGAGGTGAAAGTCAAAGATAAGATGCCATTTGGAAAGGATGGGAAGGGCCTCACAACATCTTGAATTCCATCTAAACTATTCTCTAATTATTTTTTGCCAGAAGGTGTCTAAGCAAATTATGCTGGTCATCCTTAAGGGAGGATTTGATAATAGCCTTCACTCCTCTTGCAGCCTTTTAATTTTTTTTTTTTAAAAAGAGGCCGTTAGAGTTGAAAACCGTGACTGGCCCTCTAAGCAAAAGTTAGACTAAAGGGTAGGGTGAAAACCTAGAAACAGGCAATCTGCCCTATAAAAAATTAAAATAAATAAAAAGCCGCTGGATTGGATTGGGTCCATTCTAGGCAAAAATTAGGCAAAGGGTTATGTGAAAATCCCTAAAGGGACGCATTTCCATAAAGAAAAGCTAGTGTGAAAATCCACAAGGGACGCACTACCTTTAAAACAATGACTTCTGATACCTGTAGTGATAAAGCGACATTACTTCGGATGATCTCCATTCTTGCGGATAGTGTATGATGCATGGACATGAGTTAGAATCCTAAGCATATGATCATTGACCGGGGGAGCAAGGATGCACACCTGACGGTTCTCTTTAGGATGTTTTGGGTCAGAATTCCTAAAGCCAAGATGTCACTCTGCTGGATCCTTGGGGAGCATGGTGAAGCTGCCAAGCCGTATCCCCAACGGAACCTTGACCACTTAGGACATGCTCTATCTATTTTTGCGAGCATTTACTCTAACAACCCAAAAAGGGCCTAGTCGGAAATTGCATGCAATTAGGACATTTTAGGGTATTTCGGTAATTTGGTTAGTGGAATTGGAGTTAATTGAGGACCAAATTAAAAAGGAATAAAAGTATTAAAAAGGAAATAATTGTTTTAGACCAGTGGGATTTGCCAAGGATCAAAGTGAAATAAGTTAAGATTTTTATTATTAGACCAATAAGATAATGACAAGTGGCTTGGTGGGTAGAGCATTAATTGTGGAAAGAGAGAAAAGGAAAAGAAGAGAGAGGGAAGGGCAGATTTGCCTTGTTCCCGTTCCTGCCCTCTTCTCCTCTTCCCGTTCTCTCTTTTCCTTTCTTTTTCCCATTTCTTGCTCTTCCTCTCTTGGTTATGTGTGAGCTGGAGTTGATTTGGTAGAGATAGGGAGCAAGATTGAAGAGGTAAGTGGTTAAGTTTTTAGTTGTGTGTGCTTTGATCTTCATCTCCTTCTAGCTTTGCTTTTGATTTTGGAAAGTTAGGGTTTTGATTAAGTGATTTCTGGGTTTGTTTGTGCAAGTCTTTGGTGGAAAGAAGGAGATTAAGGGCAAGGAAAAGATTGATTCTTGAAGGGTAGTGGATTGAAGCTGCTTTTGAGAGGTTTGGGAGCTTGTTTGCCTTGTTCTCATTTGGATGTGTTTGTATGTTTGATGTTGTAAATTTCAAAAATTTTGAGTGTTGTGTTGAGTAAATGCATGTGTTTGTTGAGTAGTGATGAGGATGTAAAATGCTAGTGTTATAGTGATGATTTGTATGGGATGTTGAAGTGATTTGAGTTTGGCTTTATGCAAGAAGAATTGAGTTAAATTAAATGGTGTAGGGTATGTTTATAAATAATCATGAGCATGTTTAGAATGCATGTGCCTAGTAATTTGAAGTGGGATGCATGATTGTATGAGTTATTTTGAATGTGAGTTGAGTTTGGCATGTAAAACCAGTGTTATTTCTGCAAAATTCTAGGTTCTGGTTGTGTTACACGGCAGTAAGGGATGGCATACCGCCTTGTAAACCTATTTTGTCCTGGTGTTTGTGGCTTGCCATCCTGCCACACAGCGGTAACATTGTTTCATACCGCCGTGTAACATGTTACACGGCGGTGAGGATAGTGCATACTGCCAAGTAACTAGCCTCTGTTTCCCTTTAAGTGTTGGTCTTTCCACACGACGGTCAGGGATTTCTCTACCACTGTGTGGGGTGACTTACATGGCGGTAAGGTACCTCTATACCGCCGTGTAAGCCTCTTCTATTTTTGAAGTTTTATTTCGAAATGTTATGCGGGTGTGAGGGATTTGTATATCGCTGTGTAAGACCTGTTTTTCAAACTTTATTTTTTTGAAATCCTTTGCATGGTTTCTCGGTACTGCATGGTTAATGTCTTTGTTTTTGCCTTGCAAGTATTATTGCTCTAATTTGTGTTAATGATTAAGGAAATGGTAGTGTTTTGACTCTGATTCTTGTATTGATTAGTGATATGTTTGAGAGAGTGAGTTGAGCCTGAAGTGTCATAGTAGTGGATAGATAAGCATGCTTATTTAGGGATATAAGAGTGCAGCTGCCTATGTAGGCCCCGTTTGGGTCGTTCGACCGAGCTTCGAGATGGTCATTTTTTGTGCAGTGATAAAATGATTTGAGACTACGATCTCTCTCTTATTTTTGATAAAACTCGTGTAGTGTGTGATTGAGGCTTCGGTCTCTCACTTTCATACTGTTCACAGTATCCAGTAGAGTGTAGTGCTCCCGTATCCACAGCTAGTGAGATTCAGGATAATGGTTGGATTGTGTGCGTTTTGTTCAGTGTAGTTATTGTTTGATGAGTGTCGTGGAATAATGTTTATTTTATATTGTAATTTCAGATATCCATTTATTTCTTAAATTAGTGATTAAGCTATGATATGTCAGTTATGATTTCGGTATGCTATGCATGATTTCTCGTGGTTTGCCTCTGTAAGTATTACCATATGTGTATGCAATTATATCTGCATGACTTATTATATTCCTGTATTATGCTATGGTTTTCTTTTGTCTTTGTTCCTCCCCACTAAGCGTTATTACTTAGCACGGGTTCTTTTCCCATGTAGGTGGCAGGATTTTGGGTTCGGATCGAGTCGCACATCTGTAAGGTCGGCCACATAGGAGTTAGAAGTGATTTGTTATATTGATTTTAGGTCTTGTATTTTGGATTTGTATTTTGTATTTGTTTTGTATATGTATTTTGTTCTAAGGATCCGGATGTAATCTTGCATATGTATATAATTACATTTTTGTTTATAAATGTTTTATTATTGTTATTGTATGCTTCCGCTAAGTGTATGTATGTATGTTCGTGAGTGAGTGTCTGCGTGGCACCCCGATATCCTTCCAATGGGGATATCGAGGTGTTATAGTTAGTGGTATCAGAGCACCGGTTTAGACGGTTTTGGTCCTTGATTGTTTTAATGTAGAGTTATTATAAGTGAGTTTTTCTAGAGTCATGGCCTAATGAAGATGTCGTTTTGTGTAGTGTATAGATTACGAGTAAGTGAGATATCGGATATAGTGAGTGATATAAGATTATGTGCATAGTATGAGTTTGAGGTGACACTCTGCATGCCTGTCAGCTATCTCCTTTGAATCGTGTGAACATAACTATAGTGAAGCATGGGGATGGGAAAAGTGCATTACTATAGTGTGCATTGCATTTTCGCATACATAAATCACAACATATCCATTTCATCTGCATCCCTCATTTGTATGTGAAAAGCATCATTATATGTATTTCATGAAGAAAAGCTGACAAGATATACATCGAGTGATTTATGATAAGAAAGAAGTGTATGGATAAGAGTGCACTGCGTTAAGGAAAGTGTGAAGTGTTAGTAGTCAGAGTTAAGAAGAAAAGAGTGTTATGGAATAATGTGGTAAAAGAGATAAGATTTTGATTATGTCATGAGAGTTATATGTATGAGGAAAGTAATATGTGTATCTGATGGATTTAAAGTATTAGAAATTTCATATTGAGATGTCATGAGTAGATTGGTTCTTGGGTGAAGAGTATATATGTTGTGATAGTTGAATGGTATTAGTGATAGCAATTTGGAATTTGGTCTGTGGACTTACCTATGTAAGTAAATTTTGAGGACAAAATTTCTTAAGGGAGAGAGATTGTAACAACCCAAAAAGGGCCTAGTCGAAATTGCATGCAATTGGGACATTTGAGGGTATTTCGGTAATTTGGTTAGTGGAATTGGAGTTAATTAAGGACAAAATTAAAATGGAATTAAAGTATTAAAAAGGAAATAATTGTTTTAGACCAGTGGGATTTGCCAAGGATCAAAGTGAAATAAGTTAAGATTTTTATTAATAGGCCAATAAGATAATGACAAGTGGCTTGGTGGGTAGAGCATTAATTGTGGAAAGAGAGAAAAGGAAAAGAAGAGAGAGGGAAGGGCAGATTTGCCTTGTTCCCGTTCCTGCCCTCTTCTCCTCTTCTCGTTCTCTCTTCTCCCTTCTTTTTCACGTTTCTTGCTTTTCCTCTCCTGGTTATGTGTGACCTGGAGTTGATTTGGTAGAGATAGGGAGCAAGATTGAAGAGGTAAGTGGTTAAGTTTTTGGTTGTGTGTGCTTTGATCTTCATCTCCTTCTAGCTTTGCTTTTGATTTTGGAAAGTTAGGGTTTTGATTAAGTGATTTCTGGGTTTGTTTGTGCAAGTCTTTGGTGGCAAGAAGAAGATTAAGGGCAAGGAAAAGATTGATTCTTGAAGGGTAGTGGATTGAAGCTGCTTTTGAGAGGTTTGGGAGCTTGTTTGCCTTGTTCTCATTTGGATGTGTTTGTAAGTTTGATGTTGTAAATTCCAGAAATTTTGAGTGTTGTGTTGAGTAAATGCATGTGTTTGTTGAGTAGTGATGAGGATGTAAAATGCTAGTGTTATAGTGATGATTTATATTGGATGATGAAGTGATTTGAGTTTGGCTTTATGCATGAAGAATTGAGTTAAATTAAATGGTGTAATGTATGTTTATAAATAATCATAAGCATGTTTAGAATGCATGTGCTTAGTAATTTGAAGTGGGATGCATGATTGTATGAGTTATTTTTAATGTGAGTTGAGTTTGGCATGTAAAACCAGTGTTATTTCTACAAAATTTTGGGTTCTGGTGTGTTACACGGCAGTAAGGGATGGCATACCGCTATGTAAACCTATTATGCCCTTGTGTTTATGGCTTGCCGTCTTGCCACACGGTGGTAACATCGTTTCATACCGCCGTGTAACATGTTACATGGCTGTAAGGATAGTGCATACCGCCGTATAACTGGCCTCTATTTCCCATCAAGTGTTGGTCTTGCCACACGGCGGTCAGGGATTTCTCTACCACCGTGTGGGGTGACTTACACGGCGGTAAGGTACCTCCATATAGCCGTGTAAGCCTCTTCTATTTTTGAAGTTTTGTTTCAAAATGTTACGCGGCTGTGAAGGATTTGTATACCGCTGTGTAAGACCTATTTTACAGACTTTAATTTTTTGAAATCCTTTGCATGGTTTCTCGGTACTGCATGGTCTATGTCTTTGTTTTTGCCTTGCAAGTATTATTGCTCTAATTTGTGTGAAAGGTTAAGGAAATGGTAGTGTTTTGATTCTGATTCTTGTATTGATTAGTGATATGTTTGAGAGAGTGAGTTGAGCCTGAAGTGTCTTAGTAGTGGATAGATAAGCATGCTTATTTAGGAATATAAGAGTGCAGCTGTCTATGTAGGCCCCGTTTGGGTCGTTCGGCCGACCTCCGAGATGGTCACTTTTCGTGCAGTGATAAAATGTTTTGAGACTACGGTCTCTCTATTATTTTTGATAAAACTCAGTGTAGTGTGTGATTGAGGCTTCGGTCTCTCACTTTGATACTGTTCGCAGTATCCAGTAGAGTGTAGTGCTCCCGTATCCACAGCTAGTGAGATTCAGGCTAATGGTTGGGTAGTGTGCGTTTTGTTCAATGTAGTGTTATTGTTTGATGAGTGTCGTGGAATAGTGTTTATTTTGTATTGTAATTTCAGATATCCGTTTATTTCTTAAATTAGTGATTAAGCTATGATATGTCAGTTATGATTTCTGTATGCTATGCATGATTTCTCGTGGTTTGCCTCGGTAAGTATTACCGTATGTGTATGCAATTGTATCTGCATGACTTATTATATTCCTGTATTGTGCTATGGTTTTCTTTTGTCTTTGTTCTTCCCCACTAAACATTATCGCTTAGCACGAGTTCTTTTCCCGTATAGGTGGCAGGATTTTGGGTTCGGATCGAGTCGCGCATCTGCAAGGTCGGCCACATAGGAGTTAGAAGTGATTTGTTATATTGATTTTAGGTCCTGTATTTTGTATTTGTTTTGTATATGTATTTTGTTATAAGGATCTGGATGTAATCTTGCATATGTATATAATTACATTTTTGTTTATAAATATTTTATTATTGTTATTGTATGCTTCCGCTGAGTGTATGTATGTATGTTCATGAGTGGGTGTCTGCGTGGTGCCTCGGTATTCTTCCAACGGGGATATTGGGGTGTTACATTTACATATCATGTCATACAATTCCTTTGCAAGCATCAACATTTTTCTTTTTACACATACACACACAATTTCTTGTATATATTTCTTTGCACATAATTTTGCAGGAAGTGTCTAAGTGAAAACCATTGCCATTTGAGGATGGCACCCCTGCACTTTGTAAGTCTGGAGCAGACTCGGTGCAGCTCAAGAGAGCACTTCCAGCGTTTTGTCAGTCTGGAGCAGGCTCGGTGCATCGCCATTTGAGGTTGGCACCCCGCACTTTGTAAGCCTTATCAGTGACTCAGTGCATCTCAGGAGAGCATTTCCTGTGTTTTCTAAGTCTGGAGTAGGCTCGGCGCATTCCCAATAGAGGTTGGCACCCCACACTTTGTAAGTCTTATCAGCGACTCAGTGCAGCTCAAGGGAGCACTTCCTGCATTTTATAAGTCTGGAGTAGACTCGACACATCACCATTCAAGAGTGTCTGCACTTCGTAGTCATGTCAACGACTCGGTGCGATCCGGAAGGATGACATTCGCGGTTCAAATCACAGCACTGTTCTCAAGGCAGCAACTAGAAGGAGGCCGCCTCAGGTACGCGCTTCTTTTCCTTTTCTGATTTGGGCTCACCTAGGCACCCATGCACTAGCCTCTCCAAAATTGGAGGCAACTGTAGACACCGGTTCCCAAGACAACCTAGATTAGGATTACCCAATGATAAAATTAATTGTGACTGTTTATAAGCGAAAATGAAAGTTGGAAGTGATGATTTCCTTGTCAAATTGATTTATTAAAAATAAATAAAAATATATTTTAAAAATAATTATTTTAAGAAAAAAAAAAGTGAGTTTTGAAATTATAGTGTTTTAGCAAAAAAAAAAATTTGCGATTGTCGACCTGAGGCAGCGTGCTGGGCGCTCGCGGGCGTCCCTCGCCTGCGCGCCCTCGCCCGCGCCCTGGGCGATGCCCGCAGTCCGCGGGGCGTCTCCTAGCAGAGCGAGCGACGCGTAGGCCGTCGTTCGTGTGCTCCTAGAGCGCTGCTGAGCTCGGCGACGCCCATCGGGCACGCTGACGGGCGTTGCCTGCCCCTAACGCGGCCTTATCGCCCCCCCAATAGCCCTTTGGGCATTTTTGGACATTTTTTCAGTGTCTTTACTCATTTTTTTATAGAATTTAATTTTAAAATCTTTTTTGTCTTCTAACCCTTCAAATTCTTCAATTTCTGGGTTTAATGGGAATTAAATTAATTTAATTTTTTCATTAGAAATTGATTTGTTTTGAGTTATAAAAGGGATTTTTTGAGAGAGAAAATGGGGGATTTTTCTTAAGAAAAATTAGTTTTCTCTCTTCTTCTTCTTCTTCAAGAACAAGTTCGCCAAGTATTTTTAAATTTTTTTAAGTTAATTTTTAAGATAAATAAATTAATTATTTGTTCTTGTGAATTTTCTTACTTCTTTTTTTACAATTTTTCTTTAAGATAAATAAATCAATTATTTCTTTTTGGGATAAAATTTTGTTACATATTTTATTTTTATAAATCAAGACAAGGCAATTGATCACATATTTTATTTTTATAAATCAAGACAAGGCAATTGATCACCTACCTTCATTCATCACATCAGAATTTGAGGGTAAATATTCTAGGCTCCATGTTTTTTTTATTTATTTTTTATTTTCGTTTCCAATTAATTAGTCATCATTTAGATTTTCTTTTAGATCTATTATTTTATTTTTGTGTTCATGTAATTTAGACATAGATTTAATATTTTAGCACATTTTATTTTATTCTTGTATATTTATATGATTGTTCATCTTTTGTTATTTTTATTATTAATATTATTATTATCATTACTTTTGTTCATATATTATTATTATTATTATTATTATTATTATTATTATTATTATTATTATTTAACATGCTTTAACAGGTTTTATTTTTTTTATTTCTTCCATTTTGGCTTGCTTGATTGTTCTTGTAACACCCCGTTACCCCCGTTGGAAGGATACCGGGGCGCCACGCGCCCAACTCACATACACGCATACACATACACGAAATAAGTTAAGAAAACAAGTACATTTAATCAAAAGATAACATATTCATATACATATAATCATATTGTCATATCATTTTACAAAAAGGAATTTGCAAATAAATACATATACAAAATAATCCTTTACAAAAAGTTACATTTCCCAAAATCAGCTCCCAAATAAATAAAAAAAAAATACAGCGGAAGACACAAAATACTCCATCCCAAATAAAGACTTCTAGTGGCCAGCCTGCAGATGTCCGACTCCACGAAGAACCCGCCACCTACACGGGGAAAGAACCCGTGCTAAGCTATAACGCTTAGTGGGGAGTAACAACACACATATATATATAGATGAAAAAAACATATATATATAATAACAAAGGCATATAAATACATAATACTCATACTTGTAACAAGTATTCGTCATACACGTATATCAGAAGGTAACCATTCATATCCGAATACAAGTATTACATTTTAGCATGTCACATTATGTATACATATACACGTAACATATATACATTTCATATAATTACTAGCTTCATATAACCATCGCATGTACTAAACTCAAGTAATAGCCTGATTACTCGCTAACTAGTGGATACAGGTACTGCTAATATTGATAGGACACAGTATCCCAAGCATATGGAGACATGGGTCTCAAAACATTTTATGATCATGTATACTCAAAAGTATACCAGAGACCGAGGCCTCAAACATCTTATATGTCCGTGTGTAAAAAGATAACATATAGCAGCTACACTCACACATTGACCCTTGATAAGTGCTCATCTATCCACTAACTATGACTACCAGGCTCAAATAACAACTCAATCATGATCTAAAATAATTACCATATAACAAAGGATAAATTAAGTATAATCATGTTATTATATGAATACTTGTGTATTTAATCAGGATAAAGACATATAAATCATGTACAAATCTAATAGGAACATATAATTATCAAATTAGATACATATCAAACCCAATCATGTGCCATGTAATGAAAAACCCCATAAAAAGGAAGTTTAAAATTCATTTTAGAAGACAGGAGAGGCAACCAGGCGGGGCTACTGTCACGCTCACGACAAGGAATCGCGGTAGCGACAGTGGCTGAGGGAGCTGCGCAGAAGAGAGGCCCAGCACGAGTCGAAAGCAACAGGATGACTCGTGCTCGGCTAGGCTCTGCAGGACACGGGTCGGAGGATTCCCTTCGACTCGTGTTCCGAAAAATTTTAGAGGACACGAGTCGGATGCCTCCCCGACTCGTGTTCTCCCTCTCCAAGGGAGCACGAATCGTGCTCCCTCATCCAAGACAGGCTGCCAAAATGCCAGGGGCACGCTCGTACGGCCAAGTCGTGTTCACTTGTCCGACTCGTGCTCGGCCATCCGAGTCGTGTCCCTCAAGGCATAAACCGAAACCCACACGAGTAGGAGGAAAACCAGTCTCTGTCGCGCTCGCGGCAGAGACAGTCTTCCTCAACATCAGAAATGCAGAAAATGAGATTTGCAGGATATATCAACACCCAACTTTTTCCAAATCCATTTTTCATGTTAAAACATGTAAAAGCTTACCTTCTTGGTCTCCAAAACTCATTTACAACTTTACCAACATCAATCACACATCATTTAACATGCATATCATCATCATTTCACCACTACAATCACATGTACACAAAATCTACTTTACTCATGCATTTTTAGACACACACACAATTAACTATAACATTCAACTCAAAACTCAAGATCCAAAAGAGATGGGACAAAACACTCCAATTAACCTCCCAAACATAAAACAAAGTAAACTCCCAAACCTGGAATGGAGCTCAAACTTCACTTCCTTCAAGCCACAACCTTTCCTTTCCCTTTATCTTTCCTCTTTTCTTTAGATTCTTGCAACCAATCAAAACAATAATTCTATTAACCCATGAACATGACCTTTAAAAACCCAATCAATCTCGTAGAAGGAGAAGAAGAAGAAAAACCCAAAGCAAATACAACCACTTACCTCTTAGAATCCTTCAAATCTCAAACCCTAACTCAAAGATGGAAGAATACCCACATGCAAGACTTGAGAGAGCAGAAAAAATGATGAGAAGAGAAGAGAGAGGACGTGAGAAGGGAGAGAGCAGCTTCAAGTTGCTTTCACGGGAAGTTTCACTTCCTCTTTTCCCTCTCTCTACTCCCTCAAATCACATTTAATGCTCCCACCAACTCACTCACATGTCACTTTACTATAGGATCTCTTAATCTCATCTTTTGACTAACAAACCATGGCACCAAACTTGACTCACACTATATAATCTCTTATATAACACTTTTTCGTCAACGGCACCACACACACAATCCACTTGATTATTTCCTTTACTCAAACTTAAATAATTAATTCACATACCAAAATTACCAACTCGCCCTTAAATTTCCTTACTTACCATGCATAATCCGACTAGGCCTAATTTGGATTGTTACAGTTCTTCTTCCCTATTGTTGATTATTCATCTTATTTATTGTTATTGTTTGTTATTATTATTGTTATTGTTAATATCATTATTACTTTTATTTTGTTGTTGTTGTTATTATTATTATTATTATTATTATTATTATTATTATTATTATTATTATTATTATTATTATTATTATTATTATATATTATTACTATTATTATTACCATTATTATTTTTATTTTTGTTAGTATCATTTATTATTATTATCATTTATGCTTTTTATTAATGTTTAATTGTTAATATGTTAAGTTACTTATTTTTATTGTGCCATTTAATTAATTTGTCATACATGATGCATTTTATTATTTTTATTTTAATCAATTTTCATATGTTATATGTTTAATCCATTTTTTATTACTAACATCACTTTTTATTTGTGTTATTTTTAATACTTTTTTTTATGTGTGAGCTTTTCCAATGCCAAGTAGGAGCCCATAGAGATTTGAAGATACCATTTATTATTATTATTATTATTATTATTATTATTATCATCATCATCATCATCATCATCATCATCATCATCATTAGTATTATTATTATTATCATTATTATATATTATTACTATTATTATTACCATTATTATTTTTATTTTTTGTTAGTATCATTTATGCTTTTTATGCATGTTTAATTGTTAATATATTAAGTTACTTATTTTTATTGTGCCATTTAATTAATTTGTCATACATGATGCATTTTATTATTTTTATTTTAATCCATTTTCATATGTTATATTTTTAATCCATTTTTTATTACTAACATCACTTTTTATTGTGTTATTTTTAATACTTTTTTATTATGTGTGAGCTTTTCCAATGCCAAGTAGGAGCCCATAGAGATTTGAAGACACCATTTTGGTGGAATTTATTTTTTTTAGAATTTTTAGTATTTTTAGTATTTTTAGTATTATTATTATTTTGCTTTCATTTGTTTTTATTATGTAATTTGTAATAAGTTTATTTTTTATACACGTTAATTAAAAAATCACATAAAAAGTTTTATATTAATAAATTGGACTTTTTCTAATAAAATGGGACCAATGTCCTATTTTCAATCAATAAAAATTCACTTTAAAAAGAAGAGGTAATTTTCTTAAAATGGGATCACTCATCCCGATTTTTCCCAAGCATACTAAAAATAACTCTTCGATTTTCTAAAGTGAACATGGAGGAACCAATGTTCCTATTTTAAATAATATCCCGATTTATGAATGTTTATTTTATTCATTTGGTTTATTTATTTATTTATAGTTTGCTTGATTTTATTTTGGGGGATTGTATTTTTTTGTCCCAAATTTTAATACCTTTTTTTATTTTTGGGGATTGTATTTTGTCCCAATTTTTTTATCTTTCTTTAGTTTGCTTTATTATTTTATTGCTTTCTTTATTGATTGATTTGCACTTTTTTTTAATGCATAACTGCGTGAGAAGAGAGACAAAATTTTTAGAATTAAAAACCCATTTATAATTAACCAAGGCATTAATAAGATTAAAGTTCCGAATCTTTCTCTGGTTTAGACCCTCGAGGCTAGACGAACTTTCCTAATTTCTTGTAAATTGGATGGCAACTCCAAATACCTCAAAGGTGCCTAAAGGCTTCATGGGATTAGATGATCTTTCCAGTGTTCTATTGGAAAGAGTTGTCCAAAATATATCATGATTGCCCAAGATCAAAAGACGCAAACCCTCTCGGGCCCTAAAAGCGGCATCCCGAGAACCGATCGGGTCCGGTGCGCATCACAGTCATATTGGGGTTAAGGGTCACCCTCAGATAGCACCGAATCCTTGCTTTCAGGATTATAATTGAACATGGACAACCAAGAAGCAAAGCCACCCAGGCTATTATCATTGAGGAGATGAATCGAAGGACCTAGGAAATGGAGCGCAGATTTGAGGAATTCAAATATAAAATGATGTCAATAATGGGCCACTTAACTGCTGCTCTAACACCACCAGTTGGCCAACAACCTGCCGGTCTTGCCGGAGGATAGGCCGAATAGAATCCAAACAAAGAGGTACCCTCAGAAGCAGTTGTAGAACCACCTATTGCCGTTGAGCCTAGAACTTTTACAACGGTTGAGCCTAGAAGAATTGGGGAGCATAGGCCCGAGGAGGATTTTGTAGAGGATGTGCATGAGGAGTCCATGTCAGTAGGAGCTATACCTCCTAAAGAGGATCCCGCCTTGAGAAAGATAGAAGAGAAAGTTGAGGTGATGGCCCGTTTATTATCTGGCAGGAAGGGGATAAGCCCCAAGGATAAGGATTTAGAGGGCAAGAAGATGCTTCCTTAGAGATTTAAAATGCTCGAGCTACCCAAGTTTGATGGCACATCAGATCCTTCTGCTCCGATCAAGCTGTACATGCTTGTAATGAAGTGAACTAGGCTTACCAACAGACGAAAGGTGGAATATTTCTGCCTCAATTTGACTGGGCCTGCTGTGGACTGGTGCCACTATTTGGATGGGAGAACAAGAGAAGATTGGGACCTATTGACCAAAGAGTTCCTCAAACAGTATGATTGTAGCACCCGAATAGAGGTTACTTTGAAGGATCTGGAACTACTTCAACAGAAATCTGATGAGTTATTCCATGAGTATCTTACTCGATGGAGAAATCGGGTAATGGAAATGAAAAGGAAGCTAGATACTCCAAATCAGATTCAGTTGTTCATCCGGAATGCTAGTCCATATCTTAAGGAGGGACTAAAGATGAAGGGGCTCAGAGATTGGGAGTCTCTAAAGGACATAACTATTGAAGCAGAGGGTGAGTACCTAGAAAAAAAACCAAGCCAAGGTAACTTTGCTGGAAAAAATTTTAGGAACCAGTCGGGGTATAGATTAGGCAGTGCTGGGGGCAGTAATGACGGGAATGATAAAACAGTTGAGGTTTCAGCTACCGAGGTCGGGCAAACTCAGAGGTACTATTCCAATTTGGGACGCTCTCTATCCTGGGTCTTAGAGAAATTGACAAAGGAGGGGAAGCTGAGACCACTATTGCCCAAGCCAGCTATGAATCAAGGACAGTCAGGGCATAGAGATGATCTGTACTGTGCCTACCATCAACACACTGGACACTTGATGGATTATTACTGGACTTTGAGGAACAAAATCCAAGATCTTATTGATTCCAAGGATATCATTGACCCTGAGAAGAGGGACAAGAAAAAGAAGACGGGCTATAATGCAGTCCCCTCACCATAAATATGATTAGGCCTTATGAAGGAGAAGATTATGATTTTTTCAGTTGCTTTGTTCTTTCATTCCAATAACTTCTTATGACAATCCTAGCAATTTCAATAAGATGAACAATTTTTCTTATTTGCATGAATGTTTCTAATGATTTCATTTCACATGATTATGATGCATTCATTTTTTACATTATTTAAATTAGTGCTACTGTATTTAATCTCAGAACTTGGGAAGACCCAAATAAAATCTTCATAGCATCCGATGTAACTCCTGAAGAGAGGAAAATTCTAAGAGATGAAAAAAAAGGAGGAAAAAAGAAAAAAAAAACTATTTGCAATTAGGGGATGGGAGGAAAACTCACTAAGAGCACTAGGACCTTTCCGATTACCCGTCAAAGCGATCCTTGGATAAGATAGAACCTAGAAGATGATTTAGGCAACCCTTCTTTGTATAGCTCTCTAAATGACTATTTTCTAACTTTATTTTGCAATCTCTTGCTATACCTTTTAACCTCTGTGCTGGTATGCTAAATGCGTACCGATTTCGTCGTTACACATGTTGAAACTACCCTTCGCCTAAAATGATTTTTGCCTCCCCTTAGAAGAATGGCCGCTTTAATGAGGATGGATGCACATCATTGATAATTGTGTGGGCTATCAAAACTCGCCCGAATAAGGATGGGTTTACACTTCAGGAAGAGAGTTTAGTTATTCTCAAACTCTGCATGGGCAGAGATATAAAGAATAAAAAGAAGAGGTGATAGAAAAAAAGAAAAAAAAAGAAAAAGAAAAAAAAAGAGAAAAAAAATAAGTAGAGCTAAGGATAATAACCACTTGACGAGCTTTAATAGTTATCTTTTTAATTGTTATTATGATCTTGATGAGCTAAAATGTTATCAAGCCCACATTCAAGAATACCTTTGCATATGCAACTGAGCTGAGAACGGTTCACCCATCAGCCGAGTAAATATTGCGGCCATTTTTCTCGAGTGACCTGATCCTTCTTTGATAGCCATCTACCTAAGCCTAACATTGCAACCAAAGTAAGACCTCTTGATTCTTGGTTCAGTCTTACCCAATTAGCGAATACAACTTTGTAATAAGGTTTGATACATAGGATGAGGCATATGGTGTTTCTATTAGTGGTTATGCCCTAGGCCACATATTTTGACCTTGATATAAGCATTACATTTTCATTTATATGATGGTTTTATTCACATTAATATTATTAGCATGTTACATTATTATAATATTTATGAATAACAATGTTATTCATGTCGTCCCTAGTCATTTATCACTAAAGGGCATAAAGATAAATTAAAACTAGTATAGATTTGCATTGATAATCATGGGATGATTATATAAATCATATCTATAGGTATTTGTTAGAGAATAAAGTACTGGATAGACCCACTGTGAGATCACTACATGAGATAGTGTCATAAGTGATCTTATAATAAATATGTTATTGAATCCTTTGACCTGAGGTTATCACGGTTTCCTACATAAGGAACATTATGTTTTGACATAATCAAACATTATCTTTAATCGGATAATTACAAAGTTTATGATCGAACATAATGAAAATTATGCAGAGGAAAGTGAATAATCAAGATGGAATTTGTCCCTCTCTTATGAGAGAGATATCTATTGGGCCAGTCGATAAGTAGGACTGTAAAAATGCATGGCCGTGCTCGAATGAATTGATAGTGTGATCAATGTCATTTGAATTTATCAGTCTACTTAGTGATCCGAAAATTATATGTTTGAACAATATAAGTTTGACAAGCACCATGACTTATGTTCAAACAAGATATCGTGTGACTAAAGGATAATAGCATGTTCTATTGTCAGGTTAAAATCGGACTAGCGATATTTATGCTATTTGGGTAGTCATAATGCCTTACTAGAGACCAATTATAACTTGTGGGCCTATTATGGTATTGGGCCCACTACCAACTTAATATAAACCTATTGGGTCACACACCAACACCACAATGAATGGATTGGATTTTAATTAGGGTATTATGAAATTATGTATAAATATGGGTATTTATATTTAAATTTCTTAATGATATATAAATATATATTTACATATGATATTTCTTATTTTGAATAAGAAATAAATAAATAAATGAATATATATATATATATATATATATATATATATATATATATATACATATATATATATATATATATATATATATATATATATATATTATTTTGAATAAGAGATAATATCCCTAATTTATCTCTCTATGGTTTACATATATAGATATATGTTTAAGGAAAAGTATTCACGTTTTCTCCTAATTACGTTTTCCTAAGAAAGGCTATTTTGAGAAATCCTAGCCGCCACTTGAAAAACCCTAGCCACCATTTTCTTTTAGAAAGAAAAAGAAAGAAAAATCCAGTCGCACGTGAAGGGAGCTAGCACCCCTGCGATAATTTGTTCGTCAGTTCGTACGTGTGGATACCGGTAGAGGGCGTTCGTGATTGAAGTAGCGCCTATAGTCCAAATTAAGGAGTCAATTTCAATTTTTCTTCATTAAAAGGTTGGTAAATCTTAATCACTCATTTTGAATCAATTAAAAATACATGGATCCTATTAGGGTTTCGATTTATATTCCGCTGCATTTAATTTTAATTATTGCGAAGAAACCCAACAGTTTCTTGAGCTTTAAGCGGGAAGCCACGAGTGCATCTATACATTTGAGTTGAGTCTTGTCCCCAACAATACATCTAAAATCTACGTAAAAAAATAATAAAAATAAAAAAATAAAAAATTGATAACAGGAGTTTGATGCTTTCAGGATCTATCCCGAGATTAGATGAGATTTTGTACTTTTGAAATTAGTGCCAAATAATGATCATGTGTCATGAAATCAGACTGAAATGTTTGCATTTGTGTAATGATATGTTGATATGATCAAAGGAATCCATGTTGCATGTTTAAAGTTGTCTAGTTATGGTGTAAAGCTAGCACATTGTTGCTATCTATCCCCTACTATTCTCACTGTTCAGATGCTTTGGCCAATTCATCCTACCGTCAATTCTGAAGCCAAACCTACAACACCTTCATGAGGACAATCAAGCCCATGCAACCATGATCTAGAATGTAAGCACATGTAGGTCACCCTTAAGGGATATCCAATAACATCTTCAGACCCAATTACAATGCAAAAAAAAAGAAAATAAAAGCCGTTAGAGATGAAAATCGTTGTTGGCTCTCTAAGTAAAAGTTAGGCAAAAGGATAGTGTAAAAACCTAGAAATAGGCAGTCTATCCTTTGAGAAAAAAAAAAGAAAAAAAAAGAAGCCGCTGGAATGGGTGGGGTCCATTCCAGGCAAAAATTAGGCATAGGGGTATGTGAAAATCCGAAAAGGACACATTTCCCGCAAAGGAAAGCTTTTGTGAAAATCCACAAGGGACGCACTGCCTTTAATCAATTACCAACAGTTCATGGAGAGATAAGGCGGCTCAAATAGTTTCCCTTCGAGCAGCTAATGCTTAATTCAAGAAAATAATATAAAAGGCTCGAGGGCAAAATGCTTATTCGACTGGGGGCAAAAATGCGCACAGGTCGGTTCTTTTTGAGAAATTATGGGTTAATTCTTAAGCCAAGATGACACTCCTCTAAGTTTCTGGCGGGTTTTAAGCAACTTGAGTGGCCAAGCTGTACGCTCAACGGACCCTTAACCGCTCAAGACTCAGTCTATTCATCTTTGCATGCATGTCATGTCATACAGTTCTTTTGCAAATATTTGCATATAACTTTTCCCCTGCACACACGATTTTTTTGTATATATCCCTGTGCATATAATTTTGCAGGAAAAGTCCAGATGAAGACTACACGCATGAAAATGGGTTGAGGATGGATTCAAGGCAACATGAGCACTCACCCGTACTTGACAATCCAACCAAGAGAAAGTCTACATGGGCCAAACCCTTCGAAGCCCTCTTAAGAGGCAAATCCCTAAGTCCTCTTAAGAGGCAATGTAACACCCCAATACCCTCGGGAAGGAATATCGGGGCATCACACGCTAACCACACAAACATACATACATACATACATATACTAATTTAAACTCTACGGCAGAAGCAATAACTGTAACACCCCTTACCTATACGTAGGAAGCTTCATCCTTGAAGGAGGATGAAGGGTTCTGATAGATGAGGGTTGTCACGCAAAACCTCAAGTACAAACATACAATAATAAATCATACACTCAAAGCAGTGAAATAAAATTTCTTAAACAAAAGGCCAAGGCTGAGAACAAAAGGTATAATATTACTAATGTACAAAAAAGTCTTTACATATCAAAATATAAAAGTGCCCTAGCACAATAGATCGCTTACAAATTGGTATCAAACCAACATACAAAAGAAGAACTTACATTAATAATTTCATTACAAAATCATTAAACTATTACATATACAAAAAGAAGTACAATCCAGAACTACAAAATCTCTCTCCTAGTTGTGTCGGCCCTTCTGAAATGGATCACCCTGCTCACGGACTCCCAAATCTTCCATATTTGCACGGATGAAACACCCGTGCTAAGCGAAAATGCTTAGTGGGGAAAAGCACAATGAAAACGACCATTCACAGTAGACGTCGAATACAAATCACATACACACGACACATACTTAAATCCATACCTAAACAATTCATCATACTGAAGATAATAATATCTTTACCATTTTATCACACAACTTATCAGAACACAGATAGGAATGGATAGAACCCGAATCTATCAAATCATACATTTCAGTACTGAAAAGTAAGAACTTACCGGCTATCACCTCCGCAGCATCTTGGTCATCATGGGCTCTCACTGCATAGGCTCTTATAGCCGCAGGCACTGGACGATCAATTGTCTCAGAAGAATCTCTTTCTCGATGCCGTCCACCACGACCCCGTCCTCTGCCTCTAGCATGACTGCCTTGAGGAACATTTGACCCAGCTCAATTTGCCTCTTGCTGACCCTGAGTGTTCTCATACAAATTCGGGCAATTGGCAAGAAAATGGTTGGTGCTACCACATCTGAAACATCCCCCAGTCAACCATCGACACTCGCCCTAATGTCGCTTATTACAATGAGAACATTGAGGCACTCCATCACCTCGACCACCCGAAGCTCCTCTACCCGCACTAGACCCTTTAAAAGAATCCTACCTCCTCCCTCTAGTAGCCGGACTAGGTTGCGACTCATTAGAGGGATTCCCGTGAGACTCACGTGACCTCTTTCCCAAAGAAGAACCTCCTCTAGAAGCCTTTTTCCTCTGAGCCTTCTCCCTTAAAATATTCTCAGAGCGTTCCGCTCTCAAAGTTGCCTGCACAATCAAATAGTAACTGACATCCGGTGCCGACATCAACGAAGCCAACATTACCTTCAGAGACTCATTCAAGCCCGCCTCAAAATGTTAACATTGAAACTCCTCGGTGAGGACTCCTGGTGGTGCATACATGCTGAGTCGATTGAATTCCTTCTCATAATCAGCTACAGACAACACTCTCTGAAGGAGACTCAAAAATTGTGCCCACCTATCCTCCTCAAATGCCTTAGTCACATATTTATTCCAAAACTCCCTTTCAAAGAACTCCCACGTCATAGGCTCGGGAAGCTATGGATGTTTGAGCACTAGCGTCCACCAATCATAAGTTGAGCCCTGTAACAAGGAGACTACACCCTCCACCTCTCTCTTCGGAAGGCAACAAATCTCCTTTAGCACCCGTTTAACTTTCTCAATCCAGGTTTTCGCTTTATCCGATTCATCCAAACTAGTTCCAAAGAAATCCTCCGCTCCAAACTTCCCCATATTCTCTATCGGAGCTCTAGGGGCAGTAACTCTTTCCAAAACCCTGGACATATCCTGAGATATCTTGAGCATTGCCTTAAAAGGGGCCGCAAGGGCCTCAGGTTGCATCCTAGGTGGCTGAGCCGGATTCGAAACAGATGGATCTTGCTCTCAGGGATTGGCACTCTTGGCCGACCCCTCAAGTGATCCACAAGCAGACTCCATCAAAATACAAAACATACACAGTGATCTGCATCAGGCCAGCACAACACTAGACATACACTCTATCTTACATTAGCCCAAAAACGTCTAAACCTCTCGCTCTGATACCACAAAATGTAACACCTCTTACCTATACGTAGGAAGCTTCATTTTTAGAGGAGGATGAAGGGTACCGATAGATGAGGGTTGTCATGCAAAACCTCAAGTACAAACATATAATAATAAATCATACACTCAAAGCAGTGAAATAAAATTTCTCAAACAAAAGGCCAAGGCTGAGAACAAAAGGTATAATATTATTAATGTACATAAAAGTCTTTACATATCAAAATACAAAAGTGTCGTGGCAGAAAAGATTGCTTACAAATTGGTATCAAACCAACATATAAAAGAAGAACTTACATTAATAGTTTCATTACAAAATCATTAAACTATTACATATACAAAAAGAAGTACAATCCAAAACTATAAAATCTCTCTCCTAGTTATGCTAGCCATTCTGAAATGGATCATCTTGCTCACGGACTCCCACATCTTCCACACCTGCACGGATGAAATACCCGTGCTAAGCGAAAACTCTTAGTGGGGAAAAGCACAATGAAAACGACCACTCACAGTGGACGTCGAATACAAATCACATACACACGGCACATACTTAAATCCATACTTAAATAATTCATCATACTGAAGATAATAATATCTTTACCATTCAATCAAACATACAGTGCAAAATCAAAACTCATAATCACATAACACCTGCTCATTCAAAAATATAGTGGATAGCGAGTAATGCATAATCATTCGAAATGCATGGATACCCGAGGGTATCAAAATCATTCTTTTCTTTTTATTTCAAAACATTTTTGCATGGAATCTTAAGCAAGATTCAAGTTAAATGGGGATCACGTGGATCTAATTCAGGGACCTGATCAGGGTCTAAAACGCATACGTATGGCTGCAGCAAACTGAACTCTATAGGCATGCCTATCATCCACTTAATTTGACTTTCGCAGGTTATGCATAATCCCAAATCATACTCAAAGTATAACACATGCTTTAAAATAAAGTACCATAAACTTAATACATACATTCATTATACTTCACATTTAGTATAATTTGACAATCTAAAACACAAATTAAAAATCCATTTTCCAATTGAGAAGTCTTGAAATAAGATTAAAAACCCATAACATATGAAAAAGGAAGGAAAAAGACATAACTTAAAATTTTGAAGAATTTCAAAACAGAGAGGTTTTACACAGTGGTATGACTTACCCTTACCGCCGTGTAAGACATCCCACACGGTGGTAAGGAAAAACCATACCGCCGTGTAACATGTCCAACACAAAAATCTCAATAGGCAGAATGCATTTACACGGCGGTATGGTAAATTCCTTACCCCCGTGTAAATGCACCACCCAAAAATCCTGCAAGGCAGAATGCTTTTACACTGCGGTATGAAAGGTTCTTATCGCCGTGTGAAAACACGGACAAAGAAAGTCTAGAGGATAGAATGCGATTACACGGTGGTGAGGAATTCCTTACTGCCGTGTAACTCGCCAAAAACCCAGAAATTCAACGGGAAAAGGAACTCAACTCACAACCAAACTTCAACACATCCCAAAAATGATCAAAAACCACAAAATTACTGCTCATCAACATTCAAAGGCATACTTAATCACACTCATACCTCGATTTGCAAGCAATTAACATACAATTAACACCAAAACACAATTATTACCCCCAAACACACACAAAACCATAAATGTTCCCAAATTTCAAATCCTTCGACTCTAATCTCGGGCTCCGCTTCCACTCGCAATTTCCTTGCCTTTGGGCTCTCTAGGAGGTTTTTTGAGCAAATAAACATCAAAGCAAACTTCAAAACTCAAACTCCCAAACCATACCCAAATACCCAAATTAGAGAGAACAAGAGAAAGAAGAAGAACAATAAGCTAACACTTACCTAGAACAACTCAAGATAACCCAAAACTCACCAAGATTGCAGCAAAAGAGGAAAAATTGCAAGAAGAGTAAGAAGAACACAGGAGGAAGAAGAGGAACGGGAAAAAGAAAGAAAATGGGAAAGGAGAAGGGAAATCTGACTTTTCTCACCTCTCTCCTCACTCACCTACACCTTCTCATGCCACATGGCGGCCCCCTATTAGAAGACTATCCCAACATATACACAAAACTCATCCTCTCACATACACACAAACCTAACCTCACTAAACATACCCATACACTTATTCACACCCAAGCACAACTCTACAACACCTAATACTTCAATTTAAATCATACATATACACATAATAACACATGCCACACTTGAACACACACACAAAATCACACATACAAATGGCTCATACTACTAGGGTGATTACGGGGTATTACAATAACAATAAATAATTAGAATATCTTATGCCAAACATACATCTCTTATAATATATAAATTGTATATATTACAACAGTTTTATACTTATTACATATTCATTTCGGTACTTATACAAAACAGTTAACATTTATACTATGGTACTATACTTTCTTATATACGTAATGATATTACTCAAAACATAAGAAACTCTATCTTATACAAAATGTTCTTTATCAAGCTCCTAGTGGCCAAGACTCTGAGATGCAAACCCTCTAATCGCGTCCTGTAAACCTACACAGGAAAACACCCGTGCTAAGCGATAATACTTAGTGGGTGTAGACACCGGGTCCTGAGTCAGCCTAGATCGAAGTTACCCGATGATGATAATTGCCTTCACAGGTTAAAAATGTTAAAAGTGATGATTTCCTTGAAAATTTGCATTTTAGACTGAAAAATTGAAAAATAATAAAAAAATATTTTAAAAATTAATTTTGAAAAATGGGCCTTAAAATTATAGTATTTTTAGTCAATTTAAAAAAAACAAATTCGGAACGCGAGTGTAGGCACCGGGTCCCGAGTAGCCAAGATCAGGATTAACCAATGATGAAATTAAGTGTGCCGATCTATAGGCAAAAAAAATGGAATTGGAAGTGACGATTTCTTTGTCGATTTGTTGTTTTAAAATTAAATAAAAATGTATTTCAAAAACATTTTTAAAGTATTTTAAAATTTATTTTGTTATGAAAAAAGTGAGTTTTTAAATTATTATATTTTATAGGAAATTAAAAAAAAAAATTCCGTGCGAGGGACGTGCTGGCCGTCAGTCGCGCCTTCAGGCGGGCAGGCCGTCGGTCGCGCCTTCAGACGGGCAGGCCGTCGGTCGCGCCCCTGTTCGTCCGTTTTGCCTATTTTGGCCATAAATGCTTCATCATAAATGCTTTTTAATTCATTTTTTTTGCAAAATTTAATTCAAAAAGCCTTCTATCTTCCAACCCAATAAATTCAGTGGTTTTTTTAAATTATGGAAATTAAATTAATTTAATTTCTGAATTAAAAAATCTGAATTTTAAGGGGAATAAAAAGAGTTTTTTAGTGGGAATTGGGGGGGATTTTCTTTAGAAAATATTTTTCTTCTTCTTTCTTCTTTTCAAGAACAAATTCTCTCAATTTCTAAAGAAATTTCCAGCAATTCTTAAGGCAAAAAATAACTATTTTTGTTCTTGAGAATTTTCTTATTTTCAATCAAACAATTTTCTACTTTGAGACAAACAAATTAATTGTTTGTTCTTGAGTAAAATTCATCTTTCAATATTTTATTTTTCTAATCATATTCTTCAAATCAAGACAAGGAATTTGATCATCTACCTTCATATCTTCAAGATAAATTTTGAGGGTAATTATTCTTGGCTCAATTTCTTAAATTAATTTTAATTTCATTCTTTTGATTTTATTTAATTAATTAACATGTAAATTCTTTTAGTTCTATCATCTTATTCTTTTCTTATTCTTTTAATTTTATTTAATTAATCATCATGTAAATTCTTTTAGATTTATTATTTAATTGTTCATATTTCTTATTTTTTATCTAATTGTTCATAATATTAATTTTTTTTTGTTCTTATTTCTTCTTTAATTGTTCATGCTATTACTTTTGTTCATATTATTTTTATTTAATTGTTCATATTGTTCATATTGTTCATGTTGTTCATATTGTTCATCTTCTTTTATTATTATTATTATTATTATTATTATTATTATTATTATTATTATTGATTGTTCATATTCTTTATTATTATTATTATTATTATTATTATTATTGGTATTATTATGTTTGATTGTTCATATTCTTTGTTATTATTGTGTTATTATTATTGTAGTTATTACCATCATTAGTATTATTATTATTATTATCCTTATTCTTGTTTAATTTTATTATTACTATTATTATTTATTTCTTATGCATGTTGATTTTATTATTACTTTTGCTTTTTATAAATGTTGCTATTATTAATATGTTTTATGCATGCTGAATTTTATATGTATTATACTTTTTATGCATGATTGGATATTATTGTTGTTATTTTATGTCTTTATGCATGTTAAATTCTGTCATCATTATTTTATGCTTGTTTTTGCATGTTGAATTTTATTATTATCATGTTATTTTTTTTATGCATGTTGATTTTGTTAATTTGTTATATTTCATTTTTATTATGTCATTTTAATTGGCTTATCCTATAGGATACAATTTTGTTTGCCTTAATTTAATTATTTTCAAGTCATATGTTTAATTATTTTTATACTAACTTCATTTTTATTTGTTTTTTCCTATTTTTCATTACTTATTTTTTCATATGTGAGTTTTTGTCAAGTGGGAGCCCATGGAGATTTGAAGAACCACTTGGGAGTTGTTTTTTTATTTTTGTTGCTTTTTATTATTTTTGTTTAATTAATTATTATGTAATTTGTAATAATAAATTTATTTTCATACACGTTAATTAAAAATCACCAAAAATATTTCTATTAAACTAAATTGGATTTTATTTAATAAAAATGGAACCTATGTCCTAGATTTTTCATCTAAAATAAATTATCACTTTAAAATTATTTTCTTTAATTATGCATGAGAGGACCAAAGTTCTCATTTTTAATAAATAGCCCGATTTATGTATGATTTGCATTTTATTTACAAATGGGGGTTGTATTCCGCCCCTAGTTTTATTGTAATTTATTTTGCCTTCATTTACTTTATTTATCGCTTTTACTATATGATTGATATGCATTTAATTAAATTGCATTAAAATTGAATGAAGAAAAAGGCATGAAATACTAAATTCAAAACTCGATTATAAACTTAACCAAGGTATGAATAAATGGGGAGTCCCGAACTTTCTCTGGTCTTTGGGCTCAAAGAGGCGAGAGGTTTACCCTCTAAGACACCTCTTGTGTTATGAAACTTGGCGTTAATCCTAGGCTCCTTAGGGCGAGAGGTTTACCTTCCAAGACCCCTCTGGCTGGCCCAAAATTGATACTAAGCGCAGTCTTAGGCTCTCCGAGGCGAGAGAAACTTTTCCAATGTTCTATTGGGTGGCGACTCCATGAAACCTCCTTGTTGCCCAACATAGACGCACTTGCGATTTATTGCAAGCTGTTAACGGACCCTCAAGTGCCCGATCGCCCTCAAGCGAGCGGTCATAGGGGCGGCCGAGTGGACATCCGACGCGCATCACAGTGGCGACTCCACTGGGGAAATTTGAGACTTCCCTTCGAAAGTACCTTAGTTAAAATTTACAATCGAGTTTTAATTTAAAAATTTCAACTCTTTTCAAAATTGCATTGCATCCATGCTAGAGCCTTAGATTATGCTAGTTTGGTCCCTATTTTAAACCCCGGTGCGTTCCCGAAGCACGACCCTATTTTCACTCAATTTAGGGAAGTGTTAAGGATAATCACCAGCCCAAGCCTCGTACCTTATGGTATATCAAATGGTGACCCAATCGGTCGTTATGCTCGTGATGAGCTAGACCCGTTGGCAGGGACCATGCTTGGGTAGCCTTAAAGTATCACTACCTTTGACCAAAGCTCATGTAATGGCAATAGATACTTCCACTAGGTAAAATGTACCGTAATACCGTGCTTGCTACCTGGGCCATCATGTATTAAACAAAATCGCTTAAATTAAATGGTCTCCATTAAAGGCTTTCATGCCCCGGTGGGCCTATCTTGATTTAATTGAGGTGTTTAAATACATAATGGCCAAACACTCATACGTGTGTACATTAGATAAGAGTTGTTATGCTGTCAATTTTCCACCGTGCACCATACGCGTCCGATGGGTTCCCTGTTAACCCTTGGATAAAGCCCACCTAGGAAAGAGACTATGCTACCTCGTGTCTGAGGTCAATAAGGTTGGAAGGATCTATCTGCTTGCATGTGTTTGTCTATGATGCATCAGCACGACCATGCATTACACTTCAATCATGCATCATCCTAACAAGGTGTATTTTTTCAGCCATCATAGATTCACCCGGGTGGTTTAGGGGTCCCGACGGTCGGTTGAGAAGGATTCCACTCTTGGGGTTACCAGAGGTAGTTCAGAGTTCAGATTCTCTTTTAGAGGGTAGTGAGACTTTCTCTTCAGAATCATCAAGCATGTCTAATCCAGCCAGTGGGTCTAATACAACCAGGGCTATGATTGCCGAGGAAGTGGGGAGAAAAATGGAATAGTTTGAGGCTAGAATGATGGCCATGATGGGCAATCTTGCCACTACCATAGCTGGGCAACAAGTTGCTACTGCTCCTATTAGGGGGCCAGATGAACAAGGGGCTATTAGGGAGGATCCCCCTGCTGTAGTTGACCCACCTGCGGTTGAGCAAAGAGCACCAGCACCTGTTGAGCGTAGAGAAGGCCCGAGATCTGAGGTTGACCTCTGGGAAGATGAGCAAGAGGAACAAATGGTAGCAAAGGGAAAGTCGCCCAAGCTGGAGGAAGCAATATGGAGAAAGATGGAGGAGAAGTTTGAGGCTATGACAAGGATGATGACGGTAGGAAGGGGCATGAACTCGGAGGATTGTGAATTGGATGGGGATGATCTGGTCCCCCAGAACTTCAAGATGCCTGATATCCCAAAATTTGATGGCACATCTGACCCTGCTGCACACATCAAGCAGTATTCACTGGTCATAAAAGGGATAACTTTAACGAGAAAGCAGAAGATAGAGTACTTTTGCTTGAGTCTCACAGGAGCCGCCGTCGATTGGTATCATGGGTTGGACAGAAGGTCCAAGGAAGACTGGGATTTATTAACTGAGGAGTTCCTAAAGCAATATGATTGCAGTACTCGGATGGAGGTCACACTTAAGGATCTAGAGCTACTACAGCAGAAGGCTGGGGAGTCTTTCCATGAGTATCTTACTCGGTGGAGAAACCGGGTTATGGAAATGAAGTGCAAGCCTAATACTTCTGATCAGATCCGATTATTCATTCGGAATGCCAGCCCATATCTGAGAGATGGACTTAGAATGAAGGGACTGAAAGATTGGGAGTCCTTAAAGGACATTGCTATAGAGGCAGAAGGAGAATATATGGCCAAAAGGGCAAGCAGTGAGGCTTATGCCAAGAAGGGCTACAGTAGTCAAGGTGCAACCAAGTCAGCTAGTTCCAGCGGTGGTAATAGAAGTGGGAAGACAGCTGAGGTGTCGACAAGAGGAATGAATCAGAGGTACTTCTCGAATTTAGGTAGGCCTTTGTCATGGGTACTGAAGAGGTTGATGAAGGAGGGGAAGCTACAACCCCTGCCACCTAGGCCAGCTAGGACCCAAGGAGAACCGGGGCATAAAGAGAACGAGTACTGTGCCTTTCACCAGCATACTGGGCATCTGACAGATAATTGCTTCAGGCTGAGGCACCAGATTCAGGATCTGATCGATAGTAAGCAGATCACTGATCTTGAAAAGAGGGAGAGCAAGAAGAAGTCTAATTTCATTGCTGTGCCACCGCCTGTCTTCATGATTGGGTCGAGCCTACCAGAATGGTATGTATTACAGGATTTATATGGCAATGAATACGTCGCTATCACTTGCCCTGAGGCAAGTGAAGAAGGGATTCCCGTGGCGGCGATAGACTGTTGGTCCACTAGTGAGAGTGGAGATGAAGACGGAGATGAGAAAGATGGAGAGTTCACGGATCCGTGGGATTCGGAGGAGGATGAGAGAGTTGGAGCTATAACAAGAAGTGGGAGAGTGGTCCCCAAAGTTGAGAAGCAGCAGGACTCAGTGCAAGCACCTGTGGAGAAGGAGCTGGAAGAAAATTCCATAATAAAGCAGCTGAAAAAGACCACGGCTCAGATATTTATTTGGGACCTTCTAAGGAAGTCCCCTTCTCATAGACAGAAGTTAGTCGAGGCATTGAGTGAGTCCACCGTAGCCACCACAATTTCTCCATCTGAGCTGCTAGACCTCGTCAAAGGGGGATCAGGGGAAAGACTGGTGTTTTCTGACGCAGATTTGCCAGCTGAAGGCCGCAATCACAATCGACCACTGTACATCAAGGCTCAAATTAACGGCAAGCACACTGCTTGTGTTATGGTTGATGATGGGTCATCCATAAATGTTTGCCCCCTAGTGGCAGTTCAGGCTTTTGGGCTAGACGAGAGTATGCTGAGTAAGTCTGATCTGACCATCACAGCCTACGATAATTCTCGAAGACATGCATCAGGAACATTCAGAGCTCTAGTTAGGACTGGGCCTATTGAGACGGAGGCAGAGTTTGTGGTTTTGCCTATCCCAGCCAATTTCTCAGCCTTACTGGGAAGACCGTGGTTCCATAAACTGGGAGGAGTGCCGTCCACCCTGCATCAAATGGTAAAGATACCTCATGAAGGGGAGGTGGTGACCATTAAAGTAGCAAGAGAGAACCAGGTGTCTGCCTTAGGGATCTCTAATTAGCCATTTAGTGGCTTCCACGTATCAGTGATTGGTGAGGAGCAGGGCTTGGCATGTAGCCCTCAGGTGATGAGTATGATGAAGAAGATGCACTTCATCCCAGGGGCCGGATTGGGTAAAAATTCATAGGGGTTGCAAGATGCCATCACAACGCAAGCCCAGAAAGATCGGAAGGGTCTGGGCTACAAAGGAGAGCATGGCAGGAAGAAAGTATCAGAGAAGATCCCCCATATTTCAAAGAGTTTTGTTCCTTCATCTTCAGTTTGTGCCTATACTGGAGAAGAAGAGCCTCAGTGGGTGGATGGAAAGATCATTCCGGGGTTTGAAATTTTTAATGATGTCTTCGACTGGGATGTTGGAGTTATCAAGTCCGCATAGAACTTCTGGGATGAGGAGATCATGACTCAGTGCAGTGTCTGGGACAGGGATGAGCCTGAGGAGATTGTCACTGATAAGCTATTAGCTACTAGGTTGAAAGGAAAGGAAAAGATGGTAGAGCCAGAGCTAGAGATGGAAGACTTGGAGATCTCATCGGTGGTAGTTGAAAAGCCTCCACCAAGCCCAAAAGTTAAAGCCCAGTCGGCTGCAGCATCGTTATCGACAGAAGATGAAGGCGATAGTTGTTTAGATACTTTTTTTATGCTAGAACTTTTTAATGTCAATGTTAATGTTTCTGATTACATCAATGAGATAAACAACTTTGCTTACTTATGTGATGTTTCTGATGATTTCATTTCTCATGATCATAAACATGATGCATTCATTTTTGACATTAACTCAACTAGCACAACTGCATTTAATCTCGGAACTTTGGAGAATCCAAAGGAAATTTTGATAGCATCAGATATAACTCCTGAGGAGAGGCTAAAATTTGAGAGAATATTGAAAAAATATGAAAAAGTCTTTGCCTAGACCTACGAGGACATGCCGGGGATTGATCGAGATGTGGCCGAACATGCCATTCCAACTTACCTAGAAAGTAAACCAGTCAAGCAAAAGCTCAGAAGACTTAGGCCAGAATGGGCTCAGAAGGTGAAAGAGGAGATCCATAAGCAGATTGAGGCTAAGTTTCTACTGGAGGTTAAATACCCGACGTGGCTGGCTAATGTGGTTCCTGTGGCTAAAAAGGATGGAAAAGTTTGAGTATGTGTGGATTATCGGGACCTGAACAAAGCCTACCCGAAAGATGATTTTCCTTTGCCTCATATTGATGTGCTGGTAGGCAGTGTTGCTGCTTGCATGATGTACAGTTTTGTGGATGGGTACGCAGGGTACAATCAAATCCTTAATAAGATAGTGGATCGGATTAAGACAGCCTTCATCACCGAATGGGGTACATTTGCTTACCGGGTTATGCCTTCCGGACTAAAGAATGCAGGAGCAACCTATCAGAGGATGGCCACCAGAGTTCTCAATGATCTGATCCACAAAGAAGTGGAGGTGTATGTTGATGACATGATGATCAAGTCTGCTACCACAGAAGGTCACTTCGAGGCTCTAGAAAAGTTCTTTCAAAGGATTAATAAGTATGATCTACGCCTCAATCCCAAGAAGTGCTTTTTTGGAGTTACCTCGGGTAAGCTGTTAGGCCATGTGGTAAGCCAGAGGGGAATTAAAGTAGATCCCGACAAGGTCAGGGCCATCAGAGAGATGCCAGTGCCTCAGAAAGAGAAAGAGGTTAAAAGTTTCCTGGGAAAGCTCCAGTACATCAGCCGGTTTATTGCCAAGCTGGCTTCAGTATGCGAGCCCATCTTCAAGCTTCTTAGGAAGAATCAGCCGGTGGTATGGAATAATGATTGTCAATTGGCTTTTGATACTATTAAGGATTATCTCCTGAATCCTCCATTTTTAAGACCACCGCGGCATGCCAAGCCGCTAATCTTGTATCTGGCTATAGAAGACAATTCAGTGGGTGCCATGATGGCCCAGGAGGATGACTTTGGGGTAGAGTATGCTATTTACTATCTTAGCAAAAAATTCCTAACATATGAAGCCAAATATGTGGAAGTGGAAAAGATTTGTTTAGCAGTTATTTGGGCTTCTAAGAAGTTGCGGCACTACTTTCATTCCTTCAGTGTGCAAGTGGTTGCTAAGCATAACCCGCTTAGGTACCTTTAGGAAGCGCCCTCTCTGTTGGGAAAGATGGGAAGGTGGTTACTACTATTGCAGGAGTTTGATATTGAATACATCACCAGGAAAATAATTAAAGGAAGAGCTGTAGCTGAGTTTTTGGCTGAGCATCCTATTGAGGGAGACCAATTCGAATACAATTTCCCAGATGAAGATGTCATGGCCATAGCAGTACAAGGGTGGCAGATGTTCTTTGATGGGGCAGTTAACAGTAAAGGGGCAGGCGCAGGGATCATTCTTACGACCCCGGATGGTGAGAAGTTACCGTTAGCCAAAAAGTTGAGGTACAAGGCAACCAATAATGAAGCAAAATATGAAGCTTGCATCCTCGGATAGGAGGCATTGCTGGCTCTGGGGGCAAAGACTGCAGAAGTCTTCGGAGATTCTTCATTAGTAATCCATCAGATCAGAGGGGAATGGTCAGTTAAGGAAGAAAGGCTGTTACCTTACGTGAAACATTTGAGAATGTTGAGCAGCCAGTTTGAGACTTGCACTTTTCACTTCACCCCCAGGGATGAAAATCAATTGGCTGATGCTCTAGCGACTTTAGTGTCCATGTGGGATAATCCAACAGGGATTGCTATGAAACCAGTGCTAATCTCTAGCTCGGAAAAGCCTTGCTTTGAAGCTGAGCAGGTAATGGATGTTGGGGCCACTGATGGAAACCCTTGGTACTACGACATTCAGAATTATTTGGAACGGTCAGTTTTTCCAGAGGAAGCCACTGAGAAAGACCAAAGGATGATTCGAAAGTTGTCCACTCAGTTCATTAGTGTAAATGGCACTTTGTATAAGAGGCAAGCTGATGGTATCCAGTTAAGATGTTTGGCGGAGAAAGAAGCTGAAAAGGTTATGGAAGAGGTTCATGCTGGAGTCTGTGGTGCTCACATGAATGGCTTAGCCTTAGCGAAGAAGATCATGCGCCAAGGATTCTATTGGCTCACAATGGATACAGATTGTTCAAAGTATGTGAAGCAATGCCAGTTATGCCAGCAATACGCGAATTCAAGGCATGTCCCAGTTTCAGAGCTACATAATTTAACATCTCCATGGCCATTTGCAGCTTGGGGGATAGATATCATAGGCAAGATACGTCCTACAGCGTCTAATGGACATAGGTTCATTATAGTCGCCATTGATTATTTCACTAAGTGGGTCGAAGCTGAATCTTTCAAGAAGATTGATGCTAGGGATATGGCTAAGTTCATCGAGCGGAATTTGATATGCAGATATGGCCTCCCACACCATATTGTATCTGATAATGGGGTGCAATTCTTAGCAGAAACTAAACAGATGCTTCAGAAGTACGGAATCCAGCATCATAAGTCTTCTCCTTACCGTCCTCAAGCTAACGGTGCGGTTGAAGCGGCGAACAAGAATGTGAAAAGGATAGTGGCCAAGATGGTTCAGAGCTATAAAGATTGGGCGAAAAAGCTGCCTTTTGCACTTTGGGGTTATAGAATCACAGTCAGAACCTCTACGGGGGCAACACCGTTCTCCTTGGTATACGGAACCGAAGCAGTTCTGTCGGTTGAAATTGAGCTGAAATCCTTAAGGGTAGTCATAGAAGCCGAGATTCCAGAGACAGAATGGGCACAACAACGATTGTTGCAGTTGAATCTATTGGATGAAGATAGGTTGAGAGCCTATTATCACAATCAGGTTTATCAGAAGAGACTAGCTCGGTCCTTTGGTAAGAAGGTACGAAAGCACCCGTTGAAAGAAGGGGATTTGGTCTTTAAGATGATGAGGCCGGGAGTGCCGGACATACGAGGAAAATTCAGACCAACTTGGGAAGGTCCGTTCATTGTGAAAAAGTTGCTAACAAAGGGAGCAGCAATCTTGGCAGACAGCGATGGGAATGAGTTTAAAGACCCGGTCAATGTCGATAGACTAAAAAGGTTCCATGGCTAAAGACCAAAAAATGAAAAGAAGAGAATAAATGCCCCGCAGGTCGAAAACCGAAAAAAGGCGGCCTTGCTAAAATTGGGCGCCCTGTCAGGATGAAAACCAAAAAAAGGCATCTTGGGCAAAAATTAAGGGCCGAGAGAAAATGTTCAATCGAGAAAACCCAAGAGGACCGATTGATAACAGGAGTTTGATGCTTACAAGATCTATTCCGAGATTAGGTGTAGTCTTGTGCTTTTGAATTCTTGTTAAAAAGGGATCATGTATGATGAAATTATATAGAAATGTACTCAATTTTGCAATGAATAAAAGAATGCAGTTTACAGTTTACATTGTTCTTTTAGTTCTGTCTTAAAAGAAACTTATCATCGATTTATCTAATGACTATTGTCTACTCATTCTATCTGAAGATATCTAAGCAGATGTGTGCTGATCACCCGTAAGGGAATAATAGCTTTCTCTTGCAGTTAAAAAATAAAAAAATAAAAAAAGGAAAAAAGAGGCCGTTAGAGATGAAAACCGTAACTGGCTCTTTAAGTAAAAGTTAGGCCAAAGGGCAGGGTGAAAACCTGGAGACAGGCAGTCTGCCCTACAAAAAAAAATAATAAAAAATAAAAAGCCGCTGGTTTGGGTTGGGTCCATGCCAGGCAAAAGTTAGGCAAAGGGTTATGTGAAAATCCCTAAAGGGACGCATTTCTCACAAAGAAAAGCTAGTGTCAAAATCCACAAGGGACGCACTACATTTAAAACAATGCCTGGAGTAATAAGGCAGCATATTTCGGATGATCTTCTTTTCAGCTAGATAAGGCATAATTCAGGACATGAGTCAGAATCCTGGGCATATGATCATTGACCGGGGGGCAAAGATGCACTGGATGTCTCTTTCAGAAAACTTATTGGGGACGGAATCCCTAAGGCCAAGATGACAATCCTATTGATTCCGGGGGCATGGGGGAGCAACCAAGCTATATCCTCAGCACACCTTGGGCCACCTAGGGCATGGTCTATACATTCTAGCAAGCATTTGCATCTCATATCATACATACGTTTTCTTGTATGTATTTTTTATGCACATAATTTTGCAGGAAATATCTAAAAGAAGACAGTCACCATTCGAAGATGGTCCTGCACTTTTAGTAGTCTTATCAGCGACTCGGTGCAGTGCACTTTTGGTAGTCTGTAGCAGACTCGGTGCAGCTCAGAAGAGCAAGTTTTGCGTTTAATAGTCTTGTCAGCGACTCGACGCATCATAATCAGAAGAGGGAGTAGTGCACTTTTGGTAGCTTTGGTAGTCGCTTGGTGTAGTTCTTTCGTGCACTTTTGGTAGTCTTGGTAGTGACTCGGTGCATCTCTCTTGTGCGTTTTTAGTAGCCTTGTCAGTGGCTCGACGTATCACCTTCTTAGGATGGAACCCTGCACGTTTAGTAGTCTTGTCAGCGACTCCGTGCAGCGCACTTTTGGTAGCCTTGTTAGCGCCTCGGTGCATCTCTCTTGTGCGTTTTTAGTAGCCTTGTCAGTAGCTCGGCGCATCGCTATCTACAGATAGCACTTGTACGTTTAGTAGTATTGTCAGCGACTCCGTGCAGAGCACTTTTAGTAGCCTTGTCAGCGGCTGGGTACGATTTATCTTTCGCGTTTTGTAGTCTTGGTAGCGACTCGGCGCATCACCGTCTTAAGATGGTTCCTTGGCACTTTGTAGTCTTGTCAGCGACTCAGTGCAGCTCAAGAGGATGAATCACAGCACTGTTCCCGAGGGAGCAGCGGGAAGGAGGCAGCCTCAGGTACGCGCTTCTTTCCTTTTCCTGAATTTTGGCTCACCTAGGCACCCACACACTAGCCTCCCCAAAATTGGGGGCAACTGTAGGCACCGGGTCCCGAGTAGCCAAGATCAGGATTACCCAATGATGAAATTAAGTGTGCCGATCTATAGGCAAAAAGAATGGAGTTGGAAGTGACGATTTCCTTGTCGATTTGTTGTTTTAAAATCAAATAAAAATGTATTTCAAAAATATTTTTAAAGTATTTTAAAATTTATTTTGTGATGAAAAAAGTGAGTTTTTAAATTATTATATTTTATAGGAATTTAAAAAAAAATAATTTCCGCGCGAGGGACGGGCTGGCTGTCGGTCGCGCCCCTTCGTGCCCCTGTTCGTCCGTTTTGCCTATTTTGGCCTTTTTGGCCATAAATTCTTCATCATAAATGCTTTTTCATTCAGTTTTTTTGCAAAATTTAATTCAAAAAGCCTTATGTCTTCCAACCCAATAAATTCAGTGGTTTTTTGTAATTATGGGAATTAAATTAATTTAATTTCTTAATTAAAAAATCTGAATTTTAAGGGGAATAAAAAGAGTTTTTTAGTGGGAATTGGGGGGGATTTTCTTTAGAAAATATTTTTCTTCTTCTTTCTTCTTTTGAAGAACAAATTCTCTCAATTTCTAAAGAAATTTCCAGCAATTCTTAAGGCAAAAAATAACTATTTTTGTTCTTGAGAATTTTCTTATTTTCAATCAAACAATTTTCTACTTTGAGACAAATAAATTAATTGTTTGTTCTTGAGTAAAATTCATCTTTCAATATTTTATTTTTCTAATCATATTCTTCAAATCAAGACAAGGAATTGGATCATCTACCTTCATCTCTTCAAGATAAATTTCGAGGGTAATTATTCTTGGCTCAATTTCTTAAATTAATTTTAATTTCATTCTTTTGACTTTATTTAATTAATTAACATGTAAATTCTTTTAGTTCTATCATCTTATTCTTTTCTTATTCTTTTAATTTTATTTAATTAATCATCATGTAAATTCTTTTAGATTTATTATTTAATTGTTCATATTTCTTATTTTTTATTTAATTGTTCATACTATTATTTTTTTTTGTTCTTATTTCTTCTTTAATTGTTCATGCTATTACTTTTGTTCATATTATTTTTATTTAATTGTTCATATTGTTCATATTGTTCATGTTGTTCATATTGTTCATCTTCTTTTATTATTATTATTATTATTATTATTATTATTATTGTTGTTGTTGTTGTTGTTGTTGTTGTTGTTGTTGTTGTTGTTATGTTTGATTGTTCATATTCTTTATTATTATTATTATTATTGGTGTTATTATGTTTGATTATTCATATTCTTTATTATTATTGTGTTATTATTATTGTAGTTATTACCATCATTAGTATTATTATTATTATTATCCTTATTCTTGTTGAATTTTATTATTACTATTATTATTTATTTCTTATGCATGTTGATTTTATTATTACTTTTGCTTTTTATACATGTTGCTATTATTAATATGTTTTATGCATGCTGAATTTTATATGTATTATACTTTTTATGCATGATTGGATATTATTGTTGTTATTTTATGTCTTTATGCATGTTAAATTCTATCATTATTATTTTATGCATGTTTTTGCATGTTGAATTTTATTATTATCATGTTATTTTTTTTATGCATGTTGATTTTGTTAATTTGTTATATTGCATATTTATTATGTCATTTTAATTGGCTTATCATATAGGATACAATTTTGTTTGCCTTAATTTAATTATTTTCAAGTCATATGTTTAATTATTTTTATACTAACTTCATTTTTATTTGTTTTTTTTCCTATTTTTCAATACTTATTTTTTCATATGTGAGTTTTTGTCAAGTGGGAGCCCATGGAGATTTGAAGAACCACTTGGGAGTTGTTTATTATTTTTGTTGCTTTTTATTATTTTTGTTTAATTGATTATTATGTAATTTGTAATAATAAATTTATTTTCATACACGTTAATTAATAAACTAAATTATTTCTATTAAACTAAATTGGATTTTATTTAATAAAAATGGGACCTATGTCCTAGATTTTTCATCTAAAATAAATTATCACTTTAAAATTGTTTTCTTTAATTATGCATGAGAGGACCAAAGTTCTCATTTATAATAAATAGCCCGATTTATGTATGATTTGCATTTTATTTACAAATGGGGGTTGTATCCCGCCACATCATATAAAAATTAATCCTTTAGACTTTTAGATGATTTATGCCTTACTTTTAATGTCCTAATACGTCTTTTGCTTCAGTCATTATCCTATTCCTTTTTTTTTTCAGTAACCATACTTTAACATTACTATTATTGTTATTAAAATCATTATTATCTGTACTGTTAACTTTAACATTAATACTATTATGTTCAGTCCGTTAATTCAATGACCATTTAAATTAACAATATTTGTAATTATCTTATTAACGTAGTCCTTTGTTTTTCATTATTTGTTTATCATTTATTTATATCATTTATAGTCTACACTTGGGCACAGTATCATTTACTGAAATATATATTGAGCAGTCATCATTGTTGTTATTTACAGTACTGATTAACTGTTATCATTTCCTTTATATCCTTGATATTTCTTTTACAGTACCATTTTTAAATCTATAAACATAACACATTTACTCTATTTTTCCTACTTAATTTACTCAGTTATATTTCATACTATACACTTGAAGTGACAATGCTATTACTTAATACAATAACTTATTTGTAGACTTAACATAATTATTTTCTTAACTTTATACATAATTTCTGTTAACATTATTTGACTAAATTGTAACACCCCAATACCCCCAAGGAGGATATCGGGGCGATACATGGACTCTAATGCATACCGAAACAAAAGTGGAAGCAAGAGCAGAAATAAACTAATAACATTAAGCTAATAAGCTAATAAGCACAACCTGAGAGCTAACATCTGAATATAAATAATATACATACATCTATTAATATACAAATATTCATTACAAAAAGTAACCATTATATTACATGATCATTGTCTGTACATATACATCCGATTAACACTATTACATAATAACTATACTTCTCTATACATAATGATGTTACTCAAAACCTTAGAAACTCTATCTAATACAAAAAGATCTTTAAATCCAGCTCCTAGTGGCCATGACTTATAGATGCACACTCCCATATCTGATCCGGTAAACCTACACGGAAACAAACTTCCGTGCTAAGCGATAATACTTAGTGAGGATAAAATAAAGTAAAGGACTTCTTCTTCTGAAGTCACACACATATCACACGCATCACTTATATAATCATGCTCAATACAAACTATAATCATATAATCTGTGTAATCTTGTGTTAACATGCATATAAGCTTTTATTCACTTACAGGTTATGTACACCTAAACCACATGATTCACATTCATGGTCATGCTTAATACTGAACAATATCACATATTCACATACATATACACTCTTACTCTCGTACAGATCATGTATACAAAATAACATTCTCATGTAAAAGCATACGTACAGAACAGTACTTAGACATCAACTCTTGTACACATCAAACGTAAAACAGCCTGAATTCCTTTAGCTGTGGATATGGGCACAGTCAAATACTATCAGAATTTACAAGTAGAGACCTAACTCAAAATTGAATACTCGAGGTATTCGCCAGTTGACACAATTAAGGTCACAGAAGCAGCCGCGCGGTAACCCTTTATAAGTATGCTTATCTATCCATTACTATAACTATTCAGGCTTAACATAAAGACTTTATACACTATATCATATGTATTATAGCCACTCAAGCATTACATCATGATTCAATCATATATAATCAATATCACATGGCATGTCTTGTTCAATAATTATAAAGCATGTAAACACTTAGTTCCATTCTTAAACTATTATATCATAGCATCATTTACATATAATTCAATTGTAAAAACATTCATATACTCATTTTATAATATTAAATATAAGTTGGACAAATGGTAAGAACTTCCGGTGAAGTTCGAGTGCGATTCGGGAAGGAAAAAGTATATCTTAGGCTGAAGGATGAGGTCACACGGTGGTAAGGTATTTTATACCGCCATGTGGGATACTAAAAATGGGTCTTTATGAGACAGAATGCTTTTACACGGCGGTGAGAAAGTCCTTACCACTGTGTAAACCTATTCTGCCTCAAAACACAAGGCAGACTCTAAACAGACTTCAGGTCCAAATTTGCACTCCATTTTCCGCATAGTTAGAGACATTTTTAGGAAAAACTTTATTCTTAACAAAAGTTACCTAGGATGTTAAATTTCAAATGGAATAAGTTTTAGGTCATTTGGACGTTTATAACTTCAGATATGAGCTAAACAACCTATATTGCTCTAGTAACCCGGCCCAAATAGAACACTACTATTTTGGTAAATTTTTAGGGTTTAGAGAAATAATTTGCTCAAGGACATTTCTGAGACTTTTATAGGAATGGAAGTTGCGGTTTTAATGGCTCAACAATCACTCCATTTAGAGTCCTAACACTCTACTTATGACAAAAATATTACACGGAGGGCTGATGGACAAAAGAGTAGAGTTTTCCAAAATCAAACCGTACACTCTAAACCTATATGGCAATCATCTAACATCATCAACACACATGCACATGATCAAATAACATACTCATAAACATATATAAATATATATAATATAAGAACACCACAAGCAATCAAAATGAACAAAGTCAAAATCGCACACGATCCCGACCTTTAGATAGCTTGACCACGTCTCTCTAATCGGTTCCAATCTTCTCCTTGCCTTTATCCAACTTCTTGTCCACAGCTTTCATGCACAAATCAACCAAGAGAACACTTAAACCAAGCTCTTAACTTTAAACTAAAAACAGAAAGCCAAAGTAGAAGAAGAAGACCAATACTAACAAAATCACACTACATACCTTCTTAAGAGCCAATTCTACCCTTATCTTACTCCCTTCAAACCAATCCAAGTGGCTAACTCACTAAAAGAGCAAAGCAAATGAAGAAGAAAAGGAAAAGAAATGGCAAGTAAAGAGACACAGTAGAAGCCAAGGAGAAGAGAGAAGAATAAAGGCTAGAAGCAAAGCAAAATAAAAAGGAAGCAAAAGAAAGAAAGGGCAGATGGTCCATCCTCATCCAAGTCAATTACCCACATAAATGCCACTAACCACCTCACATAAATGCCACTTACCAAAAATAAATACATTCATTTACTTAAAACAAAAGGTCCCATACCAAGTGTCCATCTCCTACGTTGCCACTTGTCAATCTCCGACACTGCCACATGTCCGATACACATCTAATGAACCCAAAAGTCCACTGCAAATAGGCTTCCAGTGAAGCATTCTGTCGCGCTCGCGACACTGTTGCGCTCATGACAAAACCTACACTAAGCCACTATCTTCACTTCTCAAAACAATTTTACTTCCCACCAGATTTTTAACCTTAATTAAATAGGAAACTCATTCAAATACACTGTCTTATACACATAAACTCTCCAATTATCGAACAAAAATTATGCAATTCTTCTAGGGCCAAAGCGGGTTGTTACATAAATATCTATCGATAACTGTTTTACATTTAATTCTCTTATTACCGTGACTAACAGTACTATTGTTATACTAATACCTGAATTACTCATATTGTTTATTGATCATCATTTCAGTAGTTATTATTTCACTATTAATCTTTAACACTTAATGACAATTCTACTCTCTTTCATGTCTTTAGTTCGGTTACTAACATTCTTAGGTGACCCCATTACTAAATTTTACAAGTACAATATTATAAAAATATTAATTAGCATATTTTATACTTTAGGTAATTAGCCCTATTTATAATACTTATATCAATTCTATAACAATGTCTTTTACATATTCTATTACAAACTTTTAATTTGTTGTGACTTAATTATGAAATTCACAGTATTTAATTAAATTTACCTGACACATTATTATTTATCTTAATTACATTATCTTATCTTTCAATTTAATTAAACGACATTAAATCTACATATTAGTGACCCCTAATCAGTAATAATAGTCCTTTAGTAGTCCCAAGACATTTTTCATTCGTTAATTAATGCTAACATCACTCATCTATTTTTCTTACACTTAATCCTATTTCAATATCTATGATATTAGCATTAACTATAATACTTCTAATAATACTAACATAAAAATCATTATTTTATTATCCAAAATATTTACATTTTACTATCATTATTTCTCTAGTCATTATTTCCATAAATAATTTAATTAACTATCAATTTGGAATTCTAATTCACTTTGAATTCTAATCTATTTAGAGTTCTAATCCAATTTGACTCCTAATCCATTTAGAATTCTAATCCAATTTGACTTCTAATCCATTTCAAATTTTAATCAGTTTACATTAGGGTCCTTCAATTTCATTCAAATTACGATTTTACCTTTCTTGTTTACTTTAATTAGAATTACGCCACCAATTTGACTCATTAACTTATTTAACTTCTTATTTAACATACAAATTACCATTAGATCTTGGAATATCATTTTCATGGCAAATTACATTTTAGTCCCTGAAAAGTGACTAATTCTCATATTTAACCAATTAATTATATTTTTACCCTCATTAATCTTTATTAACCTATTTATGGACAAAATTACCATTATGCCCTCAAAACATTTCATTAATTTTGATTATACCCTTTTTCACACAAATATCATTTTAATCACATATTAACCATTTTAAGCTTATTTTTACCATTTTGCCCCTGTATAAAATCGGCAGAAATCTATGAACGGGATAAATGAGATATAAACCCCTAAAGGCTCATAACAACTTGGAGGGACCTTGAAGGATTGCTTAAGTACATTCCAACCTGAAGGGACCCCGAAGGATCACTCCAGTACATTCCAACTTGGAGAGACCCCGAAGGATCACTCCAGTACATTCCAATACATTTCAATTCATTTCAATACATTGAGGTAGGACCGTCATTGGCCTACAATAAGTGAGACGTCATGCTCACAACCTGCGGTTATGTGTCCCTATGGCTAGCCATTATATCCTGAATTAGACTTGACTACCAGATTACTACATATGGCATCATTATGTCAGATTTTCACATTTTCAAATTTCCATACATATATTTCATGGAATTTCATCATACTATTCCATTCTTTTTCATCTAAATTAAGCATTATACATTTAATTTCCACTCATTTTCCATTACATGCCATAAATCTCATTAAATCACATGGATATATACATGTATACCATTCAGCCATCATGTCAATATTTCACTATAAATTCTTTTCATCACCTTTATCATTTATTTAGGTAATTTACATGTCCATTAACATAGCCATGCCATTAATTCACATCAAAATCATATTTTTACATGCCTGTACCATTCGGCCAACATGTTCATCATCCATTATGTGAATTTTTCTTTTTCTAATTCATTCCATTAGCTAGATTTCATATTAATTTATCTAGTTACACCATTACTAACCTCATTTTCTTATTCTAGACCACACTACAAGAAAATGTGAAAATAACAACGGAAAAATAGCAACCGAATTTATTCCATTGCTAAATTAGCAACAAAAAAATAATTTCATTGCTATTTAGCAACAAAAATGCATTTTTGTTGCTAAAATTGGTTAAAATTTGCAGATTTGGCAACGAAAATATATTTGGTTATCTTCTGTCACTAAAAGTGGAGGGAATTTTTAGTGCCAAAATTTAGCCACGAAAATTAGCAACGGAATCACTATATTGTTGTTAAATAAGGCACTAATAGATGGGGAAAAAATTTTGGAATGAGAACTAGCAACAAAAAATTTATTCCATTGCTAAAATTGCAACCGAATTTAGTTTTCGTTGCTAACTAATAAGCCTTAAAAGAATTGGGTTCAAAAATAGCAACGAAATTATTATTCGGTTGCAATTTAGCAACGAAAAATAATTTTCGTTGCTACAATTGCAACCGAATGTATTTTTTGTTGCTAAATAATAAGCCTTTAAAAAATTAGGTTCTAAAATAGCAATGTAATTATTATTCGGTTGTAATTTAGCAACGGAAAATAATTTATGTTGCTACAATTACACCTAAATTTAGTTTTCGTTGCTAAATAATAAGACTTAAAAAAATTAGGTTCTAAAATAGCAATGAAATTATTATTCCGTTGCAATTTAGCAACGAAATTGTTATTTGGTTGCTATTTTCAGCAACGAAAAATAAATTCCATTGGTATTTTTGGTTGCAAGGAGCCAAAAAAAAATTTGGGAACAAAAATACCAACGGAATTGATTTTCGGTTGCTGAAATAGCAACCGAAAATCAATTCCGTTGCTAAATTGTAATCGAATTTCAATTCCATTGGTATTTTTGGTCCAAAAGTATGGAGTGATTTTGGGATCAAAAATACCAACGAAAATAAATTTTCGTTGCTAAAATAGCAACCGAAAATAATTTTGTTGGTATTTTTCAAATTGCCCTAGGTATAAATACTGCCCTAGGTATAAACAAAACACAACAAGAATTCCAATATTCTTAGATTATCCAGGCTCGCTTCTTCGAAGAACAAGGCAAAAATGAAGAAGAAGATGATTAGGTGGTTGACATTAAATCAGAGCTAACTAGCAGCTCAGTTTGTAAGGAGGACGGAAGTGACATTGATCAAGAGGAGGAAGAAGAAGAGCCGACTGCAAGTAACGAAAAACGAAGGTCAGCTTCTACCATTAGCTTTTCTTTTATCTATGAACATTAAATTTGTCATCTATAATTTTGTGTTCGATGTATACTTATTTAGCTTGAGAAAATCCATTGGGAAACTGTTTAGTCACACATTTTCTCTTACGTGCATTTATTAGAATTATTATTATTATTATGGACAAATTAAACCTGGCGCTATTAGTATTTGATGAATGATATGAAAATTATGAGTTCTTCACTTATTTTACACAAAGAGCAGGACTCTGTCGTCTCTGGCAATGTACAAATTCGAAGCCTAAACACATAAATCCTTGTTTAAATTTTAATTTTTTTTTAGAAAAGTATAAGTTAATTAGAGTTTAGATAAAATTTTACAATTACTATTTGAAAAAGGGAATAAAGCCATATAACATTTATTTTCGATAGTAGTGAAGATTGCGTGAATTATAGGTTTCTTTGAGGAAATGTGATGATGTTTGTTTCATGTGCATATTCATGTTATTCTTTGCTTTATCTTTCCGTAAAGTGTAGGTCGAGCCAATATATTTTACAGATTACTCTTTCCTATTTACTTTATATGCTAAAAATGGGGATAAAAGCTTTTGGTTTAACAAACATTGAGAGAATCTGTTTATATTTGAACAGGTCTCAATTAATTGGATCAGTGTTTATTGCTACTGTGGAACTCATTGCTGCAAGCTTAACTGCATGCTTATAGAAGAATGCAAATCTTTGTAACTATGATGAGTCCTTTTGGGCGGTGAAGAGAGTGTCCAAAGTCACATTTTTATTCTTTTAAACCAAAAGTTAACTTTTTTCTTCTCTGGCTTTAGGAGAACAGATATATATATATATATATATTCAAAGAAAATGTTCTTTTTTCTTAAACTGCCAATAACAGCTTTTTTTCACTTTCTACATGTATGTAGTTCAATCCAGTGTTATGATGGGTTCTTCTCAGGCCATCCGTGATAGCTCCATTTTTGTTATCGCTTGTGTTTTGATCGTCGGTTTAGGTCCTATCCAATTCAACTTCACTGTAAGTTAACTATCTATCTCTTTCTCTCTGTTTTGGTTGTTTGTTTTAGCATTTGTTGCTCTCATAAAATGAAAGTTTTAGAAATAAATTTGCATTTTATTTTTTTGTGATTTTTTTTTTCATTTTGATGATTGCTTTCTTGTCTATTTGGCAGTTTGGTTACTCTTGTCCAACCCAAACCGCCATCATTGATGACCTCGGCTTACTGTGTTTGAGATGTGCATCTTACTGTGTTTGAGGTGTGCATCTCTAATATTGCTAATTCTAGTTCAGTTTGATTTTGTTTGGTTTCTAATAATGATTTTCTTGGGTATGTATTCTCTATTTGGTTCATTATTAAATGTGGGTGCCATAGTAGGGGCTAACCCACTCGCTGTTTGTGTGATTCTTATGGCATTGGAAGAAATTATTTATTATGCTTTTTTTTATTTATGATATCTATTTTGAGTGGTGAATTTTATTATGGGGATACTTGGCTAATTTGTGTGGAATTCGTTGGTTATTATGGATCACTACAAGTTTAGGCAGGTATTTTAGCTTGAGTTAAGCTATTAGTAATGAATATATATGTGATGATGATAATAGAGTTTAGTTATGCTTGAATGGTAATTAGTACCCATATCCACTAATTAATGCGAATTCAGACTGTTACATGTCTAGATGTTATTATTATAAATATGCCATATGTATATGAACTATGAGTAAGAGTAAGCTAGTTATGTGCACTTTTCCTTTATGTGATTATATTTATATGCATGGGTATTTAAATCTTAAGTTATGTTATTGCTTGATCATTTTTACAGATGTGTGAAAATTGGAGTCATTTTGTTTTGGCGTCGAGCATCTGCAGGTTGCCACATAGTGAAATTGGAATCTTTTTGTAATTTTTGTTATAGAATTTTGTATAGCTTTGTATGCTTTGTAAAGGAATATTTATATATGTATATTTTTGGCATAATTGTGATTGACATTTATCTTTTTATGAAATGCTAAGTTATGTATATTTTTGGCACAATTGTAATTGACATTTATCTATTTATGAAATGCTAAGTTATATATTGTCCCGGTTATATTATCAATAAGAAAATTTTCTTGAATTTCATTATGAATTTGGATTATATTTATTTATAAATTAAAAATTTGATTGAAATTTTACAATTTTTGATGTTAAAAATAGCAACGGAAGAGATATTCTGTTGCTATTTTTAGCAACAGAAGATAAATTCTGTTGCTATATATATCAACAGAAATAGAATTCCATTGCTAAATTTAGCAACGCAAAGCATATTCAGTTGCTAAAAAATATCCACCGTCAAAATTGCAACCGAATTTTCCGTTGCTATTTTCGGTTGCTAATTTTCGTTGCTATTTGATAATTTTCTTGTAGTGCCTCTTAAGCAACCTTTTCTTTCCTTAGCTCCTTGAAACACCATCATCTCCTTAATTTTCCTTAAGTGGCAGAATACAATCATCAAAGAAATTACCATAAAGGTGCTTCCTTTATGCAGTAAAATCACATAAACATACTCTAGACATCCTAAAATACTATTTGAACCTTTAAACCAATTTAAAAATATCACCTTTACATACCTCATTTTGAAACATAAAATTTTTCACTTATTTTCTTCCACTTGTAGCACTCCAAATGGACTTCAATCACCATCACTAGATTCTAGAGAGGTTTAACTATGTTTAGGAAGCTTAGATGTGAGGAGAGATAGAGAGAAAATAGAAGAAAAATGGAGAAGAACTTTAATTGGGCCTAAGGGAAGGAGGAGAGAGGTGAAAACCCTAGGGAGAACTTTAGATAAATCTGGGGAAGAGATGTATTTATATGGAAAAAAATTGAATCGAACCAGGTCCAACTGAAGTGGTCGAACCGATTTGTGTCGATTTTTGTGTCATTTTTCATTGTTTCTAGGAAAATATGGGTTCCTCAACTCATTTTCACTCCCAATCAATTTCATCATTCTCAAAATACCAAATATAGCCTCCACACAAAATTTTAGCTCAATCGGAGTCCATTTGGGGCTCGCTTCACTTAAACCGGTCCAGTTCAAAATTTTTCGGTTCTACCTTAAAATACTAATCTAACACTGTCAAAAATTCCTAAAAAGTATTTTAAATATTTACACTTCCCACATTGCACAATTTTAACCTCATTTATTATTTTTAAAAATTAGGTCAAAGTTCAGTCAAACCCTGGTTCAATTGAACTGAACCAGAGGCAAACTTTAGCTTGACTTTCTGGAACCTATTTGACCTCATTTTTGCACCAAATTTTACCATTAGACTCCTAATAGTCCACAGATCAATATTACTAATTAGAACATTTTCCATATAGCTTCCCAGGAGGTCACCCATCCTAGGATTTCTATGCCTCGAGCACGTTCAACCTTTTAACTCCTCTGTAATTCATGATACTAGAACTATTGTTTTCACACCAAAATCACACTACTGACTCTACAGAATTCACAGATTGATACTATACCAGTTTCAGGCCATTACAATTAACATACATAAATTCTCATTTTGTGCATTTAAGTCCTTAGTTCTTCAATGACCATTTTAACCCCGGCTTTTCAATTAATATCGGTTATCTCCGAAGCACATATACTTGACCAATTACACATTTTAGGCCACTCTCATATCCTAAAAGTATTCAAAATGACTAGGGTACAAGTCGGGGCCTTACAATCATTAGGCTTTTGTTTCAAAAGTTCTAAATCCTTCAAGGTCACCTCTATTCTGGTGCTATAATCATACTATTTCAAGAACTCTTCTGTCAACACATCCCAATCTTCTTTAGTCCTTTGATCCAACCCGTGATACCAGTCGAGGGATGGGCCTGTTAAGCTAAGATAAAAATATTCAAAGTTATATTTCTTGGTCATAATTGTTCTTTTTCATCACCAGAGTGTGCTGCTTTATGTGTGCTGATGGATTTGAAGTACTGTTGAACTTTGGCAAGTCGGGTATCTTGAACCTTTGAGGCAATAACTCTTCACCATTGAGATCTCTATCTTCAGGCCAAATCCCCTTCCTTGTTGGTAGAACGTGGGCCATCGCTTCTATCTTCTCTTCCTTCATCCTCAATACTGCATCCTCCATTCTAGACGCCTTGCTCTTCACAACTTAGGCGATCACCGGTTCCTCCTCATCCTCTGTTATAAAATCCTCTTTAAGAACATTAAACCTATCCCTTTTTTGCTCAATAGGTGCCACATCTCTAGGTTCAGTAGCTGGAGGATGTGCTGCAGCAGCTGCCATGAGAGTTTCCCCGACAACATTCGGCTACACTTGTCCTATAATAAGGGCTAAAATTTGTGTTCCAAAAGCTAGTGTCGATGTGGTAACTATTCCCCCGATCATAGCTATCACCCTTCTTTCAAAATCCTCTAATCTTTTATCTACATCTTGTGCAGTTAGGGCACCAGTTTCTTGTGATGGTTCGGACATTTCTAATACTTGCAATTTTTCTGGTAAGAATTCCAAATCACAGTCAGCAAAACAGGATTCTAATCATTACTTTGATTTTGATTCTGGTGGTTCAATCAAAGATCCTCAGATAAGGCAGCCATCAAAACCCCTAAACCACCTAGATAAATCTATAATGGCTGTAAGAATCAAAACATTAGGATGATGCATGAATGACATGTAGTGGATGATCAGAACCACATACAAAAGGACAAGTAAGAACCTTCTAACCTTATCACTTCCCACACAGGAGGTCGTGTGATCTCTTTTCCTAGGTGGGCTTAGCCCAAGGATTATTGGCAAGCCCAATGGACGCGTATAGTGCATGGCAAAAAAATTGGCAGGATAACCTCTCTTATTTAAATTGCATGCAAATGAGTTTTGGCCGTTGTTATTCAAACATTTCAAATGAATTAGAATGGGCCCACAAGGGCATGAAAGTCTTCGATGAGTGACCACTTAATTTAATTGAATTTGTCTAACACTTAACGGCCCACATAGCAAGCAAAGTATTATGGTACATGTTCCTAGGAAAGTATCAATTGGCATTACATGGGCTTATTCGTCTAGTGATGAAACTTTAGGGCTACCCAAGCATGATCCCTACTAACAGGTCCTGCTCATCACGAGCAAAATGACCAATTTGCTCCTCATTCAATATACAAAATGGTACAAGGATTCGGTTGGTGATTACACTTAACATGTCGTTACATTGTGTGAACGTAAAGTCATGTTCCAAGAATGCACTGAGGTAAAAAAGGGATGCTTAACATACTTCTAAGGCCCTAGAATGCTCTAATTCATCTTATTTTTGAAAAAAGATAGAACTTTGATTTCAAAAACCCATTTATATTAAATTTAACCAAGGTACTTTAGGAGCAAGGTCTTATAATCCCTAGTGGAGTCACCACTGTGACGCATGCCGAACGCCTGCGTTTGTGTTCGGCTTATTCTTGGAAGTCCGCTTTTAGAACCCGAGATAGGATGAAGGTTCCCATAACTTGTGAAGATTGGTCGCTTTGCAATAGATAGGGATTCGACCCAATTCACCAAGCCTCGGGCCTCAAAAAGGCATGAAACAGCCTCTCGGGGCATCCTTATTCTATTATTGGCAATTAATCTATGAGGGTGTCTATTTGTACACCAAGAGGTAGGTATTGTGGAGTTGCCACCCAACAAAACATTGGAAAAGTAAATCTAACCTCATGAATCCTAAACCAGAGATGGTTTGGGACTTCACTCTTACTTATACCTTGGTTAATATTTATATAAACGATTTTTTAAAATTCATTCCCCATCTCTTTCTCACATAATTTATAAAAATAAATAAATAAAATGCAACACAAACAATGTAAAGAAAACCATGGAAAATAAAGTAAAACTATCCTACAAAATGGAAATTAAAACATACATAAAACGGGGGATTCATTTCGGTGTGAACATTGGTTCCCGCATGCATATTTATAAAAATAAAGAGTTTCTGAACAAGTTTTGAAAAAAAATAGGGATGAATGATCCAATTTTGATAAAAGGGAAACTCTTTATTTCTGGGTCATTTTAGGAGAAAATGTAGACATTGGTCCCATTTATGAAGAAAATTTCCATTTTAATTTAGACAAAATTTTTAAGTGAATTTTCATATTAGCGGACATAAATTCCTTTATTATTATAAATCCAAACCAAAGAAAGGAAAACTAAAAGAAACTGAAAATAAATAAACTACAAAAAGGATTACTATAACCCATGCCTTGTAACACTATGTACCCCGTCTAGTGAATAGGCCGAATAAGAATATTACAATTCATTTTAAAGTCCATAATACAAGAGTCCTAATTTTTTTTTAAAAATAAACTTTTCATATCACTCCAATTGGTACTATTAAATTTATAGAAATTTTGGCAGAGTCCCCTCAATATTATTGCCTAACCCCATGAAAAGAAAAAACTCTTTTAACACTTCTAGAAATCATACATTCATTCACCCTACTCCAATTCAAACTCCAACACAAGTTCTCCCATTCTCCATTTTAGATCCAACCACACACATCATATAACATAATTTACATATATCATCAAATCTCAATACTTATTTCGAATATACAAAATACAAATAAATAATTTATTTCAAACATACAAAATACAAATAAATAATATTAATATATCAGAAACTATCAACTTTTAAAACAATTGTCTGACACGAACTCTTCATTATAATAGTATTCTAACTATCTATGTAGTGTATATGACATTAGGAAATGGAATTCAAGTTATCCATCCCCAAAACTTTAAACTTTAAGGCCTTCTTTTCATGACTCCCATCCAACATTAATCTTTCGAAATACTCATGTTTATCGTTTGATTTCTATCTTTGACCTGCGTGAGGGTAAACCATGCGCTAAGCTTTATGCTTAGTGGTTACTACCAAATTTACTTATCCATGAACTTAAAATATAAAATTATACTCAAAGTTAAGCACACATTTACATGCTTAAAACATTATACCGAAAATCATTAAATATTAACTTGTAGTATTCAAATACAGGTAATAGATTTACATCTACAGATTTACATCTACCTATTACGTCTTACACTTCTTTTAGTTCATATAGGCATGCAATTATATTCATTTCATTTCCTTCCAAACAATCCTACTTAAGACACATCTCATTATTAGTTAAAATATCATTAATTATTTAACTATATATTCTTCATTAACTTTAAATTGTATTTCCTTCATATAAGCAACAACATTGCATTTAACAGATCAACATACACAGGCAAACAATTAAAACATCATAAACATATATAATCATATTCCCATATAAATGATTAAATTCTATCACGCATGGACCATGCATAAAATATGCTTACTTTGCAAACTCGTACTTATTTACGTAGACCTTAATAAGTTTGGTATGAGTAAAATATAACTCCCAACCTCTATGTTATATATCAAGTACCATTTCATTATATCTCTTATTCTACAGTTAAATTATCAATTTAGATACATATATATATTTTGTATATCGATAAAATCTAGTTCATATGTATGTCTAATATCATTTTTATTATATTCTTAATTTATAAATGTACTTACTAATAACATGTATTAAACTAACATCTTTATCATTAAATTTTATTCTCTTATTACTTAATCTACGGTCTTTTTTTATATAATTATTGTTTGTCATTTAAGTATATTATTTTACAGATTATTCTGTAATCTATTTACCCATCTTTTAATTACTATTTATTTCTTAAGTTTATGGTTTCACTTAACTTAATTTATTATTTTTCACCTAGTAATATCTGGTAGAAATTTCAGAACCGTATACACAAGATGTGGACCCCACAGGTCCATAACAATTTAGAGTGATTCCGAAAGACCACCAATACATTTTAATACATTTCACTTTAACACTTTAACACTTTTATACTTTAGTAGACCATCATTGGCCTACTACTATGAGTCACCATGATTCACTATCGCAATATAATGTCCCTATGGCTAGCCAACTATATCCTGAACTAAATTTGACTGCCAGACTACCAAGGGCAACGTACATATATCTTTTACTGTTTTCAATTATATTATCACATTAAGCTTGACAATAGCTTTATTTCACATCAATACACATAACTTATGTTCTACTTCCCTGTTACATATTATGCATTTGTCCAATTTTAACCGTTTATAAACTTTACTTAATTGTATTCATCATATAATTTAATTCTCGTGCATTCTTAATACACGATATGTACATATACATTTTAGTTGACTTTATTTACTTAGCATAGTCTTTCACATAATTTTTACTTATTTCTCTTTAAAAATCATATGCACTTTTAACATAACTTATGTATGTTATTTACTTGCTTTCTTAATTTTACTCATTACGCAACTCTAGATTATATTTCAAGTTCATATTAAGTTCTACTATATTAAATTATCTTTATTTTTCTTTCTTACTTTCCTTATTCGTATAGCATGTTATAGTCTTTTCTTGCTTTATTTCAGGTCATTACTGCAACACCCCGAAACCACCCTAGTAGAGTGAGTCCGGTGTGTGTGTAAATATGCATGGTTTATTTGTTTAGCATGTGTTTATTTTGATTAAATTAATTTGTTCTTATGCTTTAGTTGGGTTGTGTTTTAGTGTGAGTGAGTGTATTAGAGTAATGTGTGAGTTGTGGGTTGTGGTTAGGTGTGAGTGAGTGTATGGGAGTAGTGTGTGAGTAAGAGATTATTCTTGGGTGTGTCTTGATGGATGGGAGTTAGGTGTGGTTAATAGGTGGCCCTATGAGGAATTGACATGTGGCATGAGAGAGGGAAAGAGGGACAGCTGTTCTTCCCTTGTTCTTATCCCGTTCTTCTCTCCTTTTTCGTCACTTCCCGTAACTTCTTCATCCTCTTCTTCTTTCTCTTGATTTCTTTCTATAATTTTTCTTTTGTTGGAATTGGGTGAGCTGTGGTGAGTTCGGGTAGTTGGAATTGGTTGGTAAGTGTAATTAATGTTCTTCTTCTTCTTCTTCTCTTTGAGTGAGTTTTTACTTAAGCGAATGTTGAGGTTGAATTATGGTTTTGCTGGTTTTGGTGACTCAAAAATTCTGCCTAAGGAGTCGAAGGGCAAGGAGATCGCGAGTGGTAGTGGAGTTCGAGATTAAAATGCCATATTTTTTAGGTTTGGGAACATTTGTGTAAATTGTGCATTTTTGGGTATTTTGATGATTTTTATGTTATGATTGAAATTGATGAGTTTGATTGTGTGTTTTGGCTTCTATGAGTTATGGGTATGGTTTAATTTGAGTTGAGAACAATGGGTTGTGAAGGATAGAGTTAAATTATTGAAATTGTGCATGTTTGCCTAGAAATTTCTTGTTTGAGAATTTTGGGGTTTGATTGTGTGATTTGTTTGATTTGATGACAATAATGAGTTCAAATGGTATGTTTTATGTTGTGTGTAATAGTTTGAGTAAAGGATTTTACTTAAAATTGAGTTTTGGAACCGAAGGAGTGAATGGGTGAAATGGAGATTGGATTTCTGCAGATTTTTTGGCGTTGGCAGTGGAAATCCCGACTCTATCGCGAGGTCACGACAGAGCTCGGTGATCTTTGCCCCTTCGCGCGAGCCGAGCCGTGAGCGGCCGAGCGTGCGTAGCGGGAACTCCCTATCGCGAGCGCGATGTCGTCACGATCACGACAGAGAGATCATTGTTTGGCAAAGCTTCTGTCGCGAGCGCGCATAGGTCGCGAGGCCGTGACAGCTAGTGCGGGTACTCACTATCGCGAGCGTGACGTTTGTCACGAGCACGACAGTGAGATGTGTTTTGCCTCCATGCGGGCGGAAGGTTCGCCGTGACCGCGACAGGAGGCCAACTTCGCCTCTGTCGCGAGCGTGACACTGTCGCGAGCGCGACACACTTTAGCTTTTCTTTTGACTTCTCTTGTATGAATGTAAGATTTAACTTTCTAATTTGCATTACTTCTAGAAGTATGTATAGTTTATTTATACATATATGAATGTGTTTATATGCATCTTATATCATGAATAAATCATGTCATAAACATATGTTGTAAATTTAAATATGTCTTGGATTATGCATGGCCTGTTAGAGTTGAAAAAGTGGATTGTTAGGCATGCCTAATAGAGCTAGTGTTGCTGCAGCTAGTGTATGATTTGGACCCTGATCAGGTCCCTCGACTGGATCTTCGTGATCCCTCTGTGCTGAATCTACGCGAAAATGCTTTTGGAACAAAATTAAAAGATTGTTTTGATACCCTCGGGTATCCATGTGTTATGAGAATACTGTTAATATCTTCGGATATCTACGCGTACTCGTTATCCACTATTTTGATATAGCAGGTGCAATAGTGTTATTGTTAATTTATGAGAATTTCTGAATTATTGCTTATTGGGAATGTTATGATTATCGTGCTGTTATATGTTAAGTTAACTTATGATATCTTGACAAGTAATTAAGCCATCCGTTTGTGATTATTTGTTAACGCCACTATGAGTGGTCGTTGTGCATCTTTGTTTTCCCCACTAAGCGATTTCGCTTAGCACGGGTGTTTTATTTGTGCAGGTGTGAAAGGTTTGAAGGGTTGAATCGAGGTACTTCTGTATCTTTTTGAAATGTGTAAAACAGCCTTTATTATATTAATGTAATGCAATATTTCGCTTCATGACTCTTTCTCTCGTTAGTTGGAAATTTTAAATTACTCGTTTGTTTATGTATTCAATGTATTATTAGTTCTGTTTGTGTGTCTGTGGGTGGCAACCCTTATCTATCGGGGACCTTCATTCTCTTCCTAGGGTGGAGTTCTCTACGTATAGGTAAGGGGTGTTACATTTTGTGGTATCAGAGCAGTAGGTTTAGACGTTTCTGGGCTAGAGTATTATAGAGAGTCTGTTAGAGTTGTGTTGGCCTGATGCGAATTGTGCTTTATGTGTTGTAGCTATGGAGTCTGTTCGTGGATTGCTTGAGGGGTCAGCCGAGAGTGCAAATCCCCAAGAGCAAGATCCCTCAGTTTCAGGTCCGGCTCAACCTCCTAGGGTGCCACCTGATTTTCCTGCAGTTCCCTTTGAAGCAATACTTAAGATGTCCCAAGATATGGCTAGGGTGCTTGAGAGGGTAACTGGACCTAGGGCGCTTATTGAGAATTTGAGAAATTATGGAGCGGAGGACTTTTTGGGAACCAGTTTAGATGAGTCAGAGAAGGCCGAGATGTGGATTGATAAAGTGAAGCAGGTGTTAAGGGAAATCTGATGTCCGCCGGATCAAGAAGTGGAATGTGTAGAGTCTCTGTTGCAAGGCTCTGCTTATGATTGGTGGAGGTTTGTGCTTAGTCAGCCTCAGCTTCCTGAGCCTTTATCATTGGAGTTCTTCGAGAGGGAGTTTTGGAATAAGTATGTAACTAAGGCTTTTAAAGACGCTAGGTGGGCACAGTTCTTGAGTCTCAGGCAGAGAGTAATGACAGTGGCAGAGTATGAGAATGAGTTCAACAGATTGAGTAAGTATGCACCGCCCGGAATTCTTATTGATGAGTTTCGATGTCAACACTTTGAGGCGGGTTTGAATGAATCTTTGAAGGCTATGCTAGTTTCTTTGATGTCGGCTCCGAATGTTAATTATTATCAGTTAGTTCAGGCGGCTGTGACAGCGGAGCGTTCTGAGAATGTGTTGAGAGAGAAGGCTTTGAGGAGAAGGACCTCTAGAGGCAGTTCTTCTTCGGGGAAAAGATCTAGGGAATCTCAAAGAAATCCTGCCGAGGAGTCTTTAGCTAGTTCAGCTTCTAGGGGGAGGAGACAAGACTTTTCTAGAGGATCAGGTTCGGGTCGAGGAGGTGTAGGAGGTAGAGGCGATGCTATGCCTCAATGCTCCCATTGTAGTAAACGTCACTGGGGAGAGTGTCGTTGGTTGACTTGAGGATGTTTTAGGTGTGGTAGTACGGACCACTTCTTTGAGAATTGCTCGAATCTGCGTGAGTATGCTCAAGGTCAACAAGAGGGTAGTCGAGCAGGATCAAATGCTCCTCAAGGAAGCCATGGTAGAGGTTGAGGACGGGGTCGTGGTGGATGGCCTCGGGAGAGGGAGTTTGTAACACCCCCACCGCCGCCCCCGTTGGAAGGACGCCGGCGGGCGCACTACCCGACACTCACTCACGACGCGATAAAGCATACAGCGGAAGCATACTTGCGCTAAGCGGAAGCATTCAACAACCGATAATAAAATCTTAGAAAATATAAAAGGAAACGTACTTCATTACATAAATAACAAAAATACCTAAATAAGATATAGAGCTATAAATACAATATCCCAAAAAGGTTACAATTTATAAACCTTTACAAAATAAAGAAATACATATACAAAAAGAATTACAGAAGGAGACAAAAATAATAAACTTGACTCCTAGGTGGCCTGCCTGCAGATGCACGACTCGAGCACTCCCAAAAATCCTTCACGCTACCTGCACGGGATAAAAGCCCGTGCTAAGCAATAACGCTTAGTGGGGAGAAACAAGCGCAACAGAACACTATATAATAAACATGCACTAACATACATAATCCATCATGAATCGGAGTACAGAGATATAATATATTCAGGATAAAATAATACAATGCATTAAACCTTTGCACTATTCAGAGTCACACAATGATCAGAACACTTCACTAAATCAATACCAGACAGATCACATAATAGCCTGAATTCAATGGTGGAGGATACGGGAACACGGCACGGGAGACCGAAGTCTCAAAAATACTTTAATACCCGAAGGCAGCGCAGGAGACCGGAGTCTCAAAACTTTTTATCACTACACGGAAGATGACCATCTCGGAGGTCGACCGCTTCGCCCAAACGGGGCGGACAGAACAGCTGAACACTAACCCCTTCTTAAGCATACTTAATTATCCTATACCTTGACACTTCAGGCTCGACAACACAACAATTCACAAGACAATACATAACAAAAACAATATTCAAATTAAGACTCTTATATAATATAAATCCATATAAAGGACACTAGTACAATAATATCACGAGTCAAAAGCACACACATATACCATGCAATAGTGAGAAACCGTGCAAAGCGGAACAAACGAAACACATTCAGAAAACAAGGCAAGCAGGAAGGGCCTCTGTCGCGATCACGACAAGTGTCGCGCTCGCGACAGAGCACGGGGTACTTCGTCGCGTCCTCGCGCCAAGAGGCCTGGTCGCGACGAAGCACTCGCGGCAGAATTCACGGAGCCGAGCTCTGTCGCGCTCGTGACAAGCGTCGCGATCGCGACAGAGACCAGTTCCTTCCTCCTCGCGCGCACGCTCGGCAGCACGCTCATGTGGAGGGTTCCGCTACCAAGCTCTCTGTCGCGCTCGCGACAAGCGTCGCGATCGCGACAGAGGGCTCTTCAAGAACAAGGGGCCAAGTCCGCCTTCTGTCGCGATCGCGGCACTTGTCGCGATCGCGACAGAACCCAGATTCACCCAATTCTGCTCTTTTCCTACTCTTTTCACACCCAACTCTTCATGCATGCACACAACATGCTCAAAACACTTACCTCTCGCCTCCAGCACATCACCGCATCATTCTCAAGCCACATAATCATTTTTACACAATAATCAAATATAATTCAACGAGAATCACTCACGACTAAACTCATATTCAATAATCATGGCATGTTCAAATTCCAAAACACAAAATCTTCACTAAATCACTACTCCAATTAAACATGCATTCATAAAACACTCAAGATTACAAATAACATGCAAACACAAGATAGAGTTGATCCAAGGAGGAAATTAGGGAAAAACCACAATCCACAACACAACTCACAACACTTACATGCACTTAAACCCAATTCCAAAACAACACTCAAGCACACAGCTCCCATACCTGGAAAACGAAGCTTCAACCGAACTCCTCACGAATCCACTTTATCCTTGCCCTTGCTCTTCCTTCTCTCTTCCGATTCTTACACAATCCAACCAAATACACTTAAATCAAAACCAATCACAACAAAAACCAGAAATCCAAATAACAAGAACAACACAAGAAACCCCAAACCGAACTCAACCACTTACCTTTAACACTTCCAGCTCAAACCTTCAAAGATCCCACTCAAAGCTCCAAGAAAGCACAAGAGAAAAGAGATGAGAGCAGCAAAAATGGACAAGCAAGAGAGAGAGAACGGGAAAGAAGAAGAAAAGAGGAAGAAATGAGCTAGCTTCCACGGGAAGCTAGGAAATTCTGCCCCTCCATTTCCTCTCTCCTACTTTCCATTCAATGCTCACCAACCCCTTGCCACTTGTCTCAATCTTAGAGAATCAAGCCATCCATCTTAACCACACCACTTATAGCACCATACACTAACCACACACAAGCCTATTTACACAAATATCTTCTATGCACCATAACTTAACTTGCACCATAACAATTCCAATAAATCCACTTTACATCCAAGGCACCATGCCTACAAACCACACAAAAACAGCCCTTAGACCACTAACACCCTACAACCATACACTACAAGCACACACTATTATTTCCTTTAACACATAATTCCTTAATTTCCTATTATCCTCATACTTAAATTACGAAAACGCCCTCACCTTACCAACTTACCTCGCAAATTCCGACCAGGCCCTATTTGGGTTGTTACAATCACTCCCCCTTAAGAAATTTCGTCCTCGAAATTTCTCCGCTAATCACTTAAATCCAAACAACCCAAACACAAACCGAAACGTAACTAAAAACTAATGACATAACTTACCAGAAGGTCCCGCTCGGTCAGCTATATCCCCTACTTGCATCGTATAAACTCTTGGATGCGAGGGCACTTCCTTGGTTGGCGACTTCTGCACAGTCTCTGACGGCGCTTGCGAAGGACGTCTACTGCCTCTTCCACTCTGATTCCCTCTCGCTCTCTGACCACTGGCTCTACTCTCTGGTCTATCCTGAAGCTCTCTTCGATCCGGACAATTCGCCACCATGTGCTCTTGGCTGCCACATCTGAAGCACGCTCCAGAGATCCTTCTACACTCGCCCCAGTGGCGCTTATAACAATGCTCACACTCAGGGATCACACTTCCCTTGCTAGAGGGTGGCGCTACACTCCCAACTTCCGAACGTACCGGAACCGAACTCTTCCCACCTTGACCACTCGGAACTCCCCTCGACTTCTTGCCACTTCCAAACCCATCACTTGGTGCTTTCCTTTTGCTCTCGATCCTCTGCTTAATCACCTCAGACTCTTCTAACTTCATCGCCGCTGCCACAAGCTGATAATACCCCATGGGTTGCAAAACTGACAATGCCGACAACGGACCTCGGAACACCTCACGCAGTCCCTCTAGGAAATGCCGACTTCTAAACTCATCTGTCAACAAAGTCTCAGGCACATACTTACTCAACCGGCTGAATTCTTTATCATACTCACTCACGGTCATGCCTCGCTGCCTCAGACTGATAAACTCTCTCCACTTAGCCTCTTGATACGCCTTCGTCACATACTTCTGTTCAAATTCTTGCTTAAAGAAATCCCAAGTCAACTCGGCTGGTCGCTGAGGATTTCGCATCACTAATTCCCACCAATCGTACGCTGACCCTTGAAGCAAGGACACTGCACAAAGCACCCTCTGATCTGCAGGACATCTAATCTCTTGCAAAATCCGACCTACTCTCTTAAGCCAAAACTCGGCCACATCAGATTGGTCCAAAGCAGTCCCATGAAAGTCTTCTGCTCCTCTCTTTCTTAACAACTCAATCGGGGCTTTAGGAGCAGTCAGCCTCTCTACCAACTGAAGCAAACCTTGCACTAAGACCGGATTCTCCTGACCAAAACCCATACCAGGAATCTCCTCTCGCTGACGCTGCGGAGCAGGCTGTTCACCTCTCACTACACTTGCACTACCAACCGTCTCACCCACATGCTCACTTGGATCAGACTCCATCTAAACACTACACAAAACAAGACACATCTGTATTAGGCCACGACACAGAACCAACTAACATGCAAAGACTCAACACCTAACAAACAGAGGCAACCAGAACCGCCTAAACCAGCGCTCTGATACCACAACCTGTAACACCCCCACCGCCGCCCCCGTTGGAAGGACGCCGGCGGGCGCGCTACCCGACACTCACTCACGACGCGATAAAGCATACAGCGGAAGCATACATGTGCTAAGCGAAAGCATTCAATAACCGATAATAAAATCTTAGAAAATATAAAAGGAAACGTACTTCATTACATAAATAACCAAAATACCTAAATAAGATATAGAGCTATAAATACAATATCCCAAAAAGGTTACAATTTATAAACCTTTACAAAATAAAGAAATACATATACAAAAAGAATTATAGAAGGAGACAAAAATAATAAACTCGACTCCTAGGTGGCCTGCCTACAGATGCACGACTCGAGCACTCCCAAAAATCGTTCACGCTACCTGCACGGGATAAAAGCCCATGCTAAGCAATAACGCTTAGTGGGGAGAAACAAGTGCAACAGAACACTATATAATAAACATGCACTAACATACATAATCCATCATCAATCGGAGTACAGAGATATAATATATTCAGGATAAAATAATACAATGCATTAAACCTTTTCACTATTCAGAGTCACACAATGATCATAACACTTCACTAAATCAATACCAGACAGATCACATAATAGCCTGAATTCAATGGTGGAGGATACGGGAACACGGCACGGGAGACCGAAGTCTCAAAAACACTTTAATACCCGAAGGCAGCGCGGGAGATCGGAGTCTCAAAACATTTTATCACTACACGGAAGATGACCATCTCGGAGGTCGACCGCTTCGCCCAAACGGGGCAGACAAAACAGCTGAACACTAACCCCTTCTTAAGCATGCTTAATTATCCTATACCTTGACACTTCAGGCTCGACAACACAACAATTTACAAGACAATACATAACAAAAACAATATTCAAATTAAGACTCTTATATAATATAAATCCATATAAAGGACACTAGTACAATAATATCACGAGTCAAAAGCACACACATATACCATGCAATAGTGAGAAACCGTGCAAAGCGGAACAAACGAAACACATTCAGAAAAAAAGGCAAGCAGGAAGGGCCTCTGTCGCGATCGCGACAAGTGTCGCGCTCGCGACAGAGCACGGGGTACTTCGTCGCGTCCTCGCGCCAAGAGGCCTGGTCTCGACGAAGCACTCGCGGCAGAATTCACGGAGCCGAGCTCTGTCGCGCTCGAGACAAGCGTCGCGATCGCGACAGAGACCAGTTCCTTCCTCCTCGCGCGCACGCTCGGCAGCACGCTCGCGTGGAGCGTTCCGCTACCAAGCTCTCTGTCGCGCTCGCGACAAGCGTCGCGATCGCGACAGAGGGCTCTTCAAGAACAAGGGGCCAAGTCCGCCTTCTGTCGCGATCGCGGCACTTGTCGCGATCGCGACAGAACCCAGATTCGCCCAATTCTGCTCTTTTCCTACTCTTTTCACACCCAACTCTTCATGCATGCACACAACATGCTCAAAACACTTACCTCTCGCCTCCAGCACATCACCGCATCATTCTCAAGCCACATAATCATTTTTACACAATAATCAAATATAATTCAACGAGAATCACTCACGACTAAACTCAAATTCAATAATCATGGCATGTTCAAATTCCAAAACACAAAATCTTCACTAAATCACTACTCTAATTAAACATGCATTCATAAAACACTCAAGATTACAAATAACATGCAAACACAAGATAGAGTTGATCCAAGGAGGAAATTAGGAAAAAACCACAATCCACAACACAACTCACAACACTTACATGCACTTAAACCCAATTCCAAAACAACACTCAAGCACACAGCTCCCATACCTGGAAAACGAAGCTTCAACCGAACTCCTCACGAATCCACTTTATTCTTGCCCTTGCTCTTCCTTCTCTCTTCCGATTCTTACACAATCCAACCAAATACACTTAAATCAAAACCAATCACAACCAAAACCAGAAATCCAAATAACAAGAACAACACAAGAAACCGCAAACCGAACTCAACCACTTACCTTTAACACTTCCAGCTCAAACCTTCAAAGATCCCACTCAAAGCTCCAAGAAAGCACAAGAGAAAAGAGATGAGAGCAGCAAAAATGGACAAGCAAGAGAGAGAGAACGGGAAAGAAGAAGAAAAGAGGAAGAAATGAGCTAGCTTCCACGGGAAGCTAGGAAATTCTGCCCCTCCCTTTCCTCTCTCCTACTTTCCATTCAATGCTCACCAACCCCTTGCCACTTGTCTCAATCTTAGAGAATCAAGCCATCCATCTTAACCACACCACTTATAGCACCATACACTAACCACACACAAGCCTATTTACACAAATATCTTCTATGCACCATAACTTAACTTGCACCATAACAATTCCAATAAATCCACTTTACATCCAAGGCACCATGCCTACAAACCACACAAAAACAGCCCTTAGACCACTAACACCCTACAACCATACACTACAAGCACACACTATTATTTCCTTTAACACATAATTCCTTAATTTCCTATTATCCTCATACTTAAATTACGAAAACGCCCTCACCTTACCGACTTACCTCGCAAATTCTGACCAAGCCCTATTTGGGTTGTTACAGAGTTATCGGAGTCTGTGGACCGCCCTATTCCGACCGCTGGTAGAGCCTATGCCATGAAAGCCAGGGATGAGCAAAATGCACCGGAAGTAATAGCCGGTAAGTTTTTATTATTTGATTATGAAGTGTATGCTTTGATAGATCCGGGTTCAACCCATTCTTATTTGTGTTCTAGTAATGTGAGTGATAATTTGAGGAATGATGAAAAGTTTGGTTATAAGATTTGTGTATCTAGTCCTTTGGGTCAGAATGTTGTTGTTAATCAGGTTTGTCGGAATTGCCCCTTAAGAATTCAAGGCATGGAGTTTGTAGTGGACTTGATTCGATTGCCATTCCATGAGTTTGATGTGATTTTGGGAATGGATTGGTTAGCCAAGCATCAAGCTATAGTGGATTGTCATAGGAAGGTGGTGATTCTCAAAAATAAAGATCAGTTACCAGTGATTGTGAAGGGTGAAGGGAGTAGCTCGTTGCATAATGTTATTTCAGCAACGAAGGCCAAGAGGTTTATCAGAAAGGGATGTGAAGCATATTTGCCATTAGTTTTGGATTCTCGGAGAGGATAACTGAAGATTCAAGACATTCCGACTGTGAGGGATTTTGAGGATGTTTTTCCGGAAGAGTTACCGGGGTTACCTCCGGAGAGAGAAGTAGAGTTGTCAGTGGAAATTATACCGGGAGCATCTCCGATTTCTAAGGCTCCATATCGGATGGCTCCAATGGAATTAAAAGAACTGAAGAGTCAACTGCAAGAACTTATGGATAAAGGATTTATTTGCCCAGTGTGTCACCTTGGGGTGCTCCGGTTCTATTTGTTAAGAAGAAAGATGGGACATTGCGGATGTGTATAGATTATCGATAGCTCAACAAGGTTACGGTAAAGAATAAGTATCCGTTACCTCGGATTAAAGACCTTTTTGACCAGTTAAGAGGAGCAGGAGTGTTTTCCAAGATAGACTTGAGATTAGGTTATTATCAGTTGAGGGTAAAGGATACGGATGTGGCGAAGACGGATTTTCAGACGCGTTATGGTCACTATGAATTTTTAGTGATGCCGTTTGGTTTGACCAAAGCTCCCGTAGATTTTATGGATCTGATGAACAGGGTTTTCAGATAGTATTTGGATCGGTTTGTGGTAGTGTTCATCGACGATATTCTTGTTTATTCGAGGAATGAGAAGGAACTTGAAGAACATCTCCATTTGGTATTACAAGTGTTGAGAAATCACCAGCTTTATGCTAAACTCAGTAAGTGTGAGTTTTGATCAAAGGAAGTAACTTTTCTAGGACATGTGGTTCCAGCTGAAGGTATTCGGGTTGACCCATCCAAAGTGGAGGCAATTGTGAACTGGTTACCGCCTAGGAATGTGCCAGAAGTAAGAAGTTTTCTGGGTTTGGCTGGTTACTATAGGCATTTTGTCAAAGGATTCTTAGTAATAGCTTCACTTTTGACTAGACTTCTCCGGAAATAAGTTAAATATGTTTGGTCTGATAGATGTCAAGCGAGTTTTGAGCAGCTGAAAGAGATGTTGATCAAGGCTCCTATGCTTACACAGCCTTTGTCGGGTAAGGAATTCACTATGTATAGTGATGCTTCTGGAGTGGGTTTGGGTTGTGTTTTAATGCAAGATGGCAAGGTAATTGCCTATGCTTCCCGACAGTTAAAACCTCATGAGCAAAACTACCCGACACATGATCTAGAGTTAGCAGCGGTGGTGTTGGCACTTAAGGTGTGGCGACATTATTTGTATGGAGAGAAGTGTCGAATCTTCACTGATCATAAGACTTTGAAGTATCTGCTAACTCAAAAAGAGCTGAACTTGCGGCAACAAAGATGGTTAGAATTGTTCAAGGACTACGACTGTATTATTGACTACCATCCAGGCAAGGCAAATGTAGTGGCAGATGCTCTCAGTAGAAAGTCAATTTTAGCTCTGTCTGTTAATTGAGGTAGGTGGAGATTCGATTCAGAGGGAGCATTGATTGCTCAATTAAAGGCTAGACCATGTTTGAGGTAGGTGATAGTGGATGCTCAGTTGCAAGACCATGTGTTACAGCGAGTTTTTCAATCAGTAAGACAAGGTAAGCGGACAGAGTATTCAGTAGACAGTGAGGGAGTGCTCTGGCATGGTGATCGATTATGTGTACCGAATGTGGATGATGTGAGAAAGAAGCTTTTGCAAGAAGCTCATTCGTCAGTCTTCACTATACATCCAGGCGGAGATAAAATGTATCGAGATCTCAAGCAATTTTATTGGTGGTCGGGTATGAAAAGGGATATTACAGAGTTTGTTGCAAAATGTTTAGTTTGTCAGCAAATAAAAATTGAGCACCAGGTTCCATCGGGTTTGCTGCAACCTTTACCCATTCCTCAGTGGAAGTGGGACGATGTTACGATGGATTTTGTGACTGGCTTACCGTTGATGCAGTGCAAGCATGACTCAGTATGGGTTATAGTGGATAGATTGTCAAAGTTAGCGCATTTCTTGCCTGTTCGGTTGGATTATTCTATGGATAAGTTGGCAGAGATATATGTGAGAGAGGTAGCCAGACTTCATGGAGTTCCGTTGTCCATTGTGTCAGATTGAGATCCTCGGTTTACATCCAAGTTTTGGAAAGAACTTCAGTCAGCTTTGGGTACTCGGCTAAATTTCAGTACAGCGTTTCGTCCACAGACCGATGGTCAATCTCAGAGAGTTATCCAGATTCTTGAGGACATGTTTCGGGGTTGTGCTATGGAATTTTCTGGAAGTTGGGATCGATATGTGCCTCTGATGGAATTTGCATATAATAATAGTCATCAAGCAAGCATCGGAATGGCCCCTTATGAGGTTTTGTATGGGCGAAAATGTAGAATGCCAGTATGTTGGACTGAATTGTCAGAGAGAGCTTTGATAGGCCTAGAGTTAGTGAGAGACACTGAAGAGAAAGTTAGAATTGTGCAACAGAATCTGAAAGCAGCTAAAGACAGACAACGATTATATGCTAATTTAAAGCGCAGAGATATTTAGTATGAAGTGGGTGATAAGGTATTTTTAAAAGTTTCTCCGTGGCGAAAGGTTCTTGGTTTTGGAAAGAAAGGAAAATTGGACCCTATAAAATCTTTGAGAGGATTGGCCCGGTGGCTTATCGGTTAGCATTACCGATAGAGTTAGCTAAATTGCATGATGTTTTTCATGTATCTATGCTCCGTCGCTACCGATCAGATCCATCACATGTTCTTAAAGTGCAAGATATTCGGGTTCAGTCAGACTTTTCTTTTGATGAAGAACCAAAGAAGATTCTGGCTAGAGAGATCAGGCAGCTTCGGAACAAGCAGATACCGTTGGTTAAAGTGCTGTGGCAACATCATGGTATTGAAGAAGCGACCTGGGAACCGGAAGAGATAATGAAAACTCAGTACCCTCAGCTATTTGGATCAGGTGAGAATTTCGAGGATGAAATTCTTTTCAGGAGGGGAGTATTGTAACACCCCGAAACCACCCTAGTAGAGTGAGTCTGGTGTGTGTGTAAATATGCATGGTTTATTTGTTTAGCATGTGTTTATTTTGATTAAATTAATTTGTTCTTATGCTTTAGTTGGGTTGTGTTTTAGTGTGAGTGAGTGTATTAGAGTAGTGTGTGAGTTGTGGGTTGTGGTTAGGTGTGAGTGAGTGTATGGGAGTAGTGTGTGAGTAAGAGATTAGTCTTAGGTGTGTCTTGATGGATGGGAGTTAGGTGTGGTTAATAGGTGGCCCTATGAGGAATTGACATGTGGCATGAGAGAGGGAAAGAGGGACAGCTGTTCTTCCCTTGTTCTTATCCCGTTCTTCTCTCCTTTTTCGTTACTTCCCGTTACTTCTTCATCCTCTTCTTCTTTCTCTTGATTTCTTTCTATAATTTTTCTTTTGTTGGAATTGGGTGAGCTGTGGTGAGTTCGGGTAGTTGGAATTGGTTGGTAAGTGTAATTAATGTTCTTCTTCTTCTTCTTCTCTTTGAGTGAGTTTTTACTTAAGTGAATGTTGAGGTTGAATTATGGTTTTGCTGGTTTTGGTGACTCAGAAATTCTGCCTAAGGAGTCGAAGGGCAAGGAGATCGCGAGTGGTAGTGGAGTTCGAGATTGAAACGCCATATTTTTTAGGTTTGGGAACATTTGTGTAAATTGTGCATTTTTGGGTATTTTGATGATTTTTATGTTATGATTGAAATTGATGAGTTTGATTGTGTGTTTTGGCTTCTATGAGTTATGGGTATGGTTTAATTTGAGTTGAGAACAATGGGTTGTGAAGGATAGAGTTAAATTATGGAAATTATGCATGTTTGCCTAGAAATTTCTGGTTTGAGAATTTTGGGGTTTGATTGTGTGATTTGTTTGATTTGATGACAATAATGAGTTCAAATGGTATGTTTTATGTTGTGTGTAATAGTTTGAGTAAAGGATTTTACTTAAAATTGAGTTTTGGAACCGAAGGAGTGAATGGGTGAAATGGAGATTGGATTTCTGCAGATTTTTGGCGTTGGGAGTGGAAATCCCGACTTTGTCACGACAGAGCTCGGTGATCTTTGCCCCTTCGCGCGAGCCGAGCCGTGAGCGGCCGGGCGTGCGCAGCGGGAACTCCCTATCGCGAGCGCGACGTCATCACGATTGCGACAGAGAGTTCATTGTTTGGCCAAGCTTCTATCGCAAGCGTGCGCAGGTCGCGAGGCCGCGATAGCTCGTGCGGGTACTCACTGTCGCGAGCGCGACAATAAGATGTGTTTTGCTTCCATGCGGGCGGAAGGTTCCCCGTGAGCACGACAGGAGGCTAACTTCGCCTCTGTTGCGAGCATGACACTGTCGTGAGCGCGACACCCTTCAGCTTTTCTTTTTGACTTCTCTTGTATGAATGTAAGATTTAACTTTCTAATTTGCATTACTTCTAGAAGTATGTATAGTTTATTTATACATATATGAATGTGTTTATATGCATCTTATATCATGAATAAATCATGTCGTAAACATATGTTGTAAATTGAAATATGTCTTGGATTATGCATGACCTGCTAGAGTTGAAAAAGTGGATAGTTAGGCATGCCTAATAGAGCTAGTGTTGCTGCAGCTAGTGTATGATTTGGACCATGATCGGGTCCCCCGACTGGATCTTCGTGATCCCTCTGTGATGCATATACGCGAAAATGCTTTTGGAACAAAATTAAAAGATTGTTTTGATACCCTCGGGTATCCATGTGTTATGAGAATACTGTTAATATCTTCGGATATCTACGCGTACTCGTTATCCACTGTTTTGATATAGCAGGTGCAACAGTGTTATTGTTAATTTATAAGAATTTCTGAATTATTGCTTATTGGGAATGTTATGATTATAGTGCTGTTATACGTTAAGTTAACTTATGATATCTTGACAAGTAATTAAGCCATTCGTTTGTGATTATTTGTTAACGCCACTATGAGTGGTCGTTGTGCATCTTTGTTTTCCCCACTAAGCGATTTCGCTTAGCACGGGTGTTTTATCCGTGCAGGTGTGGAAGATTTGAAGGGTTGAATCGAGGTTTTCGCATCAATAGGGCCATCACAACTAGTGGATAGAAGAATTTGTAGTTTAGGCCTTGTATTCTCTTTGTATGTATTATAGTCTTATACTTTTGAAGCTATGTATAGAATCCTTTGTAAATCGTTTGGTCATTCATTATATGTAATTATTCAGTCGTGCTGAGGCACTTCTATATCTTTTTGAAATGTGTAAAATAGCCTTTATTATATTAATGTAATGCAATATTTCGCTTCATGACTCTTTCTCTCGTTAGTTGGAAATTTTAAATCACTCATTTGTCTATGTATTCAATGTATCATTGGTTCTGTTTGTGTGTCTGTGGGTGGCAACCCTTATCTATCGGGGACCTTCATTCTCTTCCTAGGGTGGAGTTCTCTACGTATAGGTAAGGGGTGTTACAATTACACTTGTTGTACATATCCAAAATTCACATAATAACTTCATGTTCTTTTATACTTTTCTATACTCATATTATCTTAACGTTAATTTATATAAACCCTTAATTACTGATTACATATATTAGGTTGGAATACTCTAACTATTCTTAAAGTTTCATTTCTGATTTCTTCACCAAATGTTCTTTATGAATAGCATAATTAAACATATTATATTTATTTAACAGTATTTATCACTAAATTTAATAGCCATGAACAGTATAATTGCTTACATTACACTTTTGATCCAACCATTCAATTCCATCCTATTCTTAAGTTATTCCTTACCTAATTATAGCATTATTTTCTTTGAAACACATGCATATATCTATATACATATTGTTTAAATATTTACATATTGCTTCCCTAGATGCATTTTAATAATTAAATTCCTAATATTTATTTTGTCTACCCCTCTTCTTTATCTTAATCTTAGCTCTACTTACTTGACTTTAATCCACTATAATTTCATATAATTTACATTATGTCTTTCAGTTACATAATATAGTCCTTGTGGTAATTCCACCTTTTTAAATTACGGCTTCGTCAATTTCTCATTCATTACCTTTTTTTTCAATCTTAGTTTCATGTTGCATTCCATTTCAGCGACTCCCACACTAAATTACACAATTTCATATACTAATATATATATATACATATACATATATACATATATATATATATATATATATATATATATATATATATATATATATATATATATATATATATATGTGTGTGTGTGTGTGTGTGTGTGTGTATATATATATATATATGTATATGTATATATATATATATATATGTATACATATATGTATATATATATATGTACACATACATGTATATATATATGTATATATATATATATATATATATATATATATATATATATATATATATATATATATATATACATATATATATATGTATATATACATACATACACACACACACACACACACACAGATATATATATATATATATATATATATATATATATATATAAACCTATACTTTAATGCCCCAATACCCTATAAAGAATATAGGAGCACTACACACAAACTATACAATTCTAATCTTGCAAGATTACCTTAGTCATATCACATTAATCAAATTAATAAACCGTAATATTATTATTTCTTTTAATTATTCTTTTTATGCCCTTATTTTTAACATTGCTTGATTAATTTAAACGATGAATATAATTTCCATAACCAGTCATACATATACATATACAAACTCTAAAATATTTACATCATACTTACATTGCACAATTACAATATCCTTTACATGCTCACTATACTGTTCATTAGAAAAAAAAGTATTTATATATATATCATTCCCAAAAAACTTCAAGCTTCAATCCTAGTGGCCTGAAGATGGTGACTCAACGCTAGCATATCCAAACACTTAAGAACCTATATGGAAAAACACTCGTGCTAAGCAAAGGCTTAGTGGGGAGAAAATAATGCAACTGACTTGTTACGAAGTCACGATAATCATAAAATCATATGCCAATATCAATGTCACACAATAGCATTCATTACGAGTCATACACTCGTACACTAGCATTCCAAGGATCACTAAGTCATTTATACAATGGTCAATAATCAATTGTCATAATTATGTAATTATTTTTCACTTCAATCGCCTGAATTTTTATCAATAATGAATAATGAGAACAATCACAAGATACGGACAAGCAGTATCAAACACTGGGAGACATAAGTCTCGAATCACTAGGATACCAAGTCGTATCAAACATTAAGCACGTTTTGGTGCGAACACTAGGCAGTTCCAAACACTGGCCCTTATAGGCATGCCTATATATTCACTATTATGTGAAATTCAGGCTCTCTCTTAAACTTTTAGCACTTAATAATATCATAGCACCAACAATGGCATATGCTTGATGAGCATGCAATAATTGACTATAACAAGTTAAGATTGTTATGAGCAAAGAATACAACAAGTCAACTTACTTTTCATTTTACTTGGGAAATACGAGATAATATTCATTCATCCTTCATTAATTTGTTATTACTCTTAACCCTATTCACTTATGTTTCTAAGTGGTAACCATTCATATATTCATTACATAACCCAAAACATGTGTTGGACAAGTGTCAGGAACTTTCGGTGAAGTTCGAGGTTGATTCGGGAAGAAAAAGTGCAATTTAGGCTGAAAATTGGGGTCACATGGTGATCAGACATTCTTGCTCGTCGTGTGGGGCGAAAAAAATGGGTTTTTATATGGCAGAATGCTTTTACATAATGGTCAAAAATTCCTTACTACCGTGTAAACCCATTCTGCCCCACTCTGGACAAGGCAGATTCTAGACAGACTTTTGGTCCAAACTTTCACTGAGTTTTTCATCTTGCTAGAGACATTTCTTGTAATGGCCTAGATTCTAGCTTAATATTGATCAGTAAAATCTATAGCGACTCTAATGTGGTTTTGGTATGAAAGTGATAGCTTTAGTACCTTCAATTATATTAAAGTTAAAAGGTTAAGCGTACTAGAGGCCTAACAATCCTGGAATGGGTGACCTACTGGGAAGCCATATAGCTGAAAATGGCAGCTATTTGCTAAAAAGCTTTTATTCACCTGTTTTGATCTATGGACTTTCAGGAGTCTAGTGGCAAAATTTTGTGCAAAAATGAGGTCAAATAAGTCTCCGAAAGTCAAACCGAAGTTGGCTATTGGTTCTATTCAAATAGTAACCAAGTTTGACTAAGTTTTAACTTAATTTTTAAAGATATTTAATGGAGTTAAAATGATATTTTGAAAGTATAGAATGACTCTAGATAATATTTAGATATTTTAGACAACAAAAATTTTATTTTTATGGCAGTACTGAAAAAGTGTCTAATCGGACTGGCTTAAGTGAACCGGACCCTAAACGGACTCCAATTGAGATGAAATTCTGTATGGAGTCTTTATTATATATTTTAAGAATAATGGAATTTTTTTGGGGAGAAAATGTGTAACACCCCGCCATCCCCGTTGGAAGGATGCCGGAGTGCCACGCGGGAAAACACATATAACAGATCCATACTCACATGTATAAACAAAAACCAAATGTAAACTAAGGAAACTTTTAATCATGTAATAGTAAATCCTTTTTACATATAACATATATCCGTACTGTTTTACAAAATGAGGCTCGTAAGCAATTACATATACAAAAATAATGTTTGTTCCTTTACAAAAGTTTACTTTGCTATACACAAGCCATATACAAAACTACAGCGGAAGACATCAAAAATATAACAACTTCATCCAAAAAGACTCCTAGTGGCCGACCCGCAGATATCTGACTCCAAATCCAAACTCGCCACCTGCACGGGAAAAGAGCCCGTGCTAAGCGATAACGCTTAGTGGGGAGAAACAAAACAAACTAACAATATGCATATACAATATTATAATCTCATCCCAACCATAAACATACATTACAAGAAATTAACTATTAAAGCATAATTAAAATCTACATATTTCACACCATTGCAAATACATATACACTCAAGACGTATAAACACAAAGTTATACTATATTTCATATACAACATATACCTTTAATCTTGTCAATAATCATCTCAACATATATATACATATATCACATATAAACATGTAGCCTGATTAGTCTGAAATACTCTCTAGAAGTGGATACGGTCATATGGATACTGATTGAACACAGTATCCCAAGCATATAGAGACATGAGTCTCAAACATGTATTTTCCATATAGAGACCGGAGTCTCGCTTTATTTTCATATAGACCAAACATGGTCGAAACAAGGATCCAAATGGACCCGCATATATCGTTTTATCATATAGCAGCTGCACACACACTCTGACCTAAGTAAGCGCTTACTTATCCACTACTATGACCATTCAGGCTCAACTAATATAACTCAATAATTCATGTATTCATGTACATTGATCAAAATCAGAGACATATACATATATTCAAATATTAATTACAGAATGTAATATGAACTTATAATTCATCTAGAAATAATCCATGTATACATATATACGGTTCACATTTAAAACAAGTAACTATAAATATTAAATACAACTAAATACAAATACATATTTTACATATACATGTATCTAGATCAAATTCAGAAACATTTTAAATACATCCAGTATCAATTATTAAAGGCCGAAGTACAAATAATTCACATTCAAGACCATTTATATTCATGTAAAATATAAACTAGTAAGTTATGTACATTAATTATTTAATCAAGTATACGACTCAATAACTCATGTATCATATCATGTGAATTTCATTAAATACTAACTTATATTTCATATATACACGTATATTGATCCAATTCAGAACATTTAAATGTATAAATATTTATTACAGAAGGTGATAAGATCAAATAGTTCATATTGAACAAGTCCACGTTAAATAAATTATAAACATGTAAATCATGTAGATTAATCATTTATCATGTATACAAAATCCAATATTATGCAATTATCCAAAATACAATGCAATTTTAACTCAAATATTTGTCATGTAGTGCAAAAACCCTTAAAACAGAAGTTAAAACCTCAATTTAGAAAAACAGGCAGCAGGTAGAGGCCGGTCATGTCGTGACCACCAGTCACATCCCGTGACGCCGACTTCACGCGAGCGCCAGACAAAGCAAGGCAAGGCAAGGCAATCACGGCGTGACCACTCGTCACGTCCCGTGACGCCTGCGAGGAGAGGGGAAGAAGTCACGGAATCCTGTCTCGTGACACGCAGGGAGAAGAAGTAGGTCACGGCGTGATGCAGCATCACGTCTCGTGACCCTCTTCCCTCACTCCTGCCTCTCCTTCTCAAAAACTCAAAATTCCAGAAAAGGGGATCACGGCGTGATGCCCCATCACGTCGCGTGACCTTCTTCAGGGAAGAGGGTCACGGCGTGATGCTCCATCATGTCACGTGATCTTCTTCTCACACTTCTTCTTCTTCTCCAACAGATTTCCAAAATTCCCAGAAAGAAAACGTGAAAACCCGAAAATCCAGAAAACAGAGTATTTCTAAAATTCAAAACTCCTCTTTATCTAAAACCATTTTTCATGCAATAATCATGCTAACACGTACCTTCAAGTCTTCAGAGTACATTTACAGCAATTTCACTCACATATTTACATTATCAAATATTCACAGTGACAAACAGAGAGTCACAAACATCCCAGAATTCCATATTCAAAACCATGCATGTTCATCTCATTTACATACTTTTCTACATAAATCATTTATACACATTGCATTTCTCATACATTTCAATAATCAAAAACACATAAACAATGTTCAAAACAACACAGCAACAGGATCCAAACAAGAAATAGCAGACGCTCCCAAACCTGTACTGAAGCTCAAAATGAACTACCCCTGCACTTCTCAATCCACAATCTTGCCCTTTCCTTTCTCCTTTCTTTTATCTTCAGAAGCTTACAAACAGATAAAACCACAGTTCATTAACCAAGAACAGAATCCCTATAACCCAACGAGGAATGAGATGGAAATTAACCATAAACCAAGAAAACTTCTGCCACTTACCTTCTGAAGCTACTAACACATCCAGACCTCAATTCCTCAACAAGAAAACACACATGCAGATGATAGAAAGAACAGAAAAATGAAGAAAAGGCAGAGTGTGGTTCGCGTGAGAGAGAACCAGAAAAGAAAGAGAAAACTTTTTCAGTCCTTTGTTTTCCAACTACTAAATTTTCTCAGACTTTTCCTTTCCCTCTCCATGTGCACATCCTCCTTCCACATGGCACACATGCACAAGAATCACTAATCCACTTATTCTCTTTTACAATTTGATCCCTATCAAATTACCTTTTACTCACCAGAACAAAATCTGCCAACTACATACTTTTATTTCTTTGCAATTTAATCCTTAATCATTTGTAAATTACTCAATTGTCCTTAAATGTCCAATTAGAAATTTCCAATTTCCAAATAAGCCACTTGTGGGGTGTGACAAAATGAATTGAGGAAATGATAAAAGTCACTTTGGGATTAAAAATGGGCTTATATAGATTGGGCCACTTTGGTTGGACCAAGCCCAGCCCATTAAATCACCTATAAATATCCTAAATATCAGAATTTTGTAGACAAAACCTAAAAGATCCAACAGCTCCCTCCTCCACTTCCTTGGCCGAATTGACTACCATTACCTTCCTCCATCTTTCTTCAATTCTCTCTTCATCTCTCTTTAAATCTTAGCCTCCTAAGTAAATTTTAGCTCCTTACACCATAGTAGTGCTGATTGGAGTCCATTTGAAGTGATTGAAGTGGAAAAAACCAAGAATTAAAAGTTTGGGTGTAAAATTGAGGTAAGTGATACAGGTGTTTTTAAATTGGTTCAAGGGTTCTTATAGGTACTTTAAAATGTGTAGGCTATGTTTATGTGATTATCTTGCAAAAAGGAAGCAAGATTTTGAGTAGATCTTGATGTATGTTTTCATCTTTCATTAGGTAACCAGGGTGAGGAAGGTTCCTCCAAAGGTAAAGGCAAGGAAACGGAGAACTATGGAGTGTTAAGTAAGGATCTAAGGTTAGTGATTGCAAAATCCATCTATTTCCATGACTGAAGTTTGATTTTAGGTTATGGCTAAGAACAAAGTATGTGAAATATGAATGTTTAATTGAATCTAATCTTATAAACATGCTTAAGAAGGCTAAAAATGATGATTTGGATGGCTAAAATGAAAAATAAAATTTTGGTGATGATGGTATAACTTGGCCGAATGATATGCCTTTGATTTTCCATAATATGTATGATGTTTATGTAACGTCCCAAAATTTTTAGTGTTACTAATAATGATTCAGCATGCCAAAAATTCAACACTGAGAATAGTGACTAAATAGGTCAAAAGAATCGTAGAAAGTAAGTTTTTAAATCTTAAGGTCTAAAATTTTCTTTAAAAGCTGCATAATTAAATATTTTAATAATTTTAATCAAATAAATACATAAATAAAATAAATGTATGTATATTTTAAATGGATAAATAAATAACAATAACAAACACCGCATGATATCTGGGTCTAGAATTGTCCAGACAAAGTTAGAAATAAGCTAAAATTGTTTGAGAAAACATGGGAAGCAGAACAAAGGAGTGGTAAGACGTAAAATGGGAAGAACGGAATAGGGGAGAGGAGAGAGAAAATCAAAAGAATAGGAAGAGAGAGAGAAGCTGATGAAGCACGGTGGTCTGGCGACGATCGACGGTGAGCAAGCCGGGCTCTCCGTAGCGCCGTTCTTAGTGCCTTGCCCCCATTCACAATGTCGCTGTTCCAGGAGAGAAGCCGAAGCTTCTCCTGTGATTTTCAACCAACTTCGACGGCAGTTGGAAGAACGGGCACCACCGCTCAAGTCCCGACGATCAGCCGAACCTTCCGGTACCCTCCAACCATCCACACGTGCATCGATGAGGAGATCGCGAATGGTGGGCCGCAAGCTTGTTCTCTATTTTATGGCCAGCTCTGGCATCAGACGGTGACACGAGCGGTACCAACGAACTCCCGAAGACCGGACGCTCCTCCCTTTACTTGTCATTCTTCCTCAATTGCCGGCGATGAGCAAATTGGAGATAGAGAGAATTGAGACTTTTGACATTGATTTCGGCAAAATAAAGGCGAGTCAAGGCGCATGACCACTAGAAAAGCAATCTCGACGCTTCGAGCTGCCCTCCAGTAGTATTGGTGCCTCCGGTGGAGCTCCGGCGAGGCTCCATTGATGGTGAAAGGGACAAAAATAGTAGCAAAATCTGTAAGTGGCTACCAAATCTACTTTTCTAAGTGATTTTTACATGAATTAAATCTGTTAGAATGTGATTTTACAAACTTCAATATGTGAACAATATGTTTGTTGGTTCTATTGATTTGTTGGCTGTGTTTTCATATGTATTGGTGTAATACCCCAAAGTGGCCCTAGAAGAATTACGGAGTTTTGTTCGAAAAAGTAAGTGTTGTGTGCGAGAGTTCTGTCGCGAGTGCGACAAGTGTCGCGGGCACGATAGAACACTCCAGCAGTTTCCCAACTATAGCTGGTTAGTGTGGATGTGAGCGTTCTGTCGCGAGCGCGACAGAACCCTTTCGCGAGATGCTTGCATAAGTGGGTTTTAAGAGACCTTGAGATGGGTTTTGTGACACATGGCGGCATAGGAGCGTGACATGTGGCATCGTAGGAGAGTGACACTTGGCAACAAGAGGGTGTGACACTTGGCAAGGGATTTGTTTGTATGCATAAAGGAGTGTGCCAAGTGTCATTGTAGGGAAGAGACACTTGGTTCGGCTTGACTTGGCTTGGTTTGGCTTGGCTTGGCTTGGCTTGGCTTAAGATATGGATGAATTAAAAGAAATGGTTGGCATTTAGTGAGGTTGGTGGGCTTGGGATGAGCATTGACCGGCCATTCCTTTCCTCATTTTCCTTTCATTTCCTACTTTGGCCTATAGCTCTTCCTTTGGGTTTCTTTGCTTTGAATTTTGCCGTGCTTCTCTTACCTTGCCATTTTCTTTGCTTTTCTTCTTCATTTGTCTTGTTCTTTGAGAGAACCATTTGAATTAGTTTGAAGAGAGTGAGTTAAGGGCTTGATTAGGTCTCTTCAAGAAGGTAAGTTGGATTTATTTTCCGATCTGATCTCCTTTCTCTTTCTGTTCTTGATTTAAAGTGAAAAGAGGATTAACCTAAGTGTTTTGGTCTGGTTTTGCATGAGAGTTATGGACAAGGGAAAGGAGAAGCTCGGAATCAATTAGAGAGAAGCGGTTAAGCCACCTAAGGTAGGGATCGAGTGTGATTGTGTTAATTTTGCATGTGTTTACATGAAAAATGCTTGAACAAAGACATGTGAAAATAAAGAGATGTTTGTTGAGCTTTAATGAGCTCAATATGTTCATTTTGATTGCTTGCAGTGTTCATAACATGTGTATATATGTTTATAAGTATGTAAATTGATCATTTGAGTGTGTGTGTGTTGATGATAGAGTTTGATTTTGTGAAATTCTGCTTATTTGTCATCTTACCCCTGTGTGATGTTTTTGTCATAGGTATAGTTTTAGATGTCTAAATTGAGTGATTCTTGATCCATTAGAACACTGACTTATATATCTATAAATGTCACAGAAATAAGCTTGAGCCAATTCTTGCTCTAAGACCCTGAAAATTGGCAAAAACAGATGTGTCTCTACCTTGGTCGGTTCATTTGACCAGTTCAGATTATTTAGATCATATATGATGTTATAGATGTCCAATTGACTTGAAAATTGTCCCATTGGAAAGTTAACATCCTAGGGAAGATTTGTTAAGAGGAAGTTTTGCCTAAAAATGTCATTTCGATGTCCGTTTAGTCTGAACAAAATTGAGGTTGTTGGGTTTTTGTCAGGATTTCTGTGGCTCTTTCACGAGTAGTGACGACTGTCACGAGTCGTGACAGTAGCTTACTGTCACTAGTAGTGACATCTTTCACGAGTAGTGACAACCTCCACCCCTTCTCTTTTGACCATTTTATGTGTTTTCTTCCCGAATTGAACCCGTATTGCACCCGAACTTCATGGTAAGGTCCTATAGCATGTCCAACCCATTTCTAACCTTATGAAATGAGTATGTGAGTGGTTGTCAATTGAAATTATAGGTGATTAAAGTTATGGCATAAGAGTTTAATAATGAAATAAAATGTATATATATGCTTTTTAATTATTGAACATGATATGCATGTGATATTGATCATGTATGATTGAATCATAATGTGTGAAGTCTATGAACATGTAAAATGCATTGTGTATTTGATTAGTTAGTAAAGTAGAGTGCAAAGATGTGTTGAGCATTTTCTATAGATGCAAATTATACCGCAAGTATACGGTGTACCGCAATAGTACTTAAGATATCGATCCCACGAGGAACGTCTTTACACACTATTACTAATTGATTTTAATCTTGTTTACAATGATTAATTAATGGTAGAGTTGGTTTTAATCTAATCTAACATATAAACTAATTAAACCTAGTTAATGCTAGTCAAAAGAAGATAAAATAAATCATGAAGAATTAAAAACAATGAACTTGATTCCATCATTTAGATTAACATCTTTCATCTTTTTATGCAAGCCAAGTTAGAATAAACTTTTAACTCACTCTCTCGACATGAATTAAAATGCCTAAAACATATAATTAAAATTCTAACTCACAATTTTTATTAATGAATTAGAGGTTTCTAATTACATATTTTAAGAATAAACACTAACCTATAGCAATTATCTCAATATACCGATTTCTCAAAATATACCTTGATAATGAAACTCTATTAAATGTCAGATAAAGCAAACTCTCGAATTACTTTAACTTGTAAAAATCATGCAAAAGATATTAATAGAGAATCTACAATGAAAGACTATGAAAGTAGATAGAAATAGAAAGAATTATAATATGCAACTTCATTGAAATGATATTCATAGAAATATTGGAGAAGAATTAAAAATAAGAGAACAAGATAGAAGCCTTTCAACCCTTTTCTCAATCTCTTGAAAATAAATTTTCTTTCTCCTTGATCTTCTTCTTCAAACCATAAAACTAAATAAAAATTTAACTAAGAAATTTCTATCTTGCAAAATACAGAAAAATTACTTAACTAAAAATTCATCCTCTCTTAAAATTACAGTTAAACTACATATTTATAGATATTAATCTAAGAATTGTGTCCCTTGAGAATGGTTGCAAAGTTTGGTGAAAGAAGACAACTTTTCATGTGTCTTTTGGCTCAAAACTGCCCCAACGGTCGTTTCTGTCGCGATCGCAACATAACGCGCTTGCCCAATTTCTTCCTTCTTTCTTTCTCTTCCTCTCTGGCCAGTCACGTCGCGTTACTCCCCATCACGGCGTGTCTTCGCGTGTGTGTGGCGTGACTGGCGCTCACGTCTCGCCTCTTCTCCCCTTTCTCTTCTTCCCTGGCTCCTCTCTTTTCCTTTTTTTTCCTGGCCTCTCTCACGCGTCACGAGTCGTGACCTACGCTCACGTCGCGTGACGCTCCTCTCAGCTTCTTTTCTTCTTTTCTTTCTCTTTCTCTCCTTTCTCTTCTCAGTCACGTCTCGTTACCTATGGTCACGGCGTGATCTGCTCCTCTCTCTCGTGATCCTCTCCTTCTTTATCTGTTCTTTTCTTCATTTTTCACCTACAAATAACAGTAAACACACAAACATGCACTCTAATACAAATAATCATAAATTAACACATCAAATCAAATTTACACACAATAGCATAATTAATTTACATAAATACACACAAAATAAATACATAATTATACTTCAATTTAGCTCCTATCAAATTCCCCCACACTAAACCTTTGCTTGTCCTCAAGCAAGAGAAAAGACATGAACAAATTCAACAGCCAGTAAATATAATTACAAAGCAATGTTCATTCAGCATATACACTAAAGTTGCAAAGATCAACTATCCCAAAAACTATATCAGTAAATCAAAATTCAAATTATGCATTAAAAATTCATCAAGTTTCCTAACTTTACTACTTCCAACATAAAGAATATAAAGTCTCAAAAACTAAACATGAATCAAAGAGAGAAAATTGATCATAAAAGTTAAAAATCTAAGATTGCTAGTCACCTTTTAGGATAATTGAAGCTCACTTACCCTTAATCAAATCTCATGGAATTTTTAGACTTTTTTTTTCTTTATTTTTTTAATTTTTTTATTTTCACATGGGTATAATTTTTTATTGATTCCCATGTATAGCAAGAGAAATTAATATGGGTGCGTTTTACGCTCCATCCCATAATTTTAAAATTTTGAATATACATCTTGCTATTTGTTTTCTTTTTATAACTTAAGTGGGTGCATTTTATGCTCCATCCCACTTTTAACTTTTCTTTTATTTTTTCAAGTCCTCATCCATTATTGAAAAGAAATAAGGGTAAGTATTATGGCTATAGTTTCCATAGGCAACTAGAAACTTAAAATTTTAAACAATATGAACAACTTCTAACTTTAAAAACATGGTAGGTAAAGAGACTAAATAATCTATAATGTTGAAATAAGTAAAACCAAATAACTTGAAAAACTTAAAACACATCCCAAAAATTTTGAAAAAAACTGATAAAAATGAGTATAAAAGATAATGGACTTAACAACCTATACAATATACCAAATAAACAATGCTTTATAATAAAGCTTACTCAAAAGCCTAATTGAAATATAAAAACACACAAACAAAAATAATCATGCAATTTACATACATAATACCTACACCAACTCACAAACACAGTGACAAATATCACAACACACAACACAGTCACTCCCCCACACTTAAAATCAACATTGTCCTCAATGTGTAGGAATGACACACAAAAACAAGTAAAAAGAAATAAATAAAATAAAGAGAAAGAAAACTCCCCTATCATGGCGATGGTGGAGGCGATGGAACCACAAATCCAGCTTGTATCAAGAAATTATCAAACTTGTACTCCAGCCTCTTTTGTCGTCGCACAATGGCAGAAAGTTGCTCTTGCATATTAGAGAACATCATGGGAATGTTATGGCTGGATGAGCCAACTTCAGGAGCAGCAGCTGCAGCAGGTGGAATATCTGCCATCTCCTCATCTTCACTTGCCTCCTCCTCTCCTCCTTCTTCTTCTTGAGCCTCTGCTTGTGGTTTGGAAGGTCCAACAATATCCCTCCAACATGATCGAGCATGAGATGGGATTTCCTGAAAATTATTGCCAACAACTTCTCCACAAACTAACATATTCTTATTAAAATAATGGCAAGGAAAAACTCTATAGTAGGCATCAAGATCAACATTTAAATTGTTCGCAATACTAGAAATAACATGCCCATGTGTTAAAGGCGAATCATGTTTATGTACACATTGCAACAATTGACTTACTATCCAAAAAGGCCAACATACGTCCTTGCGTTTATGTACACACCACATCAAAAACAACTCATTATATGAAACTATATTGAATTCAGACCTATTAAAAACTAAAGAAGCTAAAATCCTATGCAAAATCCAATATCTTAAATCTTTAATAAACATGGATTTAGCATCCCTAGCCCTACAACGAATTTGCAAATCAGTCAAAAATGTCCAAAATTCATGTGGCTTAAAAGATTTAGGTGGCTCGGTTAAACCAGTTTGAGAAAATCTAAATATCCTGTTCATCATAAAATAAGTTAAAGTATAAGGTTTTCCAGCCATCCTAAAATCTAACCAATTCTCATTATTATCATTCTTTTTCAATGTGGTATAAAATTCTAAAACTAAATCAGGACGCACATTTTCATGCATAGAGGCACATTTAAACAACCCACAAAATCTTAACATTTCATTAACTACTTCTAGCATGCCAATTTGATTAAGTAAAGAGTCAGGAAAATACTTACAGTGCATCAAATGCCTATAACGAAGAGTTAAATACCTACTGCCTTCATCTACAGAGAAGATAGGAAACAAGGCACCATAATGAGCAGCAATATTCACTTCCTCACCTTCCTGTCTTTCTTGTTCATTACGAGAAACAGAAGGATTCTTTGTTCTAACCATATTTGATTGTGTTTGTTAAACAAAGAATGAAAGAAGACAGAGAGTAAAATGGAACTGGAAATAGAATGCAAATCCCGTAATCCCTAAGAAAACTGAAGAAAAGAGAAAAGAAATAGAATGCTAAAATGAAGAACAATAAAAACGAAAAGAAAACAGAGGATTGAAAGTTGAAGAAACGAAAAAAGAAAAAGAAGAAATGCAGTTCTCAGCGCCAGAAGAAAACACGAAGAAGAAAAAGAAAGAAGAAAAATGACCGAAGAGATTCTTGAACTCGTGACCTGAGTTAGGGAAAATAAAACTAACAGTGAAATGAAGTAGAAGATGAAAGGTCACGACGTTAGGGTTTTAAAATTAGAATTCCCGCTTTTAATTTTTCTTTTCCTGTGTTTTAATGCTTAATTGGTAAAATTAAGTTAATGTAATTAAAATTAAATATTCTAAATCAGAAAAGAAAACAAAACAAAACCAAATAATAGAAAAACAATAAGTGAAATAAGAAAATAAAAGAAAAGAAAAGAAAAAAAAAATTAAAACATACTTGATGTACAAATCACGCGTCACGTCGTGAGGCAACGTCACGACTCGTGACGCTTCGGCCTTACCTGGGCGAAGTCCCTCTTCAGCTCGTCACGTCGCGTGAAGCAACGTCACGAGACGCACGCCCTGCAATACTTCGATCGCGATTTCGCGATGCTTGCCGCGATCACTTCACTTTACCTATCGTCACGTTGCGTGAAGTTTCATCACGTCTCGCGCCCTGCCACAATCGCATTCTGTCGCGATCGCAATACTTGCCGCAATCGCGACAGAAGCAACGTCTGCAAAACACACATTTTTTTTTATTATTTATTTATTCAATTATTTTGTTATTAATTTTTTATAATTTAACAACTCTAATCTTACTAAATTAGCTGTAAAATAAAAACAAATGTGTTAATAGCATGAAAATCTATAAAATAAAATATATAAACAAATTGAAAACAAAGAACAAAACATAAATAAAAATAAAATAACTAAGTAACCTAAATAAAAGAACTAGATATATCATGGCTTAATATGCTCCCTAGGATTCTCCTCAGTATTGCTTGGAAGGCATCCTAGATTTCTTGAAGGTAAAGAATTAGCAAGTTGGCCTATTTGAACCTCAAGATTATGAATAGAGGCTGCATGATTTTTAGCAATTTGGTCAAATTTTTCTTCAAGTTTCTTTTGACTTTCATCTTGAGAATGTATCTTATAATTAATTTCTTCAATGAATTTATCAATTTTAACCTCAAAGGCCCCAAACCTATCTTGTGGTTGTTGGTATCCTACACCTCTATTTTGGTTGTTAACATTATTATTCCCCCAAGAAAGGTTAGGATGATTTCTCCAACCAGCATTATAAGTGTTAGAATAAGGATTACCACGACCTTGACCTTGAAGAAAATTAACTTGTTCTTCCTTATTAACCATGCTTAAATTGCAATTATCACTCTTATGTCCTTGTTGACCACACACATTGCATGCACTTAATGAATTACCACCCAAACTTAGACTATTAACTCTATGATTCAATGCTTCAATTTGGGCTTGTAATGCAGCCATAGTATCTACTGAATGTACTCCCCTAGCATTAGAATAATTATACTCCCTTACTCTTTCAGGAGGCCAGATACAGTTATTCATTGCCATCTCTTCCAATAGCTCATATGCTGCATCAATTGTTTTCCTCATTAAAGAACCTCCAGCAGCAGCATCAATAGTCCCCCTTGTGGTATGATTTACTCCATTATAGAATGTTTGCATCAACAACTCTCTTGGCAAGTTATGGTGTGGACACATCCTTTGCAATTCTTTGAATCTTTCCCAAGCCTCATATAATGATTCATTATCATTTTGAACAAATGTAGTGATATGCTTTATGATTTTTGCAGTTTTGGCTAATGGAAAATATTTGGATAAAAATGCTTAGGCCAATTGGTCCCAAGTAGTTATAGATCCTCTTGTTAGGGAATTCAACCAAGCTTTTGCTTTATTCTTCAAAGTGAATGGAAAAAGCCTAAGTTTGATTGCATCAGCCGAAACCCCATTTATCTTAAAGGTATCACAAATCTCAAGAAAATTTGCCAAATGAGCATTTGGATCCTCATTTGCCAAACCATAAAATTGAATACTATTTTGAATCATTTGTAATAATGAAGGCTTAATTTCAAATTGATTGGCATTTACCGTTGGTCTTACCACTCCTTGTTGAGCACCACTCAAAGCAGGTGTGGCAAAGTCCATCAATCTTGGTGGATTTTCTTCAGCCATGATAATTAATCTCCTATTTTTGTTCTTCTTTTTATTTGACTTCCGGTTACTCAATAAAAACCTCTCAATTTCAGGATTTAAAGGCTCAAGCTCTTCTAAAGAACTCCTTGTACTAGGCATGAACTTCCAAAATCCTGTAAAAACAAAACACAAAATTAATTTAAACAAATAAACAAATTAAAACAAAAGAAAATATTGTAATCAAAAATCATAAATCAATTTTTATAATGGCAAAACAGCCGTTCCCCGGCAACGGCACCAAAAACTTGTTGAGCATTTTCTATAGATGCAAATTATACCGCAAGTATACGGTGTACCGCAATAGTACTTAAGATATCGATCCCACGAGGAACGTCTTTACACACTATTACTAATTGATTTTAATCTTGTTTACAATGATTAATTAATAGTAGAGTTGGTTTTAATCTAATCTAACATATAAACTAATTAAACCTAGTTAATGCTAGTCAAAAGAAGATAAAATAAATCATGAAGAATTAAAAACAATGAACTTGATTCCATCATTTAGATTAACATCTTTCATCTTTTTATGCAAGCCAAGTTAGAATAAACTTTTAACTCACTCTCTCGACATGAATTAAAATGCCTAAAACATATAATTAAAATTCTAACTCACAATTTTCATTAATGAATTAGAGGTTTCTAATTACATATTTTAAGAATAAACACTAACCTATAGCAATTATCTCAATATACCGATTTCTCAAAATATACCTTGATAATGAAACTCTATTAAATGTCAGATAAAGCAAACTCTCGAATTACTTTAACTTGTAAAAATCATGCAAAAGATATTAATAGAGAATCTACAATGAAAGACTATGAAAGTAGATAGAAATAGAAAGAATTATAATATGCAACTTCATTGAAATGATATTCATAGAAATATTGGAGAAGAATTAAAAATAAGAGAACAAGATAGAAGCCTTTCAACCCTTTTCTCAATCTCTTGAAAATAAATTTTCTTTCTCCTTGATCTTCTTCTTCAAACCATAAAACTAAATAAAAATTTAACTAAGAAATTTCTATCTTGCAAAATACAGAAAAATTACTTAACTAAAAATTCATCCTCTCTTAAAATTACAGTTAAACTACATATTTATAGATATTAATCTAAGAATTGTGTCCCTTGAGAATGGTTGCAAAGTTTGGTGAAAGAAGACAACTTTTCATGTGTCTTTTGGCTCAAAACTGCCCCAACGGTCGTTTCTGTCGCGATCGCAACATAACGCGCTTGCCCAATTTTTCCTTCTTTCTTTCTCTTCCTCTATGGCCAGTCACGTCGCGTTACTCCCCATCACGGCGTGTCTTCGCGTGTGTGTGGCGTGACTGGCGCTCACGTCTCGCCTCTTCTCCCCTTTCTCTTCTTCCCTGGCTCCTCTCTTTTCCTTTTCTTTCCTGGCCTCTCTCACGCGTCACGAGTCGTGACCTACGCTCACGTCGCGTGATGCTCCTCTCAGCTTCTTTTCTTCTTTTCTTTCTCTTTCTCTTCTTTCTCTTCTCAATCACGTCTCGTTACCTATGGTCACGGCGTGATCTGCTCCTCTCTCTCGTGATCCTCTCCTTCTTTATCTGTTCTTTTCTTCATTTTTCACCTACAAATAACAGTAAACACACAAACATGCACTCTAATACAAATAATCATAAATTAACACATCAAATCAAATTTACACACAATAGCATAATTAATTTACATAAATACACACAAAATAAATACATAATTATACTTCAATTTAGCTCCTATCATGATGCATTGATATTATATGGCTACATGCGAGTATATGCATAGGGTATATGTATGCACATGGTTTGCTCCATTAATATGTAAATAGTGTATAGTGTTCTTGAATGAACAGTAGAGTACATGCAATATATCTGATATAGAGTATAGAGTCTTTATGTTTAGCCTGACTGGCCATAGCAGTGGATAGATAAGCATGCTTATAAAGGGATTATCGAGGGCAGCTGCCAAGATTCCGCCCCGTTTGGGCGAAGCGGGTCGACCCCCGAGAATGGTCATTTAATAGAGATAGATGAAATTGTTTTGTGACTTTGGTCTATCGAAAATGTTTTATAGTGTCCCGTATCCGCAACTAAAGGAAGTCAGGCCTGTTTTGTTAAAGGTTGTGTAGTGAACTTGAGATGATTAAAAGCAGTGTTTTGAATAAATGCTATAGCACATGAGAAATGTTACATGAACGTGGATATATGATAATGTATATTTGAATAGTTGATATGTACAAGTGTGTGAAAGTTATATGTTTGAGTTATAGTGCACATGAATAAGAAAAAGAGTAGATGTTATTTACATGTGAGCTCATTATTGAGCATGTAACCTGTACACGTATAAGAGCTATATGCATAAATTTATTTGATTTTGTTCTATGAAATATGTGATTTATGTGTGACTTCGGAAAGAAGTCCTTTGCATTATTTTCATCCCCACTAAGCGTTATCGCTTAGCACGGATGTTTATTTTCGTGTAGGTACAGGTTCGGAACAGTGAGCGGACATCTGCGGGTCAATGCCACTAGGAGTTTTATTTTGATCTCTTTTTGTATAAGTTAGAGATAGAGTTTTTACATTTTGAGTAACATCATTATGTAATGAAAGAGTATAGTTGTTACATGTAAATGTATATGTAAAGCTAAATGAAAACATATTACCTTTTGTTTGGGCCCAACTTATTTCTAATTATTTATGGTTATCGCTTTCGCTATTGTGTGCGTGTGTATGAGTAGCTTTGTGTTTGGCTTTTGGCACCCCGATACTCCTTACCGGGGGTATGGGGGTGTTACAATTGGCCTTGTTGAATAGGAATTTAATTAAGATTTTAAGGATTTCAGGTTGAATGAAAAGAATTGGAAAGTTATATGTATTTGAGAATGTCATACTGTATTTGTAAAGTAGAAGAAACATAGGTTAATTTGTAAGTTAGGATTTAAATTGTATGCAATTTTTATATTAGTTAAATTATGACATATAAATTAGATTAGTAATTAAATTAATAAATAATTTAACGATAGTTAAATCTATATATATAAATGGGTATCATAATATGCACATATAGGTAATGATATTGTAATTGCTAATACATGAAGAATTAGTGGAAAATTTAAATGTTAAGTGGGAAATCCAAATATGTTTATTTAAAGTTTTAATTAAAGATAGTTCATTTAATTAGGTTGAAGGTATGTGATGTGATTATATTAGAATTTGGTTAGTGCATGTTTTAAATATTGGATGAATGTTTGAAACCATTATTCATGTAGTTAAATTACCATTAGGATTAAATTAGATGTACATGTGTATATACACAAATGTGCATATATATATATATATAATTGTGAAATAACATAAAAGCTTTGGTATAGATTTGTGAAAAAAATATTATAGTAATAAGTTTAATAGGGAATTTTAAAAGAGCGGGTGTTTTGCAAATTAGATAAACTCATAGATTTTAGTTATAGGATAAAATAACAGTAGTTAGATGATGATTAAAAGATATTGAGTAATTAGCTAGATAAATTATTGCCTAAATTGAATTCTTTTTAATGCTAAACAATTTGTTGAATTTAAAGAATTTAGTTATAATTATAATTTGACGCAAAGAAGTTATAGGTATAGGTTCAAAATATAAGTGAGTTTAATTATTGAAATGGTTTTAAGGTAGAATTAAATATGGATCTCGATTTCTTGGAATTTTTGACTAAAATAAGAAACATGTGTTAAGTTAGGATGTAATTACTGAGGATAAGTCAGGGTTAGCTGTTAGTTGGGGATTTAGACCGGCTAATTAATCATAAATTGTTAATTTATTTTTATTCCAATGAGATGGGTCATGTATATTAAGTTTCAGTAAGACTTGTGCATGTAGGTGTGCATTTCTAAGTGTACGTGTGAACAAGGCATATTTCATATAATTTTAATGTTTATATATATATATATATATATATATATATATACATACATATACACACACACACACATATAAATAATACATATAGTTGGATGTGAATAACTTGGGTTAAATGGGGTTGATTGTATTAAGGTGAATTTAAGCTTAAGGTGTATAGAGTAGGAAAATTGAAGCTAAATAATGTGGGTTAAAAAGTAGTTAAAAAAATCCACATTAGATGATGAATAGATATAAGCAGAAAGTAAGGAACTCAATGGCATAAAATTTTTAGGATAAAGAATTTGAAAAAAAAAAAATTGGTAAATAATGAATGAAATAAATATTAAATAGTTTATTTATTAAATGCACCAAGGGTTGCATTTTGTAAGAATGTGTATAGTATTTATGTGCAGTTGGGTTTTAAAGAAATCGATGGCATAATTAGGTAAACAATAGAATTGAATAACTGAGTTAAAGTGGAATTTAAGCAATAATATTATTTACGACAAATTAATGTAGCCTAATTGATATAAATGTAATGCAATTGAATTATGTATAAATATTGTTAATTAAATGATAAGTAACACAATATGATAGGTGAGTATTATACTCATGGGAGTAAATAACAAAAGTCATATGCATAAATGTGTATTAATTAGAAAAGTGTGAATGCAAAAATGTACAGCGTAAAATAAATAGTTACTGTCGGAAAAATTTATGTGATAAGAGATATTATAGACTTGGCAAACATGTAAATAAGTGAAAGTGACATAGATCGAAAGTATATTGCCCTTAGTAATCTGGTAGTTAATCTAGTTCAGGATATAGTTGGCTAGCCATAAGGACACCTTTACCGCTGTAGCGAGTCATGACGACTTGCATTAGTAGGCCAGTGACGGTCTATAAAAGTGTAAAAGTGTTAAAGTGTATAATGAAATGTTTGAATGGTCCTTCGGGATCACTCTAAAGTGTTTTGGACCTATAGGGTCCATGTCATGTGTATCTGGTTCTAAGATTTCTACCGGATGTTACTAGGGGAAAAACAATAATTATAAATTAAATGTATAATTTAGAATATGAAATAATAATTTAACCATGTAATTAGACTAATAACTAAAAGAGAGGTAAATGACTATAAGTAATATCTAGGAACTAAATATTTATCTGTATGCATGAGATATTTGTATTTAAACTATTAATTGAATTATGGCATAGGTAATATGATGAATTGGTATCTGGTATGTATAGTCTATAAGTAGTGAGGCTTGATTACTGATATAGCTACTTGGTTATAAATATTTTACAAAGTGTTAATGTTTGCCTGTGTTCATTCAATTATTGCATGAAATGTTGCTTGGTTACAAGGAATGGTATAGTATGAAATAGATGTAGATATACAATAGTTAATTTAATAAAAGGTATATTAACTGGAAATAGTATTAAATGGGATTATTTATAATTAAATGATTGTATTAGAAATGGCTCATGCAACTTAAAAGAGAAGTAAAGTTAATGGATGATTATAAAACTTAATATATGTGTATAAAGACTATAAGGTGATAACTATTGATTTTAGATATAAGATTTTAAGCACTTAAATGTTGTTTAATTGGATGTATATTTTTGTAATTTATGTTTTGGATAAGTAAATTTGGTAGTCATCACTAAGCGTAAAGCTTAGTGCATGGTTTATCCTCGTGCAGGTTAAGAGGTAGAAATCAAGTGATAAACATGGATGTTCCAAGGGATATTTGTTGGATGGGAGTCGTGACAAGAAGGCAATAACGATACATTTTTGGAAATAAATAACTTGAATTCCATTTCTAGTTGGCATGTACACTACATAGATAATTAGAATATTATTGTATGGAAGAGTTTGTATCAAACAATTATTTATAGTTGATAGTTTCGATGTATTAATATTATATCTTTGTATTTTGTATAATTGAATTACGTATTGAGAGTGGATGACATATGTATATTATAATATATGGTGTGCATGGGATTGGACCCAAAAATAAAGGATGGGCAAACTTGTGTTGGAGTTTGAATTGGAGTATGGGGAATGAATATATGATTATTAGAAGTGTAAAGACTTTCTGTTTACAGGGGGATAGGCATTATTATAGAGGGAACTCTGATGAAATTTGTGTAAAAATTAAGTGGCATATTTGGAATAGTTATGATTTTTAATAGCAGGTGAAATTATGGTTATATCGGTTATATTATAGGTTAAATGAATTATTGTACCTATGAAGGGCTGTGAAATTATTGGGTTTTACAGGAGGGTAGGTCAGACATCAACCGTTATGCTATTGGATTTTGACCGAATAAATAGTAAAGTTGAACAGTTATGGGTCAGTCAGGTATATTAAAATAAAAAAATTTAACTGGATTTCGCAATAAGCTTAAAAGTAGTTTTAAGACAATCATAGTATTTGCACAATAAATGTTAGAATCACAGTGTGCGTATAGTATAAGGGTGTTACAATTTATGGCATATAAATGATGTATATTTGTTTTTTGGCATGAGATTTAATTAATTGAATGAATAAAGGAAAGAAACATGAACATAATGGATGATACATACTTTGGACGAATGGTGTACATGGTGAAAAATATGATTTTTGTGTGTTATGATGTCATTTAATGGTATAACTATGTTAATTAACATATAAACTAGCTAAATGAATGATAAATGAGGTAAAAATAATTTATAGTGAATGTATGACATGTTGGCCGAATGGTATGTCTGTGAATACTAATGTATACCATGATGAAATAATGAGTTTAATGGTACAAAATGGTATAATGATTAATTTAGATTGAAAAGAATGGAATCATAAAGTAAGATTCCATTAATTGTGCATATTTGTAACATAAAAATGCATAATTGGAACAATTTAATGCCCTATGTAGTATTCTGATAGTCAAATTTAGCTCAGGATATAGTGGCTAGCTATAGGGACGCCAAACCCCGGGAGTGAGCATGACGTCTCACTTGATGTAGGCTAATGACGGTCCTAATCAATGTATTGAATGTTGAAATGTTAAATGAAATGAAATGGATTGTAGGGGTGGTCCTTCGGGGTCCCTCTAAATTGCATTGAACCTATAGGGTTCACGTCTCGAGTATCCAATTAAGAGGGTAAATAGTGTAATGAGGGTTATTAAGGATAAAAATATAATTTATTGGGTAATTATATAAATTAGTGACTTTTTAGGGATTAAAATATAATTTGGCTTGATTTTGATAATTTAGGGACTAAATGGTAATTTGCATGTTTAATAATGGTTAAAAGTGTAAAGGAAACGAATTGATGGCATTTTTGTAAATATGAAGAAGTTTAGGGACTAAATCGTAATTATGCCATAGTTAAAGGAATAAAATGTAAATATGGATTTTTATGTGCACTAATTGTATATATATGATAAAGTGGAGGATTTAATTGTAATTATGAGCATAATTGCATGCATAAAAATGTAATGAATTAAATATTAGTTTTAATTGATATTTTATATATTATAAATATATATGTTTTACGCATGTGAACTTAGTTTAGTGGAAATCCCTGGATTTGCAATCACCATTGAGCATATTTAATGCTCAGCACGTAGTTTTATTTGATTGCGTGTATGTACTCAATAGAGAGTGGAGCCAAAGCATACATCGAATTTTGGGATCCGAATCGAAGAAATATTAGTGCAGAATATTAAGTATGTTAAGATAAATGGCATATATATGAACTTAAATTAGTATGGTTTTAGGTATTGACATGTATAGAATTTATATAGATAAAACATAGAATAGTATGATGAATGGTAGTTTATTTTGGACTGACTGTAAATGTGGCATCTTATTGTGTTTATTGCCCTCCATAGGACTATGGTTTGTTTGGATTGCAATAAATGTAGGTTAAGTGTATAGTCATTATGTTTATGAAAAATTGACCAAATGAATAGTAATTTAGACAGTTATAGGTCAATTGGTAAATAAAGGTTACTTGAAGATATGTTAAGTTATAAGGTATTCGGTTAATTCTTAGGTTAACTAAATTGGGTAATAAACTTAGGTACTTAATGAAATGATAAAATTGATATAGTAAATAAATAAATAAATACTTGTCTTCACAATAATAGGATAATTAATAGATTTCCAAACAATCTTGGTAATCTACTTAGAATGCTTAAAGTAAGTGATTATTGAATGCACCGATTTCCCTATGTCTTAGCTTTCCAAAGGAATAAAAATCATGTCATTTGGACATTTACAGACAGAGGTATCCGTAAAAAAATACAAACTGCTCTGGTTGATGATGTAGCCACCAACACTGCACTATAACAAAGAAATGAGTGGTCTTAGAGGCAAAATCAAGTTCCAGCCGCTTTATATGAAATTTAGATCTATATTTTTCGTTTATAATCCAATTGGAGCTCTATAACTCAACTTATAGGCAAAAAAATTACTATAAGTTAAGAGGGACCTGCTCCAAAATTCACCCCACAAGCTTATCTCGATACCTTCCTTCCTTAATGACCACTTTACCATTTAATTCACATTCTTATGTATTTTATACTACACTAACATGTTCCCAACAATCAAAACCATGCACAACAAATTTACAAATATGCAAACAAACACTCTCATACCTCTTAAGCTTGATCCTCCTTAGTCTTGCTCAAATTTTTCCTTTACCCTTATCTTCCATCTTATCCTCAGCTACTAACACGAATAACCATCCAAAAATCATACACAAACCAATACATATAACTTAAATCACATGCAAGAAATTAGAGGAAAAAGAAGATGGCCAATCAAGCTCAAAATCATGTCCAATTATCTTGCCAAACTTCTTTATTTCTCATGTAAGCTAACTCCACCCCAAGAGCAAAAAATGGAGACTTACACAAGTGAGAATTAACAAATGAATTGGGTTATTAGAGGTCTGAGATGGCCGGCCAGTTGGATCCAAGAAGATAAAAAAACCTTTAAAAACCCTAAAAAATGAGATAAAAAAACGGATTTTTGGGTGAAAAAATGGAAAAAAATCAATTTCGGGTGAATTTGGCCATTTGCAGCGAAATAGGGGCGATCGACACCCGTCAGCGCGCGCGACGGGCGTCGGTCGCGCACGCTGGGTGCGGAGCAGCACGCGGATGCAGGCTGCACATCGTTCAGGGCGGACGACGCGGGCTGGCGCTCCGTGCGGGGAGCTGCGCAGCGCTCTCCACCCACAGGTGCTGCGCCCGCGCGCGCCTGGGCACTGTTGAGCGTCGACATTCGTGGAATTTTTTTTTTAATTTTTAAATTTAACTAAAAAATACTATAATTTCTAAACCCCATTTTTCAAATATAATTTTCAAAATATTTTTTATTATTTTTATGTTTTCACTCTAAAATGCAAATTTAATCAGGAAATCATCCCTTTTAACCTTTTTGCCTGTGAGTAGGCATCTTATAATCATTGGGTAACTTTGATCTGGGCTGTCTCAGGACCTGATGTCTACAGTTGCCCCCAATTTTGGGGAAACTAGTGGACTAGTGCCTAGATGAGCAAAAATTCAGAGAAGAAGCAAATAGATGCGTACCTGAGGCAACCCTTACATTTTTGCCGTGTGGAAGGTTGTGGCTTGTCGCTGTCGAGCTGTAGTGTTATCCAACTGTGGCTCATTCGGATTGTCCCGCTGGCCTTGGCTCTGCTTGCACGGTGCGAGGTGCAGTGTTATCTAACTGCAACTCCATTGCAATTTGTCCCGTTGGCCTCATCTCGGCTTGCACGGTGTGAGGAGTAGTATTCTCTAACTACAACTCAGTTGTGATCTGTTCTATCGCATGTGCCCTACTGGCCTCATCTCGGCTTACACGGTGTCTGTGAGAAGCAGTGTTATCTAACCACAATCTCGTTACGATCTGTTCTATCGCTGGTGTCCTGCTGGCCTCATCTCGGCTTGCACGGTGTGAGATGCAGTGTTATCTAACCACAATCTCTGTTGCAATCTGTTCTATCATTGGCCTTATCTCGGCTTGCATGGAGTCTGTGAGATGCAGTGTTATCTAACCACAATCCTGTTGTGATCTTTTATATCGCAGGTGTCCCGCTGGCCTCATCTCGGCTTGCAAGGTGTCTGTGAGATGCAGTGTTATCTAACTACAATCCCTTTTGTGATCTGTTCTATCACTGGTATCCCGCTGGCCTCATTTCGGCTTGCACGGTGTGAGATACAGTGTTATCTAGCCACAGTCCTGTTACGATTTGTTCTATCGCTGTGTCCCGCAGGCCTAATTTTTGCTTGTACGGTGTGAGATGCAGTGTTATCTAACCACAGTCTCGTTGCGATTTGTTCTATCACTGTGTCCTGCTGGCCTCATCTCCGCTTGCACGGTGTGAGATGCAGTGTTCTCTAACTGCAACCCGGTTGCGATCTATTCTACTGCATGTGCTCTGCTGGCCTCATCTCGGCTCACGCAGTGTCTACGAGATGTAGTGTTCTCTAACTACAATCCCATTGTGATCCGTTCTATCGCATGTGATTGAACGTTCTATCTTGCTAGCCGCTTATAGGCTTGCACAGCATAACCTTGGTAACCTCCAACCGATCCGTGTAATATCTTATCTGTTAACCATTATCCGGTTGATGTAATATCTGCTAACCACCATCCGGTCAGCACACTATCTGATCTGCTAACCACCATCCGGTCAGTATAATATCTGATCTACTAACCACCATCCGTTCAGTACAATATCTGATCTGCTAACCCCCATCTGGTTAGTATAATATCTTAGCTGCTAATAACCATTCGGTCAGTACAATATCTGATCTGCTAACCACTATCCAGCTAGTAAAATATCTGATCTGCTAACCACCATCTGGTCAGTACAATATCAGATCTGCTAACCACCATCCGGCTACTACAATATCTAATCTGCTAACCACCATCCGGCTAGTATAATACCTGATCTGCTAACCCCCATCCAGTCAGTATTATATCTGATTATTTACCATCCTTAGGTCGGAATAGGGACTTACTCGTCGTTGTCTTTACTGGCGCTTATCCTGAACCACTTTTTTTCTGCAAAGAAGGCAAAGCAAATGTGTGGGGTATATAAAAGGGATGCGTACTTGTGGCAGTACATACCTGTTAGGGTTGATGTTAGACGGGTGTCCCCTGAAGGACGGTTAGTTGCTCCTTGGAGAATGGTTGACGGAATATCATCCTCTTGCAAAGTTCAAGTGTCATCCTCTTAGATTTTCACCAAGTCATTTCCGGACTTCCAAAGCATGGATGCCATTCTCTTGATTGTACCGACTGTGACATGCATGATACCGATTCCTCTATCATCTCCAACGTAGCCTCCTTATTGAAAAGACCTGTGTACTTCTCAAGAGGGCGAGAGAATTTGATATGAGCCTCCAGAGAGGAAAATAGATTTGAGCTTTCTCAGAGAAAAAATAGATTGGAGGTTTTGCTTGCCTGCAGGTGAATAGGTTTCAATGTCTTTGGCATCTCTTAAAATGATTTTTTTTTGTTTCGTTTTTTGTAAATTTTTGGATCTTCACATTTTGGATGTATTTGAACTTTACAGTATGTTGGATTTTCAAGGCCTTGAAAATATCTTCTTCTTTTTTTGTTTTGTTGTTTTATTTGTTTTTGTTTTTTTGTTTGAAGAGTTGTATTTTTTTTTTTACATTTGAATTTGGATTTTGTAACTTTGTGTGATGTGTGTGAGCGTACATCTTCTAATAGAGAAACTTACCTTGTTGCTCTCGGCATGGCGTGCATGAATAGGCTTGCTCTTTTAAATGTCTTCTTGGGAGCAGGTCCTCAAGATTCCATTCTCGTGAGGACTTCATCTTGATCTGATTGTTCAGCATGGATGAGTGCTAATGTAGAGTTGAAACTGTACCTCGGCCCACTTTTGCATCTGATTGCCTTTAACTAAAGTATGTGTGGGCTTCTCAAAAGATCTTCTTTTCTGTAGATTTGTGTGATTCCAGATTGCTCTTAGCAAGATGTGCCCGAATAGGCTTGTTCTTTTAGGCCTTCAACCTCTGCACATATTCACCTGATTTTATGCTAGATACAGTGGCCGATAATGTTGAGCTGAACCCATCCTTGCTCATGAGGTCTATACGGACCTTTCCCTCTGAGTCATATACACAACAACATCTACAAAAGATTGTGTGTGCGTATGGAACTATGTGTGGGAAATATATGCATAATGTAACACCCCCTTCCCATACGTAGGCGATCCCATCCGATAAGGAGTGAGATGCCGTATGAGACAAGGTGTCACCAAACAAAAGCAAAGAAAAATATACATCCATTCATAACATACATTCAGAAATACAGAATAATTAAAAACTTTACATGCAGAAAGCAAAAGCTGATCATGCATTACTATAATTAAACTATTATAACAATGATCTGATCAACTAGCTGAAACAAAATAATATTACATATACAAAATATAGATACAAAAGCGGAAGCTGATACAGAGAGTTCTATCCAAAAGAATCAATAACTGATACAAAACTGAGCCCTACACTAGTCCCTTCTGTGTTGGCTTGATGACGGCGACTCTCTCGAAGCAAAACGTCTTCCGCACCTGCACGGGTAAAAACACCGTGCTAAGCGATAAACGCTTAGTGGGGAAAAACACATAAATTATGGACGGCCACTCACAGTGGTCGTCAAGGCATAACACATTCACAATGGCAGAATGCAAGGACTAATACATAATCCATATAAACATGCCCGTAATTAAATACCATACTTTCAGAATCTCATCATCATATGCATTACAGAATAAACCAGCATGTATTTCATCATTAAACTCATTCAGATAATCCATTCAAAGCCATATCAGATCAGAACATTTCCATTAACATTTAAAGAATACCTGCTGACTCTAGACAGTGGATAACGAGTGTACTGAGGGTACCTTACGGGTACGAATCGAATACTGAGGGTACCTCACAAGTACAAGTCAAATATTATATCATTTATCAAAACATGTTATTTATATACTGAGGGAATCTTAAACAAGATTCTATACTGAAGGGTTCGCGAGGAACCAAACGGGGACCTGATCGGGGTCCAAACTGAACTGAGGGCTGCAGCTAAAGACTCTATTAGGCATGCCTAACTATCCACTTACTTGACTCTAGCAGCTTATGCGTCAAACCGATCACATTTCAGGATATAAAGTATAATTCATCAGAAAATCATGCTATCACGCATATCGAAGCATCAAATAGTAAGACATGCATCATACAACAGTAAAGTCCATTCAGAAGAAATACCAAATTCATTTATGAGTTAAAAACTAGGAAATTTCGGAAAAACGAGCTGAGCGGAGAAACGGGCGAGATCGGCTGGTCACTGGGCGTGACTGGCCTTCTCAACAGGCAGGTCACAGCGTGACCGAGGGTCACGCGACGTGACGTGCTTGTTTCTCGCCGGTCATGTTGCATGATCTTCACAAATCACGCAACGCTCTCGCAGGTCACGGCGTGACTGGACGTCACGACTCGTGACGTGCTACTCCCCCCTCGCAGATCACGTCGCGTGATCTCACAGATCACGCCTCTTCTTCGCAGGTCGCACGACGTGACCGAAGATCACGTCGCGTGACTTGCTTGTTCTTCAGCTGGTCACGCGACTGGCTTCTCAGCAGGCAGGTCACGGCGTGACCGAGGGTCACGTCTCGTGACTTGCCTTCTTCCATAGCGAGTCACGCGACATGAAGAAATTCAACAGTACATCGACTTTTCCAGAATTTCCAGAATTCTCAGAACAACAATTTCAATCCCAATTTGATTTTAAACCATACAAACCTGTCTTTACCTTCCAGAAATCATCTCAAACAACATATAAACAACTCAAAACAGTATTCAGTCAAACTAATCAAAGGTATTTGCATTCAATTCTTCAAGAACATATAAACCCTAGAAATTTCCAGTAAACTCAAATTATGCAAATCACAAGCAATTAATCCCAAACCTGAATTCTAAGCCTCTATCACTTAGCTCCACTAGGACCAGCAACCTCTTTCCCCTTTGGATCACGTGGAGCCTCAGCTAGAACACAAACACAGTAAATGACCATCAACATGCAACCCTAAATTAAAACTCAACCTAAAGAAGAAGATGAAGGTGTAAAGTGACAGTAAAACAAAGACAAGATATGCACTTACCAAGCTAGGGGATGCAAGGAGAGATTAACTTCACCAATTCAAGCTTAAATCCACTACACAATTCTTAGAGTAAAGAAGATGAAGAAAAAGAAGAGAAGAAACGTGAGAGAAAGGAGATAACGTGAATCTGTTATCTTCACTCCTTCCTTTCCTTTTTCTTTTTCTTTTCTTTACCCTAATTATGTGTCAAATTCCTATTAGTGAAGCTAACCACTCACACCAATCTAAAATGCATTACACACACCCTAAGTAACCTCATTTAAATGCACCCTACAATGGTATGCTCTAATGTACACAAGTACTTCTCACTTAATTAACACACTAATGCCATGTATGTACCCACATAATAATAAAACCCCAAAAGCATACATTTTATTAAAAATACCCTTATGAAATGCCGAACACATGTGAATGCTTACACATACAGATAAACAGTCAGACAGACTGACAGGCTCATTCTACTAGGGGGCAAATGGGGTGTGACAACTCTCCCCTACTAATAAGAATTTCGTCCTCGAAATTCTCACCTGAACTGAATAACTGTGGATACTGAGCTCTCATCGACTCCTCTGGTTCCCAAGTCGCTTCCTCGACTCCATGATGGATCCACAACACTTTAACCAAAGGAATCTGCTTATTTCTCAACTGCCTCACCTCTCGGGCTAGAATAGCTCGCGGTTCCTCATCATAAGAGAAGTCTGGCTGAACCTGGATATCCTGAACTGACAGAACATGCGAAGGATCTGATCTGTACCGACGAAGCATCGAAACGTGGAATACATCATGCAACTTTGCTAACTCCATCGGTAGCGCCAATTTGTAGGCTACAGGTCCTACCTTAGCCAAAATCTCATAAGGTCCAATAAAACGAGGACTCAACTTACCCTTCTTTCCAAATCGAAGCACTCACCTCCAAGGAGAAACTTTAAGGAAAACTTTGTCCCCGATCTCAAATTGCACGTCGTTTCTCTTCAAATTGGCATAAGACTTCTGTCGATCCTTGGCTGCCGTCAAATTCCGCTGCACTACTCTGATTTTCTCTTCAGTATCTCTAACCAAGTCTGGTCCAATCATAGATCTCTCAGATAGCTCTGTCCAACAAATCGGAGTCCTACACTAACGACCATACAAAGCCTCATATGGTGCCATACCGATACTCGACTGGAAACTGTTGTTGTAGGCAAACTCCATCAATGATACATATCTGTCCCAGCTACCCGAAAAATCCAATGCACAAGCTCTCATCATATCCTCCAAAATCTGAATAACTCGCTCTGACTGACCGTCGGTCTGAGGATGAAATGCTGTACTGAAGTTCAACCTAGTGCCCAAAGCTCTCTGTAACTCCTTCCAAAACTTGGAAGTAAATCTCGAATCTCGATCTGACACTATGGACAAGGGCACACCATGCAACCGAACTATCTCATCCACGTAGATACTGGCTAATCTGTCCATGGAGTAGTCCACTCTAACCAGCAGAAAGTGAGCTGACTTCGTAAGCCGATCCACAATAACCCAAACTGAATCATGCTTCCTCTGAGTCAAAGGCAAACCGGAAACAAAGTCCATGGCGATATCATTCCATTTCCACTCAGGAATGGATAAAGGCGTAAGCAAACCTGAAGGAACCTGGTGCTCAGCCTTTACCTGCTGACAAGTCAAGCACTTGGAAACAAAATCCACTATATCACGCTTCATACCGGACCACCAATAGAATTGCTTCATGTCTCGGTACATCTTCTCACTGCCCGGATGCATAGTAAAGATTGAACTATGCGCCTCACTCATAAGCTGTCTCCTCAAATCCTCAGACTCTGGCACACATAAACGATCTCTGAACATAAGTACCTCATCCTGAACTGAGAACTCTGATGGCTTACCCGATCTAACCTCATGCACAATCTGCTGAAGCCTCTGGTCATCACTCTGAGTATCCACTATCCTCTGTCTCAAAGTAGGCCTCACACGCAACTGGGCAAGCAAAGCCCCATCAGAACCAAATCGCCATCTGAATCGCCTCAAGAACAAAGCTAAAACTGACTTTCGACTCAAAGCATCGGCGACTACATTGGCCTTACCAGGATGGTAATCCACAATGCAGTCGTAGTCCTTAAATAACTCAAGCCAACGCCGCTGTCTCATGTTCAACTCTTTCTGTGAAAGGAAATACTTCAAGCTCTTGTGGTCCGAGAAGATCCTACACTTTTCCCCATACAAGTAGTGACGCCAAATCTTCAAAGCAAAGATTACAGCTGCCAACTCTAAATCATGTGTCGGATAGTTCTTCTCATGTGGCTTCAACTGACGAGAAGCATAAGCCACAACCTTACCTTCCTGCATCAGCACACACCCAAGACCAACTCCAGAAGCATCACTATAAATGACAAACTCCTTACCCGAGATGGGTTGAGTAAGGATAGGAGCCTCAACAAGCAACTGCTTTAACCGATCAAAACAAGACTGACACCTGTCTGACCACTCGAATCTAACTCCTTTCCTCAACACTCTAGTCATAGGAGCAGCAATCACAGAAAATCCCTTAACGAACCGACGGTAATAACCTGCTAAACCGAGGAAACTCCTCACTTCCTGAACATTTCGAGGCGCTTTCCAATTAACTATCGCCTCAATCTTAGCTGGATCCACCTGGATACCTCTAGCTGAAATAATGTGACCCAAGAATGACACTTCTCGAAGCCAGAAATCACACTTGCTAAGCTTAGCAAACAAATGATGCTCTCTCAACATCTGCAAAACCAATCTGAGATGCTCCTCATGCTCACTCTCATTCTTGGAATACACCAAGATGTCATCAATGAACACTACTACAAATCGATCTAAGTATGGCCTAAATACACGATTCATCAGATCCATAAAAGCCGCTGGAGCATTTGTCAAACCAAACGGCATCACAAGAAACTCATAGTGGCCATACCTAGTCCGAAATGCAGTCTTAACCACATCTGCATCCTGAACACGAAGCTGGTAGTACCCTGATCGAAGATCTATCTTGGAAAAGACACCCGCACCTCGAAGCTAATCAAATAAATCCTCAATCCTAGGCAAAGGATACTTGTTCTTCACTGTAACTTTATTAATCTGGCGGTAGTCAATACACATCCGCAGGGATCCATCTTTCTTCTTGACAAACAGCACTGGAGCTCCCCATGGAGATATGCTAGGTCGAATAAACAACTTATCCAATAACTCTTGTAGCTGAGATTTAAGTTCCCTCAACTCTACAGGAGCCATCCGATAAGGTGCTCTCGAAATAGGTGCAGTACCTGGCATAATCTCAATGGACAACTCAACCTCTCTCTCAGGAGGCAAACCAGGCAACTCGCTCAGGAACACATCACTAAACTCCCGCACTACTGGAATATCCTCAATCTGAACCTGATCCCTCCTGGAATCTAACACAACTGCTAGAAAAGCCTCACAACCTTTCCTGATAAATCTCTTGGCTTGCATCGCAGAAATAACATTATTAACAGAACTAGCACCCAAACCTTTCAAAAACACAAGAGACTGATTTCTATCCCGAAGTACAACTGTCTTCCTATGGCAATCCACTACAGGCCGATGCTTTCCCAACCAGTCCATACCCAGAATCAAGTCAAACTCTCTGAAGGGTAACTCAATCAGATCCGCTGGAAGCACAGCTCCCTCAACAATCAGAGGACAACTCCTAAAAACTCTACTCACACTGACACTATGCCCTAATGGATTGGTCACACAAATCTCATAATCTAACTGATCAACTGAATGCAATTTATCAACAATTCTATCTGTGCACAAATATGAGTGTGTGGAACCAGGATCAATTAGAGCATACAACTCAGTGTCATGGAGTAGGAACTTAACAGCAATAACGTCAGGCGCATCCTGCTCATCTCTGGCTCTCATAGCATAAGCTCTAACGGCACCCTGAGGAGGATGCTCAAAAGTCTCAGAAGCAGCTCCCTCTCTATGCCGACCACCTCTACCTCTACCTCGGCCTCTGCCACGGGTAGCCTGAGAAGCATTCGAACCGACCCTACTGCCCTCTCTCTGGGAACCTGAATCCTCCTGTAACCTCGGACAACCAGCCAACTGATGCTCCGAACTCCCACATCTGAAGCATGCACCGGAGAGCCACCTACACTCACCCCGATGTGACTTACTACAATGAGGACAAACTGGAGTAGTCTCAGCTCTACCACCCCTACCAGAGCCTGACACAGCTGTAGAACCCTGACGTCTACCTCTAGAAGCCGGACCAGATACTGACTCATCCTGTGGGTTCCTAGATCTCTTACTCGAAGAAGATCCTCCACGAGAACAACTCCTCCTCTGAGCTCTCTCTCTCATCACAGTCTCAGACAACTCAGCTCTCACAGCAGCCTCTACAATCTGATAGTAGCTAACCCCAGGAATACACATCAAGGAAATCAAAGCAATCTTCAGAGATTCATTTAACCCAGCCTCGAAATGCTTGCATCTAAAGTCATCAGTCATAACTCCTCGAGGGGCATAGCGAGATAACCTGTTGAACTCTTTCTCATAATCAGCTACAGACATGGCCCTCTGTCTCAAACCCAAAAACTGTGCCCATCTAGAATCTCTATAAGTCTGAGTAATGTACTTCTTTGTGAACTCACCCTCAAAGAACTCCCAGGTAATCGGATCCGGTAACTGAGGATGCCTGCACACTAACTCCCACCATTCAAAAGCAGACCCCTGAAGAAGAGCTAATGCACACTCTGCCTGCTGGTCGGGAGGACACCGAATCTCTCTCAAAGCACGCTTCAATTTATCTAACCATCTCTCTGCAGTCTCAGACTCATTCAAACCGGTACCATAGAAATCCTCAACACCTGCCCTCCTCAGATTCTCCATAGGTGCTCTAGGAGCAGTCACTCTCTCCAAAACCCTAGCCATGTCCTGATACAGTCTAAACATAGCCTCAAAGGGCATGGCTGCGGCCTCGGGCTGGACCCTAGCATGCTGAGCCGACACAGTAACAGAAACAGACTGATCTACAGCGGGAGGATTCACACTCTCGGCGGATTCCTCACGCGCACCATGAGCAGAATTAGAAGCCATCTAAACAAACAAGAACAACCGTATCAGCCAACACAGATCTAGACACATACACATCTAAGAAACTCAGAACAATCACAATAACACCCAGAAATGCCTAAACCTATGCTCTGATACCACTAACTGTAACACCCCCTTCCCATACGTAGGCAATCCCATCCGATAAGGAGTGAGATGCCGTATGAGACAAGGTGTCACCAAACAAAAGCAAAGCAAAATATACATCCATTCATAACATACATTCAGAAATACAGAATAATTAAAAACTTTACATGCAGAAAGCAAAAGCTGATCATACATTACTATAATTAAACTATTACAACAATGATCTGATCAACTAGCTGAAACAAAATAATATTACATATACAAAATATAGATACAAAAGCGGAAGCTGATACAGAGAGTTCTATCCAAAAGAATCAATAACTGATACAAAACTGAGCCCTACACTAGTCCCTTCTGTGTTGGCTTGATGACGGCGACTCTCTCGAAGCAAAACGTCTTCCGCACCTGCACGGGTAAAAACACCGTGCTAAGCGATAAACGCTTAGTGGGGGAAAAACACATAAATTATGGACGGCCACTCACAGTGGTCGTCAAGGCATAACACATTCACAATGGCAGAATGCAAGGACTAATACATAATCCATATAAACATGCCCGTAATTAAATACCATACTTTCAGAATCTCATCATCATATGCATTACAGAATAAACCAGCATGTATTTCATCATTAAACTCATTCAGATAATCCATTCAAAGCCATATCAGATCAGAGCATTTCCATTAACATTTAAAGAATACCTGCTGACTCTAGACAGTGGATAACGAGTGTACTGAGGGTACCTTACGGGTACGAATCGAATACTGAGGGTACCTCACAGGTACAAGTCAAATATTATATCATTTATCAAAACATGTTATTTATATACTGAGGGAATCTTAAACAAGATTCTATACTGAAGGGTTCGCGAGGAACCAAATGGGGACCTGATCGGGGTCCAAACTAAACTGAGGGCTGCAGCTAAAGACTCTATTAGGCATGCCTAACTATCCAATTACTTGACTCTAGCAGGTTATGCGTCAAACCGATCACATTTCTGGATATAGAGTATAATTCATCAAAAAATCATGCTATCACGCATATCGAAGCATCAAACAGTAAGACATGCATCATACAACAGTAAAGTCCATTCAGAAGAAATACCAAATTCATTTCTGAGTTAAAAACTAGGAAATTTCGGAAAAACGAGCTGAGCGGAGAAACGGGCGAGATCGGCTGGTCACTGGGCGTGACTGGCCTTCTCAACAGGCAGGTCACGGCGTGACCGAGGGTCACGCGACGTGACGTGCTTGTTTCTCGCCGGTCACGTTGCGTGATCTTCACAAATCACGCAACGCTCTCGCAGGTCACGGCGTGACTGGACGTCACGACTCGTGACGTGCTACTCCCCCCTCGCAGATCACGTCGCGTGATCTCACAGATCACGCCTCTTCTTCGCAGGTCGCACGACGTGACCGAAGATCACGTCGCGTGACTTGCTTGTTCTTCAGCTGGTCACGCGACTGGCTTCTCAGCAGGCAGGTCACGGCGTGACCGAGGGTCACGTCTCGTGACTTGCCTTCTTCCATAGCGAGTCACGTGACATGAAGAAATTCAACAGTACATCGACTTTTCCAGAATTTCCAGAATTCTCAGAACAACAATTTCAATCCCAATTTGATTTTAAACCATACAAACCTGTCTTTACCTTCCAGAAATCATCTCAAACAACATATAAACAACTCAAAACAGTATTCAGTCAAACTAATCAAAGGTATTTGCATTCAATTCTTCAAGAACATATAAACCCTAGAAATTTCCAGTAAACTCAAATTATGCAAATCACAAGCAATTAATCCCAAACCTGAATTCTAAGCCTCTATCACTTAGCTCCACTAGGACCAGCAACCTCTTTCCCCTTTGGATCACGTGGAGCCTCAGCTAGAACACAAACACAATAAATGACCATCAACATGCAACCCTAAATTAAAACTCAACCTAAAGAAGAAGATGAAGGTGTAAAGTGACAGTAAAACAAAGACATGATATGCACTTACCAAGCTAGGGGATGCAAGGAGAGATTAACTTCACCAATTCAAGCTTAAATCCACTACACAATTCTTAGAGTAAAGAAGATGAAGAAAAAGAAGAGAAGAAACGTGAGAGAAAGGAGATAACGTGAATCCGTTATCTTCACTCCTTCCTTTCCTTTTTCTTTTTCTTTTCTTTACCCTAATTATGTGTCAAATTCCTATTAGTGAAGCTAACCACTCACACCAATCTAAAATGCATTACACACACCCTAAGTAACCTCATTTAAATGCACCCTACAATGGTATGCTCTAATGTACACAAGTACTTCTCACTTAATTAACACACTAATGCCATGTATGTACCCACATAATAATAAAACCCCAAAAGCATACATTTTATTAAAAATACCCTTATGAAATGCCGAACACATGCGAATGCTTACACATACAGACAAACAGTCAGACAGACAGACAGACTGACAGGCTCATTCTACTAGGGGGCAAATGGGGTGTGACACATAAAGCTATATACACGAAACACAAGCAAAGGATTAATGTACAAGAATTATGTGTGCATATCTATACGTGTAAAAAACTGAATGCATGTGACATGCATGTGATATGAAAAAATGAACAGACCACATCCCAGCTGATTAAGAGATTCGTTGAGGATACTGCTCGACTGCTCTAATGTCCCCAAGGATCTAGAAAAGCATCATCGTGGCTTTAGGCACTCTGACCCACACTCTTTTCAAATAGAACTGACCCATGTGAATTTTTGCCCCCCGGTCAATGAGCATTTTGCCCCCAGGACCCTGAATCAAGTTCTGCATTATGCACTACCTGCCTAAAGGGAAGTTATTCGGAGTAACGCTGCCTTATCACTCCAGGCTTCAAAAGTCATTATTTTTAAAGTAGTGTGTCCCTTGTCGATTTTCACACTAGCTTTTCTTAGCAGGAAGCGCGTCCCTTTGGGGATTTTCACACAACTCTATGCCTAATTCTTACCTGGAAGGGACCCAACCCACTCTAGTGGCTTTTATTCATTTCTTGTAGGACAGACCGCCTATTTCCAGGTTTTTACCCTGCCCTTTGGCCTAACTTTTGCTTAGAGAGCCAATTACGGTTTTCAACTCTAACGGCCTTTTATCTTTTTTTTTTTTTAAAGGGTATGACTGCAAGAAAAGTCGAAGCTACTATCAGATCCCCCTTCTAGAGTAATCGACATTTATTCACTGAGGCATCTACTCCCTAGGCATCGGCTGCATTCCTTTGAATGTGTCGCTAGATTGGGTGAGGTGGCGGATAAGGATCAGGCTCCTTAGGGCTTCATGGGGATGCTTTTTACCTTACCTACCCATTATGCTTGATAGTTCAGAGGGATTAATGATGTAGTGAGGCATCCCTATCTTTCCATGGTGGACCTTATCTTTGGCTTTTACTTCCAGATACCATAACCTCTGGGCAAGCTACCGGTGAAGACTATTATGCCATCTTTTAGGGATCGTTCCTTTACTCCTATTAATGCATTCAAGAGGTAGGTGCTTAGTCCCGCAATCGATATTAGAACTCACCGACTTAGACATCTGGATGGTGAGCATAGGAGCAGAGTGTACTCATTTAGATTTCATATTCAGCAATGAACGATATTTCTCTTTTTATAAATGAACTACAAAATAATGAACACATGTATTTGCAAAGATTGTGTATATTTCGGCATGATTTCTCTATACATGTCTAACATCGATTGAAAATGCAAAACTATATCTAATCTAAGAGTATATCTTGTAAGCATCAACCTCCAATCTCCAATTAGCCCTCTCGGGTTTTCTTGATTGGACATTTTCTCTTAAGCCTCTAATTTTTGCCAAGGATGCCTTTTTTCGGTTTTTGCCCTAACGAGGTGCCCATTTTTAGCAAGGCCACCTTTTTTTGATTTTTGACCCGCGGGGCTTTTATTCTCTTCTTTTGATTTTTAGCCTTTAGGCACGAAACTTCTTGGATCAGTCGATGTTGACCGATTCTTTGAAGTCATCTTCATCGCTGTCTGTTGCTGCTCTCTTGGATAATAATCTCTGGAGAACAAATGGCCCTTCTTATACTGATCTGAATTTGCCTCATTTGTCTGGAACATTCGGACTCATTTGCTTAAAGATTAAATCTCCCTCTTTCAATAGGTGCTTTTTGACTTCCTTCCTGAATGATCGAGTAGAGTGTTTTCTGATAGATCTGACTGTGGTGGTAATCCCATGTCATGTCCTCATCTGACGTGTCTGACTACTACTACCGTTGCTGCACCCAGTCGGCTTCCGAAATTTGAGCTTCCATGAATGTCCTTAAAGATCTGAGCTCTACTTCGATTGGCCATACTACTTCTGCCCCTGTATCGGGGAATGAAAGGTGACTCTTGTAGAGGTTCTGATGGTGGTTCTCTAGCCTCAAAGTGCAAAAGGCCATTTTTCCACCGAATCCTTGTAATTTTCAACCATCTTGACTAAGATCTTCTCGATAGCAGTCTCTTCTACCCCGTCGATTTGAGGGCAATACAGAGTGGACTTGTGGTCTTTAATGTCATACCTCTAGAGTAGCTTCCTAGCCTTAGCCATAAATTGTCCTTCAATCCTTGAACCCTGCGTGGCGCGGGAGACCATACCGACATATCAGATTTCTTTCGATAACCCTGTCTATTGGAGGCCGTAGGGCGCACCTCCCCTACGATATCTATTCCCAAGCTCGAGCAATCCGTATCCATTGTAAGTCAATATAACCCTTTTGGTCCTTCTTGGAATTTAAGAAAAATGGCAAAGTACGGGCATGTGTAGGTCAACGGGTTTTGAATAAAGCTTGCCCCCCATGATGATTTTCCAATCTACATATTGATTCTTTTCTTTTTCTTTTTTTCTGCTCTCTTTTCTTTTTCTTTTTCCTTTTTTATTTTTTTTTGTTTTTTTTTGGTCGAGTATAAGCTTTGTTCAAATCCTGATAGTTTACACATACACGCACTCCTCCTCTTATTGATTTGGGACAATATTGACCAACTTAGTCTGGTGTTGAACTTTGATTAGAAATTTTGGCTTCATCTCTGCTTGTAGATTCCTCTTTTTAATCTTTTCTGCCCTTTCTGCCTTCAATCTTTCTAGTTTCTGTGTGATTGGTCTATGATCGGGGTATGTTGGAATGGTGTGCTCGGTGATTCGACAATCAACTCTTAGCGTGTCTTTATAAGTCCAGGCAAAGACTTTTTTAAATTTTCTTTAATTTCTTTCAAGTTTTAATCTCTCTTTAGGAGTTGCATTAGATGCTATCAAGATTTTCCTTGGACTTTCCAAAGTTCTGAGATTAAATGGAGTAGCATCAACTGAATCAATGTCAAATATGAATGAGTCATGATCATGATTATGCATAGAGAAATCATAAGAGATATAACACAAGTAAGCAAAAAATGTTCATTTTATTAATGAAACTAGAATGTCATTATTAAATAGTTCAAAACTAAAAAGAACATTCTAAATAGCTAATCATTTTCTATTCTTGCCAACACAGATGTTGCAACCGATGGTCCATTATCATCCTTTAGAACCGTCCTGCCTTTCCACTTAGGCATTTAATCCATCTTACTCTTTCCCTCTCGCTTTTCTGGGTTAGAGATCTGCTGGGAGTTAATCAGATCTTGAATAACATGTCTCAAGGTCTTTCAATCGTCTGTGGTATGCCCGGTGTGCTGGTGGAAGGTGCAATACTGATCCCCTTTATGATCGGACTGTCCTTAACTTGGGGCAGGCCCGGCCGGCAAGGGTTGTAACTTCCCTTTCTTGACAAGATGGGTGAAGTACCAAGATAATAGCCTACCCGAAACAGTGAGGTGGGACCGAGCTGCTTTAGTGGCTGAGACTTTTGTGACCTTAACATTTGCCTCACTGATGTTATGGCTTCCTGAGCTTTCACCTTTTAGAATATGCGTGATTGCGAGGTCCCCATCCTCTTCAGGCACAATACTATATTCTAGGGTAGGCCTCCTATTTCCTCCTTGCTCACCTAGTAAGTCAAGTGGCCCTTTGCCTCTAGTTTCGAAAGAAAATGGAGGTACTGCAGCCGTCGCTGTATGAGCTTTCTTAACCATGGCCGACTCTACTTGGTTATGAGTTGTTGCTATAAGCTGAGCTTGGAGAACAAGTACCATGGCATCCATTCTTTCTTTGACCATGGCCAGCATCCTTTTTTCCAGCTCTTCAAACCTTCTATCCATCTCCTGGGCAATTAGGGTGCGGGTTTCTTCATTCTGTTGTGAAGGGCCAGCCATTTTTGATACCTTCAGATGCTCTGGTAAGGACGCTAAATCTTTGTCAACCCACGTGAACTCTGATCGCTCTTTAAACAATTATTAGAATCCCTAAACCACCCAAGCAAATGGTCTACAGTGGCTAAAAAGTAAGGAGTTAGAATGATGTATGAATAATATGTAATGCATGATCGCGCTATGCAAGTGGTCCTCGATAGCTGAATGAGACTACAGTGATACACATTAAATATGTAAAAACTATACACAGGTTGATATGTACATGTAAAAATTATATGCAAAGAATAAGATGTACACATAAGGAGAAAATAACTTTTTTTTTTGTGCATGAACAACATGAATATGCAATGCATCATCCACTACCACATACAAGCAGATAGATCCTTCCAACCTTATCTCTCCGACACATGAGGTCATGCGGTCTCTTTCCTAGGTGGGATTGGCCCATGGGTTAACAGGGAACCGATGGACGCACATGGTGCACGGCAGAAAACTGGCAGCATAACCTCTCTTAACTAATGCACAGGCACATGGATTTTGACCATTGTATATTTAGGCAGTCCGAATAAATTGACATGGGCCTATCGGGGCATTAAAGCCTTTGATTAGGTGACCAGTCAAATTATCTGGGTTTGTCCAATATATAATAATCCATACAACAAGCATAGTATTATGGTTCATACCACCTAGGGGAAGTATCTATTGCCATTACATGAGCTTTAGCCAAGGTGATGATACTTTAGGTCTACCAAAGCATGGTCACTGCCAATGGGAATAGCTCATCACGAGCGTAATGACCGGTCAGGTCTCCATTTGATATACTAAAAGGTATGAGTCTTGGGCTTGTGATTATCCTTAACACTTTCCTACATTGTGTGAATGTAGGGTCGTGCTTTGGGAATGCACCGTGGTTAAAAGTGGGACCAAACTAACATAGATCTAAGGCTCTAATGAGATGCAATGCAGTTTCAAAAAAGGATGAAATTTTTAAATAAAAACTCAATTGTAAGTTTTAACTAAGTTACTTTCAAAGGGAAGTCTCTTTTAAGTTTCCCCAGCGGAGTCAACACTGTGACGTGCGCTGAACCCTAGGGCACCCCAAACTGTCAGTTTTTAGAGGTTTCGGGGGGAGGTTCATGAAAACTTGTAAGAAATTACAATTGCGTCCATTTTGGGCAACAAGGAGGTTTCTTGGAGTCGTCACCCAATAGAACATTAGGAAAGGTCATCTAGCTTTAGTGAGCCTAAGACAGCACTGCTATGTCCATTATAGGCAAGCTGGAGGTGTCTTGGAGGCTTCCACTCTAATGATAGGATGGTCCTCTAGCCTCACGCTTGGGCAAATCAGAGGTCACTTGGAGGCATCTACCCTAATAGAACATTAGGATGGCCCTCTCGCCTCGTGGCGCATAGGACTGTGCAATTTTGAGCCTTTTACAGGACACAAGAGGTGTCTTGGAGGCTCTATCCCAATAGACCATTGAGATGGCCCTCTCGCCTCGTTGAGCCCAAAGACCAGAGAAGGTTCGGGACTTCCTATTTATTCATACCTTGGTTAGGTTTATAGTTGAGTTTTGAATTTATCGTTTCATCCCATTTCTCAATCAATTTAATGCAGTTAAATTAAAGCGCAGATTGTCCATTCAGGAAAGCGATAAATAAATAAATCATAATTAAAGTAAAGTGCATTAAAATAAATTACAATAAAACTAGGGGCGAAATACAACCCCCATTGTAAATAAAATACAAATCATACATAAAAACGGGCTATTTGTTAAAGATGAGGACATTGGTCCTCGCATGCATATTTATTATAAAACAATTTTGATATGACAATTTTTATTTTGGATGGAGAAAATTGGGACATTGGTCCCATTTTTATTAGGAAAGATTCGAAGTTAATTAATAAAAATATTTTTGTGATTTTCTTTTTAGCACACCTAAAATAAACAATTTTATAAGAAAATTACATGGTAGAATAAATGAAAAAGCCAAGTAAATGAAATATTACAAATAAAGGAAATAAATATTTAACCAAAACGAGCCTTCTGGATCTCCTCACATACTCGCAAAAACGCCCAAGTAAAGAAAATGAGTTTTTGGAACAAATATAAACATAAATGAAATAATGTTAGTAATTACATCAATAAGATCAATTAAACACATAAAATAATAAATAACAAATTAAAACAAATAAAATGGGATGACATCAAAAGATTGATAAATGGATTAAAATGTTAATAAACAAAAATAAATGAGCAAAATGCATTATGAATGACAAAGGAATTAAAGGATGTGATTGAAATAAAATAAAACATGTTAATGAATTAATACATAAAAATATGAACATGATAATTATAATAACGAATAATGAAAATAAACAAATAAATGAATAAACAGTAAATATATAACAATAACCATGAAAAAGAATATTAAAAACGAATAAAAGAATGATGAAAATAATTAAATGAGTGACATGATTAACTAATGTTATACCAATTAACATAAAACATTTACATAGCAAAAAGATCAATCAAAATGAATTAATTAATAACATATTAAAATAATAGTGAGGAATCAAAGCAAAAATAATATATAAACATATTAAATAAAGAGAATATAAAATAATAGAATAAATAAGTAAATGAAAATAGTAAAAATATACATGTTAATTGATTTAATATGAACAAAAATAAATAAAAGAGAATAAAAAAAGATCAAGCCTAGAATATTTACCCTCAGAGTTTTGGATTCGATGATGGAAAAATGATGATTGATTTCCTTGTTTGGGATCTGCAAGATTAGAGTTGAATATGATAAAATGTTGAAATTTTATTCCAAAAAAAATATCTTTGAAAAATGATGAAAGGAAAATCAAAAATTCTCCAAGAGCAAAGAATTGATCTCTTTGCCTAAATAATTGTTTTTTTATTGATAAAAATGTTCTAAAAAACAAACAACTATTTTGTTTGTCTCAAGAAAAAAATTATTTGTCAAAAACTTGTTTTTTAGAAAATCAAATCAAAAATTAGATTTCAAGAACAAACATTTATTTTGAATGTCTCAAAATCTATTTTTCATCAAAAAAAGATTCAAATAAAAATCTTTGAAAAAATTTAATTTAAAACAATAAAATAATAAGTCAAAAATGAATTTTGAGAGCAAACAATTGTTATGTTTGTCTCAAAATCAATTCCCATCAACAAAATCCCTTCTAAAAAACATGTATTAGAAGAAATTCCATTGGAAAAAGAATAAGAATTGAACTATTTGTTTTTTTATTTTTGTTGCGGAAAATTTCAGCCAAATTAGAGAGAATTTGGAGACGAAGAAGAGGAGAAAACTGTAAGAAAAAAAAACACTAAAAAAAATCCCCCCTTTCTCTTTCCATCTTTTTCTTTTTATATCCAGAAAAAATAGAAAATCAAATTAATTAAAAAAACTCAATTAAACTAGATATTAATTATTTTGAATTTTAAAAATGGAAAAAAACCTTTAAAAACCCTAAAAAAATGGGATAAAAAACGGATTTTTGGGTGAAAAATCGGAAAAATATCAATTTCGGGTGAATTTGGCCATTTGCGGCTGAACAGGGGCGACCGACGCCCGTCAGCGGACGCGACGAGCGTTGGTCGCGTACGCTTGGCGCAGAGCAGCGCACGGATGCGCGCTGCGAGTCCCTCAGCGCGGGCGACGCTCGCTTGTGCTCCGTGCGTCGACATTGGCGATTTTTTTTTTATTTTGTTATTTTTAAATTTAACTAAAAAATACTATAATTTCTAAACCCCATTTTTCAAATCTAATTTTTAAAATATTTTTTATTATTTTTATTTTTTCACTCTAAAATGCAAATTTAACTAGGAAATCATCACTTTTAACTTTTTTGCCTGTGAGTAGGCATCTTATCATCATTGGGTAACTCTGATCTGGGCTATCTCAGGACCCAGTGTCTACACATGGGGATGGAAAAAGTGCATTACTATAGCATCAATTGTATTTCTTGTAACACCCCAGTACCCCTCGAAAGGAATATCGAGATGTCACACACAGCACGAACATTCAAGCAAGAGCTAAAGCGAAAGCACTCATAAATAACCATATAAAGTTGCATAACTGAACTTATAAAGTATACATATACTAAGTCATTACATTACATATCAGAATTACATGCCTTACAAAATGTTACAAAATGTACAAGCAAAAACTGGACTATATAACTTATCCTTATACTAGTACAAAAAGAAGACTTTAACTCCTACTGGCCAGCAGATGCGCGACCCAAAACCAAACCTACCCGGAAACAAACATCCGTGCTAAGCGATAACGCTTAGTGGGGATGTACAAAAACAAAGTGCTGCACAAGCATGCATAACAGTATATACATATCATGCTTAGGCATAAACGCAAAGTCAATTACAAAATTATAACATGTACAATTCAATCTTATCAAAACTAATATGCTCAAAGAACCATAACATTCTTATATGCGTAACACATAACGGAATCTTAACAATATCAAGTTCATTTGATGAACATAACTGAGACAAAAGCATTAATATAAAATGCTCAAAACAAAACAATCATTCCATCATCAAAAGCATAAGCTCGATCAACACAAAACCAAACAAGAAGCCTGAACTCTCACGGACTGTGGATACGGGTACAAAAGATACCGATGAAATTCAGTATCTAAAACAAAAGACATAAGTCTGAAAGCATTCAAATACCTAGAGGTAACAAAAGAGACTGAAGTCTCTAGACAAAAGACCATAACGGTCTATAAAGCAACCGCGCAAAACCCTGTATAAGCATGCTTATATATCCACTAACTTGACACTTCAGGCTCGCTACCACTCTAATTACTATAACACATATTTACATATCCAATCACAATCACATTTCACTCAAATCATGTACAATTCCTACTAGCAAATAATACCTATGATATATAATATGCATGTTCAAACATATTCATATAGTTCACCAAACCAATACACATACCATTATGATTCAATAACTAAAAAGCACGTGCACATTTAATTCCTTTATCAAGGTACTATGCCATAGCCTCACTTACATATAATTTCCATTGTCCAAAGTTCATATACTCATCTCATAATGTTAAACATGAATTGGATAAGTTATGGGAACTTGAAGAGAAGTTTGGGTGCATTTCGGGAAGGATAAACACACAAAAATACTCAAACTAGAGGGGGGGGGGGGGGGGGGTAAAGGTGGGAAATGATTCATGCCAACCATGGGATCAAAATGGGAAGGAAAGTCCATCATGTAACTGGTTCTATCATGCTCATGACCCCTGTCGCGCTTGCGACAGTAGGCTCCTACAGTTGCCCAACGAGACTGTTTTTCACCTCAAACTTGTATCGCATAAACCAACATCTAAACCTCATTTTTAGGAAAAATGTCCTTCTTAACAATTGTTCCCTAGGATGTTAAGTTTCTAATGGAACAAGTTACAGGTCCTTTAGACAAACAAAACATAATATATGAGCTAAACACACTATACTATATCAATGGACCTGCCAGAATAGAGACACTTATGTTATGGCCACGTTTCGGACACTTAGAGCAAAAATTCGATCATAGTCATTTATGGGACTTATATAGATATGGAAGTCATGGTTCTAAAGGCATAATAGTCACTAAAAGTGGAGTTGTTAAACTCCACCTATCACCAAAACATCACACGGAGGTCTGATACAATCTGAGCAGAGTTTTCCCCTACAACTTGGGTTCATACGTGATCACTAGATTATACTTATGGAAATTCAACTAACACTTCAACACACATCCATTTTACATTTCAATTATATCAAATATCAATTAACACATTAAACATGCATCAGTTGACACTACATCACAATTCACTACACATGCAAAAATCAAAGGGCACACGATCTCTACCTTTAGAAGTGTAGCCGAAACTCCCAATCTCAAATCTTATCATTGCCCTTCTCAATCCTTCTATCTGGAACTTCTTAATCCCTTAATAACCTCTTTAAACCATCCAATGCAGAAATTAGCAAAAAGAAGACAAAATCAAAGAAGAAAGAGGAAGTGAAACCGAAAAAGAGAGGGAAGATAAAGAGATATCACCATTTGCATGCAAAACAAGAATGAGGATAGATTTTCCCACTCAAATCACTTATATTGCATGTAAAAGTCCACTGGACACATCCTCTCAAAGCCACATGTCTATCATAAGACATGTGTCCCAAACCCTTCCAAACTCCTTGCATGACTACCACATGTCCAAACCCAACTCAAAATCCACTTAAATCCCGTTTAAAACGAACTCCAACTAGCGCGTTCTATCGCGCTCGCGACAGAAGCTAAACCAGAAATTCTAAAAAAATAAAACTTGACCAATCTTCTTTCTAATTCTTCCTCTCACCCAAACAATCATTCAAAAGTGTTCTTTCTTACAAATATACACACCCATATACATACCAAATCATCACAAATCCTACTAAGGTGTATCCGGGTCGTTACATTTCTGCATCATATTGTATACATGAACCATCACATCCTCATTGCATCATCATCCCTTGAACACACAAGAGAAGCATGCGTGCATATGTTTTGATGGAGAGAAAGCTGACAGGGTGTACGTTGAGTATTTGATATTAAGATTAAGTGTGTGATTTTTGAGCATAGCAATTGTTAAGAAGAATGTACTATGAGTATAGTTAGAGTTGAATAAGAAAAGTATTTTGGAATCTTGTATAAGTGAGTGTGAAAAGATTTTGTAGTAAGATATGAGTATTTTTAGTAAGGAAAGTAGCATGTGTGCCGGATGTTTTTGAAGCATTAAGGAATGGTGTGACAAAATGTTATAAGTTAAATGGTTTACCTGTATATGAAGTGTATGCACTTTGGTTTTCAATTGGAGGTTAAGGAATGATTATTCTGATGAGAGTTGTTGATTCGAACATAAGATCATAAAAGGAGAATCATATGGGTTCATTAAGTCGATTTTATGAGTTTGGGTTTAGATATGTACAAGAGAAAGATATGATATGTGTAGTATTTTCGATTTAAAGAAGTGATTTGAGAGTATAGTGATAAGAATAAGTAATACTAAGTGAGTATGTTAAAAGCGAGGTGTATGGGAATAAGTGAAATTTATGTGCTACAAGTGTAGAACATAAGTGTTAAATGATGATATGGAATTAATCAATGAGAATGATAGTGACTTGAAGTTTGATCTTTGGGTTTTTCCGATGTAAGTGAATTTCGAGGACGAAATTTTTTTAGTTGGGGAGAGTTGTCACACCTTGATTTCCCCCTAGTAGTGTAACACCTGTAGACAACGGGTCCTGAGGTAGCCAAGATCAAAGTTACCTAATGATGATAAGATGCCTTGTCATAGGCAAAAAGGTTGAAAGTGGTGATTTCTTGTTTAAATCTGCATTTTAGAGTGAAAAAGTAAAAAATAATAAAAAATATTTTGAAAATTAGATTTCAAAAATGGGGTTTATAAATTATAGCATTTTTAGTTAAATTTAAAAATAAAAAAAAAATCCGCGAATGTCGGTCATGCGGCAGCGCGCAGGTGCACGGGCGCTGCTGCAATGAGGAGCGCCATCGCGAGGCGCTCCGCGCGCGAGCGACGTCGCTCGCCAGCGACGAGCGTCCGTCGCACCTGTTCTGCCGAAATTGGCCTTTTTCGCCCCAAAATCATTTCTTTCCAATTTTTCACCCAAAAATCCGTTTTTTATCCCTTTTTTTTCGTTTCTAAAGGTTTTTTTCCTTTTTTTAAATTCAAATTAAATAAGATTTGATTTAATTGGATGTTTTCTTCTTAATTAATTTTATTTTCTATTTTCTTCATATAAAAAGAATAAGATGGAAAGAAAAAAAGGGGGATTTTTTCTAGGGTTCTTCATCTTCCTCTCAAAACTCTCTCTAAATTTTTCAGATTTTCCCCAAGTAAAAATCAAAAAGAGAAAAGTTCATCTTTCATTCTTTTTCCAACATAATTTCTTCTAAACATATATTTAGGAGGAGTTTTGTTGTTTGATTAAATTTTTGAGACAAAAACAACAATTAATTGTTCTCAAAATTCTTTTTAACCTTTTATTTGTGTTCAATAAAATTTTTTCCATTGATTTTCTTTTGAATATCTTTTTGATGAAAAGTTAATTTTGAGACAAACAAAATAATTGTTTGTTCTCAAAATCAAATTTTTCATTTGATTTTCTAAAAATAAGATTTTTTTTATGTTTTATTTCTTAAGACAAACAAATAATTGTTTGTTCTTGGGATCATTTTTTATTTTTTTAATCAATAAAAATCGTTTTTTGATCAATAGTATTTCTTTAGGCAAAGAAATTAATTTTTTGTTCTTAAACAATTTTTGATCATTTTTTTTAAATCTTTTTTCTTAGAATAAAATTCCAACATTTTCATATTTCAATTCTAATCTTGCAAATCAAGAATAAGGAAATCAATATCTTTTTTACCTTCATCGAATCCGAAACTCTGAGGGTAAATATTCTGGACTCAATCTTCACTTTTTTATTATTTTTGTTCATATTTAATTTATTCATATATATTTTTATTATCTTCATTTATTTATGTATTTTATTTATTTTGTATTTGTTTTATTTAATATGTTCATATATAATTTTATTTCTTGTTCACATAAATATTGATTTCTTATTATTTTTAACATGTAATTAATTTATTTTACTTTAATTCATCATTATTTTTAACATATAATTAATAACTTCATTTTAATTGATATTTTTACCATGTAAATGTTTTATAGTAATTGTGATTATATTGATTAACCGTGTCATTCATTTAATTGCTATCATTATTTTGTTATTCATTTTTTATCATTCTTTTATCATTGTCATTGCTATTTATTCATTCATTTATTTATTTTCATTATTCATCATTATTATTATCATGTTCACATTTTTACATATTAACTCATTAACATATTTTATTTATTCCAGTTAAATTATTTAATTCTTTTATCATTTAATGTATATTTTCATTTATTTTGATTTGTTAACATTTTAATTCTATTATCATTCTTTCACATCACCTTGTTTTATTTTAATTTGTCATCATTTATTATTATTTAATTGATTTAATTACTAACATTATTTCATTTGTATTTTGTTTTTATTTCATAACTTATTTTCCCTTTCGGGCATTTTTGCAAGCACCCGAAGAGATCCGGAAGGTTCGTTTGGGTTAGATATTTAATTGCTTTATTTGTAATATTTCATTTATTTGGCTTTTTCATTTATTTCGCCCCTAGTTTTGTTGTATTTATTTTCCTGTACTTTATTTTAATCTTGCTCTATTCATCACTTCCATTATGTGATTGACATGCGCTTTAATTAATTGCATTAAACTGAATGAAAAATTGGATGAAATGATAAATTCAAAACGCAAATATAAACTTAATCAAGGTATGAATAAATGGGAAGTCCAGAAAGTACTCTGGTCTTTGGGCTCAATGAGGCGAGAGGGCCACCTCGACATTTTGTTGGGGTGGAAACCTCCAAGACACCTCTTATGACCCATAAAAAAGGCTCAAACTTGCATAGTCCTAAGCGCCACGAGGCGAGAGGGCCATCTTAATGTTCTATTAAGGTGGATACCTCCAAGACACCTCTGGTTTGCCCAAGCGTGAGGCTAGAGGGTTGCTCTATCATTAGGGCGAAAACCTACAAGACACCTCCGGCTTGCCTATGATGGACATAGCAGCGTTGTCTTAGGCTCACTGAGGCTAGACGACCTTTCCCAATGTTCGATTGGGTAGCGACTCCAAGAAATCTCCTTGTTGCCCAAAATACACGCACTTGTAATTTCCTACAAGTTTTCATGAACCTCATCCCGATCACCCTTAAAGCGGGCAGTTCGGGGCGCCCCGGGGTTCAGCACGCATCACAGTGGCGACTCCACTGGGGACAATACTCGAGACTTCGCTTCGAAAGTTCCTTGGTTAAAATTTACAATTGAGTTTTAATTTAAAAATTTCATCCTTTTTTAAAACTGCATTGCATCTCATTAGAGCCTTAGATCTATGCTAGTTTGGTCCCTCTTTCAACCCCGGTGCATTCTCGAAGCACAACCCTATGTTCACTCAATGTAGGGAAGTGTTAAGGATAATCACCAGCCCAAGCCTCGTACCATCATGGTATATTAAATGGAGATCCGATTGGTCATTACGCTCGTGATGAGCTAGACCCGTTGGTAGGGAACATGCTTGGGTAGCCCTAAAGTAGCATCACCCTGGCCAAAGCTCATGTAATGGAAATAGATACTTCCCCTAGGTGGTATGAACCATAATACCTTGCTTGCTATATGGATCATTTTGTATTGGACAAACCCAAATAATTTGATTGGTCACCTAATCAAAGGCTTTCATGCCCCGATAGGCCCATGTCAACTTATTCGGACTGCCTAAATACACAATGATCACAACTCATGTGCCTGTGCATTAGTTAAGAGAGGTTATGCTGCCGATTTTTTGCCGTGCACCATAGGTGTCCATCGGGTTCCCTGTTAACCCATGGATCAAGCCCGCCTAGGAAAGAGACTGCACGACCTCGTGTGTGGGAGAGATAAGGTTGGAAGGATCTATCTGCTTGCATGTGATTTGTGGATGATGCATTGCATATTCATGTCATTCATGCACAAATAACACTTTTTATTTCCTCCCTATGTATACATCATATTCTTTGCATATAATTATTACATGTACATATCATCCTGTGTATAATTTTTCAAATGTTTCACATGTATCATTGTAATCTCTTTTAGTTACTGTATACTATTTATTGCATAGCACGACCATGCATTGCATATTATTCATGCATCATTCTAACTCCTTGCTTTTCAGCCATTGTAGACCATTTGCTTGGGTGGTTTAGGGATCCCAACAGTTGTCTAAAGAGTGATCAGAGTTTGGGTTGGCTGACAAAGATTTAGCATCCTTGCCAGAGCATCTAAAGGTAGTAGAAATGGCTGGCCCTTCGCAACAAACCGAAGAGACTCGTGCCCTAATTGCCCAGGAGTTGGATAGAAGGTTCAAAAAGCTTGAAATAAAGATGCTGGCTGTGATCAAAAAAAGAATGGATGCCATGGCACTAGTCCTCCAAGCTCAGCTTATGGCAATAACTCATAACCAAGTGGAGCCGACCACGATCAAGAAGGCTTATACAGCGACAGCTAAAGTATCTCCTTTTCCTTTCGAGACCAGAGACAAGGGGCCATTTGACTTACCAAGGGAGCAAGGAGGAAATAGAAGGCCTACTCTAGAATATAGTATTGTGCCTGAAAAGAATGGGGACCCTGCAATCACGCATATTCTAAAAGGTGAAAGCTCAGGGAGCCATAACTTCAGTGAGGCAAATGTTAAGGTCACAGAAGCCTCAGTCACTAGAGCAGTTCAGTCCCACCTCACTGTTTCGGGTAGGCCATTATCCTGGCACTTCACCCATCTTATCAAGAAAGGGAAGTTACAACCCTTGCCGGCCGGGCCTACCCCGAGTAAAGGACGCCATAGACATAGAGCAGATTGGTACTGTACATATCACTAGTATTCAGGGCATAGAACGGACTATTATCATCCCTTAAGAGATTGCATTCAAGAACTGATGCTAGGCATAGAAAAGGAAAAGATTGTAGAAGCGCCAACCATAAAAGTAAAGCAAAGGCATTTTTCTAATATGGGCAGATCTTTGTCCTGAGTCCTCAAAAGGCTGATGAAGGAGGGGATATTACAGCCATTGCCGGCTAGGCCTGCTAGAAGCCAGGGATAGCCCGATCACAGAGGGGATCAGTATTGCGCCTTCCACCAGCACACCGAGCATACCATAGATGATTGTAAGGCCTTGAGACATGCTATTCAAGATCTGATTGACTCCCAGCAGATCTCCGACCCAGAAAAGCGAGAGGGAAAGAATAAGATGGATTAAGTGCCTAAGTGGAAAGGCAGGACGGTTCTTAGGGATGATAATGGACCATCGACTGCAATAGCTGTGTTGGCAAGAACGAAAGCTGATTAGCTATGTAGAATGTTCTTTTTATTTTTGAACTGTTTAATAATGACATTTTAGTTTCATTAATAAGATGAATGCTTTTGCTTAATTGTGTTATGCCTCTTATGATTTCACTATGCATAATCATGATCATAACTCATTCATATTTGACATTGATTCAGTTGATGCTACTCTATTTAATCTTAGAAGCTTTGGAGAACCCAAAGAAAATCTTGATAGCATCTTTTATAACTCCTGAGTGGAGATTAAAACTTGAGAGAAATTCAACAAAATATAAAAAAGGTCTTTGCCTGGACATATGAAGACATGCTAAAAGTCGATCGTGGAATCACTAGGCACACCGTTCAAACACCACCACAATCATGAACCGGCCGCAAAAGGTCAATAAGAGGAATCCACAAGCAGAAATGAAGACAAAATTTCTAGTCGAAGTTCAATACCAGTCTTGGTTGGTCAATGTTGTACCAAATCGAGAAGAGGAGGAGTGCGTGTATGTGTAAACTATTAGGATGTGAACAAAGCTTATCCTCAGAAGAACAAAAAGAAAAAAAAAAGAACAAAAAAAAAGAACAAAGGAAAAAAAAATACAAAAAAAAAAATACAAAAAAAAAGGAAAAAAAGAAGAGAAAAATAAAAGAATCAATATGTAGATAGAAAAATCATCATGGGGGGCAAGCTTTGTTCAAATCTAGTTGATCTACACATACCCGCACTTTGCCATTTTTCTTGACTTTCGGAAAGGCCCAAAAGGATCCTACCATCTCGCAATGGATACAGGTTGCTCAAGCTTGGGAATAGACATCATAGGGGAGGTGTAACACCCCCTACCCATATGTAGGCGATCCCATCCGATAAGGAGTGAGATGTCGTATGAGTCAGGGTGCCACCAAACGGATACAAAGCAAACCATACAATCATTCATAACATACATACCGAAATACGGGGTAATTAAAAACTTTAAGGGAAAAGAAAGCAATAGCTGATCATACATTAATATAATAAATCATTACAATAATGTTCTGATCAAACCAGCTCAGACAAAAGATATTACATAACCATAATATAAGTACATAAGCGGAAGCTATAACAAAACTGATACAAGAGAGTTCTATACAAAAAGAATCATCAAAGATTACAAAAGCTAAGCCCTACACTAAAACCTTCTGTGTCGGCTTGACGGCGGTGACTCTTTCGAAGGAAAACTCCTTCCGCACATGCACGGGTAAAAACACCGTGCTAAGCGATAAACGCTTAGTGGGGAAACACACATAAAATATGGACTGCAATTCACAATGGTCGTCAAGGCATAACACATTCACAATGGCAAATGCGATGGTTATAGTATAAACTATAAGCATGCTTACAATTTAAAGCCATACATTCCGCGTCTCAATTCATGTCCATTCCAAAATAATCAAGCATACGTCTCATCATTATACTCATTCAGATATCACATTTATATAATCAAATCAGAGCAGAACAAACCAATCGAACACCTGCTGACTCAAGGTAGTGGATAACGAGTGTACTGAGGGTACCTTACGGGTACGAATCGATTACAGAGGGTACCTCACAAGTACAAATCAAAATTCATATCATTTTTATTAAAAACATAATATTTTTACTGAGGGGATCTTAAACAAGATCCAAATACTGAGGGGTTCGCGAGGAACCTAACGGGGACCTGATCGGGGTCCGAACTGAACTGAGGGCTGCAGCTAAAAGACTCTATTAGGCATGCCTAACTATCCACTTACTAGACTCTAGCAGGTTATGCGTAACACAATTTACATTCGAATATTCATCATATAAGGAATTCATACTTGAGCATAACTCAATATATTAATACATAAAACACATACTACTTTAGCATAGCAAAATACACAATGCATTGATGCTAATAAGATAAAATAACACTAAATAATAATTAAAACCAAACACAATTGGAAAAGGAGTGAAAAGAAAAGAAGTCCAAAATCTGCATATTTGGACAGAAGCATTTTACACGGCGGTATGGTAAATCCATACCGCCGTGTAAGACAGTTTACACGGGAGTATGGGGTACTGCCGTGTAACATGCCCAACACAGCTGGACGAAGGCATAAACAATGCTCCAACAGAGGCGTTTCACATGGCTGTAAGGGAAACCCATACCGTCGTGTGAAACTCACAGCTCAAAACATAACTGGGCAGTAGCGTTTTCCACGGCGGTATAGGTGTATCCTCACCGCCGTGTAAAATCTCAGCCTTGCAATTTCTGAGGAATTTCCTCGATCCACACGGCGGTGAGCTATTTCCTTACCGCCGTGTGACTTCTGGAAATTCCAGAAATCGCAGAAGTCACTCCAAAATCCGAACCCAAAATCACACACATCACAAAATACACACTCCAAACCATAAATTCGACCCAAGAATTTACCTTTCCAGCTCAAACCACAAACACCCTCATCAATAACACAATTAATCATCCAATTTTTCCAAAAATACAAAAGCCAACTCAAATCACCAAAATAGAGACAAGTCCCAAACCTGAAATTCTAAGCTTCAAATCACTTAGCTCTGCTAGTCCCAGCAATTTCCTTGCCCTTAGGATCATGGGAAGGATCAACTAAAAATTAAAACCAACAAGAATAACAAAGAACAAACCCTAGTTAAATCTAAACCCAAAGAAGAAGAAGAAGATGATGAGAACAAAATGAAAAGAATACATTCACTTACCAAAAAGGATGTAAAGAGATGATTAATTCCACCAATAAAGATTTGAATCCACACAAGAGCTCTTAGAGTGAAGAAAAATGAAGAAGAAGAAGAAGAAGAAGAAGAGTGAGGGGAAGAAGGCAAACGTAAATTCTGCTCTTCCCCTTCTTTCTTTCCTTTTTTTTTTCTTTTCCAAAACCCTAGACACATGTCATCTCCCTATTGGTGGGAATCAATCATTCACATCGAACAAGCATGCACTACACACACCCAATGCACTCCTAACTAATGCACTCCCTACAATGGTATGAACACATGCACACAATCATTTCCAAATTAATTCACACTCTAATGCCAAACATATAACCATATGCTAATAAAACCCTAAAAACATGCATTTTTATTAAAATACCCTTAAAACACATGCTAAAATACACATATGCATGCACCCACATATGGCTCATTCTACTAGGGGGCAAACGGGGTGTGACAACTCTCCCCTACTAACAAGAATTTTGTCCTTGAAATTCTCACCTGAACTGAACAACTGCGGATACTGAGCTCTCATCGTCTCTTCCGATTGCCATGTCGCTTCTTCGACTCCATGATGGTTCCATAACACTTTTACCATTGGGATCTGCTTACTTCTCAACTGTCTCACCTCTCGGGCTAGAATGGCTCTCGGTTCCTCGTCGTAGGAAAAATCTGGCTGAACCTGCACATCCTGAACTGAAAGAACATGCGAAGGATCTGATCTGTACTAACGAAGCATCGAAACATAGAACACATCGTGCAACTTTGCCAACTCCATCGGTAACGCCAATCTATAGGCTACCGGTCCAACCTTAGCCAAAATCTCATAAGGACCAATGAAGCGAGGACTAAGCTTGCCTTTCTTCCCAAACTGAAGCACTTTTCTCTAAGGCGAAACTTTAAGGAAAACCTTGTCCCCGATCTCAAATTGCACGTCTTTCCTCTTCAAGTTGGCATAAGACTTTTGTCGATCCTTGGCCGCCTTCAAATTCCGCTACGCAACTCTGATCTTTTCTTCGGTATCTCTAACCAACTCTGGCCCAATCACTGATCTCTCGGATAGCTCGGTCCAACAAACCGGAGTCCTACAGTGTCGACCATATAAAGCCTCATATGGTGCCATACCGATACTCGACTGAAAACTATTATTGTAGGCAAACTCCATAAGCGACACATATCTGTCCCAACTACTCGAAAAATCCAAAGCACAAGCTCTCATCATATCCTTCAGAATCTGAATGACCCGCTCTGACTGACCATCTGTCTGAGGATGAAACGCTATACTGAAGTTCAACTTAGTGCCCAAAGCTCTCTGCAACTCTTTCCAAAACTTGGAAGTAAACCTCGGATCCCGATCTGACACTATGGATAATGGCACACCATGCAACCGGACTATCTCATCCATATAGATACTGGCCAATCTATCCATCGAGTAGTCCACTCTAACTGGTAGAAAGTGAGCTGACTTCATAAGCCGATCCACTATTACCCAAACTGAGCCATGCTTCCTCTGAGTCAAAGGCAAACCAGATACAAAGTCCATGGCTATATCATCCCACTTCCACTCAGGAATGGACAAAGGCGTAAGCAATCCCGAAGGAACTTGATGCTCGGCCTTTACCTGCTGACATGTTAAGCACTTGGACACAAAATCCACGATGTCTCTCTTCATACCGGACCACCAATAAATCTGTTTCATGTCCCGATACATCTTCTCACTGCCAGGATGCATAGTAAAAACTATACTATACGCCTCACTCATAAGCTGTCTCCTCAAATCCTCAGACTCTGGCACACACAAGCGATTTCTGTACATAAGCACCTCATCCTGAACTGAGAACTCTGACAGCTTACCCGATCTGACGTCTCGTACAAACCGTTGTAGCCTCTCATCATCTCTCTGAGCATCCACAATCCTCTGTCTCAAGGTAGGCTTCACATGCAACTGAGCAATCAAAGCCCCATCTGAACCAAACCTCCATCTAAACCGCCTCAGGAATAAAGCTGAAACTGACTTTTAACTCAAAGCATCAGCGACTACATTGGCCTTACCAGGATGGTAATCCACAATGCAGTCGTAGTCCTTAAACAACTCAAGCCAACGGCGCTGTCTCATGTTCAACTCTTTCTGTGTGAGGAAGTACTTCAAGCTCTTATGGTCCGAAAAGATCCTACATTTCTCCCCATACAGATAATGACACCAAATCTTCAAAGCAAAGATCACAGCCGTCAACTCTAGGTCATGTGTCGGATAGTTCCTCTCATGCGGCTTTAACTGTCGAGAAGCATAAGCCACGACCTTACCTTTTTGCATCAAAACACATCCAAGACCAACACCCGAAGCATCACTATAAATGACAAACTCTTTACCCGAGATGGGTTGAGTAAGAATAGGAGCCTCAACAAGCAACTGCTTTAACTGATCAAAACAAGCCTGGCATCTATCCAACCACTCAAATCTGACCCCTTTCCTCAACAATCTAGTCATCGGAGCGGCAATCACAGAAAAACCCTTAACAAACCGACGGTAGTAACCTGCCAAACCAAGGAAACCCCTCACTTCCTGAACATTTCTAGGCGCTTTCCAATCAACTATCATCTCAATCTTGGCCGGATCCACCTGAATACCCCTAGCTGAAACAATGTGGCCCAAAAACGACACTTCCCGAAGCCAAAAATCACACTTGCTAAGCTTGGCAAACAACCGATGCTCTCTCAACGTTTGCAAAACCAATCGGAGATGCTCCTCATGCTCACTCTCATCCTTGGAATACACCAAGATGTCATCAATGAACAGTACTACAAACTGGTCTAAGTATGGCCTAAACACTCGATTCATCAAATCCATAAAAGCCGCTGGAGCATTGGTCAAACCAAACGGCATCACCAGAAACTCATAGTGGCCATACCTAGTCCGAAATGCAGTCTTAACCACATCCGCATCCTGAACTCGAAGCTGATAGTACCCTGATCGAAGATCTATCTTGGAGAAAACACCCACACCACGAAGCTGATCAAACAAATCCTCAATCCTAGGCAACGGATACTTATTCTTCACTGTGACTTTATTGATATGCCTGTAGTCGATACACATCCGCAAAGATCCATCTTTCTTTTTGACAAACAGCACTGGAGCTCCCCAAGGAGATATGCTACGTCGAATAAACCCCTTATCCAATAGCTCTTGTAGTTGAGTCTTAAGTTCCCTCAACTCTACAGGAGCCATCCGATAAGGTGCTTTCGATATAGGTGTGGTACCCGGCATAATCTCAATGGACAACTCGACCTCTCTCTCAGGAGGCAAACCAGGCAACTCGCTCGGGAACACATCACTAAACTCCCGCACTACAGGAATATCCTCAATCTGAACTTGATCTCTCTTGGAATCCAACACGACCGCTAGAAAAGCCTCATAACCTTTCCTGATAAACCTCTTGGCTTGCATCGGAGAAATCACATTATTCAAAGAACTAGCACCCAAACCTTTCATAAACACAGGAGACTGACCTCTATCCCGAAGCACAACTGTCTTCCTATGGCAATCAACTACAGCCCGATGCTTACCTAACCAGTTCATACCCAAAATCAGATCAAACTCTCTGAAAGGCAACTCAATCAAATCCGCTAGAAGCACAACTCCCTCAACCATCAGAAGACAACTCCTAAAGACTCTACTCACACTGACACTATGCCCTAATGGACTGGTCACACATATCTCATAATCTAACTGATCAACCGCATGCAACTTATCAACAATTTTATCTGTGTACAAGTATGAGTGTGTGGAACCAGGGTCAATTAGAGCATACAATTCAGTGTCATGGAGTAGGAACTTACCAGCAATAACATCAGGCGCATCCTGCTCCTCTCTGGCTCTCACAGCATATGCTCTAGCTGCAACTGGCAACTGACGCTCTACTGACTTTGATGTAGCACTCTCTCTAGGTCGACCACCTCGACCTCTACCACGGCCTCTACCACGGGTAGCCTGAGAAGCATTCGAACCAACCCTGCTGCCTCTCTCTGGGAACCTGAATCCTCATACAATCTCGAACAACTAGCCAAAAGATGCTCAGTGCTCCCACACTTGAAGCACGCACCAGAGAGCCACCTACACTCACCCCGGTGAGTCTTACTGCAATGAGGACATACCGATGTAGTCTCAGGTCTACCACCTCTACCAAAACCTGATATAGCTGTAGAACCCTGTCTTCTACCTCTAGTAGCCAGGCCAGATGATAACTCATCCTACGGGTTCCTTGATCTCTTACCCGAGGTGAAGAAGAAGATCCTCCGCGAGAAGGGTTCCTCCTCTGAGCCCTCTCTCTCAGCACAGATTCTGACCTTCAGCCCTTATAGCAGCTTCTACTATCTGGTAGTAACTTACCCCAGGCATACACATCAGAGAAATCAAAGCAATCTTCAAAGACTCGTTCAACCCCGCTTCAAAATACTTGCATCTGAAATCATCTGTCATAATCCCACGTAGAGCATAGCGAGACAACCGATTAAACTCTTTCTCATAGTCTAAAACTGACATGGCTATCTGCCTCAAACTCAAAAACTGTGCCCATCTAGCATCCCTATAAGTCTGAGTTATGTACTTCTTCGTGAACTCTCCCTCAAAGAAATCCCAAGTAATCGGATCCGGTAGCTGAGGATGCCTGCAAACCAATTCCCACCATTCATAAGCGGACCCTTGCAGTAAAGCCAGTGCATACTCTGCCTGCTGGTCGGGAGGACACCGAACTTCTCTCAAAGCACGCTTCACTTTGTCTACCCATTTCTCAGCCATCTCAGACTCATCCAAACCTGTACCATAGAAGTCTTCAACACCTGCCCTTCTCAAGTTCTCCATAGGGGCTCTAGGAGCAGTCACTCTCTCCAAGACCCTAGCCATGTCCTGTGATAATCTGAACATAGCCTCAAAAGGCATGGCTGCGGCCTCAGGCTGGACCCTAGCACATTGAGCCGACACAGAAACAGACGGATCTTGACCTACCGCTGGAGGATTCTCACTTTCAGCGGATTCCTCAAGCGCATCAGGAGCAAAATCAGAATCCATCTAACAAACAAAAGGACAACCACATCAGCCAACATAGATCTAGACACATACACATCTATGCACCTCCACACATCAACAAAACAACACCCAGAAATGCCTAAACCGGGGCTCTGATACCAAAAACTGTAACACCCCCGACCCATACGTAGGCGATCCCATCCGATAAGGAGTGAGATGTTGTATGAGTCAAGGTGCTACCAAACGGATACAAAGCAAACTATACAATCATTCATAACATACATACCGAAATACGGGGTAATTAAAAACTTTAAGGGAAAAGAAAGCAATAGCCGATCATACATTAATATAATAAATCATTACAATAATGTTCTGATCAAACCAGCTGAGACAAAAGATATTACATAACCATAATATAAGTGCATAAGCGGAAGCTATAACAAAACTGATACAAGAGAGTTCTATACAAAAAGAATCATCAAAGATTACCTGCACGGCTAAAAACACCGTGCTAAGCGATAAACGCTTAGTGGGGAAACACACATAAAATATGGACGGCCATTCACAATGGTCTTCAAGGCATAACACATTCACAATGTCAAATGCGATAGTTATAGTATAAACTATAAGCATGCTTAAAATTTAAAGCCATACATTACGCATCTCAATTCATGTCCATTCCAAAATAATCAAGCATACGTCTCATCATTATACTCATTCAGATATCACATTTATATAATCAAATCAGAGCAGAGCAAACCAATCGAAAACCTGCTGAGTCGAGGTAGTGGATAACGAGTGTACTGAGGGTATCCATTACAGAGGGTACCTCACAGGTGCAAATCAAAAGTCATATCATTTTTATTAAAAACACAATATTTTTACTGAGGGGATCTTAAACAAGATCCAAATACTGAGGGGTTCGCGAGGAACCTAATGGGGACTTGATCGGGGTCCGAACTGAACTAAGGGCTGCAGCTAAAAGACTCTATTAGGCATGCCTAACTATCCACTTACTAGACTCTAGCAGGTTATGCGTAACACAATTTACATTCGAATATTCATCATATAAGGAATTCATACTTGAGCATAACTCAATATATTAATACATAAAACACATACTACTTTAGCATAGCAAAATACACAATGAATTGATGATAATAAGATAAAATAACACTAAACAATAATTAAAACCAAACACAATTTGAAAAGGAGTGAAAAGAAAAGAAGTCCAAAATCTGCATATTTGGACAGAAGCATTTTACACGGCGGTATGGTAAATCCATACTGCCGTGTAAGACAGTTTACACGGGAGTATGGGGTATCCCATACAGCCGTGTAACATGCCCAACACAGCTGGATGAAGGCATAAACACTGCTCCAACAGAGGCGTTTTAAACGGCTGTAAAGGAAAGCCATACCGTCGTGTGAAACTCACAGCTCAAAACATAACTGGGTAGTAGCGTTTTACACGGTGGTATGGGTGTATCCTCATCGCCGTGTAAAATCTCAGCCTTGCAATTTCTGAGGAATTTCCTCGATCCACACGGCGGTGAGCTATTTCCTTACCGCCGGGTGACTTCTGGAAATTCCAAAAATCACAGAAGTCACTCCAAAATCCAAACCCAAAATCACACACATCACAAAATACACACTCCAAACCATAAATTCGACCCAAGAACTTACCTTTCCAGCTCAAACCACAAACACCCTCATCAATAACACAATTAATCATCCAATTTTGCCAAAAAGACAAAAGCCAACTCAAATCACTAAAATAGAGACAAGTCCCAAACCTGAAATTCTAATCTTCAAATCACTTAGCTCCGCTAGTCCCAGCAATTTCCTTGCCCTTAGGATCGCAGGAAGGATCAACTAACAATTAAAACCAACAAGAACAACAAAGAACAAACCCTAGTTAAATCTAAACCCAAAGAAGAAGAAGAAGATGAGAACAAAATGAAAAAAATACATTCACTTACCAAAAAGGATGTAAAGAGATTATTAATTCCACCAATAAACATTTGAATCCACACAAGAGCTCTTAGAGTGAAGAAAAATGAAGAAGAAGAAGAAGAAGAGTGAGGGGAAGAAGGGAAATGTAAATTCTGCTCTTCCCCTTCTTTCTTTCCTTTTTCTTTTTCTTTTCCAAAACCCTAGACACATGTCATCTCCCTATTGGTGGGAATCAATCATTAACACCCAACAAGCATACACTACACACACCCAATGCACTCCCAACTAATGCACTCCCTACAATGGTATGAACACATGCACACAATCATTTCCAAATTAATTCACACTCTAATGCCAAACATATAACCATATGCTAATAAAACCCTAAAAACATGCCTTTTTATTAAAATACCCTTAAAAGACATGCTAAAATACACATATGCATGCACACACATATGGCTCATTCTACTAGGGGGCAAACGGGGTGTGACAGGAGGTACGCCCTATGGCCTCCAACGGACAGGGTCATGTCAAGATGGTCTCCCGCACCACACAAGGTTAAGGACAGAAGGATGATTTATGGTTAATGGTAGGAAGTTTCTACAGGGGTATGATATTAAAGACCACAAGTCTTCTCGGTATTGCCCTCAAACCAATGGGGCAGCAGAGGTTGCTAACAAGAAGATCTTGATTAAGATGGTTCAAAACAACAAGGACTGGGAAGAGAAATGTCCTTTTGCACTTTGAGGCTGGAAAACCACCATCGGAACCTCTACAAGAGTCACCTCCCAGTTCTCAATATATGGGGGGTGAAGCAGTATGGCTGTTCAAAATGGAGTCCAAAACTTTAAGGACAGTCATGGAAGCCCAGATTTCGAAAGCCGACGGGGCACAACAATGGCAGTAGCAATCAAACACGTCAGACAAGGACTTGTCATGGGATTATTACCATAGTCAAGTCTATCAAAAGACACTCTGCTCGATCATCCTGGAAGAAAGACAGAAAGCACCACTGAAGGAGGGAGGTTTAGCCCTTAAGCAAACGAGTCCAAATGTTCTAGACAAATGAGGCAAGTTCAAACCAATGCAGGAAGGCCTATTTGTTCTTGAGAGGTTATTGTCTAAGGGAACAGAGTTTCCAACAGGCAGCAATGAAGATGGCTTCAAGAACCGATCAACATCAACGAACTCAAGAGGGTCCATGGCTAAAGACTTAAAAATCAAAAGAAGAGAATAAAAGTCCCGCGGGTTAAAAATTGAAAAAAGGCGGCCTTGCTAAAAATGGGCACCTCGTCAGGGTGAAAATCGAAAAAAGGCATCCTGGGCAAAAATTAGAGGCTTGAGAGAAAATATCCAATCAAGAAATCCTGAGAGGGCTAATTGGAGATAAGAGATATACTCTGAGATTAGATGTAGTTTTTCATTTTGAATTGATGTTAGATAATGATCATGTATAGAGAAATCATATCGAAATGTACACAATCTTTGCAAATACATGTGTTCATTATTTTCTAGTTCGTTTATAAAAAGAGAAACATCATTCATTCCTGAATCCATGAAATCTAAATGAGCACACTCTGCTCCTGCTCTCACCATCCGGATGTCTAAGTCGATGAGTTCTAGTATCGATTGCGGGACTAAGCACTTACCTCTTGAATGCATTAGTGGGAGTGAAAGAACAACCCCCGATAGATGGCCGTGATGTTTAGAGGTAAGAGCCGAAGATAAAGGTCCATCTTGGAAAGATAGGGATGCCCCGCCATATCATTAATCCCTCTGAATTATGAAGCACAACGGGTGGTAATGTAAAAGGCAGCCTCATGAAACCCTAAAGAACCCGATCCTCATTCGCTACCTCACCTAATCTGGCAACACATTCATCCAAAAAGTCAAAGGAATGCAATTTATGCCTAAGGAGAAAATGCCTCAGAGAACAACTGCTGATTACCCTAGGAAGAGGCTTTGATAGCAGCTTTAACTTTTCTTACAGCCGTACCTGAAAGACAAGAGATTCTAAAAAAAAAAAAAAAGGCCGTTAGAGATGAAAACTGTGACTGGCTCTCTAAGCAAATGTTAGGCCAAAGGGCAGGGTGAAAACCTGGAAATAGGCAGTCTGTCCTTCAAAAAATGAAAATGAGAAAAAACCGCTAGAGTGGATAGGGTCCATTCCAGGCAAAAATTAGGCACGGGGTTATGTGAAAATTCCTAAAAGGATGCATTTCCCGCTAAGAAAAGCTAGTGTGAAAATCCACAAGGGACGCACTACCTTTAAAATAATGACTTTTGAAGCCTGGAGCGATAAGGCGGTATTACATCGAATAATTTCCTTCAGGCAGGTGGTGCATAATGCAGAATTTAGTTCAGAGTCCTGGGGTGCAAAATGCTCATTGACCGGGGGGCAAAGATGCGCACAAGTCAGTTCTCCTTTTAAAAGATCATGGGTCAAAGGCCGTAATGCCAAGACAATGCTTTTCTAGATCCTTGGGAGCATCAGGCAATGTGAGCAGCCGAGCAGTACCCTTAACGAATCCCTTAACCACCTGGGATATGGTCTATTTATTTTTGCATATCACATGCATGTCTTGTGCATTCAGTCTTTTACACCTATAGATATGCACACACAATTCTTGTACATTAATCCTTTGCATGTGTTTCTTATATATAGTTTTATATGCATATTTCACACACATGATTCCATACGCACATACAATCTTTTGTATATATTGCTGTATACATGACTCAGAAGGAAGGGTCCGAATAGACCTCATGAGCAAGGATGATCCAAAGGACGGATTCAGCTTAACATTATCGGCAACTGTATCCAGTATAAAATCAGGTGAATATGTACAAAGGTGGAACACCCAGAAGAGCAAGCCTATCCAGACACACCATGCTGAGGGCACTCCGTAATCACACAAATTTACAGAAAAGAAGATCCCTTGAGAAGCCGAACAACCCACACACACTTCAGGCAATCAGACGCAAAAATGGGCCGAGGTACAGTTTTAGCTCTACATCGGCGCTCATCCGTGTCGAACCATCAGATCAAGATGAAGTCCTCACGAGAATGGAATCTCGCGGACCCGCTCTCAAGAAGACATTTAAAAGAGCGAACCTACTCACGAACGCCATGCCGGGAGCAATCAGGTAAGTTTATCTACCATAAAAGACATACGCTCACACACATCACACAATAAGTTTACAAAATCAAAATTCAAATGTACAAAGAATACAATTCTTCAAACAAAAAAAAAACATAAAACAACAGAATACAAATTCTCAACAACGAAAACAAAACAACATAAAACAAAAAGAAGAAGATATTTTCAAGGCCTTGAAAATCCAATATACTGTAAAATTCAAATACATCCAAAATGTAAAAATCCCAAAAACAATAGAAAACAAACAAAAACAAAAACAAAAAGAAAAGATCATTTTAAGAGATGTCAAAGACATTGAAACCTATCCACCTGCGGGCAAACAACCAAAACCTCAAATCCAATTTCCTCTCTTGAGGCTCAAATATAATTTTCCTCTGAGGAGGGTCAAACCTATCTTCCTCTTTGGAGGCTAGAAATCAAAGTCTCTCAGTGAGCGTCAAAGTCTCTCAGTGAGCGTCAAAGTCTCTCAGTGAGCATCAAAGTATCTCAGTGAGCATCAAAGACTCTCAGTGAGCATTTAAGCCTCCCACTGAGCACATATTTTTAAAGTCTCCCTGCGAGCACAGAGCCCTCTCGAGAGGTATGTAGGTCTTTTCAATAAGGACATTGGAGATGATAGAGGAATCGATATTTGGGGAAAAACCAACCGTCCTTCAGGGGGCACCCGTCTGACATCGGGCCCAACAGGTATGTACTGCCACAGGTAAGCATCTCTTTTATATACCTTGCACATTTGCTTTTCCCTCTTTTGTAGAAAAAAAAAAAAGAAGAGGCTCAGGATAAGCGCCAGCAAAGAAAATGACGAACGAGTCACCATACCGACCTAAGGATGGTCAACAGTTAGGCTTTGGGCTAACCGGAGGGTGGTTAGCAAATCAGACATTGTGATGGGGGTTAGCAGATCAGACATTGTACTAGCCGGATGGGGGTCAGCAGATCAGACATTGTACTAGCCGGATGGGGGTTAGCAGATCAAACAGTTAATTAGCCGGATGGGGGTTAATAGATCAGACATTGTACTAGCCGGATGGGGGTTAGCAGATCAGACATTGAATTAGCCGGATGGGGGTTGGCAGATCAGACATTGAATTAGCCAGATGGGGGTTGGCAGATCAGACATTGAACTAGCCAGATGGGGGTTAGCAGATCAGACATTGTACTAGCCAGATGGGGGTTAGCATATCAGACATTGTACTAGCCGAATGGGGGTTAGCAGATCAGACATTATACTGACCGGATGGTGGTTAGCAGATCATATATTATATTGACCGGATGGTGGTTAGCAGATCAGATATTGTACTGACCGAATGGTGGTTAGAAGATCAGATATTACACTGACCGAATAATGGTTAGCAGATAGGATGTTACACGGATCGGTTGGAGGTTACCAAGGTTATGCTGTACAAGCCCAGAAGCGGCTACCAAGACAGAATGTTCAATCACATGCGATAGAATAGATCACAACGGGATTGTAGTTAGAGAACACTACATCTCACAGACACTGTGCGAGCTGAGACGACGTTAGCAGAATGCATACGGTAGAACAGATCGCAACTGGGATTGTAGTTACAGAACACTACATCTCACAAAATCTGCACGAGCGGAGACGAGGCCAGCAGAGCACCAGCAATAGAACATATCGCAAACAAAGGTTGTAGTCAGAGAGTACTGCACCTCATAGACACCGTGCAGGCCGGGACGAGGCTAGCGGGAAACCAGCGATAGAACAGATCGCAAACAGAGGTTGTAGTCAGAGAGTACTGCATCTCATAGACTCCGTGCAGGCCAGGATGAGGCTAGCGGATCACCAGCAGTAGAACATATTGCAAACAGAGGTTGTAGTCAGAGAGTACTGCATCTCACAGACTCCGTGCAGGCCGGGATGAGGCTAGCAGATCACCAGTTGTAGAACATATCGCAAACAGAGGTTGTAGTCAGAGAGTACTGCACCTCATAGACACCGTGCAGGCCGGGATGAGGCTAACGGATCGGCAGCGGTAGAATAGATCGCAAACAGAGGTTGTAGTTAGAGAACACTGCATCTCACAGATACTGCACGAGCCGAGATGAGGCCAGCAGAGCACATACGGGAGAACAAATCGCAAACAGAGGTTGTAGTCAGAAAGTACTGCATCTCACAGACACTAGGTGAGCTGAGACAAGGCGAGCAGAACACATGTGAGAGAACAGATCGTAACCGGGATTGCAGTTAGAGAACACTACATCTCACAGACACTGCGCGAGCCGAGATGAGGCCAGCAGAGCACTAGCGATAGAACAGATCGCAAATAGAGGTTGTAGTCAAAGAGTACTGCACCTCACAGACACCGTACAGGTCGAGACGAGGCTAGCAGATCACCAGCGGTAGAACAGATCGCAAATAGAGGTTGTAGTCAGAGAGTACTTCATCTCACAGACACCGTGCAGGCCACGATGAGGCTAGCGGATCTCCAGTGGTAGAACAGATCGCAAACAGAGGTTGTAGTCAGAAAGTACTGCATCTCACAGACACTGTGCAGGCCAGGACGAGGCTAGCGAGACACCAGCGATAGAACAGATTGCAACATAGGATGCAGTTAGACAACACTTCACCTCACATCGCGCAGGTTGAGATGAGGCTAGCGGGATAGGCCAGCTGCTGTGTAGACCGAGATGAGGTTAGTGGGGGACAACAATAGAACAGATCGCAACAGAGGATGCAGTTAGACAACACTTCACCTCACACTGCGTAGGACGAGATGAAGCTAGAGGGACAGACCAGCCGCCGTGCAGACCGAGATGAGGTTAGCGGGGGACAGCGATAGAACAGATCGTAACAGAGGATGCAGTTAGACAACACTTCACCTCACACCGCGCAGGCCGAGATGAGGCTAGCAGGATAGACCAGCTGCCGTGCAGACCGAGATGAGGTTAGCGGGGGACATGCAATAGAACAGATTGCGACAGAGGATGAAGTTAGACAACACTTCACCTCACACCACGCAGGCCGAGATGAGGCTAGCGGGACAGACCAGCCGCATTGCAGACCGAGATGAGGTTAGCGGGGGACCAGTGATAGAACAGATCGCAACAGAGGATGCAGTTAGATAACACTTCACCTCACACCGTGCAAGCTGAGATGAGGCCAGCGGGACAGACCAGCCACCGTGCATGCCGAGACGAGGACAATGGGGCACACGCGATAGAACAGATCGCAACGGGATAGTGGTTAGAGAATACTGCATCTCACAGACAACGTGCAAGCCGATCGGAGGCGAGCGGGACAATGCGATAGAAAAGATTGCAAACAAGCCACAATTAGATAGCACTACAGCTCAATGGCAACAAGTCGCAACATTCCACACGGCAAAAAGGTAAGGGCTGCCTCAGGTACGCATCTCTTTCCTTCTTCTCGGAATTTTGGGTCATCTAGGTACTAGTGCACTAGTTACCCAATGATGATAAGATACCTTGTCACAAGCAAAAAGGTTGAAAGTGGTGATTTCCTGTTTAAATTTGCATTTTAGAGTTAAAAAGTAAAAAATAATAAAAAATATTTTGAAAATTAGATTTGAAAAATGGGGTTTAGAAATTATAGTATTTTTAGTTAAATTTAAAAAAAAAATCGACTGCTAGTGTGCAGCGCGCGCGCTGGCAGCCCGTCGCTCGCCAGCCATGGGCGTCCGTCGCACCTGTTCCGCCGAAATTGGTCTTTTTCGCCCCAACATCATTTTATTCCGATTTTTCACCCAAAAAATTGTTTTTTATCCTTTTTTTTCGAGTTTTTAAAGGTTTTTTTCCTTTTTTAAAATTCAAATGAAATAAGATATGATTTAATTGGATTTTTTCTTATTAATTAATTTTATTTTCTATTTTTTTCATATAAAAAGAATAAGATGGAAAGAAAAAAGGGGGGATTTTTTTTAGGGTTTTTCATCTTCTTCTCTTCATCTTCCTCTCAAAACTCTCTCTAAAATTTTCAGATTTTCCCCAAGCAAAAATCAAAAAGAGAAAAGTTCATCTTTCATTCTTTTTCCAACATAATTTCTCCTAAACATATATTTAGAAGGAGTTTTGTTGTTTGATTAAATTTTTGAGACAAACACAACAATTATTTGTTATCAAAATTCTTTTTTAACTATGTTCAATAAATTTTTTTCCATTGATTTTCTTTTGAATCTCTTTTTAATGAAAAGTTAATTTTGAGACAACCAAAATAATTGTTTGTTCTCAAAATCAAAATTTTCATTTGATTTTCTAAAAATAAGATTTTTTTTATGTTTTATTTCTTAAGAAAAACAAATAATTGTTTGTTCTTGGGATCATTTTTTTTATTTTTTTAATCAATAAAAATCTTTTTTTGATCAATAGTATTTCTTTAGGCAAAGAAATTAATTTTTTGTTCTTAAAGAATTTTTGAACATTTTTTTTAATCTTTTTTCTTGGAATAAATTCCAACATTTTCATATTTCAATTCTAATTTTGCAAATCAAGAATAAGGAAATCAATATCTTTTTTACCTTCATCGAATCTGAAACTCTGAAGGTAAACATTATGGGTTCAATCTTCCCTTTTTTATTATTTTTGTTCATATTTAATTTATTCATGTATATTTTTATTATCTTCATTTATTTATGTATTTTATTTATTTTGTATTTGTTTTATTTAATATGTTCATATATAATTTTATTTCTTGTTCACATAAATATTGATTTCTTATTAATTTTAACATGTAATTAATTTATTTTACTTTAATTCATCATTATTTTTAACATATAATTAATAACTTCATTTGAATTGATATTTTTACCATGTAAATGTTTTATATTAATTGTGATTATATTGATTAACCGTGCCATTCATTTAATTGCTATCATTATTTTGTTATTCATTTTTTTATCATTCTTTTATGATTGTCATTGCTATTTATTCATTCATTTATTTATTTTCATTATTCATCATTGCTATTATCATGTTCACATTTTTACATATTAACTCATTAACATGTTTTATTTATTCCAGTTAAATCATTTAATTCTTTTATCATTTAATGTATATTTTCATTTATTTTGATTTGTTAACATTTTAATTCAATTATCATTCTTTCACATCACCTTGTTTTATTTTAATTTGTCATTCATTTATTATTATTTCATTGATTTAATTACTAACATTATTTCATTTGTATTTTGTTTTTATTTCACAACTTATTTCCCTTTTGGGCATTTTTGCGAGCACACGAAGAGATCCGGAAAGCTCGTTTGGGTTAGATATTTAATTGCTTTATTTGTAATATTTCATTTATTTGGCTTTTTCATTTATTTTTCCATGTAATCTTTAATAAAATTATTTATTTTAGACATGCTAAAAAGAAAATCACAAAAATATTTCTATTAATTAATTTGGCATTTTTTCTAAATAAAAATGGGACCAATGTCCTAGTTTTTCATACCCAAATAAACCATCACCTTTAACACTTTTTTAAAAGTATACATACGAGGACCAATGTCCTCATTTTTAATCAATATCCCGATTTATGTATGATTTGTATTTTATTTACAATGTGGGTTATATTTCGCCCCTAGTTTTGTTGTATTTATTTTCATGTAGTTTATTTTAATCTTGATTTATTCATCGCTTCCATTATATGATTGACATGCGCTTTAATTAATTGCATTAAACTGAATGAAAAATGGGATGAAACGATAAATTCAAAACTCAAATATAAGCTTAATCAAGGTATGAATAAATGGGAAGTCCCGAACGTACTCTGGCCTTTGGGCTCAATGAGGCGAGAGGGCCACCTCGGCATTTTGTTGGGGTGGAAACCTCTAACACACCTCTTGTGACCCGTAAAAAAGGTTCAAACTTGCATAGTCCTAGGCGCCACAATGCGAGAGGGCCATCTTAATGTTCTATTAAGGTGGATAGCTCCAAGACACCTCTCGTTTGCCCAAGCGCGAGGCTAGAGGGCTGCTCTATCATTAGGGCGAAAACCTCCAAGACACCTCCGGCTTGCCTATGATGGACATAGCAGTGCTGTCTTAGGCTCACTGAGGCTAGACGACCTTTTCCAATGTTCTATTGGGTAGTAACTCCAAGAAACCTCCTTGTTGCCTAAAATAGATGCACTTGTAATTTCCTATAAGTTTTCATGAACCTCATCCCGATTGCCGTGAAAGCGGGCGATTCGGGACGCGTCACAACACCCCCTACCCATACGTAGGCGAACCCATTCGGATCGGAGTGAGATGCCGTAGGAGCAGGGGTGTCACACCAACAGATCGATACAAATCAAACATTCATACATCATAAACATATGGAAATACAGTGAAAATTAAAACTTTGAGAAATATCATCATGATCATGTATTAATATAACAACATTCATTACAATAATGTTCTGATCAAACTGATATTACAAAATAACTACATATCCAAAATATACAAGCGGAAGCTTACAAAAAGAATGTTGATACAATGAGAGTTCTATTACAAAAGAATATCAACAGACTAAAAAAATAAGCCCTAACTCTAATCCCTCTGTGTCAGCTTGACTGGCGGCGACTCTCCCAAAGCAAAAATGCCTTCCGCACCTGCACGGATAAAACACCGTGCTAAGCGATAAGGCTTAGTGTAACAATAGAGTGGACGGCCATTCACAACGGTTGCCAAGGCAAAACACATACAAAATGATATATGCGGAGAATCATATCACATAAATAATCATACTTAAACCATATATATTTATATATAACATTCGGAAGCTCGTAAATACATTCATATACATATAATCTGATGGCTCATATTGGCCATCATACTCATTCGGATATTGCATTCATATAATCATATCCAAATAAACAAAGCAAAACATAACACCTACTGTCACACCCCAAAATAGCCCTGGTCGGATTGTGCATGCTAAGTCGGGATCGGAAGGGTATTTCGGTAATTTTTGTGTTTGAGAATTTGGAGTGTTAAGGACCTAATTGAAAAGATAAGTAAGTTTGTAAAGAAAGAATTGTGTTAGTGAGTGAAGTGTAATTTGTCTAAGGATTAAAGAGCATTAAGACAAGATATTTATTAAGGAAATGTTTGGATGCATGTGAGGGTATGGTACTTTGTTTTGGAAATGCTAAGTGGAATTTGTGGTTCAATAAGGATTTGCCGTGTGTGTGTGTGTTAGGTGGGCATTGAATGAAGAAAAGAAGAAAGGAAAGAGAGTGAGAGAGGAAAAACACAGATTGCATTTCCCGTTCTCCCTCTCTCACGCTCCTCCTTCTTCTTCTCTTCTCCCTTTCTTTGCTTTTCCTTTCATTTTCCTTGGCTTGGAGTTGTGCTTTGCTTTGAAGAGGTATGTTGGAGTTTAATGTGTTGTGTTTCTTCTTCTTCCTCTTCATCTACTGGTTTTATCTTCAATTAGGGTTTTGAAGTGTAATTGTGGGTTTTGTTTGTGCAAGCTTGGGACTGTAAAAAAAGAAGCTAAGTAAAGGCAAGGAAAGGATTGAGCAGTAATCTAGAAGCTGATTTTGGATCTTCGATTCCAGGTTTGGGAGCAATTTGGATTACATGCAATGTTTGGGAACTCTGTTTACTGTATTGGAAGTTCTTAGTGTTTTTACCCTACTTCTCACTTAGGATGTATATGTGTTTGCATTTCTGGAAATTGGTATGTTTGGCATGTGTTTATGCATGACCTATGTGATTAGATGTGTTATTAATGCATGTATAGGATTGAATGGAGGTTACTGAGTTTGTGTTTTGAACTTACTGTATTTCTAGGGTTTATGCTCTAGAAAAGATTAAATGTGTGTTCAAGCATGATTTTGATTGTTTGATTCTGGAATTAATTGCAATTATCATGTTTTTGATGTTTGGAAGATCGACTGTAAGGTAAGATGAGTTTGGATGTGTTTTGAATCAGATTGAAAATGATTTTATCGATTCTGGGTAACCTGGAAATGGAAAATCGTATCTCTGTTCTGTGTGAGGCGAGTCACGTCGCGTGACTCGGGTGAAGGGCAGCGTGACTCCCAGTTGCGAAGCGTGACTCTTCTCTCTGTGAGAGGAAAGTCACGTCTCGTGACTTAGGGTCACGACGTGACCCTTGTGTTTTGGCAAAGCGTGAAGCGTGACTCCAGTCGCGAAGCGTGACTCCTCTTTCTGTGAGAGGGAAGTCACGTCTCGTGACTTAGAGTCACGGCGTGACTCTGGTAAGGGCAAGGCGTGACTCCTCTCTCTGTGAGAGGGAAGTCACGTCACGTGACCTAGAGTCACGGCGTGACTCTTGTGAGGCCAGGCGTGACAAAGAGTCACGTCCCGTGATTCTCTAAGAGAGTCACGAGACGTGACACTAGGTCACGCCGTGACCCTCCTGTGAGGTCAGTCACAAGTCGTGACACGACTTGTGACCGACTCCTCTTCAGCTCCTTTTTCCGATTTCGCCCAATTTTAAACCAAAATGGATTTCTTATTTCTTCTGTATGAGTCTTTACTTCTGTATAATTTATGTCAGACTGTTATACGCTCCTGTATGGCTTTTCTGTTTTACTTTGTTTCCCCATATGACTAGTTTTCTTGAAATGACTTCAAATGCTTTTATAGCTCTTTCCTCTATCGAGTGCTATCTTATTTTGCTCATCGGAATGGTTAGCCTATTTCAGTTATGATTAGCGATATGTTATGCATATCTTTGATTGAATTCTGCTCTGAGAGTAATCTGTCATGCTTAGAAATATATAGTATCATTTCATGATTCAGATTATGCGTTTTTGGATTATTGGCATGATATGATTCCACGTGTATTCCAGATATGCTTTAGTAACTTGAGTAGTGCTAAAATGCAATTGTTTGACCTATTGCATACTCCAGAATATGACTTATATGAGCTTTGATTGATATTATGCTTTAGCCTTTGAACTCATGGTATTATGTTAAATGTAATTGGGACTATGCATGGTTTATGCTTAGTATTCTCACCTAAACGCATGTTTAGGATTATGTTTTGATAATCATTGGCATGGTAGTGCTTTTATACCTGATTCTTGGTATGTTTTAGAATATTGTTTAATGTTAAAATGTATGGACTGTAATATGTTTTGCAATGCGAATTGCATGATGTACGACCGACCTTATGAGTATATTAATATGTCTATTGTACTCTGATTTATGCATGATGTATATATATATATATATATATTTATGCGTTATGCGATTCGGAATGTGTATTATTTTATGCATGACCTGCGAGAGTCAGTCTAGTGGATAGTTAGGCATGCCTAATAGAGTCTTTCAGTAGCTGCAGCGCCCTTTGAACGTATTGGACCCTGATCAGGTCCCCCGTATGGTTCCTCGCGAACCCCCCATCAGTACGGATCCTCGTGGTCCTTTTTAATGTATTTGGATCGGGTTAAGATCCCCCATCAGTAAAATGCTTTTGTGATAAATAAAATGGTTTTCGATTCGTACCCGTAAGGTACCTTCAGTCGACTTGTACCCGTAAGGTACTAATCAGTTAAGTACACTCGTTATCCACTATTGTGAGTCAGCAGGTGCTCTACTTGTTTGTAGTACTTTGAAATAATTATATGAATGTGATATCCGTGTGATTATGATAAAGATCTCAGGAATCAGTTTATGTGTATATGAATGTGACTATGGACTTCAGAATGCATGTCTGTTTTAAATAAGCATGACTTTATATCTAACATGATTATCCGTACTCGTCATGTGATTTGTTATAAGTTTCTGAATGCTTTGATTATGATGCGACTAGAGACTTTATGTATGTGACTAAAACATGTTTTGTTAATATACTAGCTTGTGAACCGAAGCAGCAGTGATGGTAAGTATGTGATGATTACTGTACTTTCTGCATGTTGATTTTATGAATGTAATACTAAGTGGTTATGCTTTCAGTCTCCGTTATCGGAATGTTTCTGCATGAAGCTTAATATATATTAGAGTTGCGCAGCGGTATTGTGATGCTCTAAGTGTTATCCTTTGAATATTTGACTAGTGTGTATGCTTAACATGATGATTGGGTTGTCAGTTCAGGCGTGGGTACTTAGTGATATTTAATGCATGTGTATAGCTCTTGTGACTCCGCATGGTAAGATGCTATCATTTGATACCCATGTAGGTTTATGCATGAGATATAGTATGTGGTTCAGCATGGTGATGCTTGTAATGTGAATTGTATTATGTCTGTTTTAGTCTATCCTGATCATGAAGTTATGGTTCGATTGTGAGTATTGAATTGAATGCCTTTATTGTGCAGAATGATTATTGATATGCTATGAATATCTGCATTTGTCATCTGAATGTGTTTTGCCTTGACGACCATTGTGAATGGCCGTCCATATTCTTGTGTGTTCTCCCCACTAAGCGTTATCGCTTAGCACGGATTTCCTTTCCGTGCAGGTGGCAGGTTTTGGTTCTGTTCGAGTCGCGCTTCTGCAGGGTCGGCCACGTAGGAATTAGAAGTTCTGTATTTTGGTTCAGCTTCTGTATTTCAGCTTTTGTATTCGGTAATATTGTATATGTAATTATTATGTTTCGTTCTTGAGTTTCTTTTGGGAATGTAATAGTTGGTATGTCCTTATGTTTAGTTATTCCTTTGTTTTATTAGTTCGATTATGCTTCCGTTGAATGGTTATATGTATGCTTCTGTGCATGCTTTTGCTTAGTGTCTGTGTGTGTATAAGTTATCGCATGTTCAGTCTGTACCGCAAGGTAAGTCAAGGTAAATTTTTAATTAACCCGTATTTCTGTATGCCTGTTATGTATGTTGTGTCTGAATGTATGCTTTCGCATTGTGCATGTGTATATCTGTATCTGTGAGCGTCGTGTAGCGCGTCCGTCGGCGTCCTTCCAACGGGGACGGCGATGGGGGTGTTACACCTACTGACTCACAGTAGTGGATAACGAGTAAATAGCGATGGTACCTTACGGGTACAAATCGAATAGTGATTGTACCTTACAGGTACGAATTGAAAACCATTTTATTTTATCACATTCAAAACATTTTACAGAGGCGACCTTAAATAAGATCCAAAACTTTTCAGGGATCGCAAGGATCAAAACGGGGACCTAATCGGGGTCCAAACGGAATGAAGGGCTGCAGCTAAGAGACTCTATTAGGCATGCCTAACTATCCACTAGACTGACTCTTACAGGTTGATCGTTGTTTGGCAAGTGTACCGAATCGACAAGTAATAAAGTGGGTTATATAAGTTAGGACCCTGAGTTATCGTACCCAAGGGAAAAAGGATTGTCATGTTAAATATCTATAGATTAGTGAATTTGAGATATCCCCGGTTTGTTTGGTGGAGAAAACTAAGCTAAGCAAGAAAATTAATTAACAATTAAAAATAAAAGTGTTCATCAAGAAATTACTCAAGGATGAAATTAAATGCTTAGAAAATTCTATCATCACAAATGTAATTGGAAATTAGTAAAACAATATAACATGAAATTCTGGACAACCCAACTAAACCCAAGCGTCCTATTTCGGAGCAAGCTACCCTAATTGCATGACGTCCCATTCCGGAGCAAGCCATACAATTAGCCTAAGCACGGGTCTAAAGTCCTAAGTTCGATTTGCTTTCCCATTCTGGAGCTAAACAACCCAAAACCCATCTAGTCCTCACATCCCACTCTAGTCTTAAATCATAAAATCCTGCACTTTTAGATTCCCATTCCGGAGCAGTCCAAAAGACACAGCAAGAATGATAAAAACTGAGTATAAATAAATTATAACACAAATCAGATTTGAAATCAATCATCATTCTAGACTAAATCATGATCAAACCTAATAATCATTATAATTGCAGAAAATATAACAAGAGAAATAAAAGAAACCATGAAAATATTCATTAAATCCAAATATCCAAATACAAAATATGATTCAAGAACTCCTAAGCATGAATAACTACTCTAACATCAAGAATATAAACATAAATATGAAAAATCAAAGTTTAGAATACACCCTTGATGAGAGAGAAAATAGATCTTGAAACTCTTGTTCATCAACCTTCGAATCTTCTTGAATCCCCAAAATATAAATTTAAACTAAAAATAATCTAAATTAATTAAGAAAAAAATTGCAATTTAAAATTAAATCTATCTAAAACAGAATTTTAAAATGAAAATTAAAACCTAAAACAAAAATAAAAGACTGCTGGAAAACTAAAAGAAATTAATCCTAAATCTAATTAGCCCACTTTGAAGATGAAACGGCGAGAATAAATTAATTGGAGAAAAGCACAGCTGTGCTTTGAGAAGCACAGCTGTGTTTTGACTAGGGTTGCGCGATAGCTGGTGGAAAAAGGCGCAGCACAGCTGTGTTTCTCGCTGAAGCACAGCTGTGCTTCTGGGCGAGAAATGCGTGACGCTGTCCTCATCCGCACGCGCTTCTTCTGCATAACACAGTTGTGCTCTCTGCAATAGCACAACTTTGTCGTCGATAATTCTCACTGGCGCACGCTGTCTTTAAAGCACAGCTATGCTTTGTAAAAGCATGGCTGTGCTTTGGGCAATTCTTGCCCTACTTCCACAATTTCTTCTAAAATCCGCCCCAAACCTCCAATTTAGCTCCAGATTAAAACAAAACACCTGAAAACATCCCAAAATTTATTAAAAATGATAAAAACATTAAAAACTAATAAAATGATAAAAACTAATTAATTAATATTAAAATTAAATAAATAAAACACATAATTATGTCAAGAATTATTCTAAAATATTAATATAATTGCAACTTATCAACTATCCCAAACTCAAACCTTTACTCGTCCTTGAGTAAACTGAATGAACCTCATTCTCAATCATTTCAATCTCAACAAAAGAAAATAAGGAGTTATTCTCAATTAAGGGACAAGAAAATAGGCTTGTCAATACCAATGCTTACTAAATAACAAATAAACAAAAGAACATACCAAGCAATTTCTGTGTGTGTGTGCAAAAGGCCAAAACAGAATTTTTATCATTTAAAAACAAAACTTCTAGATACAATGTTGGGAAAAGGAATCAACTCAAATGCATGAATGCACTCATGGCTTTTAACTCAAAGCTCAAGAAACACCATATGCCTCTTCTTACGTACCAAACCTTACTAGAAGGTCATCTCCACTAAATAGAACAAGACAAAACAAAGAATCAAGAGGTCTTACATTTTGGTTGTAACGTTAGGCTTAGGTAAATTGGCTAACAAAGGAAGATCAAGTCACTAGAGAAAAATGGCCACTACCTAAACAAAACCACAACCACCCAACTAGACTAATGAAAATTCCCAACTCAATTACATAACATCAAAATAAAATTGGTCTTAAAGACACCTTAGCTCATCAAACTTAGCTCAAAATAATAAATGCCACATAATATTCAACAATGATATCTCAAGGCACTAGTTCAAGTGTTATTAACTTTTGTACCCCAAACTTACATTTTGCTCAGTTAGCGAGGAAAAACTTGCAATGCTTCTTCCTTTTCAAATTTTTTTTTCTTTATTTTTTTTAAAGAAGCATAAAACAACCAACTAGCCATTAACAATTAATAAAGTACTAAATTAATCCAAAAATATCAACAAGAACTAAAATTGAGCTCTAATTTTCAAAAGACCAATAAACCACATAAATCACATTCCTCTTTGTCAACCCCAAACTCATATCTTTAAATGGGCTCAACTCTCCATTACACATACAAATCAATCCTCAAACAGAAATTTACATAAAAAATTGACAAAAACTAAATTCCTTTTTGCCCAAAATATAAACCCAACCTTACTAGACTGGCCACTCTTCAAAGGGGAGGCAAAAATCATTTAAGGCTAAAGGTAGTTTAATATGTGTAACAATAAAACAAGCATGCATTTAGCATACTAAAATAATAGGCTCAACGGGCTAACAAGAGACTATGAAATTAAGGTAGGAAAAGTCATTTAAAGGAGCTATACAAAGAAGGGTTGCCTAAATCATTTTCTATGTTATGTCTCATCCGAGGGTCACTTCAATGGGTAATTAGAAAGGTTTTAGTGCTCTTAGTGAGTTTTCGTCTAATTCCCTAATTGCAACTAGATTTTTCTCAATTTTTAAATACAGGCCCAAAGTTCTCAAAATTTAGAAATTGCAAAGTATGATTAAGGTTTACATGCAGTCTAGTAAACAAAGATACAAACAGGACTATTTCTCACTCAACTTAAAATTGAATGAAACACAAATTTCTAAAACTGAGATCAAAATTATTCACAATTGAGAACCACTAGGACGAAATAAAAAATTTAAATCGAAGGAAAATCAAAAAGAAACAACCATAAAAATATTCAGATACAAACTTGCACAAACACGCCACAAACAAAGCAAAACTAACTAAAAACTACTCAAACATAACAAACTAAAAAGACAAATACAAAACAAAACTGGTTTTGGTTTGAAAAATATGAAATGGTACTCCACCCTAAACTCAAAATGTTGCACTGTCCTCGATGCAAAGAAATGAAGTACACAAAAAAAATTTTCAAAAATTTGCCCTTACTGTGTAAAAAAGCTCATTGCAATTTAAAAATTATTACAATCATCTCAAAATGGCAACATAAAACAATTACTGTGCAAAACTAAAAACAATCCAAAATTCCTACATGCCACCTGTGCAAAAAAAAAGAAACTCAAAACCTGTGCAAAAATCCAATAATCACTGTGCAAAATGAAATACTCTGAAATCTGTGAGATTCATAGCCAACACATATAATAAGTCTATCCTATCACACGGCATTGGCTTAGCCACACAATTTCAAAAATATAACAAAGTAAATAAAATCATACATTGCCTGACTACATTAATTTCATTAAGCATAAAAATAAATAAATACAAAATCTGTTGTATAAGAATCACTTCCTTAAAGATATACAATATATCATAGTGGTGGTCGTCTCAAATGTGGAGGAAATATAGTGGAAACAGGTGTAAAAAATCCACAAATCTCACTGCTCAACCTGTCCAACTGTGTCATAATATGGTGCTGAAACCCTCCCAAGAATGCATCTCTCTGCTCAGCTCCCAGGACCATGTCTCTGCGCACTTGCTCCATCTGCACCTCAATAGAAGACAAACGCTCCCAAGTTCTCTGTACTGACAGGTCCATGCCAGAGATCAGCTGGTCACTCTGAGAGGTAGCTGCCCTAACCTCCGCCAAGTCTCTGCTCAACACATCCAATCTCTCCCACACCCTCTCCTGGAAGGCTGCCTGCTCCCTCCTCGACTCACTAAAAGAAGTCTGAATCATGCTGATAGAAGTCTCAAACCGTGTCACCGTAGCAGTCATAGACTGCATCTCTGAAATTAAAGTCTGGACCATCGAAGCATCTAAATATGGAGCTGAGGGTGGAGGGGCTGTGGAAGAAGATGGCTCATCATGCCCCTGAGCATAGCGACTCATATCTGGAGGGGAGAATGGTATGTCACTCCTTTGTCTCACCCTCCTACTGGAAGTACTAGCTGTCGGTCTCTGTGGCGGAGGTGGTGGTGGAGCATCAACATCATGATCAGCTGGCTGGTGGGCATCATCAGAATCGCCCTCTCCATCATCACCCAAGTCATGGGCCTCCAACTCCTCCGCTCTCCTCAGTCTATATCCACTCTCAGAAGATGGATCCTCTATAGCTATCCTACATTTGAGTACTACCTCCTCTTCAATCAAATAAGATGATGTCAAGTGTCGTCCCATATCAGCAGTAGGCAGATGTAGGGCTCTCATGATTATGGTGATTAACCCACCAATCCCGATCCTCTTCCCTGAGGTGGTTGTAGCTCTCTTCAGCTGCTTACACAACCAGGGTACGGCATTGACTCGGATCCCAGCCTCCATAGCATAAAGGAAAAATAAATCTGGTGTAGTCACATTACTGGGACACCCTGGTCGCATAAACACTGAGGAAGTCATTACTCTGTGCAGGTACTGATAAACTGGAGAGCGAAGTTTTGTCGACTTGGTTTTCTTGCATGAAATTCCATGTTGGGCTTCCCAATAATGGCCAAATGTGCAGCTGATTCACCGACTATTTGCACCTCTCCATCCATTGGCAGTCTCAAATATGTAGCTCAGTCTGAAATCGAAAGATAATAGGGAATATTGCGCACTCTAAATTGAATGGTATTCCTATCATCCTTAGATAACCTTGGAGAGTACTGAAAAGTACTAAGAAACTCCAATGTTATCTCAGGATGAGTCGGGCCATTCAGAGTAAAGAACTCCTCCCATCCAATATTCCTCAGCAAAGTTAATACCCTCTCTTGAATGCCTAGGTCAATGAGTGTCTTCATACTCATAAACCTACTAGAGATAATAATCTTTGCAGCCAGCTTGTTGAATAATGTGCGCTGTGCTGGAGTCAACCAATCAGGAGGCTGAATAGGCTCTGAAGGTTGCTCATCTCTGTTACGAACCATGGTTCCTGAAAAAGAAACTATAAACTTTGTTCAAACATTCTTGGTTTCATTAAGCGCATACCACATCTATAACTAAATTGGAAGAATAATATCAAAACTCACCAAAACTTCACAACAGAAATTTGCAAAATAAATACACTTTCTAGCTAATGATGATGCAAAAATTAAAACATTAAGCATAAGGCAAATGTATAAACATATTGAAGTACAAAGTCTATGCACAAAATAGTAAAAATTGGAAGATTGCACAAAGTAGAATTTAAAGAAATTAAAGATGAAAAGCACAAGGTGGAGAATAAAATACGCATAAGTAATTCATCATTGAAATGCAATTGCCAAGAATAAAATAAATGCAATTTAATGGAGAATAAGAGAGAACAATGCACAGTTTGCTTAATCAATGCTCTATTCATAGCAAAAATATGTAGGAAAAAATCAAAGTTGCATGTAAATAAGAATTTGAAAAATTGGCATCCATTACAACTTATCCTAATCCCATCAAGTATGGAACTAGCAAACATGCATTTGTCTCAATTCAATCAAGTACAATATCATGCATTTAAACCACAAAGCTAAAAGCAGCAGCAAATACTTCTAAAACAAAATAAATGCCAAACACAATCTCAAGCAATTTAAATTTAACTTGCAAAATTTTCTTTCCATATTCATACAATGCATAATGCCCCATTTATCTCAAAGCAATTCATTTCAGACTCCCAAAATCCCAATTTTTAGTAGCTACATTTCAAGACAAAATGCAAGAACACATCCCATATAGCACAATGATTATTAAGCTCAAATTCAATTCTAGTGGCACCCATCAACTCAACATTGCTATAAAAGCAATTTAGCAAAGACGCAAATATGAAATTAGGCTCAAAATAATTGTTCAATATACAAAATGTAAGATAAATTCCAACAGTTGAAAGATCCAAATCAGCAGTGAATAAACAACCTGATTTATGCAAAATGAATTTGAAAATATCCTCAACAGATCATATTGACAGGATTGGGAAGAACAAATTAACAAATTACTGAATTAGTCACGTTATAAGTCCATTAATTAACATGCATTTCTCATTCAGGCATTTCATCAAACAGCTAGTGAGCATGATTATAACTAGATTTTTAAATACAATCTTTTCAATCCTAATTGCCCAATTCTGTTCACGTTGGCCCGAAGAAGCAAAACACATCAAAATTCACAACTAACACAACAAAATTGCCATTTGAAGATCAAGCATAGTCAATTAAAATGATAAAATAAAATGCGAAGAGTGAGGAAATTACATACCTGGAAATGTCGAATTTAGCTACTGACTTAAGAAAATTGGAAGAAAAATAACGGGAATGAGAGAGAGAACTCTAAATTCTTTTAACCCAAAAATTTGAGATTAGCTTGGGTTGTTAGTGAAGATCGAAGAGAAGAGAAAATTTTTAAACTGAAGAACAGGGGGAAACAGAGGAGAAAAGAAAAGAAGAAGAGGGAGCAGCAAAACGAGCACAGGCGTGTTTTAAGAGGGGCTGTGCAAAAAGCACAGCTGTGCTTTTGAAAGAAGCACGACTGTGTTTTTCACAGCGCTACAAATCGGCGTGTTTTAAAATGAAAGCACAGCTCTGCTTTTGAAAAGCATAGCTGTGTTTTTGCACTTTACCTGATGCTACTGCCCTGATGTACCACATCTCACGATGACAACAATTTTTATTGTCACCATGAGATAACTGTTAAATGCTACTGCCCCACTTCTTCAGTGCACAATTGTGGCTGCAAAATTTTTGAATTTTCATGTTGTTCTCCCTGTTAAATTCCAAAATAATAAACCAAACCAAAACCAATTAGAACCAAAAATTAAAAATCAACAAATTAAACATTAAAAACAACAAATTAACTTTCTAACACACCAAAAATTTAAGGAAAATTATAAAAACTCAAAAATAAACAATTAAAAATTAAAAACATAAAACACATATAAATGACATATAATTAAATAGAAAGGGTTAAGACGAAAAGTTCTGGTTTAATGAGTCCCAGCTCGACTCATGTTACTCTCGGGTGGACGAGCTTGTGAACCAAATAATGGTCTTTCCGATTTTTGCTCTTCATTTTCCCCCATCAGTAAGAGGAAATCATCGAAAGCCACCAAGGTGGGAAATTCCATGTCTTCGATGAAGTATGACTCCACCTTGGGTTCACTAAAAACGAACTCCACTGGCTCTTCCAGCCTAAATAAATTCTTCAAATGGACTGAATCCAGTGCTTCCAATTGCGAATCACACAACTCTTGCTCCTTTGGTGCACTATCCTGCACAGAAAAACTGAAATTAGTTTCCAAAGAAACACAAGATTTGTCTTCAATAATAATTGGCTCCTTTTCTTTTTCATGCAACCCATCCTCAAAAATTTCAATATTCTCGTTAATCTCTATAGGTGCTTGACTCAATTCACCACCATCTTTTTTATCACTCGAAGAGACAATTAAAAGTTCCAACTTGGATTCCAAATTTTGGATCTTCAATGCTTGACTCTTTAATAGATCCCCTTGAGCCTTGATCCTCTCCTCTTGATAGTTAATTGTAGCCTGTAACTCTCCCCTTTCCGCTTGGTATTGTTTCTGTCTACAATATATGTGGTCTAAAAGACGTTCGATATGGTCACAGTGAGACTCTTGTGATACCCATTGAGAGTAGGGATCTTCAAAAGATGGTGAATAGGTGACTGGTGAAGTTGAACACATTTGTCATAACTCTTGCATCTCCCTCATCATATCATTCACTTGGCATCGCAAAAGGACCAACTCATAGTCTTGACCTCTATCTTGCATCATTTTGAAAATATCTCAAAACTTTCCTGCAAAAATAAACACCAAATTAAAACAAAGAAGAATAAAATAAAAAAAATATCTCAAACTAACTCAACTAAAGATATGAAACAAACAACACCGTTTGTCCCCGGCAACGGCGCCAAAAACTTGATCGATGTTCGGCAAGTGTACCGAATCGACAAGTAATAAAGTGGGGTATAGTTAGGACCCCGAGTTATCGTACCCAAGGGAAAAAGGATTGTCATGTTAAATATCTATAGATGAGTGAATTTGAGATATCCCCGGTTTGTTTGGTGGAGAAAACTAAGCTAAGCAAGAAAATTAATTAACAATTAAAAATAAAAGTGTTCATCAAGAAATTACTCAAGGATGAAATTAAATGCTTGGGAAATTCTATCATCACAAATGTAATTGGAAATTAGTAAAACAATATAACATGAAATTCTGGACAACCCAACTAAACCCAAGCGTCCCATTCTGGAGCAAGCTACTCTAATTGCATGACGTCCCATTCCGGAGCAAGCCATACAATTAGCCTAAGCACGGGTCTAAAGTCCTAAGTTCGGTTTGCTTTCCCATTCCGGAGCCAAACAACCCAAAACTCACATCCCACTCTAGTCTTAAATCATAAAATTCTGCACTTTTAGATTTCCATTCCAGAGCAGTCCAAAAGACACAGCAAGAATGATAAAAACTGAGTATAAATAAATTATAACACAAATCATATTTGAAATCAATCATCACTCCGGACTAAATCATAATCAAACCTAATAATCATTATAATTGTAGAAAATATAACAAGAGAAATAAAAGAAACCATGAAAATATTCATTAAATCCAAATATCCAAATACAAAATATGATTCAAGAACTCCTAAGCATGAATAACTACTCTAACATCAAGAATATAAACATAAATATGAAAAATCAAAGTTTATAATACACCCTTGATGAGAGAGAAAATAGATATTGAAACTCTTGTTCATCAACCTTCGAATCTTCTTGAATCCCAAAAATATAAATTTAAACTAAAAATAATCTAAATTAATTAAGAACAAAATTCCAATTTAAAATTAAATCTATCTAAAACAAAATTTTAAAATGAAAATTAAAACCTAAAATAAAAATAAGAGACTGCTGGAAAACTAAAAGAAATTAATCCTAAATCTAATTAGCCCCCTTTGAAGATGAAATGGTGAGAATAAATTAACTGGAGAAAAGCACAGCTGTGCTTTGAGAAGCACAGCTATGCTTTGACTAGGGTTGCGCGATAGCTGGTGGAAAAAGGCGCAGCACAGCTGTGTTTCTCGCTGAAGCACAACTGTGCTTCTGGGCGAGAAATTCGTGATGCTGTCCTCATCCGCGCGCACTTCTTCTGCATAACACATCTGTGCTCTCCGCAACAGCACAGCTATATCGTCGATAATTCTCGCTGGCTTTAAAGCACGGCTGTGCTTTGTAAAAGCACGGCTGTGCTTTAGGCAATTCTTGCCCTCCTTCCACAATTTCTTCTAAAATCTGCCCCAAACCTCCAATTTTGCTCCAGATTAAAACAAAACACCTGAAAACATCCCAAAATTTATTAAAAATGATAAAAACATTAAAAACTAATAAAATGACAAAAACTAATTAATTAACATTAAAATTAAATAAATAAAACACATAATTATGCCAAGAATTAATCTAAAATATTAATATAATTGCAACTTATCACAGGTCATATGTATAATCCAAATTATGCTCAAGGGAAACATATAATTTATCATAAAGAAATCATAAGAGTGCACATATATAAACATAATTATTCCCATACAATAGTAAAAATCCAAAAAGGAGTGATATAAAAATTCATTTTGGAAGGAAAGGCAAAATCGAAAAAATAGGGCATGAAGAGGGTCACTGTCGTGATCGTGACATCTGTCGCGCTCATGACAGTTAGTGGCCATAAAGGCTGTCGCGACCCCGTGCAGGTCCGCGTGCTCGTGACGGGGAGTGCCCAATGGCTCGGCAGCTGAGCGCTCTGTCACGCTCGCGACATGTGTCGCGATCGGGATAGAGGGCTTTGTTGTGCCGCTCAGCAAAACTGCCCGCCCGGCAGCCAAATCCGCTCAGCAACCAAGCGCTCTGTCACGCTCGCGATATGCGTCGCGATCGTGACAGTGAGCTCTGTTGCGATCAGCTCTGCTGCCCACTTTCGCTCGGTCATGCGCAGGAGCTACCTTCACCGCGCCCTGTCGCGACATCGCGATAATGTCGTGCTCGTGACAGCGTCGAGATTTCCAGTTCTTACGCGATTTCTATAGAAATTTTCCAAAACCAAACACCTAAACCTTCAATCTCAACTACAACTCAACGCAAACATCAACTTACCTCAAATCCAGCAACCCAACATCATGAACAACATCAAATACAACATTTATGCAAAGAATTCCAATTAAATCATGCCATTGACAACATCAATTTACACAATTTAAATCTCAGCACTATTCATTCATCATCTCAATCAAATGCATATTTTGGTTCAATAACTCACATTCAAGGCTTCATAAATCATCAAAATCAAAACCCATAACATATAAACCATTATAAACATCAAGAAACATCAGATTTCAAGAAATTCAACCAACATGCCAAACCCATAAAATGCATTAAACACAATAACTCCCAAACCTGAAACTCCTAAGCTCCAAATCACTTGGTTGTGACGCGCGCCAAACCCCGTGGCCTCCCGAAAGCCCGCTTTAGGGCGATCGGGATGGAATTTATCAAAACTTGTAAGGTATTTACAAGTGCGTCTATATTGGGCAACAAGGAGGTTTCTTGGAGTCGCCACCTAATAGAACATTGGGAAGGGTCGTTTAGCCTCAGCGAGCCTAAGACGGCGCATATATATCCATCATGGGCAAACCAGAGAGATCTTGGAGGTCTCAGCCTCTACCCCCTGGAGCCTAGGATTACGTAAATTAAGCCTTTTGTAGGGGAACAAGAGGTATTTTGGAGGTTCTAGACCTTTAACCTCATTGAGCCCAAGACCAGAGTAGGTTCGGGACTTCCCATTTATTCATACCTCGGTTAAGTTTATAATCGAGTTTTGAATTTAGAGTTTCATCCCATTTCTCATTCATTTTAATGAAATTAATTAAAGCGCATGTCAATCACGTAGTGGAAGCGATAAATAAAAGCATAAATAAAATAAAGCATATGTAAAAATATTACAACAAAACTAGGGGCAGAATTCAACCTCCATTCTAAATAAAATACAAACATGCATAAAACGGGATATTCATTAATGATGAGGACATTGGTCCTCGCATGCATATTTATTATAAAACAATTTTGATGTGATGGTTTTATTTTGGATGGAGAAAATTGAGACATTGGTCCCATTTTTATTTAGGAAAAATTTCAAATTAATTAATGAAAAAACGTTTAGTGACTTTCTTTCTAGTGGGCCTAAATAAATAATTTTACAAGAAAATTACATGGCAAAAATAAATGAAAAAGCCAAAATAAATAAATATTACAAACGAAGAAAATAAATATGTAACCCGAACGAGCCTCTTGGATCTCCCCGTGTGATCGCAAAAATGCCCAAGCACAAAATGAGATGTGAAATAAAATAAAACACAAATAAAATAATATTAGTAAATGAATCAATTAAAATCAATTAAATATAAGATAAATGATAAGATCAAATAAAATGAGATAAAATGAAATGATATCAAAATCATAAATGAAATAAAATGTTACCAATTTAAAGTGAACTAGAAAAATGTGTTATTAATGACAAATGGATTAAATGAAGTGATTGGAATAAAATCTAACATGTTAATGAATTAATATGTAAAAACATGAACATGACAACAATAATGATGAAGATAATCAAATCAATGAATATATAAAATAATAAAGGAAAGAATAATAAAATAAATGAATTAAAGAATGATGAAAACAATTAAATGAACAACATGATTAATTAATGTAATTACAATTAATATAAAACATTTACATGGTAAAAATATTTATTAAAATGAATTTATTAATTACATGTTAGAAATAATGATGAGTTAAAATGAAATAAATTAATTACATGTTAAGAATTAAAAGAAAACAATATTTACATGTTAGAAATGATAAGAAAATCAATATTTATATGAACAAAATAATATATTAACATATTAAATTAAAACAAATATAAAAACAATAGAATAAATGAAAATAATAAAAATAATAATAATATACACGAATAAGAATATAATCATATATAAACAAGTTAAATAAAACAAATCTGAAATAAATAAAATAAATAAATGAATGAAGTTAATAAAAATATATATGAATAAATTAAATATGAACAAAAATAATAAAAAGAAAGAATAAGCCCAAAATGTTTACCGTTAGAGTTTCAGATTCGATGAAGGTAAAATGATGATCGATTTCTTTGTTTGATGATTTGCAATATTAGAGTGTAATATGATAAAAATGTTGGAATTTTATTCTAAGAAAAAAATAGGATAAAAAATGATCAAAAATTCTTTAAGAGCAAAGAATTGATTTCTTTACCTAAAGAAATAATTTTGATAAAAAAAGATTTTTATTGATTAAAATTAAAGAAAAATGATTTCAAGAATAAACAATCACTTTGTTTGTATCAAGAAAAAAAAATGATTAAAAGTCTTATTTTAAAAAATCAAATGAAAAAATTAGATTTTGATAACAAATAATTGTTTTATTTGTCTCAAAATTAATTTTTCATCAAAAAGAGATTCAAAAGAAAATCAATGAAAAAAAAATTTATTGAATACAAATAAAAAGTTAAAAAAGAATTTTGAGAACAAACAATTACTGTGTTTGTCTCAAAAAATTAATCAAACAATAAAATTACTTCTAAATATATATTTAGAAGAAATTATGTTGGAAAAAAAATGAAAGATGAACTCAATTTTTTGTTCTTTTTTGGTAGGGAAAAAATCTGGAATTTTTTTAGAGTTTGAGAGGAAGAAGAAGAGAAAAGATGAAGAGAAAAAAGCCTAGCGAAAATCCCCCTTTTAGGTTTTCATCTTATTCTTTTTATATGAATAAAATAAAATAAAATATTAATTAAAGGGATAAAATTTAATAAAATCAGATATTACCTATTTTAATTTTTAAAAATGCAAAAAATCCCTTAAAACCTTGAAAAAAGGGATAAAAAACTGATTTTTAGGTCCAAAAATCGAAAAAAAGGGGTATCAGACCCTTTAGCGACGGCCAGAAGTAGGGACGCCCGTCGCTATATAGGGACGGGCGACGGAGGCAAGCCTTGTGCACGAAGCGCGCGCGCTTTTAGCGACGCGCAGCATTGGCGACGCTGCGCGTCGCCTTTGTGCGTGCAGCGCGCTGGGCGCCTGCGCGCAAGCGCGCCACCGTGCCCGACACTCACGATCCGATTTATTTTGTTTTATTTTTTTTTTTAAATTTTAAATTGACTAAAAATACTATAATTTTAAGCCCCCATTTTTCAAAACTAAATTTTAAAATATTTTTTATTTTTTTTTTATCTTTTCACTCTAAAATGCAAATTGGAAAAGAAAATCATCACTTTTAACCTTTTTGCCTGTGGAAAGGCGTTTTATCATCATTGGGTAACTCTGATCTGGGCTACCTCAGGATCCGGTGTCTACATTGGTGCCACTTCCTCCCGCCTTCTCCTTGCCTTTAGGATCGCGAGGAGGCTCAACTAACAACCAAACCCATAAATCACACAAACAACAAACCTAGATAAAACTCAAAACTAGAAATGGGAGAAGAAGAAGAAGAAGAAGAACAAGAACAAGAAGAAGAAGAAGAAGATAAAGATGGAAATGCAACAACTTACAATAAACTCCTTAAAATTACCAAGATCCACCAATAATCTAACCAAAAAGGAGGAAACCAAGGTGAGCAAGAGAAAGAGGGAGAAGAGGAGAATGCAAAGATAGGGGAAGAGAAGAACGGGAGAGTAGTAATTCAATTTCTGCTCTCTCTTCTTTCTCTTTCCTCACTAATACCCTCCACTATTCTACTTTCCACATGGCACCCCAAGATTGGTGGGTCTTAATAATTTACACCCTACACCACAATGCACACAAGGCTATCTCACTTATTCACACCCTACCATGGTGTGATCACACCCACACACTAATGCAACTCAACTTACATAGACCCTAATATCATAGGTGCACCCACACACAAAATAACCCCAAAACATGCATTTTTCCCATAAAGCCCTTATCACATGCCAAAACACATACAATGCACATGCACAAACATGGCTCAAACTTCTAGGGGGCAAATGTGGTGTGACAACTCTCCCCTACTAACATGAATTTTATCCTCGAAATTCTCACCTGAACGGAATAGCTGTGGATACTGAGCTCTCATCGTCGCCTCTGGTTCCCAAGTCGCTTCTTCTACCCCATGATGATGCCATAAAACTTTGAGTAAAGGGACCTGCTTATTCCTCAATTGTCTTACTCGCCGAGCTAAAATAGCCTTCGGTTCCTCATCATACGAATAATCTGGCTGCACTTGCACATCTTAAACCGACAACACATGCGAAGGATCTGATCTATACCGACGAAGCATGGAAACATGAAATACATCGTGCAACTTCACCAACTCCATCAGTAAACCCAACTTATAGGCTACCGGACCAACCTTAGCTAACACCTCATACGGTCCAATAAATCGAGCACTAAGCTTACCTTTCTTGCCAAATCGAAGCACTTTCCCCCAAGGTGAAACCTTCAGGAAAACTTTGTCCCCGACCTCAAATTGAACATCTTTCCTCTTCAGGTTTGTATAGGATTTCTGTCAATCTTTAGCCGCTTTCAGATTTCGCTGCACAACTCTGATCTTCTCCTCGGCATCCCTAACCAACTCTGGCGCAATGACCGAATGCTCAGATAACTCTATCCAACAAACTAGAGTCCTACACTGTCGACCACATAAAGCCTCATACGGTGACATACTGATGCTCGACTGATAACTGTTGTTGTAGGCAAACTCCATGAGCTGCACATATCTGTCCCAATTACCCGAAAAATCGAAAGCACAAGCCTGCAACATATCCTCCAGAATCTATGTAACCCGCTTGGACTGACCATCTGTCTGAGGATGAAATGCCGTACTAAAATTTAACTTGGTACCCAAAGCTCTCTATAGTTGTTTCCAAAACTTAGATGTGAACCTTGGATCCCGATCTGACACTATAGATAACGGCACTCCATGCAATCTGACTACCTCATCCACATAGATACTGGCCAACTTATCCATCGAATAATCCACTCTAACCGGTAGAAAATGAGCTGACTTTGTAAGCCGATCCACTATCACCAAAACCGAGTCATGCTTCCTCTGAGTCAACGGCAAACCAGGCACAAAATCCATGGAAATATTGTCCCATTTCCACTCAAGAACGGATAAAGGTGTGAGCAATCTCGAAGGAACTTGATGCTCAGCCTTTACCTGCTAACAAGTCAAGCACTTTGTCACATAATCCACAATATCTCTCTTCATACCAAACCACCAATAGAACTGTTTCATGTCCCGATACATCTTTTCACTACCAGGATGCATGGTGAAAACCGTAGAGTGTGCCTACTCAAAAGTTGCTTTCTTAACTCATCATGCTCAGGCACAGATAAACGATTCCTATATATAAGCACCCCATCCAAAATCGATAACTCTAGCTGTTTACCTGATCTGACCTCTTGCAAAACCCGCTGTAACCTCTCATCATCCTTCTGAGCATCCACAATCGACTGTCTCAAAGTAGGCCTCACTCTCAACTGGGCAACCAAAGCCCCATCAGAATCAAATCTCCACCTAAACTGCCTAAAAAACAAAGCTGAAATCGACTTTCGACTCAAAGCATCCGCCACCACATTGGCCTTACCAGGATGGTAATCCACTATACAATCATAATCCTTGAACAACTCTAGCCATCAGCGTTGCCTCATATTCAACTCCTTCTACGTGAGGAGTTACTTCAAGCTCTTTTGATCCGTGAAGATCCTACAATTCTCCCTATACGGATAGTGACGCCAAATCTTTAAAGCAAAGATCATAGCCGCTAACTCTAGGTCATGTGTCGGGTAATTCCTCTCATGTGGCTTTAACTGACGAGAAGCATAAGCCATAACTTTCCCCTCCTGCATCAACACACAACCAAGCCCAACACCCATAGCATCGCTGTACATCACAAACTCTTTACCCGAAATGAGTTGAGTAAGTATAGGAGCTTCAACTAGTAAACCCTTCAACTTCTCAAAACAAGCTTGACACTTATCCGACCACTCAAATCTGATCCCTTTTCTCAGCAACCTCACCATCGGAGCAGCAATAACCGAGAAACCCTTCACAAACCGACAGTAGTACCCTTTTAAACCAAGAAAACTCCTCACTTCTGGAACATTCCTAGGTGCTTTCCAATCCACAATTGCCTCAATCTTAGATGGATCAACTTGAATACCTTTAGCTGAAATAATATGACCCAAGAAAGACACTTCTCAAAGCCAGAAATCACACTTACTGAGCTTCGCAAACAACTGATGCTCTCTCAACACTTGCAGAACAAACCGGAGATGCTCCTCATGCTCACTCTCATCCTTAGAATAAACCAAGATATCATCTATAAACACCACTACAAATCGGTCAAGATATGGCCTAAACACTCGGCTCATCAAATCCATGAAAGCCGCATGTGCATTGGTCAAACCAAATGGCATCCCTAAGAACTCATAATGGCCGTACCTAGTCCGAAATGCAGTCTTAACCACATCCTCATCCTTAACTCGCAACTGATAATACCCCGACCGAAGATCAAACTTCGAAAAGACTCTAGCACCTCTAAGCTGATCAAACAAATCCTCGACTCTAGGCAAAGGATAATTATTCTTCACTGTGACCTTATTGATCTGCCTATAGTTGATACACATCCTCATGGAACCATCCTTCTTCATAACAAACAGAACCGGAGCTCCCCATGGAGATATGCTGGGTCTGATAAACCCCTTATCCAATAGTTCTTGTAGCTGAGTTTTGAGCTCTCTCAACTCTACAGGAGCTATCCGATGAGGTGCTTTCGATATGGGAATAGTACCTGGCACTATCTCTATAGACAACACCACCTCTCTCCCAGGAGGCAAACTAGGCAACTCACTCGAAAAAACATCTCTAAACTCTCGAACAACAGGGATGTCCTCAATTCTAACTTGATCCTACTTAGAATCCAAAATCACTGCTAGAAAAGCCTCACAACCCTTCCTAATAAATCTCTTCGCTTGCATAGCGGAGATCACATTACTCAAAGAACTCGAACCCAAACCTTTAACAACCACAGGAGACTGGTTTCTATCTCGAAGAACAACCGTCTTCCTATAATAGTCAACCACTGCTCGATGCTTACCCAACCAGTCCATACCAAAAATCAGATCAAACTCTCTGAACGGCAACTCAATCAAATCAGCTGGAAACTCAACTCCCTCAACCAACAGGGGACAATTCCTATACACTCAACTCACATTGACACTATGCCCTAAAGGACTGGTCACACAAATCTCATAATCCAATTAATCTACAATATGCAACTTATCAAATAACTTATTTGTTCACAAATATGAGTTTGTGGAACCAGGTTCAATTAGAGCATATAATTCAGTGTCATGGAGTAGAAACTTACCGGAAATCACATCTGGAGCATCTTGCTCCTCCCGAGCTCTCATTTCATAGGCTCTAGCTGGCACTGCCAAGGGATGCTCAACTGACTTTGATGCAGCTTCCTCTCTAGGTCGACCGCCTTGACCTCTACCTCGGCCTCTACCACGGCTGGCTTACGAAGCATTCGAACCAACTCTACTAGCCTCTCGCTGGTCACCCGAAGCCTCATTCGATCTCGGACAATTGGCTAAAAAGTGCTCGGTGATCCCATGTGGAAACACCCACCTATGAGCCACTTACACTCACCCCAGTGCCGTTTACCACAATGCGAGCACTTGGGTAACAACTCGGTCCTTCCACCCGAGGATAAAGAAGACGAACCTCCACGAGGGGAATTCCTGCTCTGAGCCCTCTCTCTCAAAACAGCTTCAGACCTATCAGTCTGCACTGCAGCTTGCACAATCTAGTAGTAGCCAACTCCTGGAGTACCCATCAGAGAAATCAGCATCACCCTTAGCGACTCATTCAATCCAGCCTCAAAATGCCTACACCTGAACTCCTCTACCAAAATACCTTCTGGCGCATACTTCGCTAACCGGTTAAACTCCTTCTCAAATTCAGACACTGTCGTGGCTCGTTGCTTCAAACTTAAGAACTACGTCCACTTCGAATCCCTATAGGAATGAGTCACATACTTATTTGTGAACTCCCATGAAATTGGGTCAGGCAATTGGGGATGCCTACAGACCAACTCCGACCAATCAAAGGAAGACCCTTGGAGCAATGCCACTGCACACTCCACTCACTGATCAGGAGGACATCGGACCTCCCTCAGAGTACGCTTTACCTTATCTAACCACTTCTCAGCATATTTTGACTCATCCAAACCAGTACCATAGAAATCTTCTAGCCCAGCTCTTCTAACACTCTCAACCGGGGCTCTAGGAGCAGTCACCCTCTCCATGACTCGAGCCATGTCCTGGGAAATCTTGAGCATCGCCTCGAAGGGCATGGATGTGACCTCAGTCTGGACCCTAGGTTCTTGAGCCGACACAGAAATTGAAGGATCAACAGCTTGGGGATTCATGCTTTCGGCTAATCCCTCCAGCGACCCTCGAACAGAATCGAAATCCATCTAAAAGAAAGACAAAGACAACCACATCAGCCAACATAGACCTAGACATATATACGCATCTATGCACAATATCGCACAGAAACGCCAAAACCTAGGCTCTGATACCAAAAACTGTAACACCCCCTACCCATACATAGGCGAACCCATCCGGATCGAAGTGAGATGCCGTAGGAGGAGGGGTGTCACACCAACAGATCGATACAAATAAAACATTTATACATCATAAACATATGGAAATACAGCGAAATTAAAACTTTGAGAAACATCATCATGATCATGCATTAATATAACAACCTTCATTACAATAATGTTTTGATCAAACTGATATTACAAAATAACTACATATCCAAAATATACAAGCAGAACCTTACAAAAAGAATGCTGATACAATGAGAGTTCTATTACAAAAGAATACCAACAGACTACAAAAATAAGCCCTAACCCTAATCCCTCTGTGTTGGCTTGACTGGCGGCAACTCTCCCAAAGCAAAAACACCTTTCGCACCTGTACGGATAAAGTACCGTGCTAGGCAATAACGCTTAGTGGGGAAACACACAACAGAAGAGTGGATGGCCATTAACAACGGTCGCCAAGGCAAAACACATACAAAATGATATATGCGGAGAATCATATCACATATATAATCATACTTGAGTCACATATATTTATATATAACATTCGGAAGCTCGTAAATACATTCATATAGATATAATCTGATGGCTCATACTTGCCATCATACTCATTCGGATATCACATTCAAATAATCATATACAAATAAACAAAGCAAAACATAACACCTGCTGACTCACAATCGTGGATAATGAGTAAACAGTGACAGTACCTTACGGGTATGAATCAAACAGTGATGGTACCTTACGGGTACGAATCGAAAACCATTTTATTTTATCACATTCAAAACATTTTACAGAGGGGGCCTTAAACAAGATCCAAAACTTTTCGGGGATCCCAAGGATCCAAACGGGGACCTGATCGGGGTCCAAATGGAACGGAGGACTGCAGCTAAGAAACTCTATTAGGCATGCCAAACTATCCACTAGATTGACTCTTGCAGGTCATATATATAATCCAAATTATGCTCAAGGGAAACATATAAGTTATCATAAAGAAAACATAATAGTGCACATATTTAAACATACTTATTCCCATATAATAGTAAAAACCCAAAAAGGAGTGATACAAAAATTCATTTTGGAAGGAAAGGCAAAATCAAAAAAATAGGGTATAAAGAGGGTCACTTTGGCGATCGCGACATCTGTCGTGCTCGCGATAATGGGCGGCCACAAAGGCTATTTCGACACCGCGCAGGTGCGTGTGCTCGCGACGGGGAGTGCCCAAAGGCTCAGCAGCTGAGCGCTCTGTCACACTCGCGATATGTGTCGTGATCGCGATATTGGGCTCTACTGCGCCACTTGGCAAAACTGCCCGCCCGGCGGCCAAATGCGCTCTGCAACCGAGCGCCCTGTCGTTCTCGCGATCGCGATAGTGAGCTCTATTGCGATCGGCTTAGGTGCCTACTTTCGCTTGGTCACACATAGGAGCTGGCTTCACCGTGCCCTGTCACAACGTCACGACAATGTCGTGCTCATGACAACGTCGGGATTTCCAGTTCTTATGCGATTTCTGTAGGAATTTTCTAAAACCAAGCACCTAAACCTTCAATCTCAACTACAACTCAACCCAAACATCAACTTACCTCAAATCCAGCAACCCAACATCATGAACAACATCAAATACAACATTTATGCCAAGAATTCCAATTAAATCATGCCAATGACAATATCAATTTGCACAATTTAAATCTCAGCACTATTCATTCATCATCTCAATCAAATACATATTGGGGTTCAATAACTCACATTCAAGGCTTCATAAATCATCTAAATTAAAATCCATAACATATAAACAATTATAAAAATCAAGAAACATCAAATTTCCAGAAATTCAACGAACATGCCAAACCCATAAAATGCATTAAACACAATAACTCCCAAACCTGAAACTCCTAAGCTCCAAATCACTTGGTGCCACTTCCTCCCGCCTTCTCCTTGCCTTTAGAATCGCGAGGAGGCTCAACTAACAACCAAACACATAAATCACACAAATAACAAACCTAAATCAAACTCAAAACTAGAAATGGGAGAAGAAGGAGAAGAAAAAGAAGAAGAAGAAGAAGATAAAGATGGAAATGTAGCAAATTACCCAATAAACTCCTTAAAATTACCAAGATCCACCGATAATCTAACCAAAAAGGAGGAAACCAAGGTGAGCAAGAGAAAGAGGGAGAAGAAGAGAATGCAAAAAGAGGGGAAGAGAAGAACGGGAGAGCAGTAATTCAATTTCTGCTCTCTCTTCTTTCTCTTTCCTCACTAATACCCTCCACTATTCTACTTTCCACATGGCACCCCAAGATTGGTGGGTCTTAATAATTTACACCCTACAAGCATACACCACAATGCACACAAGGCTATCTCACTTATTCACACCCTACCATGGTGTGAGCACACCCACACACTAATGCAACTCAACTTACGTAGACCCTAATATCGTAGGTGCACCCACACACAAAATAACCCCAAAACATGCATTTTTCCCACAAAGCCCTTATCACATACCAAGACACATACAATGCACATGCACAAACATGGCTCAAACTTCTAGGGGGCAAATGGGGTGTGACTAGTAGTTTGAGCCATGGGTATGTGTGCATGTGTGAGTGTGGGTTGGCATGTGTTAATTATATTTTGGGGTTATATGCATGAATGGTGGGCTTGGTTAGAGCGTGCATGCTCATAGGGTAGTAGTGTGTGCATTAGTGAGGGGTAGTCTTGTGTGTGGTGTCTTGCATGTTTGTAGGGTGTGAGTGGTCAAGATCCACAAAGGATAGAGTGACATGTGGCTAGGGTTTTTTGATGTGGGTGCAATGTGAAGGAGAGAGAAGAGAGTAGTCATTTTTTTTGCTGCCCTTTCCCATTTTTCTTCCTCCTCTCTTTACCTCCTCTTCCTCTTTTATCTTCAAATGTGGCCTAGCTTTGATCCAAGTGGTTTTTGGTGGAAATTGATCATCTCTTAAGCTTTATTAGTAAGTTTTAGTGGGTTTCTCTTTTTCTTCATCTTTTCTCTTGATTTGTTATATGTGTTCTTAATCTAGGGTTTTTGTGTTTGTATGGTTCTTGGGTTTCCAGGTTTAGAAGTGCCTCCTCGTAATCCCAAGGGGAAAGAGAAGGCAAGTGGGAGTGGAGCTTGCAACTAGGAGCATAGGAATTTACAAGTTTGGGAATTTGTTTTATTTTGATGTATATTTGTGATTTTATTTCTCTACATGATTTTCTAGAAAATTTATGTTTAATGAGGTTCATGTTAGCATAAATATGATGGGTTTTAGTTTCATTTAAGTTGTGATGCATGATTGTTGAATTATTGGAGCAAATGTTAGGTTTGATGAATGTTACTGCAATTTTTCTGGGTTTATTACTTTTGAAATTTTGATTATGTTAATTCATGATTTGATTGTGTTAATTGTTCTAAAAGTTGTGTTTTATGTTATTTATGATTATTGGGAGGTTCATTTTGAGGTAAGATGAAGTTTGGGTTGATTTGGGTAAAATTAGGTTTGATTTTAAAAGTCTAGATTTTCCTGCATTTTGGCTGGGAAACAGAAGTCATGACGCTATCACGAACGCAACATCTCCGCGAGTGCAACAGAATCGTGAAATCCCATTCTAGCGCTTATTGGGCAAGATGGTCCGACTCGTGAAAGGCAGCACGAGTCGTGAAGCCTTCGGCATGCACGAGTCGTAAAGATAGTCACGAGTCGGCATGGATAGAGCACCTTCATGAGTCATGAAGCACTTCACGAGTCGTGAAGGATGCCCGTGACTCATGAAGGAGAGAAAACACGATTTGTGCTTGCTAGGAGCCAAGTCACGAGTCTTGCACTTGAGCATGACTCGTGACAAGGTAGTGGGCATTGGCACGAGTCATGTTGACCTTCACGACTCGTGTCCTTTGCCCTCTTCTCGCTTATGGCCTTTTGGCCGCTGTCGCGAGCGCTACTCTTATCGTGATTGCGACAGTGACCCCACCCTTGCCTGCCCTATTTTCTAAAAGTAATTTCAGGTCATTTGTTCATGGGTTTTTAATAATATATAATGCATGACTCTATTTATGCATGTATAAGATTATGATTTCCTTATCATAAGATATATGTTATGGTCTAAATATAATCTGTATTATGCATGGATAATGTTATGAAACCACATGAATAAATTATGTTATCGTTTTAATGAATGATATTGCAATTATTCCTAATTGTTTAATGCTTTTGCATATGAAAGATAATTTAAAGTTAGCTTAATGATTAATACAAATATGTCAATGCATGTGTCTATGTGATTCATAAAAAGGATGATGTAAGTGTTTACTGGAATGGATATAGATATGTGAAGAATTTAATAATGAAATGGAAAATTTAGCCTCCGTCAGTCAAGTCATGGATAGATAGGCATGCCCATAGAGTTTTGATACTGCAGCCCTCTGTTCTCTTAGGACCCTGATCAGGTGATCCTTGTGATCCCCAATGTGTATGGATCCTGTTTAAGATCCCCTCTAAAATTGTTTTGAACGAGAAAAATATGATGTTGCTTTTCGAATCGTACTCGTGATGTGTTCACTCGCTTATCCACCCTTTTGACTTAGAAGGCAATTAAATGAATAAAGCTATGTAAATGAATTAATATGTTCTATAATGATGTGCAAAAGTATGTGACTAAGCAACTAAAAGTGGTTGTTAATATGTTATGAGCTCGTGCCTCACGCACTAATGTGTTCTGGATCCTTTATGGATACCTATGTGTTTTGTATAATCAACCAATATCTGTGAAGTGGAAAATGATTAAGTAATCAACATTACTCTAACGAATGTGTATAAATAAATATTGACTATCTGAGAATTCGTATGTGAATGTTATAAATCTGTTTAAAAGTTAAGAGTATGGTTGTCTGTATAAGTCTTTGTAAAGAATAATTAAAATAGTTGATATGCATGTTTTTCTATATTTGAATAATCAATGAATGAATTCTATGTATATGTATATATTCGTTTACATGTTTGAATTGAGAACACAGGTATGTTATGTATTTGCTTGTCCTCTGAACCTTAGCTTGGATGACCAATGTAAGTATATCGGTAAAGAATCTATGTGTAATGTTTATTGGTTTTCGATGGACATGATGATTGCATATTGATTTATAGTTAAAGGGAAATAAAGTGGTAAGAATGAAATAGATAACCAAATTTAAGAAAGGATTTCGAGTTAATTTTGGATTATTTAAGTATAAAGGTTTTCTGTAGAACTACATGGTTCTAATTCCCTACCATAGGGATACGTAGGAAGCTTAGAATAACAGTTTCAAGCCCGAACCAAATCTGAGTATTGAAATGTTTTGCTTAGTTTTGAACAAGTAACAGTTTGATTAAATAAAAGGTTTTGATTGAAGTATTGATAGTGTAATTTGTATGATTTTGAAATATTAGTAATAACGGGATTTCCAAAACTTTATATTTCGATCATTAAAACGTATTTCTGGAATTTATGAAGTGTAACTATCTATAAGGCCATTAAGTGATTTAAAATATATGATAATTTATGTATAATGTGTTTTGACTAAAAAGTAAATAATTATTTTTGGTTATGAATTATAATACACTAAAATGTGTGAAATGACTTAAGTTTCAGTAGCAAAATAATGATATTCGTTGTAATAACTTAGCCGACATTCCTTTTTCTTTATGTACATATATATATTGGTCTGGTGAAACACGAGCAGAGTTTTCCAAAAATTTAGGGTTTCTACTATATAGTCATAAACTATATGGCAATTCATCTAACATCATCAACACACATATATACACATGTTAAAATATGACATCTATCAATTTACACTTAATCACATATAATTTCTCAATTATACAATCATGTATCAATCAAACAATCAAGTATAATAATAGCTTAAACAAGCATCTAACAAAACAACACATGATCCCGACCTCAAAGTAGCTTGGATCCCTTCTCTTCTTGAACTCAGATCCTTTCCTGTTCTCATTGCACAAAACCATCCTAAGACAAACACTTAATCCACATCATAGAATTTAAATCAACAGAAATGAAGAACAAAGGAGATAACACTATAAAACCAACCACACTTACCTTGCCAAGCTCTCTCCCACGTGAACACTTCCACCAAGAGTAGAAATGGGACTTAACACAATGAATTTCAACAATTAAATGGGGTAATTATTGCCTATGTTGGCCAGCCAGCGGTTCCCCTGAAAAGTCCAACTTCATCTCATATAAATGCATGCTTATCTTAAGCCAATTAGGTATCAGCTCCCTATTGGTCCAATATTTCAAGTCCTTGGTGAAATACAATTGAGTCCCTCTTTCAAAAGCTATCTTTTAATAACTGTGACGCGCGTCGAACCCTGGGGCGCCCCGAACTGCCCGCTTTTAGGGCGATCAGGAAGAGGTTCATAAGAACTTGTAAGGAATTACAAGTGCGTCCATTTTGGGCAACAAGGAGGTTTCTTGGAGTCGCCACCCAATAGAACATTGGGCAAGGTCGTCTAGCCCCATTGAGCCTAAGACAGTGCTGCTATGTCCATTATAGGCAAGCCGGAGGTATCTTGGAGGCTTCCACCCTCTTGATAGGATGGTCCTCTAGCCTCACGCTTGGGCAAACCAGAGGTGTCTTGGAGGCATCCACCCTAATAGAACTGTGCAATTTTGATCCTTTTATGGGACAAAAGAGGTGTCTTGGAGGCCCCATCTGTAACACCCCCACACCCCCTGGAAGGATATAGGGGCGCCACGCGGACACTTACGTATACATATACATACACTAGCAGAAGCCATAGCATTATACACATCCATATAAGAATAATAAAATAAAATACTACTATACTAGGGCGCAACATGTATTTCATATTAACTACATATATATATATACATATTTATCTTTATACATGTTCATATTACAACCTATTTTCATTTAACTTTATTTATACATTTACATGTGATTACTATGCTCATTTCTGTACATATACATTTACATAATGATGTTACTCAAAACATCATAAACTCTATTTCACTATACAATATTAATAAGCCTGAATTCCTTTCATGGTGGATACGGGTAACTTTGGATACTGTTTACAGTTTCTTATATGTGGAGAATTAACTCAAACTCTATGGAATACACAAGGTATTCAAAACTCTAGGCACAATTAAGACCAACTCTAGTAGCTGCACTCTAACCCTTTATAAGCATGCTTATCTATGCACTATAATGGTAATCAGGCTCAATAAACAACTTAATTATGCCTTGCCTTATTACAAAAACATAAACTATAATTCAAGTAAATTCATCAAATTCAAAAATATTGAATTCATGTACAAACTTTATTAATCAAGTTCATTTAACTTGTATTTATCATGCAAGAGGTTAAAAAGATCATTTTTGAAGAGACAGAGACCAAATGGAAGACCCTAGAGAGTCATATATTAGTTCAACATACAAAATTCAAAACAGAAGCAACTTACATGGCGATATGAGAATTCCTCACTGCCGTGCAAAGCGATGCTACAGACAAGGAAGGAGACCGAGCACGACTCGTGCTCTTCTCTCTCTTCCTCCTGGAGCACCTCTCGTGCTCCCCCCCCCCCCCCCTTTTCTCTCTCTGGTCAAGCATGACTCATGCACCTTGAGTATGACTCATGCTCCCTCTTCTTTCTCTTCAGGAATCAACCAAAGGAAGCGTTACACAGAGTAGAGCACGTTTCATGCTCCTTGAGCACGTCGCGTGCTCCTTGAGCACGACTCGTGCTCATGGAGCACGTCTCGTGCTCCTCCTCTCACGCTCCCACTAACAAGCCCATAATCAAGGAAAATTACAACTTGTCCAGAGAGCATTACACAGTGGTATGAAGCGCCCTTACCGCCGTGTAACTGATCAGACAATCAAAATAACAATTGCAGAATGTGTTTACACGCCGGTATGGTGTTCCATACCACCGTGTAACCCACCCCAAGTCCAGATTTTTCCAGAAAAACAAATACTTTTAACTTGTAAAACCCCATACACAACCCATATACTCAAATCACACAAATCAACTTCAAATATTTAGACACTGCAAGCAATCAAAATGAACATCTAACACATGTAATCTAAATGAGCAGTTAAGCAAATTAAGCTCATCGTGTTCATCTTTATTCAATCATGTCTCTACTCAATCATATATTTCATGTAAACACATGCAAAAATAATAAAATTGCACACGATCCCTACCTCTAGGAAGCTCAAACTCTGTGCTCTATTTAGCTCCAACACTTTCCTTTCCTTTATCCAATCTCTTGTTCACAGCTTCCATGCACAAACCATTCAAAATGTTTGAGTTAACCTTCTCTCTACTTTAAATCAGAAACAATAACCAAGTAGAAGAAAAAGACCAATACTATAAAAATCACGTTACTTACCTTCTTATGAGACCAAGCTCACTTCCTAACCCACTCTCTTCAAACCAATCCAAGGAATTCTCTTAAGGAGCAATTTAAAATGATGAAGAGAAGGAACAAAAGCAAGAAGAAAGGCAAAACAATGGCAAATGGCAGACCAAAGGAAAAGAAAGAAAAGTCAAAAGGCCAAAAGCAATCCAACGTGAGAAGGGAAATGTGAAGATGGTCAATGCTAATCCAATATTTACTGATCTCATAAATGTCAAACCAACTCATAAATATCACTTATTAACATAATTATATGTATATCTCTTTTCTTAATAAATACATACATGTATTTTGACAAAAATCACATAACATCCCATGCCATATGTCACCCTCCTACAACGCCACATCAAAACTCTTAAAATCTTTTAGGGCCATTTTAGGGTGTTACACCATCCCAATAAAGCATTGAGATGGCCCTCTCGCCTCGTTGAGCACAAAGACCAGAGAAGGTTCGGTATTTCCCATTTATTCATACCTTGGTTAGGTTTATAGTTGGGTTTTGAATTTATCGTTTCATCCCATTTCTCATTCAGTTCAGTGCAATTAAATTAAAGCGCAGATTATCCATTCAAGGGAAATAATAAATAAAAGCAGTATTAAAATAATGCATTTAAAGATAGATTACAACAAAACTAGGGGCGGAATACAACCCCCATTGTAAATAAAATACAAAGCATGCATAAAATGGGATATACACTAAGGGAGAGGACAATGGTCCTCGCATACATATTTATTACAAAATGGTTTTGAGCCATCGATTTTTATTTGTTAGAAAAAATAGGACATTGGTCCTCAATTTATAAAAGATCCCAATTTAATTAATAAAAAACATTTAACCATTTTTATATTAGCAAGATAATGTAAAAAGGGTATTATTCACAATAACGATATGATTGAATAAAATAGAAAAAGATAAAGTCCAGAAAATGAACCTGAGGGGAGACCCTTAGGTCTTTGCAGTAGCTTCCACACCAAATGGCTCCAAATCCACCAAATGATTAAAAATAATAACTCATAAAATAAAGAACACGTTAGTGTAACTTTAAAGAACCAAAATAAATATGAAATTAAATGATAAGGAGGAAAAACGAAAGAAATTGAATGAGAAAACCATTTAAAACAAAAGAAAAAAAAGAAAAAGGAGCAAATGGGAGCGACAGACGGGCATAAGGGCGACCCTCGACATCCTGTCGCTCGCTTGAGCGATGGCCGTCGGTGGCCCTTATGCCCGTCGGTCGCCTCTGCTTCCGAATAGCAACCTAAAATTAAAATTTTCCTTTTTTTTGTTTTAATTTGAATAAAAAAGGACTTTTATGCAAGAAATCACTAGAAATGATTGAATTCAAAGTATTAGGTCCAAAATGTTTACCCTCGAATTTTTACCTCGTGAGGTAAACGTTGTAAGATTCTGACTCCTCGAGTTCTACAAGGATCAGATTGTGATCACACAATCGAGAGGGATTTTCGGTTGCAAAAATCTCACTTTGAAAAATAAACCAAGAGAAGAAAATTGTTTTTCTCTTTCTTGGAATTTGGACAGTAACAAATATCTGAATTAGCTAGATGGATGAAAACGAATGGATCTCACTTCCTCGGATTAGCGTAATTCGAGAATAAAATAAAGAAAAGAAATTTTGAAAAAAAAAATTCTTTTTGTAGAAATTGAAGATGAAATCTTTTGTGGAAAATTGCTAAGCTTTAGTTTTCTAATCAATAATTTCTCAGCCAAATTCCAACCCTGAAAACTGAATCCTCTTCCCCTATTTATAGGTTTAGGAGGAAATTTCAAATAAATTTAAAATTTGAATTCAAATTTGAAGAGGATTTTCCAAAATCAAATCAAAACTGAACGATTTTCAGAATATTCCTAAAATCCAATCTAATATTCAAAAATATTTGAAAAGATTTGGGAAATTGAAAAAGATTTAAAAATATTTTGTAAAATCCCTTAAATTCTGTAGAATCCGGCGGTTAAAAAAACCAGATCACTGACCGATGGGCTGCCCGTTGATTACCGACGGGTGTCGGTCGTAAGGGGTACCAGTGGTCATTTGACTGGCGGGCTCTACATGTGGCACGGAGATGAGAGACGGCTGTCTCCAATGAGGTGCGGGCATCAGTCAGTCGAGCGACGGGCGCCGCTCAACCAAGCAATGGCCCCATTCCCGAGCAACGGGCGTCTCTCATTCAAGTGACGGGCTCCCTTCCCCGAGCGATGGCCGACGCTCGACATGAGAGACGGGTCTCTCGAGTGAGCGACGGGCTATTCTCTAACGATGAGCTGCCCGTCTGTGGATTCAAAAGCCCATTTTCAAATTAGAACTCTTATAAAACTGGCAGACGAACATCTACAACTTCCGTCCCTCACCCAAAAACTGACGTTAGTTTCTTCATCGGGTAACTCTGATCTGGACTACCTCAGGACGGTCTAAAGGGGGTGGTAGTCTGAGGGCTCATCCGGGTCCTCCTCATCATCTGACATATGTACTGGCTGGCTCTGTGATGTGGATGCAGATGGCCGGGCCCTAGACGTGAAGGGTCGGCTAGGCGGTGCTGGCGCTGGGGGTCTGAACCTAGCTTGGGCGTGAGGAGGGGCTGTGACCGATGCTGCAGCAGCCTATGCTGTTGCAGGGTCTTCCTACTAGAACTGTACCCGTGCGTAGCCGTCCAGGAAAGGCTGGGCGCACACTCCCATAAACTCCAAGGTGTCCCTGACTACCCGTCCCAACTCCTGGAATCTGCTGGACAGCGTTAAGGTTTGATCTCTGGTTGCACTCCTGATGCCCCCAAGTGTAGACTCTGTCTGCTCCCTAAATTCCTTGATAGACTGGGCGATAGGTGGAATGGCACTCTCTAGCACTCCTACTCTGAAACCGAGGGAAGTAACAGACTCATCCACCATCTGGACAGCTGTATCCACCCTGTCAGCTGCAGCACCATGGGAAGCTGTCAAATCCCACCGTTACTCCTCAATGAGCCTAGCATGATCATGGATGACCCTCTCCTGCTGGACCAACCTCTCTAACATAGCTTGATCACGCTCCTCATACTGCCCCATCCGCTCAAGGAGGGCCCTGTCCCTCTCCTTGTGCTGCCCCATCCGCTCGAGAAGGGCCCTGTCTCTCTCCTCCTGCCTGCGCTCCATGGCAGCAAGAATAGATGTCACGGCCACCAATAGGTCGGGCTAGGCTGGCTGTGGTGCTGGTACTGGTGCAGACTCCGTCAGATAGTCTGGAGGTGGTACGGTGGAGGTAGCTGCCCCCGAGTGGACTCTAACCCCATATCGACTGGAGTCTGTGGCTGTCCGTCCTCTAATGGCGGCTGCTGTGGAGGCGGTCCCTCCTGAAACTCAGGCTGCTGGGGAGGTTGGCCCTCCTGAAACTCAGGCTGCTGGGGAGGCTGCCCCTCCTGAAACTCAGACTGCTGGGGAGGCTGCCCCACCTGAAACCCAGGTTGCTGGGGAGGCTGCTCCTCCATCTGGGGCTCCTCTACAGGCTGAAGCGATGGGAGGCCTAGAGCATGTCTGGTCTCATGGATCGTGAGCAGTCTATACACCTCGGCCTGGCCCGACAACTGAACTATCATCCCCCTGGTGAGAGCTAATGACGCATCTACATATATACTCTCCTCCAGTGCGGGTTCGAGGCGGTCTGGACGAGTTCCTAGCTCCAGTAATAATCTAGTGATTACTCCTCCCACATATACTATAGGGGCTACCCCCCTAGACACTCTGACCAAGTTAGCCACGATCTCATGGCTAATGTTGAGCCGACTCCCTGCTACCATGGCCCATAGACTCCAGATCTCTGTGGCATTAAGCAAGCCTCGGTTACGAGCCCGTCCCAAGTAGGAGCTGGAGATAACCTTATGAATGTACTGGAGGGCCTGCGACGAGAGCACCATATTCTTTGTCGTATCATGCTCATATGGCACTCCCGACAGAGCTATGACCTCCCAATGCTGGTGCCTAATAGCCCTCTGAGGCACTATGACATCGTTTTTGAATGGTAACCCCATAGCCTCTGCAAACCGTTGGTGGGTGATACTGTAGTGATATCCATCGACCCAGAACTTAATGACTCCCTCCTCTGTATCCGACCTCTGGAATCCCCCGTAATGCAAAGTAGCGAGAAATTCCCGGACAACCCCCGAGTGAGTGTGGAAGGCAGGCCATAGAAACTTTGTCCATCCTATAGCCGCTACTAGCGCGTCGACCTCCTATAGCATACCCATGGTCTGTAGGAAGGGTCTGGAGATAAAACGGCTGGCCCGGAACTGAACTTGAGCCAGCAGTCTTAACCTCTCCCTCACGTCATCTCTCATCCAGGCAGGAGGCTCGAGCTCTGGCTGACCATGCGAAACCTGACGTCTAGGAGGCATCCTGAAAAGAAAACGTAAGAAATTAGTTTGGCCTCATCGCGGTAAATAGCGGCTAAACACAAGATTATGACTCTGTAAATTTCAATGGCATCCCGGGCCAAAATGCAATAATTTTAGCATCATTCTCATGGGAGTATATTTATATAAAATAAAAAAATTTGGGTGGCATCCCGGCAATGGCGTGCCCTATAAAAAAATTTGGACAGCATCCCTGTAAGGATGTGCCCAACCAGAAAAATTTACAAAAATTTGGGCAGCATGCCGGCAAGGATGTGCCCAACCTCCTGCATAAAAAAAACAAAAAAGGACAGGCCTCAAGCCCTAAGCAACATTTAAATTATTCATGTCTTGTCCAGTTCGGATTAGTCCTAGAACTAAGTCCAAAAGCGGTAAATCTAATTTTTCTATGGATAACTTTCATTCTCTTGTCATCTTGTTCTTTTCATTTTCATTTTTTTATGTTTTCCTTTTATGTATCATGTTCCTCATATAGTTCAAATAAATTGAGTAGAAAAAAGGCAGGAATTAACATTAAATTATGCCAACATGGATTCTCATGAAAAATATTGAAATTAAATAGAAAGAATAGTAGAAAAAATGATAACTGACCTGTATGTCGACGAGACTATGCTGAAAATAAATTTAACTAAAGCATGTAAAAAGTGCTTCTAAGTGTGCATGACTGTGTGAGGGTCATTTTGGCATAAATGGTACGAGAAACGGGCGAAAAATGAGGGAGATATGGCCAGAAAATGACTCTGGGCGTCGGTTAGTGAGGGAGAGTGAAAAGGAAGAAGGAAAAAAAGTGATGGGCGTCCGTGCCTTTTATAGATTTTATTTACCGACGGGCAGCCCGTCTAAAGAGCGAGTGACAGGCAGCCCGTCTGTCGCTCTGGATTCCGACTTTGAATGCTAATTAATGCCCTAATTAAATTCTAATCAAATCTCCATTAATTAGCTCATTGAATGCCTTTTGTTTTTTGTTTTACCTCTACATCTGGATTTGCCTGCAAAATTTCAAAGTCAATAGAAATATGCAAATATTATTTTATGCACGTGTCATGCATGCATGTAAGAAATAAATCTGCCCGTTGGTCAGCCAGGTTTACCGATGGGCTAGCCGTCGGTTGGGTGACAGACTCACTCCAGCGGCTTTTTATTTTTCTTTCCCTTTTTTCTTTATTTTCTTTGGCTTTTATTTTCTTCTTATTTCCCTTTTTAGATATGGCTGCAAGAGAAGTTGAAGCTGCTGTCAAAACTGCCTCCCAGGGTTATTAGTCCATATTCTCCAAGGCATTTTCTTCCTCGCTAGCGACTGTACTCATTTGCGACCCCCGAAGAAGGCATCACCAGGTTTAGCGAGGTCGTCGATGGCGATATTAGCTTGATGAGCACTTGGCTCCCCCTTTTCGCTGCGATAGTTGATGGTTCTTCAGGATGTGTTCCCTTGTGTGGGCTACGTGAGGCTACCTTTTACATCACGGCCCGATGCGCTCGACAGTTCGGAATGACTCAAGACGTGGTGAGAGTCCCTCTATCTTTCCGACGCCGAATCTTATCTGCAGCTTTTGCTTCCCGCTATCATGAACTCTGGGCTAGACTACCAGTGAAGACTGTCATTCCCTCTTTTGGTCATCAATCTATTATTTCTACTATTGCATACAGGAGATGGGTGCTCAGTCCTGCCGTTGACAACATGACTCGTCGACTTAGACATTTGGTCAGTGAGAGTAGTAGTAGAGTTTAGTGCAGATTTGTATGCATTTTGAGCAATAAGTTTCTTTTTAAAACAGAACTTAGAAAATAACATGAATGAATGAATTCAGTTTTATTTCATTTCACAAAATTGTGTACATCTCAGTATGATTTCAATACACATGATTGTCATTCAACATTAATTCAAAAATGCAAAACTACATTTATTCAAGGAGCCAAATCTTGATAGCATCAACTCCTGTTACCAATCAGCCCTCTCGGGTTTTCTTGATTGGACATTTTCACTCAAGCCTCTAATTTTTTACCAGGATGCCTTTTTTCGGTTTTTACCCTAACGAGGTGCCCAATTTTAGCAAGGCTGCCTGTAGACACCGGGTCTTGAGGCGGTCCAAGATCAGAATTACCCTATGATGAAAGCAATACTGGGCAGTGAAGGTGTCGAAAATGACGCATCCCTTGTCAAAAATTCCCCCTCTGTTCCTCTAAAGATTTCGATGCGAAAATTCATTTTTTTTACTCTCATTTTGTTTCTCTTTTTATTTTTATTTTTATTTTTATTTTTATTTTTATTTTCTTTTTTTTTTTGCGTGCCGCAACGCCTTCTACGCGCGCAGCAGGGGCTCCACGAGCGCCCCCCTGCGCGCGGTGTTCCTCCTTCTCGCAGGGCAATTTTGCCCCGTGCTGTCCCTTTCTCTGCTTTTTCTGATTTCCTTTTTTTCAGTCTGATTTCTTTGCATTGTTTCATCCTTTTATGCTATTTTAGATTAACTAAAAATGAAAGCACTTTGTCCTCTTCCCATTTTTGGGCCAAGGAAAAAATTAAAGGGAGTTTCCCTTGGAAAAAAGGGGACGGCAACTAGTATTCAAAAAAGAAGATTTTTAGTTTCCTCTTAAGTTTTCTTCTTCTCTCTCTAGCAAAAAAAAAAACTTGTTTTCTTCTTCAAAATTCTTCAAGAATCCTCAAGTTTTATTCTCAAGTTTTAATCTTTTCTTTTCTAGTAACATTTTATCTTGGGTTTGATTTGAGCAAGAAAAATTAATTTTCTTTGCTCTTTCATTCCACCAAGAATATTTTCTAGAGTTGATTTATTCAAAAATACAAAGCTTTACATTTTTATTTTTTGTTTATCACCAAAAAAATCGACAAGGGGAACGGATTGAGACATCTTACTTCCGATCCATAAATTCTGAGGGTAAACATTTTTGCACCCATTCTCACTTATTTTATTCATTATTTATTATTGTTAATATTATTATTTTTGTTATTATTACCATGTCTATTATTTATTTTTAGCATTTTAATGTGTTAATATCACTGTTAATATATTATTTGCTTGATCTTTTTTGTGACTCTCCGTTATTATCATTACTACTACTATTATTATTATCATAATCACTATCATCATATTTATTATTATTATCATAATCACTATCATCATATTTATTATTATTATCATGCTTATTTACGTTATACTCATTATTGTGTATTATCCTTGCACATTATTATTATATTATTATCACTGTTATCATTATCATTATTATTATTATATTATTATTACCAGTATTATTTTGTTGTGTTGCATCATTATTATTATCGTTATTATCATTATTTATTATTGTGCCCAATATTTACTTTATCTTCATTTGATTAATTTTTTAGAATTGTTACTAACATCTTTAATATTATTTTTCGGTCTGAGATTTAAATTTGAATCGGGTTATGTGAGCGTCCCCGTGACTCCCCGGATGGGTCACGACATGCGGACCAACACTTCGATTTGGTGAGACCCTTTCAACCCTCTCTTTATGTGTTTTGTGTTTAATTGTAAATACTTATTTTATTTATGCACGCGTGCGATAAAAAGTCACAAAAATATTTTTACAATTAAATTTGAATTTTTACTATTAAAATGGGGACCAATGTCCCCCGTTTTGGCCAGACAATAAAAAAATATCACAATAAAATGAAGAGTTGTTTTTTTATCAAAAATGCGATCATTCATCCTGGTTTTCAATCGCCAATCTAAGTAACTCTTCGAACCCTCTTTAAATAAACTCGAAGGAACCAGCGTTCCTTAATCTTCAAATAAGCGCGAAGGGACCAATGCTCCTAAAACTAAATGAATGCCCCGATTTATGTATGTCTTTCTTTATGTTTTTTTGTTTGATTGTTTCTTAATTCATGTTCATTTCTCTTGGGGCCCCTGTAATTAATTTTTGGTCAATTCTATTTAACTTTGGGGATTGTATTCCGTCCCCATTCATATTTTTTAATCTCCTTTCACTGGGGTTGTATTCCGCCCCTATTTCCCTTGTAATTGTGTGCTTGTGTGTTTACCGCTTTCATTTATCGCTTTATTTATCGCTTTCCTTTACTGCTATGCTTGCGATGCGCCTTTGATTTAAACGCATAAATCGTGTGAGATAAGAGATAGAATTTTAGAAAGTTAAAAACTCATTTATAATTAACCAAAGCATAAATAAGAGTGAAGTTTTGAACACCAATCTCTGGTCTAGACCAATAAGAGGTTAGAGACTTTTCCCAATTTCTTGTAAATTGGGTGGCGACTCCATGATACCTCAAAGGTGCCTAAAGGTGCCGTGGGACTAGATGTTCCTCTCCAATGTTCTGTTAGAAAGGAAGCATTCAAGATGTCTCATGGTGCCCATGATCAAAAAGACGCAAACCAGTCCCTCGAATCCTAAAATTGGATTCACTCGAGGGCCCTTACTGGGTTCCGGCGCGCGTCATAGTGGTGACTCCACTAGGGACTGTTTGAGACTTCGCTTTGAAAGTGCTATTGTTAAAATATAATTGGGTTTTTAAAGCTTAAAATTCTATCTCTTTTTGAAAAATTGCATTGCATTTTAGGGCCTTAGTATTATATTAGTTGGTCCAATGTCTTATCTCAGTGCATTCCTGAAGCACGACCCTACTTTCACTCATTGTAGGGGAGTGTTAAGGATAATCACTAGCCCAAGCCTCGTACAAATAATGTTATATTAAATGGAGACTCGATCGGTCGCTACGCTCGTGATGAGCTAGACCCGTTTGCAGGGACCATGCTTGGGTAGCCCTAAAGTATCATCGCCTTGACCAAAGCTCATGTAATGGCAAATAGAAACTTCCACTAGGTGGTATGCTCCTTAATACGATGCTTGTGATGTGGGCTCTCACGTATTAAACAAAATCAAGCAAATTAAGTGTTCTTTATTAAAAGGCATTTATGCCCCGATAAGCTCACCTTAACTTGATTGAATTGTCCAAATACGTAATAGCCAAAACCCATACAAATGCGCATTAAATTAGGACTATTATGTTGTCAATTTTCCACCGTGCACTGTGCGCGTCCATCGGGTTTCCCGTTAACCCATGGATCAAGCCCACCTAGGAAAGAGACTACGTTGCCTAGTGTGTGGGAGAAATAAGGTCGGAAGGGTCTGTTTGCTTGCATGTGTTTGTCTATGCTGCACCAGCACATCCACGCATTGCATTTCAATCATGCATCATCCTAACAAAGGTATGTTTTGCAGCCATCATAGATACGTCTAAGTGGTCTAGAGGTCCTGACGGTCGACTGATGAAAGGTTTCTCTAGACCTACTGTTAAACCCGAGTTCAGATTCTCTTTCAGAGGAGGGTGAGATATTTTTTTTCGAGTCATCAAGCATGTCTAATCCATCAAGTGGTTCAGATGCAACCAGGGCTATGATCACCGAAGAAGTGGGGAAAAGGTTAGAGGAATTTAATGCCAGGATGATGGCAATGATGGGCAACCTTGCCACTACACTAGCCCCACCTGCTGGGCGACAGACTGCTACCCCGATTAGGGAGCAAGAGGAATAAGGGGTGGTTAGAGAAGATCCCCTAGTGGCAGCTGAGCCAACTGTAGTTGAGCATAAGGTACCAGCACCAGTTGAACATAGGGAAGGCCCTAAGTCTGAAGTTGATATGTGGGAGGAGCCAGAAGAGCTAGTGGTAGTGAAAGGGAAGTCACCCAGGTTAGAGGATGTGATGTGGAAGAAGATGGAAGAGAGATTCGAAGCCATGTCAAAGATGTTGAAGGTAGGGGGAGGGATGAACCCCGAAGATAGAGAGCTAGACAGTGATGATTTGGTTCCACAAAATTTCAAAATGCCTGACGTTCCCAAGTTCGACGGTACCTCTGACCCCACTGCGCACATAAAGCAGTACTCACTAGTGATGAAGGGTACCACCCTGATAAAGAGCTAGAAGGTTGAATACTTTTGCCTCAGCTTAACTGGCCCAGCAGTGGATTGGTATCATGGGCTGGATCGAAGAATGAGAGAATATTGGGACTTATTGACAGAAGAGTTCCTAAAGCAATATGATTGCAGTACCAGGCTGGAGGTCACATTGAAAGATTTAGAACTGCTACAGCAGACGTCAGGGGAATCATTCCATGAGTACCTGACCCGATGGAGAAATCGGGTAATGGAGATGAAGAAGAAGCCAGACACGTCAGATCAAATCAAGTTATTTATCAGGAATGCTAGTCCATATCTGAAGGATGGGTTAAAAATGAAGGGACTCAAAGACTGGGAGTCACTTAAGGACATAGCCATTGAAGCTGAGGCTGAGCATTTAGAAAAAGTGGCTAGATCTGCAAATCTGGCTTTGAGCAAGAAAAAGGGAAGCAGCAGCAATAACGGGGGCAATGATAGTGTAATAACCCAAAATGTCCTAGTCGGAATCTGCGTGGTAAGTCAGAAAAGTAAGGGTATTTCAGTAATTTTAGTAAGAGAAAATTTGGATAATAAGTACTTTAGTGCAAAGAAATTTATTAAATAAGTTAAGAGGAGGAATTATATGGTGTGCATGTGGTGTATGGAAGTAGGGTAATTGTAGGGATTAATCTAGTGTGGTTTGTGTGTATGGTGCCAAGTATGTAAAGTATTTTTATGAGAAGTGATTTAGTGGAATATGGGTTTGGTAACAAGGATGTGAATATTTATGTAGGAGATGATTGGGTGTGTGTTGTGTTTGGTGCATAGAAGGAATAAGTCAAAATGGGTTTTGTTGGTCCATTAGGAGAGTGACACTTGGCTTGGTGGGTGAGAACATTTAATGAAAAGGAAGAGAGAGGTAGGGAGGGCTGTTTTGTGAAGTTTCCCATGGAAGCTACTCCCCTCTCCCCTTGTTTCCATTTTTGTCATTCTCCCTACTCCCTCTTGCTTCATTTTCTGTTCTCAACCCCTCTCTCTTGTGTTTTTCCTTGAGTTTTGAGCGGGATTTCCTGAAGTTTCGAGCTAGGTTTTTTAAAGGTAAGTGTTTAGGTTTACTTTGGACTTCTTCATCTTCTTTTCTTTATCTTTGTTTTCTAGTTTGGATGAATTTCTGGGTTGGATTTAAGTGTGTTTTGATTGGATTTATGCAAGAATCGAGTAGCAAGAAGAAGAGCAAAGGCAAGGAGAAGGTTCAAGAGTGAAGATTAGCTGGGTTTTGGACTACAAGAGGTTTGGGAGCTTTAATTTGAATGTGTTTGGGAGTATTTTTCCCCTATTTCTTCTTGGATCAAATGTATTTTGTGGTTGCATGTTATTAGTGTTCTTGAGTGTTAAGTTACATGTGAATGCATGTGTGCATCATGTAATGATTATGAGTGAGATGTTAGTGATATAGTGAGGATGGCATGTGTTTTTGGAAAACATGAACATGTTATGTAAACTGAATTTTTTGGAGTTAGTTTTGTTGGCATTCATGATAAATTGATGTTTGATTATTGTGTAAAATGTGTTTATGTGGCTTTTAGAATGTTGCGGTGTTGTAATAGAGGCATGAGGTAAGTGTTTGTGCATTGTTGAGCAATTTTTATATATGCTTATTGACCGCAAGTATACGGTGTACCGCAATAGTACTTAACATGTCGATCCCATAAGGAACGTGCTTACACACTATTACCAATCGATTTTAATCTTGTTTACAGTGATAAAATGATGGAAAAGTTATTCTAAACTAATCTAACATGTAAACTAATTAAAACGAGTTTATGAGAATCCAAGAAGATAGAAAAGATTAATGATGCTAAGTATAAAGATGGAATTTGAATTAATTGTTCTTAATGATTTTAGCATTCTTATCTTGCAAGCCAAGTTGAATAAATTTCCTACTTACTCTCTCAATATAAATAGGACTGCCTAAAGACATACACATATAAGTCTAATTCCAAACTTTCATTTAAGAACTAGATGATTATACATGCAAATCTTAGGAATAGAACACAACCTATAACAACCATTTCAATATTATGATTTCTCAAACAATATCTTGATGATGAATTTCCAATTAGATGTAAGAATGAATTCATTTCTCAATTAAACTCAAACTTATAATGATCATAAATAATATACCAATGTGAAATTCTACAAATAAGAATTAAATTTATATGAACAATAAAATATTTGATATTAACATTCAAGTTCAAAATTTACATCACAAAAGTTACAAAGAAGAATTAAAAAATAAGAATTGAAGAAGGAGATTTCTCAACCCTTTTCAAGTCACCAATTGTAGTCTTCTTCTTTGTATGCTATCTTCTCTTTAACACATAAACTATACTTAAGAAAAACTAAAGAAAAACTATTCTAACTTACAGAAAATTATTCAAATGTTCAATTCTCTTTTTTTTCTATATATAAATTACAGTTAGAAATAGCATTTATAATACCAACTCGTGCCCCTTTAGATGCCCTTCTACAAAGGTTGTAATTGTTGGTGGAAAGGCACAACTCTTAAAGTTCAAATTTGAACTTTAGTGTCTAATGGATCTCTCTGTCGCGATCGCGACGTCTGTCGCGCTCGCGACAGAGCACGCCTTAATTTTCGCTCGCCCTTCCTCGCGTGTGCCTTCTCCGTGCCCTGTCGCGACCTCGCGACGCCTTCCCTTGGTCGCGACAGTTTCTCTTCTTCTCTTTTTTTCTCTTCTCTCTTTGTCTTCCCTTAGCGCGTTCTGTCGCGCTTGCGACAGAAGCTTTTTTGCCTTGGCTCATTTCATTTTTCTTTTCTCCATTTACTCCATATTTTCTCCATTTTCCTCCTACATACAAAACTCAACAAAACACATAAAACATACCTAATTCCAACAAATAAAAACACTTAAAACATTACTTCTAACCACAAAATATAGATTAATTATGAGCTATTTAAGCTCATATCAAACCCCCACACTTAAACATTTGCTTGTCCCCAAGCAACACTTAAACAACACAAACACACAATACACAATAAACACAATATATTGGAGCTTATTTAGGCATTTGACAAACATTTGAAAACACCATGCATAGACTTATCCTTCTAACACACTAGCCTCAATATGCAACCATTTAAACATTCCCATCATTCATTAAACTTTAACCTCTATGCACATTTGGAAAACCATGAAATGGCAAAACACAAAGATGTTTGATCTCAAGAAATCAAATATCTTAACACATGTATAGATTATTTAACACAAAGCATTGCCTAAGATAATTTTCACTCCACACATATTTTGATAAACACTCAATCACTCAAGTATATAAAGGTTAGTGTTTTCCCTCATTTCTTGATTATGCCATTACATACCATAAGCTTTTAAGTAGTAAAAATCTCCACTACTAGTATAAGGTAGTAAAGAGGATCAAAGGGTCTTAAAAAGGGTAATGTGGCTTAGGTTAGGGTAGGAAACTTTTGGATTTAAGTAGCTAGTATTATGTAGAGAAAAACATCAATACAACATAGGAGATTTAACCAAAACAGAATATTAACAAGCATGATACTTTAGTCTAATTCCCTTCTTAAGAATACAAATTTTCTGCTAGCTCTTAATTTCGTACTTTATTTTTTCCTTGTTTTTTTTCTTTCTAGGATAGTAAGAGAATTTAGCATGGGTGCGTTTTACGCTCCATCCCACACTTAAGCAATTTTTGATGTACATCTTGCTTGTCCTATTTTTTTTCTTTCTTTTCTCTTATATTTTTTTATGTATAGACTAGCATGATTAATACTAAGTAAAATAAAGAAGGGAATTTTAATTGTTGCTACTTCATGCTTGTCAATAATGACATCTCTAATACTATATCAATACTAAGCCCTCCACAATATGGGTAAGCAATAGAAATAGGGCCTTGTTTAAGCAAAAAGATTGGGTTATTTATATGTTTAAATAAGAAAAACAACAAAAATAAAATATAGGCTCAAAGTTGGCTACCTAAAGTCAAAAGGTAAGGAATTGAAAAGTAAGAAAAAAAATAGTTCATTCTAAGTGCCCTTATCATATCGCATGTACATCCCATACTAAAATGTAGTCTCAAAAATTACCAAAAATAAGTTCTAGAGGATATGGCATAATAAGGCTCTCATATAAAGAAAAATTAGTGTATAAGGCTTCAAAAGCTCACATGGCTATAGGTCAAACTATCATAGGCAATAAATTGGCAAAACAATCTTTATTTACATGTAAAAAGATACCTACCTTAAAAAGAACCTACACCAAAATGTTTTGCTAAGTCATACCCTTCACTATGTACAACAGAATGCTAAAGTAAAATAAATAATGAAAATGTTCAAAAAGTTTGACTATCTAGGCTAAGGTCAAAAAGAGAAAAACTATACATGCTTTAATTCCCAAATAATTATCAAATACAAAGCTCCAAAACACAATGTGTCTAAAAAATCCTAACACGCTCTAAAACTTACAATCATAACAATACATACCTAAATCTAGAAGTTCATGCAAAACACAAGCTACACTACTCATATATAACAAATATATCCATACATACATATATTTGAAACAAAAACAACATCACAAAGCTCTCCCCACACTTGAAGGACACAATGTCCCCATTATGTAAAAAGGAATAAACTAAAAGAACAAACTAACATAAAAAACACACAAATGAACACAAGAACAAATAAAACTAAGAAAATAAATAAAAATGGAGAAAAGTGGAGGAGACAAACTCAAAAACTCACACTAGGGGAGCTTGGTGGAGATGGAGAAAGGTCCATGTTTTTCTTCCTAAAGAAACTTAAGAGTTTACGACTCAAACTCTTTTGATTCTTGAGCACCGTCCTCACATCATTCTCCATCAAATCCATTCGGGCAGCAAGACTTTGATTGGTGGCTTCAATGCCATCCAATCATTGTAAAACGAGCTTCAAATCAACAGCAGCGCCACTAACAGCTCCTCTCTCTGCAGAACCAATGCCAGCAGCTCCTTCATCCTCACTAGAGGAATTATGATCACTAGCAGCTGGGGTGGTTTCTTGCACCCTGCCAGGCGGCACACTAGGGCCAGCCACATTAGAACCAGCGATATTAGGAGGTCCTGCAAAATGATCCACAAACCTTGGGGGCCAAGCTCCCTTGGGTAAAATATTAGCTCTCCTAAGGTAAATAACATCAAGCATTGCAATGGATTCGTTTTCAGACCGAACAAAATTAGGCAAATCACCAAGGGATCCCAAAATTATACCCATGACCATATGACACATTCCCACTGATTTACTACGAGCAATAGATGCATGGTAAAGACCATCTAAAATGAAATCAATGGAGTCAGGAGTTTTATGCGCATTCAAAAGATCTAACACAAACAAATCTTTAGTTTGAACCTTAGTGCTTTCAACTCTACCAAACATGGCATGACAAAGATATTTATGGAAAAGCATCAAAGCATCATCCCTAATTTGCCTATTAGTAGAATTTTTATTATTAAAACGATCCAAACCAGATAATCTATGCCAAACAGGGGAGGGCCTAAACTGATGAGAATCAAATCTTTTGCCAGTTTGAGGAAAACCAAACCATTCATGTAATTGATCATACCCAAAAGTATACTCTATACCTTGATGTCTAAATTTCATTTCAATTTTACGTTTATCAACATATTCCAAGGTTACAAAAAACTCTATAGCCCACTCTTTCCTAACAGGTAAAGAAAAAGTAACAAATTTCCCCCACTTCATATAGCGAAAAAACTATTAAGTTGATCACTTAAGCCTAAAGTATCCAATATAGAAAAATCCAAATCCAACATACCAACATAAGTCTTTTTATCAAAATACTGGAATTTGATGCCCTCATCCTCAGAATAGATGGGAAAAGGACAATCACACTTGTTTTGGAACACCTTAGGATCGGGAAGAGAAGAATCCCCTTGATTGCTGGATTCACCCATTGGTTGCATCCCCTTCCCCTTGTCTCCAACGTGTTTAGTTCTCACCATGGTAAAAATAGATGAAAAAGATGAAAATAAAACAGAAAAAACTAGATGAAAACTCAGAAAAAGGAAGAAGAAAGAGCAAACGTGAAGACCTTGAGGAAAATGTGAGGAAGATTTTGAGAGAAAAGAGAGAAAATATTGAAAGAGAAACTGAAAAGGCAAAGAAAATAAAAAGAAGAAGGATTTATTAGGGTAGAAAAGAGGGAAGGTGAGGAAGTTAATAAAGTCCCAACGGTCAGATTAACCTAAAAATTCAAAATCCGCGTTCTATCGCGACGTCGCGACAGAAGCTATTTGGAAAGGGAACATATTGCGATAGACATCGCGTCATCGAGACTAATGGACTCCGTTTTCTATCGCGACATAGTCGCGATTGCAATAGAAAACGAAAAGAAATTCCCAAAAAGGAGCTGTCGCGATTACACTCACAGTCGTGCCGTCGCGATGAAATCTATTAAACACCTTCCCCTTTCTGTCGCGCTCGCGACAGAAAGAGAACTTAAAAATCAAATTTCCTTCCTTTTCAAAAACATCACACGAAGGTATATAAAATGAACTTATGTCATGGCCGGACTTGTACCCTAGTTGCAATTAGTTTAATTTGGGGTCTAAGTGTAATTAAGTGTGTAGGATTGGACTTAATTGAAAGGCTAAGGGAATTTAAGAGGTTAAAAAGGGAATTGTGCATGATTTGTAAGAAGTGGATTAACTAAGCTAAGTAAGTGTGGATTAGAGAATAAAATAACTTGATTAAATGGATAGTGGAGGCAGAATTGAGAATGGAATCCGTGTGGCATCATGAGAGTTAGCCACCTCCTTCTTTGCATGCATTTGCCTAGAAAAGTGAGAGGTGAGTATGTGTTGGCCTCATTCTTCATTTTTCTGCATTTGACTTTATCTTTCTTCTTGTTTCCGTGAGTGAGGATGAGAGTGGTTTAAGTGGATGTATGCATATAGCTAATTGGAGCAAGAATTAAGTGTTAAGACCTAAGGGTAAGTGATTATGTGTGCTTATTCTCATCTTCTACTCTTCTTCTTGGTTTTGATTTGGTATTGGTATGAGAATTGATGGGTTGTGTTCAATCCTGGAATTTGAATTGGTTTTGCTAGCTGAAGAAGTGAAGAGAGATAAGGGAAAAGCTGTAATCGGAGAGCCAAGCGTCCGTCGAGATTAGGAGCTAAGGCGACGAGGTTTGGGAACAAACCTTAATTGTGTGGTTGTATGATTTGTGTTGGTTGAACAGAGATTTGAATTGAAGTGTATGTGTATGCGAAATTGAAGTTGAGCATGAATTATGTGATGTTAGATTATGTGATTGTAATAGTAATATGCTTGGTGATATAATGCTTGAGAATGATTATGATTGTGCTATTATTGAATGTCAAAACAAAAAGGGAAAACAGGTATGTGTTAATTGATTATGTGGTTGATGTTTATGGGTTGATTGCCAAAAGTGAGAGCGAGATTTGAAGCTTAAATGAGAAGGAAGAAATGGACTGAAAAACATAACTATGTCATGGTGTTTTTGCATAGGTCACGGTGACAATCAAATTGATTGTGACCGTGAATTATGCTTGAGTTCAATTCTGCCTACTTGATTTTTGTATGTCACGGTGACAATGGAATTCATTGTGACCATGAGGTACTTAAGAGAGCATTCTATTTTGCAAAGTGAGAATATGTCACGGTGACAATGGAGTTCATTGTGACCGTGACATACCCTCAAGATGCATTCTGCCGAGACTTGGGAACATGTCACGGTGACAATGACATTGATTGTGACCGTGACCTATCCCCAGTTTGCATTCTAGTTTGAACTTCAACATGTCACGGTGACAATGAAATTCATTGTGACCGTGACCTACCCTATTTTGGCAATATAACCCTAATGTGTTCAGACTTTCTAATGGTAAGTCTTCAAGTGAAATGAAGGACATTATGAATAAGTGTTAAGCGGGTACACTTGCATACTATGTGATAAATCTTGAATGCAATCAAATATGCAGTTATGAACTATGAAGAATGAATTTGGAAGCATATTGAATATGCCAGTGAATGTGATATGAGCTATCTCTGTATGTGGTGTGAAAAGCGATCAATGTGAACTGAATAATTTGTTTAATAATTTAAAGCCTGCGAGTCAAGTAGTGGATTAGTTTGGCATGCCTATAGGGTCAAGTACTGCAGCCCCATGCGTATAATGTGTCTGATTCCATGGGAATCACAATGCGAAAATAATGTGAACAATCCTTGCTGGATTATATTATAAGTGAAATGATATTTTGGTACCTGAGGGTACCCATGCGTAAGTGTAATCTCAATGTGATTCTTGTACCTGAGTGGTACCAATGCGATACCCGTTATCCGCGTCATTGAATTGCATGCTAAATGATTAATCAAGTAATACAGGGAAGTGACTGTAATATAATAAAGCGTGTGATGTGGATATGTGAATAAGTGATTGATGCTTTATGATTGAATGTAGTAATGGACAGTACTATGCTTAAAATGATATTTGCTTTATAATAATTGCTCTGGCATGACTTCTAGCATGTAATGTATGGTGTTTCTGAGGCATGATAAATTATTTGCTATATATAAGTTCCCCACTAAGCGTTGTCGCTTAGCATGGATTTACTCTAATCCATGCAGGTACGGACCAGAGGTGATCGAAGGACGTCCTCGCATTTTGTACGGTCAACAGTAGGAAATAGGAAGTGTAGGTTCTGGGTTTAATATTTTGGGATTTCTTTATAAGCTTTTGTACCATCGTATGTATAGCGTGTGTGTAAAGGCAAGTAATAATCTGATAACTATGAATGTTAACCTAAATATGTATGTGCAATGCGTGTGGCTATGGAAATGCACTATAAGTAGTTGGCATGTGATGTGTGAGTTAAGATTGTATGTGATGAAATTTTATTATTCAGGCTAAGCATGTGTTCTGTTGTGTGTGTGCAGTCTTCTCTAACTAAGATTAGCTGAGCTAGTCTATCTTTAGGGAATGGGCGTCACAACTTACATATTAAAAACATCTATAGAACAAAAAGAATTACATTAGTACATATAATTATCACACATAAAATACAACAATTAACTAAAAAGAACAAGAAAACCAAGTAACCATCAAACAATTTTTAAAAAAAGAAATGAAACCACCCTTCCATGAAATGTTTCCTCCAAATACACCTTACATCTTTGACCATTGGCTTTAAATAACTCCCCTTTTCCATTTTTTAGCTCTAAAAACCCTTGATCAAAAACTTGGGTGACTTCAAAGGGTCCACTCCATTTAGATCTTAATTTTCCAGGGAAGATTTTCAATCTAGAATTATACAATAGAACCTTGTCCCCAATATTAAAATTTTTAATCCGTATATGTGCATCATGCCATTTTTTAGTCATTTCTTTATAGATTTTAGCATTTTCAAATGCAAGAAGTCTCAATTCATCTAGCTCATTTAATTGTAAACATCTTTTGACACTTGCATCTTTAAGATCATAATTCAAAGTTCTAATGGCCCAATATGCTTTGTGCTCTAACTCCACAGGTAAATGACACGCTTTTCCATAAACCATCCTATATGGTGTCATACTAATTGGTGCTTTGAATGCTGTGCGATATGCCCACAAAGCATCATCTAATTTATGTGCCCAATCCTTTCTAGAAGTAGAGACTGTTTTTTCTAATATCCACTTTAACTCCCTATTGGACACTTCCACTTGACCACTTGTTTTTGGGTGATATGGTGTAGCTACCCTATGATGCACACCGTATTTATGCAATAAAGAATCAAAAGAACGGTTAATGAAATGCTTACCTCCATCACTTATGATGGCTCTTGGCACTCCAAATCTTGAGAAAAGTTTCTTCAAAAATTTGATCACCACCTTTGAATCATTGGTAGGTGTGGCTTTGGCTTCAACCCATTTTGATACATAATCAACTCCAACCAAAATGTAGTTTTGACCAAAAGCAGTAGGGAAGGGACCCATGAAGTCAATCCCCCACACATCAAACACTTCAACTTCCAATATGTTATTCAAAGGCATCTCATCTCTTTTCCCAATATTACCAGCCATTTGACATTTATCACATTTGGCTACATACATCTTTGCATCATGAAATAAAGTTGGCCAAAAGAATCCACATTCAAGCACTCTAGATGAAGTTTTATTGGCACCATTATGACCCGAATACAATGCAGCATGACAATGCATCAAGATGTTTTGATAATCCACCTCACTTACACAACAATGAATTATACCATCCCCACCTATCTTAAACAAGTAAGGTTCTTCCCAAAGATAATTTTTAACATCACTAAAGAATTTCTTCTTTTGTTGCCATGTCAAATTTCAGGTACAATTCCAGCAACAAGATAGTTAGCAAAATTAGCATACCAAGGTACATGCATATTCAAAATTGACATTAATGATTCATCTGGAAACGATTCATTAATTTCAATACCATCACCTAAAGTTTGTTCATTGCTTTCTAACCTAGACAAATGATCCTCAACAAGATTTTCACTTCCCTTTTTGTCTTTAATTACAAGGTCAAACTCTTGCAATAACAACACCCAACAAATCAACCTAGGTTTAGCATCTTTCTTTGCAAATAAATACCTTAATGCAGCATGATCAGTATAGATTATGACTTTAGATCCCAACAAGTAAGATCTAAACTTGTCACATGCATAAACCACAGCTAACATTTCTTTTTCAGTTGTTGTATAATTAACTTGAGGAGGAGACAAAGTATGACTAGCATAATAAATCACATGCAAATTCTTACCATGTCTTTGACAAAATACACAACCCACAGCAAGATCGCTTGCATCACACATAATCTCAAATGGCAATTCCCAATTAGGAGCAGCAATAATAGGAGCACTTATAAGGGCCTTCTTTAAAGTATCATAAGCATTCATACATTCATTAGAAAATTGAAAAGGAACATCCTTAACTAATAAATTAGTTAGAGGTTTAGCAATTAAAGAAAAATCCTTTATAAATCTTCTATAAAATCCAGCATGTCCAAGAAAAGATCTTACCCCCTTAAGTGTAGTGGGTGGAGGTAACTTCTCAATTAATTCTGTTTTTGCTCTATCAACCTCAATACCCCTACTTGAAATTTTGTGCCCTAAGACTATCCCTTCATCTACCATAAAATGGCATTTCTCCCAATTAAGAACCAAGTTGGTTTCTTCACACCTAGCCAAAACTTTGTCTAAATTTTGTAAACAAAGCTCAAATGAATCCCCATATACAGAAAAGTCATCCATGAAAACTTCCATTATATCCTCTATCATGTCTCCAAAAATTGAAGTCATACATCTTTGAAATGTGGCTGGGGCATTACAAAGCCCAAAAGGCATTCACCTATAAGCAAAGGTTCCATAAGGACAAGTAAATGTGGTTTTCTCTTGGTCACTAGGGTAGATAAAAATTTGGAAATACCCTGAATATCCATCAAGAAAACAGTAATGAGAATGGCCAGCAATTCTTTCTAGCATTTGGTCAATGAATGGTAAAGGAAAATGATCCTTTCTAGTGGCCAAATTAAGCTTCCTATAATCTATACACACCCTCCAACCGGTGGTGGTTCTAGTTGGAATTAAATCTCCATTCTCATTCCTCACTACCGTCATACCCCCCTGTTTTGGAACACAATGTATTGGACTCACCCAGTCACTATCCGAAATTGGATAGATGATTCCAGCATCAAGCAACTTAATACTTATTTTTTCACTACCTCTTTCATATGAGGGTTAAGCCTCCTTTGTCTATCAGCCTTTGGTTGACATTCATCTTCCATATTTATCCTATGCATGACAACATTAGGACTAATACCCTTCAAATCAGATATTTGCCATCCAATACTTTTTATCCTTTTTCTAACAACTTCTAATAATGCATGCTCTTATTCATTATTGAGTTTATTGGAAATAATAATAGGCAAAGTATGATTATGTCCAAGAAAAGCGTACCTCAAATGATTTGGTAGTTCCTTTAGATCAACATTTGGAGGACTTATAATTGAAGGTGGCAAAGGTGCTTCATTACGATAAAGAGGTTCACGTCTAAAGCTTTCTTGCTCTACCTCTTCATGAACTTCCTCTTTCATTTGGACTTCCTCTTCATCTGCATTTTCTAATACTTCCACAACACACACATCAATGATATCTATTTTCATGCACACATTTTCATCCATTGGGTATTTTAGTGCCTTATCCATTTGATATTCAACACTATCATCCCCTACTCTTAAGACTAATGTGCCCTCATAGACATCAACTAAATCCCTACCAGTCCTCATGAAAGGTCTACCCAATATCAAGGGAATCTTCTCATCATATGCAAAATCTAAAATGACAAAATCAGCAGGCAAAATAAATTTATGCACTTTTACAAGCACATCTTCAACTATTCCATATGGTTTCTTAATAGATTGATCAGCTAATTGCAAAACCATGGAAGTAGGTTTTACATAATCTAAACCCAACTTTTTAAAGATAGAATAAGGCATGAGATTTATACTTGCCCCCAAATCACACAAGCACTTAGGAAACTCAACATCCCCTAAGATACATGGAATGATGAAACTACCATTATCTTTAAGCTTTGTAGGCAAATTATTTGTGATTATGGAACTACATGCTTCAGTCAATGCAATAGTGGATATATCCTCCCAACTTCTTTTCTTAGAAATTAATTCTTTAAGAAATTTTGCATAATTGGGAATTTGTGATATGGCCTCAATAAAATTCAAATTTATGCGCAAATGCTTCAATTTATCAATAAAAGATTGGAATTGCTTATCTTGGTTTTGTCTCTTTAGGCGTTGAGGAAATGGTGGGCAAGGTTGAAATGCCTTAGGAAAATTTTCCTTAGATGCCCCTTCTGTCGCGACCGCGATAGGTGTCGCGCTCGCGACAGAATGCTCCCCTTCCACTGGCTTACTCGCCGCGCCCTCGACATTGCTCGGCTTCTCCTCTGTCGCGATCGCGACAGAAGAGTCATTCTTCTTTTTATTTTCCTGAAATTCTCTATTCTTGTTAGTAATAACAAATTCATCGGTGTAAGATTTACCTGACCTCAAATTGATGGCTTTTAGATGTTCCCTTGGGTTCTCCTCCGTATTACTTGGTAAAATACCTTGTAATCTTGAGGGTAAAGCCTTTGCTAATTGCCCAATTTGCACTTCTAAGTTATGAATGGATGAGGCTTGATTCTTTGTGATCTGATCAAACTTATTTTCTAGCCTCTTTTGGTTCTCCTCTTGTGAATTAAATTTCATATTAATCCCTTCCAAGAACCTATCCATCTTAACCTCTAAGGCTCCAAACCTATCTTGAGGTGGTTGAAAGGGTCAATTTCACTCATGGTCACTCAACTTATCACTTATCGCGCAAAAGTAACCGACTTTTTTTTTCTTACTTAAATGTCACTGAACTTTTAACATTATTGCACAAAAGTCATGTTAACCGGAATCCGGCGACGATCCTTGCCGGATTGATGACTTTTTTGCAAAAATGTTAAAAATTCAGTAACATTTAAGTTGAAAAAAAAAAAGCTAATTACTTTTGCGAGATAAATGATAAGTCTAGTAACCGTGAGTGAAATTAATTTAAATGTAGCATTTGTTGAACTTATCAATCCGGCAAGAGTCGTCGCCGGATTCCGGTCAACATGACTTTTGTACAATAATGTTAAAAGTTCGGTGACATTTAAGTAAGAAAAAAAAAGTCGGTTATTTTTGCGCGATAAGTGATAAATTGAGTGACCATGGGTGAAATCAACCCGTGGTTGAAAACTTACTCCTTTATTTTGATTACTACTATTTCCCCATGAAAAATTTGGATGGTTCCTCCATCCAGGGTTATATGTATTGGAAAATGGGTTACCTCTTCCTTGCCCTTGGATAAAGCTAACTTGCTCCTCCGTACTATTTATGCCCAAATTACATACCTCACTTGGATTTCCTTGTTGTCCACAAATATTGCATCCATTTGGTTGACTACCTCCCATACCCAAATTATTGAGTTTGTGAGTCAATGCTTCCACTTGAGCTTGCAATGCAACCACTGAATCAAGTGCATGAACTCCTCTCACATTAGTAGAATTTGAATCTCTAGTTCTCTCGGTAGGCCACATGCAGTCCTCTCACATTAGTAGAATTTGAATCTCTAGTTCTCTCGGTAGGCCACATGCAGTTGTTCATGGACATTTCCTCCAACAATTCAAATGCCGCTTCAGTAGTTTTTCTCATCAAAGAACCTCCAGCAGCAGCATCAATAGTCCCTCTTGTGGTAGGGTTAACTCCATTATAGAATGTTTGCATCAACAGCTCTCTTGGTAAGTTATGGTGTGGACATATCCTTTGCAATTCCTTGAATTTTTCCCAATCCTCATATAATGATTCATTATCATTTTGAACAAATGTAGTAATATCCTTTATGATTTTTGCAGTTTTGGCTAAGGGAAAATATTTTGATAAAAATGCTTGGGCCAATTGGTCCCAAGTAGTTATAGATCCCCTTGTCAATGAATTCAACCAAGCCTTTGCTTTATCCTTCAAAGTGAATTGAAAAAGCCTAAGATTGATTGCATCAGCCGAAACCCCATTGATCTTAAAGGTATCACATATTTCAAGAAAGTTGGCCAAATGAGCATTTGGTTCCTCATTTGCCAAACCATAGAATTGAATGCTATTTTGAATCATTTGTAAGAGTGAGGGCTTTATTTCAAATTGATTTGCATTTACCATTGGCCTTACCACTCCTTGTTGAGCACCACTCAAAGCAGGTGTGGCAAAGTCCATGAGTCTTGGTGGATTTTCGTTGGCCATGATAATTGATCTCCTATTTTTGTTCTTCTTTCTATTTGACTTCCGGTTACTTGACAAGAAACTTTCAATTTCAGGATTTAAAGTCTCAAGCTCTTCTTGTGAACTTCTTGTACTACGCATGAACTTCTCAAATCCGGTAAACCACAAAGAAAACACAAAGGTACTCTAAATCAAACAAACAAATTAAAAAAAAAAGAAAATATTGTAATCCAAAATCATAAATCAATTTTCGTAATGGTAAAAACAACCGTTCCTCGGTAACGGCGCCAAAAACTTGTTGAGCAATTTTTATATATGCTTATTGACCGCAAGTATACGGTGTACCGCAATAGTACTTAAGATGTCGATCCCATAAGGAACGTGCTTACACACTATTACCAATCGATTTTAATCTTGTTTACAGTGATAAAATGATGGAAAAGTGATTCTAAACTAATCTAACATGTAAACTAATTAAAACGAGTTTATGAGAATCCAAGAAGATAGAAAAGATTAATGATGCTAAGTATAAAGATGGAATTTGAATTAATTGTTCTTAATGATTTTAGCATTCTTATCTTGCAAGCCAAGTTGAATAAATTTCCTACTTACTCTCTCAATATAAATAGGACTGCCTAAAACATACACATATAAGTCTAATTCCAAACTTTCATTTAAGAACTAGATGATTATACATGCAAATTTTAGGAATAGAACACAACCTATAACAACCATTTCAATATTATGATTTCTCAAACAATATCTTGATGATGAATGTCCAATTAGATGTAAGAATGAATTAATTTCTCAATTAAACTCAAACTTATAATGATTATAAATAATATAACAATGTGAAATTCTACAAACAAGAACACTTAAATATATATGAATAATAAAATATTTGATATTAACATTCAAGTTCAGAATTTACATCACAAAAGTTATAAAGAAGAATTAAAAAATAAGAATTGAAGAAGGAGATTTCTCAACCCTTTTCAAGTCACCAATTGTAGTCTTCTTCTTTGTATGCTATCTTCTCTTTAACACATAAACTCTACTTAAGAAAAACTAAAGAAAAACTATTCTAACTTACAGAAAATTATTCAAATGTTCAATTCTCTTTTTTTTCTATATATAAATTACAGTTAGAAATAGCATTTATAATACCAACTGATGCCCCTTCAGATGCCCTTCTACAAAGGTTGTAATTGTTGGTGGAAAGGCACAACTCTTAAAGTTCAAATTTGAACTTTAGTGTCTAACGGATCTCTCTGTCGCGATCGCGACGTCTGTCGTGCTCGCAATAGAGTACGCCTTCATTTTCGCTCGCCCTTCCTCGCGTGTGCCTTCTCCGCGCCCTGTCGCGACGCCTTCCCTTAGTCGCAACAGCTTCTCTTCTCTTTTGGTCTTCCCTTAGCGCGTTCTGTCATTCTTGCGCCGCCTATCGCGCTCGCGACAGAAGCTTTTCTGCCTTGGCTCATTTCTTTTTTCTTTTCTCCATTTACTCCATATTTTCTCCATTTTCCTCCTACATATAAAACTCAACAAAAAACATAAAACATACCTAATTCCAACAAATAAAAACACTTAAAACATTACTTCTAACCACAAAATATAGATTAATTATGAGCTATTTAAGCTCATATCATGCATAATGAATGAATGTTTGAAGGTTTGAGTCGGAAAGGGTGCTGGAAGTGCAGATGCTAGGAATTCTGGGTTCTATCGCGATCGCGACAGAATGCGGAATGGTTCCTTGTTGCTGGAGAGCCCTCTGCCACGATCGTGATACTGTCGCGAGCACGACAGAGAGCTCAGTAGACCGAGTCCTCAACGCGAGCATGCGCGCGAGGAGGAAGCAGCCGGTCTCTGTCGCGACCGCGACGTTGTCGCGATCGCGACAGAGCTCGATTTGTGTGAGTCTGCCGAGCGTGCTTCGTCGCGAGTGCGCCTCCTGGCGCGAGCCCACGATGAAGTACCCCATGTTCTTTCATGAGCGCGACACTTATCGCGATCGCGACAGAAGCCCTTCCTGCCTGCCCTGTTTTCTGAATGTGATTCTTTTGCCCCACTTTGCACGGTTTCTCACTATTGCATGGTACATGTTCGCATTTTGTCTTATTGACATTATTGTACTTGTGTTGTTATAGTGGATTAATTTGATGTTGGAGTTTTGATTCGATACGTGTGTAGTAAGTGTTGTGATTGAGAGTGAGTTGTCGAGCCTGAAGTGTCAAGGTAGTGGATAATTAAGCATGCTTAAGAAGGGTTTGTGAGTGCAGCTGCCCGTGTCTGCCCCGTTTGGGCGAAGCAGTCGACCTCCGAGATGGTCATTTTCTGTGTAGTGATAAAATGTTTTGAGACTCCGGTCTCCCGCGCTACCTTCGGGTAGTAAAATTGTTTTTGAGGCTTCGGTCTCCCGTGCCGTGTTCCCGTATCCTCCACCAGTGAATTTCAGTCTATTGTTTGAAGTGTTTGGTATGTGTCTAGTGAAGTGTTTTAATCATTGTGTGATTCGAGTTAGTGTAGTGGTTAGTGCTATCTATTATTTTACTCTGAATTATTAGTTAGGGTTGTGCTTTGGGAACGCACCGGGGTTGAAAGAGGGACCAAACTAGCATAGATCTAAGGCTCTAATAAGATGCAATGCAGTTTCAAAAAAAGGATGAAAATTTTAAATTAAAACTCAATTGTAAATTTTAACCAAGGTCTTTTCGAAGCGAAGTCTCGAGTATTGTCCCAGTGGAGTCACCACTGAGATGCGCGCCGAACCCCTGGGCGCCCCGAACCGCCCACTGTTAAGGCAATCGGGAAGAGGTTCATAAGAACTTGTAAGGAATTACAAGTGCGTCCATTTTGGGCAACAAGGATGTTTCTTGCAGTCGCCACCGAATAGAACATTGGGAAAGGTCGTCTAGCCTCAGTGAGCCTAAGACAGCGCTGCTATGTCCATTATAGGAAAGCCGGAGGTTTCTTGGAGGCTTCCACCTTCATGATAGGATGGTCCTCTAACCTCACGCTTGGGCAAACCAGAGGTGTCTTGGAGGCATCCACCTTAATAGAACATTAGGATGGCCCTCTCGCCTCGTGGCGCCTAGGACTGTGTAATTTTGATCCTTTTACGGGACACAAGAGGTGTCTTGGAGGCCCCATCCCAATAAAACATTGAGATGGCCCTTTCACCTAGTTGAGCCCAAAGACCAGAGAAGGTTCGGGACTTGCCATTTATTCATACCTTGGTTAGGTTTATAGTTGAGTTTTGAATATATTGTTTCATCCCATTTCTCATTCAGTTCATTGCAATTAAATTAAAGTGCAGATTATCCATTCAAGGGAAATAATAAAAAAAAGCAGTATTAAAATAAAGCATTTAAAGATAGATTACAATAAAACTAGGGGCGGAATACAACCCCCATTGTAAATAAAATGCAAAGCATGCATAAAACGGGATATACATTAAGGGAGAGGACATTGGTCCTCGCATACATATTTATTACAAAATGGTTTTGAGCCATCGATTTTTATTTGTTAGAAAAATAGGACATTGGTCCTCAATTTACAAAAGATCCCAATTTAATTAAAAAAAACATTTAACCATTTTTATATTAGCAGGACAATGCAAAAAGGGTATTATTCACAATAACGATATGATTGAATAAAATAGAAAAAGATAAAGTCCAAAAAATGAACCCGGGGGGAGACCCTTAGGTCTTTGCAGTAGCTTCCACACCAAATGGCTCCTAATCCACCAAACGATTAAAAATAATAACTCACAAAATAAAGAACACGTTAGTGTAACTTTAAAGAACCAAAATAAATATGAAATTAAATGATAAGGAGGAAAATCGAAAGAAATTGAATGAGAAAACCATTTAAAACAAAAGAAAAAAAAAAGAAAAAGGATCAAATGGAAAAGAGGCCCAAGGACAGCCCAAGGCACGTGACCGACGGGTGTCCTTGGGAGCGATAGACGTGCATAAGGACGACCCTCGATGTCACGCCACTCGCTTGAGCAATTGCCGTCGGTGGCCCTTATGCCCGTCGGTCGTCTCTGCTTCCGAATGGCAACCCAAAATTAAAATTTTCCTTTTTTTGTTTTAATTTGAATAAAAAAGGATTTTTATACAAGAAATCACCGAAAATGATTGAATTCAAAGTAATAGGTCTAGAATGTTTACCCTCGGATTTTTACCTCGTGAAGGTAAACGTTGCAAGATTCTGACTCCTCGAGTTCTACAAGGATCGGATTGTGATTGCACGATCGGGAGGGATTTTCGGTTGCAAAAATCTCAGTTTGAAAAATAAACAAAGAGAAGAAAATTTTTTTTCTCTGTTTTTGAATTTGAACAGCACAAATATCTGATTTAGCTAGATGGATGAAAACGAATGGATCTTGCTTCCTCGAATTAGCGTAATTCGAGAATAAAATGAAGAAAAGAAATTTTGAAAGAAAAATTCTTTTTGTAGAAATTGAAGATGAAATCTTCTGTGGAAAATTGCTAAGTTTTGGTTTTCTAATAAAAAGTTTTCTAATCAATAATTTCTCAGCCAAATTCCAACCTTGAAAACTGAATCCTCTTCCCCTATTTATAGGTTTAGGAGGAAATTTCAAATAAATTTAAATTTTAAATTCAGATTTGAAGAGGATTTTTCGAAATAAAATCAAAACCGAATGATTTTCAGAATATTCCTAAAATCCAATCTAATATTCAAAAATATTTGAAAAGGTTTCAGAAATTCAAAAAGATTTAAAAATATTTTGTAAAATCCCTTAAATTATGTAGAATCCGGCGGTTAAAACAACCAGATCACCAATCGATGGGCTGCCCGTGGATTACCGACGGGCGTCGGTCGCAAGGGGTACCAGCGGTCATTTGACAGGCGGGCTCTACATGTGGTATGGAGATGAGAGATGGCCGTCTCCCACGAGGAGTAGGCGTCGCTCAAACGAGCGACAGGCGCCGCTTAACCAAGCAACGACCCCATTCCCGAGTGACGAGCATCTCTCATTCGAACAATTGGCTCCCTTCCTCGAACGATGACCAGCGCTCGACATGAGAGACGGGTCTCTTGCGTGAGCGACGGGCTGTTCTCCAACGACGAACTGCCCGTCTGTGGATTCAAAAGCCCATTTTCAAATTAGAACTCTTTTCGACTGTCCGAAATCCCCCATTTACACAGAACACCTCCGATCCTTATAAATCTTGCGGATGAACATCCACAACTTCTGTCCCTCGCCTAAAAATCGACGTTAGTTTCTTCATCGGGTAACTCTAATCTGGACTACCTCAGGACCCGGTGTCTACAATAACTTATTTTCTTTTTAATTACGTCCCTACTAACTCATAATATTACACTTCTATAAATGCTTTTGTACCCTTTGCTACACAATTAACACTGCAATTCTTTTAGGGTACCATTCGAGTCATTACATTTATGTCTCATGATTTTAATTAAAGCTTATGGTATGAGATATTTTGGAAAAGTAATTTTAGTGGTTGCCACTAAGCAAATTACTTAGCACATGGAATTTTATTTCTGCACGTAAGTGTACAGAATGTGTGGATTGAAAATGCAAGCTGGGGATCTATTAGGAAGTCAAGAGAAAGTCCTTAACTTCAGAATAGATACTTAGGCTTATTATTTTATTTTGTTATTTTGAAGCATCGAAGTTGGAAATTTTGAATGGCTTATAGAAAGTGCTAGATTAGAATTATGAAATATAATTCATTTGGTTGACGGTTATTAAAACTTGAAGGATATTGTAATTACATGCATGTAGAAGATAGTGGATGCTCTAGTTCTTAATTATGGGATGTGTACAAACTAAGTTATAAAATTATTTTTGTGTAGTGATGTATTTGAGGAGGTTGAGATTATTTTTGATGAATGATTTTGTTTGTGGATGGACTTAGGATTTGTGAAAGATGTTACAAAACTAAAATTTTGATTGTTTAACAGCAGGATAGAGACCCGTATAGGGGATACTCTATCCGACTTTCTGTAAAATTTGAAGTGATTTTGGATTCTTATGAGTTTAATATTAAATAATAGGTTTGGATATCTAGTATATTGATTAGCATATTAAGTTGGATAACATTTGGTATCCGACTTCAAATGATTCAGGTATCGGGTGTTACAGTGCTTGTGGCAGTCCGACATCGGAGTTGACCAGTGAACAAGAAAGAACATTTGGCTCCACTTTCTGCAAAATGGGACAGGAACAGTGGAGGTGAGCGCTAGAACGGAGGGCGAAGATGGTAGGTTGGCCATTGCAGTGGAGGGCACTATTGTCATCGGCATAGGGCTCTTGTCACTGTGCTTACTCTCTCTTTCTTCCTCTCGATTTTCTCGTCCCTATTCTTCCCCATGTTTCTATCTTTCTCCGTTTCTCCTTCCTTTTTTTTCATTAAATCTTTTTATTTTTCTCCCTCTTTCTTAATTGTTGTCAATAAATCTATGCTTATAAAATTATGTATTATTATTATTATTATTTACTTGTCTCTTTAAATATACCTATATTTATTTATTTATTTATTTATTTATGTCTCTATTTGACTAAAATTATCCAAATATTTAATTATGTAGCTTTTAAAGAAAATTCTAGATCTTATAGGTAAAAAATTAACTTTTGACGAATTTATGACTCATCGAGTCACTATTCATTTTAAAATTTTTAGTGCGTTACATGCATCCTAGCCTCCAAATCTCTATTCAATTGGAAACACATGTATATGGGATGTTTAGCCCAAAAAAGACAAAAGAAAAGGAAATAAACCATTAAAAATACAATAAAAATATACTTAAATAAATAAACAAATGCATACTAGAATTATAAAAATAAATGAAATAAAAATAAATAAAAGCTTATAAACACTAACAAACAAGAGATTAAAATGGATTACGTAATGTAACACAAAAGGACAAAAAACATGCATGAAAAGAATGAAAATCAACAATCCAATGAGTCACGGACATCCAAGAATGAAAAAGGGTCGAGCGGCAAAGAGCGAGGGATGGGAAGGAAAGGCCTGCTATGTCCCATTGCTCACTATGAGCAACGGACGTCGCTCAGGCTTTCTTTCGGTAGCTCATGCCCTGAGCGTAGCCCTGAGCACATAATGCGAAACTATGCCATTTTTCATATAAAAATTCACTTACGCCTATATAATAACCTAAAAACAGAATAAAATCACACCTAGAACTCTAGGAACCTATTTAAATCATGGAGAACTGAAAATAATAAAAAATCATAGATTTAAACATAAAAATATATTAAAGGATAAAAACCTAAAAACATGCCTTTCTACATGATTCTTAATTTTTTTTACAATCAATCATGGCATAATAAACCTAGAAGAAATACCTAAGCATACAAAATAACACTGAATACATAAATCAAACGAATCAATATCACAAATAATGGATCTAAAAAAACTACTACATGATTTTTAATTGATTATATATAAGAGAAAGTACGAAACTGAGCCCAGAAAATTACCCTCAGTGTGTTTGATTACAAGAAACAAAGAGAACAGTGCTTTGCGTCCTCTCCTTGGACTTTAAAAGAAAAAAAAATTCTTAGAGAAAGAAAATCTATTCTCTCAAAAAATCTTCTCTCTCTTTTTTTTGCCTTTTTTCTAAGAGCCCTTTTTTCAAAACCCCTTCAAGTAATTATTTTTCTATGTTTTTTGTAATAATCCAAAAAGGGCCTAGTCACAATTTGAGTGATAAGTCAGGAAATTAAGGGTATTTCAGTAATTTAAGCAAGAGAAAAATTTTGTTAATAAGGATTTAGTTGTGTAAATTAATTAATTAAATAGGTTAAGAGAGGAATCATCTAGTGTGTGTAGAGTTTGGTAACAAGAGTGATTGAAGAAGTGACCTAGTTGTTTGTGTGTTTGGTACTTTGGATGTAGGATATTTGTTGTGGAATAATCTAGTGGATTGTGTGTGTGGTGCCTTGGATGTAAAGTGTTGCATTGGAGGTTGTATGGTGTGAGAGAAGTATGGTGCCTTGGGTTATGTAAGTCAATAGGATGCTTTGGGCCATTAGGAACTTGCCATGTGGACAAGGGTAGGTTAGCATTGAATGGAAAAGGAGGAGAGAGGCAAGGGAGGGCAGATTTTTGTTGAATCTTCCCATGGAAGCTGCCCCTCCTCCCTTGTGTTCCATTTTCCCATCCCCTCTCTCTCTCTTATTTCCATTTTCTGCTCTCAATTCCTCTCTCTTGTGTTTTCCTTGAGTTTTGAGTGGGAATTCTGAAGGTTTGAGCTGGGTTTGTAAGGTTAGTGACCTGGATTTCTTGAGTTTCTTAGGGTTCTTCTTCTCCTTCTTATTTCTGATTTTTGATTTAGTAATGTATGGTTTGACTAAGTGTATTGGCTGGGTTTTTGTGCAAGAAACGGAGGAGAGAAGGAAGAACAAGGGAAAGGAAAAAGTTGGATTTGTGAAGGAGTTAGATTGAGGCCTCATTTCAGGTTTGGGAGTGTTTTCCCCTAATTTCCCCTTGGATCAGATATACTTTGTGGTTGCATGTTATTAGTGATCATGAGTGTTAATTTATATGTAAATGCATGTATGTGATTAATTGGAGTGCTGGTTTAGCATGGTTCAAATTGTAGTGATTTACATGTTAGTTGTAGTGAAATGGTTGTGTTAGGGTAAAGTATGCTTTGTGTGTTCTTGATGATTAATTGTGATTTCTTGTTCAAGTTAGTGTAAAGATAAGTGTATATTAATCATGAGCAAGTTTTGTATGCATGGGAGAACTGAGGTAAGTGTTTGTGCATGATTGAATGAGTGGTATTGGACGTTGAGTGGTATTGGACTTTGCATGGTTTCTCACTATTGCATGGTACATGTTATTGTACTAGTGTCGTAGTAGTGAATAAATACAATGTTTTAGTTTTGATTAGAGGCTTGCCTTGATTCTATAGTGTTGTGATTGAGTGTGAGTTGTCAAGCCTGAAGTGTCAAGGTAGTGGATAATTAAGCATGCTTAAGAAGGGTTAGTGAGTGCAGCTGCCGGTGTTGGCCTCGTTTGGGTCTTTCGGCCGACCTCTGAGATGGTTATTCTCTGTGTAGTGATAAAACTATTTTTAGACTCTGGTCTCCCGCACTACCTTCGGGTATAAAAACTGTTTTGAGGCTTCGGTCTCCCGTATAGTGTTCTCGTATCCTGCACCAGTGAAATTCAGGCGATTGTTTGAAGTGTCGGGTATTTGTTTAGTGCAGTGTTATTAATATTGTGTGATTCTAGTTAGTGTAATTGCTTAGTGCTTTCTTTTATCAATTCTGATTTCACATAGTGATTCTTGACTTATATATCTCTGTCCTTTGGTACGTAGTGAATTCTATATGTGTTAATGCATGATATTATTGTATAGTGTTCTGTTATTTTTGTTTCCTCCCCACTAAGCGTTATCGCTTAGCACGGGTTCTTTTCCCTTGTAGGTGGCAGGGTTTTTGGTTTCGGTTTGAATCGCGCATCTGCATGGTCAGCCACTAGGAGTAGAGTTTATTTATTTTGTACTCCTCCTGCATTATTCTTTTTTTATATGTATTATTTTTGTATGGATTTAAGATGTAATCTTTTGGATATTGTATATAACTATATTTCGTTATATATATAATGCATGATTTTCTATTATTATTGTTAGTGAGTGCTTCCGCTTAGTGCATGTATGTATTGTTATGCAAGTATGTTTGCCGTGTCGTGAGTGAGTGTCGGTAGCGCACCCGGCATCCTTCCAATGGGCGCATAGGGGGTGTTACATTTTTATCCCCTCTTTTCAAAATGGGATTTCCTTGATCTTAGAGAAGAAATCTATATTAAAATCTCTCACCAAATTTTAAAAGAAAAAATCTCCAAAATTTATAAAACGGAATTAAGATGTTATCCCAAAAATCTATTTTTCAAAATACCCCATTCTTCTCGCTGTGAAAACAGAAAAATAAAAGGTTTAAAAATCCCCACAGAAGGATGGCAGTGAAAAATGAAGTTAAAATTACAAAAGTGCCCTTTTATCATGCCTTAGCTAACTTGTGCCCGTGACTCGCATGAAGGGAGATGGGCATAGAGCCCACCAGCAAGAGGCAAGCAGAGCAAACAAGGTGACAAATGGGCGTCTATGACGCGCACCGAACCGGAAATGCCCTCGTATGGCCCTCTTTTAGGGCTCGAGGTATTGGTTTGCATCATTTGATCTTGGGTAACATGAGACATTTTGGATTCTCCACCCAATAGAACATTGGGAAAGTTCATCTAGCCTCATGAAACCTTTAGGCACCTTTGAGGTATTTTCGACTCGCCACCCAATTTACATAAAATTGGAAAAAGGTCATCTAACCTCGGGGTCTTAAACCAAAGAAGGTGTTCGAAACTTCACTCTTATTTATGCCTTGGTCAATTATAAATGAGTTTTTTAGATTAGAAAATTCAATCTCTCCTCTCTCGCGATTAATATAATTTATTTAAAGGTTCACTTCAAGCATCAAGAAAAGCAGTAAATGAAAGCTATAAAGAAAAGTGATAAATAAAGCGATCAACACAGAAAGCACGTCATTACGAAATAGAAATTGGGACAAATACAATCCCCCAAATGAAAAGAAAAGCTAAATAAAATTGCTCCAAAAAATAATTAATTACAAGGGCCCACAAGATATATAACATAAATCTAAAAAATTAAGCAAAATTGAACAAAAGAGGAGACATACATAAATCGGGATATTTATTCAGTTTAGGAATATTGGTTCTTTCATGCTCCCTTAAAGATGGATCAAAGAGTTATTTCGGCTATTAGCTTGAAAACCGAGATGAGTGATCTCATTTTTAGAAAATTTAACTTTTCATTTTAATTCATGACATTTTGCATTTCTTTGCTAAAATCGAGGACATTGGTCCTAATTGTTTAATAAAAATTCCAATTTAATTATAAAAATATTTTTGTATTTTTTTACCTTACATGCGTACAAAATAAAACTATTTTATTTACAACAACAACATGAACATGCAAGTAAAGGATTGGTAAGGTCTCACCCAATTTGCATAGCCTCCTATGCGTCGTGACCCCTCCATTTGTTCACGACGATGCTCAATAAGTAAACATCACATTTCACCCATACAACAAAAATGACAATAGAAAAATTAGTAATAATTCTGAAATCAACCAAACAAGCATGAAAATAAGGGGAACATGAAATAACATTAACACACAAGTAGCAAGTAAAATGGGTCATGCTAAACACAATAATTTAAATACTCAAATAACTCATATGCAAAAGGAAATTAACAAAATAATCATGCAAGAGTATAATAACAAAAATAATAGTGATAAGAAACCATGCAATAACACCACACGAACAAATTGATAATGACAATAGAAACACTAGTAATAATAATGTTAATATTAACAATAATGACAACAATAGCAATGGTGGTAATAATAATAATAATAATAATAATAATAATAATAATAATAATAATAATAATAATAATAATAATAATAATAATAATAATAATAATAATAATAATAATAATAAGAGTAGTAATAACAAGAATAATAATATTAACAGTAAGAACTATGACATTAGCAATGCCAAAAAACATACCACAGCTACAACAGGGAGTTGCATAATCTGAAACACATAAAATAAACAAGGAACAAGAAAGCAACATTAGATATCTAGTACATTAAATAAGAATAGGAATAGCAGGCATTCTATTTGTTTGTCATTCCCAGCACAGACAAATATGAAGAAACCTAAGAGCTAGTTTCATCAATTTCCATTTGGTTAAATAAATGTGCAAATGATGAAAACCTTCAAAATTGTATCCATATATCATTATAGTTCAACAGCTAATATTAATAAACCAGTGTCAGGTCTAAAATCTATATCAAGCATCCAAAAACCATAATATGAAAGCTTGGAGACTCTAACATACCTTGGAGAGGAAGTTAGCAACAATCAACTCAGATAACCTTGGCCATATTAGTCTCCCAAAACACCAAATCCAAGACTCATTTTGGAAGCATAAACGTTCAAAAATAAACTTTACTACTGAATGGATCCCTGAATATATACAATCACCATCAGCAGCCTCTGCCTGACAATTGGAGAAAAATAATGGCTGCAAAAGCAGCAGTTAGCATTACGAGCATATACAAAGTGTGAATGAGACCCATGTAATATTGTATTCTGTTACGAAATTTTAACTCCATTTGAGACTTTTTCAGTATCTTCTACAAATGAAATAGAAGATGCACAATTTATAATAGGGACAATAACAAACTTGATCATTTGTTCAGCCACTCTAGCAAGTCCATAATTAGAGAGGCAGCAAATGAACATTTAACAATAAAGCATGAATCTAGATAAATTGAAGCAAAATAAGTTAATGCAATGTAGAAAATAAATAATAAATGCAATTATAAAACATACACTGCTAAATTGGTGAACAGATCTTTTAAATAGCATTTTAATTATTCATTTCTCCCAGCAAAATGTTAAATTTCACATTATTGTTCTCTTAAACTCTTACATACTTAAACATAAATTTCATAAATTTTATCAGTTAAACACCAATAATTTACTAAATTCAATTTAATCAAACCAATTACTCAAATAACATAGCCAATTTATCAATCAATTCAGTAAACCATAACAACACACACTATAACTATAAAATCACACCTTAACGAATTTAATTCATGTAAAAATCACTTGGAAAAGTAAGTTTGGTAGCCACTTACAAATTTTTCTGCTATTTTTGGTCCTTTCACCGTCGCCGGAGCCTCGCCAGAGCTCCACCGGAGGCATCGAAACCATCGAAAGGAAGCTCAAAGCGTCGGGGTTGCTTTTTCGGTGGTCATGCGCCATGACTACCCTTCATTTCGCCGAAATTGACGTTGGAGATCTTGATTTTTCCCAATGCCGATCTGCTCCTTGCCGGCAATTGAGGACCACCCATGAGTACCGAAAGATTCGCCTGCCCTCCAGGAGTCCTGTCATGCAATTTGTGCCGTCGTTCGCCGCTGGACTTGGCCAAAAAATGCAGAAGAAGCTCGCCATTTTCCTGCCGCTCTCCTAGAATGGCGACGTCGCGACGGGGAATAAGACACCGAGATCGGCGTTGCAAGGAGCCGGTTGCTCGCCGTCGACCGTCGCCAACCTCCTCGCCCCTTTCCCTGTGCTCCGCTGTCTTTCTCTCTCCCTCTCTCTCTCTTTCTCTTCCTCGGTCTCTTTCCCGTTCTGCCTCCCTTCCGTGACTTTCCCTCTCTTTTATTTTTCTACTTCTCATAATTCCCACTAATTCACACCATTAACCACTAGATTTTTATTGTTTTAAGACTGGATTTAATCCCTTTGCTATATAATAATCACTACAAGAAAATTGACTTTTAATGACCAAAATTTAACGAAGGGATAAAAATCCGGTCATTAAAATATACAAATAACGAAGGGAAATTAATCCGGTCGTTAGTTCTTAAATTTTATTGTTATATAACGAGGGGATTAAATCCGATCGTTAAAGCAATAAAAATTCGGTCGTTAAAATATACAAATAATGAAGGAAAATTAATCCGGCCATTAGTTCTTAAATTTTATTATTATATAACATATGGATTAAATCCAGTCGTTAAAACAATAAAAATTCGGTGGTTAATGATGTGAATTAGAGGGAATTATGAGAAGTAGAAAAAGAAAAGAGAGGGAAAGTCACGAAAGGGAGGCAGAATGGGAAAGAGACCGAGGAAGAGAAAGAGAGAGAGAGAGGGAGAGAGAGAGAGATGGTGGAGCACGGCGGAAGGGGCAAGGAGGCTGGCGATGGTCGACGGCAAGCAACCTGCTCCTCGCAGCGCCGATCTCGGCGTCTTATTCCCCGTCGCGAAGGTCTCTCACGCTTTCTCTCGATAATCTCTCTTTGGATTGGGGACTTAGTTCCATCCTTAAAGCTTCTTATTCTTCTTCAGGATCTAAGCCTTTTGATTTTTGCCTGCACAGTAACTTATCTCTGTAAGCAAAGCAACGACGATGATATTTGTTTAAGGTACCCTTTTCTACTCTTTTGTTGTTGATGTTTCTTTTGTTGTTAATTCCTGCTAATCTGATGCAAAATTTATCACCTCTTCGATAATTTAGTTGGTTCTGTTTTGTGGGCTGTGAATCATTTTCCTTTTGATTTTGGAGTTCGATAATTTATGGTAGTGGCGATTGATTTAGCTGCTCTATTGAGCTTCATTAGAATTTTTATGGTTCTTTTTGATTTGAGATGAACTGTTATCTTTTACTGGTCTATACTCAGTCATGAGGTTTTAACCCATTTGCTCTGTATTGCTTTCATCTTTTAGATTCTTGTGTAGATTGGATTCTAATGTTCGTCTTTCATTAAGACCACCATTACATTGCACTACTGTTATTTTGAATGGCAATTTTAATCTAGACTAACAATCATCATCAGTAATCATTTATTACTTCATGCCTAGCTGGCTATCTATTACGTACTTCTGCTGCTTTTTTCTACATGTCGGCATGAGGTTTTCCTTTCTTTGCTCATTGTTTTTGTATTTTGGGCAAAGTTCGTATTTTCCCATTACACGAAGGTCAATGATTAATGTGTACAGTGTACATGCTATGTCTTCTAGATAGGTATGCATTGTAAGAAGTATTAACCTGCAAGTATATGTGTGAGTGTGCATGTATGCAGAACGCAGAATACTGGAAGTTAGGGATCGGGCTTTGAATTCTTACATTCAGATCATTATTTGCTAGCTATTATGGCGGCAGTTTAAATCTTTGATGAATGATAGGCTATATCCTTAGGGGAGTAATGCAAATATCTTGATCAAATTCTGCCCCTCTAAAAGCACTAGATAGTTTACTCAGGTATAAGGGAGCATTATGTATTATCCTAAACTGCTATTGATTGCATGTTTTTTGATTGACTCCCTTCGTTGTGGTTGTTGAGCTCTAAGTGTATACAATAAACCTTAAGTTTGTATTTATGTTCTAACTGTCTAGTTCCTTTTTTTTTTCTTCTAAGATAATGTTGTCTTCTTATCAAAATTCTTTTAATTCTCTAAACCTTAGGCATTTTTGGAAGGATTTGGATGAGTCATGTGTTCAGTGGCGTATAAGCACAAAAATATCCCAAAATAAACAATATTAAACATATTCTCATAAGGTCCCTTTTTAGTGGCATTTTATTAACATTTCTCATTGTCAACGGGGTCTAGTACAGGGAACTGAAAAATAAATCTTGGGATCTCTGCAATAGTGTTGAAGTTCGATTACTTGTTATGTTGATGGTTCAGATGAACCTTCCACTACATCTGGCTTAAGTAATTCGTCATGTGCCTGTTCGTTATCAAGTCAAGGGAATCAGAGTTATGTTAAATCTAACTGTTTACATCATGTGATTGCAATCCAAGTATTTTCTGATTTTGTTGTAATAATCGGGGACTATTTGAATTATTGTGTATTTATATTTCTAATTGATGTTTAGCAGGAACATATACTTGTTGCAAAAAATAATTAAATGTCATCAAAATATCTTCCGTATGGAAATCCTGATAAAATTTTTTTAACCTAGGAAATTGGGGTAACGGAGATAGTTGAGCTTGGCTTTACAGATCTACAACCAAGTAGAGGGTAGAGGTGCTATAATTTTTTTCTCCGTTTAGCAAACTATAAGGAAGTAGGAGTGTATCTCAGTAACTAGTTTTGTTGATATATATATATATGCACATACAACTTCTAGAGTGCTTTTAGCAGAATAATCAATCTTCATAATACAAGATTTATTTTCATACCTTTTTTGTGCTCTCACACTAAACTTTATAAGAAATACATATTTTGAAGATAGTTCTGAGTTGGTTTATTGCATTTGAAAAACATAAAACTACCTGATGATGTGTTTTCTCTCTATATTTTGATTGTGAGGAACTGTCTATGCTTTACATAAAAATAACTTATTCGTAATTTGTTGTAATTTTCTTCTGAATTATTGCTGGTGTTCCTTAACTGGTTTGCCTCTTATATTGCAGTTGAAGAAAGTGGAATTTCATGGAAATGTATTTGTGCTGCTAGTGGGTTTCCTAAAATAGCTTCCTGTAATCAAGATGCTACTTGTTTTACAGCCTACAACTACAGTTCTGGTACCCTTCTTCTTTTCTCTTCTATCTGTAAACCCCCACTCAAATTATCTAGGTGTTAGTATTGTGCCTTGACTTAGGTGGCAAGAGGAGTTTGAATTGATGTGTCTGTCATTGATCACCCTGTTTGTTTTGTCTCTCTTAGTTGAATTGTTTTTGCATCAGTCTAGAATATAACACTAGAATATAAGGGTAAAATACATGATATTGCAAATTAGTTGGCATACTGTACTTTTGTTGCTAAACAGGGGATTTATCTTTAATGCAGAGTTCATTCCATCATTCTTGATCTATACATTTGTCTGCATCAGGAAATGCAATAAGCTATGCATAATTGCATTAGATGGTTCAAATTGCTTGTTAAGTTGTTATCTCAAGTTTTTTTTTTCTTGTTTTCATAAACTGCAACATAAATTCATAATTGTAGCTAGTTTTTAATATAGCAGATTTCCCAGATTATAATATATGATGTGCAAATTATAATATGTGATGTGTCTATTATCTTGTGTTTGCTTTCATGGTGGCAGATTCCATACATTGCCATTCACTTGTTTTAATTGTTACTCTGTGGTCTCACTTGATGGCACATGCTTCTAAACAGGATCTCTCGCTGAAGATCAAGCTAGAAGGAATCACATTTCTGCTAAAGTTGTTGTGATCATTCTGCTATCATGTGTCGAATTATGTTGTGTTTGGCAATATGCTTGACTTGGTTGTTATCAAACTTTGACTTATGACTTCTTATTCCCCAAATTAATCTAATTGATTCTTTCCAATATCTCAGGCTATTTATGGGGAGCTTCTTTATTGTGTAGAAGCAATTCAGAGATTATATATGGCAGTATTTACCCAATTGGTAGGTATAATAAATTTTACATGCATTGGCAGATGTCTTTCACACGTAGCATGAGAGCTCAACCGCACATCCAAAAGCCTGAGAGTCAAGTTCAAGTTCCTTTTGATGCTGCAAAGCTCAGCAGAAACACATCAGTTAATCAGACGGCTCAGTGTTCAGTGTTGTTAGATGTTGAGCTAAGTTGTTTATTTTGACACCCCGTCTTTTATTCCAACTTTAGCTGCTTTGATTCTCTTGTTTTGAACTTTGTCAGAATGTTTACTGTCTCTTTATTTATTTGTCTATCATGGATGTAAGTTATATTATATCTTTTTATTGTTATAATGTCATTAAACTTACAATTATTTTTTACTTTTTCTTTGCAGTTCCATTCATTTTTTTAATATTTTGAAGTGTATATATAATTACACTTGTTGGATTTTGGATATTTTGAAGTGTATATATAATTATACTTGTTGGGAGACTTTGAATATTTAAGGTAAATGATATTTTAAATTACAAGGATGAAATTATTTTGCCTTTTGATTTATTGCCTTTATGCATGAATTTTAATTATAAATTTATGTTTTAAATTCTACAAGTTTTCAAAATAATGGACAATGAAAATACGAGGTTCATTATGCATTCTTCTTAAAATTCTAGGTGAATAGAAAATGATATAGATGGGGTTGTTTTTATACTTTATACTTGTATATGATAAATACAATGTCAAAGAATTTCGAAATATCGATATATTTGGTATCCGATATTTTTCAATCTATGAAAAAGCTATTTATTATAATTTTTGATATATATATGTGTGTGAATGATGTGTACAGGTAATAGTCAAATAAAATATTTTATTTATTATGAAAATTTAATATTAATTCCCGAATTTTCTTTCAACGATGAAAAATGAGTGGCTAAAATGTATTTTTAACGACTGAAAATTCCTTCGCTGAAAGCGAAATCTTTTAGCGAAGGGAAAATCTGGTTGGTAAAACGGTATTTTTAACGACTAGAAATTTTTTCATTAAAAGTGAATACAATTAGCGAAGGGACAATCCCGTTGCTAAAAGATATCTTTAACGACCAGAAATTCCTTCGTTGAAAGTGAATATAATTAACGAAGGGAAAATTCGGTCTCTAATAAGTATCTTTAACGACTGAAAATCCCTTCGTTAAAAGTCAATACAATTAGCAAAGGGAAAATCCGGTCGCTAAAAGGTATTTTTAACGGCCGAAAATTCCTTCGTTGAAAGTGAATACAAGTAGCGAAGGGAAAATTCGGTCGCTAAAAATCATTATTCAATGACCGGAAATATTCCGGTCGTTAAAGTCATTAATGACCGGATTCAATATCCAATCGTCTATACTTTTAACGAAGGGGCTTTTACCGACCGGATTTTTCAGTCGTTATAGATCTTTAACGACCGGATTTCCCTTCGTTAAAGAGCATTTTTCTTATAGTGAATAAAATTTAAGAACTAACGGCCGGATTAATTTCCCTTCGTTATCTGTATATTTTAACGAACGGATTTTTATTGCTTTAACGACCGGATTTAATCCCCTCGCTATATAACAATAAAATTTAAGAACTAACAACTGGATTAATTTCCCTTCGTTATTTGTATATTTTAACGACCGGATTTTTATCCCTTCGTTAAATTTTGGTCATTAAAAGTCAATTTTCTTGTAGTGTAAAGAATTGAGTGTGTGTGATGTGTACATTGATAACTATGCATATGAAACAAATGCAGAAAAAACAATCATGTATATGTGTGTATAGAATGCATGCAAAAGATGTGCATGTGAGATGTATGCAAGAGATATGCCCACAAAATACGTGAAAATAATTGATTATAAAAATGAAGTTTAGAGAGCTATGTACGCAAAAGTATCTATGAAATATGCTCGCTAAAGATCTTATAGCAAAAGACATGCACCAAGAATTATACATGTAAAACTATTTATAAGGATGTTTGCTACAGTTATGTGTAAAAACGTTTGCAAATAGTATATGCACAAAAATATTGATGGTATGCAAAGTATCACTTTCATGAGTGGCGATAAGAAGTACCCCAAGATTGTAAAATGAGTGCAACCTATTAGGTACCTCAAACTCGAGTTTCTAACTGCCTTTGAACGCACTGAATGAACCACATTCTCAACTGATTCAATCTTAGCAAAAGAATTCAGGAGTCATTTTCAATGAAGTGCAAGAAAATAAACATGTTAATATCAATGTTTACTAAACCAACACGTAAATACAAGGCATACTATGCAATCTCTCTGTGTGTGTGCGAAAGGCCAAAATAAAATTTTTCACCATTTGAAAGCAAATTCTAGATGCAGCGTTGGGGATGAGACTAAACTCGAATGTATAAATACACTCGTGGCTTCTTGCTTGAAGCTCAAGAAACACCATATGCCTCTTCCTACGTACCAAACATTATTAGAAGGTCATCTCTGCTAATTAGATAAGACTGAACCCAGAATTAAGAGGTCTTATTTCGGTTGTAATGTTAGGCTTAGGCAGATGGTTACCAAGAAAGGATCAAGTTTCTAGAGAAAAATGGCCGCAACGTTCACTCGACGGATGAAAGGACCATTCTCAGCCCAATTGCATATTATCCAAGAATTCTTGAATTTGGACTTGGTAGTACTTTAGCTTAACAAGCTCAGCATAAAAATTAAATTAAAAAGATAACCATTGAAACTCTTCAAGGGGTACTATCTTGAGCTTTACTTTTCCCCTTTTCTTTTTTATTTTCATTTTTTTTCTTTTTTCTTCTTTTTTCTTTCGTTTTTTCATTTTTTTTCTTCTTTTTCTTCTTTCTCTCTTTTTTCTTTTTTTGTTGTTTTATTTCTTCTATTTTTTTTATTTTTTTCTGTTTCTTCTTCTGTTTTTTTTTTCGAAAATCTACGCCTTTAATTACACGAAGATAATGATCAACCCCCTTTCTGAAGTGTAGCCCATCCTTATCAGGGCAATTTTTGATAGCCCAAAAAATTATCAATGATTGAAACCCCTTTTTTTTCGAAACGTAAACTCACCCTTATCAGGACAATTTTTGATAGTTCAAGGAATTGTCAAAGATTGAAACTCTTTGTCAAAAGTATAAATCCATCCTTATCAGGGCTATTTTGATAACCCGAGGGAATGTCGTAACGTACACCCATCCTTGCTAGAGCGGCTATTTTTCTAAGGGGAAGATAAAAATTATTTTAGGCGATGGGTAGTTTTAACATGTGTAACAATAAAATCGGTACACATTTAGCATACCAAAATAAAGGCTCAACGAGCTAGCAATCGATTGCAAAATAAAGGTAGGAGATAGCCATTTAGAGAGCTATACAAAGAAATGGTTGCTTAAATCATTTTCTAGATTCATCCTTATACAGGGATCGCTCTGACGTTTAATCGGAAAGGTTCTAGTACTCTTAGTGAGTTTTCATCCAATCCCCTAATTGCAACTAGTTTTTTCAATTTGTTTCAAAAAATGGGCCAAAAGTGCTCTAAATTTAGAAATTACATGGTATAGTCAAATATTTTCAATTGATCTAGCAATCAAAGAACAAATATATTTACCCTTTGCTTAATTCAAAATGGAATGAAATGCAAATTTCTAGAGTTAAGATCAAAGCCATTCATAGTTGAGAACTACTTAGGCAGAGTCAAATTTTGAATCAAAGGTACCTTAATAAGGTGCAAACATGTTAACATTTTAGGGTACATCTTAACACAAAAATTTTTACCCAATCAAAATTCATATAGGCATACAAAGAACTGTTTGTAAAATATGCGCAGATTATGTTCTAAGAATCATGTACTAGGAAAGATGCATCCAACAGTGTCGTGCCTATTAGTAATGCGTGTTGTGAACTATACGTGCAAAATATGTGTGAAAACATATGGTATAGAAATGCGTACATGAAATACGTGCCAAGACGTGTGTGCATGAAGCACCTATAAAAAGGATTATGAGTGCGTAAACACTGCATGATAAATGATGTGCATGTATAAATTTGTAGTGTACATGTAAGTAATATATAATGAAGGCATAAGTACTAAATATGACACAACATGAAGATGAATGTTTATGATACATCGTGCACATGCACGTGGCATGATTTAAACATGATAGGGATATGTATGTAATGTAAGATGAAAAAGACTTGGCGTGATGATGTATACATGAATCGTGAGGTATGGCAAAACTCACATACGTAGAAGTGCAAAATATATACAAATAATGCGCGTGGCATGGGACACAATACAGGAATAATTATGTACAGTGAGCGGCATATGTGTGCGACACAAAACATGGGATGAAAGTGGTTGCAAGAAACGAATGAAGTTTACAAAGTATGTGTATTTACATGGCATGCATATACAAAACGTGTCATGGTATATAATGACCAACATACACAATGCAGGATTCATATATGCATGGCATAACTCATGCATGATAATGTATGTTCATGATATGGCACACAGCGTGAAAAGGTGCAAGGTGCCACAATGTGTATAATGCACAGCCTAATGACGTATGCTAATGTGTATATGTTATGATATGCAACGGTATGTACACTCTCTAGCATGCAATGCTTATGTACATAGACAATGCGAGCACACTAAGACATATTACCACAATTGATTTTTTTTTTATTTTTTATGATTATTTATGTCCATATGTATTTTTCATACTACATGCTAGATGTAATAATTATGATGTAAGCAATTTTATATAAGAAGTGCATAGGTTCTATTATTATACATGAGATAAAATGCACATGCTTTATTTACTATTATTCATGAAAAATAATGCGCGAGCACAAACATACACATACACGAAAAAAACTCTTCCCAACCATTTCTCTCTCACACAGGAGGTCGTACGGTCTCTTTCCTAGGTGGGTTTGACCCATGGGTTAATGGCGAACCCAACGGGCGCATACATTGTGCTGCAAAAAAACCACCAGCACAAATTCTCATTAATAACAAGCGTATGCATATGAATTTTTGGCCACCGTGTATTTAAACAATCCGAATAACCCCTCGGGGTATGAAAACTTTCAATGAGCGAACAACTAAATTTATTTGGATTTGTTCAATACAAAAAAACCCACTTCACAAGCAATGTATTATGGCACATGCCCCCTAGGGGAAGTATCTATATCCATTACATGAGTTTTGGTCAAATGTGATGATATTTTAGGGTTACCCAAGCATGATCCCTGCCAACGGGTCTAGCTCGTCATGAGCATAGTGACCGGTCGGGTCATTATTTAATATACTATGATGGCATAAGGCTTAGGCTGCTGATTATCCCGAGCACTTCCCTACAAGGAGTGAAAGTAGGATCGTGTTTTGGGAATGCACCGAGGTTAAAAGAGGGACTAACCTAGCATAACTGTAAGGGTCTAGCATGATGCAATACAATTTCTCGAAAAGAGATAAAATTTCTTGATCCTAAACCCATTTACATTAGATTAACCAAAAGTATTTTTAGAGCAAAATCTCATGATGTCCCCAGTGGAGTCACCACTGTGACGCACCCGAACCCTGCGTGGCATCCGGATCGCTCTCGGGTGTCCACTTTTAGGACCCAAGACCGGATGGAGGTTCATCAAAACTCGCGAAAGCTGATCTCTTCGCAATGGACAAGGATTCACCCCTATTCCATTGTTGGCCATCAACATACGAGAGCGTCTGTTGGGTATCATAAGGTAGGTATCACGAAGTCGCCACCCAATAAGACATTGGGAAATAAATTCTAACCTTTTGAGACCAAAACCAGAGAGAGTTTGCGACCTCACTCTTATTCATACCTTTAGTTAATGTCATGTTAATGGATTTTTATGGTCAATTATTTTATCTCTCTTCTCACACGATTTATGCAATAAATTTAAAGCGCATTACAAGCACATAAAAAGCAATAAATAAAGCGATAAATAAAATATAATTACAAGTATAAAAAAAATGCAAAATCCATAATAGTGATAAACTAGAAATACATACATAAATCGGGCCATTCGTTTAAACGAGAACATTGGTTCCCAACTACTTATTTTACAAAAAAATATTAGAGTTCTCAAACCGACTTTATCAAAAAAGGGTGAAGCGGTCTTGTTTTAATGAAAACATAAACCTTTCACTTTTGGGATGAAAACGAGGACATTGGTCCAGTTTTATTAACAGATTTTCAATTTAGTAGAAAACATTTGTGTGGTAGTTCTTTTTAAGTGCGGTAAAAAATCTTTTATTATTACAGTCCTCAAGCAAATAAAAGGAGATAAAATAATAATTACATATCTCTGAATAATAAATAAATCCTAAACTATTCGCCCCGACCGTGCTTCGCCTAGCTCCATGGACGAGCCACGCGGTTGCGATCATAACAAAAAATAATATTAGTCAGTAATGGGTTAAATTAAACTAAAATGATAAATAAATAATCGAATGAAATATATTGAACAAATAATTAATCTAATACAGTAGAAATAAAATAGACTGACATAATTAAAGAATGTAAAACTCAAATGACGTAATTATAATGATCAGTGGCAATAAAAATGATGATGCTAATAATAATAATATCATAAAATAATAATGACAATAATAATAATAAAACAAATAATAATATCAATAATATCAACAATAACTAATAATAATAATATAACGAAATGAACATAGAGTAAATAATACTAACAATAATAATGACATAAAATAACAATAATACTATCAATAATAATATTAATAATGATAATAACAATAATAGTCACAATAATAATCTCAACAATAACATTAACACAATATTAATAATGATAATAATAATAATAAAAATAGAATAATAATAATAATAATAATAATAATAATAATAATATCAAATAGACATAAAATTAATAATAACCACAATAATAACAATATAACAATAATGACATGTATAATAATAATAGTAATGATAATATAATACAATAATGCTAATAATAAACAAATAAAATGATACTAATAATAATAATAATAATAATAATAAGACAAAATAATAAATAAATAATAATAATAATAATAATAAAATAAAAGAAGGGACTTCACTGGATTTCCTCGCCGGAGCCACCGGGGGTCGTCGGTGCTCGTCACCGCCGGTACCGGAGGAAAGGTTGCCACGCTGGGAGCCCAGTGCCATTGGCCACGCGCCGGAAAGAAGGTCCGCCTCGCTGAAAATAGCGCTAGAACGGCTTGGCTTCAACTCCCCGATCTCTTTCCCGCCAGCGAGTGATGCTGAGAGGAGGCCACCGTCTGGTTCATCCGGCTGCCGAGAGTCGACCGCCACCGCTCGTGGCGCCGTCCGACGCCGGAGGTGTTGGCGGCCACCTCCTTCTTCTTCCTCTTTTTTTCTTCGTTTCCCGAGGTCATGTCCCTGCATTTTGGTCTCCCCTTTCCTGGTCTTCTTTCTTTCTTTTCATTTGCTTTTCATTTCTTTTATTTCTTCTTGCCTTTGTCCCTTTCATTTTTCATTTTTTCCTTTTCATTTTGCTTTTCCTCCATTTGTTTCTTGCTCTCTCTGTCTTTTTATTTTCTTTTCTCTTTGGCTTCACCCCTTCCTGGTCAGCCGAGCCCCCCCGCACCCCCCCCCCCCCCTCCTCATTCTTGTGAATTATTTTTGTTTTTATACCCCAAATTATGGTTTGGCCCTTAATGGTTTTCTTCCTATTTTTAATCTTTTTAATTTAATTATAACCTACTTAAATTATTACATATTTTAATTAAACACTCCATATTTCCCCTTTTAACCTTAATTATCCTACAATATTAATTAGTTAACTTAATCTTAATTTTTAATTTTACATATATATATATATATATATATATATATATACACACATATATATATATAAATATATATATATATATTTATATTTTTTATGTTTTTTTTATAATTATTTTTTGAAGAGCCAAAATTGCCATTTTCTTTTCCTTTATTTTTTACTCGGGACACGGTGTCTACACCCACATGACAAGAATTGTATTATGGTTCATCTCACCTAAGGGAAGTATTTATTGCCTTTACATGAGTTTTAGTTAAGGTGATGTTACTTTAGGGCTACCCAAGCATGGTCCCTGCCAATTGGTCTAGCTCATCACGAGTATAATGACTGATCGAGTCTCCATTTGATATACCAAAAGGTACTAGGCTTGGGCTGGCAATTTTCCTTAACACTTCCCCACATTAACTAAACATAGGGTCGTGCTTCAGGAATGCACCGGGTAAAATAAGGGTACAAACTAACATAATTCTAAGGCTCTAGCATGATGCAATGTAATTTAAAAGAGATATGGAATTTTAGTTTCAAAAACTTAATTATACATTTTAACCAAGATACTTTTAGAGCAAAGTCACAAAGTCGCCACCGTGACACGCGCTGAACCGTAAAGGCCCTCTTATGGCCCGCTTTTAGGGCTCAAGGGATTGGTTGTGTAACACCCCCACCGTTGCCCCCGTTGGAAGGGTACCGGTGGGCGCGCTACCCGACGCTGACTCACATACATGCATGCATACACAAAGCGGAAGCATACATTCATACATAACATACATATGAAAATACAGCGAAAATTAAAACTTTGAAGAAACAAAAGTTGAACATACATTAACTCACATACATACATATAATCACTCAACGGAAGCATAAGGCGAAAGATAAAACTGAGGAATAACTGAAAGCTTGATTACAATGAGATCCTTACATAACCAACTACATAAGAAAAAGGCTGCAAAATTACAGAATCCGAAATACAGAAGCTGAACAAAATAAAAAACTTCTAACTCGTATGTGGCCAACCTTGCAGATGCACGACTCGAACCGAAACCAACCTGCCACCTGCACGGGAAAAGAGCCCGTACTAAGCGATAAACGCTTAGTGGGGAGAACACACAAACAATATGGACGGCCATTCACAATGGTCGCCAAAGCAAGTCACATACACAAATGGCATATGCAAATAATCACAACGGATGGATATACATACCGGTATGAGAGAGAGAGCCATGCATTCGAAAGTTCATAATCACATACAATGATCATACCCAAGTACTCATTAACTAGAAACCCATTCACATGCAATACAATTATCATACAGTAACGCACGCAACTATCATGCCGAGAACACTAGTTACCCAAACATACTTTTATCATGTCACAAGATGCATACGCTAACTGGAACTCAGGGTATAACATGAAACCACCACACTTCCACTGCGTAACTCTGATACATAAAATATCATGCCAGAAACCCTCCAATAGAAGAGATCGAGGACATAATCACATTCTTAACATCACCATGCGGAAAGTACAGTTAAATCTTACATACTTACCGTCACAGCTGATCCGGTTCACATGCTTATGTACAATAAAACCATGCTTGTATATACGTAAAGCCATTCATCAGAAGATTCATATCAATAATCATATCCTCATAATAGATTACACTTCACCGTTGAATCCATATAGATATAACATATGTTCTCTCATATCATAATTCATACAAAGCACTTTAAGCATTGAAACACCTGCTGACTCAAGGTAGTGGATAACGAGTGAACAGAAAGTACTTTACGGGTACCAATCGATTACGGAAAGTACCTTACGGGTACAAATCGAAAACCATTTCAATTTTCATTCACAACCATTTTTCGGAAGGACCTTAAACAAGATCCAAACACATTAAAGGGGTTCGCGAGGAACCAAACGGGGACCTAATCAGGGTCCAAATGTAACGGAAGCTGCAGCAAAAAGACTCTGTTAGGCATGCCTAACTATCCACTGAACTTACTCTAGCAGGTTATGCATAATCCATTCAATTCATTTCATATTATCTCAAAACACACACACACACATATATATATATATATATATATCATGTATATATACATACGTATAAGCATATTCATATCATGGATTCACATATATATAATTCATAACATTGCCCATGCATAATACATCCACTTGTGTTAACATACTTCATAAAATGGTCCAAGTATAAACCTAAAAGTATCACAAGTTCGGAATTCACACATTGGCATCACAAAATAAAACTCAATTTGGAAAAACAGGGAGTGTCACGATCGCGACGGATGTCGCGCTCGCGACGGATGTCGCGCTCACGACAGAGGCTACTTGCCCATGTCGCGATCACGGCAACTTTCATGATCTCGCGAGGGAACTAGGGCATCTCGCTGTCGCGCTCGCGATAGTGAACTGCCAATCCAAACAATTCGGCAACCGATCTCTCTGTCGCGCTCGCGACAGAGGCTCTACTGCATAGCTCGGCGGAGAGCTCGGACGCGTGCGAGGGCTGCTTTCACCGGGCTCTGTTGTGACCTCGCGACGATGTCGCGCTCGCGACAAAGTCAGGAATTCCAACCCTTACACAAGAAATCTGCAGAAAATTCCCTCTTCACAACCCCCAAACTCAACCAACATCGAAACATCAACTTACCTCATCTCCAGCAAGCCACGCATCATTGACAACATAAACACAACATTCGTATCAAGAATTCTGATAAAACATGCCACTAACAATATCCATTTACACAATCTATAATATCAACACTATTCGCCATTCATCACAAACGCACCCATGTTATGCATTCATATATACGGTACAACATGCCTAGGTTACTCATGAGATCGACACATATCCACACTCATCCATAAACCAACCTTCACGGAGTTATATCTATTATTATTCACTTGCTAAATCACCAATTCTTAATCATACTCATAAGTTTTACCAAAGACAGCTACTTATATAGTCATTTAATTACCTTAAAGATGCATAATAAGCTGAGGGGAAGGTACAGGATTGATCCGGGTCAACCCAAGGCTCAAAAATAGAGAAGAAAAGGCTTAAAACATGCTTTTCTGTCGTGAGGTCGCGACACTGTCGCGCTCGCGACAGAGGCTCACCTCTGAACCCAAACGAGACTACCTAATGCCCCAAACTTCTATTGCCTAAACCGACCTCTAAAACTCATTCGTAGCCAAAACTTTCTTCTTAATAAATGTTCCTTAGGATGTTAACGTTCAAAAGCAATAAATTTCAGATCAAAATGACATCTAGAACTCCAGATACGGTCTCCACAACCCAGACTGTTCAAATAACCCGACCCAAACAGAAACACTACGATTTTTGTCAATTTTTTGGGTCTTAAAGCAAGAATTTTCCCAAGGCTATTTCTGAGACATTTAAAGGCATGGCAATCATGGTTTTAATGGCTTAAGAATCACATTATTTAGAGCTCTATAACTACAGATATGACAAAAACAATGCACGGAGGTCAAAAGAGAACTGAACAGGATTACTAAAATCACCATAAAACATCAAAATCAAAGAAATCCCCAAACTATGCATTTCAATGCCAACCCACATATACATTTATCTCAATAAATTACATGGATTACTAACACATTTACCCAAATTAGTTCATGCATAAACTCATATCAAACACTCAAATTTTCGGAAAGCAAACAACAATACAAACTCATGATCCAAGGAGAATAGGCAAATACAACTCAAAACTCAAATGAAAAATCAAAGCTCCCAAACCTCAAATTGCCGATGCAATCCTCAACCATCAAGAGCCCACTTTCTCTTTTCCTTTATTCTTACTCTTGATACTCAAAGCTTGCATAAAACCAAAACCTACAAATTACTTTTCCAAAAACCCCAACTTAAATAAACCAAAGAAGAAGAAGAAGAAGAGGAAACAAAAATCCAAATACAAGAACCCTAACTTACCGCTTCAATGTAGCTCCAAACCCAACCAAAATCACCTTAAGCAAAGCACAATCCAAGCCAAAAGACAAGAAGAGGAAATGAGAGAGGGAGGGCAACGGGAAATGTAAATTTCCTGTGTTCTCTCTCTCTCTTTCCCTTCTTTTCTTACCTACTCATCAATGCCCACCAACCAATGCCACATGGCAAGCTCCTATTGAACCACAATTCCCACTTTTGACTTATTCCTCCTTGCACCATACACCATCCACACATTAACAATCTCTTACAATAATATCTCCAAGGTACCATACTCAACTCACACTATAACTTTTCTTAAAAAAATCCACCTACATCCTACTCCCTTACATTACAAGCACACACTAGATTAATCCCAAATAACATACCCTACATCCATACACCACCTGCACACCTTAATATTTCTCCTCTTAACATACTTAATTAATTTCCTTGCACTAAATCCTTAATATCCAAATTTTCGTCTTAAACAAATTACGGAAAGACCCTTAATATCCCGACTTATCGCGCAAAATTCCGACTAGGCCCTTTTTGGGGTGTTACAAATCTCTTCCCCTTAAGAAATTTCGTCCTCAAAATTTCCCCGCTAATCACTTACATAGGCAATTCCTTAACAAATCTTCAAATCGCTAACACTCATATCATACGATTCTCAAAACAAATACACTTCACACCAGAACCAACCACATAGAGTATCTCAATTCTAACACCTCGAATTCCTTCGATACACATATCGCTAACACCCAAGACACTAACTGTAACACCCAAGACACACATAGGATCTTAACTCTTTCACTAACATACAATTCCTTAACACCCTTTTCTTCTCGATTCTAACCTCGAGCACTTCACATTTCTTAACGCACTACACTCTTATCCATACACTTCTTCCTAACATCAATCAATCAAAGTATATCCTGTCAGCTTTTCTCAATGAAACACATACAATGATGCTTTTCACAAACAGATGAGGGATGCGGATGAAATGGCTATATAATGATTTATGTATGCAAGTTGATGCGAAGATGTAACGTGAGTTATAATAATGCACTTTTTCCCATCCCCATGCTTCACTATGCTTATGTTCACTAGATTCAAAGGGAATAGCTGACAGGTATACAAAGTCACACCTCAAATTCACCCTATTCACATAGTCTTATATCACTGACTACCACGGACATCTCACTAATCCTTCATCCAAACACTACACAAACATACACTACACAACTGCATCTGCAATAGCCCACAACACTAAACAGACTCGCATACAAAGACTCGACACTTAAACAATCACATAGACCAGAACCGACTAAACCGGTGCTCTGATACCACTAACTGTAACACCCCCACCGTCGCCACCGTTGAAAGGGCACCGGTGGGCGCGCTACCCGACGCCGACTCATATACATGCATGCATACACAAAGCGGAAGCATACATTCATACATAACATACATATAAAAATGCAGCGGAAATTAAAACTTTGAAGAAACAAAAGTTGAACATACATTAACTCACATACATACATATAATCACTCAGCGGAAGCATAAGGCGAAAGATAAAACTGAGGAATAACTGAAAGCTTGATTATAATGAGATCCTTACATAACCAAATACATAAGAAAAAGGCTACAAAATTATAGAATCCGAAATACAGAAGCTGAACAAAATACAAAACTTCTAACTCGTATGTGGCCAACCTTGCAGATGCACGACTCGAACCGAAACCAACCTGCCACCTGCACGGGAAAAGAGCCCGTACTAAGCGATAAACGCTTAGTGGGGGGAACACACAAACAATATGGACGGCCATTCACAATGGTCGCCAAAGCAAGTCACATACACAAATGGCATATGCAAATAATCACAACGGATGGATATACATACCGGTATGAGAGAGAGAGCCATGCATTCGAAAGTTCATAATCACATACAATGATCATACCCAAGTACTCATTAACTAGAAACCCATTCACATGCAATACAATTATCATACAGTAACGCACGCAACTATCATGCCGAGAACACTAGTTACCCAAACATACTTTTATCATGTCATAAGATGCATACGCTAACTGGAACTCAGGGTATAACATCAAACCACCACACTTCCACTGCGTAACTCTGATACATAAAATATCATGCCAGAAACCCTCTAATAGAAGAGACCGAGGACATAATCACATTCATAACATCACCATGCGGAAAGTACAATTAAATCTTACATACTTACCATCACAACTGATCCGATTCACATGCTTATGTACAATAAAACCATGCTTGTATATACATAAAGCCATTCATCAGAAGATTCATATCAATAATCATATCCTCATAATAGATTATACTTCACCGTTGAATCCATATAGATATAACATATGTTCTCTCATATCATAATTCATACAAAGCACTTTAAGCATTGAAACATATGCTGACTCAAGGTAGTGGATAACGAGTGAACAGAAAGTACTTTACGGGTACCAACCGATTATGGAAAGTACCTTACAGGTACAAATCGAAAACCATTTCAATTTTCATTCACAAACATTTTTCGGAAGGACCTTAAACAAGATCCAAACAAATTAAAGGGGTTCGCGAGGAACCAAACGGGGACCTGATCAGGGTCCAAACGTAACGGAAGCTGCAGCAGAAAGACTCTATTAGGCGTGCCTAACTATCCACTGAACTGACTCTAGCAGGTTATGCATAATCCATTCAATTCATTTCATATTATCTCAAAACACACACACACATATATATATATCATATATATATACATACGTATAAGCATATTCATATCATTGATTCACATACATATAATTCATAACATTGCCCATGCATAATACATCCACTTGTGTTAACATACTTCATAAAATAGTCCAAGCATAAACCTAAAAGTATCACAAGTTCGGAATTCACACATTGGCATCACAAAAGAAAACTCAATTTGGAAAAACAGGGAGTGTCGCGATCGCGACGGATGTCGCGCTCGCGACAGAGGCTACTTGCCCATGTCGCGATCACGGCAACCTTCGCGATCTCGTGAGGGAACTAGGGCATCTCGTTGTCGCGCTTGCGATAGTGAACTGCCAATCCAAACAATTCGGCAACCGATCTCTCTATCGCACTCGCGACAGAGGCTCTGCTGCATAGCTCGGCGGAGAGCTCGGACGCGTGCGAGGGCTGCTTTCACCGGGCTCTATCGCGACCTCGCGACAGAGTCGGGAATTCCAACCCTTACACAAGAAATCTGCAAAAAATTCCCTCTTCACAACCCCCAAACTCAACCAACGTCGAAACATCAACTTACCTCATCTCCAGCAAGCCACACATCATTGACAACATAAACACAACATTCGTATCAAGAATTCCGATAAAACATGCCACTAACAATATCCATTTACACAATCTATAATATCAACACTATTTGCCATTCATCACAAACGCACCCATGTTATGCATTCATATATACGGTACAACATGCCTAGGTTACTCATGAGATCGACACATATCCACACTCATCCATAAACCAACCTTCACGGAGTTATATCTATTATTATTCACTTGTTAAATCACCAATTTTTAATCATACTCATAAGTTTTACCAAAGACAACTACTTATATAGTCATTTAATTACCTTAAAGATGCATAATAAGCTGGGGGGAAGGTACGGGATTGATCCGGGTCAACCCAGGGCTCAAAAGTAGAGAAGAAAAGGCTTAAAACATGCTTTTCTATCGCGAGGTCGCGACACTGTCGCGCTAGCGACAGAGGCTCACCTCTGAACCCAAACGAGACTGCCTAATGCCCCAAACTTGTATTGCCTAAACCGACCTCTAAAACTCATTTTTAGCAAAAACTTCCTTCTTAACAAATGTTCCCTAGGATGTTAAAGTTCAAAACCAACAAATTTAAGATCAAAAGGACATCTATAACTACAGATATGGTCTCCACAACCCAGACTCTTCAAATAACCCGACCCAAACAGAAACACTACGATTTTTGTCAATATTTTGGGTCTTAGAGCAAGAATTTTCCCAAGGCTATTTCTGAGACATTTAAAGGCATGGAAATCGTGGTTCTAATGGCTAAGAATAACACGATTTAGAGCTCTATAACTACAGCTATGACAAAAACAATGAACAGAGGTCAAAAGAGAACTGAACAGGATTACTAAAATCACCATAAAACATCAAAGTCAAAGAAATCCCCAAACTCATGCATTTCAATGCCAACCCACATATACATTTATCTCAATCAATTACATGGATTACTAACACATTTAACCAAATTAGTTCATGCATAAACTCATATCAAACACTCAAATTTCCGGAAAGCAAACAACAATACAAACTCATGATCCAAGGAGAATAGGCAAACACAACTCAAAACTCAAATGAAAAATCAAAGCTCCCAAACCTCAAATTGCCGATGCAATCCTCAACCATCAAGAGCCCACTTTCTCTTTTCTTTTATTCTTACTCTTGATACTCAAAGCTTGCACAAAACCAAAACCCACAAATTACTTTTCCAAAAACCCCAACTTAAATAAACCAAAGAAGAAGAAGAAGAAGAGGAAACAAAAATCCAAATACAAGAACCCTAACTTACCGCTTCAATGTAGCTCCAAACCCAACCAAAATCACCTTAAGCAAAGCACAATCCAAGCCAAAAGAGAAGAAGAGGAAATGAGAGAGGGAGGGCAACGGGAAATGTAAATTTTCTGTGTTCTCTCTCTCTCTTTCCCTTCTTTTCTTACCTACTCATCAATGCCCACCAACCAATGCCACATGGCATGCTCCTATTGGACCACAATTCCCACTTTTGACTTATTCCTCCTTGCACCATACACCATCCACACATTAACAATCTCTTACAATAATATCTCCAAGGTACCATACTCAACTCACACTATAACTTTTCTTAAAAAAATCCACCTACATCCTACTCCCTTACATTACAAGCACACACTAGATTAATCCCAAATAACATACCCTACATCCATACACCACCTGCACACCTTAATATTTCTCCTCTTAACATACTTAATTAATTTCCTTGCACTAAATCCTTAATATCCAAATTTTACTCTTACACAAATTACGGAAATACCCTTAATACCCCGACTTATCGCGCAAAATTCCGACTAGGCCCTTTTTGGGGTGTTACAGGTTCGCGTCATTTGATCTTGGGTAACATGAGACATTTTGGAATCATAGAAAATTAGGGAAGTTCATACAGCCTCATGCAATCTTTATGCACCTTTGAGGTATTTTGGAGTCACCATTCAATTTACAAGAAATTGGGAAAAGGTCATCTAACCTCGGGGTCTTAAACCAGAAAAGGTGTTCGGAACTTCACTCTTATTTATGCCTTGATCAATTATAAATGATTTTTTTAGATTAGAAAATTCCATCTCTCCTCTCATGCGATTAATGCAATTTATTTAAAGGTGCACTTCAATCATCGAAAAAGTTGTAAATGAAAGCTATAAAGAAAAGCGATAAACACACAAAACACATCATTACGAAATAGAAATTGGGAAAAATACAATCCCCCATATGAAAAGAAAAGCTAAATAAAATTGCCCCAAAAAATAATTAGTTACAAGGGTTCACAAGATATATAACATAAATCTAAATAATTAAGCAAGATTGAACAAAAGAGGAGACATGCATAAATCGGTATATTTATTCGGTTTAGGAACATTGGTTCCCTCATGCTCACTTAAAAATGCATCAAAGAGTTATTTTGGGTATTGATTTGAAAAACCGGGATGAGTGATCCCATTTTTATAAAATTTAACTCTCCATTTTAATTCGTGACATTTTGCATTGCTTAACTAAAATTGAGGACATTGGTCCCAATTTATTAATAAAAATCCCAATTTAGTTATAAAAATATTTTTGTAATTTTTTTACCTTACACGCGTACAAAATAAAACTATTTTATTTACAACAATAACATAAACACGCAAGTAAAGGATTGGTAAGGTCTCACCCAATTGGCATAGCCTCCTACGCATCGTGACCCCTCCATTCGGTCACGATGAAGCTCAATAAGCAAACGTCACATTTCACCCATACAATAAAAACAACAATAGAAAAATTAGTAATAATTATGAAATCAACTAAATAAGCATGAAAATAAGGGGAACATGAAATAACATTAACACACAAGTAGAAAGTAAAATGGGTCATACTGAACACATTGATTTAAATATGCAAATAACTCGTATGCAAAAGGAAATTAACAAAATAATCATGCAAGAGTATGATAACAACAATAATAGTGATAAGAAACCATGCAATAACACCACATGAACATACTACTAATGACAATAAAAACACTAGTAATAATAATGATAATATTAACAATAATGACAACAATGGCAATAGTGCTAATAATAATAATAATAATAATAATAATAATAATAATAATAATAATAATAATAATAATAATAATAGAAATAGTAGTAACAACAATAATAATACTAACAGTAAGAACTATGACACTAACAATCATAAGAAGAATAACAAATAATAATAACGTTAATAATAATGATAATAATAAATATAACATTAGCATGCAATGATAATAATGTTAAGAATACTAATAAAAACAAATGATAATTATAATGGCAATAATAATAAACAAAAATAAATGTTGCATCAATAGTGGTGATAAATATATTAACAATGATAATAATAAATAAAATAAAATGAGATGATGAAAGTGAGTCCAAGAATCTTTACCCTCAGATTTGATGATATAGAAACAAGTTATTTGAATCCAACTCCCCTTATTAAGGTTTAAAACAGATTCGAAATAACTCAAAAACTTAAAAAACTCGAACGAAAAAGAAATGATTTTTTTGTTTTGTTACTTGATAATAAACACAAGATAAGGGTTTCCCTCTCTCAAGCTAAGCTTAAACTCTAATTATTTTTCTGGGTTTAATAAAATTAAAGGAAGAGATTTCAAACACTGGAAGATTTTTTTCTTTCCCCAGAACCCTCTCTTGTCTCTTCTCCCTCTCCTCTTCTATCTTTTCTCTTTTTTTTCTGTCCGAAAAGTCCAACTCCTATCAAATAAAAATTTTCTCTTCTTTATTTTCCCTTTCTTCATAAAAGGGGAAAGGACAAAACCCCCTTTCCATTGCTCTTCCCAAAAAAATTCCTAAAAACTGAAAAAAAAATGGTCTTCAAAATTTTTCAAAAAACCAGATTTTGTAGGTGGGAAAGGGACAGGAGGGAGACTGGCAGTGAGTGGGTTTCCTGCACGTAAACACCGTGCCTCGCGCGGTAGCAGGCTAACGAAAACCCCAAAATAAAAAAAAAATACTTTTTATTTAAAAAAGAAGGCTTTTTAATAAGGGAATCATCAGTTCTAACCTTTTTGCCTTTGAAAAAGCATCATTTTCATCATTGGGTAATCTTGATCTTGGACCGCCTCGAGACCCGGTGTCTACAGCATCTCTTCTTGAGAGACGGACATTTGTCGACCAAAACTGCAAAATTTTACAATTAAAACCTTATTTCAACTCTGAAAAAAAGCAAAAGGTCTAAGCTCGACAAAAACCCCTAAAAATTGTGAAAACCAAGGATAAGAATCGGCGCTTCTATTCTCCGCCTATAACATAGGCAACATCATCCTTATTAGGTAACTCTGATCTGGGCTGCCTTGGGACCTAGTGTCTACAATATGATATATATTATTGACTATAGATGATGAATAAATAGCTATGAATGATCAAGTTATGACCTATTATAAATATATATATTATGAAAGATGATGGAATGAGAACGGAAATATTATTATGTGCATAATTTGCACTCATATGACATCATACTAAAAATGAACATATGGACTAATGGAATCACTCAGAAATTATAAGGCGTGTATCTTATTTGGTGTGTAAATATTTTATGCTACTTGTTCAAGAAAGTTTTTTGAGACATGATGATTCAATATATTTCTATGTCATCTATGAGTTTATGTAAATAACAGAATGAATACAATTTACATATTATTCTCTAATATTGCTCCAAAAGAATATGACATGTGTTCGGACTGGATGAATTAATTGTATAGTTAAGTATGTGCATACATGATATATCAAATAAAGCTATCAGTAAAGGCTGTTAATAGAAAAAAAAATAATAGTAAAGAGTGAATATTAATGACAATGATGTAAATGAAAATGTTTAAAGCCTACAAAATGTCTGGGTCATGGATAGATATGCATTCCTATAGGGATAAAGTTATAGCTACCATAGTTTGGCACGTTTACCGTGGCCATAGTCTCATTGAGACAATGATGTCTCTATAATATAGATACTGAATATACAACATCCATAGTTGATAGCCTAGTGGTATCCATAGCTCTTGTTATCCACACCTATAGATATTGTGTAGGCTAGAGTAGTTTTAGGAAAATATATGTATATGCCTAAGTGTAAGAGCCACAGGAAATGTGAATTAAGTTAGAGAACACATTTTAAAGAATATAGCATTATGACACACGCCGAACCCATGTGGTTCCCAAAGGCCCATGTGACATGCGCAGAACCACGAGCGCCCCAAAAACCCACTTTTAGGGTTTTTCGAGAGAGGTTTATAACACTTGTAAGAAAATTACAAGGGCATCTATTTTGGGCAACAAGAGGTATTTTGGAGTCGCCACCTAATAAAACATCGGGATAGTTCATCTAGCTTCATTAAGCCTAAGACAATGCGTATGAGTATATTTTGGGCAACAAGAGATATTTTGGAATTACCTTCCCAATAGAACACTAGAAAGGTTCATCTAACCTCATGAAGCCTAAGACCAGAGAGAGTTAGGGACTTTACTCTTATTCATATCTTAATCAAAGTTATAAATGAGTTTTGAATTTAAAATTCTATTCCATTTCTCATAGAATTTATGCAATTACTAAAGAGCAATTCAAGAACACCATGAAAGCAATAAATAACATAGTCTTTAAATAAAATAATAAAGTATATTAACTTACAATAAAAATAGGGGCAGAATACAACCCCAAATAGAAATAGAAAATCATCCACAAAATATGACATTTATTCAAATTGAGAACATTGGTTCCCTCGCATACATAATAATGAGAACAACCTTTAGGCGACATTTTGGAGGAAAACCAGGACATTGGTCCCTTATATTAAAGAAAAATCGTATTTTAACTAGAAAAATCTTTAAATGCCTTTATATTAACGAACATAAAAACAACATTTATTATGATTAATAAAAACCTAAAAGATTAAGTAGCATAAAAAAAGAGTGAAAAGGATGAACCCAAGCGACGTCTCCAAATCACATCTCACCTAAATCCTCCATATTTGGTATCTGACACTCAACAGATTAAAACTCACAAAAAACAACAATATAAATATGTTAGCAATATCACAATAAAATATTAGAAAGCTAAAAAGTAATAAAATAGTAGGAAATATTAAAAGAACATGCCTAAAATTATTAAAACAAAACACAATATGAAGAAAGAGGCTAAAACAATAAAAAAGGAAGGGGAAAAGCCCCGGGGATGGCCGTCCTAAAGGTGACTGATGGGCTAAAGATGCCTTCTGTTATGTCTCATCGCTCACTTTGAGCGACAGCCATCGGTGAGACCTTATTCCCTTCGGTCATCTCCAGAATTTAAAAGTAACGATAAAACTCCATAACTAAACATTTCAAAACTCAAATTTCTTACTTTTTATGGATCTTAGGCCATTATTTCACACATTTCGGTCAAATAATCACCAAACAAAGAAAATTTAACACGAAAATAACAAAATTACCAAGAAAACAACCCACCAGCGGGCTAATGGGAGTTACTGACGATCAATGGGTGTTTGCCAATAAAAAAATAATTTTTTTGAGAAAGAAAGCTTTTCCAAAATATAGGAGAGCTTAAAAGACTTTCGGTCAGAAGTAACTTTTAAAGTTCATGGAATTCATAGACGAAAACCTACAATTTCATCCTTCTTCCTGTATAGCAGGTATCAATATCCTCATTGGGTAACTCTGATCTGTGCTGTCTCAGGACCCGGTGCCTACAGTTGCCCCCAATTTTGGGAAACTAGTGCACTAGAATCTAGATGAGCCAAAATTCAGAGAAGAGGAAAGAAATGCATACCTAAGTTACCTTTTTCCGTATTGATAGGATTTTGAGATTCGTGGCCTTTAATTGTCACCACTGAGTCATTTTAAAGACTTCGGTTAATCTTTTAGGCATATGATTGTCGTCGTCAAGACTTTTGGAATATAATTGTCGCCACCGGGTCATTCAAACGACCGTATTTGATCCGTTTGGCATCTGATTGTCACTGTCGGGAGTATACTGGTAATCTATCCGGCGTATGATTGTCGCCATCAACATATCAGCATATGATTGTTGCCGTTAGGTCGTAGGTATATGATTATCACCATGACTTGCTTTGTAGACCACAATTTGTCTGTCCAACATCTGATTGTCGCCTTCGAGGCACGGCATATAATTGTCGCCATCAAACCATAGGCATATAATTGTCACTACGACTTGTTTTGTAGACTGTAGTTATTATGTTCGAAAAATGATTGTCACAATGCCGACATCAGCATATGATTGTCACCTTTGAGCCGTAAGAATATGATTGTCGTCACAACTCATTTTATAGACTTTCTTTTGATGTAGCTTATTATTATCACTATTGAGTTATCATGATGAGTTTTGACTTTTGTGTCGTGATGTAGACTATTGGAATGTAATTCCTGTAATTTCAAATAATCTTGCTAATTTATTGTATTAATTGGATCCTTTTAAATCATAAATTTACCATCTTTTCTTTTCCCTTTTTTTTTTGTTTCCTCATGTATATATTTTTCATTTACTTTTCATTTTTATTTACTATACTGATGCATCAATTTCTTTTAAAGAAAAATAAAATTTGAACATAATGTAAACTCAACTAAATAATAAAAGTTTTTATACATCAACATATATAAATATAAATCTCCTTGAATAATGAGCTACAAAGGAGAGTAGTCAATAGGCTCATCGGGGTCCTGATCACTGTCAGACACATGTATGGGCTAAGCACTAGATGATGATGGCCCTACAATAAAGGAAGATGGCTCTGTAACACCCCCTTCCCATACGTAGGAGAACCCATCCGCAACGGAGTGAGAACCCATACGAGAAGGGGTGTCATAACAAATAGGACGGAGCAAACAAACATTCACATAATATAAACATACATATAAACAGCAAAAATTAAAACTTTAAATCAAACTGAGCATTCATTCATGATATAACAATATTTAATTACATAACTGTTCTGATACCAACATAATTGCATCATTCAGAGATACATAGCGGAAGCTTATCAAAATACTATGTACAAGAGAGATACCACTATTACAAAATAATGATGATACAAAAAGGAAACTAGGTCCTAACAACAATCCCACTGTGTTGGCTTGACTGGCGGCGACTCTCCTAAAAGCTATACACCTTTCGCACCTGTACGGGTGAAAACACCGTGCTAAGCGATAACGCTTAGTGGGGAAACAAACAATAATATATGGATGGCTATTCATAATGGTCGTCAAGGCAATTCACATACGAAATGACATACTGAATATCATAAGATATAATCACAATATAATTCCATTCATAACCATTCAAAGGTTCAATAAACATATTCATATGCCAACAGATTCATATGCTCATTAATAGAGTCATTCAGATTCAAATACTTATAATTATACTCATTCGGATTCACATACTTATAATCATATCAGAACAAATCATAACACCTGCTGACTCACAGTAGTGGATAACGAGTAAATGCGTAGCGGTACCGTACATGTACGAATTGACACATAGCGGTACCTTACGGGTATGAATCGGAAAACAATATCACATTTTCTCTTTTCAAAACATTTTACAAAGGGATCTTAAACAAGACCCGTACACGTAGAAGTTCGCGAGGAACTAAATGGGGACCTGATCAGGGTCCAGAACAGTACAGAGGCTGTAGCAAAAGGACTCTTTTAGGCATGTCTAACTATCCGCTAGACTGATTCTTACAGGTCATGCATAATCCAAATCATGCTCAAAGCATAACATATAATTCATCAGGAAAAAATCATAATAGTACACATATATATGCATAATTATTCCCATACAGTGGTAAAAACTCATGAAGAAATGATACAAAAATCATTTTAAAAGAAATGGACAAAATCATAAAACAGGGTAAAAAGAAGGTCACTGTTGCGATTGTAGCTGGTGTCGCGATCGCGACAGTGGCCGGATGGCCTTCGCGAGGGGAAGGGGCAAAGAGGTCACTATCACAATCGTGACCATTGTCGCACTCGCAATAGTTGCCGATAGGCCTGCGCTAGGGGAAAGACGAAGAGGCGAAGGGCGTGCGAGTCACGAGACAACCTTCACAACTCGTGAAGGTTGTTCACAACTCGTTTCATGAACTCAGTTCACTTCTCGTGAGCTCTCAGTCTCCCCTCTTGCCGACGTGTGATTCTGCCGCACCACTCGCGCATGCTAAGCTTCACGAGTCATGCTGCCCAATCACGAGTCGGACGCCTTTCAAACCAATAGAGCAATCTTGCGTAAAACTGGAATTCACCCTTCTGTCATGCTTGCGAGGATGTAACGCTCGCGATAGCATCGCCTTTTCCTATTTTCCAGCAAAACGCATAAAACCCTGATTTCCAATCACAAAACTATTTTTACCAAAAATCAAACCAAACCTCATCTTACCTTTAAATATGCCTTCCACAATCACATATAACATAAACACAACTTAATTCAACACTTTACACAATCAAAATCATGCATTATCAAAATCAAACTCCTGAAGAACACAAACCAAAAAATTTACAGCAAACATTCATCAAACATCAAATATTGTTCAATACTTCAACATTCATGCATCATGTATATTGTGATATACACCAAACAATCAATTTCACAACAAAACCCAAACAAAATCCCAAACAAAGTCCCAAATCTGTAGCTCCTATGCTCCAAATCACTTAGGACTACTCCCACTAGCCTTCTTTCCTTTTGGATAGAAGGGGATGATCAATTTCCACCACCACACTTGAATCCAAGCTAGGGTACCAAGTGAAGAGAAAAGAGGAAGAAGGAGATAAAGAGAGGAAGAGGGAACGGGAAAGAGACAGCAATTTGCTGTTCTCATTTCTCTCTCCTTCTCTTTATTACCCATTTCCTATTCCTAGCCACGTGTCACTTTTTGGTTGGTGCAATTTGACCACTCGCACCCAACAAACACAAATGCTACCTCACACAAGACCAACCCACATAACTCACACCCTACAACCATATGCTCATCCACACACTAACACAACCCAATACACATACACCACTACTAACATATATGCACCCACACAATATTACAGCCCATAAAATATGCATTTTACCCAAAATGCCCTTAACACATGCCAAAACTCTCACACATGCACGCATACACATAGCAAACATGGCTCAAACTATTAGGGGGGAATCAGGCTGTTAGAGGCTCAACTTTAGAGGATGAAGACTAGCCTTTGAAGGTTGAAGGACCGGCTCTAGAGACCGGAGGCTGATGGGTGATGTCCACTGGTGGAGATCGAGGTGATGCTAGTGACCCTTTGCATGGAGGATAATGGAACTAGATCCGAGCATATGTATCCAAGAATGGCTGTGCACAAGTCTTGAGGAAGTCTAAGAACTTATGGACCACCCCCATTGGCTATAAGTTAAACTATCATAGGCAATGAGTTGGCAAAACAATCTTTATTTATATGTGAAAGGATACCTAACTTAAAAACAACCTACACTAAAGTATTTTGCTAAGTCATACCCTTCACTATGTACAATAGAATGCCAAAGTAAAACAAATAATGATAACGTTCAAAAAGTTTGACTATCTAGGCTAAGGTTAAAAAGAGAAAAAACTATACATGCTCTAATTCCCCAAATAATTATCAAATACAAAGCTCCAAAACACAATGTGTCTAAAACATCCTAACATTCTAAAACTTACAATCATAACAATACATACCTAAATCTAGCAATTCATGCAAAACACAAGCTACACTACTCATATATAACAAATATATCCATACATACATATATTTGAAACAAAAAAACAACATCACAAAGCTCTCCCCACACTTGAAGGACACAATGTCCCCATTGTACGAAAAGAAACACACTTAAAAAGCAAAAGAACAGCCAAACATACAAATGAACATAAAAACAAACAAAACAAAGAAAATAAAGAAAAGTGGAGGAGAACAAACTCAAAAACTCCCACTATGGGAGCTAGGTGGAGATGGAGAGAGGTCCACGTGCTACTTTCGAAAGAAGCTCAAGAGTTTGCGACTCAAACTCTTTTGATTCTTTAGCACGGCCCTTACATCATTCTCTAGTACATCCATTCGTGCTGCTAGACTTTGATTGGTGGCCTCAATGCCATCCAATCGTTGCAAAACGGGTTCCAAATCGACAGAAGGACCACCGGCAGTCCCTCTCTCAGCAGCAGCAACTCCCTCTGCATCAACTCTAGCAGCCGCCTCGTCCTCATCTGAGGAGTCATGAGCAACAGCTGCCGAAGCTGATTCATGTGCCCTTTTATGTGGCATACTAGGACCAGCCATACTAGATGTACCTGCAAAACGATCAACAAACTTCGGGGGCCAAGCTCGCTTGGTTAAAATATTAGAGCGCCGCAAGTAAACAACATCAAGCAATGGAATTGATTCATTGTCAGCCAAGAAAAAATTGTTTCAATCACCCATACATCCCAAAATAATACCAGTAACCATATGGCACATCCCCACAGATTTACTTCTCGCAATAGAAGCATGGTATAAACCATCTAAAATAAAATCGATTGAATCAGGGGTTTTATGGGATTGCAAAAGGTCTAAAACAAATAAATCCTTGGTTTGAACTTTGGTACTTTCAACCCTCCCAAACATAGCATGGCAAAGAAACTTATGAAAAAGCATCAAGGCATCATCTTTGATTTGCCTATTAGTTGAAATGCTCTAAGCCAGACAATCTATTCCAAACAGGGGAGGGTTGAAACTGATGTGAATCAAACCGTTTTCCATTTAAAGGGAAACCAAACCACGTATTCAAATCATCATATCTAAAGGTATATTCTGTTCCTTGATGTCTAAATTTCATTGAAATCTTACATTTATCTACATAAGTCAAGGTAACAAATAACTCTAAAGCCCAGTCTTTTCTCATAGGTAAAGATAAGGTTATGAATTTTCCCCATTTCATATATTTAAGAAAATGATTTATTTGATCAGTTAATCCCATTGTAGTCAAAATAGCAGAACCCCGTAGAAGTCTATTGTTTCTATTTATTCCCACTATGACGTGTGCCGAACCCCGTAGGACGCCCCGAAGGCCCGCTCTTAGGGTGATCAGGAGAGGTTCATGAAAACTTGTAAGGTATTTACAAGTGCATCTATTTTGGGCAACAAGGAGGTTTCTTGGAGTCGCCACCCAATAAAACATTGGAAAAATTCATCTAGTCTTAGTGAGCCTAAGACGGTGCATAATATCGATTTTGGGCAAACCAAAGGGATCTTGGAGACATTCACCCCAATAGAACATTGGAATGACCCTCTAACCCTATGGAGCCTAGCATTGTAAATTGAGTCTTTTGGTTGGACACAAGAGGTGTCTTGGAGATCCCATTCCAATGAAACACCGGAATGGTCCTCTCGCCTCGTTGAGCCCAAAGACGAGAGATGGTTCGGGACTTCTCATTTATTCATACCTTGGTTATTTTATAATTAAGTTTTGAATTTAAGTTTTTATCCCATTTCTCATACATTTTGATGCAATAATTAGAGCGCAAGTTTGATCATTCAAGGAAAACGATAAATAAAGCATATGTAAAATAAAGTGTATTAAAATAAATTACAACAAAACTAGGGGCGGAATACAACCCCCATTGTAAATAAAGTACAAAGCATGCATAAAATGGGATATTCATTAATGGTGAGGACATTGGTCTTCGCATGCATACTTTAAGAAAAGCATTTAGTGATGATGGTTATGAAAAACTAGGACATTGGTCCCATTTTATTAGGAAAAATACCAACTTAATTAATAAAAATGTTTTGGCGATTTTCTTTCTGGTGGCCCTAAGGACAAACGATCTTATAAGAAAACATGCATGACAAAAATAAATAAAAAAGCAAATAAACAAATATTACAAACAAATAAAATAAATATATAATCCAAACGAGCCTCCTGGAACTCCCGATGTGCTTGCGAAAATGCCCAAGCAAAAATGGGTTTTGACATAAAAATAAAACATAAACAAAATAATGTTAATAATTAAATCATTTAAATCAAATAAATATATAAAATAATGAGTGACAATTAAGATAAAATAAGATGACATTAAAAGAATGACAATTGAATTGAAATGTTAACAAACCAAAAATAAATGAGAAAAATGCATTATGAATGACAAATGATTAAATGATGTGATAATAAAATAAAATATGACATGTTAATAAATTAATGTATGAAAATATGCACATGACAATAATAATAATGAAAATAAACAACTAATAGAATAAACAAAAAAAATAACATGTAACAAAGACAAAAGAATGATAAAAATTAGTAGATAAAAGAATGACGAAAATAATAATGATATGTGACAAGGTTAATTGATGTGTTCATAATTAATATAAACTATTTACATGGCAAAAATGATTAACAAAAATTAATTATTTATTTACATGCTAAGAATAATGAGGAATCAAAATAAATTAAATTATTTACATGTTAAGAATCAAAAGAAATCAATATTCACATGAATGAAAATAAAATCATATATAAACAATCAAATAGAACAAATATAAATTCAATACAACAAGTAAATAAATGAAAACCATAAATAAATCAATACCAACAACAAAATATACATGAATAGATTAAATATAAATAAAATAAAAGAAAATAGACATTGAGCCAAGAATATTTACCCTTAGAGTTTTGGATTCGATGAAAGTGAAGTGATGATTTAATTTCCGGAAATTTGCTTAAAAAAGTGATTTAGTAATTAAATTAATTATCTTTGCTTATGGAGGAAACAAAGAAATTAATTTAAATGCATAAAATTGAAAAGAAATTGATTTGGAAGTGAATGATTAATTTTTTGAGCCAAAAGGGTTAATTGGAGTAATTAAGAATTGAAAATTGATTTTTCAATCTCAATTAAACCTTATTAATTAAAAGAGAAAATCTGAAATTTTTGTTGAAGAGAAAAAATAGAAGAAGAAGGAAGAAATATGAAATTTCAGGTCTAAAAAATAAAGTGGAGGCTCCCCCCCAGGTTTTTCCCATCCTAAAGAATATATAGGATGTTAGAAAGTTGCCCTAATTCAATTACGGAAAGCAATTTTATTTTAACACAAATTCCTTTATTTTTGGGGATAAAATCAAGTTTTATTAATTAATTATCAAAAAGAACATTTTAGAATTTTATTTGGACTCAAAAACCTTGATTTAGGGTGAAAAAACCCGGAAAAAGGGGTGAAAAATAGGAAAAAAATGCTGAAAAAATGGAAAAAGATGAACCAGCCCATTTAGCGACAGCCAGGGAGGAGGGACGCCCATCTCTATAGAGCGACGGGCGTCGGCGGGTGGTGCGCTGTGCGATTCCGTGCAAGGAGGCGCGGAATCGCGCGTTCTAGCGCGCTGCGGATACGGGGAATCGGTTGAAGCGGTAGTGCCGTGGTCGTGCTAACCCTCCGTTAAGTGGTAGTGCCGCCATCATGCTAACTCTTCGATTTGATGAAGCAGTAGTGCCGTGGTCGTGCTAACCCTCCGTAGAGTAGTAGTGCTGTCATCGTGCTAACCCTTCGATTTGCTGAAGTGGTAGTGTCGTGGTCGTGCTAACCCTCTGTAGAGTAGTAGTGCCGCCATCGTACTAACCTTCGATTTGAAGAAGTGGTAATGTCGTGGTCATGCTAACCCTCCGTAGAGTAGTAGTGCCGCCATCGTGCTAACCCTTCGATTTGATGAAGTGGTAGTGCCATGGTCATGCTAACCCTCTGTAGAGTGGTAGTGTCGTTGTCGTGCTAACCCTCCGTAGAGTGGTAGTGCCGCCATTGTGCTAACCCTTCGATTTGCTGAAGTGGTAGTGCTGTGGTCGTGCTAACCCTCCGTAGAGCAGTAGTGCCGCCATTGTGCTAACCCTTCGATTTGATGAAGTGGTAGTGTCGTGGTCGTGCTAACCCTCCGTAGAGTAGTAATGCCGCCATCGTGCTAACCCTTCGATTTGATGAATTGGTAGTGCCGTGGTCGTGCTAACCCTCCTAGAGTGGTAGTGCCGCCATCGTGATAACCCTTCTGTTTTGATGAAGTGGTAGTGCCGTGGTCGTGCTAACCCTCCGTAGAGTGGTAGTGTCGCCATCGTGCTAACCCTTCGGATTTGATGAAGTGGTAGTGCCATGGTCGTGCTAACCCTCCGTAAAGTAGTAGTACCGCCATCGTGCTAACCCTTTAGATTTGATGATTGCCCCCTGAGAGGTCTTTGGTTGAGATCTGCCCCCTGAGAGGTCTTTGGTTGAGATCTGGATTAGTGTTTGAGATGATGTTTGGATTGTTGTTTTGGCTGGCTTTTTGGATTGATATTTTGATTGATTGGTTGCCCCTTGAGAGGTCTTTGGTTGAGGTCTGCCCCCTGAGAGGTCTTTGGTTGATATTTGGCTTGGTGTTTTGATTAGTTGGTTGCCCCTTGGGAGGTCATTGGTTGATTGTTTGAACTGATGTCATCACTTGGCTTTTATCGATGTCTGCATCAAATCTCTCCTTCTGCAAAATAGGGAAACTAAAATATGCAGGAAAAATAGTGAGCATGCAAGTGAAATGCATGAGTCATGCAGGAATGCAGTATAAGAATTCATCTATGTGGACTTGGAGATGATAGCCGAGCTAGCTGCAGTTTACAATAGGATCGATGCCTTTTAAGCTGCTTTTGAATTTCATGCCCTTTGGGATTGCGAGATTCTCATCTAACACCTATAGTCATTATTTGAAGGTAGTGCGTCCCTTGTGCATTTTCACACTAGCTTTTCTTAGCTGGAGATGAGTCTTTTGCGGATTTTCACATAACCTTATGCCTTATTTTTGCCTGGAGTGGACCCAACCCAATCCAGCGGCTTTTTCTCTTTTTGTTTTGAAGGACAGACTGCCTATTTCCAGGTTTTCACCCTATCCTTTTGCCTAATTTTTGCTTAGAGCGCCAGTTACGATTTTCACTCTAACGGCCTTTTTTTTTATTTATTGCTGAAGCTATTGGCAAGGATCTTTCAGGAGCCTTAGGACATGGTTTTATGAGTTTGATTCTTCACACTTGATAGCAGGATGAGTCGGCTGAAGCATTTGCATGCTAAGAGTAGCAGAGGGCAGGCAGATACATGACTTTGATCACACAGGGTACAATACTCTGATCACATCATTACATAAATGCATGTGTTTCAATTTGATTTTATTAAACACGATCATTATTTTGGCATTGATTTCAAAAAATACAAGACTTCAGCTAATCTCGAGATAGATCTTGAAAGCATTAAACTCCTGTTATCAATCAGCCCTCTCGGGTTTTCATGATTGAAGATTTTCTCTCATCATTTTTATTTAATTGTTTTTTTTAACGCGAATTCTAGATAAAACTTTGGGGATGAGACTTAACTCGAATGCATGAATGCACTCGTAGCTCCTTGCTTTAAGCTCAAGAAACACCATATGCCTCTTCTTACGTACCAAACCTTATTAGAAGGTCATCTTCGCTAATTGGATAAGACTGAACCAAGAATCAAGAGGTCTTACTTTGGTTCTAATGTTAGGCTTAGGTAGATTGCTGTCAAAGAAGGATCAGGTCGCTAGACAAAAATGGCCGCAATATTTACTCAACTGATGGATGAACCATTCTCAGCTCAGTTGCATATACAAGGGTATTCTTGAATTTGGGTTCGATAACGTTTTAGCTATTCAGATCAGAATGATAGTTTAAAAGGTAATCATCGAAACTCGTCAAGTGGTTACTATTTTAAGCTCTATTTTTTTTTTGAGCTCATGTCTTTGGCGCATGACTGAAACCCTTTTCCCAAAGTGTAAACTCATCCTTACCAAGGCAATTTTTGATAACCCAAAAAAAAAAATTGTTAAAACGTACATCCATCCCTTCTAGAGCGGCCACTCTTCTAAGGGAAGGCAAAAATCATTTTAGGGGAGGGGATAGTTTTAACATATGTAACAACAAAATTGGCACGCATTTAGCATACCTCCATAAAGCGCAACGAGCTAGCAAGCGATTGTAGAATAAGGGTAGGAAATAGTCATTTAGAGAGCTATACAAAGAAAATGTTGCCTAAATCATTTTCTAGTTTCCGTCTTATCCAAGGATCGCTTTGATGGGTAATCAGAAAGGATCTAGTGCTCTTAGTGAGTTTCCATCCAATCCCCTAATTGCAACTAGTTTTTCTTTATTATTTTCTCTGAATTTTCCTCTTTACAGGAGTTATATCAGATGCTATCAAGATTTTCTTTGGGTTCCCCAAAGTTTCGAGATTAATTGCAGTCATATTATTTGAATTAATGTCAAATTAAATGCATTGTGATCATGTTAAATGAAATCATTAGAAACATCATACAAATAAGCAAAAATTGTTCTATTAAAATAACCAAACATTGCCATAAAAAATTGTTCTCAAAATAATAACAAAGATTGAAAAAAGAAAGAACATAATCTTCATTTCCACTCTCACTAGTGGATTAAGAGGACCCGATCATAATCATGGTGGAGGGTCCGCGTTGTAACCTGCCTTTTTCTTCTTTTCTCTCTTCTCAGGGTCCGTGATCTGATTGGTGACAATGAGATCCTGGATCTTGTTTCTCAATGTTCGGCAGTAATCTGTCAGGTGGCCGGTGTGCTAGTGGTAGGCGCAGTACTGGTCTTCTCGGTGCCCTGGCTACCCTTGATTCATAGCCGGTCTAGGCGTTAAAGGTTGCAGCTTGCCCTCTTTCATCAACCTCTCTAGTACCCAAGATAGAGATCGGTCTAAGTTGGAGTAGTACCTCTGGCACTGCCCAACTCCAGTAGCTGACACTTCGGCTGTCTTGCCGTTTCTATTGTTGCTGCTCCGAGCACCTCTTGACTTGAACCCTGACTGGTTCCCATAGCCTTTCCCAGCAAAGTTATTTTGGCTTGCCTTCTTTGCTAGGTAAGCCGCCTCAGCTTCTACAGCAATATCCTTGGGCGACTCCCAATCTCTAAGCCCTTTGAAGCTAAGCAAATCACTCAGGTAAGGACAGGAATTTCTGATAAATAACCTGATCTGGTCAGCAGTGTCAGGCTTCCATTTCATCTCCATAACCCTATTCCTCCACCTGGTGAGGTACTCATGGAATGACTCGTCAAGCCTTTGCTGTAGATGTTCGAGGTCCTTCAGGGTGACCTCCATTCAAGTACTACAGTCGTATTACTTCATAAACTCATCAGTCAAAAGGTCCCGCTCTTCCTTGGCTCTCCTATCCAACCCGTGGTACCAGTCAACTGCCGGGCCCACCAGACTAAGGCAGAAACATTCCACCTTCTGCTTCTTGCTCAGCCCTATGCCTTTCATGACCAGGGTGTACTGCTTGATGTGGGCAGATGGGTCAAAGGTGTTATCAGATTTCGGTAGCTCAGGCATCTTAAACCTTTGGGGCAGCAGCTCTTCATCCCCCAGATCTCTATCTTCTGGGTTGACCCCCTTTCCAATTGACAGCATGTGCGTGATTGCCTCGATCTGTTGCCTCATCCCCCTCAAGGCTTCATCCTCTACCCTGGGCTCCCTTGGCCTAACAATGTGGTGGACTATTGGCTCTTTATCTTCCTCCTCCATCAAGAAATCATCGTTGGGATTATGAATCCTTTCCCCTCTTGGCTCGACTAGTGCAGCAGCTCTGTGCTCATTGTTGGGTTGACGAGCAACAACTTAAACGAAGGGAGCCTCCCCACCAGCTGGTGGTTCGGCTTGCCCCCGAGGAGGAGCTGCCTATGGCTATAGAGCAGCAGGCGGCTGTGGGGCACACTCGCTGAGTGCGATGCTCGCGCGAGCGCGCTGGGAGCTGCGCGTCGCCCAGCGAGCGCTTCGTGTGCTACCGCGCTCCGACACTCGCAAAAAAAAAATATTTGTTTATTTATTATTTTTTTTATTATAAAATAAAAACCTAAAAAACTCATTTTTTACCCAAAATAATTTTTAAATATTTTTTAAAATATTTAAGAAAAATAGATTTTTCTCCATTCCTAACAAATCCAAATGATAAGCGAATTTACTTTCGACCTTCATTCTTTTTGCCTATAAGCCTGCATAGCTAAATTTCATCAACAGGTAATCCTGATCAAGGCTATTTGGGACTCGGTAACTACAGTTGCCCCCAATTTTGGGGAGGCTAGTGCGTGGGTGCCTAGGTGAGCCAAAATTAAGGGAAAGGAAAGAAGCGCGTACCTGAAGCGGCGACCTTCCTGCTGCTCCCTGGGGAACACTACTATGACTTGAAATATGAATATCCTCTCCGAGTTGCACTGAGTCGCTGACAAGACTACAAAGTGCTAGGGACCATCCTCAGACGGTGATGCGCCAAGTCGCTACCAAGACTACAAAACATGAAAGATAAATCACACCGAGCCACTGACAAGGCTACTAAAAGTGCGCTGCACAGAGCCAATGACAAACTACTAAACGTACGGTGCTATCCGCAGATAGTGATGCGCCGAGCCACTGACAAGACTACTAAAAATGCAGAACGAAAAATCATACCGAGCCGCTGACAAGGCTACTAAAAGTGCGCTGCACGGAGTCGCTGACAAGACTACCAAACGTACAGGTGCTATCCGCAGATAGCTATGCGCCGAGCCACTGACAAGAATACTAAAAGCGCAGAACAAAAAATCGCAACGAACCGCTGACAAGGCTACTAAAAGTGCGCTGCACGGAGTCGCTGACAAGACTACTAAACATACAGGTGCTATCCACAGATAGCGATTCGCCGAGCCACTGACAAGACTACTAGAAGCACAGAACAAAAAAATCGCACCGAGCCGCTGACAAGGCTACAAAAAGTGCGTAAGAGGGATGCACCGAGTCACTACCAAGACTAACAAAAGTGCACGAAAGAACTTGTAACACCCCAAAATGGCCCTAGTCGGAATTTGCATGCGAAGTCGGGAGCGGAAGGGTATTTCGGTAATTTGTGCGTGAGAAAGTTTGGTTAATGAGGACTAAAGTGCAAAGAAAATAATTAATTAATAAGATGTTAAGTGAGGAATTATCTAGTGGAACATGTGTATGGTATTTAGGAAGTGATTGGATAAGATTGTGACACTTGGGTTTGTAGGATGATGACAAGTGGTTTATAAGGAATTGTTAGAGTGTGCTTGAAGTGTATGGAAGTAGGATGTAAGTGGGTTAAGAAATGATATGGTGTGAGTGGTGTTTGGTGTATTGAAGATATTTATTCAAGAATTGTTTGTGTGTGTTTAGTGTATGGTGCATGTAGGAGTAAGTCAAAGTGGGATTGAAGATTATGACATGTGGACCTATAGGAAGTGGACAAGTGGCATTGGATAGGTGTACATTTAATGTGAAAGAAAGATTAAGTGTTAGGGAAAATAGGTTCCCGTTTTTGCTCTCTCATTCTCCCTATTCCCTATTTTCTTTTCTTGTCTTCCCTTTCTTTGCTCAATCTCTTGGTTTAGAGTGAATTATAAGTGATTTGGTGGAGTGGGAAGTAAGATTGTTAAGGTAAGTTGGGGTTTTAGGGTTCCTACGGTTGGGTCCTTCTCCTCTTTTTATTTCTTTTGATTTTGTATGAGTTAGGGTTTTGGATTAAGAGTAATTTCTGGGTTTTTGGTTTGTGCAAGTTGGTGGTAACAAGAGGAAACTCAAGGGCAAGGAAAAGATTGTAGATAGAAGCTAGAAAGTGACTTTGGATCTTTGATTTCCAGGTTTGGGAAATTTTATTGTATATATATGAATTTTTGTTTATATATTCATGTATGATATAAGTTTCTTGATTGTGTGGTTGATGATAGATGATGATGGTAGTGAGTGTTGGTTCAAATTGCTCAATTGTGCATGTGAGTAGGTTTTGGGTGAAACTGGGTTGGAATGCACTTGACCTCTATTCAGTAATTAGGCGGTATTGTGAGTTTTAGAACTCTAAATCATGCGATTCTTGAACCATTAGAACCATGACTTCCATTACTTTAAAAGTCTCAGAAATATCCTTGGACTAAATCTGGCTCTAAGACCCTGAATTTTAGATAACACCGTAGTGTATCTTTTTGTGTCGGGTTGTTTGACCAGTATAGGTTTTGGAGTTCATATCTCGAGTTCTAAACGTCCAATTTACCTGAAACTTGTTCCATTTGAAAGTTAAAACGTAGGATAACATTTGTTAAGAAGAACACTTTTCCTAACAATGAGGTTTAGAGGTCGGTTTTCACGATGCTAGTTTGTAGTAAAAAGCAGTCTGTTATGGTAGCTGAGGCGAGCTTCTGTCGCGAGCGCGACAAGGGTCGCGACCTCGCTACAGAAAAGCATGTTTTCAGCCTTTTCTTCTCTATTTTTGAGTCTAGGGTTGACCCGGATCAATCCCGTACCTTTCCCATCAGTTATTATGCATGTTTAGGGTAATTAAATGGCTATATAAGTAATGGTCGTTGGGAAAAACTTACGGGTATGATTAAGATTGGTGATTTAACTAGTAATTATAATAGATATAACTCCCCGAAGGTTTGTTTATGGATGAGTGCTAGTATGTGATGGTCTCATGAGTAACCTTAGCATGATGTATCATATGTATGAATGCATTTAATGTGGGTGCGATTGAGATGATTGATGAATAAGGTTGTTATTATAGATTGTGTATATGGATATTGTTAGTGGCATGTTTTATTGAAATTTTTATACGAATGTTGGATTTATGTTGTTAATGATGTGTGACTTGCTGGAGATGAGGTAAGAGACCTTGGGATGTCTTTCGTGTGTTTGTGGATGAGTTTGAGGAAGGAAAGATCTTGCAAAATTCTGCAGATTTTCGGAATCATGACTCTGTCGCGAGCGCGACAGAGACCGATGATTCTGATGCTGTGCCGTCGCGAGCCCGCGATAGCAATAGCTTGTCTGCTCTCTGTCGCGAGCGCGACAACCGTCGCGATCGCGACAGAGCACATTGTTGGCCTGTGCTATCGCGAGCACGCGACTTGTCGCGACCCCGCGATAGCAATGCTTGTCCTCTGTCGCGATCGCGACAACATCGCGAGCGCGACAGAGCCGGGCCCTTCTCTCCTTCCCGCGATCGCGAAGTCCGTCGCGCATGCACAGCGAAGAGACTATGGTCTATGTCGCGAGCGTGACAGGCATCGCGAGCGCGACAGATGTGTTGTGCTAAATGAGTTTTCTTTGGTGATTTCAATGTTTGAATTCCGAACTTGTGGCACTTTTAGGTTTATAATTGGACTATTTTGTGAAGTATGTTAATATAATTGGATGTACTATGCATATCTATACTTATGAACTTTCTCTAAGATTATCATGTTATGCTCAAAGTGTAAATTGTATGATGCATGTTTGACTTTATGAACTTATTCATATGTCTCAACTATTGCTGATTATGTATAATAATATAAAGTATGTGATTTGAAATATGATTTGTATTATGCATGACCTGCGAGAGTCAGTCTAGTGGATAGTTAGGCATGCCTAATAGAGTCTATGTATGTATAGCTGCAGTGCCCTTTGAACGATTTGGACCCTGATCAGGTCCCCGAATGGTTCCTCGCGAACCCCTATTATGTGTATGTGTATGGATCTTGTTTAAGGTCCTGTTCAATGAAATATTGCCTTCCGACTTGTACCTGTATGGTACATTATATTATGTGTTCGATTCGTACCCGTAAGGTACCATTCAGTACTCGTTATCCACTATTTTGAGTCAGCAGGTATTTCGTTTGCTTCATCTGATATGCACATGAGAATATGATATCAGAATGTATACGATTTCGGTCATATGAACTAGTTATGAATATAAGAATGTGATATCAGCATGAGCATGATTTTGGGAGATGTGAATGTGCTTACAAATCTCCGAGTGGGCTTAATGTAACTCTAACCTGCATATTGTACTTTTGTCCTTACCAGTAAATGATCTTGTATATAGTATGTGTGATTGAAGTCGGTGTGGCATATAATGTTGACACTATATTTCTGTATAGTAATGTGATAAATTAACATGTATATTAGAATGTGTTTACGTTCTGGGCATGATAATTGGGTGTGTTAATCATATGAGTATATGATCGCAGTTAGGAACAATTGAATGCGTGGTTATTGTATAAAGCATGAATAATTATCTGTTAGGACTTGATGCATTCGCTATTGGGTATGTGTTATACTTGGGCGACCGTTGTGAATGGCCGTCTATATTTTTCTGTATATTTTCCCCACTAAGCGTTATCGCTTAGCACGGGCTCTTTTCCCCGTGCAGGTGGCAGGTTTGCTTTTGTTCGAGTCGCGCATCTGCAGAGTCGGCCACATAGAAGCTAGAAGTTTTGGATCTTGTTCAGCTTTTGTAATTTAGAATTTTTGTATATCTGTGTAATATGTATATGTAATAATAGACTAAGATTCTGATGTAATATTTTAAGCTATGTAAATATTTACACACTTATGTATCTTTCTTACTAGGTTTCTGTTGTATGATTATAAGTATGCATGTGTGTATGTTTTCTCTTAGTGTATGCGCCTTGGCATAATATGTACGTTCAGCTTTCTCTCAAAGTTTTTAATTATCATGGATATGTCATTCTATTTATGTGATGTTTACTTGTTTTCTCTAGTGGGATGTGACACTCCTATCTATCTTGGATTATTCTTCCTCTAATCCGAATAGAAGTTTCCATAGTATAGGTTGGGGTGTGATAGAACTACACCGAGCCACTACCAAGGGTACCAAAAGTGCACCGTTCCATCTTCTGATGATGATGCGTCGAGTCGCTGACAAGACTACGAAATGCGAAACTGGCTCTTCTGAGCTGCACCGAGTCTGCTACAGACTACTAAAAATGCATTGCACTGAGTCGCTGGCAGGACTACTAAAAGTGCAGGATTCCATCTTCTGATGGTGACTGTCGTCTTTTAGATATTTCCTGCAAAATTATGTGCACAGAAATATATACAAGAAAACGTGTGTGTATGATATGAGATGCAAAATGCTTGCAATAATGTATAAACCATGCCCTAGGTGACCCACGGTCTGCTAAGGATATAGTTTGGCTGCTCCACCATGCCCCCTGGAATCCAGAGGATTGTCATCTTGGCCTTAGGGATTCCGTCCCCAACAAGTTTTTCTGAAAGAGACATCCAGTACATCTTTGCCCCCCCCCCCCCCCCTCCCGGATCGATGATCATATAGCCAGGATTCTGATTTATGTCCCGTGCTACTTGTTATCTGATTGAAAGAAGATCATCTGAAGTAATGCCGCCTTATCGCTCCAGGCATCAAACGTCATTATTTTAAAGGTAGTACGTCCCTTGTGGATTTTCACACTAGCTTTTCTTTGCGGGAAATACATCCCCTAAGGGATTTTCACATAACCCTTTGCCTAATTTTTGCCTAGAATGGACCCAACCCAATCCAGCGGCTTTTGTTTATTTCATTTTTTGTAGGGCATACTGCCTGTTTCCAGGTTTTCACCCTGCCCTTTGGCCTAACTTTTGCTTAGAGAGGTAGTTACGGTTTTCATCTCTAACAGGTTTTTTTATTTTTTATTTTTGGAACTACTGGAGAAAGCGACTATCAGAATAATTGCCAGGAGGTGGCCAACATATATCCACTTAGACATCTTTCGACACCAAGATTATACAATAGTCATTAGATAGATAAATGATACATTTCTTTTTAAGACAGAACTAAAAGAACAGTTAAAATGTATTCTTTTACTCATTGCAAGGTTGTGTACATTTCTATATGATTTCATCATACATGATTCTCATTTGACAGGAATTCAAAAGAAACACAAGACTACACCTAATCTCGGAATAGATCTTGTAAACATCAAACTCCTGTTATCAATCGGCCCTCTTTGGTTTTCTTTATTGAACATTTTCTCTTGGCCCTTAATTCTTGCCCAGGATGCCTTTTTTCGGTTTTCACCCTGACAGGGTGCCCAATTTTAGCAAGGCTGCCTTTTTTCGATTTTCGACCCGCAGGGCATTTATTCTCTTCTTTTTATTTTTGGTCTTTAGCCATGGAACCTTTTTAGTCTATGGACATTGACCGGGTCCTTGAACTCATTCCCATCGCTATCTGCCAAGATTGCTGCTCCTTTTGTTAGCAACTTCTTTAAAATGAACGGACCTTCCCAGGTTGGCCTGAATTTTCCTCGTATGTCTAGCACTCCCGGCCTCATCATCTTAAAGACCAAATCTCCCTCTTTCAACGGGTGCTTTCGTACTTTCTTCCTAAATGACCGAGGTAACCTCTTCTGGTAAACCTGATTTGTGATAATAAGCCTGTAACCTATCTTCATCCAGCAAATTCAGCTGCGACAAACGCTGTTGTGCCCATTCTACCTCTGGAATCTCGGCTTCCATGACTACCCTCAAAGACTTCAACTCAATTTCAACCGGCAAGACTGCTTCAGTTCCATATACCAGAGAGAATGGTGTCGCCCCCGTAGAAGTCCTGACTGTGGTTTTATAACCCCAAAGCGCAAAAGGTAACTTTTCTGCCTAGTCTTTATAGCTCTGAACCATCTTGGCCAATATCCTCTTCACGTTCTTGTTCGCTGCTTCAACTGCGCCATTGGCCTGAGGACGGTAAGGAGAAGACTTATGATGCTAGATTCCATATTTCTGGAGCATCTGTTTAGTTTCTACCAGGAATTGTACCCCATTGTCAGATACAATGTGATGCGGGAGACCATATCTGCATATCAAATTCCTCTCGATGAACTTAGCCATGTCCCTTGCATCAACCTTCTTGAAAGATTCAGCTTTAACCCACTTAGTGAAGTAGTTAATGGCAACTATAATGAACCTGTGCCCATTAGAAGCTGTAGGGCGGATCTCGCCTATGATATCTATCCCCCAAGCTGCAAATGGCCATGGAGAAGTCAAGTTATGCAACTCTGAAACTGGCACGTGCCTCAAATTTGTGTATTGCTTGCATAACTGGCATTGCTTCACATATTTCGAACAATCTGTATCCATTGTGAGCCAATAGAATCCTTGGCGCATGATCTTCTTTGCTAAGGCTAAGCCATTCCTGTGAGCTCCGCAGACCCCAACATGAACCTCTCCCATAACTCTTTCTGCTTCTTTCTCTGCCAAACATCTTAACTGGATGCCATCAGCTTGTCTTTTATACAATGTGCCGTTTATGCTAATGAACTGAGTGGATAGCTTTGGAATCATTCTTTGGTCTTTCTCTGTGGCTTCTTCTGGAAAAACTAACTTTTCTAAATAATTCTGAATGTCATAGTACCACGGATTTCCATCAGCGGCCTCAACATCCATCACCTACTCAGCTTCAAAGCAAGGCCTTTCTGAGCTAGAAATCAGCACGGGTTTCATAGCAATTCCTGTTGGATTATCCCACATAGACACTAACGTCGCTAGAGCATCAGCCAACTGATTTTCATCTCTGGGGATAAAGTGAAAAGTGCAAGTCTCAAACTGGCTACATAGCATTCTTAAGCATTTCACATAAGGCAGTAGCCTCTCTTCTCTGATTGACCACTTCCCTCTGATCTGATGAATTACTAAAGAAGAATCTCCAAATACTTACGCAGTCTTTGCTCGCAGGGCGAGCAGCGCTTCCAATCCAAAGATGCAAGCCTCGTATTCTGCTTCATTATTGGTAGCCTTATGCCTCAGCTTCTTGGCTAATGGTAGCTTTTCACCATCCGGGGTCGTAAGAATAACTCCTGCTCCTGCCCCTTTACTATTGACTGCTCCATCGAAGAACAACTGCCACCCTTGCACCGCTATGGCCGTGACATCTTCATCTGGAAAAATGTACTCAAACTGATCTCCCTCAATAGGATGCTCGGCTAAGAACTCCGCTACGGCTCTTCCCTTAATTATTTTCTTGGTTATGTATTAAATATCGAACTCCTGCAACAACAGTAACCATCTCCCCATTTTCCCTAGCAGAGAGGGCGCTTCCTGAAGATACCTAAGAGGGACCGCCTGTACCCTGAAGGAATGAAAGTAATGTCACAACTTCTTAGAAGCCCAGATAACTGCTAAACAAATCTTTTCCACCTCTACATATTTGGCTTTGTAAGGCAGGAATTTCTTGCTAAGATAGTAAACGGCAAACTCTACACCAAAATCATCTTCCTGAGACATCATAGCACCCACTGAGTTATCTTCCACAGCCAGGTACAGGATTAGTGGTTTAGCACGGCGTGGTGGTCTTAAGACTGGCAGATTTAAGAGATAATCCTTAATGGTGTTAAAGGCCAATTGACAATCATCGTTCCATACCACAGGCTGGTTCTTCCTTAGAAGCGTGACAATGGGCTCACATACCGAAGCCAGCTTGGCAATGAACCGGCTGATATACTAAAGATTTCCCAGGAAACTCCTAACCTCTTTTTCCTTTCGAGGCACCGGCATCTCTCTAATGGCTTTGACCTTATCAGGATCTACCTCGATTCCCCTCTGGCTTACTACATGACCCAACAACTTTCCTGAGGTAACTCCAAAAATGCACTTCTTGGGATTGAGGCGCAGATCATACTTGCTAATCCTTTGAAAGAACTTTTCTAAAGCCTCAAAGTGACCTTCTCTGGTAGCCGACTTAATCATCATGTCATCAACGCACACTTCCACCTCTTTGTGGATTAATTCATTGAGAACTGTAGTGGCCATCCTCTGATAGGTTGCTCCTGCATTTTTTAAACCAAAAGGCATAACCCGGTAGGCATATGTCCCCCACTCGGTAATGAAGGCCGTCTTATTTCGATCCATTATCTTGTTAAGGATTTGATTGTACCCCGCGTATCCATCCACAAAACTTTACATCATGCAAGCAGTGGCACTATCTACCAACACATCAATATGAGGCAGAGGGAAATCGTCTTTCAGGCAAGCTTTGTTCAGATCTCGATAATCCACGCATACTCGAACTTTTTCGTCCTTCTTAGCCACAAGAACCACATTAGCTAACCATGTTGGGTATTGAACCTCTATCAGGAACTTAGCCTCAATTTGCTTATGGATCTCCTCTTTCGCTTTTTGCGCCCATTCTGGCCTTAGTCTCCGGAGCTTTTACTTAATTGGTTTAAACTCTGGGTAATTTGGGATTGCATGCTCGGTGACATCCCGATCGATTCCTCGCATATCCTCGTAGGTCCAGGCAAAGACTTTTTCATATTTTTTTAATATTCTCTCAAATTTTATCCTCTCTTCAGGAGTTATGTCTGATGCTATCAAAATTTCCTTTGGATTCTCCAAAGTTCCGAGATTAAATGCATTTGTGCCAGTTGAATTAATATAAAAAATGAATGCATCATGCTTATGATCATGCGAAATGAAATCATCAGAAACATCACACAAGAAAGCAAAGTTGTTCATCTCATTAACATTGTCATTAAAAAGTTCTGGTGTAAAAAGAGCATCTAAATAACTATCATCTTCATCTCCTGCCGATGCCGATGCTGTGGCTGACTGTACTTTGGCTCCTTGACTTGGTGGCTTTTCAACTACCTCCAGTGAAATCTTGAGACCTTCAATCTTCGGCTCTGGCTCTACCATCTTCTCCTTCCCTTTGAGTTTAGTGGCCAATAGCTTATCAGTTACAATCTCTTCGGGCTCATCCCTGTCCCAGATACTGCATTGGCTCATAATCTCCTCATCCCATAAGTTTTCCATAGTCTTAATAACTCCAACCTCCCAGTCGAAGACATCATTAAAAATTTTGAAACCCGGGATGATCTTCCCATCTACCCACTGTGGCTCCTCTTCTCCAGCGTAAGCACAAACTGAGGATGCTGACACAAAGCTCTCTGAAATGTGGGGAATCTTCTCTGACACTTTCTTCTTACCATGCTCTCCTTTGTAGCCTAACCCCTTCTGATCTTTCTGGCTATGCAAAATGATGACATCTTGCCGTCCTTATGAATCTTTGCCCAAACCAGCCCTTGGGAGGAAGTGCATCTTCTTTAGCATGCTCACCACCTGAGGGCTACCTTTTAAGCTTTGCTCTTCTCCGATCATTGATACGTGAAAGCCACTGAATGGTTGATTAGAGATCTCCAAGGCAGACACTTAGTTCTCTCTTGCTACTTTAATGGTCACCACCTCTCCTTCGTGAGGTATCTTAATCACTTGGTGTAAAGTGGATGGCACTCCCCCCAACCTATGGAACCACGGTCTTCCAAGTAAAGCTGAGAAATTTGCTGGGATGGGTAAGACCACAAACTCTGTTTCTGTCTCAACGGGTCCAGTCCTGACAACAGCTTTGAAAGTTCCCGACGCCTGCCTCCTGGAATTGTCATAAGCTGTGATGGTCAGGTCAGACTTGCTCAACATACTTTCATTTAACCCAAAAGCTTGAAGCGCCACTAAAGGACAGACATTTATTGATGACCCATCGTCAACCATAACGCAAGCAGTGTGCTTGCCGTTAATCTGTGCTTTGATATATAATGGCCGGTTATGGCTGCGACCCTCAGCTGGCAAATCTGCATCAGAAAACACCAGTTTCTCCCCGGATTCCCCTTTAACAAGGTCTAGCAGCTCAGATGGAGAAATTGTACTGGCTACAGTGGACACACTCAATGCCTCAACCAACTTCTGTCTATAGGAGGGGGACTGCCTTAAAAGGTCCCAAATTGATATTTGAGTCGTGGTCTTTTTCAGCTGCTTTACTATGGGACTTTCTTCTGGCTCCTTCTCTGCGGTTGGTCCTATTTCTTCTCAACTTCAGGGACCACTCTCCCACTTCATGTTACGGTCCCAACTCTTTCCTCCTCTTCCAAATCCCACAGATCCGTGAATTCTCCAATTTTCTCTTCATCGTCTTTGTCTCCACTCTCACTAGTGGACCAACAGTCTATCGTTGCCACGAGAATCCCTTCTTCACTTGCCTTAGGGCGAGTGATAGCGACATACTCATTTCCGTATAAATCTTGCATCACATACCATTCTGGTAAGCTCGATCCTATCATAAAGATTAGCGGTGGCACAGCATTATAATTAGACTTCTTTTTGCTCTCTCTCTTTTTAGGGTCGGTGATCTGCTTACTATCGATCAGATCTTGAATTAGGTGCCTCAGCCTGAAACAATTGTCAATCAGATGTTCGGTACGTTGGTGAAAGGCGCAATACTCAATCTCTTTGTGCCCTGGCTGTCCTTGGGTCCTGGCTGTCCTTCGGTGGCAGCGGTTGTAGCTTCCCTTCCTTTATCAGCCTCTTCAAAACCCATGTGTAAGCACTGTGTCCCGGAGCGGTCCGGATCAGAGGTTACCCTATGATGCAATCAATGTCCGAGCCTGTATGAGGGGCTGGATTTGGAGGTTTTAGTCCCGCGTTCCATGAGAAGTGAGGCTTTTTACAATTCCTGGGAGGAGGGGGAGAAAACAGAGGTTTTTTTCGAGTCAAAAGGTCTTTTGCTTCTCGGGGAATGTGCGAGGCTCTAATCACCACAAAAATCTCACCCAAAGCGATTATCTGAGGGTAAATACTGCGGATTCTTTCTCCATTTTATCTCATATTTATTTCTCATTTTGTGGAATTTTTGAATATCTGTCATAATTTTCTTTTATCTTGACTCTCTTATCTCCTTTGGGATAAAACCCATTTTTTGACTTTGAAAAGGTTTTTTTTCTCTCTCCATTCTGTTTTTTTCGGAGACAGTGGTGACCGACGGGTCATCTTTATCACCGACGCCCGTCGGTCACCCACCTACAGACGCCCCTCCTTGAGTGACAAACGGACATCTCGGTTACCTTAATCGACGCCCGTCGGTCAGCTAAGGAAGGCCGTCGGTGGGTTCTTTCTCCACCTTTTTAAATCGTTTTTCATCTTTTCCAAGTCTCTTTCACTTCTTACATGTTAATTTTATGTATATTAACATCTCTTAATTTTCTATGAGTATATATTGATTCTCTTGGACAATCCCGAGCTTGAACGGCTGTCTACCATATTTGGAGGACTTCATCCGGTTTTGTTTCCTAATCCTCTTAAGTATTTTCTTCATTTATTATTTATTGATCATTTTATGTATATGGACGTATTCCTTTCATATCCCATTGATGTATAAAAATGACTCAATGTTTTATATTCAATAAAATGAGGTTTACATAAAAACAAGGGTCCAATGCCCGATTTTTATCCAATAAAGACCATCACAAATGAAAATATCCAATTTTGATAATGATGCATGCAATGACCCAAGTCCTCAAAATAAGCAATGCCCCGATTTATTTATGCTTCGCACATTTATGAAAGGGAGTTGTATTCCGCTCCTTGTATTATTGTAATCTATTGATTTCATTATCTATTTGATCATTTATCGCTTTCAAGATGTGAATAAATGCGCCTTCGATTAATTGCATTGTGTGGAGAGAGAGCGAATTAATGACATTAAAATTTGATCATAAAACAACTGAGGTAGAAATAGATGAGAAATCTCGGACCCAGCTCTGGTCTTTGGGCTCGAGAGGTTAGAGGTTATCCTCCAAAATACTTCTTGGGTCACGAGGCTTTAGCGCTAATCCTAGGCTCTTGAGGGTGGGAAGTTCACCTTCCATGACCCCTCTGGCTGGCCCAAAATGGATACCAAGCGCAGTCTTAGGCTCTACGAGGCGAGAGTAACTTTCCCAATGTTCTATTGGGTGGCGACTCCATGATACCTCCTTGTTGCCCAACATAGACGCACTTGCGATTTATCGCAAGCTGTCAACGGACCCGCAAATGCCCCGATCGCCCACGTGTGGGCGGTCGAAAGGGTGGCGCCCGGGATTCGGCTCGCGTCACAGTGGCGACTCCACTGGGGACGTTTATGGTTCGAGATTTTGATTTGAAAATACCTCTTTTAACCTTTATGATCAAAATTTAATTCATAAATTCACTTTCTCTCGAATTTGCATTTGCATATCATTAGAGCCTTAGAATACGCTAGTTTGGTCCCTCTTTTAGCCCCGGTGCGTTCCTGAAGCACCTCCTCATTTTCACTCAATTTGGGGAAGTGTTAAGGATAATCACCAGCCCAAGCCACGTACCTTAATGGTATATCAAAATGGTGACCCGATCGGTCGTTACGCTCGTGATAAGCTAGACCCATCGGCAGGGATCATGCTTGGGTAGCCTTGAAGAAAAATCTCCCTTGGCTAAAGCTCATGTAATGGCTGTAGTTACTTTCCACAGGTGAAATGAACCTTAATCTCATGCTTGCTGTATGGATCCTCATGTATTGGGTGAGTCCAAATGTCTCACTTGGTAACCTAGCCAAAGGCTATCATGCCCCGGTGGGGCCATGTCAAAATTTATGGAACGTCCAAATACGTGACGATCATTGTCCATCCGCTTGTACATTAGCATAGGAGTGTTATGCTGCCGGTTTTTTGCCGTGCACCATACGCGTCCATCGGGTCCCTCGTTGACCCTTGGGCTAATCCCACCTAGGAAAGAGACTGCACGACCACGTGTGTGGGAGAAATAAGGGTGGAAGGACCTACTTGCTTGCTTGTGCTCTGTAAGTGTTGCATATCACGATCATGCATTATACCTGCATTCCATGCATCATAGATCTGCCCAGGTGGACTAGATCACCAACCGGGCGACTGATCCGAGTTCTTACTCCTGAGCTGTTAGAAAGAGAGGGCCTACCGAAAATATTATCAGAAATCAGTGGTACAGTATCTCAGATGGCAAACTCGCCTAGGGGGGAAGACGCCACCAGGGCCATGATCGCGGAAGAAGTGGGCCGCCGTTTTGAGGAATTTGAGGGAAGGATGATGAATATGTTGACCGCCTTGACACAGCAGAACGCTCCGCAGAATCCTCCTCCTCCTCCAGTGAGACAGAATGAGCCTGAGGAAGAAAGGGTCGAAAGGCGAGAAGAGCCCGTTAGGCCGCCGCCGGTAGAGTTAAGATCAGTGGCCTCGGGAGAGCTGAGAAGAAGGCCAGTGTTGAGAATTGATGACGATAGAGATATCGAGGATGATAGGTTGAGCATGGCATCTGAGAAGGGGAAGGCGCCTCAAACCGATGACTTTATTTTAAAGAAGATGGAAGAGAGGTTCGAGGCTATGGCTCGTATGATAGGCAGAGCTCATGGGATAAATCCGGAGGATAGGGAGTTGGACGGAGAGGACCCGATCCCTTATAACTTCAAAATGCCGGACGTGCCAAAGTTTGATGGTACTTCTGACCCCACCGCACATGTGAAGCAATATTCTCTGGTGATGAAGGGGACCACATTGTCCAAAAAACAGAAAGTGGAATACTTTTGTCTGAGTCTGACCTCTCATGCCATAGACTGGTATCATGGCCTGGACCGCCGCACTAAAGAAGATTGGGATCTGCTCACTGAGGAGTTCCTGAAGCAGTATGACTGTAATACCAGAATGGAGGTGACTCTGAAAGATCTTGAGCTACTTCAGCAGAAGACCGGGGAGTCTTTCCATGATTATCTTACCCGATGGCGGAACTGAGTAATGGAGATGCGCCGAAAGCCTGACACCCAGGATCAGATTCGTCTATTCATTAAGAACGCAAGCCCGTACTTAAAAGAGGGATTGAGGATGAAGGGGTTGAAGGACTGGGAGTCTCTCAAAGATATAGCCATCGAAGCAGAGGGAGAGTTCTTAACCCGGAAAGCTAATAATGACAATTTCGCCAAAAGGGCTAACCCCGGTCAAGGAACCAGCAGGCCGGCGGGTCCCAGTAACAGCACCAGAAGAATGGGTGAAGTGTCTGCTACTGAGGTAACCACCCAGAGGAAGTTTTCGAACTTGGGAAGACCATTATCCTGGGTCCTGAGGAGGTTGATGAGGGAGGGAAAATTGCACCCTCTGGCTCCTAGGCCAGCTTTGACACAAGGGAAACCAGGACATAAAGACAACGAATTATGTGCATTCCACCAGCACTCAGGCCATATCACTGATAAATGCAAGGCACTCCGGCACTCTATCCAAGACTTGATTGATAGCAAGCAGATCTCTGACCCTGAGAAGAGAGAAACTGAGAAGAAGCCCGGTTATAATGCCGTACCACCACCCGTGTTTATGATCCAATCTAACCTGCCAGAGTGGTACGTGCTACAAGATCTGTATGGGAGTGAGAAGTCCGCTGCTAGTAATTCCGAGGATAGAAAGGAGAAAGCAGTTATGGCGACCCTTGATTGCTGGTCTAGCAGTGAAAGCGGTGGAGAAGCCGAGGATGAAGAGGGGATGAACCTTGATTTGTGGGGCTCCGATGGAGACGAAGGAGAGATAAGCGCTGTGATGAGGAGTGGAAGGGTGATCCCCGAGATTACGAAGCTACCTGAGCCAGTACAGCCATCAGCAGAGAAAGAGCCAGAGGAGGGGCAGATTGTCAGACAGTTGAAGAAAACCGCGGCCCAAATATCCATATGGGATCTATTGAGGCAATCCCCCTCTCATAGGCAGAAGGTAGTAGAAGCTTTGGTTGAGGCCACAGTCGCCACCACTATTTCCCCGTCAGAACTTTTGGGTTTAATTAAGGGAGGATCCGAGGAGAGATTGGTCTTTTCTGACGCCGACCTACCTATTGAAGGCCGCAACCACAACCGACCCTTGTACATTAAAGCGCAGATTAACGGTAAGCACACTACTTGCGTTATGGTGGACGACGGGTCTTCTATCAATGTGTGCCCTTTGATAGCTTTGCAAGCTTTTGGTTTAAACGAGGATATGCTCAGCGGATCAGATCTGACTATCACAGCCTACGATAACTTGAGGAGGCAAGCCTCAGGAACCTTTAAGACTTTGGTCAAGACAGGACCTATTGAAGTGGAGGTTGAATTTGTAGTTCTGCCCATACCTGCTAACTTCTCAGCTTTACTGGGGAGACCCTGGTTCCATAAATTAGGGGGAGTGCTATCCACACTGCATCAGATGATAAAATTCCCACGCGAAGGGGAGGTGGTGACTATCAAAGCGGCCAGGGAAAACCAGGTCTCAGCGCTAGAAATTGCCAATCAGCCATTCAGCGGCTTCCACGTGTCTATGATAAGGGAAGAGTACGGGTCAGTGGAGAGCCCAGCTGTGGTTAATATGATGAAGAAGATGCATTATCTTCCCGGGGCTGGATTGGGCAGAGACTCCCAAGGATTGCAGACCTCAACCACCACTCGAGGACAGAAGAACCGGAAAGGCCTAGGGTATAGAGGTGGCTTCGGCAAGAAGAGGGTGGCAGACAAGATCCCCCACATTTCATAGAGCTTCGTACCGGCATCCTCAGTTTGTGCATATACGGGCGAAGATGAGCCGCACTGGGTAGAGGGGAGGATCGTCCCGGGCTTCGAAATCTTTAACGATGTGTATGACTGGCATGTCGGGTTTGTCAAGACTGTCACAGACTTTTGGGATGAAGAAGTTATGACCCAGGGTATCACTTGGGACAAATGCGAGCTTGAGGAGGTCATTACTGAAAAGATGGTAGCTGCCAGGTTGAAAGGGAAGGAGAAGATAGCAGAATTAGATCTGAAAATCGGAGATTTGAGCATCTCCTCCGATGAGCCTGAGGGGCCTCTGCTAAGTCAGGAAGCCAGTGAGCGAGCTGCAACAGCATCAACTTCGGGAGCGGCGGAAGAAGACTCTAGCCTAGATTGTCTTTTTATTCCAGAACTCTTTTATGATGTAAATGATAACTATAATATTATTAATAAGATAAACAATTTCACTTATTTGTGCGATGTTTCTAATGATTTCAACATGCATGAACATGAACATATTCCATCAATTTTTGACATTGACTCCACTGGCACAATGCCTTTTAATCTTGGAACCTCGGAAAATTCGAGAGAAATTCTAATAGCATCAAACATAACTCCTGAGGAGAGAAAAAATTTTGAGAGAATAATAAGAAAACATGAACAAGTCTTTGCCTGGACCTACGAGGACATGCCAGGAATTGACCGAGACGTGGCGGAGCATGCCATCCCAACTTACCCAGATTGCAAGCCTGTGAAGCAGAAGTTGAGAAGGCTAAGGCCAGAATGGGCTGACAAGGTTAAGGAGGAAATTCGACAGCAGATTGAAGCCAAGTTCCTCGTGGAAGTCCAGTATCCTACATGGCTGGCAAATGTAGTCCCTATAGCAAAGAAGAACGGAAAGGTCAGGGTATGTGTAGATTACCGAGATCTTAACAAAGCATGCCCTAAAGATGACTTTCCACTACCCTATATTGATGTATTGATAGACAGTGCTGCCAATTGCGCGATGTACAGATTTGGGGACGGTTATGTGGGCTACAACCAGATCCTGAACAAGATAGCTGATCGGGTTAAAACTGCCTTTATCACAGAGTGGGGAACCTATGCCTATCGGGTTATGCCTTTTGGCCTGAAGAATGCAGGGGCCACATATCAGAGAATGGCGACCAAGATCTTAAGCGACCTGATTCATAAAGAAGTGGAGGTGTATGTCGATGACATGATGGTCAAATCAGCCACCCGAGAGGGACACTTTGAAGCTCTAGAGAAGTTCTTCACCAGGATCTATAAGTATAATCTGCGACTCAACCCCAAGAAGTGCATTTTCGGAGTAACTTCAGGAAAGCTGTTGGGACATGTCGTCAGCCAGAGGGGAATAGAAATTGACCCAGACAAGGTGAAAGCCATCAGAGAGATGCCTGTGCCACAAAAAGAGAAGGATGTAAGGAGTTTCCTGGGCAAGCGGCAATATGTCAGCCGGTTTATTGCCAAGCTCACTTCAATATGCGAGCCTGTTTTTAAGCTGCTTATAAAGAATCAGCCTGTAGTCTGGAACGAAGACTGCCAAAGAGCCTTTGATAATATCAGGGAATATCTGTTAAATCAGCCAGTGCTAAGGCCTCCGCAACCGGTCAAACCGCTTATTTTGTACCTGGCAGTAGAGGACGGTTCAGTGGGCGCCATGATGGCTCAAGAGGATGAATTTGGGGTGGAGTTTGCGATTTATTACCTCAGCAAGAAGTTCCTGGCTTATGAAATAAAATACACTGAAGTGGAGAAGATCTGCCTTGCAGTGATTTGGGCATCAAAGAAGCTGAGACATTACTTCCACTCATACAAAGTTCAGGCAGTAACCAAGCAAAATCCGTTAAGATATCTGCAGGAGGCACCGTCTTTGCTTGGAAAGATGGGGAGGCGGCTGCTCTTACTACAAGAGTTTGATGTGCAATACATCACCCGCAAGACTATTAAGGGGTGAGCCATAGCCGAATTTCTTGCTGAACATCCTATCCAAGGGGACACCCCCGAGTTTACCTTTCCTGACGAGAGCATAGGCACGATTTCTGTTCAGGGATGGCAATTGCACTTTGACGGGGCAGTGAATAACAGGGAGCCGGAGTCGGAATCATCTTGACAACCCCAGATAATGAAAAACTTCCTCTTGCTAAGAAGCTGAGATACAAAGCAACCAACAATGAAGCTGAATACGAAGCGTGCACCTTCGGGTTAGAAGCTTTAGCTGCATTAGGGGCAAGGAACATAGAAGTCTTTGGTGACTCGTCCTTGGTAATAAACCAGATCCGAGGTGAGTGGGCTGTAAAAGAAGAACGATTGGTCCCCTATGTTCAATATCTGAAAGGGATGTGTGGGCAGTTTGAGACTTGCACTTTCCACTTTGTGCCCAGAGAGGAGAACCGTCCGGCTGATGCGTTGGCAACCTTAGTGTCAATGTGGGATAACCCTGAAGGAGTGGCCATGAAGCCAGTGCTGATTTCGAGCTCTGATAAGCCTACTTTTGAAACCGAGCCTGTAATGGGAGTAGAGGCGTCAGATGGGAAGCCATGGTACTTTGATATCATGAATTACTTGGAAAACAATAAATTTCCAGAAGAAGCCACTGAAAAAGACCAGAGGATGATACGTAAGTTATCTACTCAGTTCATATCTTTAGAAGGGTGTTGTACAAAAGACGGTCGGATGGGATTCAGCTCAGGTGCTTGAATGAAGGAGAAGCCCGCAAGATAATGGAGGAAACCCATGCAGGTGTCTGTGGGGCCCACATGAATGGTTTGACCTTGGCCAAGAAGATCATGAGACAAGGCTTTTATTGGCTTACGATAGACAGTGATTGCTCGAAGTATGTCAAACAATGTCAGTTGTGCCAACAGTACGCAGACCTGAGACACCTGCCGGTATCAGAACTACATAACCTGACATCACCTTGGCCGTTTGCTGCTTGGGGGATAGATATCATTGGAGAGATTCGCCCTACGGCGTCCAATGGGCACAGGTACATCATAGTCGCGATCGACTATTTCACCAAATGGGTCGAGGCAGAATCCTTCAAGAAAATTGACGCAAGGGACATGGCCAAGTTCATAGAGAGGAATTTGATCTGCAGATATGGCCTCCCTCATCACATAGTGTCTGATAATGGGGTGCAATTCATGGGAGAAACCAGAAAGCTTCTCGAGAAATATGGTGTCAAGCATCATAAATCCTCTCCCTACCGACCGCAAGCGAATGGAGCAGTAGAGGCCGCAAATAAGAATGTGAAGAAGATCCTGTCCAAGATGGTCCAAACCTATAAGGACTGGGCTGAAAAGTTACCCTTTGCCCTGTGGGGATACAGAATGACGGTAAGGGCATCTACAGGCGCTACACCATTTTCCCTGGTATACGGAACAGAAGCAGTATTGCCAGTAGAGATAGAACTTAAATCACTAAGGGTGGTCATGGAGGCCCAAATCCCGGAAGCCGAATGGGCGCAGCAGAGGTTACAGCACTTGAACTTACTGGATGCGAGTAGGCTCAAAGCTTATTATCATAATCAGATTTACCAGAAGAGATTGGCAAGAACTTTCGGGAAGAAAGTGAGGAAGCATCCGCTGAAAGAAGGGGACTTGGTGTTCAAACAGATGAGGCCAGGGATACCAGACATCAGGGGGAAATTTAGACCTACCTGGGAAGGGCCGTATATCCTTAAGAAGCTGCTGTCCAAAGGGGCTGCAATCTTGTTAGATAGCGATGGGAACGAATTCAAAGAACCGGTCAATGTCGACAGACTCAAAAGGTTCCACGGCTAAAGACCAAAATAAAAAGAAGAGAATAAAATGCCCTGCAAGTCGAAAACCGGAAAAAGGCGGCTATGCTAAAATTGGGCACCTCGACAGGGTGAAAACCGAAAAAAGGCATCATGTGCAAAAGTTAGAGGCATGAGAGAAAATGTCCGATCGTGAAAACCCGAAAGGGCCAATTGGTAACAGGAGTTGATGCTGTTAAAATTTGGTTTCATGTATTGGCAGCGCATAAGCAGCTGAGTAAATGCCAAAACTGATCATGTATGCTGAAATTATATGAAAATGTACGCAAATTCCTGAAATAGGATGAATATTATTTTTTCATTTTTGTCATTCCCTAGTTCTGTATTAAAAAGAAATGTAGCACCAAAAGAAATACATATATAGGCTAAGCTAAGTCCTGCTGCTGCTCTCGCCGACCAAATGTTTGAGCCCTCGAGTCCTGTTATCAGACGCTGGACTAAGGATCCACTTCTTGTACTCGCTAGTCGAAGACGCAGAATGATTGCCAAACCTCGGGATAACAGTCTTCACGGGTAGTCTACCCTACAGCTCGTGATACCGAGAGGCAAATGTGGCCGAGAGAGCTCCACCCCGGAAAGACAGGGGAACCCTCACTACATCCTGGGTCGTTCCAAGCTGTCGTACGCATCGGGAGGTGATGCAGAAGGTGGCCTGACGGAGGCCGCAGAGGGGAACACAGCCCGATGGCCCATCGGTGACCACATGAGACAGTGGGAGCCAGGCAGATGTAAAACTGATATCGTCATCTGACAGCTCGCCAAACCTGGTAATGCCTTCACCAGCGGTGACACACCCATGCAGTCGTCGACGAGGCAGGAAATGGCTCGGCGAGTACTGGGGAGTAACGCGAGGGGGTGGTTCAGACAGCATCTTCAGTTTTTCTTGCAGCCAGATCTGAAAGAAGTAAAAAAAAATAATAAATAATAAAAAAAAGAGAAAAAGAAAAAAAGAGAAAAAAAAAGAAAAAAAGAAAAAAGAGAAAGAAAAGCCGCTGGGGTAAGTAGGGTTTACTTCAGGCAAAAATAAGGCACAGGGTTGTGTGAAAATCCGAAAGGACACACCTCCCGCTGAGAAAAGCTAGTGTGAAAATCCATAAGGGACGCACTACCATTAAAATAATAACGTACCTGGAGCAATAAGGGGCTGCCGGTATAGGTTGTAGTGGACCCGGAGCTTACAGCGTCCAAACCCATAATAGTTTCAGCCAAGACAAGTGGTAGGGGTGACAGTCCCAGATGAAAGTCGCTCAAGATTCCGAACAGACGAGAGTCACCTGTCAAACCTCCCGGAACAACAGTAAGGAAGTTCACCATGTAGAATAGGAATGTGATGCTTACCCGATATGTGGGGATGTCAGTGAACCGATCCAGAGCCTCGATCAGTGGCCCCAAAGAAAAAGAAGAGCCCGGAGGAATCAGCCGGATGGCCTTGGAAGAAGGTACGCCCAGAGCCATGGCTACATCCCGGGTCTGGAATAAGCTGCAGCGGGGGACGCAAGGCGGAGCGCTAGGAGGGAACCATGCTCCCAGAATGGAAGCTAACTCCTCAGGCAAAGGGCACAGTTCCTGATAGGTGAACTGGAAAACGTGAAACCGGGGGTTCCAGAAGTGGGTCGCCGCCAGGAGGAGGTTCTGGTCGATTTTCACCCGGCACAGATATTTCAGCCCAGACAAAGAAGAAAGGGCGCCTTCTCCCCAAGTATGTTTGTCATCTAAGATACGGTGCATCATTTGGGCAAGAGGAGAAGACATTTTGAGAAAGATGAAAGACTCAAGATGTGGGAAAATGAAGAGACAAAAATTTTGTAAGGTTTTATAAGGAAGTGCCACCGACGCCCTACCCGCCCCTATACATAGACGGTCTGACCGCCTCTCTAAAGAGACGGCCTGCCCGCCTCTACACAGGGACGGCATGCCCGTCGGAAGGAAGTCCACCTGGCACACGCATACGTCAGCATTGCATTCATCACGCGCATTAACTAGCATTTATTGCGCGACAGACGGCCAGTCCGTCTGTCGCTTCTATAGACGCCCAGCCCGTCGGTCACGAAATCCTATATAAGGGCGAGTGACAGACGGTGCAAACGCTGCTGTCCCTTTCTTCTTCCTCTCTCAAACGGTTTCTTAGCATTTTTTAGCGGTTTTTAAAGCTTTTCTTCTTATTTTTTCGCAATTTCTTCATATTTTCGCATTCCATAATCACCGGGTGCTCGGATATTTATATTTCTTCAGTTTCTACACTCCTCGGGATTCCAAGTAAGTAAATAACTACTTTGTTTTGAATTTTATTCAATTTATTTTAACATCTCTTCTTCTTTTAACTTTAAAAAAACTAATTAAGAAGTTTTAGATGCTGTAGGAATTTAGGGAGAATGCTGCTCATTTTTCTATATCATTTTAGTGCAATTAAATTTGAACTTTTGCATGATCACATAGAATTTTTCTATAACTTTGGTGCTTTAGAACTGCATCTCTTTAGCGCACCATTATGGGAATATACTGCTTTTGCGGCCTGAGGCCATTATTTTGTGTTATTGGGGGCACACTCTTGCCGGGGTGTGCCCCATTTACATGCGTGTATTATTGTTGAGGCCTGAGGCCTATGTTTTTGCCTTTTCGTGCAGGAGGTTGGGCATATCCCTGCCGGGATGCTGCCCAAATTTTTATCATTTACTCAAGAATTGAGTATTTTTGTGTATAATGCACGCCCCGGGACCCAGAAAGCCCATTCTTATTCACTTTAATTATTTCCATGCTAATTGCATATTTGCTTTTGCCATGATGCGTGAGAGGCACTTTAAGCTACTTCCTTAGACAGGATGTTTGCTCTTTTCATTTTTTTTATCAATTCTTTATCTTGTTTTGGGCCGCTATTGCCCCGGTGAGGCCTAAATCGGCCTTCACCTCGGAAATAAGTTTAAAAATATTTGTTTTGCCAAATTTTCGATATTTAATCTCTTCCCTTTTGCAGGATGCCTCCCAGACGTAGAGCACCGCAGGCCCAGCCCGAGCTTGTAGCTCCGGATTGGATGGATGATGAGTCGGCTCAGAGGTATAGAGCGCTGGCTCAGGTAGAGTTTCGGGCCAGCCGTTTTGTATCTCGCCTATTTCTAGAGGCCCTAGGGTTGGCTCCAGAGTTTGATCTACTTGCCGAGGGTGCTGGTTTGACGGAGTTCCTTGAGCCCTCCTTCCAGACATTTCCAGAGGCTACCTGCCAGGTCTTGGCCACTCTCCGCTATGCTGGCTTTCAGAGTGCAGATACCGACCCAGGCGTGATTCAGTTTTGGTTCGACGGCGACCATTTCAGCATCACCAGGCAGAGGTTTACTTAGGCCATGGGGCTCCCTAGAGAGGAGGGGGTCGAGATCCCGCGGCGAGCGGTGAGACGCGCCCATTGGGCGGCTATTGCCATACCAGGAGTGCTATACGATCACGATACAGCGAAGAGCACCGTACTGGTGTCTCAGGCACTCCGGTATTTGCACAGAGTGCTTTCCAGTTCGTACCTCGGTCGAGCTGGTAATCTAGGGTCGCTTAACGCGGCCGAGATCTGGAGCCTCTGGGCTATGGTGGCAGGCCAGCGTCTCAACATTAGCCACGAGATCTTGGTCAACTTGACCAGAGTCAGCAGAGGGATGACGCCGGTGGTGATGGTAGGAGGAGTCATCACCCGTTTGCTTTTGAGATTGGGGGTTAACCCTGAGAGGTTGAGAGGACCCTTGCCGGAGGGGATCCATGTAGATACCGCGGCGGCAGTTCAGATGGGGATGATCTCCCAGATTCCAGGCCAAGCGGAGGCCTACAGGGTGTTGACCATCCATGAGACCCGGCAGCTGTTCTCGCTTCCACCCTTGGGTGCGGATCCTGATCACCCGGAGGAGCAGCCTCCACAGCGCGAGCCTCAGCCACAGCCCCAACCGCAGCCACAGCCCCAGCCTTAGCCGGAGCATCAGCCTCCTCAGCCTCCTCAGCCGCAGACGGTGCCTCCACCACAGCAGCAGGAGCCACCTAGGACCCCCTCGGACTTCGACTTTGAGATCACGATGGACGACCTCTTCGCCACTTGGCCGGCGTCCAGAGCACCGACGCCAGTCCCATCACCGAGCGCCAGGGTACAGAGGTCTGTCCATGGGCCCTCCGAGAGATACCATCCATACTCCCGAGGTGACCCAGGGGCATCCACCTCCTCGGCACCACCACCAGAGCCAGCACCGCAGCAGCCTATGCAGCCATACTTCTCTCAGCTCCTCACCTCCATGCTTACAGCTTTAGAGCGGTGGCAGGATGAGAGGGACAGGGCTATCCACGAGAGGTTGGATCGCCAGCAGGCTGACATTCAGGAGCAGTCCCAGTCGGTGGAGCGTTTGGCTCTGGAGCAGGCGGGCTACATTGAGCATACGACGCGGGAGCAGACTCGAGCCATGGATGCCTTTAGGGATGAGCAGGCTCGGGTCCTGGAGGCTTTTAGAGGGGAGCAGATGAGGATGATTGAGCAGATTGCTCAGGGGCAGAGGGAGTTGAGGCAGCAGCTCGCTCATGATTTGAGGACGTCACAGGACCAGGCGTCTCAGAGGGTCGATATGACCCTACAGATGATTGATGAGTCACTTGACTCTCTGAGATCCCGCATCCAGGCGATGGAGGGGATCCTCCCCCCTCTTTCTCAGACCATGAGGGAGTTTAGGGAGCAGACGGAGCAGAGCCTAGAGCAGAGGAGAAAGGCCGCTAGCGAGCAGACCATTCAGTTGAGCCAAGCCTTCAAGATGTTGGGAGACAAGGTTTCTGAGACCTTAGGGTTTATGAGTACCTGCACCCAGCCCTTTTTGGATGGCTACGCTCAGATCCATTTCAGGCGGGCCCATGATCACGAGGCAGGACCCTCCACAGCTCTGCCGCCACCTCTGGCGCGTCCGCCTCCTCCAGGGACCGTGCATATATCGGATGACGAGGATCCCGATGAGCCCTCAGACTACACACCTCTTTGATCTTCAGGGAGTTATTTTTGTATCTTTTGTATATTTATATTTTGTATATGCACTGTACAAAAATGATATTTCTAGTGGAAAACTTTTGCTTCATTATTGCATGATCATTCAATTGTTAATTGCTTAATCACATCATAGAAAGTGTATGTTCTCATATTTACTTATATGTCGATAAAAATGACGATATAACAACAAAAAAAAAACAAACAACAAAAAATGATAATCAATAACATCTCAATAAGAAAAAATGAATGAAAGATGAAACATGGCATAGCCAATAAAGCAAGATCACGCCATCAATAGATAGGTCAAAACATGACCACTCAAACGTGAACTAACAAAATCTCTTATCACACAGGTACGGGGAAATACCGATCTGAGCACAGACATCGATTAAAAAGATCTCCTTTGGAACAAGGAACCCGGTGGGGTTTCCTCATCTTCACCAGATCGAGACTGTAGCCAAAGCATGCTGCATCTCACAAATCAGAGCAGTGGTCAAAGCATACCGCACTTCACCAGATCGAGACTGTAGCCAGAGCATGCTGCATCTCACCAGATCGAAGCAGTGGTCAAAGCATACCGCACTTCACCAGATCGAGACTGTAGCCAGAGCATGCTGCATCTCACCAGATCGAAGCAGTGGTCAAAGCATACCGCACTTCACCAGATCGAGACTGTAGCCAGAGCATGCTGCATCTCACCAGATTGAAGCCGTGGTCAAAGCATACCGCACTTCACCAGATCGAGACTGTAGCCAGAGCATGCTGCATCTCACCAGATCGAAGCTGCGGTCAAAGCGTACCGCACTTCAAACCGGGGTTGTAGCCAAAGCATGCCGCATCCCACCAAGTACCTGCCGGTCGAGATAAGGCCGATGGAAATATCTTTGCATCGCCGAGCGAATCGAGACAAGGTCCACCCGGCAGAAGGCACGGAGGGTGAAAAGCCGTCACAGGTACGCTTCCTTTCCGACCTTTCTCTGAGTTTTGGCTTATCTAGGCGATTGTGCACTAGTTTCCCCAAAACTGGGGGCAACTGTAAGCACTATGTCCCGGAGCGGTCCGGATCAGAGGTTACCCTATGATACAATCAATGTCCGAGCCTGTATGAGGGGCTGGATTTGGAGGTTTTAGTCCCGCGTTCCATGAGAAGTGAGGCTTTTTACAATTCCTGGGCGGAGGGGGAGAAAACAGAGGTTTTTTTCGAGTCAAAAGGTTTTTTTTTGTCATCCACAGACGGCCAGCCCGTCTGTGAAGCCGGGCCGTCGCTTCGAGTCACCGACGGCTTGTGGCATTTTTCGACGCCCGTCGGAAGATCACCGCCCCTATCAGAATGCCGCCTGGTTTCCCGGAGCACGCAACTCTTCCGACGCCCGTCGGTCGATGTGGCAGGGCCGTCGGACGAATCCTTGTGTCAGAAGGATTCTTCCGACGCCCGCCCCCATACACCGACGCCCGTCGGTCGCCCCTGGCTATAAAAGCTCCGGATTTTCATTTGAAAAGGGTTGGAAAAATTTTCAAAAGAGGAAACTCTGCCCAATTTCAAGCAAATTTTCTCTCTCTTCCAATAAAACACTTTTTCTAAGGAAATCTATTGAATCAAGGATCAAATCAATCAAAAGGAACTAAAAGCTAATTAGTTTTCTTTAGATTTTGACTCTAAAATCGATTTTCTGAGGGATTGAAGATGAAATATCTCATTTTCTTGCTTTGATCCTTCATCTTTTGCTTCTCGGGGAACGCGCGAGGCTCTAATCACCACAAAAATCTCACCCAAAGTGATTATCTGAGGGTAAATACTGCAGATTCTTTCTCCATTTTATCTCATATTTATTTCTCATTTTGTGGAATTTTTGAATATCTGTCATAATTTTCTTTTATCTTGACTCTCTTATCTCCTTTGGGATAAAACCCATTTTTTGACTTTGAAAAGGTTTTTTTTCTCTCTCCATTCTATTTTTTTCGGAGATAGTGGTGACCGACGGGTCATCTTTATCACCGACGCCCGTTGGTCACCCACCTACAGACGCCCCTCCTTGAGTGACAAACGGACATCTCGGTTACCTTAACCGACGCCCGTCGGTCAGCTAAGGAAGGCCGTCGGTGGGTTCTGTCTCCACCTTATTAAATCGTTTTTCATCTTTTCCAAGTCTCTTTGACTTCTTACATGTTAATTTTATGTATATTAACATCTCTTAATTTTCTATGAGTATATATTGATTCTCTTGGACAATCCCGAGCTTGAACGGCTGTCTACCATATTTAGAGGACTTCATCCGGTTTTGTTTCCTAATCCTCTTAAGTATTTTCTTCATTTATTATTTATTGATCATTTTATGTATATGGACGTATTCCTTTCATATCCCGTTGATGTATAAAAATGACTCAATGTTTTATATTCAATAAAATGAGGTTTACATAAAAACAAGGGTCCATTGCCCGATTTTTATCCAATAAAGACCATCACAAATGAAAATATCAAATTTTGATAATGATGCATGAAAGGACCCAAGCCTCAAAATAAGCAATGCCCCGATTTATGTATGCTTCGCACATTTACGAAAGGGAGTTGTATTCCGCTCCTTGTATTATTGTAATCTATTGATTTCATTATCTATTTGATCATTTATCGCTTTCAAGATGTGAATAAATGCGCCTTCGATTAATTGCATCGTGTGGAGAGAGAGCGAATTAATGACATTAAAATTTGATCATAAAACAACTGAGGTAGAAATAGATGAGAAATCCCGGACCCAGCTCTGGTCTTTGGGCTCGAGAGGTTAGAGGTTATCCTCCAAAATACTTCTTGGGTCACGAGGCTTTAGCGCTAATCCTAGGCTCTTGAGGGTGGGAAGTTCACCTTCCATGACCCCTCTGGCTGGCCCAAAATGGATACCAAGCGCAGTCTTAGACTCTCCGAGGCGAGAGTAACTTTCCCAATGTTCTATTGGGTTGCGACTCCATGATACCTCCTTGTTGCCCAACATAGACGCACTTGCGATTTATCGCAAGCTGTCAACGGACCTGCAAATGCCCCGATCGCCCACGTGCGGGCGGTCGAAAGGGCGGCGCCCGGGATCCGGCGCGCGTCACACCATGACAAAGGCCTATCCAAATTAGAGAAGTACCTCTAATTGACGCCTGTTGTAGACACCTCGGCTGTCTTTCCTCCCCTGTTTCCGCTGCTTGAATTTGCTGACTTGGCTGTCCCTTGATTGCTGTAGCCCCTCTTGGCATAGGACTCACTGTTTGCCTTCTTGGCCATATATTCTCCTTCCGCTTCTATGGCAATGTCTTTTAAGGACTCCCAATTCTTCAGCCCCTTCATCTTCAGTCCGTCTCTCAAGTATGGGCTGGCATTCTGAATGAACAACTGAATCTGATCAGGAGTGTCTGGCTTGCGTTTCATCTCCATAACTCGATTCCTCCATTGAGTAAGGTACTCATGGAAGGACTCTCCAGACTTCTGCTGTAATAACTCCAGATCTTTCAAAGTAACTTCCATTTGAGTGCTACAATCGTACTGCTTAAGCAACTCCTCAGTCAAAAAGTCTCAATCCTCTTTGGACCTTCTGTCCAGTCCATGGTACCAATCAATGGCAGCTCCTATGAGACTCAAGCAAAAGTACTCTATTTTCTACTTTCTTGTTAAAGTTGTACCCTTCATAACAAGCGAGTACTGCTTGATGTGAGCAGCAGGGTCAGAAGTGCCATCAAATTTTGGAATATCGGGTATCTTAAAGTTCTGGGGAATCAGGTCATCCCCATCCTGCTCTCGGTCCTCCGGGTTCATTCCTCTCCCTACAGTCATCATCCTTGTCATGGCCTCAAATTTCTCTTCCATTTTTCTCCACATCACCTACTCCAGTTTCAGCGACTTTCCCTTAGCTACCGCATGCTCCTCTTGCTCATCTTCCCTAAAATCAACCTCGGACCTAGGGCCTTCTCCGCGCTCGATGGGTGCAGGCACTCTTTGCTCCATAGCAGGTGGGTCAACCACGGGTTGGTTAACTACAGCAGGGGGATCTTCTCTAACAACCCCTCATTCAACTGGCACTCGGATAGGGGCAGTAGCAGCTTGTTGCCCAGCTATAGTGGTGGTTAGGTTGCCCATCATTGCAATCATTCGGGCCTCAAACTCCTCCATTCTTCTTCCTACTTCCTCGGCAATTATTGCCCGGGTTGCATCAGACTCGTTTGATGGATTGGTCATGCTTACCTCTGTTGATGATTTAGAAGAGCACCCCTCACTATCATCTAAGATTAAATTAGAACTCTGATCCAATACTAACTCTGATAAGCCCAAAAGCGGAATCCTTCTTAACCATCCGTCGGGACCTCTAGACCACCTAGGAGAATCTATGATGGCTAAAAGAAAATATTACATTAAGATGATGCATGATTTTAAAAAATGCAATGCATGCTCATGCTGATGCAACATAGACAAACACATGCAATCAGATAGATCCTTCTGACCTTATCTCTCCCACACACGTGGTATTGCAGTCTCTTTCCTAGGTGGGTTTAGTCCATGGGTTAACGGGGAACCCGATAGACACGTATGGTGCACGGTGGAGAACAGGTAGCATAACAGCTCTTATTTAATGTACATACGTATAAGTGTTTGGCCCTTAGGTATTTAAACAATTCAACTTAATTAAGATGGGCCCACCGGGGCATGAAAGCCTTTGATAAAGACCATTTAATTAAATTTACTTTGTCCAATATATGATGGCCCATATAGCAAGCATGGTATTACGGTACATTTCTCCTAGTGGAAGTATCTATTGCCATTACGTGAGCTTTGGTCATTGGGTGATGATATTTTAGGGCTACCCAAGCATGGTCCCTACCAACGGGTCTAGCTCGTTATAAGCATAACTAATTGGGTCACCATTTAATATACCATAAGGTACGAGGCTTGGGCTGGTATTATCCTTAACACTTTCCCACATTAAGTGAACGTAGGGTCATGCTTCGGGAACGCACCGGGGTTAAGATAGGGACCAAATTAGCATAATCTAAGGCTCTAGCATGGATGCAATGCAATTTCAAAAAGAAATGAAATTTTTGAATTAAAACTCAATTGTAAATTTTAACCAAGGTACTTCCGAAGGAAAGTCTCTTAGTCCCCAGTGGAGTCGCCACTGTGACGCGCGCCTAACCCCAGGGTGCCCACCGACCGCCCGTTTTAGGGCGATCGGGCTGATGAGGTCCATTGACAACTTACAACGAATTACAAGTACGTCTATTTTGGGCAACAATGAGGTTTCATGGAGTCGCCACCCAATAGAACATTGAAAAAGTTCATCTCGCCTTAGTGAGCCTAAGACGGTGCATATTTCCATTTTGGGCAAACCAAAGGGGTCTTGGAGGCAATCACCCCAATAGAATATTGGGAATGATCCTCTACCCCTATGGAGCCTAGGATTTATTAAGCCTTTTTTAGCACAAGAGGTGTCTTGGAGGTCTTGTTCCAATGAATGATCGGATAGACCTCTCGCCTCGTTGAGCCCAAAGACCAGAGAAAGTTCGGGACTTCCCATTTATTAATATCTTGGTTAAATTTATAATTGAGTTTTGAATTTACCTTTTCGCCTCTTTTCTCACTCGTTTAAATGCAATAAAAATTAAAGCGCAGTATCAACCATAGAAATGAAGCGATAAAGAATAACATGAAGCGCATAAACATAAATTACAACAAAACTAGGGGCGGAATACAACCCCAATTTTAAATAAGCTGCGATCCACGCATAAATCGGGTTATTCATTTAAGGATGAGGAATTGGTCCTCGCATGCATATTTAAAGAAAGCACTTTTGATGTGGCAATTTTATTTAGGATGAAAATTTAGGACTTTGGTCCTATTTTATTAGAAAAAACCAATTTATTCTATAAAATATTTTTATGTGATTTTTTATTTAAGCGTGCATAAAAACCATTTTATTTAACAATTACATACACGGAAATCAAAAAGATAAACAAAATGAGAATTAAAATGTACAATAAAGATACAAAACCCCCGTCTCCTCCTTCACGTGCATGGATGCTCAAATAAGAATAAAACAACGATTTGCAACCAAAAAAATATAAAAAAATAAAATTCATGTTAGTGATTAAGCCAAAGAAATTATTTAAACATATAAAATAACAAATTATAGAATAAAATAAATATGCATTATTTATGACAAAATTAATTAAATGACATGATAAAATATATAATTTAAGAAATTAGCAATTTTACATGCACAAAATAACATAACATAATGACGAACGCCAATTATAAATAAAGATTAGCATGCGTAAAAAATTAATAATAACAAATTTATCATACCTAAAACATGCATAAAATAATTATGAGGCAATTTAACATGCATAAGAATAAAAATACATTAGTCATGCCAAACAAGCTAAATAAATAATTATAATAACAACAATTTTGAGCAAATAATAAAAATATTAACATATGCAAGAAATAATTTAACAAGAAAATAAAATAATAGATTCAAAAGAATTTACATATTAGATAAATATTTAAAGATAAAAAAAAAAGAAGAAAATAATAGGCTAAAAGAATTTACATACTAAATAATTAATCAAAAACAAAACTATAAAAATGGGTCTAAAAGAATTTACATTTTAATTAGTTAATTGAAAACAAAATAAATGAAATTAACAAAAAGAATAAAGGAGTAAAGCCAAGAATAATTACCCTCAATATTTTCTTGTAGAATTGAAGGTAGATGGACTAATCCTTTGCCTTGATTTGTTGGAATAAGAGTAAAAAAAGATGTTCAGAAAAATGAAAATGATTTTATCTAATTTGGAAGGAAAAAAAGGAAGTAATTTTCTCAAGAAAACCTCCTTAAAACCCAAATTTTTCCTCCTTAAAATGTCAGAATTTTTTCTAACCAAAAATCCTCTCAAAACACAGCAAAATCCTCCTAAAAAAAATCCTCAAGTTTTTTTCTTTAATTCCCCTCAAAAACTGCCAAAAAACCACCCAAAAACCCCACAAAATCGTAAAAATCGCGTACTGGGCATCATGGGGGCGAAAATGGGCGAGGGACGCCCGTCGGCGTGCCCGACGGGCTTCCTAGCGCGCACTGCGCGCGAAAATCGCTCGCAGCGATGCGCTTGGCGTCGCTCACGTGCTGGGCGCTACACGTCGCCTAGCGCGCGGGCGAGCGCTCTGCGTGCTGGCGCGCGGGCGATGACACTCGCGAAAAAAAAATATTTATTTTTTTTTTTTATTACAAAATAAAAACCTAAAAAACTCATTTTTTACCCCAAAATAATTTTTAAATATTTTTTAAAATATTTAAGAAAAATACATTTTTCTCCATTCCTAACAAATCCAAATGAGAAGCGAATTTACTTCCGACCTTCATTCTTTTTGGCTATAAGCCGGCATAGCTAAATTTCATCATCGGGTAATCCTGATCAAGGCTACTTGGGACCCGGTATCTATAGTATCTAAACGTTTCAACTAAATTAAGACGGGCCTATCGGGGCATGAAAGCCTTTGATAAAAGCCCATTTAATTGGGTTGAATTCATTCAATATATAATGGCCCACATAGCAAGCATTGTATTAAGGTACATGTCACCTAGGGGAAGTATCTATTGCCATTACATGAGTTTTGGTCATGGGTGATGATATTTTAGGGCTACACAAGCATGGTCCCTGCCGACGGGTCTAGCTCATCACGAGCGTAACGACCGATCGGGTCACCATTTGATATACCTTGATGGTACGTGGCTTGGGCTGGTGATTATCCTTAACACTTCCCTACATTGAGTGAACGTAGGGTTATGCTTCGGGAACGCACCGAGGCTAATAAAGGGACCAAACTAGCATAGTTCTAAAACTCTAATGATATGATATGCAATTTCAAAAAAGGGATAAAAATTTTAAATTAAAACTCAATTATAAATTTTAACCAAGGTACTTTCAAATCGAAGCCACTTAGAGGTCCCCAGCGGAGTCGCCACTCTGACGCGCGCCAAACCCCGAAGGACGGAAGGCCCGCTCTTAGGGCGATCGGGAGAGGTTCATGAAAACTTGTAAGGTATTTACAAGTGCGTCTATTTTGGGTAACAAGGAGGTTTCTTAGAGTCGCCACCCAATAAAACATTGGAAAAGTTCGTCTCGCTTCAGTGAGCCTAAGACGGCGTATAATATCCATTTTGGGCAAACAAAAGGGATCTTGGAGACATTCACCCCAATAGAACATTGGAATGACCCTCTAACCCTATGGAGGCTAAGATTGTAAATTGAGTCTTTTGGTGGGACACAAGAGGTGTCTTGGAGATCCCATTCCAATGAAACACCGGAATGGTCCTCTCACCTCGTTGAGCCCAAAGACCAGAGATAGTTCGGGACTTCTCATTTATTCATACCTTGGTTATTTTATAATTAAGTTTTGAATTTAAGTTTTTATCCCATTTCTCATACATTTCGATGCAATAATTAGAGCGCAAGTTTGATCATTCAAGGAAAATGATAAATAAAAGCATATGTGTGACGCACGCCGGACCCGCATGGGCGCCCCTTGACCGCCCGCTTGAGGGCGATCGGGCATTTGAGGTTCGTTGACAACTTGTAACGAATTACAAGTGCGTCTATTTTGGGCAACAAGGTGGTTTCATGGAGTCACCACCCAATAAAACATTGGGAAAGGTTCTCTTGCCTTGGAGAGCCTAAGACAGCGCTTTCATCCATTTTGGGCAAGCGGAAGGGGTCTTGGAGGGTAAACCTCTCGCCCAAAGGAGCCTAGGATTTGTTAGGTCATAGAGCATAAGAAGGGTCTTGGAGGGTAAACCTCTCGCCTCCTTAAGTCCAAAGACAACGCTTTTATCCATTTTGGGCAAGCCAAAGGGGTCTTGGAGGTTAAACCTCTCGCCCAAAGGAGCCTAGGATTAATGTCTAAGTCTCGTAACACAAGAGGTGTCTTGGAGGGTAAACCTCTAGCCTCTTTGAGCCCAAAGACCAGAGAATGGGTTCGGGACTTCGCATCTATTTCTACCTTGATTAATTTTATAATTTGGCTTTGAATTTATTAACTCGCTCTTTCTCCACACGATGCAATTTTAATTTAAAAGCGCAAATATTCACATTGAAAGCGGTAAGATAAACATATCAAAAATAACATCAAAGATAAATTACAATAATACCAGGAGCGACATACAACTCCCATTTGAAAGTGCAAACATACATAAAACCGGGGAATTTATTGATTATGAGGACTTTGGTCCCCGCATGCACAATTAAAGAAAATATTTTGGATGTGATGATTTATTTGGGATGAAGATTAGGACATTGGTCCCATTTATTATGAAAAATCCAAATTAATTTATTAGAAATATTTGTGTGGTTTTTATTCATGCGTGCGTAAAAAACATTTTATTCAACGAATATATACAAGGAAATATAAATAAAATGTGCAATGAAAATACCAATGTCCGCATATCCTCCTTCTCGTGCATTGGTGCTCAAATGAGAATAAAACAATGATTTGCAACCAAAAATAAAATAGAAGAGATTCATGTTAGAAATTAACCCAAAGAGATGAGATGACATAAAAGATAATATGTATAATGACCATATAACATGCCTAAGATACTATAACATGCATAAAAATAATTATGATGCAATTTAACAAGCATAAAGTGAGATAACATCATGGCAAATGCAATTTATCAATAATGGTGATTAACATGCATGAAAGATTAGTGACAATCAATTTTAATACTCCTAAGATGTGCATGAAAACATAACATAAGAATAATAAAACTTAACATGCATAATAAAGCCTAAAGTAATATCTAACATAAAAGGCATAAGAAAATAAATTTGAAATTTAACATACATGCAAAATATGAACAATGACATTAATGGTAATAATGATACTAATACCTAATGACATCAATAAATGAGTGTAATACAAATTATAATAATAAAACTAGCATTTATAACAATAATAGCCATAATAAACATCAATGGATGTAAAGAACATTAACAACCTAAGTTGAACATGCATAACGACATAAAAATAAACACCTTGACATGAAAATCATATGATAAATTTGAAAGAATTAACTTGTTAAATAAATAATTGAAGATAAAAGAAGAAGAAAAATATGGAGAGTAAGAGAATTTACATGTTTAATATGTTAATTGGAAGCAAAAAAAAATGAAATTAACAAGAGAATTAACGAGTAAAACCAAGAATAATTACCCTCAAATTCAGTTTTGAAAAATTGAAGGTAGAAGTGTTGAATTCCTTGTCTTCTCTTGTGAAAACACTTAAAAAATAGCTTGAAAACTTGAAGAAAAACTCTTGGAAACAAGTGTGTAAGATGGATTTTTTCTCTCAACTCAAAAGCTCCAAAATTCAGTTTTTTTTCCTCTCTAAATGTTCTTAGTTCATCCCCCTCTCATCTGAATTTTTTCTAGTGTTTTAACCCTCAAAAACTACCCAAAAACCACCCAAAACAGTCCAAAAACGGTTAAAAATCAAGTGGGAGCTGAAAATGGGCGAAATAGGGGCGAAATCGGCGCCCTAACGCCGAAAATCGGCGTCACTCCGCGCGAAAACGCGCGGAGTGCGAGCAATCCGCGCACAACGTGCGCGGAACGAGCGAAGCCCAAGGCGTCGCTCGCGCAGAGCGACTGAAGCCCTGGGTGTCGGTTGCGCGGAGCGCACGTACAATAGCGACGGCGCCTTGCCGTCGCTGTTCCGTCGCGAATGATTTCCCCACTATTTTTATCACCATTTTTCAACATTTTTCAACCCTTTTTTTTTTAAATTCTAAAATACACTTTTACTTCTCCAAAATAATTTTAAAAATATTTTAAAAATTATTTTTAAAATACACTTTTTGCTCATCGAAAAGATAAGGAAAAATCACTTCTGAACTCCAATATTTTTGCCTATAAGCCGGCATAGCTCAATTTCATCATCAGGTAATCCTGATCAAGGCTACTCGGGACCCGGTGTCTACAATATGTAAAATAAAGCGTATTAAAATAAATTACATCAAAACTAGGGGCGGAATACAACCCTCATTGTAAATAAAGTACAAAACATGCATAAAACGGGATATTCATTAATGGTGAGGACATTGGTCCTCACATGCATACTTTAAAAAAAGCGTTTAGTGATGATGGTTATGAAAAACTAGGACATTGGTCCCATTTTATTAAGAAAAATACCAACTTAATTAATAAAAATGCTTTGGCGATTTTCTTTCTGGCTGCCCTAAGGACAAACGATCTTATAAGAAAACATGCATGACAAAAAAAAATAAAAAAGCAAATAACAAATATTACAAACAAATAAAATAAATATATAATCCAAACGAGTCTCCTGGAACTCCCGATGTGCTCCTGAAAACGCCCAAGCAAAAATGGGTTTTGACATAAAAATAAAACATAAATAAAATAATGTTAATAATTAAATCAAATAAATATATAAAATAATGAGTGACAATTAAGTTAAAATAAGATGACATGAAAAGAATGACAATTGAATTAAAATGTCACTACAAGAAATTGAAGCTTTCCCGACGGAAATTCCCGACGGAAATCCCCAATTTTCCGTCGGAAAATTAATTTGCCGACGGAAAGTAATTCCGTCGGCACCGTGAGCGTAGCTAAAATTGCCGACGGAAATGTTGTTCCGTCGGCAATTTTCCCGACGGAATTTAAAATTCCGTCGGCAATTTTTCCGACGGAATTTAAAATTCCGTCGGTAATTTCCCGACAGAATTTAAAATTCCGTCGGTATTTTTAAAAAAAAAAATAAAAAATTCAGAATTTCCCGACGGAAGTAAAATTCCGTCGGGAATTTACCGACGGAATTTAAAATTCCGTCGGTAATTTTAAAAAAAATAAAAAAAATTCAGAATTTCCCGACGGAATTTAAAAATTCCGTCGGTAATTTTTTAAAAAAAATAAAAAAATTAAATAAAAAAATTCTCAAAAATCTCAAAAAAAATAAATTCTAAAAAATCTTAACAATCTATCTAATTGAAAAAATATTTAATTAACATAAATAAATAACATTCTAACAACAATAATATTTCACATTAAAAATAATAATACTAATAAACAACAATAACATTCCACATTAAAAATAATAATAATACTAATAAACAACAATAACATTCCACATTAAAAATAATAATAATAATACTATAGAAAAACACAACACAACTTTAACTAAAATTAACACTAATTAACAATAATATTTATAAATATGAAAAATTCTATTAATAAATTTAATAACAATAAAGTTTTAAGAAATATAAATTTAAACAATAATTAAAATTTACCAATATTCATCTAACATAAATAAAATAATAATAATATTAATAATAATAATAATTCTTATTATACCCAATTAACAATAATAATAATAATAATAATAATAATAATAATAATAAATAAAAGAGAGAGGCAGATCTGTACCTGGCGCCGGAGGAGGAGGAGAGGTGGTCGGCGGCGACTGGGCAGAGGGCAGAAACGGGGAGAGGAGAGGGAGGAGAGAGAAAGAGAGAGAGAGAGAGAGAGAGAGAGAAAGAGAGAAGGGAAGGAGGAGCGGGAAAAGAGGGAGGGAGGGAGGAGAGGGAGGGGAGGCCGATCGGCGCCGGAGGGAGGGGGAGGGGCGGTGGTCGGCGGCGGCTGGGCAGAGGGAGGAGAGACGGGGCGAGGAGAGGGAGAAGAGAGAAAGAGAGAGAAGAGAGAGAGAGAGAGAGAGAAAAAAAAGAGGGAAAGTTAAATTTAATTTAACTTTAGCGACGGAAAGCATCTTCCGTCGCTAAAAAAAGAGAGGGAAAGTTAAATTTAATTTAACTTTAGCGACGGAATGCATCTCCCGTCGCTAAAAAGAGAGGGAAATTAAATTTTTTTATCTTTAACGACGGAAAGCATATTCCGTCGCTAAAAATAGCAACGGAATATTCAAACCGTCGCTAATTTTAGCGACGGTTTTTTTACTCCGTCGCTATTTTAGCGACGGACTTTGATTCCATCGCTAAAAATACAATTAAGTTTTTTTTTTATTTTTTTCAGCGACGGAAAAGAATTTCCGTCGCTATTTTTAGCGACGGTTCCTAAAAACCGTCGCAAATATCGGTCGGCAATTTTGGTGGGAAATCTTGGCGCCATTTTTAGCGACGGATTTTATTGCCCATCGCTATTTACCGACGGAAATTAAATTCCGTCGCTAATTAGCGACGGAAATTAAATTCCGTCGCTAAATAGCGACGGAGATAAATCTCCGTCGCTATTTAGCGACGGAAATGACTCCGTCGCTAAATTTCAGTCGCTAATTTATGATTTTCTTGTAGTGTGTTAACAAACCAAAAATAAATGAGAAAAATGCATTATGAATGACAAATGATTAAATGATGTGATAATAAAATAAAATATGACATGTTAATAAATTAATGTATGAAAATATGCACATGACAATAATAATAATGAAAATAAACAACTAATAGAATAAACAAAAAATATAACATGTAACAAAGACAAAAGAATGATAAAAATTAGTAGATAAAAGAATGACGAAAATAATAATGATATGTGACAAGGTTAATTGATGTGTTCATAATTAATATAAACTATTTACATGGAAAAAATTATTAACAAAAATTAATTAATTATTTACATGCTAAGAATAATGAGGAATCAAAATAAATTAAATTATTTACATGTAAAGAATCAAAAGAAATCAATATTCACATGAATGAAAATAAAATCATATATAAACAATCAAACAGAACAAATATAAATTCAATACAACACGTAAATAAATGAAAACCATAAATAAATCAATACCAACAACAAAATATACATGAATAGATTAAATATAAATAAAAGAAAAGAAAATAGAAATTGAGCCTAGAATATTTACCCTCAGAGTTTTGGATTCGATGAAAGTGAAGTGATGATTTAATTTCCGAAAATTTGCTTAAAAAAGTGATTTAGCAACAAAATTAATGATCTTTGCTTATATAGGAAACAAAGCAATTAATTTAAATGCATAAAATTGAAAAGAAATTGATTTGGAAGTGAATGATTAATTTTTGGAGCCAAAAGGATTAATTGGAGTAATTAAGAATTGAAAATTGATTTTTCAATCTCAATTAAACCTTATTAATTAAAAGAGAAAATCTGAAATTTTTGTTGAAGAGAAAAAATAGAAGAAGAAGGAAGAACCCCGACACTCGCTGTGACGCGCGCCGGATTTCCACTCGGTCGCCCCTATGACCGCCCGCTTGAGGGCGATCGGGCACTTGAGGGTCCGTTAACAGCTAGTAATAAATCGCAAGTGCGTCTATGTTGGGCAACAAGGAGGTTTCATGGAGTCGCCACCCAATAGAACATTGGGAAAGTTTCTCTCGCCTCGGAGAGCCTAAGACTGCGCTTAGTATCCATTTTGGGCCAGCCAGAGGGGTCTTGGAAGGTAAACCTCTCGCCCTAAGGAGCCTAGGATTAACGCCAAGTTTCGTAACACAAGAGGTGTCTTAGAGGGTAAACCTCTCGCCTCTTTGAGCCCAAAGACCAGAGAAAGTTCGGGACTCCCCATTTATTCATACCTTGGTTAAGTTTATAATCGAGTTTTGAATTTAGTATTTCATGCCTTTTTCTTCATTCAATTTTAATGCAATTTAATTAAACGCATATCAATCATATAATAAAAGCGATAAATAAAGTAAATGAAGGCAAAATAAATTACAATAAAACTAGAAATATAGGAAGTTTAAAGTGGCCGAGGTTTGACGATAGTTGAGATGGGAAGTGAAAGCTAAGATGAGGAGAATTAAGCATGGCATGTGTGACGCGCGCCGGACCCCGCGGCCGCCCCTCTAACCGCCCGCTTGAGGGCGATCGGGCAATTGAGGATCCGTTGGCAACTTGTAAAGATATTTACAAGTGCGTCTATTTTGGGCAACTAGGAGGTTTCATGGAGTCGCCACCCAATAGAACATTGGAAAAGTTTCTCTCGCCTCGGAGAGCCTAAGACTGCGCTTAGTATCCATTTTGGGCCAACCAAAGGGGTCTTGGAGGGTGAACCTCTCGCCCTGAGGAGCCTAGGATTAACGCCAAAATCTCGTGACACAAGAGGTGTCTTGGAGGGTAAACCTCTCGCCTCTTTGAGCCCAAAGATCAGAGATGGGTTTGGGACTTCTCATCTATTTCTACCTTGATTATTTTATGATCAAATTTTAATTATCATTAATTCGCTCTCTCTCCACACGATGCAATTGATTTAAAGGCGCATTTATTTACATTTGGAAAGCAGTAAATGAGCAAGTAATGAAAGCAATAAATTACAACAATACAAGGAGCGGAATACAACTCCCTTTTATAAATGTACGATACATACACAAATCGGGGCATTGCTTATTTTGAGGACTTTGGTCCTCGCATGCATCATTATCAAAATGGCTATTTTTATTGTGATGATTTTTATTGGATAAAAATAGGACATTGGATCCTTATGTTTATGAAAAACCTCTCTTTATTAAATATAAAACATTAATCAATTTTTATACGTAGTGGGATACAAAAAGGGCATACTCATGTGCATAAAATAATGAATAAACAAATAAAGGGAATAACCAAGAGGGTTAGAAAACTAAACCAGACGGAATCTTCCGAGCATGGTAGATCGCCCCTCAAAGTCAGGATAGTCCAAGAAAATCAAAATATGCTCACAAAAGATTAAAAGATATTAATATATGAAAGCTCAACATAAATAAAGTCAAAAGGGACTTGAAAAGAATAGGAAAGATTTGGAAAAATGGAGACAGGACCCAGCGACGGCCTCTGTCGAGTGGCCGACGGGCGTCAGTCAAAGTGACCAACGTGTCCCGTCGCTCACTCGAGAGAGGGCGTCTGTGAGTGGCGTGATCGACGGGCGTCGGTGAAATAGATGACCCATCGGTCACCACTGCCTCCGAAAATAACAGTAAAAAATCTTTTTTTTCAAAGCAAAAATGGGTTTTTATCACAAGATGAGATGAAGAGAATCAAAGTAAAGGAAAGTGAAAGCAAAAAACCAAAAGAACAGCAAAAATAAAGAATAAAGATGAAATAACACGGAGAATAAGTCCGGAATATTTACCCTTAGATAATGTTTTAGTGATATTCTTGGTGTTCATTAGAGTCCCGCAAGTTCCACGAGAAACAAAATGAAAGGTCAAAAAGAGGGAAATAGATTGTTTCCTTCTTAACCCCTCAAAAAGATGGACTTTGGAATCAAAAAACCCAAAGAAAACTAATTACTTTTAGTTCCTTTTAACGGTTTGATCCTCAAGTTAAAAGAAATTTCTTAATGTGTGTGTTTGCTGGAAGAGAGAGAAAACACGCTTGAAATTCGGCAGAGTTTCCCCTCTTGAAAATTTTTGGAACCCTTTTTAGGAAGCAATTCAAAGCTTTTATAGGCCAGGCACGACCGACGGGCGTCGGATGTGGAGACGGGCGTCGGAAGAATCCTTCTGACACAAGGATTCATCCGACGGCCCTGGCATTTCCACCGACGGGCGTCGGAGAGGTTGCGTGCTCCGGAAAATCGGCAGGCGTGCTCCGAAAGAAGCGGGTCCGTCCGACGGGCGTCGGAAAATACCATAGGCCGTCTGTGACCCTAAGCGACGGGCTGGCCTCCCACAGACAGGCTGGCCGTCTGTCGAGTAAAACATACTTTTTGACTCAAAAATATCCGTTCTTCCCCCCTCTGCCTATAAAAGGTGAAAAGACTCATTTCCCGTAGAGTATGGGACTAAAACCTCCCAATCCAAACCGTTGTAAAGGCTCAGATACAGATTTTATCATAGGGTAATCTCTGATCCGGACCGCTCCGGGACACGGTGCCTACAGTTGCCCCCAGTTTTGGGGAAACTAGGGCACAAGCGCCTAGATGAGCCAAAACTCAGAGAAAGGACAGAAAGGAAGAAAGCGTACCTATGACGGTTCTCACCTTCCGTGCCTCTTGCCGGGTAGACCTCATCTCAGTCTGTCTGGCGATGTGAAGATATACCTATCGGTCTCGTTTTGACCTGTAGGTGCTGGTGAGATGTAGCATTCTCTAGCCACGATCTCGATATGAAGAGCAGTGTTTCTCTAACCGCAACTTCTGCTTCTGCTGGCCTCGTCTTGGCTTGCGCAAGGCTGAGGAGATGTAGTACTCTCTGACTACAAATCCGCTGTGAAGAGCAGTGTTTCTCTAACTGCAACTTCGATATGAAGAGCAGTGTTCTCCAACTGCAGCTTCGGTTGTTGAAGTTCCCTTGCTAACCCCCATCCGATCCGCAAGGTGCGTAGCACTCTCTGGCTGCCACGTGAACTGTGAGATGTAACACTCTCTAGCTACAATCCCGGTGTGAAGAGCAGTGTTTCTCTAACTACAACTTTGATTGTTGAAGTTCCCTTGCTAACCCCTATCCGATCTGCAAGGTGCGTAGCACTCTCTGGCTGCCGTGTGAACTGTGAGATGTAACACTCTCTGGCTACCATCCCGGTGTGAAGAGCAGTGTTTCTCTAACTGCAACCTCGATTGTTGAAGTTCCCTTGCTAACCCCCATCCGATCTGCAAGGTACGTGGCACTCTCTGGCTGCCGCATGAACTGTGAGATATAACACTCTCTGGCTACCATCCCGGTGTGAAGAGCAGTGTTTCTCTAACTGCAACTTCGATTGTTGAAGTTCCCTTGCTAACCCCCAACCGATCCGCAAGGTGCGTAGCACTCTCTGGCTGCCGCGTGAACTGTGAGATGTAACACTCTCTGGCCGTAATCTCGATTTTGTAGAGGAGGAGACCTCGCTGGGTTCCCCATTCCAAGAAGACATGAATCTTAGGCGCCCTTGTTTGGACTTCTAATCGATACTTATGCTCTGATCGATGTTTCTCTGTACCTGTGTGATAAAAGGTTTTGTTAATTCATGTTTGAGTTGTTATCTTTTAACGTGTCCATGAATAGCGTGGTTTTGCTTTGTTTACCATGTCATGTTTCGTTTATATTCTTTTCTATTGAGTTGTCATTCATCATTTTTCTTATCATTTTTCTTATTGAGCAAATGTGAAAACATATATTCATCTGTAATATGCATGAATCATAAATAACTAAATAAATGCATGAAACTGAAAAAAAAGTTTTTCACTAGAAATATCCGTTTTTGTACAATGTATATACAAAGTGAAAATACAAAAGTGACTCCCTAAACATCAGAGAGGTGTGTAGTCAGAGGGCTCATCAGGGTCCTCGTCATCTGATATGTGCACTGTCCCTGGCGGAGGTGGAGGTGGAGCTGGCTGTGCTGGAGGTGGAGGCTGAGCCGTGGAGGGTCCTGCCTCAGCATCATGGGCCCATCTGAATCTAATCTGAGCATAGCCATCCAAGAAGTGCTGGGTACAAGTCCTCATAAACCCTAAGGTCTCTGAAAATGTGCCTCCTAGCTTCTTGAAGGCCTGGCTCATCTGAATGGTCTGCTCGCTGGCTACCCTCCTCATCTGCTCTAGTCGCTGCTCTGTCTGCTCTCTGAACTCCCTCATGGTCTGAGATAAGGGTGGGAGGATCCCCTCTATCGCCTGGACCCGGGATCTCAGGGAGTCGAGTGACTCGTCGATCATCTGTAGGGTCATATCAACCCCCTGAGATGCCTGGTCCTGAGACGTCCTCATCTCATGAGCGAGCTGCTGCCTAAGCTCCCTCTGGCCCTAGGCGATCTGCTCTATCAGCCTCACCTGCTCATCTCTGAAGGCCTCCACGACTTGAGCCTGCTCTCGCGCGGTGTGCTCGATATAACTAGCCTGCTCCTGAACCAACCGGTCTATCCCCCGAGACTGCTCCTGAATAGCAGCCTGCTGACGGTCTAACCTCTCGTGTATAGCTCTGTCTCTCTCATTCTGTCGTCGCTCCAAGGCTGTGAACATGGAAGTGAGGAGCTGGGAGAAGTCAGGCTGTGCTGGCTGTTGCTGTGCTGGCTCTGGCGGCGGTGCTGCGGAGGTGGATGCCCCTGGGTCGCCTCGAAAATATGGGTGATACCTCTTGGGGGGCCCGTGGGTAGACCTCTATACCCTAATGCTCGGCGACGGAACAGGAGTCGGCGTTCTGGATGCCGGTGAAGCCGCAAAGAGCTCGTCCATAGTGAACTCCATGTCAAAATCCGACGGGGTCCTGGGCTGCTCCTGCTGTGGTGGCGGTGGCACAGTTTGAGGCTGAGGCTGGGGAGACTGAGGAGGCTGCTGCTCCGGCTCGGGCTCTGGCTGAGGAGGCTGCTGCTCCGACTGAGGAGGCTGCTGCTCCGGGTCTGGACCCAAGGGTGCAAGGGAGAACATCCGCCTGGTCTCGTGGATGGACAGCACTCTGTAAGCCTCTGCCTGACCTGATATCTGCGAGATCATCCCCATCTGCACTGCCGCTGCGGCGTCCACATGGAACCCCTCATCCAGGGGTCCTCTCAGCCTGTCTGGGGCAACTCCTAACCCCAAAAGCAACCGAGTGATGACTCCTCCTACTATCACCACTGGTGTCAGTCCTCTGCCAACTCTGACCAAGTTAGCCAAGATCTCATGGCTAACGTTGAGACGCTGGCCTGCCACCATAGCTCAGAGGCTCCAGATCTCAGCCACATTAAGTGACCCTGGATTACCAGCTCGACCAAGGTACGAACTGGATAGCACTCTGTGCAAGTACCGGAGTGCCTGAGACACCAGTACGGTGCTCTTCGCTGTATCATGATCATATAGCACTCTCGGTAAGGCAATGGCCGCCCAGTGGGCGCGTCTCACCGCTCGCCGTGGGATCTCGACCCCCTCCTCTCTGGGAAGCCCCATGGCCTGCGTGAACCTCTGCCTGGTAATACTGTAATGCTGGCCATCGAACCAAAACTGGACTACCCCTGGCCCTGTGTCCGATCTCTGAAAGCCGCCATAACGTAGGGTGGCCAGGACCTGTCGAGTAGCCTCTGGGAAGGTCTGGAAAGCGGGCTCAAGAAACTCTGTCCATCCGGCGCCCTCAACAAGCATGTCGACCTCCGGGGCCATCCCTAGGGCCTCTAGGAACGGACGGGACACGAAGCGGCTAGCCCGAATCTCCACTTGAGCCAGTGCTCTATATCTCTGAGCTGACTCATCGTCTATCCAACCCGGAACCACGACCTCGGGCTAGGCCTGTGGTGCTCTGCGTCTAGGAGGCATCCTACAAAAGAAATATTAGATGGTGAAAATTTGACAAAACAGGCATTATTAGGCTTGTTTTCTAGGTGAAAGCACATTTAGGCCTCACCTGGACAACAGCGGCCCGAATACGAGGTAAAAACAGATAATAAATGAAAAGGGACGAGCGTCCTGTCAAGGGATGTTGCCCAGCATGCTTCGTACATATCAAAACAGAGGAAACATGCAATCGGTATGGAAATATTTAAAGCAAATAAAAATGGGCTTTCTAGACCCCAAGGTATGCATTATACACAAAAAAAAATATTTAATTTTAGAATAAAAAAGAAAATTTGGGCAGTACCCCGGCAAGGGTGTGCCCAACCTCCTGCATGAAAAAGGCATCAAACCAGGCCTCAGGCCTCAACAACAATATATAAATATAATTGGGACGCACCCCGGCAAGAGTGTGCCCCCAACAACACAAAATAATGGCCTCAGGCCTCAACGACACAAAATATATGCTAGAAAGCCTATTTCTAAGGCAACAAAGGTATAGAAAAATTCTATTTCTATGTGATCATGCAAAAGTTCAGATTAATTGCACTACAAAAAATAAATAAAAAATAAGAAATGAATAAAATAAATAAAAACGGGCAGCACTCTCCCTATATTTTTAAAGCATCTAAAGCATTCTAGCCATTTCTAAGGCTAAAGGAAGAAGAATGAATGAAGAAATAAATTAAATTAAATAAAAAAGTAGTTATTTTACTTACTTGAAGTCGCGAAAAGCGTAGAAAACTGAAGAAATATGAATGTCTGAGCGTCCGGTGGGTGGAGAACGCGAAAAGATGAAGAAATTGCAAGAAAAATGAGAAAAGATGCTTGAAAATGCAGAAAAAAAAAAGAAGAAAAAACCGTTTTGGAGAGGAGAAGTGAAAGTGACAGCGCCGCTGGTCCGTCTGTCACTCGCCCTTATATAGAGTTTCGTGACCGACAGGCTGGGCGTCTGTAGGAGCGACCGACGGGCTGACCGTATGTCATTCCACATTCCCCAATTAAATGCGCATTTAATGGTCGTGATGAATGCAATGCTGACGTATGCATCTGCCAGGTGGATTTTTACCGACGGGCAGGCCGTCTTTTGGGAGAGACGGGTAGGCCGTCGGTGACGCTTTTCTATAAATTCTTCCAAAAATTTTGCTCCTTTTGGGTCTCTTCATTTTCTCCATATCTTGAGCCCTTTATTCTTCTTAGAATGTCTTCCTCTCTAGTCCAAAGAATGCACCGCATCCTAGATGACAAACACACCTGGGAAAAAGGCGCCCTTTCCTCTCTGTCTGGGCTAAACTATCTGTGTCGGGTTAAGGTTGATCAGAACCTTCTTCTGGCGGCGACCCACTTCTGGAGCCCCCGGTTTCACGTCTTCCAGTTCACTTACCAGGAGCTGTGCCCCCTGCCTGAGGAGTTAGCTGCCATTCTTGGAGCCTGGTTCCCTCCTAGCGTTCTGTCCTGCGTCCCCCATTGCGGCCTATTCCAGACTCGGGACATAGCTATGGCCCTCGGCATAACTTCTTCTGAGGTCGTCTGGCTGATTTCTCCGGGCTCTTTCTTTGCTTTGGAGCCATTGGTCGAGGCTCTAGATCAGTTCACTAACATTCCCACTTACCGGGTAAGCATCATATTTCTGTTTTGCATGGTGAACTTTCTCACTGTTGTTCCAGGGGGTTTGACAGGTGATCCTCGCATGTTCGGAGCTCTGAGCGATTTTCATCAGGGATCATCACCCTTCCCACTTATTCTGGCTAAGACCATTCTGGGCTTAGACGCTGTGAGTTCTGGATCCACCACTACCTTCACCGGCAGCCCCTTATTGCTCCAGGTACGTCATTATTTTAAAGGTAGTGCGTCCCTTATGGATTTTCACATTAGCTTTTCTTAGCGGGAGGTGCGTCCTTTCGGATTTTCACACAACCCTGTGCCTTATTTTTGCCTGAAGTAAACCCTACTTACTCCAGCGGCTTCTTTTTTCTTTTTTTCTTTTTTCTCTTTTTTTTAGACCTGGCTGCAAGAGAAACTGAGGATGCTGTCTGAGCCACCTCCTCGAGTTATTTCACAGTATTCACCGAGTCATTTCCTTCCGCGTCGACGACTGTGTGAATGTGCCACCGTTGGTGAAGGCATTACCAGATTTGGCGAGCTGTCAGATGACGACATCAGTTTCACGTCTGCCTGGCTCCCACTGTCTCATGTGGTCATTAATGGGCCATCGGGGTGTGTTCCCCTCTGTGGGCTCCGTCAAGCCACCTTCTATATCACTTCTCGATGTACACGTCAGCTCGGGATGACCTAGGGTGTGGTGAGGGTTCCCTTGTCTTTTCGAGGAGGAGCTCTTTCAGCTACCTTCGCCTCAAGGTATCATGAGCTGTGAAGCAAACTACCAGTGAAGACTGTTATTCCGAGGTTCGGCGATCATTCTGTGGATTCAACTAGCGAGTACAAGAAGTGGATCCTTAGTCCAACATCTGATAACAGGACACGAGGGCTCAAGCATCTGGCCGGCGAGAGCAGCAGTAGGACTTAGCTCAGCTTGGCTATGTATTATTATTTTTTTTTCAATGGAGAATTGGAAAATGACGAAAATGAAAAGAATAATAATCATTCCGTTTCACGAAATTGTGTACACTTCCATGCAATTTCAGCATACATGATTAGTTTTAATATTTACTCAACCGCGTACACCCTATTAATACATGAAACCAAATTTTAACAGCATCAACTCCTGTTACCAATCGGCCCTCTCGCCTTTTCACGATTGAACATTTTCTCTCGTGCCTCTAATTTTTGCACAGGATGCCTTTTTTCGATTTTCACCCTATCGAGGCACCCAATTTTAGCACGGCTGCCTTTTTTCGGTTTTCAACCTGCAGGGAATTTTATTCTCTTCTTTTTATTTTGGTTTTTAGCCATGGAACCTCTTGAGTCGGTCGACATTGATTGGCTCCTTGAATTCATTTCCATCGCTATCCGATAAGATTGCAGCTCCTTTGGACAACAGCTTCTTAAGGATATACGGTCCCTCCCAGGTTGGCCTGAATTTTCCTCTGATATCGGGTATACCCGATCTCATCTGCTTGAACACTAAGTCCCCTTCTTTCAACGGATGCTTTCTCACCTTCTTTACGAATGTCCTGGCCAACCTCTTCTGGTAGATCTGATTGTGATAATAAGCCTTCAGCCTGCTCTCATCCAGTAAGTTTAAGTGTTGTAGCCTCTGTCGTGCCCATTCGGCCTCCGGGATTTGGGCTTCCATGACTACTCTCAGCGATCGGAGCTCTACCTCAACTGGCAATACTGCTTCCGTCCCATATACTAAGGAAAATGGCATAACGCCTGTAAATGTCCTTACCGTTGTCCTGTATCCCCACAGTGCAAAGGGTAGCTTCTCTGCCCAGTCTTTGTAAGTTTGGACCATCTTAGATAGGATCTTCTTCATATTTTTGTTGGCGGCCTCTACTGCCCATTATCTTGTGGTCGGTAGGGAGAGGATCTATGGTGCTTGATACCATACTTCTCAAGGAGCTTCCTGGTTTCTCGCATGAACTGCACCCCGTTGTCAGACACTATGTGGTGAGGGAGGCCGTATCTGCAGACTAGATTCCTCTCTATGAACTTGGCCATATCCCTTGCGTCTATCTTTTTGAAGGATTCTGCCTCTACCCATTTGGTAAAATAGTCAATTGCGACTATGATGTATCTGTGCCCATTGGATGCCGTAGGGCGAATCTCTCCAATAATATCTATTCCCCAAGCAGCGAAAGGCCAAGGTAATGTCAGGTTGTGTAGCTCTGATACTGGTAGGTGCCTCAAATTCGTGTACTGCTGGCATAACTGGCATTGCTTGACATATTTTGAGCAATCATTGTCCATCGTAAGCCAATAGAAGCCTTGCCTCATGATCTTCTTTGCCAGAGTTAAGCCGTTCATGTGAGCCCCACAGACGCCTGCATGGGTCTCCTCCATCACCTTGCGGGCTTCTTTTTCATTCAAGCACCTGAGCTGAATCCCGTCTGCTTGCCTTTTGTACAACACTCCTTCCAAGGATATGAACTGAGTAGACAGTTTTCAGATCATCCTCTGGTCTTTCTCAGTAGCTTCCTCTGGAAACTTATTGTTTTCCAAATAATTCATAATGTCAAAGTACCATGGTTTTCCATCCGCCACTTTTACTTCCATTACTGGCTTGATCTCAAAGCTGGGCCTCTCAGAACTCGAAATCAGCACTGGCTTCATAGCTACCCCTTCAGGATTATCCCATATCGACACTAGGGTTGCCAACGCATCAGCTAGACGATTCTCATCTCTTGGTACGTGAAAAGTGCAGGTTTCAAACTGCCCACATACCTCTTTCAAATATTCAACGTAGGGTAGCAGCCGCTCTTCCTTTACAGCCCACTCACCTCAAATCTGGTTAATCACTAAGGATGAGTCACCAAAGACTTCTATATTCTTTGCCCCCAAAGCAGCTAGAGCTTCCAACCCGAAAGTGCATGCTTCATATTCGGCTTCATTGTTGGTTGCTTTATACCTCAGCTTCTTGGCTAGGGGGAGTTTCTCATTATCTGGGGTTGTCAAAATAATTCCAACTCCGGCCCCTCTGTTATTCACTGCTCCGTCGAAGTGTAACTGCCATCCTTGGATAGAGATCGCGACTATGCTCTCATCCGAAAAGTTGAACTCGGGAGTGTCTCCTTGAATAGGATGCTCAGCAAGAAACTCGACTACGGCTCAGCCCTTAATAGTTTTGCGGGTGATGTATTCAACATCAAACTCCTGTAGCAAAAGCAGCCACCTCCCCATCTTACCAAGCAAAGACAGCGCTTCTTGCAAATATCTCAACGGATTCTCCTTGGCCACTGCCTGAACCTTGTATGAATGGAAGTAATGTCTCAGTTTCTTTGATGCCCAAATCACTGCAAGGCAGATTTTCTCTACTTCAGCATATTTAATCTCATAAGCCAGAAACTTCTTGCTGAGGTAATAAACTGCGCATTCTACTCCAAATTCATCCTCCTAAGCTATCATGGCGCCCACAGAACTGCCTTCCACTGCCAGATACAGGATAAGCGGTTTGACTGGTTGCAGCAGCCTTAACACTGGCGGATTCAACAGATATTCCCTGATGCTATCAAAGGCTTTCTGGCAGTCTTCATTCTAGACTACAGGCTGATCCTTTCTAAGCAGTTTAAAAACAGGCTCGCATATCGAAGTGAGCTTGGCAATGAATCGGCTGACGTACTGCAGCTTGCCCAAAAAGCTCCTTACATCCTTTTCCTTTTGCGGCACAGGCATCTCTCTGATGGCCTTCACCTTGTCTGGGTCAATTTCTATTCCCCTCTGGCTGACGACATGTCCCAACAGCTTTCCTGAAGTCACTCCGAAAATGCACTTCTTGGGGTTAAGTCGCAGATTGTACTTATCAATCCTGGTGAAGAACTTCTCTAGAGCTTCAAAGTGGCCCTCTCTAGTGGCTGATTTGACCATCATGTCATCGACATAGACCTCTACTTCCTTGTGGATCAGGTCGCTTAGAATCTTGGTCGCCATCCTCTGGTATGTGGCCCCTACATTTTTCAGGCCAAAAGGCATGACTCGGTAAACATAGGTCCCCCACTCTGTGATGAACGCGGTCTTTACCCGGTCAACTATCTTGTTTAGGATCTGGTTGTAGCCCACATAACCGTCTCCAAAACTGTACATCGCGCAGTTGGCGGCACTGTCTATCAACACATCAATGTGGGGTAGTGGAAAATTATCTTTAGGGCAAGCCTTGTTCAGATCTCGATAATCCACACGTACCCTAACCTTCCCATTTTTATTCGCTACAGGGACCACATTTGCCAACCATGTAGGATACTGTACTTCAACAAGGAACTTGGCCTCAATCTGTTGCCGAATCTCCTCCTTGACCTTGTCTGCCCATTCTGGCCTGAGCCGTCTCAACTTCTGCTTTACGGGCTTATAATCTGGATAAGTCGGGATGGCATGCTCTGCTACGTCTCAGTCGATCCCTGGCATGTCCTCATAGGTCCAGGCAAAGACTTTTTCATGTTTTCTTATTATTCCCTCAAATTTTTCTCTCTCATCAGGAGTTACATTTGATGCTATTAGAATTTCTTTCGGATTTTTCAAGGTTCCAAGATTAAAAGGCATTGTATCAGTGGAATCAATGTCAAAAATTGATGGAATATGATCATGTTCATGCATGTTGAAATTATTAGAAGCATCGCACAAGTAAGAGAAATCATTTGCCTTATTAATAATATTATAATTGTCATTTACATCATAAAAAAGTTCTGGAATGAAAAGACAATCTAAGCTAGAGTCTTCTTCTGCCTCCCTAGAGATTGATGCCGTTGCAGCTTGCTTATTGGCTTCCTGATTCAGCAGAGGCCCTTCAGGTGTGTCTAAGGAAATCTTTAAATCCCCCATCTTCAGTTCTATTTCTGCCATCTTCTCTTTCCCTTTCAGCCTAGCAAACAACATCTTCTCGGTGACGATCTCTTCGGGCTCGCATCTGTCCCAAGCAATGCACTGAGTCATGAGCTCTTCATCCCAGAAGCTCTCAGCGATCTTGATAACCCCGACATCCCAGTCGAATACATCGTTGAAGATCTCAAATCCAGGGACAATCCTCCCATTCACCCACTGCGGCTCCTCCTCACTAGTATAAGCACATACTGAGGATGCGGGCACAAAGCTTTCTGAAATGTGAGGGATCTTATCTGCTGTCTTCCTCTTGCCAAAACTGCCTCTGTACCCCAGACCCTTCCGGCTCTTCTGACCTCGAGCGGTGATTGCGGTCTGCAGCCCCTGAGAGTTTCTACCCAAACCAGCCCCAGGGAGATAGTGCATCTTTTTCATCATGTTAACCACAGTTGGGTTATCCACTGACCCGTGTTCTTCTCCTATCATTGACATGTGGAAGCCGCTGAAGGGCTAATTAGTAATTTCAAGAGCTGACACCTGATTCTCTCTGGCCGCCTTAATAGTTATCACCTCCCCTCCATGTGGGAACTTTATCATTTGGTGCAGCGTGGATGGTACTCCTCCTAATCTGTGAAACCAAGGCCTTCCAAACAGGGCTGAGAAATTAGCTGGGATGGGTAGAACCAGAAACTCTACTTCTACCTCAAAAGGTCCCATCTTGACCAGGGTTTTGAATGTTCCCGAGGCTTGCCTTGTTGAATTATCATAGGCTGTAATCGTCAAGTCTGATTCTTGGAGCATATCCTCACTCAATCCAAAAGCCTGAAGGGCTATCAGAGGGCAAACATTGATAGAAGATCCATCGTCTACCATAATGTAAGCGGTGTGCTTGTCATTAATCTGTGCTTTGATGTACAGAGGTCGGTTATGATCGCGGCCCTCGACTGGCAAGTCGGCATCGGAAAAAACCAATCTTTCGCCTGATCCTCCTTTAACTAGACCCAGAAGTTCTGATGGGGAAATTGTGGTGGCAACAGTGGACTCAGTCAAAGCCTCTATCACTTTCTGCCTATGAGAAGGGGACTGTCTTAAAAGATCCCAGATGGATATTTGAGCTGCGGTCTTTTTCAACTACTTAACAATCTGGCTCTCCTCTGGCTCTTTTTCCGTTGATGACTGCACTGGTTCCGGTACCCTCGTAATCTCAGGGACCACTCTCCCACTTCTTGTCACAGCCCTTATCTCTTCTTCATCCTCATCAGATCTCCACAAGTCAGGGTTCATCTCTCCTTCCTCTTCGGCCTCTCCACCGCTCTCGCTGCTTGACCAACAATCAATGGTTGCCACTGCTGCTCTTTCCTCTCTATCCTCAGGATAAACAACAGCAATACTCTCGCTTCCATATAAATCCTGCAGCACGTACCACTCTGGCAAGCTGGATCCGACCATAAACACTGGTGGTGGCACGGCATTATAACCAGGCTTCTTCTTGTCTTCCCTCTTCTCCGGGTCAAAAATCAGCTTGTCATCAATTAGATCTTGAATAGAGTGCCTCAGCGCCTTACACTTGTCTGTTATATGGCCTGTTTGCTGATGAAATGCACAGTATTCATTGTCTTTTTGACCTAGCTTCCCTTGCGTCAAAGCAGGCCTAGGAGCCAGAGGTTACAACTTTCCTTCTTTCATCAACCTTCTTAAGACCCAAGACAGTGGTCTTCCTAAGTTTGAAACTTCCTCGGGGTAGTTGCGTCAGTAGCAGACACCTCAACTGTTCTTCTGGTGCTGCTACTGGGACCAGTTGGCCTACCAGTGCCTTGACCGGTATTAACTCTCTTTGCAAAATTATCATTGTTAGCTTTCTGAGCTAAGAACTCTCCCTCTGCCTCAATGGCTATGTCCTTCAGAGATTCCCAATCCTTCAACCCTTTCATCTTCAAACCATCCTTCAAATACGGGCTTGCGTTCTTGATAAACAGGCGGATCTGGTCTTGGGTGTCTGGCTTTCTTCGCATTTCCATTACCCTATTCCGCCAGCGGGTGAGATAGTCGTGAAAAGATTCCCCGGCCTTCTGCTGGAGCAATTCAAGATCTTTAAGAGTCACCTCCATCCCGGTGTTACGATCGTATTGCCTCAAGAACTCTTCTGTGAGTAGATCCCAATCTTCTTTAGTTCGACGATCGAGGCTATGGTACCAATCGATGGCAGGGCCAGTCAGACTCAAGCAAAAGTACTCCACCTTCTGTCTTTTAGACAAAGTGGTGCCTTTCATCACCAGAGAGTATTGCTTCATATGGGCAGCCGGGTCAGAGGTACCGTTAAATTTTGGCACGTCAGGCATCTTGAAATTGTAAGGAATCAAGTCTTCTCCCTCCAGTTCCTTATCTTTCGGGTTCATTCCCTGACCTCTGCTCAGCATACGGGCCATGGCTTCAAACCTCTCTTCCATCTTCTTCAGAATGAACTCATCAGTTTGGGGTGCCTTCCCTGCCTCAGATACAGAACTCATTTTATCGTCTTCGTCATCCCTGTCATCATCTACCCTCAGCACTGGTCTTCTTCTCTGGCCTCCCGAAGCTACTGACCTCAGCTCTATTGGCAGCGGCCAAACAGGCTCTTCTTGCCTCTCAGCTCTATCTTCTTCTCGCTCATTCTATTTCACGGGAGGAGGTGGTGGATTCTGCAGAGCATTCTATTGTGCCAATGTAGTTAGCATGTTCATCATTCTGCCCTCAAATTCGTCAAACCGTCGGCCCACTTCTTCTGCAATCATGGCCCTGGTGGCATCATCTCCCCTAGGTGAGTTTGCCATCTCAGACACGGTACAGCTGACTTCCGGTAAGATCTCTGAAAGGCCCTCTCTACCTGGCAGCTCAGATGTAAGAACTCGGATCAATCGTCCGGTAGGCGATCTAGTCCACCTGGGCAGATCTATGATGGCTGCAGGGTGCAAGGCGTTAGATATGATGCATGGAATGCGTACGTAATGCGTGGTCGTGATATGCAACACCCACAAAACACAAGCAAGCAAGTAGGTCCTTCCACCCTTATTTCTCCCACACACGTGGTCGCGCGGTCTCTTTCCTAGGTGGGATTAGCCCAAGGGTCAGCAAGGGACCCAATGGACACGCATGTTGTACGGCGAAAAGCTGGCAGCATGACACTCCTATGCTAATGTACAAGCGAATGGATAGTGATCATCACGTATTTGGACATTTCAAAAATTTCGACATGGCCCTGCCGGGGCATAAAAGCCTTAGGCTAGGTTGCCAAGCAAGACATCTGGACTTAACCAATACATGAGGATCCATACAGCAAGCATAGAATTACGGTTCATATCACCTGTGGAAAGTAACTACGGCCGTTTAAATGAGCTTTGGACAAGGGAGATGTTACTTTAGGGCTACCCAAGCATGATCCCTGCCGACAGGTCAAGCTCATCACGAGCATAACGACCGATCGGGTCATCATTTTGATATACCATTGAGGTACGAGGCTTGGGCTGGTGATTATCCTTAACACTTCCCTAAATTTAGTGAAAATAGGGTCGTGCTTCAGGAACGCACCGGGGCTAATAGAGGGACCAAACTAGCATATTCTAAGGCTCTAATGGGATGCGAATGCAAATGAGAGAAATCAAATTTATGAATTAAACTTTAATCATAAATGTTAAACGAGGTATTTTCAAATTGAAGCCTTAAACCATAAGTCCCCAGCGGAGTCGCCACTGTGACGGGCACCGGACCCCGCGGCCGCCCCTCTGACCACCCGCTTGAGGGCGATCAGGCAATTGAGGATTCGTTGGCAACTTGTAAAGATATTTACAAGTGCATCTATTTTGGGCAACTAGGAGGTTTCATGGAGTCACCACCCAATAGAACATTGGGAAAGTTTCTCTCGCCTCGGAGAGCCTAAGACTGCACTTAGTATCCATTTTGGGCCAACCAAAGGGGTCTTGGAGGGTGATCCTCTCGCCCTAAGGGGCCTAGGATTAATGCCAAAATCTCGTGACACAAGAGGTGTCTTGGAGGGTAAACCTCTCGCCTCTTTGAGCCCAAAGATCAGAGATGGGTTCGGGACTTCTCATCTATTTCTACCTTGATTATTTTATGATCAAATTTTAATTATCATTAATTCGCTCTCTCTCCACATGATGCAATTGATTTAAAGGCACATTTATTCACATTTGGAAAGAAGTAAATGAGCAAGTAATGAAAGCAATAAATTACAATAATACAAGGAGCGGAATACAACTCCCTTTTATAAATGTACGATACATACACAAATCGGGGCATTGCTTATTTTGAGGACTTTGGTCCTCGCATGCATCATTATCAAAATGGCTATTTTTATTGTGATGATTTTTATTGGATAAAAATAGGACATTGGATCCTTATGTTTATGAAAAACCTCTCTTTATTAAATATAAAACATTAATCAATTTTTATACTTAGCGGGATACAAAAAGGGCATACTCATGTGCATAAAATAATGAATAAACAAATAAATGGAATAACCAAGAGGGTTAGAAAACTAAACCAGACGGAATCCTCCGAGCATGGTAGATCGCCCCTCGAAGTCAGGATAGTCCAAGAAAATCAAAATATGCTCACAGAAGGTTAAAAGATGTTAATATATGAAAGCTCAACATAAATAAAGTCAAAAGGGACTTGAAAAGAATAGGAAAGATTTGGAAAAATGGAGACAGGACCCAGCGATGGCCTCTGTCGAGTGACCGACGGGCGTCAATCAAAGTGACCAACGTGTCCCGTTGCTCACTCGAGAGAGGGCGTCTGTGAGTGGGGTGACCGACGGGCGTCGGTGAAATAGATGACCCGTCGGTCACCACTGCCTCCGAAAATAACACTAAAAAATCTTTTTTTTCAAATCAAAAATGGGTTTTTATCACAAGATGAGATGTAGAGAATCAAAATAAAGGAAAGTGAAAGCAAAAAACCAAAAGAACAGCAAAAATAAAGAATAAAGATGAAATAACACGGAGAATAAGTCCGGAATATTTACCCTCAGATAATGTTTTAGTGATATTCTTTGTATTGATTAGAGTCCCGCACGTTCCACGAGAAATAAAATGAAAGGTCAAAAAGAGGGAAATAGATTGTTTCCTTCTTAACATCTTAAAAAGATGGACTTTGGAATCAAAAAACCCAAAGAAAACTAATTAGTTTTAGTTCCTTTTAACGGTTTGATCCTCAAGTTAAAAGAAATTTCTTGATGTGTGTGTTTGTTGGAAGAGAGAGAAAACACGCTTGAAATTCGGCAGAGTTTCCCCTCTTGAAAATTTTTGGAACCCTTTTTAGGGAGAAATTCAAAGCTTTTATAGGCCTGGCACGACCCACGGGCGTCGGATGTGGAGACGGGCATCGGAAGAATCCTTCTGACATAAGGATTCATCCGACGGCCCTGCCATTTCCACCGACGGGCGTTGGAGAGGTTGCGTGCTCCGAAAAACCGGCTGGCGTGCTCCGGAAGAAGCGGGTCCGTCCGATGGGCCTCGAAAAAAACCATAGGCCGTCTGTGACCCTAAGCGACGGGCTGGCCGTCTGTCGAGTAAAACATACTTTTTGACTCAAAAATTTCCGTTCTTCCCCCCTCTGCCTACAAAAGGTGAAAAAACTCATTTCTCGTGGAGTATGGGACTAAAACCTCCAATCCAAACCGTTGTAAAGGCTCAGATACTGATTTCATCATAGGGTAATCTCTGATCCGGACCGCTCCGGGACACGGTGCCTACAGCATGTATATGACTACAATGAATGAACATGAGATTATACAGGATAAGTATATGAATGGTGTGTTAGCATAATTATGTTATTATATATGTATGATTGTGATTGTAGAAAAGAAAAAATCACTAAATCTGATCAGTGCATTACTGTGAAATGTGGTGACATCCGATATTCGGATCTTTTGCGGGTATAGGGTGTTACATTAATGTATGGAAATAAGTTAATTAAAAGGTTAATGTAGGATTACATAAGAGATTATGGACTAAAAAGGGGAAAAGGAAAAGGGAACAATCATAAGTTGACAAATTCGTTGACTAGATTTAAAGAAGATATGTGCATGGCTTTTTAAGCCATGAAGGGTGGTGGGAGGGGATGGGAAATCCGGCCTTCCACTTCCTCTTTCCTACCATTTTCTTCTTCATTTTAGTCATAAAAAAAGTCCACTTAAAAATTTATCAAGAGTTCTCTAAGTGAAGGCAAGCAAAGTTTAATTGTTTTGTGAGCTTTTGAAAGGTAAGTGAATTGTTAGCTTTTCATCTTCTGCCATCTATGGCTCTTGAAGGGTGAGAGTCAAATCTTATTGTTTAAATACTGAATTTTTGTTGATTTGTACTCGAGAAGACTGTTGAAGCAAATGGAAAAGACAAAGTAGGTGAAGGAGGACCCAAGTGAAGCAAGATAAGAGCAAGGAGAAAGGTTTGAAAAATCTGTGTCGGCTGCAACATCTGAATTGGCGGAGGAAGAAGACAATAGCTTTTTTAATGTTCTTTTTATTCCTGAACTTTTTATTGATGATAATGTTTGCAATACTGATTATATCTCAACTAATACAACTCCATTTAATCTCAAAACTTTGGAAATCCCAAAGGAAATCTTGATAGTATCCGATATAACTCCTAAAGAGAGATTAAAATTTGAGAGAATCTAAAAAAAAATATGATAAAGTCTTTGCCTAGACCCAAAAAGACATGCAGTGAATTGACCGAGACATCGCTGAACACACTATTCTGACTTATTCGGAGTGTAAACCTATTAAGCAGAAGCTCAAGAGGCTTAGGCCAGATGGGCACAAAAGGTGAAAGAGGAAGTGCACAAACAAATTGAGGCTAAGTTCGTAGTAGAGGTTCAGTACCCGACATGGTTGGCCAATGCAGTCCCGTAGCCAAGAAGGATGGGAAAGTTCAAGTATGTGTGGACTATCGGTATTTGAACAAGGCTTATCCAAAAGACGACTTTCCCTTGCTTCATATATATGTTTTAGTGGACAATGCAGCCACTTGCTTGATGTACAGTTTTATGGATGGATACGCCATGTATAACAAGATACCTCAACAAGATAATGGATCGAATTAAAACCGCTTTCATCACCGAATAGGGTACATTCGCTTATAGTGTAATGCCTTTTCGGATGAAGAATGCAGGCGCGACCTGCCAAAGAATGGCTACCAAGATTCTCGATGACTTAATTTATAAGGAAGTAGAGGTTTATGTCGATGATATGATGATCAAGTCGGCTACTAGAGGAGGTCACTTTAAGGCTTTAGAGAAGTTCTTTTATAGAATCAATAAGTACAATCTTCACCTAAACCCTAAAAAGTGCATATTTAGTGTTACTTTAGGTAAGCTACTAGGTTACATGGTAAGCCAGATGGGAATTGGGATAGATCCCGATAAGGTTAAGGTCATTAGAGGAATGTCGGTGCCCTAGAAGGAGAAAGAAGTCATAAGTCTTTTAGGAAAGCTCCTAGTACATCAGCCGGTTTATTGCCAAACTAGCTTCGGTATGCTAGCTAATCTTTAAGCTTCTCAGGAAAAATCAACCGGTCAATTGGAATGATGATTATTAAGAGGCCTTTGATACTATTAAGGATTATCTTCTAAACCCACCAGTCCTAAGACCACCTCAACCTGTTAAACCTTTAAACCTTTACCTAGCAATAGAGGATAGCTCAATAGGTGCCATGATGGCTCTAGAGGATGAATTCGGAGTGGAGTTTGCAACCTATTACCTTAGCAAGAAATTCCTACCATATGAGGCCAAGTATGCCTAGCAATAATTTAGGCCTCTAAGAAGCGGAGATACTACTTTTATTCTTTCAGTGTATAGGTAATCACCATGATTGGGATGTGTATTGATGCAGGATGGGAAGGTGATAGCTTATGCTTCAAGGCAACTGAAGCCGCATGAGTAGAATTACCCGATTCATGATTTGGAATTGGCTGCAGTAGTGTTTACCTTAAAGATTTGGCAGCATTACTTATTTGGCGGCATTACTTGTATAGTGAGAAGTGTAAGATCTTTACTGATCATAAAAGTCTCAAGTATCTACTCACTCAAAAAGAGTTAAACTTGAGATAGAAAAGGTGGCTAGAATTGTTCAATGATTATGACTGTATTGTGGATTACCATTCGGGTAAGGCCAATGTGGTAGCAGATGCATTGAGTAGAAAGTCGGCTTCAACTTTGTTATTAAAGCGAGTTAAGTGGAGATTTGTTTCTGATGGTGCTTCAGTGGCACCGCTGAAAGTAAGGCCTATTTTAAGAGATGAGTTGGTGAATGCGTAGAAAAGTGATCACAAGTTGCAACAGTTTCTGCAGTTAGTCAGATGTGGAGATAAGACTAACTATTCAGTGAATGATGAAGGTGTATTATACTACCGAGATCGATTATGTGTTGTAAATGATAAAGAGTTAAGAAAAAGGCTATTACATGAAGCGCATAATACAATTTTTACTATGCACCTTGGCGGTAATAAGATGTATCAGGACTTAAAGCAGTTCTATTGGTGGCCTGGTATGAAAAGGGATGTTGTACAATATGTTTCTAAGCGTTTGAACTACCAGGAAGTAAAAGCCGAACATCAGGTTCCACATGATTTGTTGAACCCTATTCCAATTCCACAGTGGAAATGGGATAACATAACCATGGATTTTGTCAAGGGATTGCCAATGACATCAAAGCACCACAATTCTTTGTGGGTAATAGTGGATCGATTTTCTAAGTCAGCTCAATTTATACCGATTTGACTGGATTACTCTATGGATCTATTTGCTGAGTTATACATGAGACAGATTGTCAGACTGCATGGTATTCCTTTGTTTATTATTTCAGATAGAGATCTTAAATTCACTTCTAAGTTTTGGAAGGGTTTGCAAGCAGCATTGGGTACCAAATTGAACTACAGTACAACTTTCCATCTGCAGACTGATGGACAATTCAAGTATTGGAAGATTTTCTTTGGGCATGTGTGCTAGACTTCTCTAAAAGCTGGGATCAGTATATTCCATTAATGGAGTTTGCTTATAATAATGGTTATCAGGCAAGTATTGGTATGGCACCATTTGAAGTCCTGTATAGTAAGAAGTGTCAAACTCTAATATGTTGGACAGAATTAACTGAGCATAAGGCCATTGGTCCTAATTTGGTGAGGCATACTGAGGAGAAAGCAAAGTTAATTCAGCAGCAATTGAAGGCTCTAAGTGATAAGTAGAAATCATATGCGTATTTGAATAGAAAAGACATTGAGTTTGAAGTGGACGATAAAGTATTTTTGAAAGTATCTCCTTGGAGGAAGGTATTAAGGTTTGGTAAAAAAGGAAAGTTGAGTTCGAGGTTTATTAGGCCATATGAGGTTTTGGAAAGAGTGGGGTCTGTGGCTTATCGGTTGGCTTTGCCTCTAGCTTTGGCCAAGTTTCACATGTGTCGATGCTTCGGAGATATCATTCTGACAAATCCCATATGTGACGCGCGCCGAACCCTGGGGCGCCCCGAACCGCCCGCTTTTAGGGCAATCGGGTGGAGGTTCATTAAAACTTGTAAGGTATTTACAAGTGCGTCTATTTTGGGCAACAAGGAGGTTTCTTGGAGTCGCCACCCAATAGAACATTGGGACAGGTCATCTAGCCTCGGTGAGCCTAAGACAGCGCATAATATCCATTTTGGGCAAGCCAAAGGGATCTTGGAGATGTCATCCCAATAGAACACTGGAATGACCCTCTACTCTTTTGGTGGGATACAAGAGATATTTTGGAGATTCCAACCCAATGAAACACTGAGATGGACCACTAACCTCATTGAGCCCAAGACCAGAGTGAGTTCGGCACTTCCCATTTATTCATACCTTGGTTAATTTTATAATCGAGTTTTGAATTTAACATTTCATCCCATTTCTGATTCATTTTAATGCAATTAATTAAAGCACATGTCAATCACGTAGTGGAAGCGATAAATAAAAGCGTAAATAAAATAAAGCATATGTAAAAATATTACAACAAAACTAGGGACGGAATACAACCCCCATTGTAAATAAAATACAAATCATGCATAAATCGGGATATTCATTAATGATGAGGAGATTGGTCCTCGTATGCATATTTATTATAAAATAATTTTGATGTGATGATTTATTTGGGTATGAAAAACTAGGACATTGGTCCCATTTTTATTTAGAAAAAATGCCAAATTAATTAATAGAAATGTTTTTGTGATTTTCTTTTTAGCGTGCCTAAAATAAACAATTTTATTAAAGATTACATGGCAAAATAAATGAAAAAGCCAAATAAATGAAATATTACAAAATAAACCAATTAAATATCTAACCCAAATGAGCCTTCTAGATCTCCTCGTGTGCTCGCAAAAAATGCCCAAGTAAGAAAATAAGTTTTGACAAAAAATAAAATACAAATGAAATAATGTTAGTAATTAAATCAATTAAATAAATTAATGATAAAATGAGATAAAGTAAAGAGAGATGGCATCAAAAATGGATTAAATGAATTGAAATATTAATAAACTAAAATAAATGGAAAAATGCATTATAAATGACAAATGAATTAAAAGATATGATTGAAATAATATAAAATGTGTTAATGAATTAATATATAAAAATATGCACATGATAATAATTACAATGAAAATAAATAAATAACAATAAATAAAACATGTGACAACGATAAAAAGAATGATAAAAATGAATAAGAGAACGATGAAAATAATCAAATGAATGACATGATTAATTGAATATGTTCACAAATGATATAAACCATTTACATGGTAAAAATATCAATTAAAATGAATTTGTTAATTACATGTTAAAAATAATGATGAATTAAAGTGAAATAAATCAATTACATGTTAAAAATAATAATGAATTAAAGTGAAATAAATTAATTACATGTTAAAAATAATAAACAGTCAATATTTACATGAATAAAAAATGTAATAATATATATACATAACAAAACAAATATAACCATAATAGAATAAATAAATAAATGAGAACAATAAATAGATTAATGAAAACAATAAAATATACATGAATAAGAACAAAATCATATATAAACAAAATAAATGAAATAAATATAAACAATGAAATAAATAACAGAAAATAATAAAAATGAACATGAATAAATTAAATATGAACAAAAAGAATAAGAAGAACAAGCCCGAAATGTTTACCCTCAGAGTTTCGGATTCGATGAAGGTAAAAAGGATGATTGATTTCCTTATTTTGGTTTGCAAGATTAGAATGAAAGATGATAAAAATGTTGGAATTTTATTCCAAGAAAAAATAGGATAAAAAAATGATCAAAAATTCTTTAAGAACAAAAAATTGATTTCTTTGCCTAAAGAATCGATTTCGATCAAAAAAAAGATTTTTATTGATTAAAAAATTAAAAGATTATCTCAAGAACAAACAATTATTTGTTTGTCTTAAGAAAAAAATGATTGAAAGTCCTATTTAAGGGAATCAAGTGAAAAAATTAGATTTTGATAACAAACAATTGTTTTATTTGTCTCAAAATTAATTTTTCATCAAAAAACGAGATTCAAAAGAAAATCAATGAAAAACAATTTATTGAACACAAATAAAAGGTTAAAAAAGAATTTTTAGAACAAATAATTGTTGTATTTGTCTCAAAAATTAAATCAACCAACAAAACTCCTTCTAAATATATGTTTAGAAGAAATTTTATTGGAAAAAAGTGAAAATGATGAACTGGATTTTTGCTCTTTTTGGTGGGGGAAATCTGGAATTTTTTAGAGAGAAATTGAGAGGAAGAAGAAGAGAAAAAGATGAAGAGAAAAACCCTAGAAAAATCCCCTTTTAGGTTTTCTTCTTTTTCTTTTTATATGAAGAAAATAGGAAAAAAATGTTAATTAAACGGATAAAACTTAATAAAATCAGATATTAACAATTTTAAATTTTAAAAATTGAAAAAAACCTGAAAAAAGCCACAAAAAATTGAATTTTGTGGAAAAAAATCGGAAAAAATCAATTTTGGGGCAAAATGCCCATTTTGCAGCGGAACAGGGCCTACGGATGCCCGTCGGAGCGCCCGACGGGCGTCCGTAGCGCACGCTGGGCGAGAGCGCTCGCCCAGCATGCGCGCGATGGCGCTCCGCAGAGCCTCGCAGCCCGCTGCCGAGGCCGACGCTCAGAAATTTTTTTTTTTTTTTTAAAGATTAACTAAAAATACTACATTTTTAAGCCCCCATTTTTCAAAATTAATTTTTAAAATATTTTTTCATTTTTCACTCTAAAATGCAAATTTTCAAGGAAATTATCACTTTTAACCCTTTTGCCCGTGACAAGACATCTTATCATCATTGGGAAACTATGATCTGGGCTGTCTCAGGACCCGGTGTCTACAGTTGGCCCCAATTTTTGGGAAACTAGTGCACTAGTGCCTAGCTGAGCCAAAATTCAGAGAAGAAGGAAAGAGATGCGTACCTGAGGCAGCCCTTACCTTTTTGTTGTGTGGAATGTTGCGACTTGTTGCCGTTGAGCTGTAGCGCTATCAAACTGTGGCTCGTTTGCAATATTTTCTGTCGCATTGTCCCGCTCGCCTTCGGTCGGCTTGCACGGCGTGAGGTGAAGTGTTGTCTAACTGCATCCTCTGTTACGATCTGTTCTATCGTTGTCCCCTGCTAACCTCATCTCGGTTTGCATGGCGGCTGGTCTGTCCCGCTAGCCTCATCTCGGCCTGCGTGGTGTGAGGTGAAGTGTTGTCTAACTGCATCCTCTGTTGCGATCTGTTCTATCGCTATCCCCCACTAACCTCATCTCGGTCTGCACGGCGGCTGGTCTATCCCGCTAGCCTCATCTTGGCCTGCGCGGTGTGAGGTGAAGTGTTGTTTAACTGCATCCTCTGTTGCGATCTGTTCTATCGCTGTCCCCCGCTAACCTCATCTCGGTTTGCATGGCGGCTGGTCTGTCCCGCTAGCCTCATCTTGGCCTGCGCGGTGTGAGGTGAAGTGTTGTCTAACTGCATCCTCTGTTGCGATTGATTCTATCGCTGATGATCCGCTAGCCTCACCCCGGCCTGCACGGTGTCTGTGAGATACAGTACTCTCAGACTACAACCTCTGTTTGCGATCTGTTCTACAGCTGGTGATCCGCTAGCCTCGTCCTGGCCTGCACGGTGTCTGTGAGATGCAGTACTCTCTGAATACAACCTCTATTTGTGATCTGTTCTACTGCTGGTGATCCGCTAGCCTCGTCCCAGCCTGCACGATGTCTGTGAGATGCAGTACTCTCTGACTACAACCTCTGTTTGCAATATTTTCTACCGCTGGTGATCCGCTAGCCTCGTCCCGGCCTGCACGGTGTCTGTGAGATGCAGTACTCTCTGACTACAACCTCTGTTTGTGATCTGTTCTACCGCTGGTGATCCGCTAGCCTCGTCCCGGTCTACACGGTGTTTGTGAGACGTAGTGCTCTTTAACTACAATCTTTGTTTGCGATCTATTCTACCGCTAGTGATCCGTTAGCCTTGTCCCAGCCTGCACGGTGTCTATGAGATGCAGTACTCTCTGACTACAACCTCTGTTTGCGATCTGTTCTACCGCTGGTGATCCGCTAGCCTCGTCCCGGCCTACACGGTGTCTGTGAGGTGCAGTACTCTCTGACTACAACCTCTGTTTGCGATCTCTTCTATCGCTGGTGATCCGCTAGCCTCGTCCCGACTTGCACGTTGTCTGTGAGATGTAGTGTTCTCTAACTACCATCTGGCTAGTACAATTTTTTATCTACTAACCCACATCTGGCTAGCACATTATCTGATCTGCTAACCCCCATCCGGCTAGTGCAATGTCTGATCCGCTAAACCCCATCCGGCTAGTATAATGTTTGATCTGCTAAACCCCATTCGGCTAGTACATTATCCAACTGTCAACCATCCTTAGGTCGGTATGGTGAACCATTTGTCACATTCTTTACTGGCGCTTATCAAAGTGTGCCCCCGAAGGACGGTTGGTTGTTCCCCATTTTCTTGATTGCACTGACTGTGACATGCCAGATATCGATTCCTCTATCATCTCCAATGTAGCCTCCTTGTTGAAAAGACCTGCATACTTCTCAAGAGGGTGAGAGAATTTGATATTGAGCCTCTGGGGCAAAAAAAAGATTTGAGCTTTCTCAAAGAACAAATTAGATTGGAAATTTTGTTGTTTGCCTGCAAGCGGGTGATTTTTCTATTTTGTTTTCATTTTTGTTTCTGTTTTTTCCTTGTTTTGTTTTTGATCTTTACATTTTGAATGTATTTACAGTATATTGGATTTTCAAGGCCTTGAAAATGTCTTCTTCTTTTTGTTTTGTCTTGTTTTGTTTGAGAATTTGCATTTTTTGATGTGAGAGTTTGTATTCTTTGTATATTTGCATTTGTTTGAGAATTTGTACATTTGAATTTGGCTTTGATACTCTTACTATGTGATGTATGTGAGCGTATATCTTATGATAGGGAAACTTACCTGGTGGCTTCCGGCCCGGCATGCATGAGTCTGACAATGTTAGGCTGAACTCATCTCTTGAATCATCTTTAAACATGAGGTATATTCGGACCTCTCATCTAAGCCATGTACATATACAAAACACTGTGCATGTGTGTGGAATCATGTGTGTGCAATATACATACATTTGAATCCGAACTGTGTGAGGTGTGTTAGCGTACATCTTATGATAGAGAAACTTACCTATTTGCTCCCGGCATGGTGTGCATGAGAAAGGCTTATTCTTTTCCCTCTTGGGAGCAGGTCCTTGAGATTCTTCTCTCGTAAGGACTTCACCTTGATTATTGTACAAATGAGTGCAAGCATATATCTTATGATAGAGAAACTTACCTTGTTGCTCCTGACATGGTGTGTATAAGTCGTCTTGCTCTCTTAAATGTCTTCTTAGGAGCGGGTCGTTAAGATTCCATTCTAGTGAGGACTTCATCTTGACTTGATTGTCCGGCATGGATGAACGCCAATGTAGAGCTGAAATTGTACGTCGGTCCATTTCCGCATTTGATTGCCTATGACTAAAGTATGTGTGGGTAGTCCGGCTTCTCAACGGATCTTCTTTTCCGTAAATTTTTGTGATTCCGGATTGCCCTTAGCATGCTGTGCCTGGGCAGTCTTGTTCTTCTCGGCATTTCACCTCTGTATATATTTACTTAATTTTAGGCCGGATACAGTGGCCGATCATGCTGAGCTGAATCCGTCCCTTGGACCATCCTTACTCATGAGGTCGATTCGGACCTTTCCCTCAGAGTCACGTACACAGCAATATATAGAAAAGATTGTGTGTGCGTATGGAATTATGTATGTGAAATGTACATAAAAAATTATATACAGAAACGCATACAAAGGATTAATGTACAAGAACTGTGTGTGCATATTTATACATGTAAAAGACTGAATGCGCGTGACGTGCGCGTGATATGCAAAAATGAATAGACCACATCCCAGGTGGTTAAGGGATTCGTTGAGGGTACTGCTCGGCTGCTCACATCGTCTTATGGTCCCAAGGATGTAGAAAAGCGTTGTCTTGGCTTTACGAACTCTGACCCATTTTCAAAGAGAACTGACCTGTACGTATCTTTGCCCCTCGGTCAACGAGCATTTTGGCTCCATGACTTTGAATCAAGTTCTGCATTATGCACCACCTGCCTAAAGGAAAGTCATTTGGAGTAATGCCGCCTTATCGCCCTAGGCGTCAAAAGTCATTATTTTAAAGGTAGTGCGTCCCTTGTGGATTTTCACACTAGCTTTTCTTAGCAAGAAATGCGTCCCTTTAGGGATTTTCACATAACCCTGTGCCTAATTTTTGCCTCGAATGGACCCAACCCACTTTAGCATCTTTTATTCATTTTTATTTTCTGAAGGACAGACTGTCTGTTCCCAGGTTTTCACCCTACCCTTTGGCCTAACTTTTGCTTAGAGAGTCAGTCACTGTTTTCATCTCTAACGGCCCCCTTTTTTTTCTTTTTGAGACTCTCTTGCCTTTCAGGTACGGCTGCAAGAAAAGTTTAAGCTACCTTCAAAGCCCCTTCCTAGGGTAATCAACAGTTATTTTCTGAGGTATTTCCCTCTAGGCATCAGTTGCATTCCTTCAAATTTCTGGATGAATGTGTTGCTAGATTGGGTGAGGTAGCAGATGAGGATCTGGTTCTTTGAAGGCCTCATGAGGCTGCCTTTTACACTAGCACCTATTGTGCTTGGTAATTTAAAGGGATTAACGATGTAGTGAGACATTCCCTATTCTTTCAAGGCGGGGTCTTGTCTTCAGCCTTTGCTTCTCAGTATCATGATCTTTGGACTGAATTACCAGAGAAAACTACTATACCCTTTTCTGGGAATCATTCTATAACTTCTACCAGCGCATATAGAGGATGGACACCTAGCCCCGCAGTTGATAACAGGACCTGGCCACTAAGGCACCCGGCCGGTGAGCGCAATAGTAAGGTCTAGTTCAGATTTGTATGGATTTTAAGCAATATGTTCCTTTTTAGAACAGAAATACGAAATAATATCAATGAATGAATTTAGTTTTATTTTATTTCACAACATTGTGCCCGTTTCAGTACGATTTCAATATACATGATCACCATTTAACACTAATTCAAAAATGCAAAACTACATTCATTCACAGAGCCAAACCTTGATAACATCAACTCCTGTTACCAATCAGCCCTCTCGGGTTTTCTTGATTGGATATTTTCTCTCATGCCTCTAATTTTTGCCCAGGATGCCTTTTTTAGGTTTTCACCCTAACGAGGCGCCCAATTTTAGCAAGGCCGCCTTTTTTCAGTTTTCGACCCGCGGGACTTTTATTCTCTTCTTTTGATTTTATTGTCTTTAGCCATGGAACCTTTTGAGTCTATCAATATCGATCGGTTCTTTAAATTCGTTGCCATGCTATCCGACCGAATCACAGCTCCTTTTGATAACAGCTTCTTGAGGACAAATGGTCCTTCCCACATTGGTCTGAGCTTTCCTCTGATATCAGGCGCACCTGGTCTCATCTGCTTGAACACCAAGTCCCCTTCCTTCAGGGGATGCTTCTTGACTTTCTTTCCAAATGATCTAGCGAGGCTCTTCTGATAGATTTGGTTATGGTAATAGGCTCTCAATCTATTCTCATCTAACATGTTTAAGTGCTGTAACCGTTGTTGTGCCCATTCAGCTTCTGGGATCTGAGCTTCCATGACCACTCTTAGTGACTTGAGTTTAACTTTGACTGGCAATACCGCCTCCGTTCCATACAGCAAGGAGTACGGTGTGGCTCCTGTAGATGTTCTGGTGGTCGTTCTGTAACCCCAGAGTGCAAAAGGCAGCTTTTTCACCCAATCTTTATAATTCTAAACCATCTTGGCTAGAATCCACTTAATACTTTTGTTGGCGGCTTCTACTGCCCTATTGGCTTGAGGGCGATATGGGGACGACTTGTGATGTTCAATACCATACTTATGGAACAATTTCTTTGTCTCGGTCATAAATTGGACCCCGTTGTCAGATACCACGTGATGGGGGAGGCCGTACCTACATATCAAATTTTTCTCAATGAATTTCACCATATCCCTAGCATCAACGTTTTTGAAAGACTCAACTTCTACCCATTTGGTAAAATAATCAATGGCAACGATGATGTATCTGTGTCCATTGGAAGCCGTAGGATAATTTTCCCCAATAATATCAATCCCCTAAGTTACGAACGGCCAAGGCGATGTCAAATTATGCAATTCTGAGACAGGCAAGTGCCTTAAATCTGCGTACTGTTGGCACGACTGACACTGCTTTACATACTTTTAGCCGTCATTATCGATAGTGAGCTAGAAGAACCCTTGCCTCATAATCTTCTTTGCCAATGTCAGCCCGTTAATATGGGCTCCGTATATGCCAGCATGAGTTTCTTCCATTACCTTCTTGGCCTCTTTCTCATCCAAACATCTGAACTGGATACCATCATCCTGTCGTTTGTACAACATTCCATCCATACAGATGAACTGAGTATACAACTTGTGAATCATTCTCTGATCTTTTCCTGTAGCTTCTTCTGGAAAGGTCGCGTTTTCTATGTAGTGCATAATGTTGTGATACCACGGCTTCCCATCTGCTACTTCTAATTCCATTACTGACTTGGATTCGAAGCTAGGTATCTCGGTGCTAAAAATTAAAATCGGCCTCATAACTACCCTGTCACACCCCGAATCGGGCCTAGTCGAATTTGGCAAGCTAAGTCGGACAAGTGAAGGATATTTCGGTAATTTGTGCATGAGGAATTTGGACGATAAGGATTTAACTGCAAAGTAATTAATTAAATAAGTTAAGTAAGGGAATTATTTGGTGTGCATGTGGTGTATAGTTGTAGGGTGTTTTGTTGTGGCATTTATCTAGTGGATTGTGTGTATGGTGCTAAGGATGGTAAAATATCTACCTAAGAATTTTCTAGTGAGGTAAGTGTTTGGTGCCATGGAATTTAAGTCATTGATTTGAGGGAGCAACTATGGTGCATGTGTTGTATGGTGTGTTAGTGCATTAAGTCAAAGGGGGAATTGTGGTCCAATGAGATCTTGCCATGTGGCATGGTTGGTGGGCATTGAATGAAGGAAAGAAGAAAAAGAGAGAGAGAGAGAGAGAACACAGAATTTGTTCCCGTTCTCCTCTCCCTCTCACGCCTCCTCTTCTTCTTCTCTTCTCCATTCTTTGTTTTCCTTTTTGTTTCTCCTTTGGCTAGGATTTGTACTTGCCTAGGGGTGCTTTGATTGAGTTTTTGGAACAAGATTAAAGAGGTATGTGTTTGGGTTTTTGGATTTACAACATTTGGGTTCTTCCTCTTCTTCTTATTTTGGTTTTATGTGAGTTAGGGTTTGGATTAAGAGATTTTGTGGGTTTTGGTTTGTGCAAGTTTTGGGTGGCAAGAGAAAGCTCAAGGGCAAGGAAGATTGAAGATTTAAGCTTAAAGAGTTTGTGGGTTGTGATTCGAAAGAGGTTTGGGAATGTTTCTCCCCTTTTCTTTTCTAGGATCAAGTTTGTGTGTATATGTGTGTTTATATTTGATTTCTGGAAATTATGGTGATTTTGATGTGTTTTATGGTTCATATGTTGTAGCTTTTGCTTTAGATGTGTTAAGGAAACTCAAATGTGGTTTGATGAACTTAATTATGTTCTTGAGTGTGATGATGATAAATAGTGCTGATATTTCAAATTGAGTAAATTGAGGTTGTTATTGGCATGATTTAGTTGAAATTCTTGGTATAGATGTTGTGATTTATGTTGATAGTGGTGATGGGTGGCTGGATTTGAGGTAAGAGACCATTTGATGTGATTTGTGTGTGAGTTTGGGAGGAGAAGAAATCTGCAGAATTTTGGAAATCCCGACTCTGTCGCGAGCACGACAGAGACCGGTGATCTTGGGCTGTGCTGTCACAAGCATGCGACCATGTCATGAGCTCGTGATAGCAAAAGCTGTTGAGTACTCTCTGTCACAAGCACGATGGTGTCGCGATCATGACAGAGCGCAATGCCGGCCTGTGCTGTCGCGAGCACGCAATCTATCGTGAGCCCGCGATAGCGATATTTAATCTCTCTGTCGCGACCGCGATAGAGCAAGGCTTTCTCTCCTCCCCACGACCGTGAGGTCCGTCGCGCGCGCGCAGCGAAGGGACTATAGTCTCTATCGCAAGCGTGACAGCCTTGTTATGTTGAATGAGTTTTCTTTGGTGTTTGGTTTTGAACCCCAGTTTCTTTTAGTGCCTATAAGTCCTATACTTGTTAACTTATGGATTATATGAATGTGAATCCATGATATGAATATGCAGATATATATATATATACATATATATATGATTTTGGGATATTACAGAATGCATTGAATGGATTATGCATGATTGACATTTCGAATTATATTATGTGACTCAAAACATGATTTGTGTTACGCACGACCTGCGAGAGTCAGTCTAGTGGATAGTTAGGCATGCCTAATAGAGTCTCTTAGCTGCAGTACCTTTGGATGTTTGGACCCTGATCAGGTCCCTGTTTGGTTCCTCGTGAACCCTTAATGTGTTTTGGATCTTGTTTAAGATCCCCCTCAGAAAAATGTTTTGAATGTGATAAAATGAAATGGTTTTTTGATTCGTACCCGTAAGGTACGCCCGTCCGTACCTATAAGGTACTGTCAGATAAAGTTTATGTGATTACTCCGATTCGTACCCGTAAGGTACAACCCGTCCGTTCCTGCAAAGCACTGTCTGATTACTCGTTATCCACTATTTTGAGTCAGCAGGTATTCTGTTTGTTTTGTCTAATATGAACAAGAGAATGTGATATTCATATGAGCATGATTTCGAACATGTGAATCGGTTATGTATCCGAATGTGATTATGAAACTCTGAATGGGTTGGGTGAGACCTAAACATGTGAATTGGACATATTTATCTGTATATATATGTATAGGTATATCATATTGTGAATGTATTTATATACCATCAGTTGTGGATATAAGTACTGGAATTAAGACGTGTATGACTATGACCATAATCGTTTAAATGCCATGAACATATTTTATTATGTTATGCTTATGAGAATGTGAATCTGACTAGTTAGGTTATAAGCATATGAAATATTATGTATACGAATGTGAGCTTAAATTACGAATCGATATGGTTAATTAGTGTGTATATGAATGAGATTCTGTATTGTTAATTATTATGGTAGCATGTGAATTAGTATATGTAATAAGGCGATCTAGACTATTGAATGATCACATATGTATTATTTGGGGTACAATGCATGTGGATCGGCTTCGGTAAGTGTTTGTGCGGTAATGAATGATGATGAGGCAAGATAAAGTGTATAAGAATCTGATCTTGAACTAGTGTATGCTTTGAATGTAATGTTTTGCTATTTGTTCCTTTGGTCTCAACTATGGGAGTGTCTTCGGCATGTTGTTGTGTGTCTACATTCATGACAGGATATTTTATGTGATAGAGTTGCGCAGTGGAAGTGTGGTGTTTGACGTCTTCCTTTGGGTTCGGCTAGAGTTTGGGTTATGGCATGACAAATGTATGTTTAGATATCTAGTGTTCTTAGCATGGTAATTGGGTACGTTATTATGGTATTTGTGTTGCTTGCGAATGAGTTCTCAGTTCATGCATGGGTACTTTGGCATGATAGTTGCATGTGTAATATCTCTTGTGACTGTGCATGGTAAGATACTGATACTTGATACCTCGGTAACTATATGGAGGTGGCAGGTTTGGTTCGGTTCGAGTCGCGCGTCTGCAAGGTCGGCCGCGTAGGAGTTAGAAGTTTTGTATCTTTGCTCAACCTCTGTATTTTGGCTTTTGTTTTTCTCTAGTCTTATGTATATATAATTATATGTAAGATTCTGAATGTAATATTTGGGCCATGTAAAGGTTATTATATTTTTGTATTAAGTTATTCCTCAGTTCTGTCGTTCGCCTTATGCTTCTGCTGATTAAATGATTGAATGTGTGCATGCATGTGTATATGCTCTGCTTAGCGCTGGCGTGTGTGTGAGTTATTGCCGTCCAGTTTTGCTTCTCAAGGTAAGTTTTTAATTTCCCCGTGTTTTTGCATGAATGTATGCTTCCGCTTAGTGTATGCGTGCATGTATGTGAGTGAGCGTCGGAAGCACACCCGCGTCCTTCCAACGGGGACGTAGGGGGTGTTACATACCCCTTCTGGATTGTCCCACATTGACACTAAAGTGGCGAGCGCATCGGCTAGCTGATTTTTATCTCTTGGAACGAAATGGAATGTACACACTTCAAATTGACTGCTCAGGTCTCTTAAGTACTCGATGTACGGCATTAGCCTTTCTTCTTTAACAGCCTATTCACCTCGAATTTGGTTAATCACCAGGGATGAATCTCCGAATACTTCCATATTCTTTGCCTCCAAGGCTATTAACACTTCCAACCCAAAAGTACATGCTTCATATTCAGCCTCGTTGTTGGTGGCCCTGAATCTCAACTTCTTCGCCAAGGGAAGCTTCTCCTCATCCGGGGTTGTCAGAATAACTCCTACTCCTGCCCCCTTATTGTTCATAGCCCCATCAAAGTATAGTTTCCATCCCTGAACTCCGATGGCTGTCACATCCTCATCAGGAAAGTTGAACTCGTATGAGTCTCCCTGAATTGGGTGTTCTGCTAGGAATTCTGCCACTGCACGCCCTTTGATAGTTTTTCAAGTAACATACTCTATATCAAACTCTTGTAGCAGCAACAACCACCTACCCATTTTTCCAAGTAAGGATGGAGCTTCCTGTAAGTACCTTAAAGGATTTTGCTTCGCTACTGCCTGTACGTTGTAGGCATGAAAGTAATGCCGCAATTTCTTAGAAGCCCAGATTACCGCAAGGAAAATCTTTTCTACTTCTGTATACTTAACCTCATAAGCCAGGAACTTCTTGCTAAGGTAGTAGACAGCAAATTCCACTCCAAATTCGTCCTCCTGGGCCATCATGGCGCCTACAGAACCGTCTTCTATAGCTAAATACAAAATCAATGGCCTGACTGGCTGCGGCGGTATCAACATCGGTGGATTCAGCAAGTATTCTCTAATAGTATCGAAAGCTCTCTGACAATCTTTGTTCCATACTACAGGTTGATTTTTCCTTAAGATTTTTGTCGCCATCCTCTGACAAGTGGCTCCTGCATTTTTTTTAGGCCAAAAGGCATTACCTGATAAGCATACGTCCCCTACTCCTTGATGAAAGCCATCTTAATTCGGTTAATTATTTTATTGAGAATTTGATTGTAGCCCGCATAACCATCGTCAAAGCTATACATCTTGCAAGTAGCGGCGCTGTCTATCAACACATCTATGTGGGGCAGCGAAAAGTTATCTTTCGGACAAGCCTTATTCAAGTCCCGATAATCTATGCATATCCTCACCGTGCAATTCTTTTTGGCTACGGGGACAACATTGGCCAACCAAGTTGGATACTACACCTCAACTAGAAATTTGACTTTGATTTGCTGGCGAATCTCCTCTTTTACTTTATCTGCCCATTCCGGCCTAAACCTTCTCAGTTTCTGTTTAACAGGTTTATGATCTGGATATGTAGGAATAGTGTGCTCTGCGACTTCCCGATCAATTCCTGGCATATCTTCGTAGGTCCAGGCAAAGACCTTTTTTATATTTTTTTAATATTCTCTCAAATATTTCTCGCTCTTCAGGAGTTATGTCAGATGCCATCAAGATTTTTGAGATTCCAAGAATAAATAGAGTAGAATCAATTGAGCTAATGTCAAATATAAATAGATTATGATCATGCATAATGAAATCGTTAAACAAAATATCACATAAGTGAAGGAAATTGTTCAATTTATTAATAACACTAAAAAACGTCATTAACATTATTAAAAAAGTTCAGAACTAAGAAGGAAAGTCTAAACTATCATCTTCCTCTCCCCGCCGTTGCAGGTGTTATTGCCGACGGTCCATAATCAACTTCATGGCCCATTATTCCTTCCTTCTTAGGCGCTTAGACCATCTTATTCTTTCCCTCTCACTTTTTTGGGTCAGAGATCTGCTTGGAGTCAATCAGATCTTGAATGGCATGTCTTAAGGCCTTGCAATGATCTGTGGTATGCCCGGTGTGCTGGTGGAAGGCGCAATACTCATCCCCTTTATGATCGGGCTGTCCCTGGCTTTTGGAGGGTCTGGCTGGCAATGGCTGCAATATCCCTTCCTTCATCAGCCTCTTGATGACCCAGGACAAAGATTTGCCCAAATTAGAAAAATGCCTTTGCTTTACTTCCGTGGTTGGCGCTTCTACGATCTCTTCCTTTTCTGGGCCTGGCATTAGCTCTTGAATGCGATCTTTCAAGGTACGACAGTAGTCCATTCTATGCCCCGAATACTAGTGATACGCGCAGTACGAATCTGCTTTATGTCTAGGGTATCCTTGACTTGGGGCAGGCCCGGCCGGTAAGGGTTGTAACTTCCCTTTCTTGACGAGATGGGTGAAATGCCAAGATAATGGCCTACCCGAGATAGTGAGGTGGGGCAGAGTTGTTCTAGTGGCTGGGACTTCTGCAGCCTTAGCATTTGCCTTACTATTGTCAAGTACTCCTAAGCTTTCATCTTTTGGAGTACGCATGATTGCAGGGTCTTCATCCTCCTCGGACATAATGCCATGTTCTAAAGTAGGCTTCCTATTTTGTCCTTGCTCAACCGGGGAATCAAGTGATCTCTTACCTCTAATCTTAGAAGGAAAAGGAGGTACTGGAGCTGTCGCTATATGAGCCTTCTCGATTGTGGCTACCTTTCCTTGGTTGAGAGTTATTGCCATAAGCTGAGTTTACAGAATAAGTGCCATGGCATCCATCCTTTCTTTGACCATGGCCAGCATCTTTGTTTTAAGCTCCTTGAACCTTCTATCCAACTCCTGGGCAATTAGGGCACGAGTCTCTTCATTCTATTGTGAAGGGCCAGCCATTTCTAATGCCTTTAGATGCTCTGGTAAGAACGTTAAAACTTTGTCAGCCCATGTGAACTCTAATCGCTCCTTAGATAACTATTGGGATCCCCTAACCACCCAAGCAAATGGTCTATAATGGCTGAAAATCAAGTATGAATAATATGTAATGCATGATCGTGCTGTGCAACAAATGGTATACAGTGACTAAAAAAAGATTACAATGATACATTGAAACATTTGAAAAACTATACACAGGATAATATATACATGTAATAATTATATACAAAGAATAAGATGTATACATAGGGAGGAAATAAAAAAATTTTATTTGTGCATGAATGACATGAATATGCAATGCATCATCCACAACGACATGCAAGCAGATAGATCCTTCCAACCTTATTGCCCCCACACACGAGGTCGTGCGGTCTCTGTCCTAGGTGGGCTTGATCCATGGGTTAATAGGGAACCCAATGGACGCGCATGGTGCTTAGTGAAAAATTGGCAGCATAACCTCTCTTAGCTAATGTGCATACGCATGGGTTTTGACCATCATGTATTTAGGCAATCCGAATAAATTGACATGGGCCTATCTGGGCATGAAAGCCCTTGATTAGGTGACCAATCAGATTATTTGGGTTTGTCCAATACAAAATGATCCATATAGCAAGCAAGGTATTATGGTTCATACCCCCTAAGGGAAGTATCTGTTGCCATTACATGAGCTTTAGTCAAGGTGATGATACTTTAGGGCTACCCAAGAATGGTCCCTGCCAACGGGTCTAGCTCATCACGAGCATAACGACCAGTCGGATCTCCATTTAATATACCATGATGGTAGAAGGCTTGGGCTGGTGATTATCCTTAACACTTCCCTACATTGAGTGAACGTAGAGTCGTGCTTCGGGAACGCACCGGGGCTGATAGAGGGACCAAACTAGTATAGATCTAAGGCTCTAATGCGATGCAATGCAATTTCGAAAAAGGATGAAATTTTTAAATTAAAACTCAAATATAAATTTTAACTAAGGTACTTTCGAAGTGAAGTCTCGAGTATGTCCCCAGTGGAGTCGCCACTGTGACGCGCGCCGAACCCCAGGGCGCCCCGAACCACCTGTGTAACACCCCCACCGCCGCCCCCGTTGGAAGGCCGCCGGTGGGCGCGCTACCCCGCGCTCACTCACGACGCGACAAAGCATACAGCGGAAGTGATCACTAATCAAGACAATAAATAAAATAAAAGATAAAATAGAAAGAAACATACTTCAATACATAAATAATCAAAATACAAATTATATACAATGGCCCAAAAGATTATATTTTTAAAATCTTTTACAAAAATAAAGAAATACATATACAAAAAGAATTACAGGAGAAGACAAAAATAAACTCGACTCCTATGTGGCCTGCCCGCAGATGCACGACTCGAGCACTCCCAGAAATCCTTCACGCTACCTGCACGGGATAAAAGCCCGTGCTAAGCGATAACGCTTAGTGGGGAGAAACAAACACAACAGAACACTATACAAGGAAACATGCACTAAAATACATAAATCATTATGCATCAGAGTACAGAGATATAAATAAATATATCCAGAATAAATAAGAGAAAAACACTAAACCAATGCGCTAACCATAGCCACACTATAATCAAAACACTTCACTAAACCAGTACCAGACAGTTCAAACAAAAGCCTGAATTCAATGGTGGAGGATACGGGAACACGGCACGGGAGACCGAAGCCTCAAAAACACTTTAATACCTGAAGGCAGCGCGGGAGACCGGAGTCTCAAAACATTTTATCACTACACGGAAGATGACCATCTCGGAGGTCGACCGCTTCGCCCAAACGGGGCGGACGTAACAGCTGTACACTAACCCTTCTTAAGCATGCTTAATTATCCTATACCTTGACACTTCAGGCTCGACAACACAACAACTCACAAGACAATACATAACAAAAATAATATTCAACTTAAGACTCTTATATAATATAAATCCATATAAAGGACACTAGTACAATAATATCACGAGTCAAAAGCACACACATATACCATGCAATAGTGAGAAACCGTGCAAAGCGGAACAAACGAAACACATTCAGAAAACAAGGCAACCAGGAAGGGCCTCTATCGCGATCGCGACAAGTGTCGCGCTCGCAACAGAGCACGGGGTACTTTGTCGCGTCCTCGCACCAAGAGGCCAGGTCGCGACGAAGCACTCGCGGCAAAATTCATGGAGCCGAGCTCTGTCGCGCTCGCGACAAGCGTCGCGATCGCGACAGAGACCAGTTCCTTCCTCCTCGCGCGTACGCTTGCGTGGAGGGTTCCGCTACCAAGCTCTCTGTCGCGCTCGCGACAAGCGTCGCGATCGCGACAGAGGGCTCTTCAAGAACAAGGGGCCAAGTCCGCCTTCTGTCGCGATCGCGACAGAACCCAGATTCGCCCAATTCTGCTCTTTTCCTACTCTTTTCACACCCAACTCTTCATGCATGCACACAACATGCTCAAAACACTTACCTCTCGCCTCCAGCACATCACCGCATCATTCTCAAGCCACATAATCATTTTTACACAATAATTAAATATAATTTCAACATGAAAGCACTCACAACAAAACTCAAATACACTAATGTGGCATGTTCAAATTCCGGAAACACATAATATCTTCACTACATCACTAACACTTCACTAAATCACTACTCCAATTAAACATGCATTTATAAAACACTCAAGATTATAAATGACTTGCAAACACAAGATAGAGTTGATCCAAGAAAGAATTTAGGGAAAACCACAATCCACAACACAACTCACAACACTTACATGCACTTAAACCCAATTCCAAAACAACACTCAAGCACACAGCTCCCATACCTGGAAAACGAAGCTTCAACCGAACTCCTCACGAATCCACTTTATCCTTGCCCTTGCTCTTCCTTCTCTCTTCCGATTCTTGCACAAAAACCCAGCCACAAACACTCAAATCAGACCCAAACACAACCAAAACCAGAAATCACAGAACAAGAAACAAATACGAGACCCCAATACGAACTCAACCACTTACCTTCAACACTCCCAGCTCAAACTTCAAGGATCCCCCTCAAGACTCAAGAAAACACAAGAAGAAAGAGATGAGAGCAGCAAAAAAAATGGAAGAAGGAGAGAGAGGAGGACGGGAATGAAGAGGAGAAGGAAGAAATGAGCTAGCTTCCACGGGAAGCTAGGCAATTTCTGCCCTCCCCTTCTCTCTCTCTTACTTTACATTAATTGCTCACCCACTCATGCCACTTGTCATAATCTTAGAGAATCAAGCCATCCATCTTAACTCATCCACTCTTGGCACCATACACTAAACACACACAAGCTTTTCTTATACAAATATCTTCCAAAGTACCATAACTTAACTTACACCATAACAAATCCAATAAATCCCCTTTACATCCAAGGCACCAAACCCACAAACCACACAAAAACAGCCTTTAGACCACTAACACCCTACAACCATACACTACAAACACACACTAATATTCCCTTCACTTCACTTAACATTTAATTAATTAATTCCTTTAACACATACTTCCTTATTAACCAAAATTCCTCTTACACAAATTACGAAAAAGCCGTCACTTTACCGACTCACCTCGCAAATTCCGACCAGGCCCTATTTGGGTTGTTACAACCTGCTTTTAGGGCGATCGGGTGGAGGTTCATTAAAACTTGTAAGGTATTTACAAGTGCATCTATTTTAGGCAACAAGGAGGTTTCTTGGAGTCGCCACCCAATAGAATATTGGGACAGGTCGTTTAGCCTCGGTGAGCCTAAGACGGCACATAATATCCATTTTTGGGCAAGCCAAAGGGATCTTGGAGATATCATCCCAATAGAACACTGGAATAACCCTCTACCCCGTGGAGCCTAGGATTGTAAATTTAAGTCTTTTTGTGGGACACAAGAGATATTTTGGAGATTCCATCCCAATAAAACACTGAGATGGACCTCTAACCTCATTGAGTCCAAGACCAGAGTGAGTTCGGGACTTCCCATTTATTCATACCTTGGTTAATTTTATAATCAAGTTTTGAATTTAACATTTCATCCCATTTCTCATTCATTTTAATGCAATTAATTAAAGCGCATGTCAATCACGTAGAGGAAGTGATAAATAAATGCGTAAATAAAATAAAGCATATGTAAAAATATTACAACAAAACTAGGGGCAGAATACAACCCCCATTGTAAATAAAATATAAATCATGCATAAATCGGGATATTCATTAATGATGAGGACATTGGTCCTCGCATGCATATTTATTATAAAATAATTTTGATGTGATGATTTATTTGGGTATGAAAAACTAGGACATTGGTCCCATTTTTATTTAGAAAAAATGCCAAATTAATTAATAGAAATGTTTTTGTGATTTTCTTTTTAGCGTGCCTAAAATAAACAATTTTATCAAAGATTACATGGCAAAATAAATGAAAATATGAACATGATAATAATTACAATGAAAATAAATAAATAACAATAAATAAAACATGTGACAACGATAAAAAGAATGATAAAAATGAATAAGAGAACGATGAAAATAATCAAATGAATGACATGATTAATTGAATATGTTCACAAATGATATAAACCATTTACATGGTAAAAAATATCAATTAAAATGAATTTGTTAATCACATGTTAAAAATAATGATGAATTAAAGTGAAATAAATCAATTACATGTTATAAATAATGATGAATTAAATTGAAATAAATTAATTACATGTTAAAAATAATGATGAATTAAAGTGAAATAAATTAATTACATGTTAAAAATAATAAACAGTCAATATTTACATGAATAAAAAAATGTAATAATATATATACATAACAAAACAAATATAACCATCATAGAATAAATAAATAAATGAGAACAATAAATAGATTAATGAAAACAATAAAATATACATGAATAAGAACAAAATCATATATAAACAAAATAAATAAAACAAATATAAACAATGAAATAAATAACTGCAAAATAATAAAAATAAACATGAATAAATTAAATATGAACAAAAAGAATAAGAAGAACAAACCCGGAATGTTTACCCTCAGAGTTTCGGATTCGATGAAAGTAAAAAAGATGATTGATTTCCTTATTTTGGTTTGCAAGATTAGAATGAAAGATGATGAAAATGTTGGAATTTTATTTCAAGAAAAAATAGGATAAAAAATGATCAAAAATTCTTTAAGAACAAAGAATTGATTTCTTTGCCTAAAGAATCGATTTTGATAAAAAAAAAAAAAAAAGATTTTTATTGATTAAAAAATGAAAAGATTATCTCAAGAACAAACAATTATTTGTTTGTCTTAAGAAAAGAAAGATTGAAAGTCCTATTTTAGGGAATCAAATGAAAAAATTAGATTTTGATAACAAACAATTGTTTTGTTTGTCTCAAAATTAATTTTTCATCAAAAAAAGAGATTCAAAAGAAAATCAATGGAAAACAATTTATTGAACACAAATAAAAGGTTAAAAAAGAATTTTGAGAACAAATAATTGTTGTATTTGTCTCAAAAATTAAATCAACCAACAAAACTCCTTCTAAATATATGTTTAGAAGAAATTCTATTGGAAAAAAGTGAAAATGATGAACTGAATTTTTGCTCTTTTTGGTGGGGAAAATCTGTAATTTTTTAGAGAGAAATTGAGAGGAAGAAGACGAGAAAAAGATGAAAAAAAAAACCCTAGAAAAATTCCCTTTTATGTTTTCTTCTTATTATTTTTATATGAAGAAAATAGGAAAAAAATTCTAATTAAAGGGATAAAACTTAATAAAATCAGACATTAACAATTTTAAATTTTAAAAATTGAAAAAAACCTGAAAATCCCTTAAAAAAGTCATAAAAAATCTTATTTTATGGAAAAAAATCGAAAAAAATCAATTTTGGGGCAAAATGCCCATTTTGAGGCGGAACAGGGCCTCCGGACGCCCGACGGGCATCCGTAGCGCACGCTGGGCGAGAACGCTCGCCCAGAGTGCTCGCAGACGATCGCGCGTCGAGCGCCGCGCGATAACGCTCCGCAGAGCCAGCTCGCGCCTGTGCGCTGCTGCAAGGCGCCGACGCTTGGAATTTTTTTTTTTTTTTAAAGAGTAACTAAAAATACTACATTTTTAAGCCCCCATTTTTCAAAATTAATTTTTAAAATATTTTTTATTATTTTTTCATTTTTCACTCTAAAATGCAAATTTTCAAGGAAATCATCACTTTTAACCCTTTTGCCCGTGACAAGGCATCTTATCATCATTAGGTAACTCTGATCTGGGCTGTCTCAGGATCCGGTGTCTACACCATATTATTCCAGTACAAGATGTGTATGTGCAACCGGACTTTTCCTATGATGAGAAGCCCAAAACAATTCTGGCAAGAGAAGTATAGCAACTTCGGAACAAGCAGGTTCTATTGGTAAAAGTACTTTGGCAACATCACGGGATTGAAGAGGTGACTTGGGAACCAGAAGCAGCCATGTGAGAGCAGTATCCCCAGCTTTTTTTTAATTCAAGTATGAAGTTCGTGGACAAAATTCTTATTAGGAGGGAAGAGTTGTAACAGCCTGAACTATAACCTAGTAGTAAATTGGTATAATTGGGGTAATTGGGTAAAGTTAATTTGAAGTTTGCTTAATTCAGGACTTAAGTGTAATTAAATTGAGGACTCAATCGAATTAATAAATAAGTTTAAGTGGCCAATTTTTAAGTGTGAATGGTGTTTATGTGAGCAAAACCAGAATTGTGAGTGTGTGTAGTGGATCCAAGTGTCACTCCATGGTGGTGCCACCTTACCCTTAGACATGCAATATAAGCCTTGGAGGAGAGAGAAAACTCCACTTCTTTGCATGTGAACTTCGAGTGCTCTCTCTCTCTCTCTCAAATTCTGATATTCTTCTTCTTTTCTTCCTTTCATGAGCCATCTCTTTAGTTCTTGAATTACCATAAATTCTGTTGCTGTTCCATTGATTCATGAGTTGTGCTGAGTTTTTGAGTTAGCAAGGTAAGTGGTTAGTTTAGTGTATTCTTCAATTTCTTCTACCCTTCTTTGATTTTGAGCTGTAATTGAAATGGATTCTTAGTTCTATTCTAGATTTGGTTATGGCTATAGGCAAAGCTAAGGGTAAGGAGAAAATTGGAGAGCCTTGTGCTAAGTGAGCATTTGGAGCATAGGAGAAGAGGTTTGGGAACATCACTTTCGTGTAGTATATTGATACAGTATGAATTGTGTTGCATGATTAAATTATGTGCTTAAAGTGCTTAGAATATGTCTAATTATGCATTGTTATAGATTGAATTTAAATGATGTGGATTTTGGTATGCTGGCTTGTTTTTAGGTAACTTCTGTTATTTCCATACAAGCTATTGAAATGACTGTTATAGTAAGACTGAAACATGTGAGTGGTGTGTGTGTTCATGTTGGGAAAATGCTGTGTGAGTTGGAATTGGGAATTTCACCAATTTAGTTCAATTCATGTTTGATTAGCTCGTGATAGTAAAACTGGATTTGTAGGGTAATTGACCCTATGATTTGTAAGAGCTATAACTTAAACAGTGTGACTCTAGTTTGAATGAGACAAAAAGGTACTAAGTTTCTAAGGGAGGTGTTTATATTTTGTAGTAGTAGCCATAATGATTTGGGGACTCTATGGTCTTCAAAGTGTGTATTTAAGACTATTAATTTCTGTAGGAGGGCTTTTGCAGCATGTAATATTCCATGGCCATAACTCCTTAAATATATGACTAAAAATAATGATAATTGTGCCATTATACTCTTAACATGTTGGTAAATAAGTGTTTAGAAGGTCATAAAGGCAGATAATGATATTAGGATGGGTTTTAGAGGTCATAAGTGTGTCTGGGGCTATATGCATGAAAATAAGGTGTGAAGTGTGGAGCTTTGAATAGAAAATTCAGTTCTATCGCGAGCGCGACAAAATGCTCCATTTGGTAGAATTTGTTAGCTCGGCCTCTATCGCGTGCGCGAGCATTTGTGCGAGCACGACAAAGGAGAAGGCTGGGGCTTTATCGCAGGTGCGACTTGTGGCGTGTTTGCAGCAGAAGCTAAACTTCACGTTTGTCACGAGCGCAACACTTCTGGATATTTCAAAGAATTTCAAATTGACTTATTCTTGTTAATTTAAAACATTTGATTGATAAATGAATATGCATATGAAAGTTATTATTGTGGATACATACATATAAATATATATGCATAATTATGCAATGATGGGTGCATTGTGAAGTAAGCCATAGTGTAAATAAGTGAGGTGATGATGCCTATTGAGATGCTATGTTAATAATCATGTTCTCTATGTTAATACGAATAATAATCGGATTAATATTTTAGCATGCGAGTCAAGTAGTGGATAGATAGGAATGCCTATAGTGTCTAAGTTCTGCAGCCAAAGTGTTCGATTCCTTTGGAATCCCAATGAGTATTGAATCCTTCTTGGATTCTTAAAGTGTATTTAATAACTCTTACTGATTATTTCTGTACCTACGGGTACTGATGCGAAAGTGTGTATCTTTGGATACAAAAGCAATTGTTGTACTCTCGAGTACTAATGCGATACCTGTTATCCGCGTCTTTGAATTGAAGGCAAGGTTTTAATAATGAAATAAGTTATAATGTGCAAAGTGAATGCTATGCTACATGATATTGTGAATGCAATGTGTTATAAATTGATAATAATAATATGGCAATTGAATATGATTTTCTGATATGTTTTATGAGCATCGATAGTGTACTTAATAATATGAATACGAAGCATGTTAGAAATGAAGCATGGATGTAGGGCATGTAATTGATATTAATTATCAAATGCCTGTTATTATATATATATATATATATATATATATATATATATATATATATATGCGTATATTCTTATTGTTTCCCCACTAAGCGTTATCACTTAGCACGGGTTTTCAATCCGTGTAGGTTCTGAAGCGAAGTGACTTGAAGGACGGTCCCGCATCTTGCTTGGTCAACACATTAGGATTCATTCCTTAGTGTAGGTTTTGTTATTTTGTATTATGCATATGTAATTAATAGCTTTTGGGCATGTAAGAGTTATATCATAACTTTGGTATATATGTTGTAATCTAATTTGAAGGTATGAGTTACGTATGCATAGTAAATGTCTTCCACTGCATGCGAATGAGTGTAGACACCGGGTCCCGAGGCGGTCCAAGATCGGAATTACCTAATGATGAAAAATGATCGCTTATTTACAGACAAAATGTCGAAAATGATTTTTCCCTTGTCAAGACCTTTTTTTTAATAAAAAAAAAAAGAAATTAAATAAATATATAATAAGAAAATTATATATTAAAAAAATTAAATTAATTAAAAAAATAATAATAATTTTAACTTTGTGGCTATGTACGGCCACAAAGTTTGTGGCCATGGGAAGGCCGCACATCATTGGGAGGTCACACCTCGTGCCCTTCCGAGGGCCGCACTGTAATGCCCATTCCCGACCACGAGATTGGCTCTGCCAACATAGCCAAGAATGGTCACTATACAGCAAACATAAACACAATACACTATCGCATTCGCATGCCAAAACCTGAACAATTAAATTTCATCAATACACACACATTCTCAAGCAGCGGATTTCATAGGTTTCTTCATGTTACTAACATACTTGCACACATACATATCACAGGCATATATTTACCATACTTAGTCATTACAACTTACATATTCCTTGATTGCTGAAATATTATACATATCATACACAAAAGTACATTGCCCAAAGCCCCAAAACCTATACTATACGTACTCCTAGTGTGGACCTTCAATAATAGATTCGTCCTTCGATTTCACTTCGCGTCCAAACCTACACAGATTAGAAAACCCGTCCTAAGCGATAATGCTTAGTGGGGAACACATATAACATCTATATACATATAAACAATTCACATAATGATAACATGCAAGAATTCACTTTTAAATTATTTACCTATGTTCATATATGAGTGCTTAATCATAACATTGATGTATATACACAGTTTAGATTCAATGTTCACATCACCCTTTACATACCTTTCTATTCTCATATTTGAATACACATACACCATTAGCCATTTACTTATGTCAATATTTCATTTATTTTAGCTTTGCTTGCAACTTAAAGATGCGGATAATGGGTATCGTATCAGTAATCGGAGGTACAGTATCACATTGTATCTATAGATACTCATGTTCGCATTGGTACCCTAAGGTACGAAAATATCAACATAATCAGTAGTTTCACATTAAAGAATCCAATAAGAATTCAAATCACGTTGTGATTCCAGAGGAATCGAACGCATTTTGCTACAGCACTTAGACCCTATAGGCATGCCTATCTATCCAATACTTGACTAGTAGGCTATAATTATTAAATCCAATTATTGATTCAATTGATCCAATGTTCATCAGTTACAATAGTACACATAAGCAGATAATATAGCTTATCATTTATACATATTTGTAAGCTGATAACAAGTTCACATTCTGACCATCATTACAATATTATATTTACTCATCACTTAACTCATGGATAACTTATTATAGATCACAACTTAACAAGCAATTAGGATTCATTATTCACATACATTTGCTCTATTTAGTCTTGATATTAAGCTCATATTAGATTCTACTAAGCTTGGCTAAATATCACTTAAACATCAAATAACAATCAATGAATGAATTAAGATTGATTGCCAAGAATAGAGTACATCACGGTCACAACCAGTTTAGTTGTCACCATGACATACAAAAGTTCCAAAACAGAATGCAACATAAAGTATCTCAGGGTCACAACCATTTTGTTTGTCACCGTGACATACACCACTTACCCGGACAGAATGCAATTCTTTGTTATCTCGTGGTCACAACTATTTTGGTTTTCACCATGACATACCCCACATTGCCAACCAGAATTCAACCCATGGTATCTCATGGTCACAACCATTTTGGTTGCCACTGTGACATACCTCACATAGCTATGCAGAATGCAAATCATGGTATCTCACGGTCACAACCATTTTGGTTGTCACCGTGACATACATCACTTACCTGAACAGAATGCAATTCTTGGTTATCTCACGGTCATAACCATTTTGGTTGTCACCGTGACATACCCCACATTGCCAAGCAGAATTCAACCCATGGTATCTCACGATCACAACCATTTTGGTTGCCACCGTGACATACCTCACATAGCTAGGCAAAATGAAAATCATGGTATCTCACGGTCACAACCATTTTGGTTGTCACCGTGACATACCAAATTCACCTGGGCAGAATGGAATCCTTGCATACCTCACGGTGGCAATCTGTTTGGTTGTCACCGTGCCCTATGCAAAGCTTCCAAAACACAGCTATGTCTTACCAAAACACATCTTGTGCTACCAATCACATTTCTCATGCTAAGTCAAGACTTCAAAATCAGGTTCAATTATCATTCAAACAACATGTCCTCATACTCATTAACTTTCCACAATACCAATTACAACTCAATTAGACTTCAATTTAAAAAATTATAGCTACCTTAACATGGCATGTTCAAATAGATCTATTACTCACTTAGCCACATAAATTAGGCCATATACACATCTAGGTTCATAATTCATTATACAGGCTCATCACTCAACACTTCAACTTAGTATATATATATACATAATTTCTCAATCAAACATACAAAGTCCAGATTTCATGAAAGATAACAAAAAATCGTTGTTGTATAATTTTTGCCTTTTCTTCAGTATCCCTTACCAAATCTGGTCCAATAACCCTATGCTCTCCCAATTATGTCCAACAAATCAGTGTACGACACTTCCTACCATACAACACTTCATATGGCGCCATACCAAAACTTGTTTGATAAATTTTGTTATAAGCAAATTCCATGAGTGGAATGTACTTATCCCAACTATTAGAGAAATCCAAAACACATGCTCTCATCAAGTCTTCCAATACCTGGATAACTCTTTTCAACTGTCCATCAGTCTATGAATGGAACGCAGTACTAAAGTTCAATTTGGTACCCAATGTAGCTTGGAGACTCTTCCAGAACTTAGAAGTGAACCTCAGATACGTATCAGATATAATAGATATGGGCACACCATGCAGTCTAACAATTTATTTCACATACAATTCAGCTAGCCGGTCCATAGTGTAGTCCATTCGAACCGGTATAAAGTGAGCTGATTTTGAAAATCTATCCACAATTGCCCACACTGCATCCTATTTTTTCGGAGTCAAAGGTAGTCCAGAAACAAAATCCATGGTAATATTATCCCATTTACATTGTGGGATGGAAAGAGGATTCAATAACCCATGTGGAACCTGATGTTCTGCTTTTACTTGTTGACAGGTCAAACATTTGGACACATATTCTACCACATCCTTCTTCATACCAGGCCACCAGTACAGTTATTTTAAATCCTGATACATCTTATTTCCACCTAGATGCATAGTGAAGACAGTATTATGCGCCTCATACATCAATCTTTTCTTCACTTCTTTGTCACTTGCAACATATAACCGATTCTTATAAAGTAGTTCACCACTCTCATTCACTGAATAGTCGGTCTTGTCCCCATTCCTAACTGATTGCAAAATCTGTTGCAACTTAGGATCATTTCTCTGTGCAGCTATCAATTCATCTCTTAGTACCAGTCTTGCTTTCAATTGAGCTAACAAAGCCCCATCTACAGTAAGCTTCCATCTCATTTGTCTAAACAGCATAGCCGAAACAGACTTCCTACTCAATACATCAGCCACTACATTGGCTTTACCCGGATGGTAGTCAACTATACAGTCATAGTCCTTAAATAATTAAAGCCACCTATGCTGTCTCAAGTTTAATTCTTTCTAAGTTAACAAATACTTCAAGCTTTTGTGATCAGTGAAAATTTTACACCTCTCACCATACAAGTAGTGTCGCCAAATCTTTAAGGCAAACACCACTGCTGCCAATTCCAAATCATGTGTCGGGTAATTCTGTTCATGCGGTTTCAGTTGCCTGGAGGCATATGCTACCACTTTCCCATCTTGCATCAACACAAAACCTAAACCTATGCCAAAGGCATCACTGTACAGAACATATTCTTTGCCTGAGATAGGCTGTGTTAGGATTGGTGCCACTACCAGCATCCTCTTCTGTTGTTCAAAACTTGACTGACACCTTTCTGACCACTCAAACCTAACTCTCTTTCGAAGCAATCTGGTCAATGGTAAAGTTATTATAGAAAATCCTTTTGCAAACCTTCTATAATACCAGGCCAACCCTAGAAAACTGCGAATTTCAAGTACATTTCTAGGTGGCTTCCAATTCACAATTGCGTTAATTTTAGTCGGGTCTACCTTTATACCTTTATAAGATACCACATGGCCCAGAAAAGACACTTCCCCTAACCAAAACTCACACTTACTCAGCTTAGCATACAACTGATGCTCTCTTAATGTCTGAAGCACGATTCTAAAGTGCTGCTCATGTTCTTTCTCATTCTTTGAGTAAACAAAAATGTCATCGATGAACACCACTACAAACTGATCTAGATATGGCTTGAACACTCTATTCATCAAGTCCATAAATACTGCAAGCACATTAGTTAACTCGAATGGCATTACTAAAAATTCATAATGTCCATACAGAGTTTTAAATGCAGTCTTTAGTATGTCCTCCTTCTTTACTTGCAACTGATAATACCCAGACCTTAAGTCTATCTTGGAGAATATACCTGCCCCTCTTAACTAATCAAACAAACCTTCGATTCTTGGTAGAGGATATCGATTCTTTACTGTTACTTTGTCCAACTGGCGATAGTCGATACACATTCTTATAGTTCCATCTTTTTTCTTTACAAACAGAACTAATGCTCCCTAAGGAGACACACTAGGCCATATAAATCCTCTATCTAATAACTCCTGCAACTAAGTTTTTAACTCCTTCAGCTCAGTAGGAGCCATTCGATAAGGCGCTTTGGATACTGGCATAGTTCCAGGCACAACATCGATAGACAGTTCCACTTCCCCCATTAGTGGTACACCAGACAGTTCTTCTGGAAACACATCAGGAAACTCCCGTACTATGGATATATCCTGAATCTTTACTTGCTCTCTTTTAGAATCCAACACAGGAGCCAAGTAAGTCTCGTATCCCTTTCTCAAACATCGGTATGCTTGCATTGCAGATAACACATTCATAAGAGGATTTGCACAAATTCCCCTCACTGTCACTTTGTTTCCCCTACTATCACTGAGTACTACCATCTTTTTCTTACAATTAACTACTGCACTATTCTTACTCAACCAATCCATACCCAATATTAAATCAAATTCATTAAAAGGTAAATCAATTAAATCAACCGGGAATACACTACCCTGAATTACTAATGAGCAATCCCTATACACTTTGTTCACATTCACATTATTTCCCAACGGGCTTGATACACATATATCATATTTCAAACATTCAGCAATAGGCATTTTATCACATATCCTTTTTGTGCACATATAAGAGTGAGTTGATCCAGGGTCAATTAATTTAAAAATCTCTACATCATAAAGTAAAAAGGTACCTGCTATGACCTCAGGTGCATCCTGATCCTCTCAAGCTTTCATTACATAAGCCCGAGTTGGTGCAATAATAGGTCTGTCCACTGTTTCTGATTCATTTCCACCTCTAAACTAGCCACCTCTACCACGTCTTCTTCCTCTTCCTCTACCAACTGGTGGTAAAGTAGAACCACCTTTGCTTTGTTCTTACTGATTCCCAGTTACCTTATATGCCTTGGGATAGTTTGCTAAGAAATGCTTAGCGCTTCCACACCTAATATGTCTCTTACCACAGTGAGAACATTCATGCACTTCACTGTTGGTACCAGATGTACCTCTACCAGTCCCAAACACAGAAGATGTCGCTCGCTTCTTACCCCTTACTGCTGAACTATATATAGATTCTATCGGTGGTGCCATTTGAGAATCTCTTGATCTCTTGCCTGGATTAGACCCTCCATGATTGGAATTCCTCTTCTGCATTCTTTCTCTTTGTATATCCAATGACCTATCAGCTCGTATAGCAGATTGAACTATCCGATAATAACTTACATTCTGCTCGGTGGTCATTGAAATTAATAGCGCCTTAATCTGTTAAATTAATCCTTTCTCAAACTGCTGACATCTGAACTCTTCAGTCAAAACACCAGGTGGTGCATACTTACTCAATTGGCAGAACTCTTTCTCATATTCTGCCACTGTCATTACTCTCTACCTCAAATTCAAAAACTGCTTCCAATTCGCCTCCCTATACGCCTTGGTTACATACTTATTCCGGAATTCCTTTTCAAAAAATTCCCAAGTGACCGAATCTAGGAGCATTGGATGCTATAGAACTAGTTTCCATAAATCATATTATGATGCGCGCCGAACCCCAGGGCACCCCGAACCGCCCGCTTGTAGGGTTTTCAGGAGGAGGTTCATAAAAACTTGTAAGAAATTACAAGTGCATCCATTTTCGGCAACAAGGAGGTTTTATGGAGTCGCCACCCAATAGAACATTGGGAAAGGTCGTCTAGCCTCAGTGACCCTAAGACAGAGCTGTTATATCCATTTTGGGCAGGCCAGAGGTGTCTTGGAGGCCCCATCTTAATAGAACATTAGGATGGCCCTCTCGCCTCGCACTTGAGCATGCCAGAGGTGTCTTAGAGACCCCATCCTAATAGAACATTAGGATGGCCCTCTCGCCTCGTGGAGCCTAGGACTATGTAAGTTGAGCCTTTTTTTGAGACACAAGAGGTATCTTGGAGGCCCCATCATTGAGATAGCCCTCTCGCGTCGTTGAGCCTAAAGACCAGAGAAGGTTCGGGACTTCCCATTTATTCATACCTTGGTTAAGTTTATAATTGAGTTTTGAATTTAGTGTTTCATCCCATTTCTCATTCAATCTGGTGCAATTTAATTAAAGTGTGGGTTGTCCATCCAAGAAAAACGGTAAATGGAGCATATGAAAATAACTTACAACGAAACTAGGGGCGGAATACAACCCCCATTGTAAATTGCTCGTGATTCATACATAAATCGAGATATACGTTAAGGATGAGGACATTGGTCTTCGCATGCATATTTATTACAAAATAAATTTTGAGGCGTTAATTTTATTTGCTGAAAAATAGGACATTGGTCCTCAATTAATTGATAAAACAAATCCCATCTTAATGAATAAAAATATTTAACCATTTTTATATTAGTGGAATAAAAAAATGATATTTATAATAACAACATAAACTAAAAAGATAATGTCCAGAGAATAAACCCAGGTGAGGATCCTTAGGCCATCGCATCGGTTTCTATTACAAACAGCTCCAGATTCACCAAGCAGGTTAAATAAAACTCAGAAAATAAAAGCCATGTTTGTGCAAAATTAAGAGAAAAATGAACAAGAGATTGAATAATTGTAACGCCCCCATCGCCGCCCCCGTTGGAAGGGCGCCGGCGGGCGCGCTACCCGAAACTCACTCACGACACGGCAAACACATAGCGGAAGCATTCACTAACTATAATAATAGAAAAACATACATCATATCATATATAATCAAAATATAGAGTTATATACAATATCCCAAAAGATTACATCTTAACTCCTTTTCAAAAAAATAATACATATACAAAAAGAATTATAGGAGGAGACAAAATAAATAACTCTACTCCTATTGGCCAGCCTGCAGATACGCGACTCGAAACTCGAACTGGAACTCAAAACCATGCCACCTACACGGGAAAAGAACTCGTGCTAAGCGATAACGCTTAGTGGGGAGGAAACAAACAACAGAACACTATGCAATATAAATATATCGTGCATTAATACTCAAAAGTAAACATGCATCAACATATAGAATTCACTACGTATCAGAGGACAGAGATATATAAATCAAGAATCACTGTATAAAATTAGAATAGATAATAGAAAGCACAAAGCAATTACATTAACTAGAATCACACAAAACTCATAACACTACACTAAACAAATACCAAACACTTCAAACAATAGCCTAAATTTCATTGGTGGAGGATACGAGAACACGACATGGGAGACCGAAGCCTCAAAACAGTTTTTATACCCGAAGGTAGCGCGGGAGACCGGAGTCTCAAAACATTTTATCACTACGCGAAGAATGACCATCTCGGAGGTCGGCCGAATGACCCAAACGGGGACAACACAGGCAGCTGCACTCACTAACCCTTCTTAAGCATGCTTAATTATCCACTACCTTGACACTTCAGGCTCAAGACACTTATTCTAAACACTTAACACTAGACAATGCCATTAATTATTAACACGAGTCAAAAACATTAATACACTAGTATAAAAATACAAAGCATAACTTACACAGTGTGAAAAGCCATGCGAAATAGAAAGAAGAAGACATATAGGCAAAATAGGGCAAAACGGTAGGAAAATGGCTCAATGTCGCGATCGCGACTTGTGTCGCGCTCGCGACAGTAGCCAAGGGGAAAAAGCCCAGTCGCGAGTCGCACACGCAATTACAACTGGTGACGAAGCCGATTCACGCCCAACAGAGAGAAGGTTCACGAGTCGTGATGCTTGCTCGCGACTCGTGATGAGGTTTAGCTCTCCCCAACCTCGCGAGAGAAGGGAGTCACGAGTCGTGATCTCCCTTCACGACTCGTGACGGGACTCCCTCACAAGAGAGGGAGGTCACGAGTCATGATGCTTGATCACGAATCGTGACTTCCCACTCACAGGAACGGCCATCATCATGACTCGGCGCACGGAGTGGACAACGCGATTCTATCACGATCGCGACAAGCGTCGCGCTCGCGACAGCATCGTGTTTTCCACTTCCAAGGCCAAAACCAGCAGTTCACAGCAAACCAAAACAAAACTCATTTGTCCCAAAATCATTTGACATGCAAACACATGTAAATTCTTACCTCCCAAGCTTCCAAAACATGCTCAAAACACAATTCACACATTAATCAAACACTATACCAAAATTAACAGCATCAAAGTCAAACCCAGAATTCATTCACATATCATGCTCGTATGACTCGGCGCACGGAGTGGACAACGCGATTCTATCACGATCGCGACAAGCGTCGCGCTCGCGACAGCATCGTGTTTTCCACTTCTAAGGCCAAAACTAGCAGTTCACAGCAAACCAAAACAAAACTCATTTGTCCCAAAATCATTTGACATGCAAACACATGTAAATTCTTACCTCCCAAGCTTCCAAAACATGCTCAAAACACAATTCACACATTAATCAAACACTATACCAAAATTAACAGCATCAAAGTCAAACCCAGAATTCATTCACATATCATGCTCGTATTTCTCGATAACACATATAAACATCCATCTGGCACTAGCATTTGAACCAAGATTCCTCACTCTAACAACACATGCATTTACCCAAGCAAATCACTAAATTAATTTCAGAATTAAAATGACACAAACATAAACACAATCCAAATGAGAATTAGGGCAAAATCATCCAACCAAACTCATTCAAGAATAGAACTCCTAAACTTAAACGCAATAAACACGGCTCCCAAACCTGGAATGAAGCTTCAATCTTCTTTTTCAAACCCCCACTTTCTCTTTCCCTTTACTCTTTCTACGTTCTTCAGATTCTTGCACAAAAACCCAGCCAAGAACACACTCAAGTTAAGCCATGCCTTACACATCCAAAACTAAAATTGATGAAGGAGAAGAAGAACCCAAGATAAAACTCAAGAAATCCAAGCACTTACCTTCAAAACTCAGAAACCCACTACCACTTGAAGATCCACGTTGGCAACAAGCAAGAGAGAGCAAGAAGAAGTGAAGAAGAGGAAGGAGGAGAGGAGGAAACGTGAGAGAGAAGAAAAATATGCTTTCTTCCTTTCCTCTCTCCTTCCCTCACTTCAGATTAATTACCCTCACCTACCCATGCCACATGGCACCTTCCTAAAGGACCAACAAAACCACTTTGACTAACTTGCCAAAGCACCAAACATAACCCACACACTATAATCTCTTAACATAATTACATCCAAGGCACCACACACACAATCCACTAGATTAAACTACCACAAGTACCCTACATCCCTACACCACAAATACACCATATAATTCCTCCATTTAACTTATTTAATTAATTTCTTTGCAATAAATCCTTATTATCCAAATGTCTCATGCACCAATTACCAAATTACCCTTTATTTTCTGACTTAGCAGGCAATTTTCGATTAAGGCCTTTTTGGGTTGTTACAATAATAGTAAAAAAATGTGAGAAATTACAAGAAAAATCAATGGAGAAGAAAATGGTAAGGAAAAGGGAAACAAATGAGAGAGGAGGCCCAGGGACGGCCCAAAGCGTGCGAACGACGGGCGACCCTAGGCTGACCGGCGGGCTGAGATAACATCCATCGACGGCCCGTCGCCCGTTTGAGTGACGGCCGTCAGTGGTTGCTTTTGCCCGTCTTTCCCTCATGCTCCTGGGCTGACCAGCTGGCTAGGGTGACATCCGTCGGCAGCCCGTCGCTCTCTTGAGTGATGGCCGTCGGTGGTTGCTCAAGCCCGTCGGTCACCCCTGTTCCAAAGGAAAAGAAAATTCAAACTGTTTTATTGTTTTGATTCGAATAAAATCGGATTTTTATGCAATAAATCACTGCAAAATAATTAAATTCAAAATAATAGATCCAGAATGTTTACCCTCGAATTTTAACCTCTTGAAGGTGACCGTCGTGCGATTTCAGTTCCTCGAGTTCTACAAGGATCGGTCCGAGATTGCGTGATTTTGAAAAATCTTTGATCGCAAAATTCGTATTGCGAAAGAAAAAAAATAAACCAAGAGAAGAAAATTACTTTCTCTTTCCCGGTATTATAGCACTTTGAGTGTTAAAATATAGCTAAATTGATAAAAAAAAAACAAATGGATGTCATTCCCTCGATTCAGCTTTGATTCAGAAAATATTTGACAAAAGCGTTTTTGGAGAAAATTGAAATCTCGTGAGAAAACTTTTGAAATAACTTTTTTGATCCAAATTTTCCAAACCCAAATTTTCTAACCTGAAATCTTCTAACCCCGAATAAGGAACTTCCTTCCCCTATTTATAGGTTTTGGAAGATATTTTAAATAAATTTAAATTTTAAATTTAAATTTGAAGAGGATTTTTTGAAATCAAATCAAAGTCGAATAATCTTTAGAATATTCCCAAAATCAAATCTAATATTTTAAAAATATTTGAAAAGATTTTGGAGATTTTAAAAGATTGAAAAGATATTTTATAAATCTTTCAAAATTTGGAGAATTCGGCGGTTTAAACAACTAGATCACCGACTGACGGGCTGCCCGTGGATGACCGATGATCGTCGGTTGTGGGGGTACCAGCGGTCATTTGATTGACTGGCCCTACACGTGGCACGGAGATGAGAGACAGCCGTCTCTCGTGAGGAGCGAGCGTCGCTCAATAGAGCGACTGGCGCCGCTCAGCTGAGCGACGGGCTCCATTCCCGAGCGACAGGCATCGCTAAGACGAGCGACGGGCTCCCTTCCTGAGCGACGTGCGTCGCTCGTCGTGAGAGACGGGCCTCTCGTGTGAGCAACAGGCTCTCCTACCACTGACGAGTTGCCCGTCTGTGGAACCAAATCCCAATTCTCAAAGTTTGAACTCTCTTTGACTCTCCAAAATCTCCCGTTTACCCAGAAAACTTTCGATCGTTATAAAACTGGAGAATGAACACCCACAACTTTCATCCCTTATCCGAAAATCGATGTTAGTCTCTTCATCGGGTAACTCTGACCCGGACTGCCTTAGGACCCGGTGTCTATAGTATCCCCCAATTTTGGGGAAACTAGTACACCAGTGTCTAGATGAGCTAAAATTCAAATGAGAAAGGAAGAAATGCATACCTGAGGCAGTCCTCACCTTCCTGATGTTGCGTGGAAGCAAGTGGTTTCTCGTCTCCATCCGGTGGGCCTCGTCCTGGCCCGCCTGTTAATTGAGGGTCCTGGGAGGCAGTGTTATCCAACTGCAACCCATTTGCAATTTGTTCTATTGTAAGTGTACCACTAGCCTCGTCTCGACCTGTACGGTGTTTGTGAGATGCGGTATTTTCTAACCCCAAATCGGTTGTGATCTGTTCTATCGCGTGTGCCCCGCTAGCCTCATCTCAACCTGCACGGTGGCTGGTCTGTCCCACTGGCCTTATCCCGGCCTGCACGGTGTGCGGGGTAGTGTTCTCTAACCACCACTCAGTTGTGATCTATTCTATCGCATGCGCCCCACTAGCCTCGTCTTGGCTTGCATGGAGTCTGAGTGTCATGGGAAGTAGTACTCTCTAACTACAAGCCACTTGCGATATGTTCTATCACATGTGCCCTGCTAGCCTCATCCTGACTTGCACGGTAGTCTTAGTTATTTGATCGTTGACCATCCTTGGGTCAGTGTGAACTCATGTTCCTGTATTGCAAAAGATCTTATCAATTCATTGCGAGTTGATTGGTTCGTTATCTCCTAAATAATTTTTGCATCATTATTATCTTATTTTTCATTTTTTTTCCATTTACCGTGTTATCAAACGTTTGAAAAATGTAAGTGAGATATTACCATGGCAGATATACAGAATGAAATATAAGTTTGAAAAAATGCAAACATAAGTGTTCCACTAATGAAATATATTTTGTACAAAAATAGAATCAAGATGAACTCCCTTAATAACTAGAGAGGAAAATAATCTGAAGGCTCATCTGGGTCGCTGTCGTCTGACATGGGCACCGGCTGGCACCGGGATGAAGACACTGATGGCTAGGCTCTGGACGTGGAGGGCTGGCTAGGTGGCATCGGGGGTCTGAACCTGGCCTGGGCGCAAAGAGAGGCCGCGACCGGTGCTGACGAGGGCCTTCCCCTCGCAGGGTCTGCCTGCTGGAACTGCACCTGGGCGTAGCTGTCCAAGAAAGGCTGGGCACAGACTCCCATAAACTCCAAAGTATCTCTGACCACTCTCCCCAGCTCCTGGAACCTACTGGACAGTGTCAGGGTATGGTCTCGGGCTGCTCCTCTGGTGCCCCCAAGCGTAGACTCTGTCTGCTCATGAAACTCTCAGATGGACTGGGAGATAAGCAGGATGGCACTCTCCAACACCCCTACTCTAAACCAAAGGGAACTAACGGACTTGTCTAGCATCTGTACAACTATGTCCACCCTCGCAGCTGCAGTGCCATTGGAGGTCGTCAAATCTCGTCTCAGCTCCTTAAAGAGCCTCACCTAGTCCCAAATGACCCTCTCCTACTGTTCCAGCCTCTCTAGCATGGCCCGATCTCTCTCCTCATACTGCCCAATCCGCTTGAGGAGGACCCTATCTCTCTCCTCCTGCCTGCGCTCCATAGAGGCAAGGATAGAAGTCATGGCTGCCACCAGATCTGGCTGGGCTGGCTATGGCGTTGGCACTGAGGGCACTGGCTCTATCGAATGCTCTGGAGGTGACGTAGTGGAGGTAGATGCCCCGGGATGCCCTGCCTGACTGTAAGGATGGAACCTAGTAGTGTCCCGGGTTGTCGATCTCTGTACCCATGCTAGAGAGGGAGGAGGGCTCTACACTCTCTGTGCTGGAGGAGTGGCGAATAGCTCATCCATGGTGAACTCAATGCCCATGTCAGAGGGAGTCTGCGGCTGCCCCTCCTCCGGTGGCTGCAGTGGAGGCTGCCCCTCCTGAAACTCTGCCTGTTGGGGAGGCTGGCCCTCTTGAAACTCTGCGTGCTGGGGAGGCTAGCCCCCCTAGTACTCTGGCTGCTGGGGAGGCTGGTCCTCCACCTGAGGCTCCTCCTCTGCTAGCTGGAGCAAAGGGAGGCCAAGAGCACGTTTGGTCTCGTGTATGGTGCGCAACCTGTACTCCTCAGCCTGTCCTGGCAACTAGACTATCACCCCCATAGTCAGTGCCGATGATGCATCCACGTAAATGCTCTCCTCCAATGCGGGCCCGAGACTGTCTGGTCGAGCTCCCAACTATAGCAACAACAGGGTCACCACCCCTCCTGCGAACACTATAGGGGCTGCCCCCCTGGATACTCTGAGAAAATTAGCCACAATCTCGTGGCTAATATTAAGGCGGTGTCTTGCAACTATTGGCCACAAACTCCAGATCTCTGCCTCATTCACTGATCCTGGATTACCTGCCCGTCCCAAGTAGGAGCTCGAAAGTACCCTATGAATATACCTGAGAGCCTGCGACAAGAGCACCGTGCTCTTTGCCATATCGTGGCCATACGGCACTCCCAACAGAGCTATCATTTCCCAGTACTACCTATGGACCACTCTCTAGGGCAATATAACATCGGGCCCGACTGGCAATCCCATGGCCTCTACAAATCTCAGGTGAGTGATGCTGTACTAATAACCTCTGGCTCAAAACTTAATCACCCCCTCCTCCGTGTCCGATCTCTGAAAACCCCCATAGTGTAGGGTGGCAAAGAACTCTCGGACTACCTCTGGATGTGTGTGGAAGGCAGGCCACAGAAACTCTGTCCATCCTACAGCTGCCACTAATACATCTACCTCCTCCAGCATCCCCATGGCTTATAGGAAGGGTCTGGAAATGAAGCGACTGGCTCGGAACTGTATGTGAGCCAGTAACCTGAACCTCTATCTCGGCTCATCACTCATCCAGAGAGGAGGCTAGGGCTCCGGCTAATCATGAGGAACCTGATGTCGTGGAGGCATCCTGAGAAGAAGAAGAAAATAATTAGCTTTGCATTATTGCTGTAAATAATATCTAAACGAGAGATTGTAAATCTCAGGAACTTCGACGGCATCCCGGGCTAAAATGCAACAACTTAGGCAGCATTCCCGTAAGGATGTGCCTGACCAAAAATGAAAAAAAAAATTTGGCAGCATCCCGGTAAGGATGTGCCCAACCTCCCGCATAAAAGGCAATAATTGGACAGGCCTCAGACCCCAAATAATATTTCAAATTATTTTGGTAAAAATGAAAAAAATTTGGGTAGCATCCTGGCAAGGATGTGCCCAACCTCCTACATAAAAGGCAACAATTGGGCAGGCCTCAGGCCCCAAACAATATTTCAAATTGTTCCAGTGTCTTATCTAGTTCGTCCCTAGAACTAAGTGCAATAGAGGTAAGTCCAAATCTTCTGTGGATAATTCTTGTTCTTTTATTATTATTTTGTTCTTTTCATTTTTTATGTTCTTTTACTCTATTTGCCCATGCGAATTCATACTTCCACAAACATGTTTGGCACAAAGTTCAGAGAAAATAAGAAGGATTACTGTCATAATTTTTGCCAACCTATGCTAACATGCATTTCTCATGCGAATTGTTAGAAGGAAATAAAAAAGAAGAGTAGAAAAAATGAATAAAATAACTTGTATGTCAACGCAAATGTGCCAAAACTAAACTTGACAAAAAATTGTAAAAAGTACGTTTAAATGTGCGTGATAGTGTGGGGGTAGTTTTGGCGCGAACGGTGTGCAAAACCGGCGAAAAATGAGGGAGAAAAGGCCAAAAAACTGAGGGGGCGTCGGTTGGTGAGGGAGAAGAAAAAGGAAGAAGAAAAGAAAGTGGGAGGGCATCGATCAGCGCCCCTTTTTATAGATTTTAGTGACCGACGGGCTTTCCATTGGAAGACAGAGCGACGGGCAGCCCGACTGTCGCTCAAAATTCTGGATTTAAATGCCAATTAATTCCATAATTAATTTTTAATTAATGGCAATTAATTACCTCATTAAATGTTTTTTTTCACTCCTTAAATATTTCTCGACTTCCGTACCTGAATGTCCCTGTCAAAATTGCAAAAACAATAGAAATATGCATAAAAAACTTTTTATGCGCGTGCTATGTATGCAACATGTAGGAAAAAGATCTGCCTATTGGTCAACCAGGCTGACCGATGGGCTCCCCGCTGATCGACAAGCTTGCCGTCGGTTATATGATAGATAGGCACCCCGTCGGTTATATGACAGACAGTAAATTGCTCCTTTTTCCTTGGGTTCGTGCCTTTTCATCTTTTTAGGCTTAAATCCAAGTCTTTTCTCAAGTTTTTTCCCCTTTTTTGCTTATTTCCTTCGCCGACTTAGATTTTCAATCCTAGCCTTTTAAAGATGTCTTCTGCTGCCATTGACAAGATGCACTGAGCTTTGGATAGCCCACAAACTTGGGAAATCTACACTCTAACTCCGCTTTCTAGCCTGAAGTTTCTGAGGAGAGTTAAGAAAGACTACGATCTCCTTTTGGCTGCGGTTCATTTTTGGGACCCACGATTCCATGTTTTCAGGTTTACTTATCAGGAATTATGCCCCCTTCCCAAAGAATTTATCGCTCTTATCAGGACCTGGTATCCTCCCAGCACCTTACCTTGCATTCCTCGTTGTGGTCTGATTCACACTTGAGATGCTGCATTGGCCTTAAGCATTGCCCCCTCTGATGCCGTCCATTTGATTCCCCAAGGCCCCACATTTTCCTTAGAGCCATTGATTGAGGCCTTGGATGAGTTCCCTGATATTTCTCCCTACCGCGCAGCTGTCATCTTCTTATTTTGTCTAATGAGGTACTTGATTGTGACTTAGAGGAGTTGACCGGTGACTCTCATCTGTTCAGGATTCTAGATGATTTTTATCACGGGCTGACCCCTTTCCCACTGGTTTGCATATCAAGTTCTTTTCAATAAATTTGGCCATACCCCAAGCATCGATCTTTTTGAAAGATTCCTCCTCTGCCGATTTTGTAAAGTAGTCGATGGAGACTATGATGAACCTATGTCCATTGGAGGCCGTAGGACGTATTTCCCTGATAATATCAATCCCCCAAGCTGTGAACTGTGTTTATGTGTATAAGAGAGTGTATTTGAATGTGTTTCCTATTTAATTAAGGTTAAAAATCTGGTGGGAAGTAAAATTGTTTTGAGAAGTGAAGATAGTGGCTTAGCGTGGGTTCTATCGCGAGTGCAACAGTATCGCGGTCACGACAGAACGCTTCACGGGAAGCCTAATTGAGTTGGATTATTTTGAATTATTTGATGTGTTATGGACATGTGGCAATGTAGGAGGTTAACACATGGCAACATGGGAATTTAACACTTGGATTGAATAAGTTTGTTTTAAGTAAATAAATGCACTGATTATGGTAAGTGGGCATTTATGAAAGTCTTTAGTTTGGATGAGCATTGACCAGCCACTTTGTTTCCCTTTTCATTTTTGCTTTGCCTTTGCTTTTCCTTATTTTTCTTTCTTTTCTTGGTTTTCTGCCGTGCTCCCTCTCTCTTTCTTCTTTTGTTTCTTTTCTTCTCTTTTGGTTGCTCCTTAAGAGAGTTACTTGGATTGGTTTGAAAGGAGTGAGATAAGGGCTGAGTTGACTCTTGAGAAGGTAAGTAGTGTGATTTGGTTAGTATTGGTCTTCTTCTTCTAGGTTTTGTTTTGATTTAAAGTGAAATTAAAGAATTGATTCTTGGATTGTTTTCTATGATTTGAGAAGCGGTGGATAAGAAGTTGGATAAAGGCAAGGAAAAGATTGGAATCGAATAGAGAGCAGTGATCGAGATACCGAAAGGTTGGGATCGTGTGCGATTTTGACTTTGTTCATTTTGATTGCTTTCCATGTTCTTATGTTATATGTATTTATATATGCTTATGATTATGTAATTTGATCATTTTTCATGAGTTTGGATTGTGGTAGGTGATTTGCATATAGTTTTGTGTGAAAGGTATGATTTTTGGGAATTTTGTTCATTTTTCATCTGACCTCTGTGTAATGTTTTTGCCATAAGTAGAGTTTTAGACCACAAATTTTAGTGATTATTGAGCCATTAGAACCATGAAGTCGATACCTATAAAAGTCTCGGAAATGACCTTGAGCTTATTTTTGATGTAAGACCCCAAAAATTGGCCAAAATAGAGGTGTCTCCACCTTGGCCGGTTCACTTGACCAGTTCAGATTATTTAGATCATATCTGAAGTTATAGATGTCCAATTGACCTGAAATTTGTTCCATTTGAATCTCAATATCCTAGGTCACAATTGTTAAGAGATAGTGGTCCTTAAAAATGAGGTTTACATGCTGGTTTAGGCTGTACAAAATAGACTAGTGAAGCAGTCTTGAGTTTTTGCTTCTATTTTGCTATTTTTGGTATGTCACGGTCACAACCAAGTGGCACCGTGATCATCCCCTGCTTTGCATATTTTGAGTGTTTTTCTTCCCATAATGCACCCGAACTTCATTGCAAGTTCCTATAGCTTATCCAACTCATTTCTAACCTTATGAAATGAGTGTATGAATGTTTACCAATTGAAATTATAGGTAATTAATGCTATGGCATAAGAGTTTAATAATGAAATTAAATGTATACATGCTTTTAAATTATTGAACATGATATAGAATGTGATATTGATCATGTATGATTTAATCATAATGTATGTAGTGTATGAACATGTAAAATGGAGTGTGCATTTGCTTAATTAGTAATGTAGAATGCAAAGATTCGTTGATATTATATTGCTACATGCGAGAATATGCATAGGGTATATGTATGCACGTGGTTTGCTCAGTTAATATGTAAATATTGTATAGTATTTTGAATGAACATTAGAGTACATGCAATGTATATGATTCAGTTTGTAGAGTTCCTGTTCGAGCCTGAACGGACATAGTAGTGGATAGATAAGCATGCTTATAAAGGGACAGAGTGCAGCTGCCCATGACGGCCCCATTTAGGCCAAGCAGCCGACCTCCGAGATGGTCATTCTAATAGAGATACAGAGAATTTTTTGAGACTTCGGTCTTCCGTTTTGTAATGTACATGGATCCATAATTAATGAGAATTCAGGCTACTTTATGTTTTGTCGTGTTTCTTAGGCTACTGTATGGTCTGTAGTGTACAAAAAGTGTAGTAGAGACTTGCATATGTATAGAGATTCACATAGGTATACATGGATATAGCATGACATGTTATAGATATTATTTTGCCATATTGCTTCGATATTTGCATATGGAACTGATTAGAATGAATGTTATCTGTTACAAGGTTGTGTATATGGTTACTTGTAATTGACATGACTATTGATATGCATGTGATATATTTGCGACTTCATTCGAAATCTTTTGCTTCTGTTTATCCCCACCAAGCATTATCGCTTAGCACGGGTGTTTTCCAGTGTAGGTTTGCAGGATGGTATCAGAGAGTTTCGATCTGCAGGTCATGGCCACTAGGAGCTGGTTTAAGATCTTTTTGTACTAAATAGAGTTTCTGATGTTTTGAGTAACATCATTATTTAGATAGGAAGTATAGTATTTATATGTAAACGTTATCGGTAATATTTTATTTATAGAAGATTTGTTTGTAATATGTATATTATTTATTAATTGTATATGTTTAGCCCAAAAGAATGTTCTTATTTTTATTTATTGTTATCCTTCTGCCTTTGTGTATGCATGTGTACGAGAATGTGTGTGTTTGGCTTGTGGCACCTCAATATTCCTTCCTGGGGGTATAGTGGTGTTACATTTAGTGGTATCAGAGCTTAGGTTAGATGGTTCAGGACTATATGATATAGAGTATAGATTAGATGTCAGAGTTTATCTAGAGCTGTGGCCTAATGCAGATGTTGTTTTTTTGTAGAGTATAGATGGAGTTCGACCCGAGTGAGAACGTAGGAGAGACAACGGGTAGTGTGATTCCGGTTAGAGTTGATTAGCCTATTCTACACTGTCAGCGAGATGATGGTCCCGGTATAGGGTATGAGAACTCAAAAATTGTGGAAGGGTTGATTCGAATCTTGGACAGAGTGACTGTTTCTCAGGCTTCTCAGGATCTTGTTAGGAAGAGAGAGATATCAGCTAGAGACGTGTCAGCAGGAAAGAGAATTCGGGAGATACCGAAATGTCAGCATTGTCAGAGGCAACACTAGGGCAAGTGTAGGAAGATTACTGGAGCCTGCTTTAGGTGTGGTAGAAAGGATCATCTGCTTGCCAAGAGAGCACCAAGTACTACATGCAAGCAAGGATGTGAATGAGGCCGCAGGTCGTTCCGGTAAGTTTTTGTATGAGTTCGGTTTTGATGGTCGGGATGTAAATGATTATTGGGGAAATTTCGAGGACAAAATTTCTTAAGGGGGAGAGATTTGTAACAACCCGCTTTGGCCCTATAAGAATTGCAGAATTTTTGTTTGGTAATTCAAGAGTTTATGTGTATAAGAGAATGTATTTGAATGTGTTTCCTATTTAATTAAGGTTAAAAATCTGGTGGGAAGTAAAATTGTTTTGAGAAGTGAAGATAGTGGCTTAGTGTGGGTTCTGTCGCGAGCGCAACAGTGTCGCGGGCGCGGCAGAATGCTTCATAAGAAGCCTAATTGAGTTGGATTATTTTGAATTGTTTGATGTGTTATGGACATGTGGCAATGTAGGAGGTTGATACATGGCAACATGGGAATTTAACACTTGGATTGAATAAGTTGGTTTTAAGTAAATAAATGCACTGATTATGGTAAGTGGGCATTTATGAAAGTCTTTAGTTTGGATGAGCATTGACCAACCACTTTGGTTTCCTTTTCATTTTATTTTTCTTTCTTTTCTTGGTTTTCTTCCATGCTCCCTCTCTCTTTCTTCTTTTGTTTCTTTTCTTCTCTTTTGGTTCCTCCTTAAGAGAGTTACTTGGATTGGTTTGAAAGGAGTGAGATAAGGGCTGAGTTGACTCTTGAGAAGGTAAGTAGTGTGATTTGGTTAGTATTGGTCTTCTTCTTCTGGCTTTTGTTTTGATTTAAAGTGAAATTAAAGAATTAATTCTTGGATTATTTTGTACGATTTGAGAAGCGGTGGACAAGAAGTTGGATAAAGGTAAGGAGAAGATTGGAATCGAATAGAGAGCAGTGATCGAGCTGCCGAAAGGTTGGGATCGTGTGCGATTTTGACTTTGTTCATTCTGATTGCTTGCCGTGTTCTTATACTATATGTATTTATATATGCTTATGATTATGTAATTTGATCATTTTGCATGAGTTTGGATGGTGGTAGGTGATTTCCATATAGTTTTGTGTGAAAGGTATGATTTTTGGGAATTCTGTTCATTTTTCATCTAACCTCCGTGTAATTTTTTTGCCATAAGTATAGTTTTAGACCTCTAAATTTAGTTATTATTGAGCCATTCGAACCATGACTTCTATTCCTATAAAAGTCTCAGAAATGACCTTGAGTAAATTCTTTCTTTAAGACCCTGAAAATTGGCCGAAATAGAGCTGTCTCTAGCTTGGTTGGTTCACTTGACCAGTTAAGATTATTTAGATCACATCTGAAGTTATGGATGTCCAATTGACCTGATATTTGTTCCATTTGCATCTTAATATCCTATGGAACAATTGTTAAGAATATAGTTGCGCCTAGAAATGAGGTTTAGATGCTAGTTTAGGCTATACAAAATAGAGTAGTGAAGCAGTCCTGAGTTTTCGCTTCTATTTTGCTATTTTTGGTGTGTCACGGTCACAACGAAGTGGTTCCACCATGACCAATGCCCAGACAAGGAAGAATTGAATATTTTTGGACCTCATTGTCACAACCAAGTGGTTGCCACCGTGACTGTCCCCTGCTTTGCATATTTTGAGTGTTTTTCTTCTCGAAATGCACCCGAACTTCATTGCAAGTTCCCATAGCCTAACCAACTCATTTCTAACCTTATGAAATGAGTATATGAATGTTTACCAATTGAAATTATAGGTAGTTAATGCTATGGCATAAGAGTTTAATAATGAAATTAAATGTATACATGCTTTTTAATTATTGAACATGGCATAGCATATGATATTGATCATGTATGATTTAATTATAATGTATAAAGTCTATGAACATGTAAAATGGAGTGTGCATTTGATTAATTAGTAATGTAGAATGCAAAGATTCGTTGATATTATATTGCTACATGTGAGTATATGCATAGGGTATATATATGAACGTGATTTGCTCAGTTAATATGTAAATAGTGTATAGTATTTTGAATGAACATTAGAGTACATGCAATGTATATGATTCAATTTGTAGAGTTCTTGTTCGAGCCTGAACGGTCATAGTAGTGGATAGATAAGCATGCTTATAAAGGGACAGAGTGCAGCTGCCCATGACGGCCCCGTTTGGGCCAAGCGGCCGACCTCCGAGATGGTCATTCTAATAGAGATAGAGAGAATGTTTTGAGACTTCGGTCTTCCTTTTTGTAATGTACCCGTATCCACAATTAATGAGAATTCAGGCTACTTTATGTTTTGTCGTGTTTCTCAGGCTACTGTATGGTTTGTAGTGTACAAGAAGTGTAGTAGAGACTTGCATATGTATAGAGATTCACATAGATATACATGGATATAACATGACATGTTATAGATATTATTTTGCCATATTGCTTGGATATTTGCATATGGAACTAATTAGAGTGAATGTTATCTGTTACAAGGTTTTGTATATGGTTACTTGTAATTGACATGACTATTGATATGCGTGTGATATATTTGTGACTTCATTCGAAGTCTTTTGCTTCTATTTATCCCCACTAAGCATTATCACTTAGCACGGGTGTTTTCCCGTATAGGTTTGCAGGATGGTATCGGAGAGTTTGCATCTGCAGGTCATGGCCACTAGGAGCTGGTTTAAGATCTTTTTGTACTAGATAGAGTTTCTGATGTTTTGAGTAACATCATTATTTAGATAGGAAGTATAGTGTTTATATGTAAACGTTATCGGCAATGTTTTATTTGCAGAAGATTAGTTTGTAATATGTATATTATTTATTAATTGTATATGTTTGGCCCAAAAGAATGTTCTTATATTTATTTATTATTATTGCTTCCGCCTTTGTGTATGCATGTGTACGAGTATATGTGTTTTTGGCTTGAGGCTCCCTAATATTCCTTCCCGGGGGTATGGGGGTGTTACACGAACGACCAAGGTGATGTTAAGTTATTTAATTCCGAAACTGATAAGTGCCTTAAGTTTGCATACTGCTGGCACAACTGTCATTGCTTTACATACTTTGAGCAGTCTGTGTCCATAGTGAGCCAGTAAAAGCCTTGTCTCATAATCTTTTTGGCCAACGTCAAACCATTCATGTGGGCTCCGCACACTGCAGCGTGAGTTTCCTCCATCACCTTTTTGGCTTCTCTCTCGTCCAAACACCTCAATTGGATACCATTGACCTGCCACTTGTATAACATCCCATCTATGTAGATAAATTTAGCAGATAGCTTACGGATCATCCTCTGATCTTTCTTGGTAGCTTCTTCTTGAAATATTGCATTTTCTAGATAGTTCCTGATATCATAATACCATGGCTTTCCATCTGCTACTTCTATTTCCAATATTGGCTTGGACTCAAAGCTTAGCCTTTCCGAACGGGAGATCAAAACCGGCTTCATGGTCACCCCTGCTGGATTATCCCTTATTGATACCAAGGTTGCAAGCACGTCGGCTAACTGATTCTCATTCCTCGGCACAAAGTGAAATGTACACACTTCGAATTGACTGTTTAAATCCTTCAAGTGCCTGACGTATGGCATCAACCGTTCTTCTTTGATGGCCCACTCACCCCTAATCTAATTGATCACTAGAGACAAATCTCCAAATACTTCCACATTCTTTGCCCCCAAAGCTATCAGTGCTTCTAACCCGAAGGTGCATGCTTCATATTCGGATTCATTGTTAGTGGCCTTGTATCTTAACTTCTTAGCAAATGGGAGTTTCTCGTCCTCTGGGGTTGTTAGAATAATTCCTACTCCCGCCCCTTTGCTGTTCACAGCTCCATCAAAGTGCAATTGCCAACCCTCTACCGTGATGGCTGTCACGTCCTCATCTAGAAAGTTGAATTCATACGAGTCTCCTTGGATTGGGTGCTCAGTTAGAAACTCTGCCACTGCACGCCCCTTGATGGTCTTCCGAGTGATGTACTCAACGTCAAACTCCTATCGTAGTAACAACCATCTCCCCATTTTTCCAAGTAAAGATGGAGCTTCCTATAAGTGCCTAAGAGGATTCTGTTTTGCTACGGCTTGTACCCTGTAAGAGTGGACATAGTGTCTCAACTTCTTAGATGCCCAAATTACCGCAAGGCAAATCTCCTCTACTTTCGCATACTTGACCTCATAGGCAAGGAACTTCTTACTGAGGAAATAAACCATGAATTCCACTCCGAACGCATCCTCTTGAGCCATCATGGCACCTACAGAACTATCTTTAATTGCCAAATACAGAATAAGTGGCTTGACTGGCTGTAGCAGTCTCAAAATCGGTGTACTCAGCAAATATTCTTTGATGGTGTCAAAAGCTTTCTGATAGTCCTCATTCCACACCACTGGTTGGTCTTTTCTGAGCAGTTTGAAGATTGGCTCGCAAATCGAAGTAAGCTTTGCGATAAACCTGCTGACATACTGCAATTTGCCCAAAAAGCTTCTAACATCCTTCTCCTTTTGAGGCACTGGCATCTCTCTGATGGCCTTAACCTTGTCGGATGGATTCAACAGGTATTCTCTGATGGTATCAAAGGCCTTTTGACAATCTTCATTCCATATCACAGGCTGATTCTTCTTAAGGAGCTTGAAGATCGGCTCACAAATTGAAGTCAACTTGGTAATGAATTTACTGACATACTGTAATTTGCCAAAGAAACTCCTTACATCTTTCTCCTTCTGAGGCATTGGCATTTCTCTGATGGCTTTCACTTTGTCCGGGTGAATCTCAATCCCTCTCTGGCTGACTACATGTCCCAACAGCTTTCTTGATGTAACCCCGAAAATACACTTCTTAGGATTTAACCTCAGGTTGTATTTATCTATTCTGGTGAAAAACTTTTCCAATGCTTCAAAATGGCTCTCCCTGGTGGCTGACTTGATCATCATGTCGTCCACGTATACCTCTACTTCTTTATGGATCAAGTCACTTAAAATCTTCGTTGCCATCCTTTGGTAGGTAGCCCCTGCATTCTTCAAACCAAAAGGCATCACCCTATAAGCATATGTTCCCCACTCTGTGATGAAAGCCGTTTTGATCCGATCAATTATCTTGTTGAGGATTTGATTGTAATCAGCATAACCGTCCCAAAAGCTATACATCGCGCAATTGGCAGCACTGTCTATCAGTACATTAATATGGGGTAGCGGGAAGTCATCCTTTAGACAGGCTTTGTTCCAATCCCGGTAGTCCACGCATACTCTCACCTTTCCATTCTTCTTGGCCACAGGGACAACATTGGCTAACCACGTGGGATACTGTACCTCAATCAAAAACTTGGCTTCGATCTGTTGCCGAATCTCCTCTTTTACTTTATCTGCCCATTCTGGTCTGAGCCTTCTTAGCTTTTGTTTCACAGGTTTATGGTCTGGGTATGTTGGAATGGCATGTTCTGCGATGTTTCGATCAATCCCTGGCATGTCTTCGTAGGTCCAGGCAAAGACTCTTTCATATTTTTTTAACATTCTCTCAAATTTTTCTCTTTCCTCAGGAGTCACATTTGATGCTATTAAAATTTCCTTTGGGTTTTCTGAGGTTCCAAGATTAAATGGATTTGCATTAGTAGAATCAATATCAAATATAGATGGAATATGATCATGATTATGCATGTCGAAATTGTCAGAAACATCACATAAGTAAGCAAAATCATTCATTTCATTGATAAAATTAAAACTGTCATTTACATCATCAAAAAGTTCGGGAATGAAAAGACAATCTAAACCAGCTTCCTCCTCTTCCCTCACCGGATCTGCTTTAGCCGACGGTCCTGCATCAGTTGAGTAGAACGGAGGTTCTTCGTCCACCCCTTGAACTATTTCTGTCACACCCCAAATTAGGCCTAGTCGAAATCGGCAAGCTAAGTCGGATAAGTGAAGGGTATTTCAGTAATTTATGCATGAGGAAATTTGATGATAAGGACTTAATTGCAAAGTAATTAATTAAATAAGTTAAGTGGGGGAAATTATTTGGTGTGCATGTAGTGTATGGATGTAGGGTGTTTGTTGTGGTTTTATCTAATGTGTGTGTTGTTTGGTAACAAGGATGTAAGGCAAATATCTAGTTTAGAATTATCAAGTGAGGTAGGAGTATGGTGCCATGGTTTGAAGAGTCAATAAGTGGGATTTTGGTCCAATGAGAACTTGCCATGTGGCATGGTTGGTGAGCATTGAATGAAGAAAAGAAGAAGAGAGAGAGAGAGAGAGAGAGAGAGAGAGAGAGAGAGAGCACAGAATTTGGCATTCCCGTTCTCCCCTCTCTCTCACGCCTACTCTTCTTCTTCTCTTCTCCATTCTCTGCTTTTCCTTTCCTTCTCTTTTAGCCAGATGTTTGTGCTTGCTAAGGGGTGCTTTGATTGAGTTTTGGAACAAGATTAAAGAGGTTTGTGTTTGGGTTTTGATCCTACATCTGGTTCTTCTTCTTCTTCTTTTCTGGTTTTATTTGAGTTAGGTTTTGGATTAAGAAGTTTTGGGTTTTGTTTGTGCAAGTTTTTGGTGGCAAGAAGAAGAATAAAGGCAAGGAGAAGATTGAAGAGTGAAGATCAGCTGGGGTTGTGCTTCAAAGAGGTTTGGGAGCTTTGATTTCTGCATTTGAGTTTTGAGTTGTCATTGCCTAATTCTCCTTGGATCATGAGTGTGTATTTGTGTTTGCTTTTCAGAAATTCGAGTGCTTTGATATGAGTTTATGCATGAATTAATTTTGGGAAATGTGTTAGTAATCCATGTTATTGATTGAGATAGATGTATATGAGGGTTGGTATTGAAATGCATGAGCTTGGAAATTTTCTACTCTTGAATGTGAAAATGTCCATATGTGTTCTTGATGAATTTCTGGAAATTGGGTTGTGAAATGGACTTATTTTGACATGTATGTTACGGGCTTTTAATTTCGAAGAGTAATTATGCATAAGTGTGAATTTATTGTGGTGATTGTGTGGTTTGATATAGTTTTGCTGTAAATTTCTAGGTTTTGATAATTATTGAGGTTATGAGCTTAAATTGATGTTTGGTGTGGAATTACTTGATGATAATGTTATATTATGGGTATTGATGATGAAGGGTGGTTGGATTTGAGGTATGAGACCATTTGATGTGATTTTGTGTGTTTGTGTGTGAGTTTGGGAGGAGAAGAAATCTGCAGAATTCTACAGAGTCTGGAAATCACGACTCTGTCGCGATCGCGATACTGTCGCAAGCGCGACAGAGACCGGTGATCCTATTGCTGGGTTGTACTGTCGCGAGCACGCAACCTTGTCGCAAGCCCGAGATAGCAATAGCTGTTGTGTGCTCTCTGTAGCGAGCGCGACGGTATTGCGATCGTGACAGAGCGTAATATTGGCCTGTGCTATCGCGAGCACGCGAACTGTCGCGAGCCCGCGATAGCGATGCTTATGCTCTTTGTCGTGAGCGCGACAGAGCCGGGCTTTCTCTCCTCCCCGCGATCGCGAGGTCCGTCACGCGCGCGCAAGCGAAGGGACTATGGTCTCTGTCGCGAGCGCGACAGCCTTGTTATGCTGAATGAGTTTTCTCTTGGTGTTTGGTTTTGAACTCGAGTTTCTTTTAGTGCCTATAAGTCCTATACCTGTTAACTCATGAGTTATATGAATGTGAATCCATGATACGAATATGCATATATGTATATATATATGATTTTGGGATATTATAGAATGGATTGAATGGATTATGCATGACTGACATTTCGAACTATATTATGTGACTCGCAACATGATTTATTTTATGCATGACCTGTGAGAGTCAGTCTAGTGGATAGTTAGGTATGCCTAGTAGAGTCTCTTAGCTGCAGCCCTCAGTTACGTTTGGACCCTGATCAGGTCCCCTGTTTTGTTCCTCGCGAACCCTTTAATGTATTCGATTCGCACCCGTAAGGTGATGTCAGTATTCGATTGGCACGCGTAAGGTGATGTCAGTATTCGATTCGCACCCGTAAGGTACTGTCAGTTCACTCGTTATCCACTATTTTGAGTCAGCAGGTATCCTGTTTGTTTTATCTAATATGATTAAGAGAATGTGATATTCGGATGAGCATAATTCTGGACATGTGAATCAGTTATGTACTCGAATGTGATTATGAATCTCTGAATGGGTTGAATGTGACTCAAGCATGTGTATTGTGCATAATTATCAACGTATATCATATTGAGAATGTGTTCGTATACGATCAGTTATGAACATAAGTATGTGAATTGAAATGTGTACAACTGCAATCATAATCTCTTGAATGCCATGGTTATAGTTTATTATGTTATGCTGATGAGTGTGTGAATCCGACTAGTTAGGTTATAAGCATATGAAATAATATGTATATGAATGTGAGCTTAAATTACGAATTGATATGGTTAATTAGTATGTATATGAATATGATTCTGTACTGTTAACTATTATGGTAGCATGTGAATTAGTATGCATAATAAGGTGATCTGGACTATTGGATGATTACATATGTATTATTTGGGGTGCAATGCATGTGGATCGGCTTTGGTAAGTGTATGTGCAGTAATGGTTAATGATGAGGCAAGTTAAAGTGTACAAGAATCTGACCTTCAACTAGTGTATGCTCTGAATGTTATACTTTGCTATATGTTCCTTTGGTCTTAACTATTGTAGTATCTTCGGCATGTTGTCAGGTGTCTATGTTACATGGCATGATATTTTATGTGATAGAGTTGTGCAGTGGAAGTGTGGTGTTTTGACGCCTTCCCTTGGGCTACGGCCAGTGTGAGTATACTATGACATGACAAAAAGTAGGTTTAGATAGCTCGTGTTCTTGGCATAATAGTTGAGTGCGTTATTGCATGGTAATCTTATAGCATGTGAATGGGTTTTCAGTTAATATAAGAGTCTTTGGTTATGATAATTGCATGTATAAATCTCATGTGACTATGCACGGTAAGGTACTGATGTCCGATACCTCGGTAAGTATATGCAGTAGAGGTTGTATGTGTTTCTGCATGATAATACTTGTATCTTGCATAGTACTCTGTCTGCTTTGGTGCGATCGACACGAGTTTTGAATGTGAATATGATTTTCTGAATGCCTGGCTTTTATACGCAAGTATGTATATCTATCTGTTAGGACTATGTGCTTTTGCCATTCGATTGTGTTATGCCTTGATGACCATTGTGAATGGCAGTCCATATTGCTTGTGTGTTCTCCCCACTAAGACTTATCGCTTAGCACGGGTTCTTTTCCCGTGCAGGTGGCAGGTTTGGTTCCGTTCGAGTCGCGCATCTGCAGGATCGGCCACATAGGAGTTAAGAGTTATTGTTTCTGTTACCAGCTTCTGTAATTTGGGTTTTATATTTTGTAACCTTTCATAAATGTATTATATGTAAGGACCTTAATGAAATGCTCGGATGATGAAATGCTGTTATATGTATGTGTTAAGTTATTCCTCAGTTATGTCGTCCGCTTTATGCTTCTACTGATTGAATGAGCGAATGCGTGAATGCAAGTGTTTACGATTTTGCTTAGTGCCTGCATGTGCGTGAGTTAATGCATGACTAACTTTTGCCCGTAAGGTAAGTTTTTAATTATCCCGCATTTATGCATGTATGATGATGTATGAATGTATGCTTCCGCTTAGTGTATGCGTGCATGTATGTGAGTGAGCGTCGGTAGCGCTCTCCGGCGTCCTTCCAACGGGGACGTAGGGAGTGTTACAGTTTCTTTTATCTTTGCTTTTCCCTTGAAGTGAGCGGCTACCATGGCCTCAGTCACAACCTCCTCGGGCTCTTCTCTGTCCCAGATAGCTTTGTTGGTCAAGACTTCCTCATCCCAAAAGTCCTCAGCTGACCTGATCATCCCAACATCCCAATCATAGACGTCGTTGAATACTTCAAAACCTGGCACAAACTTTCCATTGACCCACTAAGGTTCGGCTTCTCCGGTGTACGCAAAGACTGCTGTCGCAGGCACAAAACTTTCCCAAATATGAGGAATCTTCTTCGTTGGCTTCGCCCCTCTCTTTATTTCGCCTTCATATCCTAGCCCTCTTCTATCTTTCTGACCCTTAGTAGCAATGACTCCTGGCAATCCTTGGGAATTCCTGCCTAACCCAGCCTCTAGAAGGAAGGACATTTTCTTCATCATGGCTAACAACTGAGGGCCACCATCTATTGACTCCTCCTCATTGATCACAGCCACATGGAACCCATTAAAAGGCTGTCTTGCAATCTCAAGTATAGACACCTGATTCTCCCCCGCAGCCTTGATGGTCACCACTTGCCCTTCCTGTGGTATCTTGACCATTTGGTGAAGTGTAGAAGGAACACCTCGCAGTTTATGAAACCACGGCCTTCCCAACAAAACTAAAAAATTAGCGGGGATAGGCAAAACAACAAACTCCACCTTGGTTTCTATTGGCCCCGTTCTGACCATCGCTTTGAAAGTTCCCGAAGCATGCCTGCGAGAATTGTCATATGCTGTGATGGTCAAATCAGACTTAGCTAACATATCTTTCGTTACTCCAAAAGCTGCCATTGCCACCTGCGGGCAAACATTGATTGATGAGCCATCATCCACCATCACGCAAGATGTGTGCTTCTGGTTGACCTGAGCCCGAATATACAAAGGGCGATTATGATTGCGACCCTCTACTGGCAGATCCGCGTTTGTAAACACCACATCTTCTCCGGCCCCTCCTTTCACTACCTCCAGCAGCTCGGTGGGCGAAATTGTTGTAGCCACAGTCGTCTGGCATAAGGCCTCTACCAATCTCTGCCTATGGGATGGGGACTGCCTCAAGAGATCCCAAATAGAAATTTGTGCTGGCATCTTCTGTAGTTGCTTCATTATCTGATCCCCCACTGGCTCCTTCTCTCTTTCTTCTTGGCCTTCCAATGGCTCTTGAGTCCTGGCTACTTCTGGTATTACCCTTCCACTGCGAGTTACAGCTCCCACTTTCTTCTTTTCTGACCCTTCCTCATCTGAACCCCACAGGTCCGAAAACTCAATGCCCTTTTCATCATCACTTCCACTCTTACTAGTGAACCAACAATCAATTGCTGCAACAGACATCACTTTTTCACTCCCCTCACGGAGGTTTGTGACAGCAGTGTTTGCATTGCTTCCGTATAACTCCTTCAGAACAAACCCTTCCGGCAGGCTAGACCCTATCATGAACACTGGCGGGGGTACATTATTATACCCGACTTTCTTCTGGCCCTCCCTCTTCTCAGGGTCTGTAATTTGTTTTGAATTGATTAAATCTTGAATGGCATGCCTCAAAGCTTTGCAATTATCAGTCAAATGTCCCGTGTGCTGATGGTAATCACAATATTCATTATCTTTGTGACCCGGCATCCCCTGAGTCCTGGCAGGTCTAGGCGGTAACGGCTGCAATTTTTCTTCTTTCATCAACCTGCTCAATACCCATGATAAGGATTTCCCCAAATTCAAAAATTGCCTTGTGGTTGCATTAGCGGCTGACACCTCGACTGTGTTCCTCACGCTACCACAAGAACCCGCTGGCCTACTTGCCCCCTGAGGGTGGCTCCCTTTCTTAGAATTCTCGCCACTCGCCTTCCGAGCCAGATACTCTCCTTCTGCCTTGATGGCTATATCCTTCAAGGACTCCCAATCTCTCAACCCTTTCATCTTCAATCCGTCTTTCAGATATGGGCTCGCATTTTTAATAAATAGATGAATCTGGTCCTGAGTGTCGGGCTTCCTCTTCATCTCCATTACCCGGTTCCTCCAACGGGTCAAATATTCATGAAAGGACTCACCCGCCTTCTATTGCAGCAACTCTAAGTCCTTCAGGGTCACTTATCCTCGTACTGCAATCATACTGCCTCCGAAATTCTTCCGTCAACAAGTCCCAATCCTCTTTAGTCCGGCGATCTAAACCATGGTACCAATCCATCGCTGGACCAGTCAAGCTCAAACAAAAATATTCGACCTTCTGTCTCCTTGTCAAAGTGGTACCCTTCATTACTAACGAGTACTGCTTTATATGTGCTGCGGGATCAGAAGTACCACCGAACTTCGGAACATCTGGCATCTTGAAGTTCATTGGGATAGGGTCCTCTCCATCCAACTCTTTATCTTCCGGGCTCATCCCTTGACCCTTCGTCAGAGTCGTAGCCATTGCCTCAAACCTCTCTTCCAGCTTTTTCCATACAGGCTCCTCGGTTTGGGTGGCCGTTCCTTTCTGAGACATGCGCTCTTCGCGATCTTCATCTGAATCCTCATCCAAACCCAGAACTTGCTTTCCTCTATGAACCCCCGAAGTTATAGCTCTAATGTGAACTGGTGGAGGGTGGCTTTCTTCTATTGGATTTACTTTGACCTCTTCCGTCTCATTGCTTCTTACCGGAGGAGGTGGTGGATTCTGCGGGGCCATCCGTTGGGCCATCGCAGCCATCATATTCATCATGCGATTCTCAAAATCCTCAAACCGGCGTCCCACTTCTTCCGCAATCATTGCGCGTGTGGCATCATTCCCCTTTGGTGAATTCGACATTTCTGAAGTAGTTCTACTGCTTTCTGAAGGAATCTTTGAAAGGCTTCCCCTTTCTGGCAGCTCAAGCACAGTATTCCGAATCAACTGTCCCCCGGGACCTCTTGCCCACCTAGGCAGATTTATAATGGCTGAAAATATAAAAAAGTCAGGATGATGCATGAATGCAATGAAATGCATGATCATGATATGCAACACCCACAAATCACATGCAGGCACATAGATCCTTCCAACCTTGTTGCTCCCACACACGCAGTCATGCGGTCTCTTTCCTATGTGGGATTAGCCCATGGGTCAACAGAGAACCCAATGGACGCGCATGGTGCGCGGTAAAAAATCGGCAGCATAACGCTCCTATACTAATTCACAAGCGCATGAATAATGATCTTTACATATTTAGGTAATCCAAATACATTGACATGGCCCTACCGGGGCATGAAAGCCTTTGGTTAGGTAACCAAACAAGACATTTGGACTCATCCCATACATAAGGATCCATACAGCAGGCACGATATTACGGTTCATATCACCTAAGGGAAGTATCTATGGCCATTACATGAGCTTTAGTCAAGGGTGGTGTTACTTTAGGGCTACCCAAGCATGGTCCCTGCCAACGGGTCTAGCTCATCATGAGCATAACGACTGATCGGGTAACCATTTGATATACCATACGGTACAAGACTTGGGCTGGTGGTTATCTTTAACACTTCCCTACATTGAGTGAACATAGGGTCGTGCTTCGAGAATGCACCGGGGCTGATAGAGGGATCAAACTAACTTAATCTAAGGCTCTAATGAAATGCAATGCAAATTTGAGAGAAAGCGAATTTATAAACTAAAACTTAATTATAAATTTTAATCAAGGTATTTTCAAATCAAAGTCTCGAATCCGTTGTAACACCCCTTACCCATACGTAGGCGATCCCATCCGATATGGAGTAAGATGCCGTAGGAGTAAAGGTGCCACCACACAGATACAGAAATATACATACATTCATACGTAAACATACATACCAAAATACAGGGTAAATTAAAACTTTACAATACCATTCAAAGAAGCTGATCATGCATTAATATAATGAAAGCATTACATTACTGTTCTGATCAACTTAGAGATACAAAAGATAATTACATATCCCAAAATTTCAAATACAAAAGCGGAAGCTAATACAAAATCATATGAGAGTTCTATACAAAAAGAATCATAAGCTACACAAAAATAAGCCCTACACTAAGACCCTGCTGTGTTGGCTTTGATGGCGATGACTCTCCCAAAAGCAACTCCTTCCGCACCTGCACGGGTAAACACACCGTGCTAAGCGATAAACGCTTAGTGGGGAAAAACACACATAGCATAAAGACAACCATTCACAACGGTCGTCAAGGCAATTCACATGCGTATATACATATAATCATTCATCAGAAGGCTCATATTAATAACCATATTTTCATAACAGATTGTACTTTTCATCATTAAATCCAGAAAGATAACACATGCGTTAGCTCATATAACAAGTCATACAAGTACTTTAAACAATGAGAACCCTGCTGACTCAAGGTAGTGGATAACGAGTGAACAGAAAGTACTTTACGAGTACCAATCGAATACGAAAAACCATTTTAACTTTTCATTCACAAACAATTCCAGAAGGACCTTAAACAAGATCCAAACACATTACAGAAGTTCGCGAGGAACGAACGGGGACCTGATCGGGGTCCAAACAGAAATAACAGAAGCTGCAGCAAAGACTCTATTAGGCATGCCTAACTATCCACTGACTAGACTCTAGCAGGTCATACATAAACCGTTCAATCCATTTCGTGATTCCAAATTAATCATCATCAAATAAGCATAGTCATATCATAATTACACTTGCATATCATTTATAGGATATCATGCATAAATCTCATAACTGCTAAAGTAAACTGAAGTTCAAAGAACAGGCGCAGAGAGAGAAAACTCATTCAGCATACAAGGAACTGTCGCGCTCGCGACGTCTGTCGCGCTCGCGACAGAGACCAGAGTCTCTTCGCTGCGCGCGCGCGACAGATTTCGCGACCGCGGGGAGAACGGAAGAGCCATGCTCTGTCGCGCTCGCGACAAAGGTCGCGATCGCGACAGAAGGCAAAGGGTGCTATCGCGATCTCGCGACGAATCGCGTGGTCGCGATAACACCTGGCAACAATACTCTCTGTCGCGATCGCGACAGTTGTCGCGCTCGCGACAGAAGATATACGACACTTCGGCTGTCGCGGCTCGCGGCGGATGTCGCGTGCTCGCGACATCGAAGCTCCCACTACCGCTCTCTGTCGCGACCTCGCGACAGTCGTCGCGATCGCGACAGAGTCGGGATTTTGAAAATCTGCAGAAATTCTGCAGATTTTCCTCTTCCAATTCTTCCTCCAACCACACAAATCTCAATCAAAGGTTACTTACCTCAAATCCAGCCATCCAAAAGCAAAAACAACCATAATACAACATTTATTCACAATAAACTTCATTCAATCCATCAATTTGAACATTTAATTTCAATAATCATTCACAAACTCCATTTATGCATCAAATTACTTCAAATCCGAATTCATCATGATTAATTCATAATCTTGCAAGTTTCACATTCTAAAACAAAGACCCATAACATAAACATCAAAATAAAGGACATCTAACAACCTAATTCCATGAAAACATCAAGAACACACTCATGAACATTTTCACATAAAAAGGAAGAAATTCCCAAACCTCAAAATCCTTAGCTCCTAGTGTTTAGTTCCACTTGATCCCGCAACTTCCTTGCCTTTAGGATCCCGGGGAGGCTCAACTAGGAAACCCAACCAAGAACAAGCAAACAAAACCAAAAATCCAAACTTCAAACCCATTTCGAAAACAAGAAAAGAGAAGAAGATGGAAACTCAAACAAAGGTAAAATGAATGCATGAAACTTACCAATTACTACAAAGTGATGATCAAACCCCACTAGCAACCTTGAATCTCAACCAAAGTCCAAGAGAAGAAGAAAAGAAGAAGAGAAGAGAAGAGGGCGGCGTGAAGAACGGGAAACACAATGAGGAAATCTGATTTTTGCCCTTTCCTTTCTTTTCCTTATCCCTTCTTAACCTAGACACATGTCAAGATCCTAGTGGAGGGATTTGGTCACTCACACCCTAGCTATGTGCATCACACACACACTAGACTCTCCCAACTAACACATACCCTACAACCATATGCATGCCCACATACTAAATTAAACCCACTAGTGCACAACCTATTTTGGTGCACTCACGCACACACCATTCCAATCCCACTAACTCACACCATGGCACCACGCATGCACCCACATGCAAGCAAATCTCTTATAACATGCAAAATTACTAAAATGCCTTTATAATCCAAAACTCATGCAATTGCATACACATACAAAATATGGCTCATTCAACTAGGGGGCAAACGGGGTGTGACAACTCTCCCCTACTAACAAGAATTTCGTCCTCGAAATTCTCACCTGAACAGAACAATTGCGGATACTGCAATCTCATCGATTCCTCCGGTTCCCAAGTTGCTTCCTCAACCCCGTGGTGATTCCACAAAACCTTGACCAAAGGAATCTGCTTATTCCTCAGCTGACGTACTTCCCGCTCTAGGATAGCTCTAGGCTCCTCATCATAGGTAAAATCTGATTGCACTTGAACTTCTTGAACCGACAATACATGGGAAGGATCCGATCTATAACGACGGAGCATAGAAACATGAAACACATCGTGAAGCTTTGACAATTCCATCGGCAAAGCTAGTCTGTACGCCACTGGACCCACTCTTGCTAACACCTCATACGGACCAATAAAGCGAGGACTAAGCTTCCCTTTCTTTCCAAATCGAAGCACTTTTCTCCAAGGAGACACTTTAAGAAAAACCCTGTCCCCGACTTCAAACTGTACATCCTTTCTCTTCAGGTTAGCATAAGACTTCTGTCGATCCTTGGCCACTTTCAGATTCCGCTGCACAACTCTAATCTTTTCCTCGGTATCTCTAACCAGATCTGGCCCAATCATTGACCTCTCAGACAACTCTGTCCAACAAACAGGAGTCCTACACTGACGTCCATACAGAGCCTCATAAGGTGACATACCAATACTCGACTGGAAACTGTTGTTGTAGGCAAATTCCATCAATGATACGTACTTGTCCCAGCTACCCGGAAAGTCCAAAACACAAGCCCTCATCATATCCTCTAAGATCTGAATCACACGCTCGGACTGACCATCTGTCTGCGGATGAAATGCTGTACTGAACTTCAACTTGGTACCCAAAGCTCGCTGCAACTCTTTCCAGAACTTAGATGTGAACCTTGGGTCCCTATCAGAAACTATGGACAGAGGTACCCCATGCAATCGCACTATCTCATCTACGTACATACTGGCCAATCTACTCATCGAATAATCCATCCTAACCGGCAAAAAGTGAGCAGACTTCGTGAGTCGATCGACAACAACCCAAACAGAATCATGCCTTCTCTGAGACAAAGGTAAACCGGAGACAAAATCCATGGCGATGTCATCCCACTTCCACTCGGGAACGGACAAAGGCGTGAGTAAACCAGAAGGAACCTGGTGCTCAGCCTTGACCTGCTGACAAGTCAGGCACTTGGATACAAAGTCCACTATGTCCCTCTTCATACCCGACCACCAAAAGAACTGCTTCAAATCCCGATACATCTTCACACTGCCAGGATGCATGGTGAAAACTGAACTATGGGCCTCATCAAAAATCTGTCTTCTTAACTCTGCACTATCCGGCACACACAAACGGTTCCCAAACAGAAGAACCCCATCCCGAACCGAAAACTCTGACTGCTTGCCTGAACTGACTTCTTGCACAATCCGCTGAAGTTTCTCATCAACCTTCTGAGCATCAACTATCTGCTGTCTCAAAGTAGGCTTGACCCTCAACTGAGCTATCAAAGCCCCGTCTGGACCAAACCTCCAGCTAAACCTTCTCAAAAACAAGGCAGAAACTGACTTTCGACTCAACGCATCCGCGACTACATTGGCCTTACCCGGATGGTAATCCACAATGCAATCGTAGTCCTTAAACAGCTCAAGCCAACGACGTTGCCTCATATTCAATTCCTTCTGAGTCAGAAAATACTTCAAACTTTTGTGGTCCGAAAAGATCCTACACTTCTCACCGTAGAGATAATGACGCCAAATCTTCAAAGCGAAGACAACTGCAGCTAACTCAAGATCATGCGTCGGATAATTCCTTTCGTGCAGCTTCAACTGTCTAGAAGCATAAGCCACTACCTTACCTTCCTGCATCAGAACACATCCCAAACCAACACCTGAAGCGTCACTATATATAACAAACTCCTTACCCGAGGTGGGTTGAGTTAATATAGGAGCTTCAACTAACAACTGTTTCATCCTCTCGAAACAAGCTTGACATTTATCCGACCACTCGAACTTAACTCCCTTCCTCAACAACCTGGTCATCGGAGCAGCAATCACTGAAAAACCCTTAACGAACCGACGGTAATAACCCGCCAGACCAAGGAAACTTCTCACTTCCTGGACATTCCTAGGCGCTTTCCACTCCACTATCGCCTCGATCTTAGCTGGATCCACTTGAATACCCTTCGCTGAAACTATATGACCCAAAAACGACACTTCCTTAAGCCAAAAGTCACTCTTACTCAACTTAGCGAACAACCGATGCTCTCTCAAAATCTGCAAAACTAACCGAAGATGCTCTTCATGCTCGGCTTCATCCTTGGAAAATACCAAAATATCATCTATAAAAACTACTACAAACCGGTCTAAGTATGGCCGGAACACCCTATTCATCAAATCCATGAATGCCGCTGGAGCGTTAGTCAAACCAAACGGCATAACAAGGAACTCATAGTGGCCATACCGAGTCCGAAATGCAGTCTTAACCACATCCTTGTCCTTAACACGAAGCTGATAATACCCAGACCGAAGGTCAATCTTAGAAAACACACCGGCACCTCGCAACTGATCAAACAAATCTTCAACCCTGGGCAACGGATACTTATTCTTCACTGTGACCTTATTAATCTGCCTGTAGTCTATACACATCCTCAAAGACCCATCCTTCTTCTTAACAAACAGGACCGGAGCTCCCCAAGGAGATATGCTGGGTCGAATGTATCCCTTATCCAATAGCTCTTGCAGTTGAGTCTTAAGTTCTCTCAACTCTACAGGAGCCATCCGATAAGGTGCCTTCGACACCGGTGTGGTACCCGGCATAATCTCTATGGCTAGCTCAACTTCCCTCTCCGGAGGCAAACCCGGCAAATCACTCGGAAAAACATCACTAAACTCTCGGACAACAGGGATGTTCTCAATCCTAACTTGATCCCTCCTGGAATCCAAAACCACAGCCAGAAAAGCCTCACAACCTTTTCTCATAAACCTCTTAGCTTGAATAGCAGAAATCACATTGTGCACGGAACTCGCACCCAAACCTCTAACAAACACTGGAGCTCGATTCCTATCTCGAAGCACGAAAGTCTTCCTATGACAATCAACCACGGCTCTATGCTTACTCAACCAGTCCATACCCAGAATCAAGTCATACTCTCTGAAGGGCAACTCTATCAAATCCACAGGAAACTCAACATTCTCAACCATCAGCGGACAATTCCTATACACTCTACTCACAGTGACACTATGCCCTAACGGATTGGTCACACATATCTCATAGTCTAACTGTTCTACCACATGCAACTTATCAATAAACTTATGCGTGCACAAATATGAGTGTGTGGAACCAGGATCTATTAGAGCATATAATTCAGTGTCATGGAGTAGAAACTTACCAGCAATCACATCAGGCGCATCCTGCTCATCTCTGGCTCTAACTGCATAAGCTCTAACGGCCATAGGAGGAGGACGCTCCACAGTCTCAGAACCAGCTACATCTCTGGGGCGACCGCCTCGACCTCTTCCTCTACCTCTACCTCTAGAGGCCTGCGGAGCATTCGATCCAACTCTGCTAGCTCCTCCCAGAGGACCCGAGTCTTCACTCATCTGAGGACAATAAGCCACCCGGTGTTCAGTGCTCCCACACCTGAAACACCCACCAGTAAGCCACCTACACTCACCCCAGTGAGCCTTACTGCAATTCGAACAAACGGGAGCAGCATCAGACCGACCACCCCTACCAGAACCAGATACTGCAGTTGAACCTTGCCTTCTCCCCCTTGAAGCCGAACCAGCCGCAGGATCATCTTGCGGGTTCCTAGACCTCTTACCCGAAGATGAGGAAACACCACCTCTAGCAGAACTCCTGCGCTGAGCTCTCTCTCTAATCAAAGTTTCCGCTTTCTCTGCCCTCAACGCAGCTTCAGCAATCTGATAATACTGTACCCCCGGCATACACATCAAAGAAACTAAAGCAATCTTCAGAGAATCATTCAACCCGGCCTCGAAGTGCTTACATCTAAAATCATCCGTCATGACCGCACGCGGAGCATAACGGGACAACCGGTTAAACTCCTTCTCATAATCTGCCACAGACAAGGCCCTTTGCCTCAAACTTAGAAACTGCGCCCATCTTGCGTCCCTATACGCCTGAGTCACATACTTCTTAGAAAATTGCTCATCAAAGAAATCCCATGTCAAAGGGTCAGGCATTTGAGGCTGCCTACACACCAACTCCCACCATTCATAAGCTGAACCCTGAAGCAAGGCTACAGCACACTCGGCTTGCTGATCAGGAGGGCACCTGATTTCCCTCAAGGCTCTCTTAACTTTATCTAGCCATTTCTCAGCTAACTCAGATTCATCCAGTCCGGTCCCATAAAAATCCTCGACACCAGCTCTCCTCAGACTCACTATCGGGGCTTTCGGGGCAGTCACTCTATCCAAAACCCGAGCCATGTCTTGATGCAATCTAAGCATCGCCTCAAAAGGCATGGCAGCGGCCTCAGGCTGGACCCTAGCACTTTGAGCCGACACCGAAACAGAGACAGACGGATCTACCGCTGGAGGGTTCACACTTTCAGCGGACTCCTCGAGCGCACCGTGAGCAGAATCAGAATTCATCTAACAAACAAGAGGACAACCACATCAGCCAACACAGCCCTAAACATAGACATATACACACATAGCATCATATAAGCAATCACCCAGAAACGCCTAAACCGGAGCTCTGATACCACAACTTGTAACACCCCTTACCCATACGTAGGCGATCCCATCCGATATGGAGTAAGATGCCGTAGGAGTAAAGGTGCCACCACACAGATACAGAAATATACATACATTCATACGTAAACATACATACCAAAATACAGGGTAAATTAAAACTTTACAATACCATTCAAAGAAGCTGATCATGCATTAATATAATGAAAGCATTACATTACTGTTCTGATCAACTTAGAGATACAAAAGATAATTACATATCCCAAAATTTCAAATACAAAAGCGGAAGCTAATACAAAATCATATGAGAGTTCTATACAAAAAGAATCATAAGCTACACAAAAATAAGCCCTACACTAAGACCCTGCTGTGTTGGCTTTGATGGCGATGACTCTCCCAAAAGCAACTCCTTCCGCACCTGCACGGGTAAACACACCGTGCTAAGCGATAAACGCTTAGTGGGGAAAAACACACATAGCATAAAGACAACCATTCACAACGGTCGTCAAGGCAATTCACATGCGTATATACATATAATCATTCATCAGAAGGCTCATATTAATAACCATATTTTCATAACAGATTGTACTTTTCATCATTAAATCCAGAAAGATAACACATGCGTTAGCTCATATAACAAGTCATACAAGTACTTTAAACAATGAGAACCCTGCTGACTCAAGGTAGTGGATAACGAGTGAACAGAAAGTACTTTACGAGTACCAATCGAATACGAAAAACCATTTTAACTTTTCATTCACAAACAATTCCAGAAGGACCTTAAACAAGATCCAAACACATTACAGAAGTTCGCGAGGAACGAACGGGGACCTGATCGGGGTCCAAACAGAAATAACAGAAGCTGCAGCAAAGACTCTATTAGGCATGCCTAACTATCCACTGACTAGACTCTAGCAGGTCATACATAAACCGTTCAATCCATTTCGTGATTCCAAATTAATCATCATCAAATAAGCATAGTCATATCATAATTACACTTGCATATCATTTATAGGATATCATGCATAAATCTCATAACTGCTAAAGTAAACTGAAGTTCAAAGAACAGGCGCAGAGAGAGAAAACTCATTCAGCATACAAGGAACTGTCGCGCTCGCGACGTCTGTCGCGCTCGCGACAGAGACCAGAGTCTCTTCGCTGCGCGCGCGCGACAGATTTCGCGACCGCGGGGAGAACGGAAGAGCCATGCTCTGTCGCGCTCGCGACAAAGGTCGCGATCGCGACAGAAGGCAAAGGGTGCTATCGCGATCTCGCGACGAATCGCGTGGTCGCGATAACACCTGGCAACAATACTCTCTGTCGCGATCGCGACAGTTGTCGCGCTCGCGACAGAAGATATACGACACTTCGGCTGTCGCGGCTCGCGGCGGATGTCGCGTGCTCGCGACATCGAAGCTCCCACTACCGCTCTCTGTCGCGACCTCGCGACAGTCGTCGCGATCGCGACAGAGTCGGGATTTTGAAAATCTGCAGAAATTCTGCAGATTTTCCTCTTCCAATTCTTCCTCCAACCACACAAATCTCAATCAAAGGTTACTTACCTCAAATCCAGCCATCCAAAAGCAAAAACAACCATAATACAACATTTATTCACAATAAACTTCATTCAATCCATCAATTTGAACATTTAATTTCAATAATCATTCACAAACTCCATTTATGCATCAAATTACTTCAAATCCGAATTCATCATGATTAATTCATAATCTTGCAAGTTTCACATTCTAAAACAAAGACCCATAACATAAACATCAAAATAAAGGACATCTAACAACCTAATTCCATGAAAACATCAAGAACACACTCATGAACATTTTCACATAAAAAGGAAGAAATTCCCAAACCTCAAAATCCTTAGCTCCTAGTGTTTAGTTCCACTTGATCCCGCAACTTCCTTGCCTTTAGGATCCCGGGGAGGCTCAACTAGGAAACCCAACCAAGAACAAGCAAACAAAACCAAAAATCCAAACTTCAAACCCATTTCGAAAACAAGAAAAGAGAAGAAGATGGAAACTCAAACAAAGGTAAAATGAATGCATGAAACTTACCAATTACTACAAAGTGATGATCAAACCCCACTAGCAACCTTGAATCTCAACCAAAGTCCAAGAGAAGAAGAAAAGAAGAAGAGAAGAGAAGAGGGCGGCGTGAAGAACGGGAAACACAATGAGGAAATCTGATTTTTGCCCTTTCCTTTCTTTTCCTTATCCCTTCTTAACCTAGACACATGTCAAGATCCTAGTGGAGGGATTTGGTCACTCACACCCTAGCTATGTGCATCACACACACACTAGACTCTCCCAACTAACACATACCCTACAACCATATGCATGCCCACATACTAAATTAAACCCACTAGTGCACAACCTATTTTGGTGCACTCACGCACACACCATTCCAATCCCACTAACTCACACCATGGCACCACGCATGCACCCACATGCAAGCAAATCTCTTATAACATGCAAAATTACTAAAATGCCTTTATAATCCAAAACTCATGCAATTGCATACACATACAAAATATGGCTCATTCAACTAGGGGGCAAACGGGGTGTGACATCCGTCCCCAGCGGAGTCGCCACTGTGACGCACGCCGAACCCCGAGTGCGCCCCTTGACCGTCTGCTTGAGGGCGATCGGGCAAGTGAGGTTCGTTGACAACTTGCGACGAATTGCAAGTGCGTCTATTTTGGGCAACAAAGAGATTTCATGGAGTCGGCACCCAATAAAACATTGGAAAAGTTTCTTTCGCCTCGGAGAGCCTAAGACATCGCATGTATCCATTATGGGCAAACCAAAAGGGGTCTTGGAGGATGAACCTCTCTCCCTTAGAGCCTAGGATTTATTGAGTCATTTGGCGGGACGCATGAGGGGTCTTGGAGGTCTTATTCCAATGAGTGATCGAATAGACCTCTCGGCTCGTTGAGCCCAAAGACAAGAAATGGGTTCGGGACTTCTCATTTATTTCTACCTTGACCAATTTTACAATTAAGTTTTGAGTTCATTAATTCGCTTTCTCTCCACACGGTGCAATTTAATTAAAGCGCAATTATCCATTGCTGAAAGCGATAAATAAATAGAATAAAGAATAACATTTAAAATGAAATATAATAATACTAGGAGCGGAATACAACTCCCATTTTAGAAGTACAAACTATACATAAACCCGAGGAATTAATTATGAGGACATTGGTCCTTGACTTTGATTTATTATGAAAACAATTTTTAGTGATGAATTCATTAGATAAAAAAAGGACATTGGTCCTTGACTTTGTTAAAAAAATCCCAATTAATTACTATAAAACGCTTGTTTATTTTTATTCGCACGAGATAAAATAATCTATACATAATGAAAACTATGAATAAACAAATAAATAAACAAAATGAAAGAATAAAGTTACAGAATTAAACCAAAAGGGATTCTCCCAGGGTGTGAACGGCGACCGTTGTCTCAATGTTCAACTCGCCAAAGAAAAAAACAAGGAAATGACATTTCACAAAATAATAAATATGTTAGCGAGAGAAGGGTCCAAAATCAACCAAAAATCAAGATAAAGTTATGAGAATAATAAATAATAAAATTAAGCAAGGTTAAAAAAATATGAAAGAATTACTAAATAAATTAAACATAACACATGTCCAGAATATTTACTCTCAGATTTTACCTTTTTGGATGAAAATTCGATTGGATTTGGTCCCATGCGTTTCACGAGAAGAAAACAGAACCAAAGAAAGAGATTTATTGAACCCTTTTTGGAGTGAAAATCGGATTCTTCTGTATATGGGTAAATGAGAATTTTTCCAACCTCTTAAAAGTGTAAAATTTTCCTTTTTATAGAAAAACACGACCGACGGGCGTCGAGGTTAACCGACGGGCGTCGGTTAAATCCTATTTCCACCAGGAAACAGGATTTAACCGACGGGCGCCTGACCTACCGACGGGTACATGCCAACGAACACGTGTTCGCTAGTTCGGACACGTGGCTGTCGGTACACTCACAGACGGTCCGTCCCTCGTGACGAGTAAGACGGGCTGCCGCTATGACAGACGGATGCCCCCGTGACAAACGGTCTAACCGTCTGTGGAAGAAAACTCAAAAATTAAGTGAAAATTCCCCCGATTTTTCGCTTCTTTTTACCGCAAATAAAAACCTTTTAATTCTCGTGAACTTCAAAGGACCGAAATCTCCGAATTCCATCCATCCATTCGGAACCAGGCATTGGTTTCTTCATCGGGTAATCTCTGATCTAGACTGCCTCAGGACACGGTGCTTACAATCGCCATTCTAAGGGGCGACCAGAAGGCATCCCGCGAGGCGTATGTCACCATGATCAACCAGCAGAAAGAGGCCATGATGGTTGAGCTAGGGCTAGAGCGGTTCGAGCAGGCGGAGAGGCCAAGGATGGATCCTGCTGAAGAAGTAAAAGCAAGGGCATTGTCGAAAGGAAAAAGCATCCAGATCGGGACCAGTATGAGTGCTAAAGAAGAGGATTCCGTCATGCAAGTCTTGATGATCAACCAGGCATCCTTCACCTGGAAGCCAGAAGACATCCCTGGGATTGATCCCAAAGTGATCACCCACAAGCTTAATATGGATCCAACTCATCGGCCGGTCAGACAAAAGCTGCGCAGGCATGCTCCCGATCGGAGGAAGTTCATATCCGAGGAGGTTGACAGGCTACTGAAGGCTGGGACGATCCGAGAGGTCGATTACCCAAAGTGGCTCACCAATGTGATCCTGGTTAAAAAGAAGACAGGAAAGCTGCGGATGTGTGTGGACTTCACGGACCTCAACAAAGCATGTCCAAAGGACAGCTACCCCCTGCCAAGCATAGACTAGTTGGTGGACGCCACTGCAAGTCACGCAATCTACTCCCTCCTCGACTCATACGCTGGCTATCACCAAATCCTGATGTGGCTCTTGGATTAGGAAAAGACTAGTTTTATTACAGACGATGGAACCTTCTGCTACAAGGCGATGTTATTCGGTCTGAAGAATGCAGGTGCCACATATCAGCGTCTTATGAACAAGATTTTCAAAGACTAGATCGGGCAGAATGTGAAAGTCTATGTGAATGACATGATCGTCAAAAGCAAGAGCCCGGAAGAACACCCTACCGTTCTGGCAAAATTTTTTTGCACGCTGAACAAGTTTCAGATGAAGCTCAACCCCGAGAAATGTGTCTTTAGGGTCCCCTCGGGAAAATTCTTGGGCTTCTTGATTTTTCAAAGGGGGATTGAAGCCAATCCAGAGAAAATAAAGGCCATCCTTGAGATGCAACCCCCGAGAAGCGTAAAAGATGTTCAGAAGCTGAACGAAAGAATCACTGTCCTCGGAAGATTCATCTCCTCCTCAGCCAAACGGTGCACTCCCTTCTTCAAGAAGCTGAGGACGAATGAGACTTTCAGCTGGGGAGCAGATTGCCAACAAGCTTCTGAGGAATTAAAGAAATTTCTCACCAACCCACCACTACTTAGCCGACCGGTCTCAGGTGAAAACTTGTATCTTTACTTATAATCTCTGTGAAGCTGTTACAGATGTCCTGGTCAGGGAAAAAGGAACCCAACAGCTGCCCGTTTACTATGTGAGCCAGGTGCTCAGGGGTGCAGAATTGAAGAAGGGTTCGGTCGAGCAGCTCATCATCGCCCTCATGATGTGCATAAGGAAGCTAAGGCAATACTTTGAAGCGCACAGAATTGTGGTCCAATCAGGTCAGCCGATCAGGAAAATCCTCCAGACCCCCGACCTATAGGGCAAGATAGTGGGATGGGCAATCAAACTCCAATCGTGGAACATGAGGTACGAGCCCAAAACGGCGATAAAGGCCTCGTACAAATGATGACCGACGGCTGGGTCTCTCAAAATAATGGCTCCATCGGATCGAGTAAGCTGCACCCCGAATCCACCAGTCATCCCCACCAAAAAATATCTCTCCTTGAACCCTTTCATCGAAGAGGGGACGTTGAAGAGTTTCCTTTTCGGTCGGCAGGTGAAGTAGTACTCCGTCCCGTCACTCCGACCCGAGATGTAGAAGAAGTGGGTGAAGAGATCCAGGGTCGGAGCCACTCCCTCTATTTTGCACAGAATTTTGAAGCAGGCTACCGACCTCCACCCCTTCGGATGTATTTGGTTGGGGGCGATCCCATAGTCTCTCAATACCTCCACCTCGAATGCGCCAAACGGGAACCTCATCCCTGCATCTAAACTCCAAAGGTGGCAGATGAACCACTCATTCTTTTGGTGGCCAAAAGGCCCCTCCGTCATCGCCATGGACTTAGGGTAAGGCATCACAAACACATCCTCCGGGAAGCCGTATCGAGAAGGAATCTCAGCCACTTCTCTAGAGCTCAATCTGGAAAAACGATCAACCGCTGGCTTGTCCCTATACGGCTCCATGAAACTCCTGTCTATTGATTGACCACTGCTGGAAGCCATTTTCAACAAAAGGGGGGGGGGGGGGAAGAAGCATAGTAACCCCTAGTCTCTAAAAGGATGAATTAAGATAAATGCAGAGGCGCAATGGAAAGAATGAAAGGAAAATCAAAGACAAGCGAGAAGGGATTACTTACTTATTTGGCTAATCTTGTAGGAACTCTGAAAAATCTCAGGCAACAGAGAGCGAAAAACCACCAGAACGTGAAAGATGAAAGAAATGAGAAGAAATTTTGGCAGAATCTCTCTAAGGGCTACTGAAAAGTAAAGAAAAATCGCCCAGAAGTTACCTATTTATAGGCAAAAGCTTGAAAACGCCAATCGTCTCGCCACAGGATGCTCGCCACGTGTCATAAAAGTATCATTACGTTACGGAGAACGAAGCGTCACCCTCGATGCACGCGCAGCATTAAATGAGACAACTGTCTAAACAGACGCGCCTCTTCGGATGAGCGCCTTTCAAAATTCAAAAATCCCACCAATGGATGCTCCCCGAACGGACCCTTTTGAGGGGGGACAAGTGATAACTATATAAATATTATTTGCCAAGACCCAAACAGTCGGCCCAATACACCTGGCAGGACCTAAAACCCATTAGCAAAGAGCACCAAGCATGAGGTAGAAGTCAAGACGAAGGTAGTCCGATCGGACTGATGGGACAGCAAGTCCCATCAGTCCACTGACACAAGGCAATGCCCACGCCCTTCACTTGTTCCCTGTTACTTCGCCGCTCGCCTGCTCTGACTGTCAGTTATCACATCGCAAGCACTCAAGTGCATTCCTTCTATCTCGTATAAATAGCCCAATGCACAGTGGCACCAGGTATTAAATGTTTGAGATTCTCTCTTTCTAAAAATTCTCTCTAGAAAGCTACTAACTTAAGATTCGAAATACTCACGCACTGGTCCAACCAGGTATTTTTTCTTGCAGATCCCAATCATCCAATCGGCTTTCCCTTTCTTTCAGATAAAGACTTCCACTTCCACGTCTTATCACTTATGATGTACAAGTGCAAGTTATTTTTGTCAATTATTTATTTATTTTTTTTAATTTAAATCTTAAAAATTAAAATCAAACCTTTTTCAGTTTTCTTAATCTATGTAAAACACTTCAATAAATCCTATAAACTAGAAATTATATCATAATGTAAACCATTTCAAGACCATTTCATAAATCACACAAAAGCTGTCACACCAGGGTTCAGTGCGTATTCAAAATTTTATTCAACATAAACTGGCAGTTTGTGAACAGTGGCCACACTTACGAGAAATTAGTAAAATAGTGCATGTCCGGTAGTGCACACCATTTTTTCATGATTTGATTAAAATATAATGTTATCTTATTTTTAGTTCAACAATGCATGTATAATCGGGTGCATCTAATACATCTGCGCAGTATTACATACCTCTTATAGGGATTTACATCCTGCAAATTCGAATCAAATCCGACCTGATTCAAACAATGTGAGACCTGAAATATCCATATGTCTCTACCGATCCGGCCCTAACTATTTTTTCGAGACCTAACCTAAACAATCTAAATATTTCGAACCCGACCAACCCAATTAACTACTCAGATTTCTCGATGGTCTTAGAATTGCTACTTAAATACCATAAATTGCATTGTATGGAATACAAAACTATGATGTTCTTTATCAAGGCTAAGCACAGAAGAGAAGAGATTTTGTTTCATACATGAAATACTGAAAGCAACCACTTCAACATCCAGATACAAATTACTCTAAGAAGTGTTCACTTTAGCAACAAAATCCAATCATTAACTAAAGGCCATGACCATTGCCTATTTGCACACTTCTAGCAAAGCATTTGTTTATGGAGGCTTGCGAATGAACGAGCTATTATCCGGACATATGTGTAACATCTCCTATAAAGAGAGAAAATGATAGAACAACAACAAAAAAAATGGCAAGAGACAAGCCTGATAACACCCTTTAAAAATGGCAGGAGACAAGATTGATAACGCCCTTTAAATGAAACTTCAACGTTAAATGAAACTTCAACTGCTTGACAATTCAAAAAGGCTTACCAATCACCCATCCATGTTTAGAAGAGATAGATGAACCGTTGCCTATTTAGAAGACAGAAAGGAAAGAACCAGAGTAATCTATTAATTTCACTTACATGTTTTTCCTTTGAGGACGCCGATGACTAGAGGTGGCGACAGGCAGAGTTCGAGAGATCGGTGGATATCCGTGGGTGGTGGCTACTGTGTAGATTGACGGCGAGCGCAAGAGACTTGTCGATTTGATGAAATAGAGAAATAGGGAGAGTGAGAAATGGAGGAGAAAAGGCAGTTTTATGGGGTTTTTTAGCTGTCTTCATCAGGTTTGGTCGGGACGGGTTACCGTCCCAAAAAAACCTAACAACCCTATCCGGATGCCAATTTCTAGACAATTTTTGAATCAGGTCAGATTTTACACACCCGTACTTGAAAAAAATATTTTCACCCGAGGCCATCACCTTGACCAAAAAGCACATTAGCATCACAATAAGGATAGGCTATCAAACCATTTACATAAAATCCAGATTATACAACGACAGATGTCAGGCAGCTCTATAGAACTAATAACAGCCAAAAAAACATGCCTGAATATTATTAGTGTAATAGGGTTAACAACAATTGCCTTGGATCATATCAAACATGAGCCGCAAGAGGAATGTAGATATCAGTGAAATTTTACGACTATGCAGGATATATCGTCTGTGCTCCTTCTATTAAGTGCCTCCTCGGTCAGGTGTTTTGCTGCAGATCGAGCATCTTTTGTATTCTTGATAGCATTTACTGCTTCCTGGTTTGACATCACCTGGTATCATATTGGAAAACAGATTTTCGGTTTCAGGAAAACAATACAATGCACTGATAGGTAGAGCAAAGATGATTGTTGAATTATTAGCAAAAGTTGAAAAGAATGAAAAAGTTAAACACCTTCCATAACCCATCGCTGGCCAGGATAATGCAATCCGTGTCATCATCAATCATTTCCTTTATAATATGTGGTTCTGAGCTTAGATGTCTTTTCAAGCTCTTGTCACCAAATGCCCTTGCCACTGCCAATTGCCCATCAACACGCGAAACATCCCCTAAATTCATAGAGTATGCATGTTAATGCTGTGGATAAGACAAATTAAAAGAAAATGAAAGCAACAAAATTAAAAAGAAAACTAGGAAACACTCTGAAGGTAGAATAGGTCATGTAGCTCAGAGTTAATAGTAGGCGACTTCTTATGAACAGAATTGAGAAATAAAACAACAAAATTTATATTCCTAAACCTATCAACAAACCCAGATGGAAGAGTAAAAATTCAAATCCTAGTTTATCATGTTGTAACATCTACTTAATAGAGTCATCAGAAAGCAAGCCATTCTGAAGATTTCCAATACGTATCATTTGATGCTAACTGCTAAGATTAACAAGGCAAAGTAGAAACTACTGATTATACACTCATTTCGAATTCTATAATTTCATGATGAGATCGATAATAAGCTTATATAGAAGTTCTACCTGGAAAGTTTGTTACAAAACCACCTCTGTTCTCAATTTCCTCCCTTTCCACACTTGGCTCATGATCAACTGACAGTTGTTTGGCCACATTATGCTTGCATATTACAGCCCGAGAATCACCAACATTGGCCACCACAAGCATCTGGCAATTAATTAATATTGCTGTGACAGCAGTTGAACCACCTTTACCGAAATCAATTGCTTGCTCTAGAATATCAGTATCAGTTATCTTATAAGCTCTCCTCATGGCATTTTCTGGCTCAGTCCAAAAGTCTGGCTACTTGCAGAAAAAAAATAAAAAAGAAAAAGGGTGTTTTATTCTCCTTAATTTGTGCCAACTGACAACTGCATATTGACACTAAAAGCTACACAATGGAAGTCAGCAATCATACTTTGGATCAATCTGTATCTACAAAAATAATATATTAAATATCCTGGTGCTTGTGCTGTACAACACAAATGAACAATGGATAGAATTCCTAATAAAGAGAAACTTCAGCATGGAAAGTCATTTTCCAGATTCTTATACACTCTCACGGGGGCAAGGATCAAATAAGAGAACCGAACAAGTAAACCAACCACACTAAACTGTCACAGGTTGTTGTCAATTGCACATTAAACCAAATTAATAAATTTGATAATTCACTAAGTGTACACATTCTCATGGCCTCTTTACTTGATGGAAAATTTTCTGCATTGAAGAAATTCAGAAAATGAAAAAAAAAATAAAAAAGTATCTAGGCCCATCTTTAAACATGCTCATAATCTTATTGGTCGAAGGAAAATCTATATACTCTTCCAGTGTGTGCAATGTGCAGGAAAACAAAACCTTGTTGAGTTTGGTGCTACAACCAAACGTGAAACTGATATACTTCCTAACAAGATGATCAATCATTTATTTTTGAAAGATATTTATAGAATGACATATGATGTTAGAATATAAAATCTGCAGAAAATAATGAAGTATAAGATGCAAAAACCATGTCTGACCTCTTTTAAGATATTTTCAAACAAATTCACCCTCAAATAATCAGGGATAACATGGCTCAGATGACCGTCAAATATAGCAAACAAACCAAGCTCATTGTCATCAACCTCCTTAAATTGTGCAACAACATAATCTTCCATGGCATGGTGTGATTTTCCCTTCACTAAGTGATAGCCATGTGTAACATGCTTAGCTATCTTACTCTTGCCCTTTCCCGAATCTGCACCATCGGCAGATGATCCTAAACCAACTTTTTCCTGTGATATGCATATTCAAATCAGTAATTCACACACTTTAAAAAAAAATAAAAATTTCAGAAAGGATAATAGTAAACATAATTAAGTATTTAACAACTGATAACCAAATCAACAAGAACATCTACATTATAGCAGCTTAAGAAACTTAGTAATGGCACTCATATATTTGTCTAAAACCCATAAGAAAATATGGCACTTTGAATGTGGTTTTAAGCCTCTATTAGTCTCTTAAATTGTTCAGAAAACAAAAGTCACCTTTAGAAAAACTTCTCTAAGCTACTAAATGACCGAAATCATTGAATTCTTGACATTAGTGAATTGAAAAACAAAACATGAGTGGCAGGACAAAAACAGGTTCCAGATTTACAAAAAATCAATCACATACAATTTCAGCTATATGATTCTAGGTATAACAATATCTTAGGCATGTAACTAGCAACGTTATAAATCTACAAAACACCCAATTCAAGCCCATAGAAGCTCATTTCACTCCAATTAAAAACAAAAGCAACGAAATTCTCATTCTTAGGCACTAAAAAGCATAATCAATGTTCATATTTATCAAGGATGCAAGGAAACCAAGAAATTTTTTTTTTAAAAAAAAAAGGGTAATTGCATGTAAAGAAAACATGTAAAATAAATCAACTAGGCATACCTTCATCTTGTGAATAATTTCCCTGCCAGTCATTGCTGTTAGGATAGAGATTCTTCAAAATTTGAAAGTAAAAGAAAAAATCGAATAGGAAAGCATAACGCAGAGAGAGAGGAAAAAAAAAACAAAAGAGAGATGAAAAAGACAGGTGTAAAAAAGACGAGAAGTGAATGAGAGAATTAGTGACAACAACCAGGGCTTTATTGGACATATCATCTGATACTTTGCCGCGTTCCTTGCATTAAACCATGACTCGTTCACTCTTTGTTCCTATTCAGTGTTCTCGTTTATACCATATTATCCATTTTCTTCCATGTTAAAGAGCCATTTGTCAATGGAAAATCATCCTCTGATCGAATTTTAGCGGTTCAAATAGGGGTAGAAAGATAAATGAACATATGAAATATTATGTTTGATAAAAATGCCTCTTTTATCATTATGACCCGTTTTAAACAATTCTCATAGTCATATAATATTGGAGCTATAAATCAATTAATTATTTTTAACACAGCCATTTCCACCTAGTCATAATAGGAAGAAAAGCAAAACAAGATAAAAACTATTTGCTGGTTGAAATTAAATGAAGGGTTCTCTAAATTTTGGATAGTTTGATTCGTGTTTACTTAGCTTTTGTATAAATAATATTATGGTTACTATATTTTAAATAATAAAATAATTTAAATATTATTTTATAGGTAAAATAAAAAGTATCGGATAATTGTATTTTCGACAACCGGCATACGTAAAGATCGTTAAATTAGCATATGATTAATCAACCAACTGATAGAGTAAGAGTAAAGCTAAATAAAATTGAGTATAATTTATCGAATATAAAAAAAGAAAATAATATTTAATTTTACTGAGTAGGTGATTTCCACGCATACCGATGATCGAAATACAATTATCCGCTATTTTTAATTTCATTGTTACAAAATAATACTTTGTTTATTTTATTATTACCAATCGAAATATAGTAATTAAAATATTACTTAGTGAAAATTGAGTAAATACGAATGAAATTATCCCTAAATTTTGTTACTAAATCCAATCATGTAATATTGTTAAACAAATAATAATATTCAAATCATTTCTATGTAACAATCACGGATAGCAACTATAAATTTTGTGGGTGTAGTGAAAAAAAATAATAAAAATAACGATAAGTGTAAAAAAATTAAATACTACAAACACATTTATTCCTTATTGATGAACTTTTTTTTCACCATTTCCTTCTTGATCAAACGGTTGAATTGTTAAATGTTTCTTTACAAACAAATAATTTAAGGTTAATTATAAAATAATTTTCATTTTTTACTCATTTTTCAATTTAGTTTCGAAATTAAAAACAAAAATGATAATTAACACCTAACTTTTAATTATATTTCAAATTAAAGACTTGGTTAAAAAACTCCGTAAAACTAACGGAATATAAATATTCCATGAATCTCATGAAATATTCTATTAATTTTGGAAATATTTTTTCAATAAAGCTCCTAATTTGAGATATAAATAAATGTTGAGTGTAAATTGAAATTTTCTTTTCTAGTTTGAGAATTAAATTAAAAATTTTAGATGTAAATTTGTAATGAATCTTATAATTTGATAGAGTTGGGATATCCCTATAACTTTATAAAGGATTGAGTTCCTATCCAAATTAAATTGAGTTATTTAATCTTAATAAAATTACTAAATTTTATCTCAGAAAAAGTTTGAGTTAAACTAGAGTTAGATCTCTATAAATAGGAGTGAGATCCTCATTATTTGGTAACGAGAAAACGTATACGCCGCAAGACTGCTCGTTGCCACTCACAAGTTTTTTGTCTTAATTTTCAGGGGCATTTAGATTGTGATTTAACTGCTCTTACCCCGAGTGGGTAAAAGCCGGACCAGTGACCAAAAATAAATGAGATCTTGGTAGACGCTTCCGCAACGAGTTTCTGCGCTACAAAAGGTAGGTACATTTATTTAATGTTACCTCCGCATTAAATTATATTCGTTATAATTTTTTCCCATATCCTTCATTGGTATCAGAGCCGTTGTTTTTGCGTCCTGGCATGTGGCCAAAGAGATCTAAAATTTTATGTGTAAAATTATTAGATCTGGGATGCAATGAACACAACAAAAAATTTGTTTTTTGTGTGAAAAAAATATATATGCGTGTATATTTCGGCTCGATTTCGTGTATGTGTACACCGAAACCCGAGGGGACGAACATGAGTGTTCTAAACGGCTAACTAGAAGTTGGGATTTTTGATTTTTGACCTCACCATTGAATTCACAGACCCTGAAAATCCCCCACCGGCCGGAATCGGAGGACGAGAATCGATCGGCAAGGCGGCGCGTGGACTCCACGCGCCGCAATGCATTCGGCGCGTGCGCGTGGGCAGTGGCCCACACGCGCGTCGCCACGTGTCAGCAGTATTGCGTCACTGCTGACACGTGGACCAATGGCCGAGTGCCACGTGGAAGGCCAAGGCCATGCCACGTGGCAATTTAGGGGGTGGACACGTGGACCAACCAGAGGGTGACACGTGGAAGACTGTGGTCATGCCACGTGTCCCAATCAGGTGGTGCCACGTGGCCCAATCAGGGGCTGCCACGTGTCAGATCGAGGTCTGTCACGTGGCAATATTGACGTGTCACGTGTGACACGTGGTCCAATGAGACACCGCCAGGTGGACAACACGTGTCATGCCACGTGGCTGTGACGTGTACCCGAATGCCACGTGGGTGCCAGGTGGACCAATAGGAATCAGACACGTGGCACGCTGTGGTGTTGACACGGGTCTGGTCGAGTGGGAGGCCGCGCGTGAGCGCGTCTACCTCCCTCCTATCGGCGCGTAATGGCGCGTGCGACGTCCTCCGGCCACCCTTTCAGCTCAGTTTTTTATCAAATAATTTTTTCAAATTATTTCTGATTTTTTAGTCATGTTTTCAAAATTTTTTAATGACCAGAACATATATTGTGTAATTTTTGATATTTAAATGTGTTTAATTTCAAAAATAAAATATTAAAAATTGTAGAAAAATTATTTTCTGCATTCGATTAATTTTTAAAATGTTTTTTGAGGTTCTGTCCTTATTTATTGATTGAAATGCGTTTCAATCATGTGTATTTATATATGAGTGTATAAATCTTTCCTGTAATATGTTACAGAAATGTTAAATAAGGGCACCGGTTCTTCCTTTAGAAACGCATAAGTTGTTTTAAGAATTGCAAGAGTACAATCAATAAGCAAAATGAGAATGCGAAGGAAGATTTGAGCTGATGACATTGATGCAATAGTGCATCATAAAGTAAATGTGTGAGAACAAATGCAAGAGTGCATTTGAATGAGTGGTCCAAGTATGAAAATAAAATTTTGGTTCGAGTTACCAAAAGGGAAGTGCTGAGAAGCGACACTAAAATTCTGTGATGCTATTGAGAAATGGACGGAGTGTGCATTGTCCATGGCTTCATCAATGGACTTATGAGTCACTTGATGAATTGATTAAATCAGTCAAAGATATAATCTTAATAACTAAAAATATTTTATGAAATCTGAACTTTTAGAATAGTTGACATAAGTGTCAATTTGAGTTGGCGTTTATTGTTATTAAAATAGGATTTATGTTTCCTATTAATATTTGACATAAGTGTCTTATTTTGGGATTATTGGATTTTTAGTTAAATACATGTGTTTATTTACTTATCATAATAGCATTTAACTTTACAATAAATGAGTTTATTTTAATTGTTAATTGCCTTGCGATATTTTATGAGTAAAATGATTGCATGCTTATTAAGTAAAGGCTTAATAAAGATCCCCTCATAAGTTTGAGAACTTGATAATCCAATAACTCAGATTTATTATGCATGAAATTTTAACCTGTAAGGTTGGACATTAGGACTTAGACGGTAATTGGATATTATAAGTAGCCTTTTCGAATTTGAGCCTAATAGAAAATTTTACTAGGTTATTATTTTAAGTGCATAATAAATTGCATGTGTTGCCTTATCTCCCTTTAAATATGTGCAACATTGTTCCATTTGAGATCAGAGGATTTTAATGGATGCTGCTTCCAAGTTATAATTATGAAATCTGGAATACAAAGATCCAGTATGTGCTTGAAGAGCAAGAGGCTCTTAAATCTTCAAGTTCGGTTATGGCTGAACTTGAGGATGACACTATAACGCAGCATAAGCAGGATCGGGATGCCTATTTTGCATCATATCACTAAGCAATTTCGCAAGTATCAAAATGCAATGGATCTGTGGATCGCTTTGCAAGAGAAATTCGGAAATATGACTCTGAATAAGCTCCGATCATTGAATATCAAATTTGATACATATCAGAAAAAGTCTGATTATTCGATGCAAAAACATCTAAGAGAGATGAAAAAGGAAAAGTGAGCTTAGTGAACTTAGTCATAAGTGACTAATGAGCAATAGGTCCAAACCGTTATCCATTCTTTACCCAAGAATTGGTAGCATGCGAAGATGCAACTAGCTCACATGGATAAGCATAATGACATTTGAGGGTGTCGCTTGTCATTTGTAGCTTAAAAGGGACCGTCTGACAGTGATTAAGGTCAATGTCATAGTGCGTATGGCACAGTCCTGTTCTGATAGAATGAGTTCTCATTAGAAAAAGACAATAAGTTTCATCAATAGGGATAAAGAAAAGGCTTGAGAGCCTGAAAAGCAAAAGGAATAGAATCACAAAAGGTCCAAAGGCAAAAAGGAGGTAAACTTTTCAAGAGTGAAATGTTTCAATTGTCTATAGAAATGACATTATGCAAGAGATGCATTGTGCCTAAAAAGATACACTATTCTGACTCAACAGTGAGTGGAATTTATGTATCTAGTTCTAAATTTCATCATTTGTGGGTGATAGATTTAGAACCAATGGACCGTGTAACAAGGGATCGAGATACCTTTGTTATGAAATTTAGGTTTCGTTCTTGCTTTATTGGAATTTGTTTTCAATTTATATTTTAAGGATGACAGTATATGCTTATGCTTGAATGATTTCAATTATGGCTCTAGTTATATTCTGAATGATTTTATTGTTATGGATGTGGACCATAAGTATTTGAGTAAAACTATTTTTTCCTTTAATTTATTATTTTTCACATAGTTATGAGGACAATGTGAAATTATGGCATGCTAAATTAAACCATATTGGACAAGACTGAATGGGTCGGTTAGTCAAAATAGGTTTAATAAGTGATTTAAATAAGTTTGAATTGCCTACACGAAAGTATTGCCTAAAAGGAAAAATTAGTTAGAAAATCATTCGAAAAAGGTGCTAGAGCCAAATTTTCATTGCAGTTAGTCCATTAAGACGAATGTGGTCAAATGAATGTGAGGGTAAGGCATGAGGCCTACTATTTCATCACATTTATATATGACTATATTAGGTAAGGTTATATCTATTTGATTTCTCACAAGTCAGAAGCATTGAGTTGCTTCAAGACTTATATGAGTATAGTTGAGAATCAATTAGATAAAAATATCAAAGCTTTAAGAACTGCCAGAGGTCAGTAATATCATACATACAAATTTAAAGCTTCATGTGATGAAAAAGGATTGAATATTAGTTGTTCATTCCTTGAAATCCACAACAAAACGGTGTTGTGGAAAGGAGAAATAAGACTCTCCTATATACGGTTAGATCTATGATGGCAGAGGCAAATTTGCCCATCTCTTATTGGGGATATGTTTTATTGACTGCCACATATGTTCTGAACTGTATACCCTCCAAATCTGTCATAACCACAACTTATGAGTTGTAAACGGGTCAATAAGCTGACTTAAGCCATTTACAACCTTTGGGTTATAATGTTTACGACCATGATACCTCAATTTGGTAAATATGAGACCAAGAGGCAAAAGAGTATCTATGTGAGATATTCTAAAGTATCAAAAGGATACATTTTCATGGATAAGCAAGAAAATGGCATAATGACAGAATTTGAATCACTAGATGTCATATTCTTAAGAAGATAAATTTCCAAAGTTGTGCAAAGTGAATTAAGATCTCACTTTCAATTAATCTCGGGAAGAGAATATCAGGATCACTCCATCCAAGTGGGAGGGATTCAAAGGAAGAAGGTTAAGACCCTCATCCTCTAAACGATCCGGATGTTCGAGACCTGATTCGAGTGGGAGTATTCTTGACTCTAGTGGGAGGAAAGAATATAGTATTCCTGACTCCAGTGGGAGTATGGAATATAGTCCCAGTGGGAGCATTATAAATCACAATGAATATATGAGACATGTTTATTAAGATTTAGAACTGCACAAATCTAAAAGGATAAGTGCTTCATGCCGACGATTTAAAATCGAAAGCTTGAATGAATTCCTTTTTGGTTACCCCACAAGACAAAGAAAGAGTATAAAAATATTTAAAAGGCTTTTTCATGCCCATCTAAGGAAAATGGATTAAAGCAATGGAAGAAGAAATGGCATCTATGAGATCAAACCATGTTTGAGAACTAGTTGATCTACTGGAAGGACACAAATTGAGAATAAATGTATTCTCAAAGTAAAGCGAAAGGCTGAAAGAGGTATCGAAAGATATAAGGCTCAGCTAGTCACTAGGGGGTTCATACAATAGGAAGAGATTGACTATGAGTAGACTTTCTCATCAGTTGTAAAATTTACGTCCATAAGGTTCATTCTAGCCATAGTGGCGAGTTTGAACGTAGAGCTTCATTAAAAGGATGAAAAGACTGCTTTTCTCAATGGAGAAATGAATGGAATAACCTATAGGTTTCATCAGAAAAGGTAGCGAACATAAGGTTTGCTGATTAGTGAGTTCAATCTATAGCCTTAAACAGTCTTCAACACAATTATGCTTGAGACTTTATCATAGAATCATGTCGAACGTGTTCAGCATGATTGATGAAGATTATTGTGTTTATAGTAAAAGCTCTGAAAATAAATTTGTTATTTTGGCATTGTATGTAGATGACATACTTAAAGCTAAAAATGATAAACTGTACGTAAACGAAATCAAAGATTGGTTAACGTCCAACTCTGAGATAAAAGCATATGAGTCATGCATATTATATTCTTGAAGTTAATATTGCAAGAGATCATTCGAGAAGATTGTTGTCAGTTTCTTGAGAGAAATATATCAACAAAGACCTTGAGCAATTTAATATGCAAAATTACAAACCCATAGATAACCCCATTGGCAAGAATCAGTTTCTTAGCAACGATGCGTGTCCTAAGATGCTAGCAAAAAGAACGTATGAGGAACGTTCTATATTCCAGTGCCATGGGTAGTCTTATGTATGCAGTGTTGTATACAAGACATAATATATGCTATGCAGTGAGCATGGTTAATAAATATCAAACTAACCCAGGCAAAGCACATTGGAAACAATTAAAAGGATACTTATATACCTTAATGATACTGCATAATATTCTCTCTATTTTCAAGAAAATGATCTGCATTGAGAGAATACAGAGACTGATTGGGCAGGAGATGTGGATGAGAGGACATCCACTCTAGGTCACAAATTCTTGTTTGGCAAGAGTGCCATCTCGTGGAGTAACAAGAATTAAACCCGTGTAACCCTATCAATAGTGGAAGTTGAATTTGTCACTTCCTCAATTGCAGTACAGGAGACAGTTTGGCTGAAATGATTTGTGAGCCATTTAAGAGTAACTGTCTTAAAGGTATCAGTGACAGTCTATAGTGATAGTTATTTGTTGATAGCTTATAGTAGAGCTAAGCATATCGACATTAAATATCAATATACAAAAGATATTATTGCATGAGAGATATGAACTTGCAGTACGTTTCTACGCATGCAGATCCATTGAGTAAACCTATAACGAGATATGTATTTTGAGAGACACATTTGATCTTGAGGTTTGCGTAGAATATAATTGGTACTGTTATATTTTATATAATCCCTTAACGTTATTATTTGCGAATAATAACCAAAGTTCATTGTTGGCAATACATGAGTGTGAATGTTTATGTGTAAACATTTACTGTTATTGATATGAGATTGAGCATATCGGACAGAGAAGTAGCCCACTCACAAGGGTGTTTACCTTAGTTTTGTCAATGAGTTGGCAAAGACTAAGATGAGGCGATTTTTGAACATATGAGAATGCTCGAGAGCTTGTTCAAAATAAAAGTGCCGTCTTGCAAAAATTACAAGATGAGTCTTGTTAAGGTGCGAGATAAAGACATACATAAAGTTGTATGCTTTGGATTGATATCCAAAATAAGGATTATATGAAATCTGATGGTCAGTTATATGTAACTACCATGTTCTGTCTAAAAAGCCAGAAGTAGTCCTTAAGTAAGCGAACTAAAGTTGGGTGCTTCGGTGCATCGCAACCTTACGCTTCTGTATGGTGTTTAATATACACATTATTGAAATGTGAGACATGTGCTCCTTTAAAGGAAGGAAAGAACACCATAACACATGTTTTATACCGTGTGTGCTTATATGACCACAGGGATGGGAATTTAATAATGTTAATGATCTCAACCCTATATATATATATATATTTTGACCCTTAGAACCCTTAACTTATCCCTGAAGTATGGTTCAATGTGGCTAACTTAGTTAATGCCCAAGAGGTTTGGGAAAAATTTAGGCCTGGCTGATCTAACTAGAAAAGCGAGTTGAATCATGATGGATGGCATATAGTAAGAGGGGAAGATAGCCTTTTGATCACTTTCATAATGTTTCGTGGTTCACCGGCATGCCTATTATAGTTTCTATGAGTAGAAACATAATAGCGAACACAAAAATTGTTTTATGAGATCATAAGTTAAAACAGTGAATGTGAGAAGGCAATCTAGGGTCAAGCATACATGAAAAGAGGATTTCGTTTTTCGAGACGCTATATATCCCTAACAGGTGTATAGCACTAGTGCTCTCGAGGTATACTGGTCACACAATCTATTTGCCAGTATAACTGAAGAATAAGACTGGAATGCATTCCATCATGTGCGAGTGGGAGATGATAGAGTTGGGATACGCCCATGACTCTATAAAGGATTGAGTTCCTATCCAAATTAAATTGAGTTATTTAATCTGAATAAAATTACCAAATTCTATCTCAGAAAGAGTCTGAGTTAAACTAGAGTTAGGTCTCTAACTTTTAGGATCTCTATAAATAGGAGTGAGATCCTCATTATTTGGTAACGAGAAAACGTATACGCCGCAAGGCTACTCGTTCCCACTCACAAGTTTTCTGTCTTAATTTTCAGGGGCATTTAGATTGTGATCTAGCTGCTCTTACCTCAAGTGGGTAAAAGCCGGACCAGTGATAAAAAACAAACGGGATCTTGGTAGATGCTTCCGCAACGAGTTTCTGCGCTACAAGAGGTAGGTATATTTATTTAATGTTACCTCCGCATTAAATTATATTCGTTATAATTTTTTCCCATATCCATCATAATTTAATATAAATTCGATTCCTCTAGTTGGAATATTCACATAATTTCATTAAAAAACAATTATATTCTAGTTCTTTATTTACTAACAAATAGAAATGCATATTTTTAATAGAATTGGCAATGGTTAGGGTACCTGTGAAAAATATTATATTCAAAAAATCAGTCATGTTGTCTCTTTTGCTCCCTCTAAAGCGAAAAATGCCAAGAAGGGAAAGAAGAAGACATTAACCAAGGCCCAAGGTGGGATGTCCAAGAGAGCCATTAATAAGAAGGATAAGGACTCCAAATGCTTCCGTTGTGGCAAGGTAAGCCATTAGAAGTAGAACTGCAAGGGGTTGATTTCACTCACGGTCACTCAACTTATCACTTATTGCGCAAAAGTAATTGATTTTTTTTTTCTGACTTAAATGTCACTTAACTTTTAACATTTTTCCAAAAAAGTCATGTTAACCGGAATCCGGCGAGTACCCTCGCCGGATTGATGACATGGCATGCCATGTCAAGAACTATATGTCATTTAGCAATATCTCCAACAAATACTACATCTAAATTAATTTCACTCACGGTCACTAAACTTATCATTTATCGTGCAAAAGTAACCAATTTTCTTTTTTTTTTCCAACTTAAATATTACTGAACTTCTAACATTTTTGCAAAAAATTCATATATTTACTATTTGTTATCACGTGTCATATGCCATGTCATCAATCCGGAAAGAGTTCTCACCGGATTCCGGATAACATGACTTTTTTACAAAAATATTAAAAGTTCAGTGACATTTAAGTCAGAAAAAAAGTCGGTTACTTTTGTGCGATAAGTGATAAGTTGAGTGACCATAAGTGAAATTGACCTGAACTGCAAGGTATATTTAGAGTCTTTAAAGGAGAAAAAGTTGGTTGAATCTTCTAATCTAGGTATTTATGTCATATAAATAAATACATAATTTATTAATTCTACACAATCTTATGTATTAGATATTTGATGTGGATTTCACTTGTGTAATGATCTTCAAAGCCTTAAGAGAAGTAGAAGGGTTGATAAAAGGGAGATGGATTTACAATCAGCAACCGGTTAGAAGGTTGTTGTACAAGCAGTTGAGATCTATCAACTGTTCTTATCCAAGTGGACCGATTTTGGAGCTAGATAATTGCTATTATATTCCAGCTTTAGTTAGAAACATTATTTCTATATTATGATTTTTATAACATGATTTTGATATTTCTTTGGATAAGAACAAGGTTGATCAATTTTTAAAAATAATTTATTTTATTGTTAAGGTCAATTCACAATGAAATATTTATTCTTAATCATGAAAAAAGAAATACATAACATAAATATCAAGAGAGTTCGGAAAAATAAACACATTGATAATTTTGGATTATTGTTATGTTTTATTTTGTTTTTGTGTGTTTTTGAGTCTTTTGTTTTATGTTTTTGCTTGTTTATGTGTAATGCCCCAAAATTTTGGTTTTTTATGAATAATACTTTTCAGATTATGAATAGTGTCATCCGGGGTGATTAGTACTACTCGAGGTTGAAAATTTTATTATTCGACCGTTGGAAAATACAATTTATGAGGAGTCTGAGGATATAATTTGAAGTGAAATTGAGTTTAAATAAGTGCTTAAAAGTAAGAAATAAAAATAAACTACGGTTCACTTTGAATAGTAATGGGGTTGACCAAACTTGGAAAAAAATGCTAGAGACATCCAAAAAATTATTTGCACACATAGACTCACCCTAAATATTATAAGGGAATTTTTAAAAGTGAAAAATTAATTTTTGGATTGAGACAGAAAAATAAATTATCGGATCGGTAAAAATTCCACTGGATCGAAAAAATTAATCCAAAAACTTTTGTGCACCCTTGAAGAATACAAATAAAAAAGTATGGACCAATAGGATGATAGCAAGTGTCAATATAATAACCATTTGATTAAATAGTGCAAGACCCAATTTTTGCCATCCATGGAGGGTATATAACGCTGGAAAAATCAAAAAATTCATGAGATTTCTACACTCTCCTCCACTCCTCTTCTTGGCCGAATCCATCATCCATAATTCTTCTTCATTTTTCTACCATTTTCCACCATAAATCCCACCCTCTCTGCTCCCTCACCTTTCTCTCTGTCTCTCTGTCTCTCTTTCTCTCTCTTGGAGTTTGATATAGATGTGGATATCTATGGGATAGTGATTCGATACTTTTGGGTATCTAGTGATGACACCTCCCTGGTGTCCAGTGATTCGATACCTTCGGGTATTTAGTGTTGACACCTTTACGGTGTCGAGTGATCTAATACCTTCAGATATTTAGTGTTGACACCTCCACAGTGTTTGTGATTTGATACCTTCACGTATCTAGCATTAGCACCTTCATGGTGTCTAGTGATTTGATACCTTTGTGTATCTAGTGCTTCTGATTGTCCACACCTATATTGAATTCAAGTTATAAGTGATTGTATTGTAATTAGACTAATGTTAGAGATAAGTATGATTTAAGGGATAACTAATGAATATTTTGATAATATATTAAATAATTATGACTAATGTATATGTATTGATGATATTACAAGACACGTGTGCTATAAAGAAAATGATGGACGTGGTTGATATGTTTATTAAAGTAAAGTGTTCATATAGTTAGAACTATGTGGTTCTGATTCCTACTTTTGGGATACGTAACAAGCTTGGAATTCTATTCCAAGCCCAAACCAAATTAGTGGAAACTATTAGTGTATTTAAACTTTAAATAAGCAATAAGTGAATGCGTTTGTACCGAGTCATGGAGAATGGATAAATACATGTAATCTTTGATGATTCAAGTTGCATGTTCTATAGTGTGCACTCTCATATCCTCTTCAGGGCTAAGGGGGTGTTACATTTAGTTGTATCAGAGCATAGGTTTTGGCGGTTTTGGACAATAAGAGTCTAGAAAGAGTTTGTTAAGTGCTTGTGCTGGCCTAAGTTGGATGTTACCATTCTGTTTTTGATAAAGCATTAATGTTTAGAAATATAGTTGATAGAGTATGTATTGACTGTAATAGAGCTAGAGTGAATGAGTTATGAAGAGATAAGAAGAGGAGTAAGTGATATGGACTGTAAAGTATCCAGATGTGAATAAAATGTTTGAAATACATATGCTATGTAAATGCATAGAATTGTAGTTTAGAAAAGATAATTGAAATGGTGTGTAGTCTAGGGGCCTAAGACGTGGTGAATTTCGAGGATGAAATTCTTTTAAGGGGAAGAGGGTTGTAATGACCCAAAATATACCCTAAATGGATTTGCACAAGTCTAGGGCATAATAGTGGCAAAAAATGTGTAATTAGATATTTAAAATGGTTAAGTGTAGTGAATGATGTATTTGGTATTTAACAAAAAGGTTGAGGGATTTAAATGAATCAATTAAAAAGAATTGTACGCTAATGTGTAAGAAAAAAAAATAATCAAATTTTATATGTATGAGGATATAATAATTGAACGATTAAATTGGAAGATTGTCATAAAAATCAAGCAAGAACCAATGGAAGCTTGATATGTTGAATTCATGATAAAAATGAATTGAATGGCTATATTTAAGCCATGAGGAAGTGGATATATTAGAGAAGAACAACCATCTCATTTTTCCAGTTTTCACTCTTCCAAAAATATTCATCCAAGCTTTGCTAATGGATTTTCTAAGGAAGAGTTCAAGTTATAGTGAAAGTTAAGCTAAAATAAAGGTAAGAAATAGCTTATTTTTCCCTTCTTCCTTCTTTTACACTCCTAAAAAGATAGAAAGTATGAGTTGGTAGGGATCTTAATGTGTATTTTGTGGTGTTTTGATTGAGGAAATTTGATGAAGTGAAGGAAATAAAATGATGAGAGCAAAGGAGGCATATAGAAAGAGTTTGAGCACAAAACAGGTTTGGGAACCTTTAAATTCTTATATATGTGTTTATGATGAATTGAATAGATTTTGTGTCTGATTTGGATATGGAAGAATTTCTAGAATGATGATTTGTGTGTATTTTTGCATTAAAATGAATATTAGTGACATGAGGTATTAGAGTATCAAAATTCTATTTTAGAGTTCACGTCTCTGTATTTTAGCCATATCTCCATCTAAGAAATCCAAATGATGTGATTCTAGTGGAATATGAACCATGACTTCCATATCTACAAATGTCTTATAAATGTCTATGAGCTAATTTTAGTTCTAAGTGATCCAAAATTGGCCAAAACCGAAGGGTATCTGTTCTGTCGAGGTCATAGGAGCAGGTTGCATTGTTTTGAACATATCTGGAGTTGTAGAAGTCCAAATGATGTGCAACTGGTACCATTGGCAAGATAAGACATAGAAAACCAAAAGTATAGAAGACCATTTGGGCATAAAATTCCATTTTCTTATCCAAAATTTGTCCTCAATCTCGGAGTAGAATCTGCCCCCTGTCCAGATTCTGTGTTGAGTCGGCACAATGGTCCCGACTCGGCATGGGTACCATCTGTGCCGACTCGGCACAACCACCTTCTGTCACGAGTTGGTACAATAATGTCAACTCGTGATAGCCCCACTTTCCCTTAGTTCTTTTTCTTTTGTCCCGTTTACTCATTTCTTTTGTAAAGCTTGTGTTTTGTAAATTGTAAAGTAAAGTAATGTAATGGAAATCTCGGACCCTACTCATGAAATGTAATTAATTAATAATTATATTTAATATATATATGATAATTACAATAATGTATTTATATATACATATATGCATCTAAATGAAATTTATGCAACTAAATATTATTTTACTAAATAATATTATTTAGGGAATGTACATGGGTTTAATGGGATAAATGAGTGTATATTACATGAAGTGAATTAATGAATGTGTGCAAAGTGAAATCTTTTAATTAAGCCAAAGTTTGATATATATGTGGACATCTATGGGATAGTGATTCGATACTTTCGAGTATCTAGTGATGACACCTCCTTGGTGTCCAGTGATTCGATACCTTCGGGTATCTAGTGTTGACACTTTCACGGTATCGAGTGATCTGATACCTTTGGGTATCTAGTGTTGACAGCTCCACGGTGTCGAGTGATTTGATACCTTCAGGTATCTAGCGTTAGCACCTTCATGGTGTTTAGTGATTCGATACCTTCATGTAACTAGTGCTTCCAATTGTCCACACCTATATTGAATTCAAGGTATAAGTGATTGTATTGGAATTAGAGTAATGTTAGAGATAAGTATGATTTAAGGGATAATTAACAAATATTTTGATAACATGTTAAATAATTATGACTACTGTATATGTATTGATGATATTACAAGAAACATGTGCTATAAAGAAAAGGATGGACGTGGTTGATATGTTTATTAAAGTAAAGTGTTCATATAGTTAGAACTACGTAGTTCTGATATCCACTTTCAGGATACGTAGGAAGCTTGGAATTCTATTCCAAGTCCGAACCAAATCAATGGAGACTATTAGTGTATTTAAACTTTAAATAAGTAATAAGTGAATATGTTTATATCGAGTTAAAGAGAATGGATAAATACATGTAATCTTTGATGATTCAAGTTGCATGTTCTATAGTGTGCACTCTCATATCCTCTTTGGGGGTAAGGGGGTGTTACACCAAATGATGTTGTGTCAATCCATTAGTTTATGGGAGCAACTGTAAGAAAAATTTATGGTGAGATTCTTTCCACCTACCAAGATGGCTAACATTTAGAACATTATCTATAATTTTTTGCAATTGTGTGAAGAATCTTTCCATGAGGCATGGGAGATGTTTAGGAGGTTATTAAAGTGCTATCCACACCACGAGATAGCCATGCATCAACTTATGTCTACATTTTATGTTAGTGCAAATCCAACCATAAGATCACTCTTAGATGCAGCCTCGAGAGGAGGTTTCATGAACAAAGAACCATATGACGAATTCATACTCTTAGATGAGATGGCAAGCAATGATGCTCAATGGGCTAGTATAAGAGCCATGCACAAGAAACATGGTGTGCATAGTATGGATGAGGTTTCCATGTTAAAAGCACAAATGGAGTTGCTGAAGAAAGAATTAAGTGGTTTGAAAGTTTATAATGTTTCATCTTTTATCTCAAGGATGTGAATTATATGAGGGATCCACAATGCTAACGACAACAAAGTTAGAGATTCTTATAACCAAGGGGTGGTGGATGTGAATGTTGTACATGACTTTCGCAGAAATGACCCCTATAGCTACAATTATAATCCTAGTTAGAGTAATCATTCAAATTTCTCATGGAGAGGTGGTAATCAAGGTTCATCATCCTCAAATGCAAACAAGCATCAAGCTTCATATTCTTAACTTTTATCTCACAATGCCAACCAACATCAAGGATATCATCCCCAAACTTAAACACATTACCAAGTTCCGTACCCATCTTCCAATTTAAATCAGCCTTTTGAACCTCCTGGTTTTCAATTAAAACCCCCACCTCCACAAGTAAAGAAATCTAAGCTTGAAGAGATGTTTGCAATTTTTATGTCTGTAACACCCCTTACCTATACATAGGGGAGCTCACCCGCATGGAGGAGTGAGTGCCCGCATAGATAGGGGTTGTCACAAAATAGAACAATGCATGCATAAAAATAATCCGATACATAAGCATAACTAAACAACATTTATACATAATAATAGAATCGAAAACCATAAAATTCTATAATAACCATACATTCAGAGAAGAGCACAATAGAGCCCAAACGAAACTTAACAATTCTTCTTCATTGATAAACCAACATATACATTACAAAACTGCTCTACAATATCAATTACATAAGTACAAACTTGAAATTTTCATAGTACAAAATGATTACTGTGACACCCCAAAACCGCCCTGGTAGTCTGAGCCTGTCTGAGTCTGAATGTGCCTGTCTGTATCTATGTGTGTGCGTACTTGTGTGCATTTTGATGTTGCATGCATGTTAATTTATTTAAGTAGGTGTTTATGGTTGTGATGCTTGAGGTGAGGAGTTGCTAGTGTGTGTTTAAGGATAGGGAAGTAGGATGTGAATAAGTGATAATTGTATGTGAGTGAGAGTATGGGAGTAGGGTATGCATGTAGGATCCTTTCCTATGAGAGAGTGACACTTGGCAAGTAGATAGGGTTGAATTTAGTGGGTGAGGAAAGAGAGGACAGCTGGAAATCACTTTGTTTTCTTCTTCCTTTTTCCCGTTGCCTTTCCCCTCCCTCACGCCATTTTCATCCTCTCTTTTCCTTTTCTTCACCTTTCCTTCTCCTTCCTTACATATTTCTACTCTTCTCTTCTTCATTGGGTGATTGTTTAACTGGGTTGTGTCTCATAAGTTCAAGGGTGAGTTTAAGTTAGTAATATCTTGGATTATTTTCTTCCTCCTCTCTAGGTTTGATTTTTCACTTATGTGTTAATTTTTAGAATTAAACCTAGTTGTGTTTGATTTATGGTTCAGAGGAGCTTCCTAGAACATCTAAGGGGAAAGAGAAAGCGAGTGGAAGCGGAGCTCACCACTAGGAGCAAAGGAAATCAGGTTTGGGAACGTTTGTGTATTTTGGGATTTTTATTTGAGAAATTTGATTGAATTTGAACTTAATGTAATTTCTAGGGTTTGTGTTCTTGAGGGACTTGGATGTGTTTATGCATGATTTTGGTTGTGTTGATTGTGGAATTAAGTTGTTTTTATGTTATTTATGATGTATGGAAGATCTATTGGAAGGTAAGAGGAGATTTGAATTGTTTTGAGCTATTTTGGAGTTAATCCTGGTGAAATTCCCGTTCTCAGTGTGTGTGAGTGACGTGACTAGCCAAGAGAAGAGAAGAGAGGTCTGTCACGAGTGGTGACGACCGTGACGACTCGTGACAGAGGAGGCTTGTCACGAGTGGTGACGACCGTGATGACTCGTGACTAGCCAAGAGAGGTCTGTCACGAGTGGTGACGACTGTGACGACTCGTGACAGAGGAGGCTTGTCACGAGTGGTGACGACTCGTGACTAGCCAAGAGAGGTCTGTCACGAGTGGTGACGACCGTGATGACTCGTGACAGAGGAGGCTTGTCACGAGTGGTGACGACCGTGACGACTCGTGACTAGCCAAGAGAGGTCTGTCACGAGTGGTGACGATCGTGACGACTCGTGACAGAGGAGGCCTGTCACGAGTGGTGACTCCCGTGATGACTCATGACCGGCCAACCTTGTTGGCCACCACCCATTTTTTTTGGAATTTTTACTCAGTTTTAACTTAAATGAATTTCGTATCTCTTCTGAATGAACTTATACTGTTGTATGATACATGTCATACTTTTATGTGCTTTTATATAAGTGATACCATGATTGTTTAGATGAACTGTATCCTGTACTCTGAAATATGAATTGAATGGTTTATGCATGACCTGCTAGAGTCTAGCAAGTGGATAGTTAGGCATGCCTAATAGAGTTATGTGTAGCTGCAGCCATGTGTACGATTTGGACCCTGATCAGGTCCCCCGAATGGATCTTCGTGATCTTTCTGTTGAATCTTACCTAAGATTCTATGTGAAAATACTTTGGAACAAGGATAAAAAGATTGTTTTGATACCCTCGGGTATCTATGTGTTATGAGAATATTGCTGGTACCTCCGGGTATCTATGTGTAGTCGTTATCCACTATCTTGATATAGCAGGTGCAAAAGTGTTATCGGATGTTATGCATAAGTTCTGAATTAATGCTTATTGAGAATAATATAATTACAGTGCTACTACGCATTAGTTTGATTTATGATATCTTATCAAGTAACTGTGCCATTCGTTTGTGATTATTTGTTAACGCCACTGTGAGTGGCGGTATTGCATTTTGTGTTTTCCCCACTAAGCGATTTCGCTTAGCACGGGTGTTTTATCCGTGCAGGTGTGGAAGATTTTGGTATGCTCGGTCAAGGCGTGCCGCATCGGGAAGGCCATCACAACTAGGGATTGGAGTTTTATAGTATAGTCTTTCCTGTCCTTTTGTATAAGATGTAATATTTTGTGTGCCCTTTGAAACAGTATTCTTTGAGCCTTTGTATATATGAAATCTTTTGTAATATGTACAGACTTTGTTTATGAATATATAACAGAAAAGAATGAATTTTTCTTGTTCAGTACCGCTGTGCTTCTCTTTTATAAGTTTTATGTTATCTCTGTTTTATCTGTTTACTTGCTGTGATCGAATGTTTTGGTATGTGTAATGTGACACTCCTATCTATCGGGACTCTTCTCCCTCTACCGGGGTAGAAGTCTCCAGGGTATAGGTTGGGGTGTGACATTTGGTGGTATCAGAGCATTTGGTTTGGTTCTTTTTGGGTCTTAGTATGTTAGTGAGTCTGTTAGAGTTGTGTTGGCCTGATGCGTATTGCGTCTATGTTTTGTAGTTGATGGAGTCCTCGCATGAGTCGCCGGAGGGTTCAGCTGGGAGTGTGAATCCTCCTGAGCGAGATCCATCAGTTGGGGGTCCGACTCAGCCTCCTAGGGGGCAACCTAAAGTGCCTATGGTTCCGTTGGAGGCGATGCTTAAGGTTTCACAGGATATGGCCATAATGTTTGAAAGAGTGACGGCACCAGTAGCACATATCGAGAAGCTGAGAAAGCATGGAGCGGAGGATTTGTTTGGTATGGGTTTGGATGAGTCTGATAAAGCGGAGATGTGGATTGAAAAAGTAAAAAGGGTGTTAAGGGAGATTAAGTGCCCACCTGACCAAGAAGTGGAATGTGCTGAGTCTTTATTGCAAGGCTCTGCTTATGATTAGTGGAGGTTAGTGATTAGTCAACCTCAGATTCCTGAACCTAGGACCTAGGAGTTCTTTGAGAACGAGTTTCAGGATCGGTTTGTGACTAAGGCTTATAAAGACGCCAAGTGGGCGCAGTTTCTAAGTCTGAAGCAAAGGACGATGTCAGTGGCTGAGTATGAAAATGAGTTCACTAAGCTTAGCAAATATGCACCGCCAAGGGTTCTTACAGATGAGTTCAGATGTCAACACTTTGAGTTAGGGTTGAATGAATCCTTGAAAGTAATGTTAGTTTCTCTGATGTCGGCCCCGAATGTTAGGTACTATCAGTTGGTTCAAGCAGCCTTGAGGGCGGAGCGCTCAGAGAACATCTTGAGAGAGAAAGCTCAGAGAAGGAAGTCTTCTAGGGGTGGATCTTCTTCTGGAAAAAGACCCAGGGAGTCGCAAGGAAACCCTATTGATGAGTCTGTTGCTAGTCCGGCCTCTAGAGGGAGAAGATAGGGCTCTTCTAGGGGATCGGGCGCAGGTAGAAGTGAAGGTGCTCCCCGATGTGCCCATTGTAATAAGCTACATTGGGGCGAGTGTCGGTGGTTAACGGGAGGTTGTTTTAGATGTGGTTCCACGGACCACTTCCTTGTGAATTGTCCAAGTCGGTATGAGAGTCCTTTGGGGCAACAAGAAGTTAGTCGAGCTGGGTCCAATATACCCCAAGGTAGCCGTAATAGAGGTAGAGGAAGGGGTCATGGAGGACGGCCTCGTGAGAGAGAATCCTCCGAAACAGTAGACCGTCCTGTGCCGATGACTGGTAGGGCTTATGCTATGAAGGCCCGAGAGGAATAGAATGCCCCAGAAGTGATTGCCGGTAAGTTCTCTTTGCTTGACTTTGAAGTTTATATTTTGATTGACCCGGGTTCCACCCATTCTTATGTATGTTCTGGTAAGATATGGGATAGTTTGGGAAATGAGGAGAAATTGGGGTATGAGATTTGTGTATCTAGCCCATTGGGACAAAGTGTTATGGTAGATCGGGTGTGTCGAGCGTGTCCTTTAAAGATTCAGGGTATAGAATTTGCTGTGGATTTGATCTGTTTGTCGTTCTATGAGTTTGATATCATCCTGGGTATGGATTGGTTAGATAAGCACCGGGCTGTAGTGGATTGCCATAGAAAGGTGATGGTACTGAATAGTAAGGATCAATCGCCTGTGATTGTGAAGGGTATTGGGAGCAGCTCTTTACATAATGTGATTTCGGCAATGAAAGCGAGAAGGTTCATTAGAAAGGGGTGTGAAGCGTTTTTGGCATTGGTGTTGGATTCTCGAAGAGGACAAGTGAAAATTCAGGACATTCCTGTGGTCAGAGATTTTGTGGATGTTTTTCCAGAAGAATTACCTGGATTACCTCCTGAAAGAGAGGTTGAACTGTCAGTAGAGATTGTGCCAGGGACAGCTCCAGTTTCTAAGTCTCCTTACCAGATGGCTCCGGTGGAATTAAAAGAGTTGAAAAGTCAGTTGCAGGAATTGTTGGATAAAGGGTTTATTCGGCCTAGTGTATCACCGTGGGGTGCTCCAGTGTTGTTTGTCAAGAAAAAAGATGGAACGTTACGAATGTGTATTGATTATAGACAGATTAATAAGGTGACTGTAAAGAATAAGTATCCCCTACCGAGAATTGAGGATCTCTTTGATCAGTTACGAGGAGCTGGTGTGTTCTCCAAGATAGACTTGAGATCGGGTTATTATCAGTTGAGGGTAAAAGAGGCAGATGTAGCGAAGACGGCTTTTCGGACGCGTTATGGTCATTATGAATTTCTAGTGATGCCTTTTGGATTGACCAACGCGCCTGCAGCCTTTATGGATTTGATGGACAGAGTTTTTCGACCGTATTTGGACAAGTTTATTGTGGTGTTCATCGATGATATTCTAGTATACTCAAGAGATAGAAAAGGAACATGAGGAGCATCTTCGGTTAGTATTGCAGATGCTAAGAGATCATCAGCTTTATGCGAAACTTAGCAAATGTGAGTTTTGGTTAAAGGAAGTAGCTTTTCTTAGACACGTAGTTTCAAAAGATGGTATACGAGTGGATCCAAGTAAGATTGAAGCAATTGTTAATTGGATGCCTCCGAAGAATGTACCAGAGGTCAGAAGTTTTCTGGGTTTGGCAGGTTATTATCGACGTTTTGTTAAGGGATTTTCAGTGTTAGCCTCTCCTTTGACTAGGCTACTTCGGAAGGAAGTTCAGTTTGTGTGGTCTGAAAAGTGTCAAGCCAGTTTTGATCAGTTGAAAGAGATGTTAGTTAAAGCTCCTGTGCTTACACAGCCGGTTTCGGGTAAGGAATTTATCATGTACGGTGATGCTTCTGGGATTGGCTTGGGTTGTGTTTTGATGCAAGAGGGTAAAGTGGTGGCCTATGCGTCGAGACAGTTGAAGCCTCATGAGCAGAACTACCCGACTCATGATTTGGAATTAGCTGCGGTAGTGTTTGCACTCAAGGTGTGGAGGCATTACTTGTATGGAGAAACATGCCGGATTTTTACCGACCACAAGAGTCTCAAGTATTTGTTGACACAAAAAGAGCTGAATTTGAGACAACGAAGATGGTTAGAGCTGTTTAAAGACTATGATTGCATCATCGACTACCATCCGGGCAAGGCTAATGTGGTGGCAGATGCCCTCAGTAGGAAATCTATGTCTGCATTGCTCCTTAGTCGAGGTAGATGGAGGTTTGATTCTGAAGGTGCTTTAGTTGCTCAGCTTAAAGCTAAGCCAAGTCTGAGGCAGGAGATTGTGAAAGCACAGTTAGATGATCATGTGCTACAGCGGGTATGTCAAGCAGTGAAAGATGGTAAGCAGTCCGAGTACCGGGTTGATAGTGATGGAGTGCTTAGGCATGGAGACCGTTTGTGTGTACCCGATGTGGGCGAGTTAAGGAAAAAGCTATTGCAAGAGGCTCACTCATCAGTTTTCACCATGCATCCGGGAGGTGACAAGATGTAGAAGGATCTGAAACAGTTTTATTGGTGGCCAGGCATGAAAAGAAGTATAACGGAGTTTGTTTCAAAGTGTTTTACGTGTCAGCAAGTGAAAACGGAGCATCAAGTGCCATCGGGATTACTTCATCCTTTACCCATTCCTCAGTGGAAGTGGGATGACATCATGATGGATTTTGTGTCTGGTTTGCCCATGACACAGCGTAAGCACGATTCTGTGTGGGTTATAGTGGATCGGTTATCAAAGTCAGCGCACTTTTTGCCAGTTCGGTTGGACTACTCCATGGACAAGTTGGCGGAGCTTTATGTGAATGAAATAGTTAGACTTCATGGGATTCCGCTATCCATTGTATCTGATCGAGATCCCCGTTTTACGTCCAAGTTTTGGAAGGAACTCCAGGCAGCTTTAGGGACTCGGTTAAACTTTAGTACTGCATTCCATCCGCAGACCGATGGGCAGTCAGAAAGAGTTATCCAGGTGTTAGAAGATATGCTTCGAAGTTGTGCTTTAGAGTTCTCGGGAAGCTGGGATCGATATGTATCTTTGATGGAGTTTGCTTATAATAATAGTTACCAGGTGAGTATTGGTATGGCTCCTTACGAGGTATTGTATGGGCGGAAGTGCAGGACACCAGTTTGCTGGACTGAATTGTCAGAAAAGGCCTTGATAGGTCCGGATATAGTGAGAGATACTGAAGAGAAGGTAAGGATTGTTCGGCAGAATCTAAAAGCAGCTAAAGATAGACAGTGCTCTTATGCCAATCTGAAGCGCAGAGATATTCAGTATGAAGTGAGGGATAAGGTTTTCTTGAAAGTGTCACCGTGGCGAAAAGTTCTTCGTTTTGGAAAGAAAGGTAAGCTAAGCCCGCGCTTTATTGGGCCATATGAGATTTTAGGAAAAGTGGGTCCAGTAGCGTATCGGTTAGCTTTGCCAATGGAGTTGGCCAGACTGCATGATGTCTTCCATGTGTCAATGCTTCGTCGATATCGATCAGACCCTTCTCATGTATTATTAGTGCAAGATATCCGGGTTCAGTCAGATCTTTCATATGATGAAGAGCCAAAAAGGATCGTGGATAGAGAGATCAGACAGCTTCAGAATAAGCAGATATCGTTGGTTAAAGTCCTATGGCAGTATCATGGTGTTGAGGAAGCTACGTGGGAACCGGAAGAAGCTATGAGATTACAGTATCCTCAGTTATTTAGAGCAGGTGAGAATTTCGAGGATGAAATTCTGTTTAGTGGGGGAGTATTGTAACACCCCAAAATCGCCCTGGTAGTCTGAGCCTGTCTGAGTCTGAATGTTCCTGTCTGTATCTATGTGTGTGCGTACTTGTGTGCATTTTGATGTTGCATGCATGTTAATTTATTTAAGTAGGTGTTTATGGTTGTGATGCTTGAGGTGAGGAGTTGCTAGTGTGTGTTTAAGGATAGGGAAGTAGGATGTAAATAAGTGATAATTGTATGTGAGTGAGAGTATGGGAGTAGGGTATGCAAGTAGGATCCTTTCCTATGAGAGAGTGACACTTGGCAAGTAGATAGGGTTGAATTTAGTGGGTGAGGAAAGAGAGGACAACTGGAAATCACTTTGTTTTCTTCTTCCTTTTTCCCATTGCCTTTCCCCTCCCTCACGCTATTTTCATCCTCTCTTTTCCTTTTCTTCACCTTTCCTTCTCCTTCCTTACATATTTCTACTCTTCTCTTCTTTATTGGGTGATTGTTTAACTGGGTTGTGTCTCATAAGTTCAAGGGTGAGTTTAAGTTAGTAATATCTTAGATTCTTTTCTTCCTCCTCTCTAGGTTTGATTTTTCACTTATGTGTTAATTGTTAGAATTAAACCTGGTTGTGTTTGATTTATGGTTCAAAGGAGCTTCCTAGAACATCTAATGGGAAAGAGAAAGCGAGTGGAAGCGGAGCTCACGACTAGGAGCAAAGGAAATCAGGTTTGGGAACGTTTGTGTATTTTGGGATTTTTGTTTGAAAAATTTGATTGAATTTGAACTTAATGTAATTTCTAGGGTTTGTGTTCTTGAGGAACTTGGATGTGTTTATGCATGATTTTGGTTGTGTTGATTGTGGAATTAAGTTGTTTTTATGTTATTTATGATGTATGGAAGATCTATTGGAAGGTAAGTGGAGATATGAATTGTTTTGAGCTATTTTGGAGTTAATCCTGGTGAAATTCCCGTTCCCAGTGTGTGTGAGTGACGTGACTAGCCAAGAGAAGAGAAGAGAGGTCTGTCACGAGTGGTGACGACCGTGATGACTCGTGACAGAGGAGGCTTGTCACGAGTGGTGACGACTGTGACGACTTGTGACTAGCCAAGAGAGGTCTGTCACGAGTGGTGACGACCGTGACGACTCGTGACAGAGGAGGCTTGTCACGAGTGGTCACGACCGTGATGACTCGTGACTAGCCAAGAGAGGTCTATCACGAGTGGTGACGATCGTGACGACTCGTGACAGAGGAGGCCTGTCACGAGTGGTGACTCCCGTGACGACTCGTGACCGGCCAACCTTGTTGGTCACCACCCATTTTTTTTGGAATTTTTGCTCAATTTTAACTTAAATGAATTTTGTATCTCTTCTGAATGAACTTATACTATTGTATGATACATGTCATACTTTTATGTGCTTTTATATAAGTGATACCATGATTCTTTAGATGAACTGCATCCTGTACTCTGAAATATGAATTGAATGGTTTATGCATGACCTGCTAGAGTCTAGCAAGTGGATAGTTAGGCATGCCTAATAGAGTTATGTGTAGCTGCAGCCATGTGTACGATTTGGACCCTGATCAGGTCCCCCGAATGGATCTTTGTGATCTTTCTGTTGAATCTTACCTAAGATTCTATGTGAAAATACTTTGGAACAAGGATAAAAAGATTGTTTTGATACCCTCGGGTATCTATGTGTTATGAGAATATTGCTGGTACCTCCGGGTATCTATGTGTAGTCGTTATCCACTATCTTGATATAGCAGGTGCAAAAGTGTTATCGGATGTTATGCATAAGTTCTGAATTAATGCTTATTGAGAATAATATAATTACAGTGCTACTACGCATTAGTTTGATTTATGATATCTTATCAAGTAACTGTGCCATTCGTTTGTGATTATTTGTTAACGCCACTGTGAGTGGCGGTATTGCATTTTGTGTTTTCCCCACTAAGCGATTTCGCTTAGCACGGGTGTTTTATCCGTGCAGGTGTGGAAGATTTTGGTATGCTCGGTCAAGGCGTGCCGCATCGGGAAGGCCATCACAACTAGGGATTGGAGTTTTATAGTATAGTCTTTCCTGTCTTTTTGTATAAGATGTAATATTTTGTGTGCCCTTTAAAACAGTATTCTTTGAGCCTTTGTATATATGAAATCTTTTGTAATATGTACAGACTTTGTTTATGAATATATAACAGAAAAGAATGAATTTTTCTTGTTCAGTACCGCTGTGCTTCTCTTTTATAAGTTTTATGTTATCTCTGTTTTATCTGTTTACTTGCTGTGATCAAATGTTTTGGTATGTGTAATGTGACACTCCTATCTATCGGGACTCTTCTCCCTCTACCGGGGTAGAAGTCTCCAGGGTATAGGTTGGGGTGTGACAATTACAAACCAAAAACTATACATCAGGAACTACAAACTACAAAAAGTAAGCCTCTATCAAAAGCCCTCCTATTGTGTTGGCCTAGGCTGTTGTGGATCAAACTTTCCAAAAACATCCACCGCTTCCACACCTGCACGGATAAAATACCCGTGCTAAGCGATAACGCTTAGTGGGGAAAATACAAGATGAACGACCACTCACAGTGGACGTTAAGGCAAAACATATACATATGGCACACACACACATATGGCACACACACATATATATAAGCAACAGGCTTGCGTCATAACTTATAATCATTAGATACATTATAAAATATAAACATTCATATAGCATCATATTAATCATTTACGTTATTTTACATTAATATCAGATTCATAGGTATGCCTGGAAACTCAGAGTAGCGGATAACGAGTGACCACATTGGTACCCTTGGGTACAAATAAAAGCAACTTCTTTCATTTTAATTCAAAAATATTTTCACATTGGGGGATCTTAAACAAGATCCAACTCATAAGGATCACGAGGACCCAAACAGTGACCTGATCAGGGTCCAGAACACATTGGGGCTGTAGCTAACAAAACTGTATAGACATGTCTATCTATCCACTTACTTGACTATTACAGGCTAGGCATTTACTCAAAAAGGATCACATAATGAAGCATATTATAGCTCATACATTGATACATGAATAGATCACAAGTGAGAAACTATGCAAAGAGGATAAAATAATAAACATTTGAAAATAAGGGAGCGTTGCGCTCGCGACAGAAGCAATTTACACATAAAGGCGCGCTCGTGACAGAGGGCAGGGAGGTCATTGTCATGCTCGCGATAGCGGTTAGCCGGGCAGATGCTCGGCTAACTAAGCTCTTTGTCGTGCTCGTGATCGAGGTTGCGCTCACAAATTGTACAAAACCTTCAACACAAAAACCATACCAAATCATGCAATTAACCCACCAAAGTTGCACACAATCGATAACAAGCATCCAAAACATATTACTCATAGAATTATCTAAATTTTACACTTAAAGGAAGAATCAAAAGGACAAAAGAACCAATTCAAACATCAAAATCCAAGAAACCAGAATCCCCAAAGTCCACATAAATCCAATCTTTCCCTCAATACATAACTTCCATCTCAATTTTACTCAAAATTAGTCAAAACCCATATCAATCATACAAATATAAACAAGTTTAATTCCACACTTTCCAGAAATTATAACAAAAATTCAAAAGTTAACATCCAAAATCACACATAATTCCTAAACCTTCAATTCCTAAGCTCCACAAAGAATCAATCGACGGCACTACCATTTGCTTTCTCCTTCCCTTTGCGATCTCTAGCAGCAATTTCTGATCAACCATACCCAAAACACACAAATTATTCAAAATTCAAACACAACTACATACACACATCAACCAACGGGATAAGGAAGAAGAAGAAGAAGACAGCCACTTACCCAAAATCTGGAACTTGCTAACTGTGAATCACAACAATTCGAGGAAATAAGAAGAGCAAAAAGAAGAGGAAGAAGAAGAAGAAGAAGAAGAAGAAGAAGCTAGAACGGGAGGAAAGAATGGGGAAAAAACACAGCCAAGCTGATTTCCTCATCCACTTTCTCTCTCTTCCCACAAAAGTTAACTTACGACTCCTTCTCTTTCCTCATCTCCACCCTCCAAGTGTCATAATCTTGTGGTGGGTCTAGCAAAATTCATTTCTAATCCTTCTTATTTTCCCCACCACACAATAAAACCACATAATTAAAATTATCATGCAATAATACCCTTAAAGTTCCTAATACACACGCATACAAATACATAAAACACACCACGACCACACTAAGACCCCACACACACAAGCTCAAACTACTAGGGTGAGAATCGGGGTGTCACAACTCTCCCATACTAAAAGGAATTTCATCCTCGAAATTCTCACCTGAGCTGAACAATTGCAGATACTAAGATCTCATGGTTAACTCTGGTTCCCAAGTAGCTTTTTCAATCCCGTGATGATGGCATAACACTTTAACTAAAGGAATCTGCTTGTTTCGGAGCTGTCTTACCTCCCTAGCTAAAATAGCCTTGGGTTCCTTACCATAAGAATAATTTGACTAAACTTACACATCCTGAACCATTAATACGTGAGATGCATCCAATCTATACCGGCGAATTATCGACACGTGGAACAAATCATGTAGCTTGGCTAGCACCCATGGCAACGTTAATCGGTAGGCAACTAGTCCAATCCGCTCTAAAATCTCATACGGTCCTATGAATCTCAGACTCAACTTTCCCTTTTTACTAAAATGGAGAACCTTATGCCAAGGTGACACTTTCAGAAAAACTTTATCCCCAACCTTGTACTGAATTTCTTTCCGCTTCAAATTAACATAGGATCTCTGTTGGTCTTTTTCTGCTTTCAGATTTTGCTGAACCAATATGATCTTTTCTTTGGTATCTTTAATAAAATCTAGACTAACAATGGAATGTTCAGTCAATTCAGTCCAACAAACTGGAGTCCTACATTTCCATCCATAGAGAGCCTCGTACGGTGCCATCCCGATACTCATTTGATGATTGTTATAATATGCAAACTCCATCAAAGATACATATCTATCCCAACTGCCTGAGAAATCCAAGACACAACCCCTAAGCATATCCTCCAGAATCTGAATAACCCTCTCTAACTGACCGTCGGTCTAAGGATGGAAAGTAGTGTTGAAATTTAGTCAAGTACCCAAAGCTGACTGCAATTCTTTCCAAAACATCGATGTGAACCTGGGATCCTGATCAGACACAATCGATAGAGGAACTCCATACAACCGAACTATCTCATTCACATAAATCTTTGCTAACCGATCCATAAGGTAATCGAGTAGAACCGGTAAGAAATGAGCTGACTTGGTAAGCCGATCGACTATTACCCAAACAGAGTAGTGCTTCCTCTGAGTCAATGGCAAACCCGATACAAAATCCATCGTGACATCATCCCACTTCCATTGAGGAATGGGCAAAGGATTGAGCAACCCAGATAGAACTTGGGGCTCAGCCTTTACCTACTGATAGGTTAGACACTTGGAAACAAAGTCCATAATATCCCTCTTCATACCGGGCCACCAATAAAATTGCTTGAGATCTCCATACATCTTATCACCTCCCGGATGTATAGTAAAAACCATAGTGTGCGCCTCTTGCAAAAACTTTCTCTTCAATTTTCCGTCATTAGGCACGCACAAATGATTTCTATAGCTTAACACCCCTCACTGTCCACAGAAAACTCAGTCTGACCTCCACTTCTAACCCCTTGCAGAGCACGCTGTAATTTAGGATCACTCATATGAGCATCAACAATCAGCTACTTCAGAGCAGGTCCAGCTCTTAGCTGGGCAATCAGAGCTCCATCAGAATTGAATCTCCATTTACCATGCTTCAATGCTAGAGCCGAAATTGACTACCTACTCAAGGCATCAGCGACCATATTCGCTTTACCCGAATGGTAGTCTACTATGCAATCATAGTTCTTGAACAACTCTAACCATCGCCATTGTCTCAAATTCAATTCCTTCTGCGTGAGCAGATACTTTAAACTCTTATGATCGGTGAAGATTCTATAAGTCTCCCTGTGACGCGCGCCGAACCGGGAAGGCTATCATAAGGAGCCTACTTTTAGGGCTTGAGGGATTGGTTCGCGTCAGTTAATCTTGGGTAACATGAGGCATTTTGGAATCCCCGCCCAATAGAACATTGGGGAAGTTCATCTAGCCTCATGAAACCTTTAGGTACCTTTGAGGTATTTTGGAGTCGCTACCCAATTTACAAGAAATTGGGAAAGGTCATATAACCTCTACGGTCTAAACCAGAGAAGGTGTTTGGAACTTCGCTCTTATTTATGTCTTGGTTAATTATAAATGAGTCTTTAGATTTAAAAATTCTATCTCTCTTCTCACACAATTAATGCAATTTATTAAAGGCGCACTTCAAGCACTAAGAAATCGATAAATGAAAGTTGTAAATAAAGTGGTAAATAAAGTGGTAAACACGCAAGCATACCATTTACAAAGGAGAAATTGGGAAAAATACAATCCCCCAAAAAAACTAAACAAAATTAAGATAAAAATTGGGACGGAATACAATCCCAAATGAAAAGGAAAAGCTAAAACAAAATTGCCCTAAAAATAATTAATTACAAGGGCCCACAAGATATATATAAATATAAAGTTAAACGATCAAAGCAAAATTAAATAAAGGAGGAGACATGCATAAATCGAGATATTTATTCGATTTAGAAACATTGGTTCCTTCGCTCACTTAAAGAGGGATCAAATAGTTATTTTAGCTATTGGCTTGAAAAATCGGGATTAGTGATCCCATTTTTAAGAAAACTTAACTCTTCATTTTAATTCGTGACATTTTGCATTCGTTGGCTAAAATTGAGGACATTGGTCCCACTTTATTAATAAAAATCTCAATTTAGTTATAAAATATTTTTGTGACTTTTTATCTTACACGAGCATGAAATAAAACTATTTGGTTTGCAAACAAACACAATCACATAAATAAGGGGTAGGTAAGGTTTCACCCAAATGATGTGGTCTCCCAGGTGCTATGACCTCTCCGTATGGTCACAACGATACTCAAACAAGTAAACGTCACATTTTACCCACATAACAAAAATAACAATAGAAAAATTAGTAATAATTTAAAGATTAGCCACATAAACATAAAGACAGGAAAAATATAAAACATGGTTAACATGCGAATGGATAAAAATTAATCATGCAAAAATATAATATAAATAGTAACAAGGATCAGAATAAAATAACAATAATAACCATGAAATAATAACATCAGTAACAATGCCATAATAATTATAACATTAATAACAAAATCGCTAATAATGACCATTATAAAATAATGACAACAGTGGTATCAAGCACAAACATATAACAACCTTAATAATAATAATAATAATAATAATAATAATAATAACAAATACATGATGACATTAATAGTCATACCAATAACAATAACCGTACTGATAATAATAATAATAATAATAATAATAATAATAATAATAATAATAATAATAATAATAATAATAATAATAATGGTGACAATAATAACAAAAATAAAAAGTAATAATGGCAAACAGTAGCAAAAAAACACGAATATGTCAATAATAACAACAAAACAAATGTAGCACCGACAGTAATGAAAATATTGCTAACAAATAATAACGGCAAACAAAATGAAATGGGGTGATTAAATGGGTCCAAGAATCTTTACCCTCAGAATTTATAGAGTGGAGAAATGATGTCTCAATTCGTCTCCCTTGTTAAGTTTTATAGTGATGAACATAAAAAAATATTCAAGAAAACTCAAATTTTCAACCAAAAAAAACTCAAGAAAACAAAATCAAAAAACAATTTTAATGGAATACCCAAGCAGAAGAAATTAGTTTTCCTTACTCAGGGTGATCCAAGAACAAAATCTCTTTAAAATTCTAGAAGAAATAAATTTTCCAATTTTTTTCCTCAAGAAAACAGTGCTCTTTTCCTTTATTTTTTTTTCTCTTATCTGCCTTTTTTTTCTAAGGAAGAAGCCCCCTGTCAAAATGAAGAATTTCTGTAACACCCCATTTTCCACTTTAATAGTTTGAGCCATATTGTACGCAAGTATGTGTAAGTGTATTTTTTGGCATGTGTTATTTATTTGAGTTTTATGCATGTTTATTGGGTTTGTTAGAGTGTGAGTGTATGTATTGAGTTAGTGTGTGTGAGTTTGGTGGCTAGACTTGAATATAGTGTAGAGGATAGTTGTAGGGTGTGAAGGGTTAATATAGACACCGGGTCCTGAGGCAGCCCAGATCAGAAATTATCCAATGATGAAATTAACGCTTGTTCATAGGCAAAAAGGTAGGAAGTGATGATTTGCTTATCAAATTTGCTTTTTAGAAATAAAAAAATATAAAAACTAAAAGTAAAAATAAAAAAGGGAGTTTGCAAACTATAATATTTTAGTCAAACTTGTCTCTAAAAAAAAAAAAAAAATTTGGCCGTCTGCGGCAGCCGACGTGCGAGGGGGAACATCCCTCGCACGCCAGGCCAGCGCCCAATGCGCAGCGCACTCGAGATGGCGCTGGGGCGCTCGCCCCTACGCTACGCAACATGCGTGCGGCGGGTGAGGCGCCGCTCGCCCGAGCGTGCGCGACAGGCAAGGCGTCGCTCGCCCTTCCTCGCCTGCCAGTGCACGGCGCACACGTTGGCAGCCCGTTGCTTACCAGCGACGGGCGTCGACCATCGCAGTCCGCCCAAATTTGCCGAAAATGCAATTTTTGGCCATTTTTCATGATTTTTTCCCAAAATTGATTTTTTATCCCATTTTCTGGTATTTTCTTAATTATTTCAATTGTTAAAGTTAATAAATTAATTTTTTTATTTTATTTATCCTTAAGATAAATATCAAAAATTTAATTTTATCTTGTAAATTCTAATTTGAATTCAAAAGGATTTGATTTTATCTTTAAATCTAATTTGAATATAAAAATATTTGATTTTATTTTCTAAAATCTAATTTAAATTCAAATAGATTTGATATCTATCTTTAAAGATAATTTAAATTTTAAAAAAATTTGATTTTTAAATTTAAATTTTAAAAAGATTTGGTTTTTAAATTTGAATTTTGATAATGATTAGATTTTGAATTTAAATTTCAAAAAGATTTGAATTTTTTATCTTTATCCTCATTTGACCTATAAATAGGAGGCTGAGGATCGAGAAAAGGATTTGGATTTTTTTCTTCTTCTTCCTTTTAAAGGAATTCTCTCTACATTTTCTTTCTCTTGATTTTTTTTATCAAATAAATTTCTTAAATTCAGATTTTTCATTTCTTCTTTTTCAAAGGAATTCTTTCTTCATTTTATTTATTTGAGTTTTGTTCTTCAAATAAATTTCTTAAGGTTTTAAAAATAAATTCTTAATCAAAAAGTCATTCTTGAGACAAAGAAAATAAGTTTTTGTTCTTGAAAATTTTTATTTTCTTATATTATCTTTTTAAGCAAGTTTTCTTTCTTGAAAGAAAACTCCAATTTTTATTATTTTTAATTCTAAATTTGCGGATCAAGGCAAGGAAATCAATCATCTTTTTCCCTCCATCGAATTCGAATTCTGAGGGTAAATATTATGGGTTCAATATTACTTTTCTTTTATTTTCTTTCTTTTTGTTTATTCACAATCATTTTATCAACATGTAGTTATTTATATCTGTTGTTTATATATTTATTTTATCTCTGATATTTCCTTTATTTTTATTATTTTATTTTATTGTCCCACTCACGTGTTATTTGTTTTTCTTGTGAGTTTATTTATTTCTACTTATTATGCAGTGCTGAGAAGAGGAGCCCACTAGGATGATCCAAGGACGTCGATTTGATTCATTTTCTTTACCCTATTTTCTTTTATTTTATTTTTATTTCCAATTTATTATAAATATTATTTTGAGCCCGTTAAAGTAAAACTAGCTAAGCTTTTCTACAAATAAACGAGATTCTTCTGATAAAACAGGACCAATGTCCCAGTTTTTTCCATCCAAATAAAATTGTCACTTTAAATTATTTTTATAAATATGCATGCGAAGAGCGTAATTGGCTTTCTAAGCAAAAGTTAGGCCAAAAGGCAGGGTGAAAACTTGAAAACGGGTAGTCTGTCCTAGAAAAATATGAATGAAAGCCACTGGAGTGGGTTGGGTCCAATCCAGGCAAAAATTAGGCACAGGGTTATGTAAAAATCCCTAAAGGGATGCATTTCTCGCTAAGAAAAGTTAGTGTAAAAATTCGTAAGGGATGCACTACCTTTAAAACACTGATTTTTGAAGCCGGGAGTGATAAGGCGGCATTACTTCGGATCCATCTTTCAGGCAGATAGTGCATAATGCAGAACTTGAGTCAGAGTCTTGGTGGCAAGACGCTGTACAACTCAAGGAAAAAGGCGTATGCTCATTGACCGGGGGGCAAAGATGCATACGGGATAGTTCTCTCTGAAAGGATTGTGGGTCAGAATGCCTAAGCCAAGGTGATACTCTTCTAGATCATTAGGGGCATCAGATAATGTGAGCAGCTGAGTAGTACCCTTAATGAATCCCTTAACCGCCTAGGATGTGGTCTATCCATTTTTGCATCTCACATGCATCTCGCATGTATAATCTTTTGCATATCTCCCTGCATAACTTTACACGTGCATGGCCTTTCATGATGCCCAATATGCATTCACATATGCTTGAACTTTGTATATATTTTGCATATGCAATTCTTCACACACATTCCGTGTACATAATCTTTGCATACATGTAATGCATAATTCTTTACACATGTTTAGCATGCATATCATCAGCATATCACGTGCATTCAATCCTTTAAACGTGTAGTTGCGTACACATAATTTTTGTACATTAATCCTTTGTACATGTTTCCTGTATATAGTATTGTATGTATATTTCACATACATAATGCCATACGCACACACAATATTTTGTATACGTTGTTGTGTACATGATTCAGGGGAAAAGGTCCAAATAGACCTCATGCGCAAAGATGATCCAAGAGATGGGTTCAGCTCAACATTATCGGACACAATATTCAGCATACCATGTTGGGGGCAATCAGGAGGCTCAACATCAAAGTCTCTCTGTCAGCATCAAAGCCTCTCAGTGAGCATCTAAGCCTCTTAGTGAGCATCTAAGTCTCTCAGTGAGCACAGATTTTCAAAGTCTCCCTGCGAGACAGAGCACCCTTAAGAGGCACACAGGTATTTTCAATAAGGAGGCTCCGATTAAAGATCGGTATCTGGTATATCACAGTCGGTGCAATCAAGAGAATGGTGTCCCGCACTTTAGAAGTCTAAAAAAGACTCAGCAAAAATCCAAGAGGATGATATTCCACAAACTATTTCCCATGAGGAACAACCAACAGTAATTCAGGGGGCACCCATCTGACATCAGCCCCATAAGGTATGTACTGCCACAGGTACACATCTCTTTTATACACCCTACACATTTGCTTTGCTTTTTTTTTGTAAAAAAAAAAGGTTCAGGATAAGCGCCAGTAAAGACAACGACGAACGAGTCACTATGCTGACCCAAGAATGGTCAATAGTCAGGCATTGGGCTAACCGGACGGTGGTTAGCAAATCAGACACTACATCATTCAGATAGTGGTTAACAGGTAGAAACTAAGCAGACTAGATGGAGGTCAGTAGATCAAAAATCATGTCTTGCAGACCGGACGGGGGTTAGCAAGATTATACCATGCAAGTCGAGATGAGGCCAGTGGGACACATGCGATAGAACAGATCGTAATAGGATTGTAGTTAGAGAACACTGCATTTTACAGACACCGTGCAAGCCGAGGCAAGGCCAGCGGGACACATGCGATAGAACGGATCACAACAGAGTTGTAGTTAGAGAACACTGCATCTCACAGACACCATGAGATGAGGTTAGCGGGACACATGCGATAGAACAGATCGTAATACAGTTGCAATTAGAGAACACTGCATCTCACATACACCATGCAAGCCGAGATAAGGCCAGCGAGACACATGCTATAGAACAGATCGCAACAGGGTTTTAGTTAGAGAACACTGCATCTCACAGACACTGTACAAGCCGAGACGAGGCCAACGAGACACATGCGATAGAACAGATCGCAACAGCATTGTAGTTAGAGAACACTGCATCTCACAAACACCGTGCAAGCCAGGATGAGGCAAGCGGGACACATGCGTTAGAATAGATCGTAATGGGGTTGCAGCTAGAGAACACTGCATCTTACAGACACCGTGCAAGCCGAGATGAGGCCAGCGGGACACATGCAATAGAATAAATCGCAAGTGGATTATAGTTAGAGAACACTATCTCTAATACCAATAAGAAATCGTGCAAGCCGAGATGAGGCTAGCGAGGCACATGCAATAGAACACATTGCAATCAACTTTGTAGTTAGATAACACTACATCTCACGACACTCAGATATTGGGCAGGCCGAGATGAGGTCAGCAGGATGAAGGTGGCAAAATGAATCGTCGAAGGGTTGTGGTAAAATACATTACCGATCGGCAGCGAGGGGTCACTAGTTTGAACACACCGCGAAAGGCAAAAGGCTGCCTCAGGTATGCATCTCTTTCCTTCTTTTCTGAATTTTGGCTCATCTAGGCACTAATGCACTAGTTTTCCCAAAATTGGGGGCAACTGTAGACACTGGGTCCTGAGACAGCCCAGATCAGAGCTTACCCAATGATTAAATTAATGGCTGGTCACAGGCAAAAAGGTAGGAAGTGACGATTTCCTCGTCAAATTTGCTTTTTAAAAATAAAAAATATAAAATATAAAAACTAAAAATAAAAATAAATTTGGCCGTTTACTACAGCCGGCGCGCAAGGGGGAACATCCCTCACACGCCAGGCAAGCGTCCAGCGCGCGCGCGCTGGCACTGGGGCGCTCGCACCTGCGCTGCGCAACACGCGCACGGCAGGTGAGGCGCTGCTCGCCCTAGCGCACGCGACGGGCAAGGAGCCTCTCGCCCCGCGTGCCCGCGCGATGGGCGAGGTGTCGCTCGCCCGTCCTTACCTGCCAGCGCGCGGCGCGAGCACTGGTAGCCCGTCGCTCGCCAGCGACGGTCGTCGGCCGCTGCAGTCCTCCTAAATTCGCCAAAAATGCAATTTTTGGCCTTTTTCATGATTTTTTCCCAAAATTGATTTTTTATCTCATTTTCTGGTATTTTCTTAATTTTTTCAATTTTTAAAGTTAATAAATTAAATTTTTTATTTTATTTATTTTATTTTATTTATCCTTAAGATAAATATAAAAAATTTAATTTTATCTTGTAAATTCTAATTTGAATTCAAAAAAATTTAATTTTATCTTTAAATCTAATTTGAATTTAAAAATATTTGATTTTATTTTATAAAATCAAATTTGAATTCAAATAGATTTGATAACTATCTTTAAAGATAATTTATATTTTAAATTTGAATTTTGAAAAAGATTAGATTTTGAATTTAAATTTCAAAAAGATTTGAATTTTTTATCCTTATCCTCATTTACCCTATAAATAGGAGGTTGAGGATCGAGAAAAGGATTCAGATTTTTCTCTTCTTCTTCCTTTTAAAAGAATTCTCTCTACATTTTCTTTCTCTTGATTTTTTTTTTCATCAAATAAATTTCTTAAATTCAGATTTTTCATTTCTTCTTTTTCAAAGGAATTCTTTCTTCATTTTCTTTTTTTGAGTTTTCTTCTTCAAATAAATTTCTTAAGGTTTTAAAAATAAATTCTTAATCAAAAAGTCATTCTTGGGGCAAAAAAAATAATTGTTTGTTCTTGAAAATTTTTATTTTCTTATATTATCTTTTTAAGCAAGTTTTCTTTCTTAGAATAAAACTCTAATTTTTATTATTTTCAATTCTAAATTTGCGGATCAAGGCAAGAAAATCAATCATTTTTTTCCTTCCATCGAATTCGAATTCTGAGGGTAAATATTCTGGGTTCAATCCTACTTTTCTTTTCTTTTATTTCTTTCTTTTTTTATTCACAATCATTTTATCAACATGTAGTTATTTATATATGTTGTTTATATATTTATTTTATCTCTGATATTTCTTTTATTTTCATTATTTTATTTTATTGTCCCACTCATGTATTATTTGTTTTTCTTGTGAGTTTATTTATTTCTACTAATTATGGGGCACTGAGAAGAGGAGCCCACTAGGATGATCTATGGACGCCAATTTGGTTCATTTTCTCTACCCTATTTCCTTTTATTTTATTTTTATTTCCAATTTATTATAAATATTATTTTAAGCCCGCTAAAGTAAAAATGGTTAAGCTTTTCTACAAATAAATGAGATTCTTCTGATAAAATAGGACTAATGTCCCAGTTTTTTCCATCCAATTGAAATTGTCACTTTAAATTATTTTTATAAATATGCATGCGAAGACCAATGTCTTCATCCTTAATAAATATCCAGCTTTGTGTATGTTTCCCTTTTTTGTTCATTTACAATGGGGGTTGTATTTCGCCACCAGTTTTATTGTAATTTATTGGGCTTTCATTTACCTTATTTTAACCTTGCTTTCGTCTATCGCTTTTATTACATGAATGATCTGCGCTTTAATTAATGCACTAAATCGTATGAGAAAATGGATGGAATCTTAAATTCAAAACTCAATTGTAATTTAATCAAAGTATGAATAAACGAGAAGTCCCAAGCCATCTTTGGTCTTAGGCTCAACGAGGTTAGAGGACCATCTCAATATTTTATTGGGATGGGGTCTCCAAAATATCTCGTGTTGCCCAAAATAGGCCCAATTCGCATTGTCTTAGGCTCCACGAGATTAGATAATCTTTCCAGTATTTTATTGAAAAGAGGTGTCCAAAATATCTCTAGCTTGCCCAGAATAGATGTATATGTATCGTCTTAGACTTCACGAGATTAGACGATCCTTCCAATGTTCATGTTCTATTGGAAGGAGGTGTCCAAAATATCTCTGATTGGCCAAAATAGACACACATGCGCTGTCTTAGGCTCAGTGAGGCTAGATGACTTTTTTCGATATTTTATTGGGTAGCGACTCCAAAATACCTCCTTGTTGCCCAAAATAGACGCCCTTGCAATCTCTTGCAAGTTTTAATGAGCCTCTCTCGCAAGCCCTAAAAGCAGGTCTTCGAGGAGCCCCAGGGTTCGACGCATGTCACATTTAAATTCCACCAATGAGACTTTTCCATGTGGCAAGTGAGAGAGGCTATTTAAGCCAAGGAGAAAGAAAGAGCGGCAGCTGTCCCTTAATCCTCTCCCGTTCCTTCCTCCGCTTACGCCATTTCTTCTTCTTTCTTCTTCTTCCTTTTGTTTCTTCTTGATTCATCTTCCTGTGGCCTCAATAATTGGTGGGATTTAGCAATTCTTGAATCTAATTGGTAAGTTTTAGTTGAATTTTTGTTGGGTTTTCTTCTTCTTCTTCTTCTTCTTCTTCTTCACCTTTTCTTTGATTTTGCTAGTGTATGTTTATAGTTAGGATTTTTGAGTTTTGTGTGATTGTGGATGTTCTTGATCAGAAGTGCCTCCTAGAGAACCTAAGGGTAAGGAGAAAGCAAGTGGAAGTGGAGCCCTTTGATTAGGAGCAAAGGAGATCAAGGTTTGGGAAATTTATGATTTTGGTGTATTATTTAATTGAGTTGATTTTCTGGAAATTATGAGGTTATAGTTGTTTATGTGTATGTAAATGTTATGTTTTGATTAATTTGAGTTGAGATGCTTTGGATGTGGAGTATTGAACCAAAATATGCTTTTGATTGAAGTTTTGAAGTAGAATTTCTGGTTTGTTTAATTAAAGATTTTTATTTTGTTAATTGAATGATTTAATTATGATTTTTGCAGATTTGCTGGAGAACTAGAAAATGCGACCCTGTCGTAAGCGCGACAGAGCTCGATGATTCCAGCATCTCGTGGGTGGCCGAGCTCTATTTTGTCGAGCAGCAGCCGCATGTGTATGCTGTCACGAGTGCAACAGAATGCGTGGTGCCAAGCTGAGGTTGGGTAGCGCTGTCGCGATCGCGACAGCGATATCGAGCGCATTCTATTGCAAGCGCGACAGAAGCCAATATGTTCCTTTGTGTGCGAGAGCGAGGCTTGTCACGAGCGCGGTGCTCAGGGAGCTTTTCCCCTATCGTGAGCGCGACACCTCCTGCTTTTCAAAATGGGATTTCTTTTGTGCTTTCGATATTTATTTTCCGAACTTGTGATGCTTTTAAACTTATGCATGGATGATTTTATGAACAATATGAATATGATTGGATGATTTATGCATGGCCTGTAAGAGTCAAATCAGTGGATTGTTAGGCATGCCTAATAGAGTTCAGTAGCTATAGCCCCAATGTGTTTCGGACCCTGATCAGGTCTCTGTTTTGGTCCTCGCAATCCTTAATGTGTTCAGATCTTGTTTAAGATCCTCCAATGTGAAAATGTTTTGAATGAGAAAATTTAAGATGTTGCTTTTTGATTGTACCCTTTGGTACCCCAATGTGTTCACACATTATCCGCTATTCTGAGTCAGCAGGCGTTTGTTTTGTTTTGTTATGATTAAGATTTTGTGAAATCAGTTTGATATATATATATATATTTTGATTATGAACTTTTGAACATAATTGATGATGATTAAGCTATGATTTAATTATATATAATTATAAGCATGTGCCATGTTGTATGTGATCTACCTTAACGACCATTGTGAATGGCCGTTCATATTATTGTGTGTTTTTCCCCCAAGCGTTATCGCTTAGCACGGGTGTTTCATCCGTGTAGGTGCGGAAGGAGTCGAGTTTTTGGGAGACTCTCCGCAGGTCCAGCCAACACAGAAAGATTGAAGTGTTATAGCTTAGTTTTGTATTTACGTTCTTTTTGTAATCTTTTAGGCTCTCATTATATTTATTTTTTGTAATGTTTCTGCTATGTATTTGAGGAAGAATGAATTTTTACAATATCAGTTATGTACCGAATAATTTTTGTAATGAACCTTTGATATCAATGAATGATCTTTTGAGCTTTAAAGTTTTATTTCCGTTGTAATCCATATATTGTGTATATGTTTATTGTATTGCTATGTTTGGTGACACCCTTGTCCATATGGGTTCTCACTCCCTTCAAGGTTGAGTTCTCCTACGTATGAGTAAGGGGTGTTATAATTTATGGTATCAGAGCCTAAGTTTAGGCATTTTTAGGTGTTTGTAGAGTATAGATATATGTTTAGGACTGTGTTGGCCTAATACGATGTCTTTATGGTTATTTTAGATGGAGTCTGCATGTGGATCACTCGAGGGGTCAGCTGAGAGTGCTAATCCCCAAGATTAAGATCCGTCCATGTCTGGTCCGACTCAGCTAGCTAGGGTGCAGCCTGAGGCCTCAGCCATGCCTTTTGAGGCTATGCTGAAGATATCTCAAGATACGTCTCGGGTATTAGAAATGGTTATTGGTCCGAGAGACCTAATAGAGAGCATGAGGAAAGTTGGGGCGAAAGATTTTTATGGAATGAGCTTGGATGAGTCTGAGTTGGCAGAGAAGTGGATCGAGAAGGTGGAAAGAGTTTTTGAGGAGATTCGTTGCCCTCCTGAGAGGCAAGTTGAGTGTGTCATTGCCTTGCTCCAAGGATTGGCCTATGACTGGTGGAAGTTGGCTCGTAGGCATCCCCAGTTGCCAAATCCGGTCACATGGGAGTTTTTTGAATGGGAATTCACTAGTAAGTATATGACCAAGGCTTATAAAGAGGCTAAGTGGGCTCAGTTCTTAAGTCTGAAGCAGAGGGTAATGTCGATTACAGAGTATAAGAAGGAGTTCAATCAACTTGGGAAGTATGCTCCTCCGGGCATTTTGATAGAAGAATTTCGATGTCAGCATTTCGAGGCTGGGTTGAATGAGTCCTTAAGAGCTATGCTCATATCTCTGATGAGTATTCCTGCTATCAATTATTACGAATTGTCCAAGTAGCTGTGCAGGCAGAGAGGTCTGAGTCAGTTTTGAGTGAGAGAGCTCTGAGGAGGAATCCCCCTCGTGGAGGTTCATCCTCGAGAAAGAGATCGAGGAACCTGTAGGATGAGCCCTCTACAGGTCCTTCTTTGAGGGGTAGGAGGCAGGAATCTACTGTTGGTTTGGGTGCTGGTAGAGGTAGTTCTGGTGGAAGAGGTAAAGTGGTGCCCGAGTGTTCTCATTGTAGTAAGCGCCACAAGGGCGAGTGTAGATGGCTTACTGGAGGATGTTTCCGTTATGGAAGCACCGATCATTTTCTGGCTAACTGTCTAAAGTTGAGTGAGAACACTAGGGATCAGCAAGAAGCTAGTCTATCGGGGTCTAATGCTCCTCAAGCTAGTCGAGGTAAAGGCAGAGGTAGAGGTCGAGGTGGTCGGCCTAGAGAGGGTGCTCCATTGGAGTCGGTAGATCATCCTCAGATGGTGCCAGCAAGGGTCTATGCGATGAGAGCTCGAGATGAGCAAGATGTGCCTGATGTGATTGCAGGTAAGTTTTTACTCTATGACACTGAGATGTATGCTCTAATAGATCCTGGTTCCACACACATATTTATGCTCTGATAAGTTATTTGATAAGTTGCATGATATTGATCAGTTAGATTATGAGATCTGTGTGACCAGTCCTTTAGGGTATAGTGTCAATATGAGTAGAGTGTTTAGGAATTGTCCTCTGTTAGTGCAAGGTATTGAGTTCCTAGTGGATTTGATTGATTTGCCTTTTCGGGAATTTGACTTGATTTTGGGAATGGACTAGTTAAGTAAGCACCAGGTAGTGGTAGATTGTCATAGGAAGACAGTTGTATTGCAGGATAGAAATCAGTCTCCGATTGTGGTTAAAGGTTTAGGCTCGGGTTCTTTGGGAAATATAATTTCTGCCATGCAAGTTAAGAGATTTATGAGGAAAGGTTGTGAAGCATTTTTGGCTTTGGTATTGGACTCTAAGCGCAGTCAAGTTAAGATTGAGGATATCCCAGTGGTTAGGGAGTTTGAGGATGTGTTTCCTAGTGAGTTGCCTGGGTTAACTATGGAGAGAGAAGTGGAGTTGTCCATAGAGATAGTGCCGGGTACTTCTCCTATTTCTAAAGCACCTTATCGAATGGCTCCTATAGAATTGAGAGAACTTAAAACTCAATTACAAGAGCTATTGGATAGAGGCTTTATTAGACCCAGCATATCTCTTTGGGGAGCTCCGATTTTGTTTGTAAAGAAGAAGGATGGGACATTGAGAATGTGCATCAATTACCGTCAGATTAATAAGGTCACTATAAAGAATAAGTACCCATTGCCTAGGATTGAGGATTTATTTGATCAGCTTAGAGGTGCAAAAATCTTTTCTAAGATTGATCTTCGGTCTAGGTATTATCAGCTTCTAGTTAAGGATGTAGATGTGGTTAAGACTGCATTTCAGATGCGATATGGCCACTATGAGTTTCTTGTGATGCCGTTTGGTTTGACCAATACACCTGTGGCTTATGTATCTCGTCAATTGAAGCCTCATGAGAAGAATTATCCGACGCATGATCTAGAGTTAGTGGCTGTGACATTTGCTCTTAAGATTTGGCTGCATTATCTGTATGGGGAGACATGTAGGATCTTCACGGACCACAAAAGTTTAAAGTATCTCCTCACACAAAAAGAGTTGAATATGAGGTAACGCCGTTGGTTGAAACTATTTAAGGATTATAACTACATTTTGGAATACCATCCGGGTAAAGCAAATGTGGTTGCCGATGCTTTGAGTCGAAAATCAATGTCTGCTTTGGTATTGCAGCGTTACAAGTGGAGATTGGATTCAAAAGGGGCCTTGGTTGCCAAATTGAAAGCTGAGTCATCTTTGAGGCAATTGATTGTTGATGCCCAAAAAGACGATGTGAAATTATAGCAAGTGTTACAGGAAGTTCAGGATGGCAAGCGGGCTGAGTTTTCGATTTTAGACGGGGTGCTTATGTATAGGAATCGTTTGTGTGTGCCTGAGAGTGATGAGTTAAAGAAGAAGCTTTTGATGGAAGCATACACTATGGTCTTTACTATGCATCCTAGTAGTAAAAAGATGTATTGAGATTTGAAGCAGTTTTATTGGTGTCCTGGGATGAAGAGAGATATTGTGGAGTTTGTGGCCAAGTGTTTGACTTGTCAATAGGTAAAGGCCGAGCATCAAGTTCCTTCGGGAATGCTCAACCCTTTACCCATCCCTTAGTGGAAATGGGATGACATCATGATGGATTTTGTATCAGGCTTGCCTATGATTCAGAGGAAGCATGATTCAGTTTAGGTTATTGTGGATCGACTCACCAAGTCAGCGCACTTTTTACCGGTTAGGGTTGATTATTCAATGGATAAATTGGCAAGTATTTATGTGCATGAAGTGGTCAGATTGCATGGTATTCCGTTATCGATAGTGTCGGATCGGGATCCAAGGTTCACATCGAAGTTCTGGAAAGAGTTGCAAGAAGCTTTAGGTACTCGATTGAATTTTCGTACGGCTTTTCATCCTCAGTTAGATGGGCAGTCAGAAAGGGTTATTTAGATTTTAGAGGATATGCTTCGGGGTTGTGCTTTGGAATTTTTGGGTAATTAGGATACATATGTGTCGCTCATAGAGTTTGCCTGCAATAATAGTTATCAGTCGAGTATTGGCTTTTCACCATTTGAAGCTCTTTATGGACAACAGTGTAGGACTCCGATTTGTTGGATAGAATTGATTGAGCATTTGTTTGTTGGGCCAGAGATGGTTAGGGACACAGAAGAGAAGATTTGAGTAGTTTAGCAGAATCTGAAGATAGCCAAGGATAGACAGAGGTCTTATGCTAATTTGAAGAGAAAGGACATTCAATTTGAGGTTGGAGAAAAAGTGTTCCTTAAGGTATCGCCATGGAGAAAAGTGTTGCGCTTTGGCAAGAAGGGAAAACTTAGTCACAGATTTATCAGAGCCTACGAAGTGTTAGCAAAGGTTGGTCCTGTAGCCTATAAGTTGGCTCTATCGATGGAATTGGCTAAGATGCACGATGTTTTTCATGTGTCTATGCTCAGCCGCTACAGATCGGAACCATCGCATGTGTTATTGGTTTAGGATATAAGAATTCAACCTGATTATTCTTTTGATGAAGAGCCAAAAGCCATTTTAGCCAGAGAAGTACGACAGTTGAGAAGCAAGCAAGTTCCTCTGGTTAAGGTGTTGTGGCAGCATCATGGTATTGAGGAAGAGACTTGGGAACCAAAGTCTGTGATGAGATCTCAGTATCCTCAGTTGTTTAGTTCAGGTAAGAATTTCGAGGACGAATTTCTTGTTATTAGAGGAGAGTTGTAACACCCTGTTTCCCACCCTAATAGTTTCAGCCATATTGTATGCAAGTATGTGTATGTGTATTTTTTGGCATATGTTATTTATTTGAGTTTTATGCATGTTTATTGGGTTTGTTAGAGTGTGAGTGTATGTATTGAGTTAGTGTGTGTGAGTTTGGTGGCTAGACTTAAGTACAGTGTAGAGGATGGTTGTAGGGAGTGAACGGTTAAATTCCACCAATGAGAGTTTGCCATGTGGCAAGTAAGGGAGGCTATTTAAGCCAAGGAGAGAGAAAGAGAGGCAGTTGTCCCTTGCCCCTCTCCCATTCCTTCCTCCCCTTATGCCATTTCTTCTTCTTTCTTCTTCTTCCTTTTGTTTCTTCTTGATTTATCTTCTTGTGGCCTCAATAATTGGTGGGATTTAGCAATTCTTGAATCTAATTGGTAAGTTTTAGTTGGATTTTAGTTGGGTTTTCTTCTTCTTCTTCTTCTTCTTCTTCTTCTTCTTCTTCTTCTTCTTCTTCTTTTCTTTGATTTTGCTAGTGCATGTTTATAGTTAGGGTTTTTGAGTTTTGTGTGATTGTGGATGTTCTTGATCAGAAGTGCCTCCTAGAGAACCTAAGGGTAAGGAGAATGCAAGTGGAAGTGGAGCCCTTTGATTAGGAGCAAAGGAGATCAAGGTTTGAAAAATTTATGATTTTGGTGGATTATTTAATTGAGTTGATTTTCTGAAAATTATGAGGTTATAGTTGTTTATGTGTGTGTAAATGTTATGGGTTTTGATTAATTTGAGTTGAAATGCTTTAGATGTGGAGTATTGAACTAAAATATGCTTTTGATTGAAGTTTTGAAGTAGAATTTCTGGTTTGTTTAATTAAAGATTTTGATTGTGTTAATTAAATGATTTAATTGTGATTTTTGATACAAAAGTTGGGTTTTGTGTTGTTTATGATGATTTGAAACTTTAATTTGAGTTGTGTTGAGGTTTGTGTTGAATTGGAGGTTTGGGTAAATTTTTGGAGGAGTTGGATTTCTGGAGATTTGTAGGAGAACTAGAAAACGCGACCCTTTTACAAGCATGACATCTGTCGTGAGCGCGACAGAGCTCGGTGATTCCAGCATCTCGCAGGTGGCCGAGCTCTGTTCTGCCGAGCAGTAGCTGCACGCGTATGCTGTCGCGAGTGTGACCTTTGTCTCGAGCGCGACCTCTGTCGCGAGTGCGACCTCTTTTGTGAGGGCGACAAAATGCATTGTGCCGAGCTAAGGTTGGGCAGTGCTGTCGCGAGTGCATGATCATGATAGCGATATCGGGCATGTTCTGTTGGGAGCGCGACAGAAGCCGATCTGTTCCTTTGTGCATGAGCGCGGTGCTTAGGAAGCTTTGCCCCTGTTGCAAGCGCGACAGCTGTCGTGAGCGCGACACCTCCTACTTTTCATAATGGGATTTCTTTTGTGCTTTCGATATTTATTTTTCGAACTTGCGATGCTTTTAGACTTATGCATGGATGATTTTATGAATAATATGAATATGATTGGATGATTTATGCATGGCTTGCAAGAGTCAAATTAGTGAATAGTTAGTCATGCCTAATAGAGTTCTGTAGCTGCAGCCCTAATGTGTTCCGGACCCTGATCAGGTCCCCGTTTGGGTCCTCACGATCCTCAATGTGTTCGGATCTTTTTTAAGATCTTCTAATGTGAAAATATTTTGAATGAGAAAATTTAAGATGTTGATTTTCGATTGTACCTTCACTCATTGTCCGCTATCGTGATTTAGTAGGCGTTTGTTTTGTTTTGTTATGATTAAGAGTTTGTGAAATCAGTTTGATATATATATATTTTGATTATGAACTTTTGAACATAATTGATGATGATTAAGCTATGATTTAATTATATATGATTATAAGCATGTGCCATGTTGTATGTGATCTGCCTTAACGACCATTGTGAATGGCCATTCATATTATTGTGTGTTTTTCTCACTAAGCATTATCGCTTAGCACGGGTGTTTCATCTGTGTAGGTGTGGAAGGAGTTGAGTTTTTGGGAGAGTCTCCGCAGGTCCAGCCAACACAGAAGGATTGAAGTGCTATAGCTTAGTTTTGTATTTAGGTTCTTTTTGTAATCTTTTGGGCTCTTATTGTATTTATTTTTTTGTAATGTTTTCGCTATGTATTTCAGGAAGAATGAATTTTTGTAATATCAGTTATGTGTCGAATATTTTTTGTAATGAACCTTTGATATCAATGAATGATCTTTTGAGCTTTAAAGTTGTATTTCCGTTGTAATCCATATATTTTGTATATGTTTATTGTATTGCTATGTTTGGTGACACCCTTGTCCATACGGGTTCTCACTCCCTTCGAGGATTAGTTCTCCTACGTATGAATAAGGGGTGTTACAATTTCTCTTCTTATTTTTCCTCATATCTCGTAAGGGAAAAGAAAGAAGTTACTTTCCTAAACCCATTTTTCCAAAAATCACTATAACATGAAAAAAACAGTTTTTACAGTCCCAAAAATCAGTTTTTTTCTATAGGCGGGAAAGGGATAGGACAGAGTTGGGTGGGAGGCCTCAAGCGAGGGGCCGCACCTCGTGAGGTGCGGCCTTACGGGAGGCCGCATGTCGAAAGGTTGCAGGCCGCACGCGAAAAAATGACATGCGGCCTGGAGGCCACACGTGAAACGCAAAAAGCTGTATGTAGACACCGGGTCTCGAGACAACCAAGATCAGGATTACCCAATGATGAAATTAAGTGTGCCTGTTTTCAGGCAAAAATGAAAGTTGGAAATGATGATTTCCTTGTCGAATTTGATTTATTATAAATAAATAAAAATATATTTTAAAAATGTTTTAAAAATTATTTCAAGATAAAAAAACGTGAGTTTTGGAAGTATTGTGTTTTAGCAAAATTAAAAAAAAAATTTGCGAGTGTCGGGGTGCGGCAGTGCCCAGCGTGCACGCGGAGTGCGCTTGCCCTTGCGTTGGCACCATGCGTGAGCGACGTGCTGGGCGTCGCCCGCGCGCGCTGCTGTCTGCACGCGCTGCACTTAGAGATGCCTGTCGGGCATCGCTTGCCCCTGACGAGCTCCCGACGCTCAGTTTGGCAGATTTTTCCTTTTTTGGTCCAAAAATAAGTGTTTTTCTTATTTTTTTTGTTAGAATTTAATTTTAAAAACCTTTTGAATTCTAAACCCTTCAAATTCATCAGTTTTTTTGTGGTTATAGAAATAAAATTGATTGAATTTTTTCATTAAAAATCTGATTTTTTGGGGGAGGTATAAAATCATTTTTTTGGAAGAGAATTGGGGGGATTTAATTTAGAAAAAATATTTTCTTCTTCTTTCTCTTCAAAAGCAAATTCTCTCAATTTTTTAAAAAATTTTCCTAAGTTAATTATTAAGGCAAAAAGAACAATTTTTGTTCTTGAAAATTTTCTTCCTTTTTATTTAACAAATTTTACCTTGAGGCAAATAAATTAATTATTTGTTCTTGAGATAAAATTTCTATTCAATATTTTATTTTTCTAATATCATTCCTACAAATCAAGACAAGGAGATTAATTACTTACCTTCATTCATCACATCAAATTTTGATGGTAAGTATTCTTGGCTCAATTTTTTTAATTCAATTTTTAATTTAGTTTTTATTTACACTTAATTAGTCATCATGTAGATTTTTAAATCTTTTGTTGTTTTTTTATTGTTTATGTGGTTTAGTTATGTAATTTGATGTTCTTAGTATATTTTATTTTATTCTTGCATATTTAATTTGATTCTTCATCTTTTGTTGTTGTTGTTGTTGTTGTTGTTATTATTATTATTATTATTATTATTATTTTTATTTAACATGGTTTAACATGTTTTGTTTATTTTATCTCTTGCTATTTTTGCTTGTTTGATTGTTCATCTTTCTATTATTATTATTATTATTATTATTATTATTATTATTATTATTATTATTATTATTATTACTATTGTGATTATTGTTATTATTATTATTACTCTTATTATCATTATCTATTGTTACTACCATTACTATTATTATTATTATTATTTTTATTATTCTTGTTTATTGTTATAATTTGTTGAATTTTATCATTATTATTTTTATGTTTTCATGCATGTTGAATTTTATTGTTATTATTTTATGTTTTTTTATGCATGTTGAATTGTTAATATGATAAGTTGCATATTTTTATTATGTCATTTATTTTTATTATGTTGAATTGTCATACATGATGCATTTTTTATTTGTTTTATTTTAATTTTTTTTATGTTCTATGCTTAAATTTATTTTTTGTTACTAATATCACTTTTATTTGTATTTTTTTATTTCAATACTCATTTTTTATGTGTGAGTTTTTTCAATGGCAAGTGGGAGCCCATGAAGATTCGAAGATACCATTTGGGAGTTAATTTGTCATTTTTATTATTTTTTATTATTTTGAATTTATTTATTTTATCCTGTAATTTGTAATAAGTTTATTTTTAGGCACGCTAAAAAGAAAATCACAAAAATATTTTTATTAAATTAACTTAGAACATTTTCTAATAAAATGGGACCAATGTCCTAGTTTTTTACACCTAAATAAACCATTACCTTTAACACATTTTTTTAAAGTGTATGCGAGGACCAATGTCCTCATCCTTAATAAATAGCCCATTTTATGTATGATTTGTATTTTATTTACAATGGAGGTTGTATTCCGCCCATAGTTTTGTTGTAATTTATTATACCTTTATTTACTTTATTTACCGTTTTCATTATGTGATTAACATGCGCGTTAAATTATTGCATTTGAATTGAATGACAAATGGGATGAAATGCTAAACTAAAATCTAAATTATAACTTTAATCAAGGTATGGATAAATGGGAAGTCTCGAACCTTCTCTGGTCTTTGGCTCAATGAGGTTAGAGGACCATCTCAATGCTTCATTGGGTTGGGGCCTCCAAAATATCTCTTGTTGCCTCACAAAAGGCCCAACTTACATAGTCCTAGGCTCTACGAGGCGAGAGGACATCCTAATGTTCTATTAGGGTGGGGTCTCTAAGACACCTCTTGCTTGCCCAAAATGGACATAGCAACGCTGTCTTAGGCTCACTAAGGCTAGACGACCTTTCCCAATGTTATATTGGGTGGCGACTCTAAGAAACCTCCTTATTGCCCAAAATAGACGCACTTGTAATTTCTTACAAGTTTTATGAATCTCGATCGCCCTAAAAGAGGGCGTTCGGGGCACCTCGAGATTCGACGCACCTCACAATAGCGAATCCACTTGGGATCTAGACTCGAGACTTCGCTTCGAAAGTACCTTGGTTAAAATTTACAATTGAGTTTTAGTTTAAAAATTTTCATCCTTTTTCGAAACTGCATTGCATCCATGCTAGAGCCTTAGATTATGCTAGTTTGGTCCCTTTTCTAGCCCCGGTGCATTCCCAAAGTACGACCCTACGTTCATTCATTGTGGGGAAGTGTTAGGGATAATCACTAGCCCAAGTCTCGTACCTTATGGTATATCAAATGGAGACCCAATCGGTCGTTATGTTTGTGACGAGCTAGACCCATTGGCAGGGACCATGCTTAGGTAGCCCTAAAGTATCATCACCTTTGACCAAAGCTCATGTAATGGCAATAGATACTTCCACTAGGTGAAATGTACCATAATATCGTGCATGCTATGTGGGCTGTCATATATTGAACAAAATCAGCTAAATTAAATAATTTTCATCAAAGGCTTTCATGCCCCTATGGGCCCATCTTAATTTAGTTGAATTGTTTAAATACATAATGGCCAAACACCCATACGTATGTACATTAGGTAAGAGATGTTATGCTGCCAATTTTCCACCATCCACCATACGCGTCCAATGGGTTCCCTGTTAACCCTTGGATAAAGCCCACCTAGGAAAGAGGCTACACTACCTCGTGTGTGGGAGAGATATGGTTAGAATGATCTATCTGCTTGTATGTGTTTATCTATACTGCATCAGCATGACCATGCATTGGATTTCAATCATGCATCATCTTAACGAGGTGTATTTTGCAGCCATCATAGATTCGTCCAGGTGGTTTAGAGGTCCTGACGGTCAGCTAAGAAGGATTCCACTCTTTGCATTACCAGAGCTAGTGTCAGATCAGAGTTCAGATTTTCTTTCAGAAGGTAGTGAGATATTATCTTCCGAGTCATCAATAGAGACAAGGATGTCTTATCCATCAAGTGGGTCGGATGCAACTCGGGCAATAATTGTCGAAGAAGTGGGGAGAAGAATTATAGAGTTTGAGGCCAGAATGATGGCGGTGATGGGCAACCTTGCCACTACCTTAGCCCCACTTGCAGGGCAACAGGTTGCTACTCCGATTAGGGGGTAAGATGAATAAAGAGCTGTGAGGGAAGATCCACCTGCTGCAACTGACCCACCTGCTATTGAGCCAAGAGCGCCAGTGTATGTAGAGCGCAGAGAAGGCCCTAAATATGAGGTTGACTTATGGGAAGAAGAGCAAGAAGAGCCAATGGTAACTAAGGGAAAGTCGCCCAAGCTGGAGGATGCGATGTGGAAAAAGATGGAGGAGAAGTTTGAAGCCATGACGAGGATGTTAACGGTAGGAAGGGGAATGAACCCTGAGGATCGGGAGCTGGACAGTGATGATCTGATCTCTTAGAACTTCAAGATGCCTAACTTTCTCAAGTTTGATGGCACTTCTGACCCTGCTGCACGCATCAAGCAGTATTCACTAGTCATGAAGGGAATAACTCTAACAAGGAAGCAGAAGATAGAATACTTTTGCCTGAGTCTCATGGGGGCTACCATTGACTGGTACCATAGGTTGGACAGATGGTCTAAGGAAGACTGGGACTTATTGACCGAAGAGTTCCTAAAGTAATATGGTTGCAGTACCCAGATGGAGGTCACGTTAAAGGATTTTGAGTTGCTACAGCAGAGGGCTGGGGATTCTTTTCATGAGTACCTCACTCGATTGAGGAACCGAGTTATGGAGATGAAGTGCAAACCTGATACTCCTGATCAGATCCGATTGTTCATTCAGAATGCTAGCCCCTACCTGAGAGATTGACTAAAAATGAAAGGGATGAAGGATTAGGAGTCCTTGAAGGACATTGCCATAGAGGCAGAGGGTGAATACATGGCCAGGAGGGCAAGTAGTAAGGCTTATGCCAAGAAGGGCTATACTAATCAAGGGGCAACCAAGTCCGCAAGTTCCAGTAGTGGCAATAGAAGTGGGAAGACAGCTGAGGTGTCGACAACATGTGTGAATCAGAGGTATTTCTCAAATTTGGGTCGGCCTTTGTCATGGGTATTAAAAAGATTGATAAAAGAGGGGAAGCTACAACCCCTGCCACCCAGGCCAGCTAGGACCCAAGGGGAGCCGGGGCATAAAGAGAATGAATACTGTGCCTTTCACCAACATACTGGGCATTTGACAGACAATTGCATGAGGCTGAGGCACTAGATTCAGGATCTAATCGATAGTAAGCAGATCACAGATCCTGAATGGAGAGAGAGTAAGAAGAAGTCTAACTACACTGATGTGCCACAGCCTATCTTTATGATTGGGTCGAGCCTACCTGAATGGTATGTCTTGCAGGATTTGTATAGCAATAAATACGTCTCTATCACTTGCCCTGAGGCAAGTGAAGAAGGGATTCCCGTGGCAGCAGTAGACTGTTAGTCCACTAGTGAGAGTGGAGAAGAAGAAGAAGATGAAGAGGAGAAAGACAAAAAGTTCATGGATCCATGGGATTAAGATGAAAAGGAAAGAGTTGGGGCTGTAACAAGAAGTAGAAGAGTGGTCCCAGAGGTTGAGAAGTTGCAGGACCCGGTGCAAGCACCTGCAAAGAAAGAGCCGGAAGAGGATCCCATAGTAAAGCAGTTGAAAAAGACCATGGCTCAAATATCTATTTGGGATCTTTTAAGACAGTCCCTAGCCCACAGACAAAAGTTGGTTGAGGCTTTGAGTGAATCTACCGTGGCCACCACAATTTCTCCATCCAAGTTGCTAGATCTTGTTAAAGGGGGATCAGGGGAGAGATTGGTTCTTTCTAACACAAATTTGCTAGCAGAGGGCCGCAATCACAATCAGCCACTATACATCAAGGCACAAATTAATGACAAGCACACCGCTTGTGTTACGGTTGATGATGGTTCATCCATAAATATCTGCCCTTTGGTGGCACTGTAGGCTTTTGGGCTAAATAAAAACATGCTGAGCAAGTCTGATTTGACCATCACAGCCTATGATAATTCTCGAAGACAACCGTCAGGAACATTTAGAGCACTAGTCAAGACTGGACCCATTGAAACGGAGGTAGAATTTGTGGTTTTATCTATCCCAGCAAATTTCTCAGCTCTACTTGGAAGGCCATGGTTCCATAAATTGGGGGGAGTGCCGTCTACCCTACATCAGATGATCAAGATACCACATAAAGGAGAGGTGGTAACTATTAAAGCAGCGAGAGAAAACCAAGTGTCTACCTTAGGGATTTCTAACCAGCCATTTAATGGCTTTCACATATCGGTGATAGGAGAAGAGCAGGGTTCAGTGGATAGCCCTCAGGTTGTGAATATGATGAAGAAGATGCACTTTCTCCTAGGAGCTGGTTTGGGTAAAAACTCACAAGGGCTGCAGTTTACTATCGCTACACAAGGCCAGAAAGATCGGAAGGAGAGCATGGCAAGAAGAAAATGTCAGAGAAGATGCCCCATATTTCGGAGAGTTTTATTCCCGCATCCTCGGTCTGTGCTTAGACTGGAGAAGAAGAGCCTCGGTGGGTGGATGGAAAGATCATTCCAGGTTTTGAAATCTTTAATGATGTCTTCGACTGGGAGGTTGGAGTTATCAAATCTATAGAGGACTTTTGGGATGAAGAGATTATGACTTAGTGTAGTGTTTGGGACAGGGATGGGCCCGAGAAAATTGTCACTGATAAGCTGTTAGCCACCAGGTTGAAGGGAAAAGAGAAGATGGCAGAGTCAGATTTGAAGATTGAAAATTTGAAGATTTCACCGGGGGTAGTTGAAAAGCCTCCACAAAGCCAAGAAGTCAAGGAACAGTTGGCTGCAACATCGGCGTCGACAGAAGATGAAGACAATAGTCTTTTTATGCCAAAACTTTTTAGTAATGACAATGTTAATGTTTCTGATTATATTAATGAGATGAATAACTTTGCTTACTTGTGTGATGTTTCTAATGATTTCATTTCTCATGATCATAAATGTGATGCATTCATTTTTGACATTAACTCAACTAGCACAACTGCATTTAATCTCGGAACTTTAGAGAACCCAAAGGAAATTTTGATAGCATCATACATAACTCCTGAAAAGAGGTTAAAATTTGAGAGAATTTTAAAAGTATATGAAAAAGTTTTTGCCTGGACCTACGAGGACATGCTGGGGATTAATCGAGAAGTTGCTAAACATGCCATCCCAATTTACCCAGAGTCTAAACTATTCAACCAAAAGCTTTGAAGACTTAAACCAGAATGGGCACAAAAGGTGAAAGAAGAGATCCATAAGCAGATTGAGGCTAAGTTTCTAATAGAGGTTCAATACCCAACATGGTTGGCTAATGTAGTTCCTGTGGCTAAAAAGGATGGAAAGATTCGAGTATGTGTGGACTATCGGGACCTGAAGAAAGCCTGTCCGAAGGACGATTTCCCTCTACCTCATATTGATGTGCTAGTAGATAGTGCCGCTGCTTATATAATATACAGCTTTGTAGATGGGTATGCAGGGCATAATTAAATCCTCAACAGGATCGTGGATCGAATTAAGACAGCCTTCATCACTGAATAAGGTACATTTGCTTACCGGGTTATGCCTTTCGGGTTAAAGAATGCAGGAGCAACCTATCAAAGAATGGCCACCAGAGTTCTCAATGATATGATCCACAAGGAGATGGAGGTGTATGTTGATGACATGATGATCAAGTTAGCTACTAGGGAAGGTCACTTCGAGGCTTTGGAAAAGTTCTTTCAAAGGATCAATAAGGACAATCTGCACCTCAATCCCAAGAAGTGCATCTTTGGGTTACCTCGGGTAAGTTATTAGGCCATGTGGTAAGCCAGAGAGGAATTGAAGTTGATCCTAATAAGGTCAAAGCCATTAGAGAGATGTCGATACCTCAGAAAGAAAAAGGAAGTTAGAAGTTTCCTGGGAAAACTTTAGTACATTAGCCGGTTTATCGCCAAGCTACCTTCAGTATGTGAGCCCATCTTCAATCTTCTCAGGAAGAATCAGCCGGTGGTGTGGAATAATGATTGTCAATTGGCCTTTGACACTATTAAGGATTAGCTCCTAAATTCGCCAGTCTTAAGACCACCACGTCGTGCCAAGCCACTAATCCTGTATCTGGCAGTAGAAGACAGTTCAGTGGGTGCCATGATGGCTCAAGAGGATGAATTTGGAGTGGAGGTTGCTGTCTATTACCTTAGCAAGAAATTCCTATCATACGAAGTTAAATATGTGGAAGTGGAAAAGATTTGCTTGGCAGTAATTTGGGCCTCTAAAAAGTTGCGACACTACTTTCACTCTTTCAGTGTGCAGGCGGTTGCCAAGCATAATCCGCTTAGGTACCTTCAAGAAGCACCCTCTCTACTAGGAAAAATGGGAATATAGTTATTACTGTTGCAGGAGTTTGATATCGAATACATCACCAGGAAAACCATTAAGGGAAGAGCTGTAGCGGAGTTCTTGGCTGAACACCCTATTGAGGGAGACCAGTTCGAATACAATTTCCCAGATGAAGATGTCACGGCCATAGCAGTACAAGGGTGGCAGTTATTCTTCGATGGGGCAATTAACAGTAAAGGGGCAGGAGCAGAGATTATTCTTACGACCTCGGATGGTGAGAAGTTGCCATTAGCCAAAAAGTTGAGGTATAAGGCAACCAATAACGAAGCGAAATGTGAGGCTTGCATCTTCGGATTTGAAGCACTAATTTCTCTAGGGGCAAAGACCGTAGAAGTATTTGGAGATTCATCCTTAGTAATCCATCAGATCAGAGGTGAGTGGTCAGTTAAGGAAGAGAGGTTGTTGCCTTACGTGAAGTACTTGAGAATGTTGAGTAGCCAATTTGAGACTTGCACTTTTCACTTCATCCCCAAGGATGAAAATCAGTTGGCTGATGCTCTCGCGATGTTAGTGTCCATGTGGGATAATCAAACGGGGGTTGCTATGAGACCCGTGCTGATCTCTAGTGCGAAAAAGCCTTGTTTTGAAACTGAGCAGGTGATGGATGTTGAGGTCGCCGATGGAAACCCTTAGTACTATGATATTTAGAATTACTTGGAACGGTCAGTGTTTCCAGAAGAAGCCATGAGAAAGACCAAAGAATGATTAGAAAGTTATCCACTCAATTCAACAGTGTAAATAGCACTTTGTATAAGAGGTAAGCTGATGGTATCCAATTAAGATGTTTGGCGGAGAAAGAAGCGGAAAGAGTTATGGAAGAGGTTCATGCCAGAGTCTGTGGAGCTCACATGAATGGCTTAGCCTTAGCAAAGAAGATCATGCGCCAAGGATTTTATTGGCTCACAATGGATACGGATTATTCAAAATATGTGAAGCAATGCCAGTTATGCCAACAATACGTGAATTTGAGGCATGTGCCAGTTTCAGAGCTACATAATTTGACATTTCCATGGCCATTTGCAGCTTGGAGAGTAGATATCATAGGTGAGATACGTCCTACGGCTTCTAATGGGCACAGATTCATCATAGTCGCCATTGATTATTTCACTAAATGGGTCAAAGCTGAATCTTTAAGAAGGTCGATGCCCGGGACATGGCTAAGTTCATCGAGCGGAATTTGATATGCAGATATGGCCTCCCACACCACATTGTGTCTGATAATGGGATGTAATTCTTGGCAAAAATGAAACAGATGCTTCAAAAATATGGAATCCAGCATTATAAGTCTTCTCCTTACCAACCTCAGGCTAATGGCGTGGTTGAAGCAGAGAATAAGAATGTTAAAAGAATATTGGCCAAGATGGTTCAGAGCTATAAAGACTGGGCAGAAAAGCTACCTTTTGCACTATGGGGTTATATAACCACAGTCAGAACTTCTACGGGAGTGACGCCATTCTCTCTGGTATATGGAACTGAAGCAGTTCTGCCAGTTGAAATTGAGCTGAAATCCTTAAGGGTAGTTATGGAAGCCGAGATTCCAGAAGCAGAATGGGCATAACAGCGATTGTTGAAGTCAAATCTGTTGGATGAAGATAGGTTGCGACTATTATCACAATCAGATTTACCAGAAGAGGCTAGCTCGGTCCTTTGGCAAGAAGGTATGAAAGCACCCATTAAAAGAAAGGGATTTGGTCTTTAAGATGATGAGGCCAGGGGTGCCAAACATATGGGGAAAATTCAGGCCAACATGGGAAGGTTTATTCATGCTGAAAAAGTTACTAAAAAAGGAGCAGCAATTTTAGCAGACAGTGATGGGAATGAATTTAAAGACCCGGTCAATGTTGATTGACTAAAAAGGTTCTATGGCTAAAGACCAAAAATCAAAAGAAGAGAACAAATGCCCCGCAGGTCAAAAATCGAAAAAAGGCGGCGTTGCTAAAATTGGGCGCCCTATCAGGGTGAAAACCAAAAAAGGCATCCTGGGCAAAAATTAAGGGCCAAGAGAAAATGTTCAATTGAGAAAACCCGAGAGGGCCGATTGATAACAGGAGTTTGATGCTTACAAGATCTATTCCGAGATTAGGGGTAGTCTTGTGCTTTTGAATTCTTGTTAAATGAGGATCATGTATGGTGAAATCATATAGAGATGTACACAATTTTGCAATGAACAAAAGAATTCAGTTTTTATTTTCATTGGTTTTTAGTTATGTCTTAAAAAGAAATATATCATTTATTTATCTAATAACTATGGTCTAATCATTTTTATTGAAAAGGGTCTAAGCGGATGTGTGCTGGTCACTCTTACGGGGGTTCTGATAACGACCTTCTCTTGTCGCCGCACCGAAAAAGAATGGAAAAAAAGGCCGTTAGAGATGAAAAAAAAGAGGCCATTAGAGATGAAAATCGTGACTGGCTCTCTAAGCAAAAGTTAGTCCGAAGGGTAGGGTGAAAACCTGGAAACAGGCAGTCTGCCCTACAAAAAAATAAAATTAATAAAAGTCGCTGGATTGGGTTGGATCCATTCCAGGCAAAAATTAGGCAAAGGGTTATGTAAAAATCCCCTAACGGATGCATTTCCCACAAAGAAAAGCTAGTGTGAAAATCCACAAGGGACGCACTACATTTAAAACAATGACTTTCGATGCCTGGAGCAATAAGGTGACGTTACTTTAGATGATCTTCCTTCAGTCAGGTAATGCATAATTCGGGACATGAGTCGGAATCCTGGGCGTATGATCATTGACCGGGGGGCAAAGATGCACACGAGTCAGTTATCTTTGAAAGGTTTACGGGTCAGTGTCCATAAGCCAAGATGATACCTCTAGATCCTCAGGGGGCATCGTACAAGGCAAGTAGCCAAGACATATCCTCAATGGACCCCTAATCACATAGGACGTGGTCTATCTATTTTTGCATGCATTGCATACCATTCTTTAGCAAGCATCTGCATAATTCCATTTACACTTGCACACAATCTTTTGTATATACATTTGTGCCAATGACTTTGTAGGAAAAGGTCGAACCGAGGGACAGCTTCGGCAAGATGAAGTCAAGATGAAGACCCCACAAGTTGAAATCACGTGAGCCCTTAGTGGCATTATCTTTAAGTCCTTTTTCCAAGGCATTCTTAGTCTTTTCGGGGCATTATCTATAAATTCTTTCTCCAAGGCATTTTTAGTCTTTTCGGAGCATTATCTTTAAGTGCTTCTTCCAAGGTAGTCTCAGTGTAACGCCCCAATGCCCCTTGGGAGGACAAAGGAGCGCTACGCGACAAACATGCTAAAACTAAATCCAATTAACCTCATATATCTACTAATTATTACTAAATCAATATTATTTTCTCTATTCACTTCCACTATTAGATCACTATTCATATTATCATACATTAATAATCACTAAGACATTCACTTGCACTAGTTCATTATAGTTACATATTATAATACAAAACTACATATACATTTATTCTTATCTTATACAAAAATTGGAGATCAAAATAAGCATTAACACTACAAAATTATCAACCTAGATAGACAACTTCAAACTCCTATAGTGGCCTGCAGAAAACTGTCTTCAAAATACGAGCTTTAACGTACACAGGAATAAACACCCGTGCTAAGCGATAACGCTTAGTGGGGATGTAAACAAAACAATACTAATACAAACATTCACATACAATTATTTAGCAATGACATGTTACAATCAAACAATAAGCACGCATACAATAGTTCAACAATATGCCAACTATTCAATGTTCCATGCCACACAATAGCAGTATTCAATGGCTCATGTTATACAATAACAAACACTAATATTCACTGGCAGCGAAAGGCTTCGATAACATGCCATAATAGTATATAATACAGTAACAATATCACTATACTAGGGCACAACCAACACTAACACTGATCATCATAGTACAACCTTATATTTACACATAGGTACATAACATTATCAACAAACATATCATAACATGTTCTTTATAGTTAGCTTGTATCATATAGAAGTGGATACGGGTACAATAGATATTAAACACGAGAGATCGAAGTCTCAAACACTAGATCACTGGATACCCGTCGGTATCAATCACTAGACACCCGTCGGTGCCACACTAGTAGCTGTGAATCACTAGCCCTTTATAAGCATGCTTATTTATCCACAACTCGATTACAGGCTTAATCAATTAATCCATTTATTCACACGAATCAATATAATTTCAATCAGATTCAATCATATATGGTCTATATCACATGCCATATCGTGTTTAATAATTAAAAAGCATGTATACATTTAATTCCTTCGTTAAACTACTATGCCATAACATCATTTACATGTAGTTCAATTGACAAACTTTCATAAACTCATTTCATAATGTTAAACATGAGTTGGATAAGTGACAAGAACTTTCGGTGAAGTTCGGGTTCGATTCGGGAAGGAAAAAGTACCATTTAGGCTGAAAGTTAAGGTCAGACAGTGGTAAGACATTTATTACCACCGTGTGGGACACCAAAAATGGGTCTATAAGGGTCAAAATGCTTTTACACAGTGGTGAGAAATTCTTTACCGCCGTGTAAACCTATTTTGCCTCAAAGCATGAGACAGATTAAAGACAGACTACAGGTCCAAACTTGTACTGCATTTTTTACATAGCTAGAGACATTTTTAGGCAAAAATTCCTCTTAAAAATTATTTCCCTATGTCTTATCTTTAAAATAGAACAAGTTTCAGGTAATTTGGACTTCTAAATCAACAGATATTAATTAAAAAATATAGACTGTTCTAGAATAGAGACACTAATGTTTAGGCCATTTTTATGGGTCTTAGATTCAGAATTTGCTCAAGATTATTTCTAGGACATTTAAAGGTATGGAAGTCATGGTTCTTAGGGAACAAAACTCACTTAATTTGAGTTCTCAAACGCCACTTATTATCAAAATATCACACGGAGGTCCGGTGAAAAATGAGAGAGTTTTCTCCTAAAACTGGGGTTCATGCTTTGGTCATAATCTCATGGCAATTCAATTAACACTTTCAACACACATCTCAATTACACATCTCAACTTATAAAATCTATCAATTATCACACAAATACACATAAATCCCAACTACTCAATCATGTAACCAAAACAGAAAACTTAACAAAGCAATTCCAAATCTCTTGAAGCTCTCCTTCACTTTCACAAGTCAAGTGGCTTTCTCTATCCCTTGATTCTCTTACTAGCTTTTCCAACTTTCAACCACATGCATATACACATATTCAAAGTGGAATTAACATTATGAACAGAAATTCAATCAAAAGATGAAGGAGTAGAAGATGAAATACACTAGACTCATTCATACCTTTTTTAGCTTAAAGCTTAACCCTCTAATCCATGCAACTAAAGACTTATCATGCAATGAAGAGGATGCAGAAGCAAGGAGGAGATGAAGAACAAAAGAAAGAGGGAGCAGGTTTTGAGAGAGAGAGAGAGAGAGAGAGCTGAACTAAAGAAAGGACACCAAAAGACAGATTTCTCCACTAACCCACACTATATATATGCATGTCAAATACAAGGTGTCATCCATGCAATAACCCTCAAGTGCTAGATGGCTAACTGCTACAATGACACTTGGAATCCACTTAGATAGAATTTTGCCACATGGAATTCCACTAACTCTTCATTAACATTAATTAATCTCCACTTAACTTAATTAATCTTCCACTTATACAAATCACACACAATAACACTTTGGTCACCACAATACTTTTATTTTATGTAATTAAATCCCTAATTTCCATTTTCAATTTGATCCAAATCTATAAACCTAATTTTACACTCACTTAATTACACTAATCACACTAAATACTACTAGGGTGATATTCGGGATGTTACACTCAATCTCTTGGAGCGTTACCCTTCGGAGCATTAAACTTCTTCCAAAATATTCCAAATCCTTTCAATCCACGAGGATGCCTGACTTTTTGTAGTCTTATCAGCAACTCGGTGCAATCGCTTTGTAGCCTATATAATGGCTCGGTGATATCTATTTTCTGCACTTTTAATAGTCTGGAGCAGACTCGATGCAGTCCTCTGAGGAGGACATTTCCTGTGTTTTGTAGTCTTGTCAGCGACTCGACGCGTCGCCATCTGCAGATGGCACCTGTGCTTTTAGTAGTCTGGAGTAGACTCAGTGCAGTCCTCTAAGAAGGACATTTTCTGTATTTTGTAGTCTTGTTAGCGACTCAATGCATCGCCATCTACAGATGGCACCTGCATTTTTAGTAGTCTAGAGCAGACTCGATGTAGTCCTCTGAGGAAGACATTTCTTGCATTTTGTAGTCTTGTCAGTGACTCGATGCATCGCCATCTGCAGATGGCACCTGTGCTTTTAGTTGTCTGGAGCAGACTCGGTGCAGTCGTCTGAGGAGGACATTTCCTGCATTTTGTAATCTTGTCAGCGACTCGATGCATCGCCATCAGCGGATAGCACCTACGCTTTTAGTAATCTGGAGCAGACTCGGTGCAGTCCTCTGAGGAGGACATTTCCTACGTTTTTTAGTCTTATCAGCGACTCGATGCATCGCCATCTGCGGAGGGCACATGCACTTTTAGTAGTCTGGAGCAGACTCGGTGCAATCCTTTGTGGAGGACAATTCTCGCATTTTGTAAGTCTGGAGTAGATTCAGCGCATCGCCATATGAGGGTGGCACCCAAGTACTTTGTAAGTTTGGAGCAAACTCAATGCAGCTCAAGAGAGCAAACTCTACACTTTGTATGTCCGGAGCAGACTTGGTGCAGCTCAAGAGACCACTCCTTGCATTTCGTAAGTCTGGAGCAGACTCGGCGCATCGCCATTGGAGGGTGGCACCCAAGCATTTCGTAAGTTTGTAGCAGGCTTGGTGCAACCCAGAAGGATGACAATTGTTCCACAGTCTAGATGGCGACTTAAAGAGATGATTCTCGTGGCAGCAAGAAGGAGGCAGCCTCAGGTACGCGCTTCTTTCGCTTTCCTGAATTTTGGCTCACCTAGGCACCCATGCACTAGCCTCCCTAAAATTGGGGGCAACTATAGACACCGAGTCCCGAGACAGTCTAGATCAGGATTACCCAATGATGAAATTAAATGTGCTAGTTTTCAGGAAAAAATGAAAGTTGGAAATGATGATTTCCTTATCAAATTTGATTTATTAGAAATAAATAAAAATGTATTTTAAAAATATTTAAAAATTTATTTCAAGATAAAAAAAAGTGAGTTTTGCAAGTATTGTATTTTAAAAAAATTTTAAAAAAATAAAATAAATAAATTTGCGAGTGTCGGGGTGCGGCAACGCCCAGTGCATAGGCGGAGCGCGCTTGCCCGCACGCTGCGCCCCGACCGGCATCGCTCGCCCCTGACATGCGCCCGACGCCCAGTTTGGCCGATTTTCCATTTTTTGGTCCAAAAATAAGTGTTTTTCTTTTTTTCTTTTTGGTAGAATTTAATTTTAAAAACCTTTTGAATTCTAAACCCTTCAAATTCATCAGTTTTTTGTGGTTATAGAAATTAAATTGATTTAATTTCTTTATTAAAAATCTGATTTTTTGGGGGAGCTATAAAATCATTTTTTTCGAAGAGAATTGGGGGATTTTCTTTAGAAAATATATTTTCTTCTTTGATAGGTGTTTAATTGAAGTAATATTTAGCATGTGTTTTGTGTGAATTATGAAGTTAAGTATGAAATTATTTATATGTTTCATGTTAATTGTGTTAGTTTATGTGTGTATGCATTTTGTAGGCTGATTTACGTGAAAAGGGAAGAAAAGAGTAAAACAAAGTAGAACTGGGTAGAGATCAATTGGAAGATCACGAAGAAGGAAATAAAAGAGGCAAAGGAGCAGGGTCACGACTCGTGAAGCTAGATCACAAGTCGTGAACGGCAAAGAAGAAAGCACTAGCATGAGCAAAGCGAAGAAAAGAAGAGAAGGAGCTGAGGAAGTAGGGTGACGAGTCGTGAAAGACCATCACGACTCGTGACGACGCAGAGAGGCAGGGAAAAGCAAAGCGAGGAAAGAAAAGTGAAAGGGAAGAGAAGGCGAGACGTGAGCCAAAGTCACAACTCACATGAGAAGTCATGACGCGTGATTGGAGGTTGCAACTCGTGAGTGGCCAGAGAGAAGAGGAAAAGCAAGGGAGAGAAGAAAGAAGGAAAAGCCAGATCTGCGTTCTGTCGCGAGCGCGACAGAACTATCCGTTGGAACAATTATTCCTAAAAAGTCATTTGAAAAGGCACCTCTTTCTTCCAACAATTGCAACCATTGTGAAGGGACATCTCCAATGGACACAATCTTCAGATCTTTATAAATATTAGTTTAACTGTAATTTTTTAGAGAGTTAATATAGGATCATTTATTAAGTAATTTTCTGTATTTTGGTAAAACAGTTTTCTTTTCTCTAGTTAATTTTCTTAGTTAGTTTTTATGTTTTGAAGAAGAAAATCAAGGAGAAGAAAATCTATTACAAGAGATTAAGAAAAGGGTTGAGAGACTTCTGTTCTACTCTCTTATCTTTTATTTCTTCTCTATCAATTCTATGAATATTATTTCAATGAATTTGAATACTTTTCTTATTTACATTTCCATCTATTTCTATAGTCTTTGAATGCAGACTTTCTATTAGAATTTTTGGCATAATCTTTATAAGTTAAAGTAAGATTCGAGAGACCGCTTTAACTGAAATCTAATACGAATTCATTATCAAGATATATTTTGAGAGATCGGTATATTGAGATAGTTGCTATAGGTTGGTGTTTATTCTTAGATTATGTAATTAATAACCTCTAATTCATTAATGAAAATTGTGAGTTAGAATTTTAATTGCATGTCTTAGGAATTTTAATTTATGTCGAGAGAGTAAATTAGAACTTTATTCTAACTTGGCTTGCATGGAAAGATGATAATTGTTAATTTAAATGATGGAATCAAGTTCATTAACTCTAGTTTTTCATTATATATTTTGTCTTCTTTGACTATCAATAATTAGGCTTAATTAGTTTATATGTTAGAGTAGTTTTAAATCTTTTTAACCATTATTTGATCATTGTAAACAAGATTAAAATTAAGTAGTAATAGTGTGCAAATTCACATTCCTCTTGGGATCGATATCTTAAGTACTATTCCAGTACACTGTATACTTGCGAAAAATTAGCACCTATAAAATATGCTAACATTCTTCTTTCTCTTCAAGAGCAAATTCTCTCAATTTTCTAAAAGATTTTAATAAGTTAATTTTTAAGGCAAAAAGAACAATTTTTGTTCTTGAGAATTTTCTTCTTTTTTATTTAACAATTTTTACCTTGAGGCAAATAAATTAATTATTTGTTCTTTAGATAAAATTTCTCTTCAATATTTTATTTTTCTAAGATCATTCTTACAAATCAAGACAAGAAGATTAATCACTTACCTTCATTCATCACTTCAAATTTTGAGGGTAAGCATTCTTGGCTCAATTTTTTTAATTCAATTTTTAATTTAATTTTTATTTACAATTAATTAGTCATCATGTTGATTTTTAAACTTTTTGTTGTTTTTTTATTATTTATGTGGTTTAGTTATGTAATTTGATGTTCTTAGTGTATTTTATTTTATTCTTGCATATTTAATTTGATTCTTCATCTTTTGTTGTTGTTGTTGTTGTTATTATTATTATTATTATTATTATTATTTAACATGCTTTAACATGTTTTGTTTATTTTATCTCTTGCTATTTTTGCTTGTTTGATTGTTCATCTTTCTATTGTTATTGTTATTATTATTATTATTATTATTATTATTATTGTTATTATTATTATTATTACTATTGTGATTATTGTTATTATTATTATTACTCTTATTATCATTATCTATTGTTACTACCATTACTATTATTATTATTATTATTATTATTATTATTATTATTATTATTGTTTATTGCTATAATTTGTTGAATTTTATCATTATTATTTTTATATTTTCATGCATGTTGAATTTTATTGTTATTATTTTATGCTTTTTTATTGTTAATATGATAAGTTACATATTTTTATTATTTCATTTAATTGATTTGTCATACATGATGCATTTTGTATTTGTTTTATTTTAATTTTTTTATGTTGTTTAAATTTATTTGTTGTTACTAACATCACTTTTATTTGTGTTTTTTATTTCAATACTCATTTTTTATGTGTGAGTTTTTTCAATGGCAAGTGGGAGCCCATGGAGATTTGAAGATACCATTTGGGAGTTAATTTATCATTTTTATTGTTTTTCATTATTTTGGGTTTATTTATTTTATCTTGTAATTTGTAATAAGTTTATTTTTAGGCACGCTACAAAGAAAATCACAAAAATATTTTTATTAAATTAATTTGGAACTTTTTCTAATAAAATGAGACCAATGTCCTACTTTTTTACACCTAAATAAACCATCACCTTTAATATATATTTTTTTAAAGTGCATGCGAGGACCAATGTCCTCATCCTTAATAAATAGCCCGTTTTATGTATGATTTGTATTTTATTTATAATGGGAGTTGTATTTCGCCCCTAGTTTTGTTGTAATTTATTATACTTTTATTTACTTTATTTACCACTTTCATTATGTGATTGACATGCGCGTTAAATTACTGCATTTGAATTGAATGAGAAATGGGCTGAAACGCTAAGCTAAAAACTCAAGTATAACTTTAATCAAGGTATGAATAAATGGGATGTCCCGAACCTTCTCTGGTCTTAGGCTCAACGAGTTTAGAGGACCATCTCAATGCTTCATTGGGTTGGGGCCTCAAAAATATCTCTTGTTTCCCCGCAAAAGGCCCAACTTGCATAGTCCTAGGCTCCACGAGGCGAGAGGACCATCCTAATGTTCTTTTATGGTGGGGTCTCCAAGACACCTCTCGCTTGCCCAAAATGGACATATCAACGCTGTCTTAGGCTCACTAAGGCTAGACGATCTTTTCTAATGTTCTATTGGGTGGCGACTCCAAGAAACCTCCTTGTTGCCTAAGATAGATGCACTTGTAATTTCTTACAAGTTTTATGAACCTCTCTCGATTGCCCTAAAAGCGGGCGTTCGGGGCGCCTCGGGGTTCGGCGCGTGTCACACCGCATTCGGTTTGGAGGCCGCACCTTGCGTGGGGCCTCACGCAGGAGGTCGCATGCGGCCTCGCGCGTGCTTGCGCACGAGCGCTACACCTCACACGCCGCACAAGCTGCTTCGGCCGCACAAGCTATTGAATTTCCCATTTCCAGAATTCCCCAGAGCACAGAAATCAATTCCAAAATTGAATCAAAACCATACCAATCTATTCTTACCTTCCAAAAGATGTCTCATACAGTATAAACAACATACATGCAACTCAAATCAGAAATTAAACAACCAAATCAAGGATAAATGCATTTAAGTTTCTCAAGAACATAAACCCTAAATTACAGTAAACTCAAATCAAACACAATCCACAAATAAAATCCCAAACCTGAAATCTTTAGCTTCAAACCCACACTTCAAACTTCAATCCTCCATCATCTCCTTGCCCTTAAGCTTCCTCTTGTAATCCAAAGCTTGCACAAACCAAAACCCCCAAATTACTCTTCCAAAAACCCTAACTCAATATAGCAAAACCAAGAGAGGAGGAAGAAGAAAAACATGCAGGAAACCCTAACCCAACTTACCTCATCAAGAAATCTTCAAGCTCTACCAAGACACCAATTCACACACAGTCAAGGAAGGGAGAACAAGAAATGGGAAACGAAAAGAAAGAAGAGCAAGGAAGAGGAGAGGAGAAGGCAGAACGTGATCTGCTCCTCCCTCTCATTCTTTTTCTTTTTCTTCTTTTCCCACTAATTGCCCACCTGCCAAGACACATGGCAGCCTCCTATTGGCTCTAACCAAAATATCTTGCTTTATTACTCTTTAATCCTTTGACAAATTTGCACTTACTCACTTGCATAATTATTTCTTCACAAACTTTAATTAACTTTTCAATTAGGTCCTTATCATCCAAATTCCACATGCACAAATTACCGAAATATCCATCACTTATTCGACTTAACTTGCCAAATCCGACTAGGCCCGATTTGGGGTGTGACACAAAGTGCTAGTGCCATCCTTGAATAGCGATGCGCCAAGTCTGCTCTAGACTTATAAAGCACGGGGTCATTCTCTTGAATTGTACCGAGTCTGCTCTAGACTTTCAAAGTGCGGGGTTATTTTATGGCATAGCCTCAGCCGTCCCCTGGATAAAACAAACTCCGTTAGATTAATTTATCATGATAATCATTTTGATCATCTGCCTTTTCGCGAAGGTTCATTTGTTATTATCCCATTTTCTCATTTTATCATTTATGGTTTGTCATCTCATATATGTTACTTTTATCTTGGCCACGTCAAAAGCATGCTAAAGAGAAAAGGTAAAGGAAACAATAGATCTCTATATACAAAATATGTCTGCTTAGTACAAAATAGATAAATATAAAAATTATGATAGAGTGTCTCCCTGAATGTCAACTATAGACAAATAGTTGGCTTCTTCGGGTCACTCTCACCTGGTATGTACATCATCGGTGCATCTGGTCCTCTTTAGCATGATTTTAACTTGCGCGGGTTTCATCTTGACTTCATCTTGCCGAAGCAGGCCTTTGGTTCGGACTCTTCCTGTAAAGTTAGCAGCACAAAAGCATGTACAAAAGATTATGTGTGCATAATGTGCATGAAATATATACACAAAACTATATACACGAAACGTATATAAAGGATTAACGTACAAAAATTATGTATGCACGACTATACGCGTAAAGGACTAGATGCATGTGAAGTAGGCGTATGATGTGCATTCTAAACATGTGCAAAGAGTTACGTGTTACATGTGTGCAAAAGTTATGTGCATAGGGTGTGCACAAAGAATTGCACATGCAAGTTATAAACAGAGTTCATGCATGAATGAATCCATAGTGGGCATTGTGAAAGGCTATGCCCATGTAAAGTTGTGCAGAGAGATATGCAAAAGATCGCACATGCGGGACGTGCGTGAAATGCAAGAGTGGATAGACCACATCCTGGGTGATTAAGGGACTCTTTGAGGGTATTGTTTATACTGTCTGATGCACCCAAGGACCTAGAAGAGTATCTTCTCGGCTTAGAAATTCTGACCCACAATCCCTTCAAGGAGAACCGTCCGGTGTGCTTCTTTGCCCCCTGGGCAATGAGTACGTGCTTTTTGCTATGAATGGCATAGCATTTTGCCCCCCAGGATTCTGACTCATATCCCGCATTATACCTCTTCTGCCCGAAAGGAGGTCATCTGAAGAACCACCGCCTTATTGCTCCAGGCATCAGAAGTCTATACCCCATCCGTCCGAAGGGAGATAATCCGAGGTGCTGCCACCTTATCGCTCTAGGCATTTAAAATCATTGATTAAAGGTAGTGCGTCCCTTATGGATTTTCACACTATCTTTTCTTATCTAGAAATGCATCCTTTTCTAATTTTCACACAACCCTGTGCTAAATTTTTGCCTGGAATGGACCCAACCCAATCCACCGACTTTTATCCATTTACTTTTTGTAGGGAAGACTGCCTGTTTCCAGGTTTTCACCCTGCCCTTTGGCCTAACTATTGCTTAGAGAGCCAGTCATGGTTTTCTTCTCTAACGGCCTCTTTTTTTATTTTTTATTTTTTTTCTTTATTTTGAAAACTCTCCTGCCTTTCAAGATGGCTACAAGAAAAGCTGAAGCAACTATCAGGACCCCACTTCTAGATTGATCAACAGTTATTCATTGAGGCATTTCCTTCCTCGGTAGTGGTTGTATTCGTTTGCATCTCCTGATGAAGGTGTTGCCAGATTGGGTGAGGTGGCGGATAAGGATCAGCTTCATGTGCCCCTTGACTTCCCCTTTCTACTGTGGTTTCGGATGGTTCTTTAGGATGTGTCCCATTGTATGGGCTTTATGAGGCTACCCTTTACATTGCTGCCCATTGTGTTCGACAGTTCAGAGGGATTCATGATGTTTGTGAGGCCCCTTCTTTCCTCCTCAGATGGCATATTATCTTTGACTTTCACCTCTAGTTTCCATGGCCTTTGGACCCAGCTGCTTATAAAGGCTGTTATACTACTGATCAGAGATTTCCCTTTTGCTTCTTCAAGTGCATACAAGAGAAGGGTGCTTAGCCCTGAGGTCGATAATAGGACCCATCGATTTAGGAATCTGGCCAGCAGGAGCAGAGCAGAGTATAGTTATTTGAATGAGATGCATTCAATAATGAATGATGTTTCTATTTTTATAAAAGAACTAGAAGATATTGAACACATGAGTTTAATTGCCTTTATTTTATATCTTCCTGCAAAATTACGTATATTTCAGCATGATTTCTCCATGCATGATCATTATCTAACATAGATTCAAAATGCAAAACTACATCTAATCTGAGAGTAGATCTTGTAAGCATCAAACTACTGTTTCTAATCAGCCCTCTTGGGTTTTCCTTATTGGATATTTTCTCTCAAGCCTCTAATTTTTGCCCAGGGCGCCTTTTTTTGATTTTTACCCTGAGGAGATGCCCATTTTTAGTAAGGCTGCCTTTTTACGATTTTTAACCTGTGGGGTATTGATTCTCTTCTTTTGATTCTTAGACTTTAGCCAGGGAACTTCTTGAGTCTGTCGATGCTGATTGGTTCTCCAAACTCATTTCCATCACTGTCTATTGGAATCGTTGCTCCCTTGGGTAACAACTGCTTAAGAAAAAATGGGTCTTCCTACACTGGTCTGAATTTGCCTAATCCATCTAGAACGTTCGAACTCATTTGCTTGAAGACTAAATCTCCCTCTTTCAATGGGTGCCTTCTGACTTTCCCCTTGAATGATCGAGCAAAGTGTTTTCTGATAGATCTGATTGTGATAATAATCCCACAACCTATTCTTATCTGATATGTTCAAATGCTGCAATTATTGTTGTGCCCAATCAGTTTTCAAAATTTGGGCTTCCATGACGGCCCTTAAAGATTTGAGCTCTACTTCTATCGATAGTACTGCTTTTGCCCCATATATCGAGGAATAAAGCATGACTCTTGTATAGGTTCCGATGGTGGTTCTCTAGCCCCAAATTGCAAAAGGCCATCTCTCTGCCAAATCCTCATAGTTTTCGAACCATCTTGACCAAGATCTTCTTAGTAGTTGATATGAGCTTAAATAGCTCATAATTAATCTATATTTTGTGGTTAGAAGTAATGTTTTAAGTGTTTTTATTTGTTGGAATTAGGTATGTTTTATGTGTTTTGTTGAGTTTTGTATGTAGGAGGAAAATGGAGAAAATATGGAGTAAATGGAGAAAAGAAAAATGAAATGAGCCAAGGCAGAAAAGCTTCTGTCACGAGTGCAACAGAACACGCTAAGGGAAGACCAAGAGAGAAGAGAAAAAAGAGAAGAAGAGAAGCTGTCGCGACCAAGGGAAGGCATCGCGAGGTCGCGACAGGGCACGGAGAAGGCACACGCGAGGAAGGGCGAGCGAAAATGAAGGCGTGCTCTGTCGCGAGCGCGACAGGCGTCACGATCGCTACAGAGAGATCCGTTAGACACTAAAGTTCAAATTTGAACTTTAAGAGTTGTGCCTTTCCACCAACAATTACAACCTTTGTAGAAGGGCATCTGAAGGGGCATGAGTTGGTATTATAAATGCTATTTCTAACTGTAATTTACATATAGAAAAAAAGACAATTGAACATTTGAATAATTTTCTGTAAGTTAGAATAGTTTTTCTTTAGTTTTTCTTAAGTAGAGTTTATATGTTAAAGAGAAGATAGCATACAAAGAAGAAGACTACAATTGGTGACTTGAAAAGGGTTGAGAAATCTCATTCTTCAATTCTTATCTTTTAATTCTTCTTTGTAACTTTTGTGATGCAAATTCTGAACTTGAGTACTTAATATCAAATATTTCATTGTCCATATTAATTCAAGTGTTCTTACTTGTAGAATTTCTCATTAGTACATTATTTATGATCATTATAATTTTGAGTTTAATTGAGAAATAAATTCATTCTTATATCTAATTGGAAATTCATCAGCAAGATATTGTTTGAGAAATCATAATATTGAAATGGTTGTTATAGGTTGTGTTCTATTCCTAAGATTTGCATGTATAATCATCTAGTTCTTAAATGGAAGTTTGGAATTAGACTTATATGTGTATGTTTTAGGCAGTCCTATTTATATTGAGACAGTAAGTAGGAAATTTATTCAACTTGGCTTGCAAGATAAGAATGCTAAAATCATTAAGAACAATTAATTCAAATTCCATCTTTATACTTAGCATCATTAATCTTTTCTATCTTCTTGGATTCTCATAAACTCGATTTAATTAGTTTACATGTTAGATTAGTTTAGAATCACTTTTCCATCATTTTATCATTGTAAACAAGATTAAAATCGATTAGTAATAGTGTGTAAGCACGTTCCTTGTGGGATCGACATCTTAAGTACTATTGCGGTACACCGTATACTTGCGGTCAATAACCATATATAAAAAATGCTCAACAAGTTTTTGGCGCCGTTGCCGGGGAACGGTTGTTTTTGCCATTATGAAAATTGATTTATGATTTTGGATTACAATATTTTCTTTTGCTTTTTAAGTGTGTTTTTTGAGTTTGTCTCATCCACTTTTCTCCATTTTTATTCATTTTCTTAGTTTTGTTTGTTCTTGTGTTCATTTGTGTGTTTTTTTATGTTAGTTTGTTCTTTTAGTTTATTCCTTTTTACACAATGGGGACATTGTGTCCTTCAAGTGTGGGGATTACCCTATGATGAAATTGGTATCCGAGACTGTACAAACGGTTTGGATTCGGAGGCTTTAGTCCCATGTTCCACGAGAAATGAGTCCTTTTTATCCTTCGTAGGCAAAATGGGGAAAACGGGGAGTTTGTAAGGTCCAAAAAAAGCATGTTTTCCTCAATAGACGGCCAGTCCCTCGGTCGGAGGCCAGCCCGTCGGATCGGTGGCAGGAACGATGAATGCTTGTGTCAGAAGGATTCTTCCGACGCCCGTCAGTCAATGTGGCAGGGCCGTCGGATGAATCCTTGTGTCAGTAGGATTCTTTCGACTCCCGTCGGTCAAAGTGGCAAGGCCGTCGGATGTATCCTTGTGTCAGTAGGATTCTTTTGACGCCCGTCGCCACCACAGATGCCCGTCGGTCATGCCTGGCCTATAAAAGCTTTGAATTTTCTCATAAAGAGGGTTGGAAAAATTTCTAAAAGGGGAAACTCTGCCAAAATCCACGCGTGTTTTCTCTCTCTTCCAACAAACACATTTCTAAAAAATTTAATCGATTCAAGTATCAAACCATCAAAAGGAGCTAAATTTAATTGGTTTTTCCTAAGGTTTTGATTTCAAAAATTCAGTTTTTAGAAAAATCAAGAAGGAAACAACCCATTTTCCTCATTCTTGATTTCTCATCTTGTTTTCTTGTGGAGCGTGCAGGGAGCCATACAACAACAAGGAATCCAACCAAAAAGGTTATTCTGAGGGTAAATATTTCAGACCCTTTTCTATCCTTTTTTATCTTCATTTTCGATATTATCTTTGCTTTTGCCCTTATTTTCATTTCTTACTAGTAAAACTTGCCCTTTTAATTTTTGGAAAGCTTCTATTTTCTAGGACAGAGGTGACCGACGGGTCATATGCTGTGACCGATGCCCGTCGGTCGCCTTAACATAACCCGTCGGTCATCCCCACAGACGGCTTCCTTTGAGTAAGCGACGGGCTGAATCGGCCTCCTTGACCGACGTTCGTCGATCATTCAACATAACCCGTCGGTGGGCTCTGTCCCGCATCTTTAAATCCTTTTCTTTCCCTTTTTTATTCATTCAAATTTTTATGTGTATTTATAGTCTTTCTTCTATATTTTAACACCCTTTTGGCTTGTTTTGTGAGAATATGTTTCTATTTCTTCGACTGACTGGAGCCTGAGAGAGTTCTCCCGTGCGGAAAGTTCGCCTAGTTTAGTTCTCTATCTTCCTATTCTTTATATATTTCATGTATTTATTTATTGTTCCTTCGGTATATGACAAAATTGTTGTATTTCTCGCTAATGTAAAAAATCGACCAAATGTTTTATACTTAATGGACTGAATTCTTCATAAAATCAAGGACCCAGTGTCCTATTCTTTATCCAATAAAATCCTCACAATAAGAAAAAATCCATTTTAATAATGATGCATGCGAGGACCAAAGTCCTCAAAATAAGCAATGCCCCGATTCGTGTATGTATCTCACACTTATAAAAGGGAGTTGTATTCTGCTCCTTGTGTTATTGTAATTTATCGCTTTTATTACTTATTTGTTAATTTACCGCTTTCCAAATGTGAATAAATGTGCTTTGATTTGATTGCATCATGTGGAGAGAGAGCGAATTAATGAAAATATAAAATTTGATCATAAAATAATCGAGGTAGAAATAGATGAGAAGTCCCGAACCCAGCTCTGGTCTTTGGGCTCAAAGAGGCGAGAGGTCTATCCGATCACTCATTGGAACTATGACCTCCAAGACACCTCTTGTGTCACGAGACTTTGACGTTAATCCTAGGCTCCTTAGGGTGAGAGGTTTACCCTCCAAGACCCCTCTGGTTGGCCCAAAATGGATGCAAAGTGCAGTCTTAGGCTCTCCGAGGCGAGAGAAACTTTCCCAATGTTCTATTGGGTGGCCATGAAACCTCCTTGTTGCCCAAAATAAATGCACTTGTAAATATCTTTACAAGTTGCCAACGGATCCTCAATTGCCCGATCGCCCACGAGCGGGCGGTCAGAGGGGCGGCTGCGGGGTCCGGCGCGCGTCACACTTGCTCTCCAAGCTCTTCTCTGTGTGTTTTCCTCCTTTTGGCGTCCTCCCCAAAAGTCACCCCCCTCTGTTTCTTAACTATTTTTTATATCTCAGAGAAGATTAAATCTTTTCTTTTCCCCAAATGCAGCCATAAGCTATTATTTTTTAACTAAATTCCCAATATAATGGAACAGGGAGTGCTGGGGGCAGTGAAGAACGTGAGGCAGGTGAGACCTGTCTCACGCTACCTCTCACCCGAGGTGGGAGGAGCCTCACTGCATCTCACCAACGTGAGATGGGCCTCACAAATGTGAGGCTACATCTCACGTGGGTGAGATGGGCCTCACACCATAGGCCCTCCGAAAATACCCCTTTGCTCCATTTTTTTTAATTAAAAATGAAAAACATATTTTTCGAGGAAATCATCACTTCTATCTGTCTTTTGCCTGTGAATAGGTATCATTTTCATCACTGGGTAACTTCGGTCTTAGCTGTCTCAGGACTCGGTGTCTACAGTTACCCCCAGTTTTAGGGAACGTAGTGCCTGGGTGCCTAGGTGAGCCAAAACTCAAAGAAGGAAAGAAGAAGCGCGTACCTGAGGCTGCTGTCTTCCTGGTCATGAGAATGCGCCAAGTCTGCTCCAGACTTACAAAGTGCGAGGGTTCCATCTTTAGATGGTGATGCGTGGATTCTGCTCTAGACTTACAAAATGTGAGAATTGCTCTTTTGAGCTGCACCGAGTCTGCTCCATACTTGCAAAGTATAGGGGTTGTAACACCCCCACCGCCGCCCCCGTTGGAAGGGCGCCAGCGGATGCGCTATCCGACGCTCACTCACAACATTCACACATACACGTATACATGCGCTAAGCGGAAGCATTCTCTAAGAATAATAAAGGCAGAACATAAATCTCATATAATCAAAATATAGAGTTATATACAATATCCAAAATATTACATCTTAAGTCCCTTACAAAAAGTTATAAAAGCCACTATACAAAAATATTACATACAAAAAGAATTACAGGAGGAGATAACAAAAATTAAGACTCTACTCCTATGTGGCCGACCTGCAGATGCGCGACACGAGCAAGCTCCCAAAATCCTGTCACCTACACGGGACAAGAACCCGTGCTAAGCGATAACGCTTAGTGGGGAGGAACAAAACACAATAGAACACTATACAAGATTATCATGCATTAACATACATAATTCACTAGATACCAGAGAACAGAAATATATGTATGGATAAAGAATCACTATATGGAATCAAAATTAAAAATAGAAAGCATGAAGCAATTACCATAATCAAGGTCACGCAATAATAAAAACACTTCACTAACCAATGCCAGACACTTCACACAATAGCCTGAATTTCACTGGTGGAGGATACAGGAACACGGCAGGGGAGACCGAAGCCTTAAGAACAGTTTTAATACCTGAATGTAGCGTGGGAGACCGGAGTCTCAAAACATTTTATCACTACACGAAAGATGACCATCCCGAAGGTCGACCGCTTCGCCCAAACGGGGCAGACACTGGCAGCTGCACTGACAAACCCCTTCTTAAGCATGCTTAATTATCATTTACCTTGACGCTTCAGGCTCGACAACTCATTCTCTAACACGACAATACAAAATCAAAGCAAGGTTTGACACAAGACTCTAACATCAATTATATTCATAACTAAGACACTAGTACCATGATATCACGGGTCATAAGCACAAACATATTTCATGCAATCGTGAAAAACCATGCAAAGTAGGACAAGAGAATCACATTCAGAAAACAAGGCAACCAGGAAGGGCCTCTGTCGCGATCGCGACAGTGTCACGCTCGTGACAGAGCACGGGGCACCCCATCACGAGCTCGCACCTCCTGGCGACGAAGCACGCTCAGCAGAGTCACACAACCGAGCTCTGTCGCGCTCGCAACAACTTTGCGCTCGTGACAGAGACCAGTTCCTTCCTCCTCGTGCGCACGCTCGGTAGCTCGGTAGCATGCTCATGCGGAGGACTCGGCTACCGAGCTCTCTATCACGCTCGTGAAAACGTCGCGCTCGCGACAGAGGGCTCTCCAGCCACAAGGGACCAATCCGCATTCTGTCGTGATCGCGACAGAACCCAGAATTGCCCAGATCTGCACTTTCAGCACTTGTTCCCACACAAACCTTCAAACACTCATTCAATCATGCACAAACACTTACCTCAAGCCACTAATACATCATCGCAACATTCTCAAAGCCACATAAACACATTTTACACAATAATCAAATATCAATTCATCATGGATGCTAACAAAACTAACTCCAAAAATTCAGTTTACATAACATGTTCATGTTTCCCAAAAACACATGCGAACCTCACTATGTCACTAACATCTCACTCAAATCATTACACGATGCATACATGCATTCACATATAACTTAACACTCAAGAACACTAATAACATGCAACCACAAAATACATTTGATCCAAGAAGAAAATAGGGGAAAGCACTCCCAAACACATTCAAATTAAAGCTCCCAAACCTGGAAATTGCAGCTTCAACTTGGGCCCTCTCACGATCCCACCTTACCCTTGCCCTTGCTCTTTCTTCTCTCTTCCAATTCTTGTACAAAACCCAGCCAAAACACAAAATCAAACCATGAAAACCCCATTCAAAACCCAGAAAACGCGGGAGAAAAAGAAGAAGAAGAAGAAGAAGCCACAAAAAACCCATGATCTTACCTCTTGAACTCAACTCAAAACTTAAGGAAATCCCACTCAAAGCTCAAAGAAGCACACAAGAGAAAGTGAAGAGCAGCCAAATGAAGAAAGGAAAGAGAAGAGAGGACGGGAAAGAGAGAACAAGAGGGGGAATGGGTAGCTTCCACGAGAAGCTATCCCATTTCAGCCTTTCCTCTCCCCTCCTCTCACCTCACTTCTTTTCTTCATTAATTGTTCACCTAACACTTCGACTTGGCATGCTCCTAATGGTTCCCACAACCAATCTTGACTTAAAGATCCTTGGCACCATACTCCACTTACACAATATAATCTCTTACATAAATATCTCCAAGGCACCAAACTTAAGTCACACCATATAATTTATGATAAACCACTTACATCCAAGGCACCATACACACAATCCACTAGATTACTACACAACAAACATCCTACTTCCATACACTACAAGCACACAATATAATTTCTCTTCTTCACTTAATTAAATTCTTTGCTAATAAAATCCTTATTATCCAATTTTCCTCTCACTTAATTTACTGAAATGCCCTTAATTACCGACTTACCATGCAAATTCCGACCAGGCCCTTTTTGGGTTGTTACAGGGGTTTCATCTTCTGATGGTGATGCGCTGAGTCTGCTCCAGACTTACAAAAATGTGAGGATTGCTCTTCCAGACTTACAAAGTGCGGGGGTTTCATCTTCTAATGGTGATGAGTCTGCTCCAGAATTACAAAATGCGAAGATTGCTCTTCTGAACTGTGAAGTGGTAGTACCATGGTCGTGTTAACCTTCCGTAGAATGATATTGCCGCCATCGTGCTAACCCTTCTGAGATGTGAAGTGGTGCCCTCTGTGAGCCCTTTGATTGATTGCCCCCTGAGAGGTCTTTAGTTAATTCTTGGATTGATGCTTGAATTGATGTTTGGATTGATGTCGTCACTCGCATTCTGCCAGTGTCCGCATTGAATCTCTCTTACTGAAAAATTGAAAAACAAAACATGTAGGAAAAACAGTGAGCATGCACGTGAAATGCATTGGTTATGCAGAAATGTAGGATAAGAATTCATCTAAGTGGATTTAGAGATGATAGCCGGTCTGGCTGCAATTTGCAATAGGATCGATGCCTTCGGGAATTGCTTTTGCATTTCATGCCTTTGGGATTGTGAGGTTCTCTTTTGATACCTGTAGTCATTTTTTTAAAGGTAGTGCGTCCCCTGTGGATTTTCACACTATCATTTCTTTGTGGGAAATGCGTCACCTTAGGGATTTTCACATGACCCTTTGCCTTATTTTTGCCTGGAATGGACCCAACCCAATCCAGTAGCTTTTATTCATTTCATTTTTTGTAGGACAGACTGCCTGTTCCCAGGTTTTCACCCTGCCCTTTGGCCTAACTTTTGCTTAGAGCACCAATTATGGTTTTCATCTCTAACGGCCAATTTTATTTTTTTTAGATTTTAAAGAAGGATGAAGCTATTGCCAAAAATCTTTCAGGCACGATCGACATGTACTTACATCTTGGATCATGGTTGTATGAGCTTGGTTCTTATCATGAAGGTGCTATAGAATTAGCTTCATAGTTGATAGCAGGATGAGTAGACTGAAGCGCTTGAGTAGCAAGAGTAGCAGAGGGTAGTCAGTAACAATGTGCTAGATGACTTTGAGTATGCAAAATGAACTGCTCTGATCATATCAACATATTATGGCGTAAATGCACATGTTTCAGCTTGATTTCATTACACATGATCATTATTTGGCATTAATCTCAAAAACACAAAACCTCATCTAATCTCGGGATGGATCTTGAAAGCATCAAACTCCTATTATCAATCAGCCCTCTCAGGTTTTCATGATTGAATATTTTCTCTCAGCTCTTATTTTTTTCTTTAAACGCGGATTCTAGATGCGACGTTGGGGATGAGACTTAACTCAGCACTCATGGCTCCCCACTTGAAGGTCAAGAAATACCATATGCCTCTTCTTACATACCAAACCTTATTAGAAGGTCATCTCCACTAATTGGATAAGACTGAACCAAGAATCAAGAGGTCTTACTTCGGTTGCAACATTAGGCTTAGGTAGATGGCTATCAAAGAAGGATCAGGTCGCTAGAGAAAAATGGTCGCAATATTTACTCGACTGATGGGTGAACGGTTCTCAATTCAGTTGCATATACAAAGGTATTCTTGAATTTGGGCTTGATAACATTTTAGCTCATCAAGATCGGAATAACAATTAAAAAGATAATCGACGAAACTCGTCAAGTGGTTACTATCTTGAGCTCTATTTATTTTTTTTTCTTTTTTCTCTTTTCTCCTTTTTTTTTTTTTGTCTCTGACCATGCTGAATTTGTGAATAACTAAACCCTCCTCCCTATGTGTAAACTCATCCTTATCTGGGCAAGCTTGATAGCCCAAAAGATTATCAATGAAGTACATCCGTCCTTATTAGAGCAACCATGCTTCTAAGGGGAGATAAAAATCATTATAGGCGAAAGGTAGTTTCAACATGTGTAATAACAAAATCGGTATGCATTTAGCATACTAACATAAAGGCTCAATGGGCTAGCAAGCGATTGCAAAACAAGGGTAGGAAAGAGTCATTTAGAGAGCTATACAAAGAATGGTTGCCTAAATCATTTTCTAGGTTCCGTCTCATCCAGGGATCGCTTTGATGGGTAATCAGAAAGGTTCTAGTGCTCTTAGTGAGTTTTCATCCAATCCCCTATTTACAACTAGTTTTTCTTTCTCTTTTTTTATTTTTTCTTTTTTATTTTCAGCTCTCAGAATTTTTCCTCTCTTCAGGAGTTATATCAGATGTTATCAAGCTTTTCTTTGGGTTTTCCAAAGTTTACGAGATGAAATGTAATCGTATTAATTGAATTAATATCAAAAAATGAATGCATCGTGACTATTAGAAATAAAATGATAAAAAATACTATACAAATAAGCAAATTTGTTCATCATATTAAAATAACCAACACTGTTATAAGAAGTTCTTGAAATAAAAAGAAACAAAGCATCTAAAACATAGTCTTCTTCTTATCTCCGCTAGCACATGTGTTATAGTCAATGGTCCATTATCACTCATGAGAACCGTCTTCCCCACCTCTCAGCTCCTCATTAATGAGGCCTTGAATAATCTTCTTCAAGGTTCGGCACCCATCAGTCTCATGCCCAGTATGCTGATGGTAGGCACAATACCGATCTGCTCGATGGTTAGGATGCCCCTGGCTCTTGGCGGGTCTTGCAAGCTTCAGCTGTAACTTCCCCTCATTAATAAAATGAAAGAGATGCTCAGATAAAGACTTATCCCAAATGGAATAGTAGCTTTGAGTAGTTCCAATGGTTGAAACCTTGGCGGCTCCAATATCTCTCACACTGTCATCCTCAAGGCACGAGTTCTCATGATTACTTCCTCCCATACCATTGCTCCTTCCTTCGAGGATTACCAGCTGCTCGTCATTAATGGGGTCCTGGACTTGACTATTCGGGGCTAGGCAACTGTCGATTGGATAGCCGGTGTGCTGATGATGGTCTAGTTGCCTCTGACCTCTAATCGGCCTGGCCAAACCTGGTCGCGGGCTCCACTCTAATGCTTGAGGCAAAGATCTGCCTATGCCAAAACCACACTTCTGGGCTGTTCTGATTGCTGATACTTCTTCCATTCCACAAGTGTTGACACGGCCATTACACCCATGTAGTCTACCTCTCTTTTCTAAGTTCACCGAGACTTCCTTGCGAGCAGCCAGGGTAGTTGCAAGTTTGACCTTTGAAATTTCTTCCTCGAGGACATCCATCCTTCATTTCAGGCCTCATGCCGCTGCCAAAAACCCATTCTTTGAAGCATGCCCTTTACATTTTTGCTCAGATGAAGGAGCAACAGGCGATTCTCCTCTAGACTCAATGGGCGGTATGCATGCTTCTTTAGTTGGATCATGCCCTTTTCAGGGCATGGTAGGAGCGATAGACCGCTGCTCGGCAGGTGGTATTACGGCGGTGACTAAATTCTGCATGATAGCCGTCATCCGGGCTTCGAACTTTTCAAACCTCCCTTCTATCCTCTTCCATATTGCCTCCTCAACTTGAGGCATTTCACCCTTCACTAGGGTTGAGTTCTCTAGGTCTTCCTCAAAGAAACCGTCATCAAGTTGTACAACCTTTTTAGGTTTGGGTGCACCCCTAGGCTCAGTCACTGGTGGGAGTACAATCACCAAAGGATCCTATCTAACTGGGTCTAATTTCTCTGTTCCTACTGCAGGACCAGTCAGTGGCTACCCAATGGGCTGGGTCATTGTAGCAATCAGATCCCTCATTATGGTCATCATCCTATTCTCCAATTCCTCCAATCTCCTACTTACTTCCTCGGCAATCAAAGCGCGGATCGTCTCTGTCTCCCTTAAAAGATCAGCCCTTCTAAATTCTATCAAAAGGTCTGAAGGTAAAGTCTCACCGCCCTCCGAAAGTGAATCTGAACCCCAAACTGATACCCTTCTTAGCAACTCAAAGATAGGTTTTCTGGTTAGCCGTCCGCTGGAATCCCTAGACCACCTAGATGAATTTATGATGGCTGCAGAACACACCTCTATTAGGATAATGCATGATTTGAAGTGCAATGCATGGTCATGCTGATGCAGCATAGACAAACACATTCAAGCAAGTAGATCCTTCCAACCTTGTTTCTCACACACAAGAGGTAGTGCGGTCTCTTTTCTAGGTGGGCTTTATCCAAGGGTTAACAAGGAACCCATTGGACACGTATAGTGCGTGGTGAAAAATCCACAGCATAACAACTCTTGCCTAATGTACATTTGTATGGGTGTTTGGCCATTATGTATTTAAATAACTCAACTAAATTAAGATGGGCCCATCGGGGCATGAAAGCCTTTGATGAAAGACCATTTAATTTGGTTAATTTTGTAGCGCCCCAATACCCCTTGGGAGGATATTAGGTCGCCACAACGCATGCACATACAGAACACTCATGCAGAAGCGAAGATAAAATCATACAATCACATGCAGCGGAATAATCGTCTTTAATATAACTAAAGCATGCCAAAAAGTAAACTCTTATATTCATTTATATATTCAAAATTAAACTGTTCTTTTACGTTATAACATTTACTTTACGTTTACATTTCTTATACAAAATTGCTTTGCCAAATACATGTCCTATACAAAAGTCATTTTACACTTACATATGCCAAGCTATACAAAACGCTAGAACATGTATACAAAACTATGCTATATACAAACTCCATCTTATACACCTAGTGTCCTTGACCTTGTAGATGTGTAACCCTCCGAACCTGTAAACCTACACGAGAAAACACCCGTGCTAAGCGATAACGCTTAGTGGGGATATCACAAATAAAAGACTTCTAATAAAGTCACAAGCATAATCATTAGACGATATGCCAATCATCTATGAGCATATAAGGATATAAGCATTTATCATACTTGTAACATAGCAAATATATAGTCATTTTGCTATATAACATATCTACTAATTTCATGTAACCTATATCATGTTCATGTTCTTCTAACTCTAATTATCAGCTCATGTAACATATAATATCATGTCCATTTATATACATATAAGCGTAAAAGCATACTTATAGCATATCTTGTACAAATAGTAACTTCTCATATACATGTAAGCTCATATAAACGTTTCAAATATATGATAGCCATATACTTCTCTAGCCATGTACTATAGCTTTTTAACATTTATACATCTCTTGTACATATAGACATCATTTCTTATACATATAACAGTATCATCTGTTACACATTTAACATCAATTCATATACTTTTACATTTTACATTTAGCCCATTGTCATAACATAAGTGGATACGGGTACATGTAGATACCAAGTAATAGTACCAAGACATCTAGAGACCATAGTCTCAAGCCATCTAGAGACCGTAGTCCCAAACATCTAGATACTTTAAGTATCAACATCTAGACATCCGTCGATGCTAAACATATAGACACCCGTCACTGCCAAACATCTAGCAGCTGCAAATCATCTAACCCTTTATAGGCATGCCTATCTATCCACTTGTATGAGCATCTAAGGCTTATAACCATTATCCCATATCAAAACATGTATGGTCATTCATATACATTTATTTAAACCCATGCTAGTCATGTAATCTACTTCATATCTTACTATACATACATACATGTCATTCTAAATTCATTAACATGTAACTCTATATGCATATCATTGCATACATGGTTCACCATGCTCAAGATATTTAAAATATATGCTTGTTAATATGCATCATCATTCATGATTTATCATGCTTAATTTACACATGTATATACTCATATATATGCATTAGCACGTTCATGGTTATACGCATTCACATTTACACTTATACACCTTCACATTCTTGTTGTACGCATTCATATTCAAGATTATACATATTCGCATTCAAAACTATAGCATTCGCATTCATGATTTATCATATTCGCATTCACATACTTAATTCATCACACTTAGAACACTTATAGCTCATACATATTTATATATATATTAGTATGCATAATTCATCATGCTTAAGATACTCATTTTATAATGATAAACATGGATTGGACAAGTTATGGGAACTCGTGGTGAAGTTCGGGTGCATTTCGGGAAGAAAAACACCCTAAATAGACAAAACAGGGAGGGGTCACGGTGGTAACCACTTGGTTGTCACCATGAGGTCCATTTGCATGAGATTCTACCCTCTATGGGCACTAGTCACGGTGGTAATGAATTGGCTGCCACCATGACATACTAAATTAAGCAAAATAGAAGCTAACTTTCGAGACAGGTTCACACCACAATATTGTACAGCCCAAACGGATGTCTTACACTCAAGTTTTGGAAAAGGTCCCTTCACAACATTTGTTCCTATATATCATATCTTTTAAATGGGATAAGTTTCAGGTCAATTGAATTTGTAAAACATCAGATATGCATTAAACAATATAGACTGTTCCAATGAACCCTACAAGGTAGAAACACGTTTGTTTGTGCTATTTTTAGGGGTCTTAGAGCCAGATTTATCTCATAGTTATTTCGCCAAATTTATACTTATGTAAGTCATGGTTCCAATGAAGCAACAAAAACTCAATTTGAAGTTCTGAAACTCCAGTTATGCCCGAAATACTATACGGAGGTCTGGTAAGCTATAAGCAGAATTTTCCCTAACACTAGGGTTCATACTTTTCATGCTTATTCACTTAATATGCTCATAGATTTTGTTTTGTTCAATACTCATCACACATCATGTGTACACTTCAAGTACACCTCTATCAATTAACACATAATCATGCATCAATTACACATCAAAGTCAACTATCCATCACATATACTCAAATAAAATCAACATAAGAACACGTAAGAACGCATATATCCCAAACCTCAAAATGCAGGTGCTGGCCACTATTTACTCAACTAAAGCTTCTCCTTTCCTTTTGCTTTCCTCTTGTCCAAATCTTACACAAAATGCAAATATAAACTCTCTCTTAGTCCATACTCAAAATCCAATCCAAATCCAACTCAAAGAAAGGGAGTAGAAGAAGAGATACTCATAAACTAACAATCCATTTACCTTCTTGGTTCAACTCTTCAAACCAATCCACATGCAATCAAATTCCAGATTCAGGCATTAAGAAACCAAGTTAAACTCAATGAAAAGAGAGAGATGAATTTCAGAAAATGGAGAGAAAGATGGCCGAATTTCCCAAAAATGAATTACCAAACCCAATTCTACCTTTTCATATTCTTAAATTGCATGCAAGTGGGTTGGCTGTCTCAAGGAAGAAGCCACACATGGATTCCACTTTCCAACCACACAAAAGTTGCACCTCACTCCATAGCATTTATCCATTTAGTCCCTCATAATAATTCTGTCCTTTAATTGCAACTTTCTTTCTTTCAATTACACCCTTGGCCCATTAATTACTCACTTAATCTAATCTCATTAACACCCTAACATGCAATTGACACTATAATCCGACTAGGGTATACTTTGGGGTATTACAATTCTCCCCTCCTTAAGAAATTTCGTCCTCGAAATTTCCACTGTAATAAACAGAAAATCATACTAGTCAATGCACAAATGTAAATCTTACCAGATGGACCAACAGGATCTACAACTTCTTCTCCGATCATGGCAAAGACTTGCCTCTGTCCGCTAGGAGCAGTAGGCCGCTCTACTGTCTCGGACCTTACTGGTGCTCCTCTTCCTCTTCCTCCACCAGTTCTTGTTGATCCAGATACGTTTGCATTTCCTCTATTCACTTGAGAACCAGAATTCTCTTTAATCTCAGGGCAGTTAGCAAACATGTGGTCCATACCTCCGCATTTGAAACATGCTCCTATAAGTTTCCTGCATGTTCCCCAATGGTTCTTTTGATAGTGCTCACATTTAAGTATTGTGCTACCTCTACTTGAAGGAGGCACAACACTACCCATCGTTGTAGGCTCTTAAAATGAATCTTGCATAACCTGTCCACTTGCAACTCCTCTAGTTTTCTTACTACTAACTCTATCATTTCCAGATACTTTCCTCTTATGCTCTTTCTTTTGCTTTATTAACTCAGCTTCTTCCAATTTTATGGCAGCCAATACCAACTGATAATAATTTGCTGATTGCATAACAACCATGGTAGACAAAGGTCCTCTTATAGGTTCTCTTAATCCGTCTTCAAATTGTCGACATCTAAAATCATCTGTTAGCAATCCTTTTGGCACATATTTACTCAGTCGACTAAATTCCTTTTCATATTCTCCTACTGTCATACCTCTTTGCTTCAAACTCACAAACTCTCTCCACTTCGCTTCTTTATACGCTTTAGTGATGTACTTCCTTTCAAATTCTTGAGCAAAGAAGTCCCAAGTCAACTCATCCGGTCGCTGGGGATTTCGAAGCACTAGTTCCCACCAATCGTAAGCTGGACCTTGCAGAAATGACACTGCACAAGTCACTCACTGATCTTGTGGACAATTAATTTCCTGTAATATCCTTTGCGTCCTTTGTAACAAAAACTCAGCCATCTCTGATAGATCCAAAGTAGTCCCACTGAACTCTTCTGTCCCTCTCTTTCTAATCAAGTCTGTTGGAGGCTTGGGGGCACTTAACCTTTCTATCACTTGCATCATTCCTTGTAACATCATTGTGTCAACATAATTTGGACCTACACCTTTTACTCGTGGTCTCTCTTGTACTGGCGGATTAACCCTCACAGGATTAACACTACCTGTCATTTCCCCTACATTCTCACTTGGGTCTGACTCCATCTACTACCTACAAATGGTAACATCTGCATTAGGTCACAACTCTAGACAGACTCACATACATCTAATCATTACTCTAACATCTTATCATCTAGAAACATCTACCTATGCTTTGATACCACAACTTGTAGCACCCCAATACCCCTTGGGAGGATATTAGGTCGCCACAACGCATGCACATATCGAACACTCATGCGGAAGCGAAGATAGAATCATACAATCACATGCAGCGGAATAATCGTCTTTAATATAACTAAAACATGCCAAAAAGTAAACTCTTATATTCATTTATATATTCAAAATTAAACTGTTCTTTTACGTTATAACATTTACTTTACGTTTACATATCTTATACAAAATTGCTTTGCCAAATACATGTCCTATACAAAAGTCGTTTTACACTTACATATGCCAAGCTATACAAAACACTAGAACATGTATACAAAACTATGCCATATACAAAACTCCATCTTATACAGCTAGTGGCCTTGACCTTGCAGATGTGTAACCCTCCGAACCTGTAAACCTACACGGGAAAACACCCGTGCTAAGCAATAACGCTTAGTGGGGATATCACAAATAAAAGACTTCTAACGAAGTCACAAGCATAATCATCAAGCATATCTTTAGACGATATGCCAATCATCTATGAGCATATAAGGATATAAGCATTTATCATACTTGTAACATAGCAAACATATAGTCATTTTGCTATATAACATATCTACTAATCTCATGTAACCTATATCATGTTCATGTTCTTCTAACTCTAATTATCAGCTCATGTAACATATAATATCATGTCATTGCATATCATGTCCATTTATATACATATAAGCGTAAAAGCATACTTATAGCATATCTTGTACAAATAGTAACTTCTCATATACATGTAAGCTCATATAAACGTTTCAGATATATGATAGCCATATACTTCTCTAGCCATGTACTATAGGTTTTTAACATTTATGCATCTCTTGTACATATAGACATCATTTCTTATACATATAACAGTATCATCTCTTGTACATTTTACATCAATTCATATACTTTTACATTTTACATTTAGCCCATTGTCATAACATAAGTGGATACGGGTACATGTAGATACCAAGTAATAGTACCAAAACATCTAGAGACCATAGTCTCAAGCCATCTAGAGACCGTAATCCCAAACATCTAGATACTTTAAGTATCAACATCCAGACATCCGTCGATGCCAAACATATAGACACCAATCAGTGCCAAACATCTAGCAGCTGCAAATCATCTAACCCTTTATAGGCATGCCTATCTATCCACTTGTATGAGCTTCTAAGGCTTATAACCATTATCCCATATCAAAACATGTATGGTCATTCATATACATTTATTTAAACCCATGCTAGTCATGTAATCTACTTCATATCTTACTATACATACATACATGTCATTCTAAATTCATTCACATGTAACTCTATATGCATATCATTGCATACATGGTTCACCATGCTCAAGATATTTAAAATATATGCTTGTTAATACGCATCATCATTCATGATTTATCATGCTTAATTTACACATGTATATACTCATATATATGCATTAGCATGTTCATGGTTATACGCATTCACATTTACACTTATACACCTTCACATTCTTGTTGTACGCATTCATATTCAAGATTATACATGTTCGCATTCAAAACTATAGCATTCGCATTCATGATTTATCATATTCGCATTCACATACTTAATTCATCACACTTAGAACACTTATAGCTCATACATATTTATATATATATTAGTATGCATAATTCATCATGCTTAAGATACTCTTTTTATAATGATAAACATGGATTGGACAAGCTATGGGAACTCGTGGTGAAGTTCGAGTGCATTTCGGGAAGAAAAACACCCTAAATAGACAAAACATGGAGGGGTCATGGTGGTACCACTTGGTTGTCACCGTGAGGTCCAATTGCATGAAATTTGGCCCTCTTTGGGCACTGGTCATAGTGGTAATGAATTGGTTGCCACCGTTACATACTAAATTAAGCAAAACAGAAGCTAACTTTCGAGACTGGTTCACACCACAATTTTGTATAGCCCAAACGGATGTTTTACACTCAGGTTTTGGAAAAGGTACCTTCACAACATTTGTTCCTCTATATCTTATATTTGAAATGGGACAATTTGCAGGTCAATTTGATTAGTAAAACATCTGATATGAATTAAACAATATAGACTATTCCAGTGAACCCTACAAGGTAGAGACACGTCTGTTTGTGCTATTTTTATGGGTCTTAGAGCCAGAATTATCTCATAGTCTTTTCTGCCAAACTTATAGGTATGGAAGTCATGGTTCCAATGAAGCAATAAAAACTCAATTTGGAGTTTTAAAACTCCAGTTATGCCCGAAATACTATACGGAGGTCTGGTAAGCTATAAGCAGAATTTTCTCTAACACTAGGGTTCATACTTTTCATGCTTATTCACTTAATATGCTCATGGATTTTGTTCAATACTCATCACACATCATGTGTACACTTCAAGTACACCTCTATCAATTAACACATAATCATGCATCAATTACACATCAAAGTCAACTATCCATCACATATACTCAAATAAAATCAACATAAGAACACATATATCCCAAACCTCAAAATGCAGGTGCTGGCCACTATTTACTCAACTAAAGCTTCTCCTTTCCTTTTGCTTTCCTCTTGTCCAAATCTTACACAAAATGCAAACATAAACTCTCTCTTAGTCCATACTCAAAATCCAATCCAAATCCAACTCAAAGAAAGGGAGTAGAAGAAGAGATACTCATAAACTAACAATCCACTTACCTTCTTGGTTCAACTCTTCAAACCAATCCACATGCAATCAAATTCCAGATTCAGGCATTAAGAAACCAAGTTAAACTCAATGAAAAGAGAGAGATGAATTTCAGAAAATGGAGAGAAAGATGGCCGGATTTCCCAAAAATGAATTACCAAACCCAATTCTGCCTTTTCATATTCTTAAATTGTATGCAAGTGGGTTGGCTGTCTCAAGGAAGAAGCCACACGTGGATTCCACTTTCCAACCACACAAAAGTTACACCTCACTCCATAGCATTTATCCATTTAGTCCCTCATAATAATTCTGTCCTTTAATTGCAACTTTCTTTCTTTCAATTACACCCTTGGCCCATTAATTACTCACTTAATCCAATCTCATTAACACCCTAACAGGCAATTGACACTATAATCCGACTAGGGTATACTTTGGCGTATTACAAATGTTGTCTAATATATGACAGCCCAAATAGCAAGCTCGGTATTATGGTACATTTCACCTAGTGGGAGTATCTATTACCATTACATGGGCTTCGATCAAAGGTGGTGTTACTGTAGGTCTACCCAAGCATGGTCCCTGCCAACGGGTCTAGCTCATCACGAACATAGCGACTAATCGGGTCTTTATTTGATATACCATTTGATTGTACGAGGTTTGGGCTGGTGGTTATCTCGAGCACTTCCCTACAATGAGTGAAAGTAGGGTCTTGTTTTAGGAATGCACCGGGGTAGATAAGGGACCAACTAACATAATTCTAAGGCTCTAGTGGATGCAATGCAAGTTTGATTAGAAATGGAATTTTTGATTCTTAACAACTTAATTATAATTTTAACTTAGGTCACTTTCGAAGAAAAGTTTCGGTCATCCCCAGTGGAGCGGTCACTGTGAGGCGTGCTGAACCTAGCAAAGGCCCTCTTTGAACCCGCTTTTAGGGGCTCGAGGGATTGGTTCGCGTCTTTTTGATCTTGGGCATCATGAGTCATTTTGGATGCCTCCTTCTCAATAGAACATTGGAAAGGATCATCTAGCCTCACGACGCCTTTTGGCACCTTTGAGGTATTTTGGAGTCGCTACCCAATTTACAAGAAATTGGAAAAGGTCTCTAATCTCGGGGGTCTTAAACCAGAGAAGGTGTTCGGAACTTCACTCTTATTAATGACTTAAGTTTATAATTAAATTTTTATGAAATTAAAATCCCATCTCTTATCTTACTCAATTATGCATTGAATTTAAAGCGCATTTCCAAGCATATTGAAAGCGATAAATAAGCTAATAAGTAAATAAATTATGAATGAAAATTGAGACAGAACAATCCCCTAAAAATAAATTACAAAATAAAAAATGGGACAGAACAATCCCTCAAACTAAAATAAGAAAGCATAAATAAATAAAACTTGCCCTAAATTAATTACAAGGGCCCAAAGATGAATAAATAAACACATACAAAATAATTAAAATGCATCATACACAAAATAATTAAAACGCATCATACATAAATCGGGAGATTTATTGAATTTTAGGAACATTGGTTCTTTTTTATTAACTCAAAAAATATTGGAGAACTATTTTTGGGTATTGGTTGAGAAAATTGGGATGAGTGATCCCATTTTATTAAAACTAGTTCTCCATTTGATAATGAGATTTTATTGGTTAAAATAGGACATTGGTCCATTTTATTAGGAAAAAAATCCAAGTTATTAATCATTATCAAAAACATGATTTTCTATAATGCGGATGAATCTAAAATATATTTTTATATAAAACACATAAAAGATAATAATAATGATAAAAAGAAATACAATAGTTAAAAATGCAAACCCTAATTTGAAGGTCTTTGGTCTCTTGGTCCTCCAACCCGTGTGCAAATATGACTCACATACGTAAATAAATTTGAAGTCAACAAAACAAAATAAAATAAAATGTTAGTAAAATAAACTAAATAATCAATATAATATGAACAAATAAATTAATTGAATAAATTAATTAATTTAAATGATTAATAGATCAATCAAATAATAACCAATTAAACTAATTAAATTCAATAGTTGCATTAGCAGGAGATAAACTGAATAATAAAAAAAACAAATAATGCATGCAAAAATACAATGAAACAAAGGGAAGGGAACAGATGAAGAAGAGCTGAAGAAGGGAGTGAAGCCAGAGTGCACGAGTAGTGCACTCCTTGCATGAGTGGTGCAATGAATGCACGACTCGTGCAGAGGTGCACAAGTTATGTAGTGACTTTGCGGGCAACCAAAGGGAAAAAAGGAGCGCGACATGTGAATCTGGGACGCGACTCGAACAGAAAATCACGACTTGAATGAAACAAAGCCACGACCAGAGAAAGCCAAAAATAGGGACGAACAGAGTAACATTAACAGATTGAATAAACATGATATCATTCCATCAAAACATGCTTAAAAGAACAACAAACATGCTGATTAACCATAATTAATATGTTAGGCTCATGTTTGATAATAAACAGCAACAAACATGTGATATACAGATCAATAAACCAAACAATAAATATATACAGTATGTACATCACAGGTAACTTAGTAAAGAAAAATAAGAAATGAATAAAAAAGAAAGGAAGAAGAAGAAGTTTATCCCAGTATTTACCCTCAAATATTGATCTTTGATCAGTAGATGAAGAAGCTCTAGTTCTCCTCTTTGCTTTTGTTAAAAAAATGAAAATAGATATTGATAAAAACTTTAAAGGAGATTTTCGTTAAAGAAAAATGAAAGGTGAAAGATGATTGAGTCTAAAACCTTAGGAATTAATTTCCTTGATTCAAGAGCAATCTCAGAATGCTTCAAGAACAAAAATCACTTTCTTGCTCTCCAAGCTCTTCTCTGTGTGTTTTCCTCCTTTTGGCGTCCTCCCCAAAAGTCACCCCCCTCTATTTCTTAACTCTTTTTTTATATCTCAGAGAAGATTAAATCTTTTCTTTTCCTCAAATCCAGCCATAAACCAACATTTTTCAACCAAATCCCCGAAATAACGGAACAGGGAGTGCTGGGGGTAGTGGAGCGCGTGAGGCAAGTGAGACTTGTCTCATGCTACCTTTCACCCGAGGTGGGAGGGGCCTCACTGCATCTCACCAACGTGAGATGGGCCTCATGTTGTGAGAATGCATCTCACCAATGTGAGATGGGCCTCACAAATATGAGGCTGCATCTCACTTGGGTGAGATGGGCCTCACACCACAGGCCCTCCAAAAATACCCCTCTGTTCCATTTTTTTTAATTAAAAATGAAAAACATATTTTTAGAGGAAATCATCACTTCTCTCTGTCTTTTTCTTGTGAACAGGTATCATTTTCATCACTGCGTAACTATGACGCACGCTGAACCCCGAGTGCGCCCCTTGACCGCCCGCTTGAGGGCGATTGAGCAAGTGAGGTTCATTGACAACTTGCGACGAATTGCGTCTATTTTGGGCAACAAAGAGGTTTCATGGAGTCGCCACCCAATAAAACATTGGGAAAGTTCCTCTCGCCTCGGAGAGCCTAAGACAGTGCATGTATCCATTTTGGGCAAACCAAAAGGGGTCTTGGAGGATGAACCTCTCTCCCTTGGAGCCTAGGATTTATTGAGTCATTTAGCGGGACGCATGAGGGGTCTTGGAGGTCTTATTCCAATGAGTGATCGGATAGACCTCTCGCCTTGTTGAGCCCAAAGACCAGAAATGGGTTCGGGACTTCTCATCTATTTCTACCTTGACCAATTTTACAATAAAGTTTTGAGTTCATTAGTTCGCTCTCTCTCCACACGGTGCAATTTAATTAAAGCGCAATTATCCATTGCTGAAAGCGATAAATAAATAGAATAACGAATAACATTTAAAATGAAACACAATAATACTAGGAGCAGAATACAACTCCCATTTTAGAAGTACAAACCATACATAAACCCGGGGAATTAATTATGTGGACATTGGTCCTTGACTTTGATTTATTATGAAAACAATTTTTAGTGATGAATTCATTGGATAAAAAAGGGACATTGGTCCTTGACTTTGTTAAAAAAAATCCCAATTAATTACTATAAAACATTTGTTTATTTTTATTCGCACGAGATAAAATAATCTATACATAATGAAAACTATGAATAAATAAATAAATAAACAAAATGAAAGAATAAAGTTACAGAATTAAACCAAAAGGGATTCTCCTAGGGTGTGAACGGCGACCATTGTCTCAATGTTCAACTTGCCAAAGAAAAAAACAAGGAAATGACATTTCACAAAATAATAAATATGTTAGCGAGAGAAGGGTCCAAAATCAACCAAAAATCAAGATAAAGTTATGAGAATAATAAAAAATAAAATCAAGCAAGGTTAAAAAAAATATGAAAGAATAACTAAATAAATTAAATAGAACACATGTCCAGAATATTTACCCTCAGGTTTTACCTTTTTGGATGAAAATTCGATTGGATTTGGTCCCACGCGTTTCACGAGAAGAAAACAGAACCAAAGAAAGAGATTTATTGAACCCTTTTTGGAGTGAAAATCGGATTCTTCTGTATATGGGTAAATGAGAATTTTTCCAACCTCTCAAAAGTGTAAAATTTTCCCTTTTAAAGAAAAAAATGACCAACGGACGTCGGAGGTTAACCGACGGGCACATGCTAACGGACACGTGTTCGCTAGTTCGGACACGTGGCCATCGGTACACTCACAAATGGCCCGTCCCTCGTGACGAGTAAGACGGGCTGCCGCTATGACCGATGGATGCCCCCGCGACAGACGGTCTAACCGTGTGTGAAAGAAAACTCAAAAATTAAGTGAAAATTCTCCCGATTTCCCGCTTCTTTCTACCGCAAATAAAAACCTTTTAATTCTCATGAACTTCAAAGGACCGAAATCTCCGAATTCCATCCATCCATTCGGAACCAGGTTTTGGTTTCTTCATCGGGTAATCTCTGATCTGGATTGCCTCGGGACACGGTGCTTACAGTTGCCCCCAATTTTGGGGAGGCTAGTGCACAAGTGCCTAGGTGAGCAAAAATTCAGAGAAAGAAGGGAAGAAAAGTGTACCTGGAGTAATCCTTACCTTCGGCGTGTTCACCTGGCAGGTCTCATTTTGATCTGCTCGGTGGTTGATCTGTACCACTAGCCTCATCTTGGCATACACGGTGTGAGGTGAAGTGTCTCTAACTCCATCCTTTGTTGCGATCTGTTCTATCGCTGGCGCCCCGCTAACCTCGTCTCGGTCTGCACGGTGGCTGGTCTGTCTCGCTAGCCTCTTCTCGGCTTGCGCGGTGTGAGGTGAAGTGTCTCTAACTCCAACCTCTGTTGCGATCTGTTCTATCGCCGGTGCCCCGCTAACCTCGTCTCGATCTGCACGGTGGCTGGTCTGTTTCTAATCTTGAAAGTTGTAGCGTCCGATTCTCTTATCCTTCATTGTAGTTGATGTCTGTTCTTGAATTATCATTAAACAGTGTTCCTGTGTGCAAAGAATCTCTTTGGTTAACTTATATGTCAATTTGACTTGCTTAACAAATTTGTGAATGTCTTTATGATGTCATTTATTACTTTCTATTACTTCCTTATTTTTCATTCTTTTGTTGTTTTGTTTTTGATTTCATTATGCAGTCATTTGGCTTTAACAAGAAATGAAGCAAAGATGACAGATACGAAAAAAAATAACACATAAATCTGATAATAAGTATTTCTCTACTACAGGAAAATAAATTTTGTACAATGTATATGCAAATATGATAATAACAAAAATGAATACAAGAGAGATGACAGTTAAGCTCCCTGAAAACTAAAGAGGTGGATAGTCTGAGGGCTCTTCTTCTAGATCCTCACCATCTGATATATGAATCGCCTGGGGCTGCGCTGGAGGTGCCGAAGGACTGGCCTCTGAGGCGAATGGCTGACTAGCGGGATCTGTCGGTCAGGCTGCTGAGATGCCTGAGCTCTGACCTGTGACTGGAACTGCACCCGAGCATGCCCATCTAAGAAGGGCTGCGCACATGTGGTCATGAACCGTAGGCTATCTCTAACAACCTCTCCCAACTCTCTGAAAGCTCTGCTCAGCTGATGAGTCTGATCACTAGAGGCGGTCCCCATACGGTCCAACCTCTGCTCCGTCTGCTGACGAAACTCCCTGATGTACTGGGTCATAGGATGGATGGCTCCATCTACTCCCTGTACCGTGGATCTGAGGGCATCCAACGACTCCTGCATCATCTGGAGCGTCATATCTATCCCTCGGGCTGCCTCATCCTGAGAGGTCCTCACCTCCCGTCTCAACTGACCCATCAGCCTCTCCTGCTGCTGTGCCATCTGCTCAAGGAGCCCTGTATGCTCCTGCCTCAACTGATCTATGACCCTGGCCTGTACCTGGATCACACCCTGCTGCTGCTCAAGCCTCTCTATCATAGCTCTATCCTGCTCTCCAACCTGAGCAAGGAGGGCCCTATCCCTCTCCTCTTGCCCACGCTCGAAAGACGCAAGCATGGAGGTAATGATCTCTGATATGTCCGGCTGTGGTGTTGCTGGAGGTGGAACTGCCTCAGGCATCGGCTCTGGTGGGGGAGCGGTAGAAGTAAATGCCCCCGGGTCTCCTCTAACATAGGGATGAAACCTCTCTGAAAATAGGGGAGTAGTCCGCTGTACTCTCGAAGATGGAGGGGGAGTCTGTGCCCTCGGCGCTAGAGGAGTTGCTAACAACTCATCCATGGTAAACTCCATCTCAAAATCGGAGGGCGTCCTGAGCTCCTCCTGCTCTGGCTGTGGCCGCGGCGGTAAAACCTCCTGATGCTGGTGCTGGGGAGGCTGACCCTCCTGGAACTGGTGCTGAGGAGGCTGACCCTGCTAAAACTGGTGCTGAGGAAGCACATCATCCTCGGGCTGATCCTGCTCAGGCTCTAAAGAGGGGAGGCCAAAGGCATGTCTAGTCTCATGTATAGTACGAAGCCTATATGCCTCGGCCTGTCCCTGCAGCGGCGATATCATGCCCATCTAAATAGCTGCCGGAGCGTCTATATATATAATCTCGTCCAAGGCATCCCTAAGCCT